>JAWNOQ010000200.1:0-2500000 GCA_035045865.1 Drosophila austrosaltans
AATACATAGAAATTTGTGCTTAATCTAATGCACTAACTCTGGAAACAGTTAGCGACGATTGGTGTTGAGCAATATACTATCGGTGTTGGGCAATATATTTGCCCCCTACACTCCATGCCAGCATATTGAATCGAAGGCGGCAACAATTTTCAATTAGGGTTTCTCAAAATTTCTGCTGTAGATTTTGATGAAAACTTAACAGAATACATAGAAATTTGTGCTTAATCTAATGCACTAATTCTGGAAACAGTTAGCGACGATTGGTGTTGAGCAATATACTATCGGTGTTGGGCAATATATTTGCCCCCTAAACTCCATGCCAGCATATTGAATCGAAGGCGGCAACAATTTTCAATTAGGGTTTCTCAAAATTTCTGCTGTAGATTTTCATGAAAACTTAACAGAATACATAGAAATTTGTGCTTAATCTAATGCACTAACTCTGGAAACAGTTAGCGACGATTGGTGTTGAGCAATATACTATCGGTGTTGGGCAATATATTTGCCCCTAAACTCCATGCCAGCATATTGAATCGAAGGCGGCAACAATTTTCAATTAGGGTTTCTCAAAATTTCTGCTGTAGATTTTCATGAAAACTTAACAGAATACATAGAAATTTGTGCTTAATCTAATGCACTAACTCTGGAAACAGTTAGCGACGATTGGTGTTGAGCAATATACTATCGGTGTTGGGCAATATATTTGCCCCCTACACTCCATGCCAGCATATTGAATCGAAGGCGGCAACAATTTTCAATTAGGGTTTCTCAAAATTTCTGCTGTAGATTTTCATGAAAACTTAACAGAATACATAGAAATTTGTGCTTAATCTAATGCACTAACTCTGGAAACAGTTAGCGACGATTGGTGTTGAGCAATATACTATCGGTGTTGGGCAATATATTTGCCCCCTACACTCCATGCCAGCATATTGAATCGAAGGCGGCAACAATTTTCAATTAGGGTTTCTCAAAATTTCTGCTGTAGATTTTCATGAAAACTTAACAGAATACATAGAAATTTGTGCTTAATCTAATGCACTAACTCTGGAAACAGTTAGCGACGATTGGTGTTGAGCAATATAGTATCGGTGTTGGGCATATTTGCCCCTACACTCCATGCCAGCATATTGAATCGAAGGCGGCAACAATTTTCAATTAGGGTTTCTCAAAATTTCTGCTGTAGATTTTCATGAAAACTTAACAGAATACATAGAAATTTGTGCTTAATCTAATGCACTAACTCTGGAAACAGTTAGCGACGATTGGTGTTGAGCAATATACTATCGGTGTTGGGCAATATAATTTGCCCCCTACACTCCATGCCAGCATATTGAATCGAAGGCGGCAACAATTTTCAATTAGGGTTTCTCAAAATTTCTGCTGTAGATTTTCATGAAAACTTAACAGAATACATAGAAATTTGTGCTTAATCTAATGCACTAACTCTGGAAACAGTTAGCGACGATTGGTGTTGAGCAATATACTATCGGTGTTGGGCAATATTTGCCCCTACACTCCATGCCAGCATATTGAATCGAAGGCGGCAACAATTTTCAATTAGGGTTTCTCAAAATTTCTGCTGTAGATTTTCATGAAAACTTAACAGAATACATAGAAATTTGTGCTTAATCTAATGCACTAACTCTGGAAACAGTTAGCGACGATTGGTGTTGAGCAATATACTATCGGTGTTGGGCAATATATTTGCCCCCTACACTCCATGCCAGCATATTGAATCGAAGGCGGCAACAATTTTCAATTAGGGTTTCTCAAAATTTCTGCTGTAGATTTTCATGAAAACTTAACAGAATACATAGAAATTTGTGCTTAATCTAATGCACTAACTCTGGAAACAGTTAGCGACGATTGGTGTTGAGCAATATACTATCGGTGTTGGGCAATATACTTGCCCCCTACACTCCATGCCAGCATATTGAATCGAAGGCGGAAACAATTTTCAATTAGGGTTTCTCAAAATTTCTGCTGTAGATTTTGATGAAAACTTAACAGAATACATAGAAATTTGTGCTTAATCTAATGCACTAACTCTGGAAACAGTTAGCGACGATTGGTGTTGAGCAATATACTATCGGTGTTGGGCAATATATTTGCCCCCTACACTCCATGCCAGCATATTGAATCGAAGGCGGCAACAATTTTCAATTAGGGTTTCTCAAAATTTCTGCTGTAGATTTTCATGAAAACTTAACAGAATACATAGAAATTTGTGCTTAATCTAATGCACTAACTCTGGAAACAGTTAGCGACGATTGGTGTTGAGCAATATACTATCGGTGTTGGGCAATATATTTGCCCCCTACACTCCATGCCAGCATATTGAATCGAAGGCGGCAACAATTTTCAATTAGGGTTTCTCAAAATTTCTGCTGTAGATTTTCATGAAAACTTAACAGAATACATAGAAATTTGTGCTTAATCTAATGCACTAACTCTGGAAACAGTTAGCGACGATTGGTGTTGAGCAATATACTATCGGTGTTGGGCAATATATTTGCCCCCTACACTCCATGCCAGCATATTGAATCGAAGGCGGCAACAATTTTCAATTAGGGTTTCTCAAAATTTCTGCTGTAGATTTTGATGAAAACTTAACAGAATACATAGAAATTTGTGCTTAATCTAATGCACTAACTCTGGAAACAGTTAGCGACGATTGGTGTTGAGCAATATACTATCGGTGTTGGGCAATATATTTGCCCCCTACACTCCATGCCAGCATATTGAATCGAAGGCGGCAACAATTTTCAATTAGGGTTTCTCAAAATTTCTGCTGTAGATTTTCATGAAAACTTAACAGAATACATAGAAATTTGTGCTTAATCTAATGCACTAACTCTGGAAACAGTTAGCGACGATTGGTGTTGAGCAATATACTATCGGTGTTGGGCATATATTTCCCCTACACTCCATGCCAGCATATTGAATCGAAGGCGGCAACAATTTTCAATTAGGGTTTCTCAAAATTTCTGCTGTAGATTTTCATGAAAACTTAACAGAATACATAGAAATTTGTGCTTAATCTAATGCACTAACTCTGGAAACAGTTAGCGACGATTGGTGTTGAGCAATATACTATCGGTGTTGGGCAATATATTTGCCCCCTACACTCCATGCCAGCATATTGAATCGAAGGCGGCAACAATTTTCAATTAGGGTTTCTCAAAATTTCTGCTGTAGATTTTCATGAAAACTTAACAGAATACATAGAAATTTGTGCTTAATCTAATGCACTAACTCTGGAAACAGTTAGCGACGATTGGTGTTGAGCAATATACTATCGGTGTTGGGCAATATATTTGCCCCCTACACTCCATGCCAGCATATTGAATCGAAGGCGGCAACAATTTTCAATTAGGGTTTCTCAAAATTTCTGCTGTAGATTTTCATGAAAACTTAACAGAATACATAGAAATTTGTGCTTAATCTAATGCACTAACTCTGGAAACAGTTAGCGACGATTGGTGTTGAGCAATATACTATCGGTGTTGGGCCCCCTACACTCCATGCCAGCATATTGAATCGAAGGCGGCAACAATTTTCAATTAGGGTTTCTCAAAATTTCTGCTGTAGATTTTCATGAAAACTTAACAGAATACATAGAAATTTGTGCTTAATCTAATGCACTAACTCTGGAAACAGTTAGCGACGATTGGTGTTGAGCAATATACTATCGGTGTTGGGCAATATATTTGCCCCCTACACTCCATGCCAGCATATTGAATCGAAGGCGGCAACAATTTTCAATTAGGGTTTCTCAAAATTTCTGCTGTAGATTTTCATGAAAACTTAACAGAATACATAGAAATTTGTGCTTAATCTAATGCACTAACTCTGGAAACAGTTAGCGACGATTGGTGTTGAGCAATATACTATCGGTGTTGGGCAATATCTTGCCCCTACACTCCATGCCAGCATATTGAATCGAAGGCGGCAACAATTTTCAATTAGGGTTTCTCAAAATTTCTGCTGTAGATTTTCATGAAAACTTAACAGAATACATAGAAATTTGTGCTTAATCTAATGCACTAACTCTGGAAACAGTTAGCGACGATTGGTGTTGAGCAATATACTATCGGTGTTGGGCAATATATTTGCCCCCTACACTCCATGCCAGCATATTGAATCGAAGGCGGCAACAATTTTCAATTAGGGTTTCTCAAAATTTCTGCTGTAGATTTTCATGAAAACTTAACAGAATACATAGAAATTTGTGCTTAATCTAATGCACTAACTCTGGAAACAGTTAGCGACGATTGGTGTTGAGCAATATACTATCGGTGTTGGGCAATATATTTGCCCCTACACTCCATGCCAGCATATTGAATCGAAGGCGGCAACAATTTTCAATTAGGGTTTCTCAAAATTTCTGCTGTAGATTTTCATGAAAACTTAACAGAATACATAGAAATTTGTGCTTAATCTAATGCACTAACTCTGGAAACAGTTAGCGACGATTGGTGTTGAGCAATATACTATCGGTGTTGGGCATTTGCCCCTACACTCCATGCCAGCATATTGAATCGAAGGCGGCAACAATTTTCAATTAGGGTTTCTCAAAATTTCTGCTGTAGATTTTCATGAAAACTTAACAGAATACATAGAAATTTGTGCTTAATCTAATGCACTAACTCTGGAAACAGTTAGCGACGATTGGTGTTGAGCAATATACTATCGGTGTTGGGCAATATATTTGCGCCCTACACTCCATGCCAGCATATTGAATCGAAGGCGGCAACAATTTTCAATTTAGGATTTCTCAAAATTTCTGCTGTAGATTTTCATGAAAACTTAACAGAATACATAGAAATTTGTGCTTAATCTAATGCACTAACTCTGGAAACAGTTAGCGACGATTGGTGTTGAGCAATATACTATCGGTGTTGGGCAATATATTTGCCCCCTACACTCCATGCCAGCATATTGAATCGAAGGCGGCAACAATTTTCAATTAGGGTTTCTCAAAATTTCTGCTGTAGATTTTCATGAAAACTTAACAGAATACATAGAAATTTGTGCTTAATCTAATGCACTAACTCTGGAAACAGTTAGCGACGATTGGTGTTGAGCAATATACTATCGGTGTTGGGCAATATATTTGCCCCCTAAACTCCATGCCAGCATATTGAATCGAAGGCGGCAACAATTTTCAATTAGGGTTTCTCAAAATTTCTGCTGTAGATTTTCATGAAAACTTAACAGAATACATAGAAATTTGTGCTTAATCTAATGCACTAACTCTGGAAACAGTTAGCGACGATTGGTGTTGAGCAATATACTATCGGTGTTGGGCAATATATTTGCCCCCTACACTCCATGCCAGCATATTGAATCGAAGGCGGCAACAATTTTCAATTAGGGTTTCTCAAAAATTTCTGCTGTAGATTTTGATGAAAACTTAACAGAATACATAGAAATTTGTGCTTAATCTAATGCACTAACTCTGGAAACAGTTAGCGACGATTGGTGTTGAGCAATATACTATCGGTGTTGGGCAATATATTTGCCCCCTACACTCCATGCCAGCATATTGAATCGAAGGCGGCAACAATTTTCAATTAGGGTTTCTCAAAATTTCTGCTGTAGATTTTCATGAAAACTTAACGGAATACATAGAAATTTGTGCTTAATCTAATGCACTAACTCTGGAAACAGTTAGCGACGATTGGTGTTGAGCAATATACTATCGGTGTTGGGCCCCCTACACTCCATGCCAGCATATTGAATCGAAGGCGGAAACAATTTTCAATTAGGGTTTCTCAAAATTTCTGCTGTAGATTTTCATGAAAACTTAACAGAATACATAGAAATTTGTGCTTAATCTAATGCACTAACTCTGGAAACAGTTAGCGACGATTGGTGTTGAGCAATATACTATCGGTGTTGGGCAATATATTTGCCCCCTACACTCCATGCCAGCATATTGAATCGAAGGCGGCAACAATTTTCAATTAGGGTTTCTCAAAATTTCTGCTGTAGATTTTCATGAAAACTTAACAGAATACATAGAAATTTGTGCTTAATCTAATGCACTAACTCTGGAAACAGTTAGCGACGATTGGTGTTGAGCAATATACTATCGGTGTTGGGCCCCCTACACTCCATGCCAGCATATTGAATCGAAGGCGGCAACAATTTTCAATTAGGGTTTCTCAAAATTTCTGCTGTAGATTTTCATGAAAACTTAACAGAATACATAGAAATTTGTGCTTAATCTAATGCACTAACTCTGGAAACAGTTAGCGACGATTGGTGTTGAGCAATATACTATCGGTGTTGGGCAATATATTTGCCCCCTACACTCCATGCCAGCATATTGAATCGAAGGCGGCAACAATTTTCAATTAGGGTTTCTCAAAATTTCTGCTGTAGATTTTGATGAAAACTTAACAGAATACATAGAAATTTGTGCTTAATCTAATGCACTAACTCTGGAAACAGTTAGCGACGATTGGTGTTGAGCAATATACTATCGGTGTTGGGCAATATATTTGCCCCCTACACTCCATGCCAGCATATTGAATCGATGGCGGAAACAATTTTCAATTTAAGATTTCTCAAAATTTCTGCTGTAGATTTTCATGAAAACTTACCAGAATACATAGAAATTTGTGCTTAATCTAATGCACTAACTCTGGAAACAGTAAGCGACGATTGGTGTTGAGCAATATACTATCGGTGTTGGGCAATATATTTGCCCCCTACAATCCATGCCAGCATATTGAATCGAAGGCGGCAACAATTTTCAATTAGGGTTTCTCAAAATTTCTGCTGTAGATTTTCATGAAAACTTAACAGAATACATAGAAATTTGTGCTTAATCTAATGCACTAATTCTGGAAACAGTTAGCGACGATTGGTGTTGAGCAATATACTATCGGTGTTGGGCAATATATTTGCCCCCTAAACTCCATGCCAGCATATTGAATCGAAGGCGGCAACAATTTTCAATTAGGGTTTCTCAAAATTTCTGCTGTAGATTTTCATGAAAACTTAACAGAATACATAGAAATTTGTGCTTAATCTAATGCACTAACTCTGGAAACAGTTAGCGACGATTGGTGTTGAGCAATATACTATCGGTGTTGGGCAATATATTTGCCCCCTACACTCCATGCCAGCATATTGAATCGAAGGCGGCAACAATTTTCAATTAGGGTTTCTCAAAATTTCTGCTGTAGATTTTGATGAAAACTTAACAGAATACATAGAAATTTGTGCTTAATCTAATGCACTAACTCTGGAAACAGTTAGCGACGATTGGTGTTGAGCAATATACTATCGGTGTTGGGCAATATATTTGCCCCCTACACTCCATGCCAGCATATTGAATCGAAGGCGGCAACAATTTTCAATTAGGGTTTCTCAAAATTTCTGCTGTAGATTTTCATGAAAACTTAACAGAATACATAGAAATTTGTGCTTAATCTAATGCACTAACTCTGGAAACAGTTAGCGACGATTGGTGTTGAGCAATATACTATCGGTGTTGGGCAAAATTTGCCCCTAACACTCCATGCCAGCATATTGAATCGAAGGCGGCAACAATTTTCAATTAGGGTTTCTCAAAATTTCTGCTGTAGATTTTCATGAAAACTTAACAGAATACATAGAAATTTGTGCTTAATCTAATGCACTAACTCTGGAAACAGTTAGCGACGATTGGTGTTGAGCAATATACTATCGGTGTTGGGCAATATATTTGCCCCCTACACTCCATGCCAGCATATTGAATCGAAGGCGGCAACAATTTTCAATTAGGGTTTCTCAAAATTTCTGCTGTAGATTTTCATGAAAACTTAACAGAATACATAGAAATTTGTGCTTAATCTAATGCACTAACTCTGGAAACAGTTAGCGACGATTGGTGTTGAGCAATATACTATCGGTGTTGGGCAATATATTTGCCCCCTACACTCCATGCCAGCATATTGAATCGAAGGCGGCAACAATTTTCAATTAGGGTTTCTCAAAATTTCTGCTGTAGATTTTCATGAAAACTTAACAGAATACATAGAAATTTGTGCTTAATCTAATGCACTAACTCTGGAAACAGTTAGCGACGATTGGTGTTGAGCAATATACTATCGGTGTTGGGCCCCCTACACTCCATGCCAGCATATTGAATCGAAGGCGGAAACAATTTTCAATTAGGGTTTCTCAAAATTTCTGCTGTAGATTTTCATGAAAACTTAACAGAATACATAGAAATTTGTGCTTAATCTAATGCACTAACTCTGGAAACAGTTAGCGACGATTGGTGTTGAGCAATATACTATCGGTGTTGGGCAATATATTTGCCCCCTACACTCCATGCCAGCATATTGAATCGAAGGCGGCAACAATTTTCAATTAGGGTTTCTCAAAATTTCTGCTGTAGATTTTCATGAAAACTTAACGGAATACATAGAAATTTGTGCTTAATCTAATGCACTAACTCTGGAAACAGTTAGCGACGATTGGTGTTGAGCAATATACTATCGGTGTTGGGCAAGCCCCTACACTCCATGCCAGCATATTGAATCGAAGGCGGAAACAATTTTCAATTAGGGTTTCTCAAAATTTCTGCTGTAGATTTTCATGAAAACTTAACAGAATACATAGAAATTTGTGCTTAATCTAATGCACTAACTCTGGAAACAGTTAGCGACGATTGGTGTTGAGCAATATACTATCGGTGTTGGGCAATATATTTGCCCCCTACACTCCATGCCAGCATATTGAATCGAAGGCGGCAACAATTTTCAATTAGGGTTTCTCAAAATTTCTGCTGTAGATTTTCATGAAAACTTAACAGAATACATAGAAATTTGTGCTTAATCTAATGCACTAACTCTGGAAACAGTTAGCGACGATTGGTGTTGAGCAATATACTATCGGTGTTGGGCAATTTCCCCTACACTCCATGCCAGCATATTGAATCGAAGGCGGCAACAATTTTCAATTAGGGTTTCTCAAAATTTCTGCTGTAGATTTTCATGAAAACTTAACAGAATACATAGAAATTTGTGCTTAATCTAATGCACTAACTCTGGAAACAGTTAGCGACGATTGGTGTTGAGCAATATACTATCGGTGTTGGGCCCCCTACACTCCATGCCAGCATATTGAATCGAAGGCGGCAACAATTTTCAATTAGGGTTTCTCAAAATTTCTGCTGTAGATTTTCATGAAAACTTAACAGAATACATAGAAATTTGTGCTTAATCTAATGCACTAACTCTGGAAACAGTTAGCGACGATTGGTGTTGAGCAATATACTATCGGTGTTGGGCAATATATTTGCGCCCTACACTCCATGCCAGCATATTGAATCGATGGCGGAAACAATTTTCAATTTAAGATTTCTCAAAATTTCTGCTGTAGATTTTCATGAAAACTTACCAGAATACATAGAAATTTGTGCTTAATCTAATGCACTAACTCTGGAAACAGTTAGCGACGATTGGTGTTGAGCAATATACTATCGGTGTTGGGCAATATATTTGCCCCCTACAATCCATGCCAGCATATTGAATCGAAGGCGGCAACAATTTTCAATTTGGGTTTCTCAAAATTTCTGCTGTAGATTTTCATGAAAACTTAACAGAATACATAGAAATTTGTGCTTAATCTAATGCACTAATTCTGGAAACAGTTAGCGACGATTGGTGTTGAGCAATATACTATCGGTGTTGGGCAATATATTTGCCCCCTAAACTCCATGCCAGCATATTGAATCGAAGGCGGTAACAATTTTCAATTAGGGTTTCTCAAAATTTCTGCTGTAGATTTTCATGAAAACTTAACAGAATACATAGAAATTTGTGCTTAATCTAATGCACTAACTCTGGAAACAGTTAGCGACGATTGGTGTTGAGCAATATACTATCGGTGTTAGGCATATATCCCCTAACACTCCATGCCAGCATATTGAATCGAAGGCGGCAACAATTTTCAATTAGGGTTTCTCAAAATTTCTGCTGTAGATTTTCATGAAAACTTAACAGAATACATAGAAATTTGTGCTTAATCTAATGCACTAACTCTGGAAACAGTTAGCGACGATTGGTGTTGAGCAATATACTATCGGTGTTGGGCAATATATTTGCCCCCTACACTCCATGCCAGCATATTGAATCGAAGGCGGCAACAATTTTCAATTAGGGTTTCTCAAAATTTCTGCTGTAGATTTTCATGAAAACTTAACAGAATACATAGAAATTTGTGCTTAATCTAATGCACAAACTCTGGAAACAGTTAGCGACGATTGGTGTTGAGCAATATACTATCGGTGTTGGGCAATATATTTGCCCCCTACACTCCATGCCAGCATATTGAATCGAAGGCGGCAACAATTTTCAATTAGGGTTTCTCAAAATTTCTGCTGTAGATTTTCATGAAAACTTAACGGAATACATAGAAATTTGTGCTTAATCTAATGCACTAACTCTGGAAACAGTTAGCGACGATTGGTGTTGAGCAATATACTATCGGTGTTGGGCAATATATTTGCCCCCTACACTCCATGCCAGCATATTGAATCGAAGGCGGAAACAATTTTCAATTAGGGTTTCTCAAAATTTCTGCTGTAGATTTTCATGAAAACTTAACAGAATACATAGAAATTTGTGCTTAATCTAATGCACTAACTCTGGAAACAGTTAGCGACGATTGGTGTTGAGCAATATACTATCGGTGTTGGGCAATATATTTGCCCCCTACACTCCATGCCAGCATATTGAATCGAAGGCGGCAACAATTTTCAATTAGGGTTTCTCAAAATTTCTGCTGTAGATTTTCATGAAAACTTAACGGAATACATAGAAATTTGTGCTTAATCTAATGCACTAACTCTGGAAACAGTTAGCGACGATTGGTGTTGAGCAATATACTATCGGTGTTGGGCCCCCTACACTCCATGCCAGCATATTGAATCGAAGGCGGCAACAATTTTCAATTAGGGTTTCTCAAAATTTCTGCTGTAGATTTTCGTGAAAACTTAACAGAATACATAGAAATTTGTGCTTAATCTAATGCACTAACTCTGGAAACAGTTAGCGACGATTGGTGTTGAGCAATATACTATCGGTGTTGGGCAATATATTTGCCCCCTACACTCCATGCCAGCATATTGAATCGAAGGCGGCAACAATTTTCAATTAGGGTTTCTCAAAATTTCTGCTGTAGATTTTGATGAAAACTTAACAGAATACATAGAAATTTGTGCTTAATCTAATGCACTAACTCTGGAAACAGTTAGCGACGATTGGTGTTGAGCAATATACTATCGGTGTTGGGCCCCCTACACTCCATGCCAGCATATTGAATCGAAGGCGGAAACAATTTTCAATTAGGGTTTCTCAAAATTTCTGCTGTAGATTTTCATGAAAACTTAACAGAATACATAGAAATTTGTGCTTAATCTAATGCACTAACTCTGGAAACAGTTAGCGACGATTGGTGTTGAGCTATATACTATCGGTGTTGGGCAATATATTTGCGCCCTACACTCCATGCCAGCATATTGAATCGATGGCGGAAACAATTTTCAATTTAAGATTTCTCAAAATTTCTGCTGTAGATTTTCATGAAAACTTACCAGAATACATAGAAATTTGTGCTTAATCTAATGCACTAACTCTGGAAACAGTTAGCGACGATTGGTGTTGAGCAATATACTATCGGTGTTGGGCAATATATTTGCCCCCTACAATCCATGCCAGCATATTGAATCGAAGGCGGCAACAATTTTCAATTAGGGTTTCTCAAAATTTCTGCTGTAGATTTTCATGAAAACTTAACAGAATACATAGAAATTTGTGCTTAATCTAATGCACTAACTCTGGAAACAGTTAGCGACGATTGGTGTTGAGCAATATACTATCGGTGTTGGGCAATATATTTGCCCCCTAAACTCCATGCCAGCATATTGAATCGAAGGCGGAAACAATTTTCAATTAGGGTTTCTCAAAATTTCTGCTGTAGATTTTCATGAAAACTTAACAGAATACATAGAAATTTGTGCTTAATCTAATGCACTAACTCTGGAAACAGTTAGCGACGATTGGTGTTGAGCAATATACTATCGGTGTTGGGCAATAACTTACCCCCTAAACTCCATGCCAGCATATTGAATCGAAGGCGGAAACAATTTTCAATTAGGGTTTCTCAAAATTTCTGCTGTAGATTTTGATGAAAACTTAACAGAATACATAGAAATTTGTGCTTAATCTAATGCACTAACTCTGGAAACAGTTAGCGACGATTGGTGTTGAGCAATATACTATCGGTGTTGGGCAATATATTTGCCCCCTACACTCCATGCCAGCATATTGAATCGAAGGCGGCAACAATTTTCAATTAGGGTTTCTCAAAATTTCTGCTGTAGATTTTCATGAAAACTTAACAGAATACATAGAAATTTGTGCTTAATCTAATGCACTAACTCTGGAAACAGTTAGCGACGATTGGTGTTGAGCAATATACTATCGGTGTTGGGCCCCCTACACTCCATGCCAGCATATTGAATCGAAGGCGGAAACAATTTTTAATTAGGGTTTCTCAAAATTTCTGCTGTAGATTTTCATGAAAACTTAACAGAATACATAGAAATTTGTGCTTAATCTAATGCACTAACTCTGGAAACAGTTAGCGACGATTGGTGTTGAGCAATATACCATCGGTGTTGGGCCCCCTACACTCCATGCCAGCATATTGAATCGAAGGCGGAAACAATTTTCAATTAGGGTTTCTCAAAATTTCTAAATTAATCTAACGCACTAACTCTGGAAACAGTAAGCGACGATTGGTGTTGAGCAATATACTATCGGTGTTGGGCCCCCTACACTCCATGCCAGCATATTGAATCGAAGGCGGCAACAATTTTCAATTAGGGTTTCTCAAAATTTCTGCTGTAGATTTTCATGAAAACTTAACAGAATACATAGAAATTTGTGCTTAATCTAATGCACTAACTCTGGAAACAGTTAGCGACGATTGGTGTTGAGCAATATACTATCGGTGTTGGGCAATATATTTGCCCCCTACACTCCATGCCAGCATATTGAATCGAAGGCGGCAACAATTTTCAATTAGGGTTTCTCAAAATTTCTGCTGTAGATTTTCATGAAAACTTAACAGAATACATAGAAATTTGTGCTTAATCTAACGCACTAACTCTGGAAACAGCAAGCGACGATTGGTGTTGAGCAATATACTATCGGTGTTGGGCCCCCTACACTCCATGCCAGCATATTGAATCGAAGGCGGCAACAATTTTCAATTAGGGTTTCTCAAAATTTCTGCTGTAGATTTTCATGAAAACTTAACAGAATACATAGAAATTTGTGCTTAATCTAATGCACAAACTCTGGAAACAGTTAGCGACGATTGGTGTTGAGCAATATACTATCGGTGTTGGGCCCCCTACACTCCATGCCAGCATATTGAATCGAAGGCGGAAACAATTTTCAATTAGGGTTTCTCAAAATTTCTGCTGTAGATTTTCATGAAAACTTAACAGAATACATAGAAATTTGTGCTTAATCTAATGCACTAACTCTGGAAACAGTTAGCGACGATTGGTGTTGAGCAATATACTATCGGTGTTGGGCAATATATTTGCCCCCTACACTCCATGCCAGCATATTGAATCGAAGGCGGCAACAATTTTCAATTAGGGTTTCTCAAAATTTCTGCGGCAACAATTTTCAATTAGGGTTTCTCAAAATTTCTGCTGTAGATTTTTTCATGAAAACTTAACAGAATACATAGAAATTTGTGCTTAATCTAATGCACTAACTCTGGAAACAGTTAGCGACGATTGGTGTTGAGCAATATACTATCGGTGTTGGGCCCCCTACACTCCATGCCAGCATATTGAATCGAAGGCGGAAACAATTTTCAATTAGGGTTTCTCAAAATTTCTGCTGTAGATTTTGATGAAAACTTAACAGAATACATAGAAATTTGTGCTTAATCTAATGCACTAACTCTGGAAACAGTTAGCGACGATTGGTGTTGAGCAATATACTATCGGTGTTGGGCATATCCATGCCAGCATATTGAATCGAAGGCGGCAACAATTTTCAATTAGGGTTTCTCAAAATTTCTGCTGTAGATTTTCATGAAAACTTAACAGAATACATAGAAATTTGTGCTTAATCTAATGCACTAACTCTGGAAACAGTTAGCGACGATTGGTGTTGGGCAATATATTTGCGCCCTACACTCCATGCCAGCATATTGAATCGATGGCGGAAACAATTTTCAATTTAAGATTTCTCAAAATTTCTGCTGTAGATTTTCATGAAAACTTACCAGAATACATAGAAATTTGTGCTTAATCTAATGCACTAACTCTGGAAACAGTAAGCGACGATTGGTGTTGAGCAATATACTATCGGTGTTGGGCAATATATTTGCCCCCTAAACTCCATGCCAGCATATTGAATCGAAGGCGGAAACAATTTTCAATTAGGGTTTCTCAAAATTTCTGCTGTAGATTTTCATGAAAACTTAACAGAATACATAGAAATTTGTGCTTAATCTAATGCACTAACTCTGGAAACAGTTAGCGACGATTGGTGTTGAGCAATATACTATCGGTGTTGGGCCCCCTAAACTCCATGCCAGCATATTGAATCGAAGGCGGCAACAATTTTCAATTAGGGTTTCTCAAAATTTCTGCTGTAGATTTTCATGAAAACTTACCAGAATACATAGAAATTTGTGCTTAATCTAATGCACTAACTCTGGAAACAGTTAGCGACGATTGGTGTTGAGCAATATACTATCGGTGTTGGGCCCCCTACACTCCATGCCAGCATATTGAATCGAAGGCGGCAACAATTTTCAATTAGGGTTTCTCAAAATTTCTGCTGTAGATTTTCATGAAAACTTAACAGAATACATAGAAATTTGTGCTTAATCTAATGCACAAACTCTGGAAACAGTTAGCGACGATTGGTGTTGAGCAATATACTATCGGTATTGGGCCCCCTACACTCCATGCCAGCATATTGAATCGAAGGCGGCATATTGCAGCATATTGAATTAGGGTTTCTCAAAATTTCTGCTGTAGATTTTCATGAAAACTTAACAGAATACATAGAAATTTGTGCTTAATCTAATGCACTAACTCTGGAAACAGTTAGCGACGATTGGTGTTGAGCAATATACTATCGGTGTTGGGCCCCCTACACTCCATGCCAGCATATTGAATCGAAGGCGGAAACAATTTTTAATTAGGGTTTCTCAAAATTTCTGCTGTAGATTTTCATGAAAACTTAACAGAATACATAGAAATTTGTGCTTAATCTAATGCACTAACTCTGGAAACAGTTAGCGACGATTGGTGTTGAGCAATTTACCATCGGTGTTGGGCCCCCTACACTCCATGCCAGCATATTGAATCGAAGGCGGAAACAATTTTCAATTAGGGTTTCTCAAAATTTCTGCTGTAGATTTTCATGAAAACTTAACAGAATACATAGAAATTTGTGCTTAATCTAATGCACTAACTCTGGAAACAGTTAGCGACGATTGGTGTTGAGCAATATACTATCGGTGTTGGGCAATATATTTGCCCCCTACACTCCATGCCAGCATATTGAATCGAAGGCGGCAACAATTTTCAATTAGGGTTTCTCAAAATTTCTGCTGTAGATTTTCATGAAAACTTAACAGAATACATAGAAATTTGTGCTTAATCTAATGCACTAACTCTGGAAACAGTTAGCGACGATTGGTGTTGAGCAATATACTATCGGTGTTGGGCAATATATTTGCCCCCTACACTCCATGCCAGCATATTGAATCGAAGGCGGCAACAATTTTCAATTAGGGTTTCTCAAAATTTCTGCGGCAACAATTTTCAATTAGGGTTTCTCAAAATTTCTGCTGTAGATTTTCATGAAAACTTAACAGAATACATAGAAATTTGTGCTTAATCTAATGCACTAACTCTGGAAACAGTTAGCGACGATTGGTGTTGAGCAATATACTATCGGTGTTGGGCCCCCTACACTCCATGCCAGCATATTGAATCGAAGGCGGAAACAATTTTCAATTAGGGTTTCTCAAAATTTCTGCTGTAGATTTTCATGAAAACTTAACAGAATACATAGAAATTTGTGCTTAATCTAATGCACTAACTCTGGAAACAGTTAGCGACGATTGGTGTTGAGCAATATACTATCGGTGTTGGGCCCCCTACACTCCATGCCAGCATATTGAATCGAAGGCGGCAACAATTTTCAATTAGGGTTTCTCAAAATTTCTGCTGTAGATTTTGATGAAAACTTAACAGAATACATAGAAATTTGTGCTTAATCTAATGCACTAACTCTGGAAACAGTTAGCGACGATTGGTGTTGAGCAATATACTATCGGTGTTGGGCAATGCCAGCATATTGAATCGAAGGCGGCAACAATTTTCAATTAGGGTTTCTCAAAATTTCTGCTGTAGATTTTCATGAAAACTTAACAGAATACATAGAAATTTGTGCTTAATCTAATGCACTAACTCTGGAAACAGTTAGCGACGATTGGTGTTGAGCAATATACTATCGGTGTTGGGCAATATATTTGCGCCCTACACTCCATGCCAGCATATTGAATCGATGGCGGAAACAATTTTCAATTTAAGATTTCTCAAAATTTCTGCTGTAGATTTTCATGAAAACTTACCAGAATACATAGAAATTTGTGCTTAATCTAATGCACTAACTCTGGAAACAGTAAGCGACGATTGGTGTTGAGCAATATACTATCGGTGTTGGGCAATATATTTGCCCCCTAAACTCCATGCCAGCATATTGAATCGAAGGCGGAAACAATTTTCAATTAGGGTTTCTCAAAATTTCTGCTGTAGATTTTCATGAAAACTTAACAGAATACATAGAAATTTGTGCTTAATCTAATGCACTAACTCTGGAAACAGTTAGCGACGATTGGTGTTGAGCAATATACTATCGGTGTTGGGCCCCCTAAACTCCATGCCAGCATATTGAATCGAAGGCGGCAACAATTTTCAATTAGGGTTTCTCAAAATTTCTGCTGTAGATTTTCATGAAAACTTACCAGAATACATAGAAATTTGTGCTTAATCTAATGCACTAACTCTGGAAACAGTAAGCGACGATTGGTGTTGAGCAATATACTATCGGTGTTGGGCAATATATTTGCCCCCTACAATCCATGCCAGCATATTGAATCGAAGGCGGCAACAATTTTCAATTAGGGTTTCTCAAAATTTCTGCTGTAGATTTTCATGAAAACTTAACAGAATACATAGAAATTTGTGCTTAATCTAATGCACTAACTCTGGAAACAGTAAGCGACGATTGGTGTTGAGCAATATACTATCGGTGTTGGGCAATATATTTGCCCCCTACACTCCATGCCAGCATATTGAATCGAAGGCGGCAACAATTTTCAATTAGGGTTTCTCAAAATTTCTGCTGTAGATTTTCATGAAAACTTAACAGAATACATAGAAATTTGTGCTTAATCTAATGCACAAACTCTGGAAACAGTTAGCGACGATTGGTGTTGAGCAATATACTATCGGTGTTGGGCCCCCTACACTCCATGCCAGCATATTGAATCGAAGGCGGAAACAATTTTCAATTAGGGTTTCTCAAAATTTCTGCTGTAGATTTTCATGAAAACTTAACAGAATACATAGAAATTTGTGCTTAATCTAATGCACAAACTCTGGAAACAGTTAGCGACGATTGGTGTTGAGCAATATACTATCGGTGTTGGGCAATATATTTGCCCCCTACACTCCATGCCAGCATATTGAATCGAAGGCGGCAACAATTTTCAATTAGGGTTTCTCAAAATTTCTGCTGTAGATTTTCATGAAAACTTAACAGAATACATAGAAATTTGTGCTTAATCTAATGCACTAACTCTGGAAACAGTTAGCGACGATTGGTGTTGAGCAATATACTATCGGTGTTGGGCAATATATTTGCCCCCTACACACCATGCCAGCATATTGAATCGAAGGCGGCAACAATTTTCAATTAGGGTTTCTCAAAATTTCTGCTGTAGATTTTCATGAAAACTTAACAGAATACATAGAAATAAGTGCTTAATCTAATGCACTAACTCTGGAAACAGTTAGCGACGATTGGTGTTGAGCAATATACTATCGGTGTTGGGCAATATATTTGGCCCCTACACACCATGCCAGCATATTGAATCGAAGGCGGCAACAATTTTCAATTAGGGTTTCTCAAAATTTCTGCTGTAGATTTTCATGAAAACTTAACAGAATACATAGAAATTTGTGCTTAATCTAATGCACTAACTCTGGAAACAGTTAGCGACGATTGGTGTTGAGCAATATACTATCGGTGTTGGGCAATATATTTGCCCCCTACACTCCATGCCAGCATATTGAATCGAAGGCGGCAACAATTTTCAATTAGGGTTTCTCAAAATTTCTGCTGTAGATTTTGATGAAAACTTAACAGAATACATAGAAATTTGTGCTTAATCTAATGCACAAACTCTGGAAACAGTTAGCGACGATTGGTGTTGAGCAATATACTATCGGTGTTGGGCCCCCTACACTCCATGCCAGCATATTGAATCGAAGGCGGAAACAATTTTCAATTAGGGTTTCTCAAAATTTCTGCTGTAGATTTTCATGAAAACTTAACAGAATACATAGAAATTTGTGCTTAATCTAATGCACAAACTCTGGAAACAGTTAGCGACGATTGGTGTTGAGCAATATACTATCGGTGTTGGGCAATATATTTGCCCCCTACACTCCATGCCAGCATATTGAATCGAAGGCGGCAACAATTTTCAATTAGGGTTTCTCAAAATTTCTGCTGTAGATTTTCATGAAAACTTAACAGAATACATAGAAATTTGTGCTTAATCTAATGCACTAACTCTGGAAACAGTTAGCGACGATTGGTGTTGAGCAATATATTATCGGTGTTGGGCCCCCTACACTCCATGCCAGCATATTGAATCGAAGGCGGCAACAATTTTCAATTAGGGTTTCTCAAAATTTCTGCTGTAGATTTTCATGAAAACTTAACAGAATACATAGAAATTTGTGCTTAATCTAATGCACTAACTCTGGAAACAGTTAGCGACGATTGGTGTTGAGCAATATATTATCGGTGTTGGGCCCCCTACACTCCATGCCAGCATATTGAATCGAAGGCGGCAACAATTTTCAATTAGGGTTTCTCAAAATTTCTGCTGTAGATTTTCATGAAAACTTAACAGAATACATAGAAATTTGTGCTTAATCTAATGCACAAACTCTGGAAACAGTTAGCGACGATTGGTGTTGAGCAATATACTATCGGTGTTAGGCCCCCTACACTCCATGCCAGCATATTGAATCGAAGGCGGAAACAATTTTCAATTAGGGTTTCTCAAAATTTCTGCTGTAGATTTTCATGAAAACTTAACAGAATACATAGAAATTTGTGCTTAATCTAATGCACAAACTCTGGAAACAGTTAGCGACGATTGGTGTTGAGCAATATACTATCGGTGTTGGGCAATATATTTGCCCCCTACACTCCATGCCAGCATATTGAATCGAAGGCGGCAACAATTTTCAATTAGGGTTTCTCAAAATTTCTGCTGTAGATTTTGATGAAAACTTAACAGAATACATAGAAATTTGTGCTTAATCTAATGCACAAACTCTGGAAACAGTTAGCGACGATTGGTGTTGAGCAATATACTATCGGTGTTGGGCCCCCTACACTCCATGCCAGCATATTGAATCGAAGGCGGAAACAATTTTCAATTAGGGTTTCTCAAAATTTCTGCTGTAGATTTTCATGAAAACTTAACAGAATACATAGAAATTTGTGCTTAATCTAATGCACTAACTCTGGAAACAGTTAGCGACGATTGGTGTTGAGCAATATACTATCGGTGTTGGGCAATATATTTGCCCCCTACACTCCATGCCAGCATATTGAATCGAAGGCGGCAACAATTTTCAATTAGGGTTTCTCAAAATTTCTGCTGTAGATTTTGATGAAAACTTAACAGAATACATAGAAATTTGTGCTTAATCTAATGCACTAACTCTGGAAACAGTTAGCGACGATTGGTGTTGAGCAATATACTATCGGTGTTGGGCAATATATTTGCCCCCTACACTCCATGCCAGCATATTGAATCGAAGGCGGAAACAATTTTCAATTAGGGTTTCTCAAAATTTCTGCTGTAGATTTTCATGAAAACTTAACAGAATACATAGAAATTTGTGCTTAATCTAATGCACTAACTCTGGAAACAGTTAGCGACGATTGGTGTTGAGCAATATACTATCGGTGTTGGGCCCCCTACACTCCATGCCAGCATATTGAATCGAAAGCGGCAACAATTTTCAATTAGGGTTTCTCAAAATTTCTGCTGTAGATTTTCATGAAAACTTAACAGAATACATAGAAATTTGTGCTTAATCTAATGCACTAACTCTGGAAACAGTTAGCGACGATTGGTGTTGAGCAATATACTATCGGTGTTGGGCAATATATTTGCCCCCTACACTCCATGCCAGCATATTGAATCGAAGGCGGCAACAATTTTCAATTAGGGTTTCTCAAAATTTCTGCTGTAGATTTTGATGAAAACTTAACAGAATACATAGAAATTTGTGCTTAATCTAATGCACTAACTCTGGAAACAGTTAGCGACGATTGGTGTTGAGCAATATACTATCGGTGTTGGGCAATATATTTGCCCCCTACACTCCATGCCAGCATATTGAATCGAAGGCGGAAACAATTTTCAATTAGGGTTTCTCAAAATTTCTGCTGTAGATTTTCATGAAAACTTAACAGAATACATAGAAATTTGTGCTTAATCTAATGCACTAACTCTGGAAACAGTTAGCGACGATTGGTGTTGAGCAATATACTATCGGTGTTGGGCAATATATTTGCCCCCTACACTCCACGCCAGCATATTGAATCGAAGGCGGCAACAATTTTCAATTAGGGTTTCTCAAAATTTCTGCTGTAGATTTTGATGAAAACTTAACAGAATACATAGAAATTTGTGCTTAATCTAATGCACTAACTCTGG
Organism: Drosophila austrosaltans; assembly: GCA_035045865.1. Classification (NCBI taxonomy): domain Eukaryota; kingdom Metazoa; phylum Arthropoda; class Insecta; order Diptera; family Drosophilidae; genus Drosophila; species Drosophila austrosaltans. The sequence continues at coordinate 21,094 of JAWNOQ010000200.1, forward strand.
AAACAGTTAGCGACGATTGGTGTTGAGCAATATACTATCGGTGTTGGGCAATATATTTGCCCCCTACACTCCATGCCAGCATATTGAATCGAAGGCGGAAACAATTTTCAATTAGGGTTTCTCAAAATTTCTGCTGTAGATTTTCATGAAAACTTAACAGAATACATAGAAATTTGTGCTTAATCTAATGCACTAACTCTGGAAACAGTTAGCGACGATTGGTGTTGAGCAATATACTATCGGTGTTGGGCCCCCTACACTCCATGCCAGCATATTGAATCGAAAGCGGCAACAATTTTCAATTAGGGTTTCTCAAAATTTCTGCTGTAGATTTTCATGAAAACTTAACAGAATACATAGAAATTTGTGCTTAATCTAATGCACTAACTCTGGAAACAGTTAGCGACGATTGGTGTTGAGCAATATACTATCGGTGTTGGGCAATATATTTGCCCCCTACACTCCATGCCAGCATATTGAATCGAAGGCGGCAACAATTTTCAATTAGGGTTTCTCAAAATTTCTGCTGTAGATTTTGATGAAAACTTAACAGAATACATAGAAATTTGTGCTTAATCTAATGCACTAACTCTGGAAACAGTTAGCGACGATTGGTGTTGAGCAATATACTATCGGTGTTGGGCAATATATTTGCCCCCTACACTCCATGCCAGCATATTGAATCGAAGGCGGAAACAATTTTCAATTAGGGTTTCTCAAAATTTCTGCTGTAGATTTTCATGAAAACTTAACAGAATACATAGAAATTTGTGCTTAATCTAATGCACTAACTCTGGAAACAGTTAGCGACGATTGGTGTTGAGCAATATACTATCGGTGTTGGGCAATACATTTGCCCCCTACACTCCATGCCAGCATATTGAATCGAAAGCGGCAACAATTTTCAATTAGGGTTTCTCAAAATTTCTGCTGTAGATTTTCATGAAAACTTAACAGAATACATAGAAATTTGTGCTTAATCTAATGCACTAACTCTGGAAACAGTTAGCGACGATTGGTGTTGAGCAATATACTATCGGTGTTGGGCAATATATTTGCCCCCTACACTCCATGCCAGCATATTGAATCGAAGGCGGCAACAATTTTCAATTAGGGTTTCTCAAAATTTCTGCTGTAGATTTTGATGAAAACTTAACAGAATACATAGAAATTTGTGCTTAATCTAATGCACTAACTCTGGAAACAGTTAGCGACGATTGGTGTTGAGCAATATACTATCGGTGTTGGGCAATATATTTGCCCCCTACACTCCATGCCAGCATATTGAATCGAAGGCGGAAACAATTTTCAATTAGGGTTTCTCAAAATTTCTGCTGTAGATTTTCATGAAAACTTAACAGAATACATAGAAATTTGTGCTTAATCTAATGCACTAACTCTGGAAACAGTTAGCGACGATTGGTGTTGAGCAATATACTATCGGTGTTGGGCAATACATTTGCCCCCTACACTCCATGCCAGCATATTGAATCGAAAGCGGCAACAATTTTCAATTAGGGTTTCTCAAAATTTCTGCTGTAGATTTTCATGAAAACTTAACAGAATACATAGAAATTTGTGCTTAATCTAATGCACTAACTCTGGAAACAGTTAGCGACGATTGGTGTTGAGCAATATACTATCGGTGTTGGGCAATATATTTGCCCCCTACACTCCATGCCAGCATATTGAATCGAAGGCGGCAACAATTTTCAATTAGGGTTTCTCAAAATTTCTGCTGTAGATTTTGATGAAAACTTAACAGAATACATAGAAATTTGTGCTTAATCTAATGCACTAACTCTGGAAACAGTTAGCGACGATTGGTGTTGAGCAATATACTATCGGTGTTGGGCCCCCTACACTCCATGCCAGCATATTGAATCGAAGGCGGCAACAATTTTCAATTAGGGTTTCTCTAAATTTCTGATGTAGATTTTCATGAAAACTTAACAGAATACATAGAAATTTGTGCTTAATCTAATGCACTAACTCTGGAAACAGTTAGCGACGATTGGTGTTGAGCAATATACTATCGGTGTTGGACAATATATTTGCGCCCTACACTCCATGCCAGCATATTGAATCGATGGCGGAAACAATTTTCAATTTAAGATTTCTCAAAATTTCTGCTGTAGATTTTCATGAAAACTTAACAGAATACATAGAAATTTGTGCTTAACCTAATGCACTAACTCTGGAAACAGTTAGCGACGATTGGTGTTGAGCAATATACTATCGGTGTTGGGCAATATATTTGCCCCCTACACTCCATGCCAGCATATTGAATCGATGGCGGCAACAATTTTCAATTAGGGTTTCTCTAAATTTCTGCTGTAGATTTTCATGAAAACTTAACAGAATACATAGAAATTTGTGCTTAATCTAATGCACTAACTCTGGAAACAGTTAGCGACGATTGGTGTTGAGCAATATACTATCGGTGTTGGGCAATATATTTGCCCCCTACACTCCATGCCAGCATATTGAATCGAAGGCGGCAACAATTTTCAATTAGGGTTTCTCAAAATTTCTGCTGTAGATTTTGATGAAAACTTAACAGAATACATAGAAATTTGTGCTTAATCTAATGCACAAACTCTGGAAACAGTTAGCGACGATTGGTGTTGAGCAATATACTATCGGTTTTGGGCCCCCTACACTCCATGCCAGCATATTGAATCGAAGGCGGAAACAATTTTCAATTAGGGTTTCTCAAAATTTCTGCTGTAGATTTTCATGAAAACTTAACAGAATACATAGAAATTTGTGCTTAATCTAATGCACAAACGCTGGAAACAGTTAGCGACGATTGGTGTTGAGCAATATACTATCGGTGTTGGGCAATATATTTGCCCCCTACACTCCATGCCAGCATATTGAATCGAAGGCGGCAACAATTTTCAATTAGGGTTTCTCAAAATTTCTGCTGTAGATTTTGATGAAAACTTAACAGAATACATAGAAATTTGTGCTTAATCTAATGCACTAACTCTGGAAACAGTTAGCGACGATTGGTGTTGAGCAATATACTATCGGTGTTGGGCAATATATTTGCCCCCTACACTCCATGCCAGCATATTGAATCGAAGGCGGAAACAATTTTCAATTAGGGTTTCTCAAAATTTCTGCTGTAGATTTTCATGAAAACTTAACAGAATACATAGAAATTTGTGCTTAATCTAATGCACTAACTCTGGAAACAGTAAGCGACGATTGGTGTTGAGCAATATACTATCGGTGTTGGGCAATATATTTGCCCCCTACACTCCATGCCAGCATATTGAATCGAAGGCGGCAACAATTTTCAATTAGGGTTTCTCAAAATTTCTGCTGTAGATTTTCATGAAAACTTAACAGAATACATAGAAATTTGTGCTTAATCTAATGCACAAACTCTGGAAACAGTTAGCGACGATTGGTGTTGAGCAATATACTATCGGTGTTGGGCCCCCTACACTCCATGCCAGCATATTGAATCGAAGGCGGAAACAATTTTCAATTAGGGTTTCTCAAAATTTCTGCTGTAGATTTTCATGAAAACTTAACAGAATACATAGAAATTTGTGCTTAATCTAATGCACAAACTCTGGAAACAGTTAGCGACGATTGGTGTTGAGCAATATACTATCGGTGTTGGGCAATATATTTGCCCCCTACACTCCATGCCAGCATATTGAATCGAAGGCGGCAACAATTTTCAATTAGGGTTTCTCAAAATTTCTGCTGTAGATTTTCATGAAAACTTAACAGAATACATAGAAATTTGTGCTTAATCTAATGCACTAACTCTGGAAACAGTTAGCGACGATTGGTGTTGAGCAATATACTATCGGTGTTGGGCAATATATTTGCCCCCTACACACCATGCCAGCATATTGAATCGAAGGCGGCAACAATTTTCAATTAGGGTTTCTCAAAATTTCTGCTGTAGATTTTCATGAAAACTTAACAGAATACATAGAAATAAGTGCTTAATCTAATGCACTAACTCTGGAAACAGTTAGCGACGATTGGTGTTGAGCAATATACTATCGGTGTTGGGCAATATATTTGCCCCCTACACTCCATGCCAGCATATTGAATCGAAGGCGGCAACAATTTTCAATTAGGGTTTCTCAAAATTTCTGCTGTAGATTTTCATGAAAACTTAACAGAATACATAGAAATTTGTGCTTAATCTAATGCACTAACTCTGGAAACAGTTAGCGACGATTGGTGTTGAGCAATATACTATCGGTGTTGGGCAATATATTTGCCCCCTACACTCCATGCCAGCATATTGAATCGAAGGCGGCAACAATTTTCAATTAGGGTTTCTCAAAATTTCTGCTGTAGATTTTGATGAAAACTTAACAGAATACATAGAAATTTGTGCTTAATCTAATGCACAAACTCTGGAAACAGTTAGCGACGATTGGTGTTGAGCAATATACTATCGGTGTTGGGCCCCCTACACTCCATGCCAGCATATTGAATCGAAGGCGGAAACAATTTTCAATTAGGGTTTCTCAAAATTTCTGCTGTAGATTTTCATGAAAACTTAACAGAATACATAGAAATTTGTGCTTAATCTAATGCACAAACTCTGGAAACAGTTAGCGACGATTGGTGTTGAGCAATATACTATCGGTGTTGGGCAATATATTTGCCCCCTACACTCCATGCCAGCATATTGAATCGAAGGCGGCAACAATTTTCAATTAGGGTTTCTCAAAATTTCTGCTGTAGATTTTCATGAAAACTTAACAGAATACATAGAAATTTGTGCTTAATCTAATGCACTAACTCTGGAAACAGTTAGCGACGATTGGTGTTGAGCAATATACTATCGGTGTTGGGCAATATATTTGCCCCCTACACACCATGCCAGCATATTGAATCGAAGGCGGCAACAATTTTCAATTAGGGTTTCTCAAAATTTCTGCTGTAGATTTTCATGAAAACTTAACAGAATACATAGAAATTTGTGCTTAATCTAATGCACTAACTCTGGAAACAGTTAGCGACGATTGGTGTTGAGCAATATACTATCGGTGTTGGGCAATATATTTGGCCCCTACACACCATGCCAGCATATTGAATCGAAGGCGGCAACAATTTTCAATTAGGGTTTCTCAAAATTTCTGCTGTAGATTTTCATGAAAACTTAACAGAATACATAGAAATTTGTGCTTAATCTAATGCACTAACTCTGGAAACAGTTAGCGACGATTGGTGTTGAGCAATATACTATCGGTGTTGGGCAATATATTTGCCCCCTACACTCCATGCCAGCATATTGAATCGAAGGCGGAAACAATTTTCAATTAGGGTTTCTCAAAATTTCTGCTGTAGATTTTCATGAAAACTTAACAGAATACATAGAAATTTGTGCTTAATCTAATGCACTAACTCTGGAAACAGTTAGCGACGATTGGTGTTGAGCAATATACTATCGGTGTTGGGCAATACATTTGCCCTCTACACTCCATGCCAGCATATTGAATCGAAAGCGGCAACAATTTTCAATTAGGGTTTCTCAAAATTTCTGCTGTAGATTTTCATGAAAACTTAACAGAATACATAGAAATTTGTGCTTAATCTAATGCACTAACTCTGGAAACAGTTAGCGACGATTGGTGTTGAGCAATATACTATCGGTGTTGGGCAATACATTTGCCCTCTACACTCCATGCCAGCATATTGAATCGAAAGCGGCAACAATTTTCAATTAGGGTTTCTCAAAATTTCTGCTGTAGATTTTCATGAAAACTTAACAGAATACATAGAAATTTGTGCTTAATCTAATGCACAAACTCTGGAAACAGTTAGCGACGATTGGTGTTGAGCAATATACTATCGGTGTTGGGCAATATATTTGCCCCTACACTCCATGCCAGCATATTGAATCGAAGGCGGCAACAATTTTCAATTAGGGTTTCTCAAAATTTCTGCTGTAGATTTTCATGAAAACTTAACAGAATACATAGAAATTTGTGCTTAATCTAATGCACAAACTCTGGAAACAGTTAGCGACGATTGGTGTTGAGCAATATACTATCGGTGTTGGGCCCCCTACACTCCATGCCAGCATATTGAATCGAAGGCGGAAACAATTTTCAATTAGGGTTTCTCAAAATTTCTGCTGTAGATTTTCATGAAAACTTAACAGAATACATAGAAATTTGTGCTTAATCTAATGCACAAACTCTGGAAACAGTTAGCGACGATTGGTGTTGAGCAATATACTATCGGTGTTGGGCAATATATTTGCCCCCTACACTCCATGCCAGCATATTGAATCGAAGGCGGCAACAATTTTCAATTAGGGTTTCTCAAAATTTCTGCTGTAGATTTTGATGAAAACTTAACAGAATACATAGAAATTTGTGCTTAATCTAATGCACAAACTCTGGAAACAGTTAGCGACGATTGGTGTTGAGCAATATACTATCGGTGTTGGGCCCCCTACACTCCATGCCAGCATATTGAATCGAAGGCGGCAACAATTTTCAATTAGGGTTTCTCAAAATTTCTGCTGTAGATTTTGATGAAAACTTAACAGAATACATAGAAATTTGTGCTTAATCTAATGCACTAACTCTGGAAACAGTTAGCGACGATTGGTGTTGAGCAATATACTATCGGTGTTGGGCAATATATTTGCCCCCTACACTCCATGCCAGCATATTGAATCGAAGGCGGAAACAATTTTCAATTAGGGTTTCTCAAAATTTCTGCTGTAGATTTTCATGAAAACTTAACAGAATACATAGAAATTTGTGCTTAATCTAATGCACTAACTCTGGAAACAGTTAGCGACGATTGGTGTTGAGCAATATACTATCGGTGTTGGGCCCCCTACACTCCATGCCAGCATATTGAATCGAAAGCGGCAACAATTTTCAATTAGGGTTTCTCAAAATTTCTGCTGTAGATTTTCATGAAAACTTAACAGAATACATAGAAATTTGTGCTTAATCTAATGCACTAACTCTGGAAACAGTTAGCGACGATTGGTGTTGAGCAATATACTATCGGTGTTGGGCAATATATTTGCCCCCTACACTCCATGCCAGCATATTGAATCGAAGGCGGCAACAATTTTCAATTAGGGTTTCTCAAAATTTCTGCTGTAGATTTTGATGAAAACTTAACAGAATACATAGAAATTTGTGCTTAATCTAATGCACTAACTCTGGAAACAGTTAGCGACGATTGGTGTTGAGCAATATACTATCGGTGTTGGGCAATATATTTGCCCCCTACACTCCATGCCAGCATATTGAATCGAAGGCGGCAACAATTTTCAATTAGGGTTTCTCAAAATTTCTGCTGTAGATTTTGATGAAAACTTAACAGAATACATAGAAATTTGTGCTTAATCTAATGCACTAACTCTGGAAACAGTTAGCGACGATTGGTGTTGAGCAATATACTATCGGTGTTGGGCCCCCTACACTCCATGCCAGCATATTGAATCGAAGGCGGCAACAATTTTCAATTAGGTTTCTCAAAATTTCTGATGTAGATTTTCATGAAAACTTAACAGAATACATAGAAATTTGTGCTTAATCTAATGCACTAACTCTGGAAACAGTTAGCGACGATTGGTGTTGAGCAATATACTATCGGTGTTGGGCAATATATTTGCCCCCTACACTCCATGCCAGCATATTGAATCGAAGGCGGCAACAATTTTCAATTAGGGTTTCTCAAAATTTCTGCTGTAGATTTTGATGAAAACTTAACAGAATACATAGAAATTTGTGCTTAATCTAATGCACTAACTCTGGAAACAGTTAGCGACGATTGGTGTTGAGCAATATACTATCGGTGTTGGGCAATATATTTGCCCCCTACACTCCATGCCAGCATATTGAATCGAAGGCGGCAACAATTTTCAATTAGGGTTTCTCAAAATTTCTGCTGTAGATTTTGATGAAAACTTAACAGAATACATAGAAATTTGTGCTTAATCTAATGCACTAACTCTGGAAACAGTTAGCGACGATTGGTGTTGAGCAATATACTATCGGTGTTGGGCAATATATTTGCCCCCTACACTCCATGCCAGCATATTGAATCGAAGGCGGCAACAATTTTCAATTAGGGTTTCTCAAAATTTCTGCTGTAGATTTTGATGAAAACTTAACAGAATACATAGAAATTTGTGCTTAATCTAATGCACTAACTCTGGAAACAGTTAGCGACGATTGGTGTTGAGCAATATACTATCGGTGTTGGGCAATATATTTGCCCCCTACACTCCATGCCAGCATATTGAATCGAAGGCGGAAACAATTTTCAATTAGGGTTTCTCAAAATTTCTGCTGCAGATTTTCATGAAAACTTAACAGAATACATAGAAATTTGTGCTTAATCTAATGCACTAACTCTGGAAACAGTTAGCGACGATTGGTGTTGAGCAATATACTATCGGTGTTGGGCCCCCTACACTCCATGCCAGCATATTGAATCGAAAGCGGCAACAATTTTCAATTAGGGTTTCTCAAAATTTCTGCTGCAGATTTTCATGAAAACTTAACAGAATACATAGAAATTTGTGCTTAATCTAATGCACTAACTCTGGAAACAGTTAGCGACGATTGGTGTTGAGCAATATACTATCGGTGTTGGGCAATATATTTGCCCCCTACACTCCATGCCAGCATATTGAATCGAAGGCGGCAACAATTTTCAATTAGGGTTTCTCAAAATTTCTGCTGTAGATTTTGATGAAAACTTAACAGAATACATAGAAATTTGTGCTTAATCTAATGCACTAACTCTGGAAACAGTTAGCGACGATTGGTGTTGAGCAATATACTATCGGTGTTGGGCAATATATTTGCCCCCTACACTCCATGCCAGCATATTGAATCGAAGGCGGAAACAATTTTCAATTAGGGTTTCTCAAAATTTCTGCTGTAGATTTTCATGAAAACTTAACAGAATACATAGAAATTTGTGCTTAATCTAATGCACTAACTCTGGAAACAGTTAGCGACGATTGGTGTTGAGCAATATACTATCGGTGTTGGGCAATATATTTGCCCCCTACACTCCATGCCAGCATATTGAATCGAAAGCGGCAACAATTTTCAATTAGGGTTTCTCAAAATTTCTGCTGTAGATTTTCATGAAAACTTAACAGAATACATAGAAATTTGTGCCTAATCTAATGCACTAACTCTGGAAACAGTTAGCGACGATTGGTGTTGAGCAATATACTATCGGTGTTGGGCAATATATTTGCCCCCTACACTCCATGCCAGCATATTGAATCGAAGGCGGCAACAATTTTCAATTAGGGTTTCTCAAAATTTCTGCTGTAGATTTTGATGAAAACTTAACAGAATACATAGAAATTTGTGCTTAATCTAATGCACTAACTCTGGAAACAGTTAGCGACGATTGGTGTTGAGCAATATACTATCGGTGTTGGGCCCCCTACACTCCATGCCAGCATATTGAATCGAAGGCGGCAACAATTTTCAATTAGGGTTTCTCTAAATTTCTGATGTAGATTTTCATGAAAACTTAACAGAATACATAGAAATTTGTGCTTAATCTAATGCACTAACTCTGGAAACAGTTAGCGACGATTGGTGTTGAGCAATATACTATCGGTGTTGGACAATATATTTGCGCCCTACACTCCATGCCAGCATATTGAATCGATGGCGGAAACAATTTTCAATTTAAGATTTCTCAAAATTTCTGCTGTAGATTTTCATGAAAACTTAACAGAATACATAGAAATTTGTGCTTAACCTAATGCACTAACTCTGGAAACAGTTAGCGACGATTGGTGTTGAGCAATATACTATCGGTGTTGGGCAATATATTTGCCCCCTACACTCCATGCCAGCATATTGAATCGATGGCGGCAACAATTTTCAATTAGGGTTTCTCTAAATTTCTGCTGTAGATTTTCATGAAAACTTAACAGAATACATAGAAATTTGTGCTTAATCTAATGCACTAACTCTGGAAACAGTTAGCGACGATTGGTGTTGAGCAATATACTATCGGTGTTGGGCAATATATTTGCCCCCTACACTCCATGCCAGCATATTGAATCGAAGGCGGCAACAATTTTCAATTAGGGTTTCTCAAAATTTCTGCTGTAGATTTTCATGAAAACTTAACAGAATACATAGAAATTTGTGCTTAATCTAATGCACAAACTCTGGAAACAGTTAGCGACGATTGGTGTTGAGCAATATACTATCGGTGTTGGGCCCCCTACACTCCATGCCAGCATATTGAATCGAAGGCGGAAACAATTTTCAATTAGGGTTTCTCAAAATTTCTGCTGTAGATTTTCATGAAAACTTAACAGAATACATAGAAATTTGTGCTTAATCTAATGCACAAACGCTGGAAACAGTTAGCGACGATTGGTGTTGAGCAATATACTATCGGTGTTGGGCAATATATTTGCCCCCTACACTCCATGCCAGCATATTGAATCGAAGGCGGCAACAATTTTCAATTAGGGTTTCTCAAAATTTCTGCTGTAGATTTTGATGAAAACTTAACAGAATACATAGAAATTTGTGCTTAATCTAATGCACAAACTCTGGAAACAGTTAGCGACGATTGGTGTTGAGCAATATACTATCGGTGTTGGGCCCCCTACACTCCATGCCAGCATATTGAATCGAAGGCGGAAACAATTTTCAATTAGGGTTTCTCAAAATTTCTGCTGTAGATTTTCATGAAAACTTAACAGAATACATAGAAATTTGTGCTTAATCTAATGCACTAACTCTGGAAACAGTTAGCGACGATTGGTGTTGAGCAATATACTATCGGTGTTGGGCCCCCTACACTCCATGCCAGCATATTGAATCGAAGGCGGCAACAATTTTCAATTAGGGTTTCTCAAAATTTCTGCTGTAGATTTTCATGAAAACTTAACAGAATACATAGAAATTTGTGCTTAATCTAATGCACTAACTCTGGAAACAGTTAGCGACGATTGGTGTTGAGCAATATACTATCGGTGTTGGGCAATATATTTGCCCCCTACACTCCATGCCAGCATATTGAATCGAAGGCGGCAACAATTTTCAATTAGGGTTTCTCAAAATTTCTGCTGTAGATTTTCATGAAAACTTAACAGAATACATAGAAATTTGTGCTTAATCTAATGCACTAACTCTGGAAACAGTTAGCGACGATTGGTGTTGAGCAATATACTATCGGTGTTGGGCAATATATTTGCCCCCTACACACCATGCCAGCATATTGAATCGAAGGCGGCAACAATTTTCAATTAGGGTTTCTCAAAATTTCTGCTGTAGATTTTCATGAAAACTTAACAGAATACATAGAAATAAGTGCTTAATCTAATGCACTAACTCTGGAAACAGTTAGCGACGATTGGTGTTGAGCAATATACTATCGGTGTTGGGCAATATATTTGCCCCCTACACTCCATGCCAGCATATTGAATCGAACGCGGAAACAATTTTCAATTAGGGTTTCTCAAAATTTCTGCTGTAGATTTTCATGAAAACTTAACAGAATACATAGAAATTTGTGCTTAATCTAATGCACTAACTCTGGAAACAGTTAGCGACGATTGGTGTTGAGCAATATACTATCGGTGTTGGGCCCCCTACACTCCATGCCAGCATATTGAATCGAAAGCGGCAACAATTTTCAATTAGGGTTTCTCTAAATTTCTGCTGTAGATTTTCATGAAAACTTAACAGAATACATAGAAATTTGTGCTTAATCTAATGCACTAACTCTGGAAACAGTTAGCGACGATTGGTGTTGAGCAATATACTATCGGTGTTGGGCAATATATTTGCCCCCTACACTCCATGCCAGCATATTGAATCGAAGGCGGCAACAATTTTCAATTAGGGTTTCTCAAAATTTCTGCTGTAGATTTTGATGAAAACTTAACAGAATACATAGAAATTTGTGCTTAATCTAATGCACTAACTCTGGAAACAGTTAGCGACGATTGGTGTTGAGCAATATACTATCGGTGTTGGGCAATATATTTGCCCCCTACACTCCATGCCAGCATATTGAATCGAAGGCGGAAACAATTTTCAATTAGGGTTTCTCAAAATTTCTGCTGTAGATTTTCATGAAAACTTAACAGAATACATAGAAATTTGTGCTTAATCTAATGCACTAACTCTGGAAACAGTTAGCGACGATTGGTGTTGAGCAATATACTATCGGTGTTGGGCAATACATTTGCCCCCTACACTCCATGCCAGCATATTGAATCGAAGGCGGCAACAATTTTCAATTAGGGTTTCTCAAAATTTCTGCTGTAGATTTTCATGAAAACTTAACAGAATACATAGAAATTTGTGCTTAATCTAATGCACTAACTCTGGAAACAGTTAGCGACGATTGGTGTTGAGCAATATACTATCGGTGTTGGGCAATATATTTGCCCCCTACACTCCATGCCAGCATATTGAATCGAAGGCGGCAACAATTTTCAATTAGGGTTTCTCAAAATTTCTGCTGTAGATTTTCATGAAAACTTAACAGAATACATAGAAATTTGTGCTTAATCTAATGCACTAACTCTGGAAACAGTTAGCGACGATTGGTGTTGAGCAATATACTATCGGTGTTGGGCAATATATTTGCCCCCTACACTCCATGCCAGCATATTGAATCGAAGGCGGCAACAATTTTCAATTAGGGTTTCTCAAAATTTCTGCTGTAGATTTTCATGAAAACTTAACAGAATACATAGAAATTTGTGCTTAATCTAATGCACTAACTCTGGAAACAGTTAGCGACGATTGGTGTTGAGCAATATACTATCGGTGTTGGGCAATATATTTGCCCCCTACACTCCATGCCAGCATATTGAATCGAAGGCGGCAACAATTTTCAATTAGGGTTTCTCAAAATTTCTGCTGTAGATTTTGATGAAAACTTAACAGAATACATAGAAATTTGTGCTTAATCTAATGCACTAACTCTGGAAACAGTTAGCGACGATTGGTGTTGAGCAATATACTATCGGTGTTGGGCAATATATTTGCCCCCTACACTCCATGCCAGCATATTGAATCGAAGGCGGAAACAATTTTCAATTAGGGTTTCTCAAAATTTCTGCTGTAGATTTTCATGAAAACTTAACAGAATACATAGAAATTTGTGCTTAATCTAATGCACTAACTCTGGAAACAGTTAGCGACGATTGGTGTTGAGCAATATACTATCGGTGTTGGGCAATACATTTGCCCCCTACACTCCATGCCAGCATATTGAATCGAAAGCGGCAACAATTTTCAATTAGGGTTTCTCAAAATTTCTGCTGTAGATTTTCATGAAAACTTAACAGAATACATAGAAATTTGTGCTTAATCTAATGCACTAACTCTGGAAACAGTTAGCGACGATTGGTGTTGAGCAATATACTATCGGTGTTGGGCAATATATTTGCCCCCTACACTCCATGCCAGCATATTGAATCGAAGGCGGCAACAATTTTCAATTAGGGTTTCTCAAAATTTCTGCTGTAGATTTTGATGAAAACTTAACAGAATACATAGAAATTTGTGCTTAATCTAATGCACTAACTCTGGAAACAGTTAGCGACGATTGGTGTTGAGCAATATACTATCGGTGTTGGGCCCCCTACACTCCATGCCAGCATATTGAATCGAAGGCGGCAACAATTTCAATTAGGGTTTCTCTAAATTTCTGATGTAGATTTTCATGAAAACTTAACAGAATACATAGAAATTTGTGCTTAATCTAATGCACTAACTCTGGAAACAGTTAGCGACGATTGGTGTTGAGCAATATACTATCGGTGTTGGACAATATATTTGCGCCGTACACTCCATGCCAGCATATTGAATCGATGGCGGCAACAATTTTCAATTAGGGTTTCTCTAAATTTCTGCTGTAGATTTTCATGAAAACTTAACAGAATACATAGAAATTTGTGCTTAATCTAATGCACTAACTCTGGAAACAGTTAGCGACGATTGGTGTTGAGCAATATACTATCGGTGTTGGGCAATATATTTGCCCCCTACACACCATGCCAGCATATTGAATCGAAGGCGGCAACAATTTTCAATTAGGGTTTCTCAAAATTTCTGCTGTAGATTTTCATGAAAACTTAACAGAATACATAGAAATTTGTGCTTAATCTAATGCACTAACTCTGGAAACAGTTAGCGACGATTGGTGTTGAGCAATATACTATCGGTGTTGGGCAATATATTTGCCCCCTACACTCCATGCCAGCATATTGAATCGAAGGCGGCAACAATTTTCAATTAGGGTTTCTCAAAATTTCTGCTGTAGATTTTCATGAAAACTTAACAGAATACATAGAAATTTGTGCTTAATCTAATGCACTAACTCTGGAAACAGTTAGCGACGATTGGTGTTGAGCAATATACTATCGGTGTTGGGCAATATATTTGCCCCCTACACTCCATGCCAGCATATTGAATCGAAGGCGGCAACAATTTTCAATTTGGGTTTCTCTAAATTTCTGCTGTAGATTTTCATGAAAACTTAACAGAATACATAGAAATTTGTGCTTAATCTAATGCACTAACTCTGGAAACAGTTAGCGACGATTGGTGTTGAGCAATATACTATCGGTGTTGGGCCCCCTACACTCTATGCCAGCATATTGAATCGAAGGCGGAAACAATTTTCAATTAGGGTTTCTCAAAATTTCTGCTGTAGATTTTCATGAAAACTTAACAGAATACATAGAAATTTGTGCTTAATCTAATGCACTAACTCTGGAAACAGTTAGCGACGATTGGTGTTGAGCAATATACTATCGGTGTTGGGCCCCCTACACTCCATGCCAGCATATTGAATCGAAGGCGGCAACAATTTTCAATTAGGGTTTCTCAAAACTTCTGCTGTAGATTTTCATGAAAACTTAACAGAATACATAGAAATTTGTGCTTAATCTAATGCACTAACTCTGGAAACAGTTAGCGACGATTGGTGTTGAGCAATATACTATCGGTGTTGGGCAATATATTTGCCCACTACAAACCATGCCAGCATATTGAATCGAAGGCGGCAACAATTTTCAATTAGGGTTTCTCAAAATTTCTGCTGTAGATTTTCATGAAAACTTACCAGAATACATAGAAATTTGTGCTTAATCTAATGCACTAACTCTGGAAACAGTAAGCGACGATTGGTGTTGAGCAATATACTATCGGTGTTGGGCAATATATTTGCCCCCTACACTCCATGCCAGCATATTGAATCGAAGGCAGCAACAATTTTCAATTTAAGATTTCTCAAAATTTCTGCTGTAGATTTTCATGAAAACTTAACAGAATACATAGAAATTTGTGCTTAATCTAATGCACTAACTCTGGAAACAGTTAGCGACGATTGGTGTTGAGCAATATACTATCGGTGTTGGGCAATATATTTGCCCACTACAAACCATGCCAGCATATTGAATCGAAGGCGGAAACAATTTTCAATTAGGGTTTCTCAAAATTTCTGCTGTAGATTTTCATGAAAACTTAACAGAATACATAGAAATTTGTGCTTAATCTAATGCACAAACTCTGGAAACAGTTAGCGACGATTGGTGTTGAGCAATATGCTATCGGTGTTGGGCCCCCTACACTCCATGCCAGCATATTGAATCGAAGGCGGAAACAATTTTCAATTAGGGTTTCTCAAAATTTCTGCTGTAGATTTTCATGAAAACTTAACAGAATACATAGAAATTTGTGCTTAATCTAATGCACTAACTCTGGAAACAGTTAGCGACGATTGGTGTTGAGCAATATACTATCGGTGTTGGGCAATATATTTGCCCCCTACACTCCATGCCAGCATATTGAATCGAAGGCGGCAACAATTTTCAATTAGGGTTTCTCAAAACTTCTGCTGTAGATTTTCATGAAAACTTAACAGAATACATAGAAATTTGTGCTTAATCTAATGCACTAACTCTGGAAACAGTTAGCGACGATTGGTGTTGAGCAATATACTATCGGTGTTGGGCAATATATTTGCCCCCTACACTCCATGCCAGCATATTGAATCGATGGCGGCAACAATTTTCAATTAGGGTTTCTCAAAATTTCTGCTGTAGATTTTGATGAAAACTTAACAGAATACATAGAAATTTGTGCTTTGAGCAATATACTATCGGTGTTGGGCCCCCTACACTCCATGCCAGCATATTGAATCGAAGGCGGCAACAATTTTCAATTAGGGTTTCTCAAAATTTCTGCTGTAGATTTTGATGAAAACTTAACAGAATACATGGAAATTTGTGCTTAATCTAATGCACTAACTCTGGAAACAGTTAGCGACGATTGGTGTTGAGCAATATACTATCAGTGTTGGGCAATATATTTGCCCCCTACACTCCATGCCAGCATATTGAATCGATGGCGGCAACAATTTTCAATTAGGGTTTCTCAAAATTTCTGCTGTAGATTTTGATGAAAACTTAACAGAATACATAGAAATTTGTGCTTAATCTAATGCACTAACTCTGGAAACAGTTAGCGACGATTGGTGTTGAGCAATATACTATCGGTGTTGGGCCCCCTACACTCCATGCCAGCATATTGAATCGAAGGCGGCAACAATTTTCAATTAGGGTTTCTCAAAATTTCTGCTGTAGATTTTCATGAAAACTTAACAGAATACATAGCAATTTGTGCTTAATCTAATGCACTAACTCTGGAAACAGTTAGCGACGATTGGTGTTGAGCAATATGCTATCGGTGTTGGGCCCCCTACACTCCATGCCAGCATATTGAATCAAAGGCGGAAACAATTTTCAATTAGGGTTTCTCAAAATTTCTGCTGTAGATTTTCATGAAAACTTAACAGAATACATAGAAATTTGTGCTTAATCTAATGCACTAACTCTGGAAACAGTTAGCGACGATTGGTGTTGAGCAATATACTATCGGTGTTGGGCAATATATTTGCCCCCTACACTCCATGCCAGCATATTGAATCGATGGCGGCAACAATTTTCAATTAGGGTTTCTCAAAATTTCTGCTGTAGATTTTGATGAAAACTTAACAGAATACATAGAAATTTGTGCTTAATCTAATGCACTAACTCTGGAAACAGTTAGCGACGATTGGTGTTGAGCAATATACTATCGGTGTTGGGCCCCCTACACTCCATGCCAGCATATTGAATCGAAGGCGGCAACAATTTTCAATTAGGGTTTCTCAAAATTTCTGCTGTAGATTTTCATGAAAACTTAACAGAATACATAGAAATTTGTGCTTAATCTAATGCACTAACTCTGGAAACAGTTAGCGACGATTGGTGTTGAGCAATATACTATCGGTGTTGGGCAATATATTTGCCCCCTACACTCCATGCCAGCATATTGAATCGATGGCGGCAACAATTTTCAATTAGGGTTTCTCAAAATTTCTGCTGTAGATTTTCATGAAAACTTAACAGAATACATAGAAATTTGTGCTTTGAGCAATATACTATCGGTGTTGGGCCCCCTACACTCCATGCCAGCATATTGAATCGAAGGCGGCAACAATTTTCAATTAGGGTTTCTCAAAATTTCTGCTGTAGATTTTGATGAAAACTTAACAGAATACATAGAAATTTGTGCTTAATCTAATGCACTAACTCTGGAAACAGTTAGCGACGATTGGTGTTGAGCAATATACTATCGGTGTTGGGCAATATATTTGCCCCCTACACTCCATGCCAGCATATTGAATCGAAGGCGGCAACAATTTTCAATTAGGGTTTCTCTAAATTTCTGCTGTAGATTTTCATGAAAACTTAACAGAATACATAGAAATTTGTGTTTAATCGAATGCACTAACTCTGGAAACAGTTAGCGACGATTGGTGTTGAGCAATATACTATCGGTGTTGGGCCCCCTACACTCCATGCCAGCATATTGAATCGAAGGCGGCAACAATTTTCAATTAGGGTTTCTCAAAATTTCTGCTGTAGATTTTCATGAAAACTTAACAGAATACATAGAAATTTGTGCTTAATCTAATGCACTAACTCTGGAAACAGTGAGCGACGATTGGTGTTGAGCAATATACTATCGGTGTTGGGCAATATATTTGCCCACTACAATCTATGCCAGCATATTGAATCGATGGCGGCAACAATTTTCAATTAGGGTTTCTCTAAATTTCTGCTGTAGATTTTCATGAAAACTTAACAGAATACATAGAAATTTGTGCTTAATCTAATGCACTAACTCTGGAAACAGTTAGCGACGATTGGTGTTGAGCAATATACTATCGGTGTTGGGCCCCCTACACTCCATGCCAGCATATTGAATCGAAGGCGGCAACAATTTTCAATTAGGGTTTCTCTAAATTTCTGCTGTAGATTTTGATGAAAACTTAACAGAATACATAGAAATTTGTGCTTAATCTAATGCACTAACTCTGGAAACAGTTAGCGACGATTGGTGTTGAGCAATATACTATCGGTGTTGGGCAATATATTTGCCCCCTACACTCCATGCCAGCATATTGAATCGAAGGCGGCAACAATTTTCAATTAGGGTTTCTCTAAATTTCTGCTGTAGATTTTCATGAAAACTTAACAGAATACATAGAAATTTGTGTTCAATCGAATGCACTAACTCTGGAAACAGTTAGCGACGATTGGTGTTGAGCAATATACTATCGGTGTTGGGCCCCCTACACTCCATGCCAGCATATTGAATCGAAGGCGGCAACAATTTTCAATTAGGGTTTCTCAAAATTTCTGCTGTAGATTTTGATGAAAACTTAACAGAATACATAGAAATTTGTGCTTAATCTAATGCACTAACTCTGGAAACAGTTAGCGACGATTGGTGTTGAGCAATATACTATCGGTGTTGGGCAATATATTTGCCCCCTACACTCCATGCCAGCATATTGAATCGATGGCGGCAACAATTTTCAATTAGGGTTTCTCAAAATTTCTGCTGTAGATTTTGATGAAAACTTAACAGAATACATAGAAATTTGTGCTTAATCTAATGCACTAACTCTGGAAACAGTTAGCGACGATTGGTGTTGAGCAATATACTATCGGTGTTGGGCAATATATTTGCCCCCTACACTCCATGCCAGCATATTGAATCGAAGGCGGCAACAATTTTCAATTAGGGTTTCTCTAAATTTCTGCTGTAGATTTTCATGAAAACTTAACAGAATACATAGAAATTTGTGTTTAATCGAATGCACTAACTCTGGAAACAGTTAGCGACGATTGGTGTTGAGCAATATACTATCGGTGTTGGGCCCCCTACACTCCATGCCAGCATATTGAATCGAAGGCGGCAACAATTTTCAATTAGGGTTTCTCAAAATTTCTGCTGTAGATTTTCATGAAAACTTAACAGAATACATAGAAATTTGTGTTCAATCGAATGCACTAACTCTGGAAACAGTTAGCGACGATTGGTGTTGAGCAATATACTATCGGTGTTGGGCCCCCTACACTCCATGCCAGCATATTGAATCGAAGGCGGCAACAATTTTCAATTAGGGTTTCTCAAAATTTCTGCTGTAGATTTTGATGAAAACTTAACAGAATACATAGAAATTTGTGCTTAATCTAATGCACTAACTCTGGAAACAGTTAGCGACGATTGGTGTTGAGCAATATACTATCGGTGTTGGGCAATATATTTGCCCCCTACACTCCATGCCAGCATATTGAATCGAAGGCGGCAACAATTTTCAATTAGGGTTTCTCTAAATTTCTGCTGTAGATTTTCATGAAAACTTAACAGAATACATAGAAATTTGTGTTCAATCGAATGCACTAACTCTGGAAACAGTTAGCGACGATTGGTGTTGAGCAATATACTATCGGTGTTGGGCCCCCTACACTCCATGCCAGCATATTGAATCGAAGGCGGCAACAATTTTCAATTAGGGTTTCTCAAAATTTCTGCTGTAGATTTTGATGAAAACTTAACAGAATACATAGAAATTTGTGCTTAATCTAATGCACTAACTCTGGAAACAGTTAGCGACGATTGGTGTTGAGCAATATACTATCGGTGTTGGGCAATATATTTGCCCCCTACACTCCATGCCAGCATATTGAATCGAAGGCGGCAACAATTTTCAATTAGGGTTTCTCTAAATTTCTGCTGTAGATTTTCATGAAAACTTAACAGAATACATAGAAATTTGTGTTCAATCGAATGCACTAACTCTGGAAACAGTTAGCGACGATTGGTGTTGAGCAATATACTATCGGTGTTGGGCCCCCTACACTCCATGCCAGCATATTGAATCGAAGGCGGCAACAATTTTCAATTAGGGTTTCTCAAAATTTCTGCTGTAGATTTTGATGAAAACTTAACAGAATACATAGAAATTTGTGCTTAATCTAATGCACTAACTCTGGAAACAGTTAGCGACGATTGGTGTTGAGCAATATACTATCGGTGTTGGGCAATATATTTGCCCCCTACACTCCATGCCAGCATATTGAATCGATGGCGGCAACAATTTTCAATTAGGGTTTCTCAAAATTTCTGCTGTAGATTTTGATGAAAACTTAACAGAATACATAGAAATTTGTGCTTAATCTAATGCACTAACTCTGGAAACAGTTAGCGACGATTGGTGTTGAGCAATATACTATCGGTGTTGGGCAATATATTTGCCCCCTACACTCCATGCCAGCATATTGAATCGAAGGCGGCAACAATTTTCAATTAGGGTTTCTCTAAATTTCTGCTGTAGATTTTCATGAAAACTTAACAGAATACATAGAAATTTGTGTTTAATCGAATGCACTAACTCTGGAAACAGTTAGCGACGATTGGTGTTGAGCAATATACTATCGGTGTTGGGCCCCCTACACTCCATGCCAGCATATTGAATCGAAGGCGGCAACAATTTTCAATTAGGGTTTCTCAAAATTTCTGCTGTAGATTTTCATGAAAACTTAACAGAATACATAGAAATATGTGCTTAATCTAATGCACTAACTCTGGAAACAGTAAGCGACGATTGGTGTTGAGCAATATACTATCGGTGTTGGGCAATATATTTGCCCACTACAATCTATGCCAGCATATTGAATCGATGGCGGCAACAATTTTCAATTAGGGTTTCTCTAAATTTCTGCTGTAGATTTTCATGAAAACTTAACAGAATACATAGAAATTTGTGCTTAATCTAATGCACTAACTCTGGAAACAGTTAGCGACGATTGGTGTTGAGCAATATACTATCGGTGTTGGGCCCCCTACACTCCATGCCAGCATATTGAATCGAAGGCGGAAACAATTTTCAATTAGGGTTTCTCAAAACTTCTGCTGTAGATTTTCATGAAAACTTAACAGAATACATAGAAATTTGTGCTTAATCTAATGCACAAACTCTGGAAACAGTTAGCGACGATTGGTGTTGAGCAATATACTATCGGTGTTGGGCAATATATTTGCCCCCTACACTCCATGCCAGCATATTGAATCGATGGCGGCAACAATTTTCAATTAGGGTTTCTCAAAATTTCTGCTGTAGATTTTGATGAAAACTTAACAGAATACATAGAAATTTGTGCTTAATCTAATGCACTAACTCTGGAAACAGTTAGCGACGATTGGTGTTGAGCAATATACTATCGGTGTTGGGCAATATATTTGCCCCCTACACTCCATGCCAGCATATTGAATCGAAGGCGGCAACAATTTTCAATTAGGGTTTCTCTAAATTTCTGCTGTAGATTTTCATGAAAACTTAACAGAATACATAGAAATTTGTGTTTAATCGAATGCACTAACTCTGGAAACAGTTAGCGACGATTGGTGTTGAGCAATATACTATCGGTGTTGGGCCCCCTACACTCCATGCCAGCATATTGAATCGAAGGCGGCAACAATTTTCAATTAGGGTTTCTCAAAATTTCTGCTGTAGATTTTCATGAAAACTTAACAGAATACATAGAAATATGTGCTTAATCTAATGCACTAACTCTGGAAACAGTAAGCGACGATTGGTGTTGAGCAATATACTATCGGTGTTGGGCAATATATTTGCCCACTACAATCTATGCCAGCATATTGAATCGATGGCGGCAACAATTTTCAATTAGGGTTTCTCTAAATTTCTGCTGTAGATTTTCATGAAAACTTAACAGAATACATAGAAATTTGTGCTTAATCTAATGCACTAACTCTGGAAACAGTTAGCGACGATTGGTGTTGAGCAATATACTATCGGTGTTGGGCCCCCTACACTCCATGCCAGCATATTGAATCGAAGGCGGAAACAATTTTCAATTAGGGTTTCTCAAAACTTCTGCTGTAGATTTTCATGAAAACTTAACAGAATACATAGAAATTTGTGCTTAATCTAATGCACAAACTCTGGAAACAGTTAGCGACGATTGGTGTTGAGCAATATACTATCGGTGTTGGGCAATATATTTGCCCCCTACACTCCATGCCAGCATATTGAATCGATGGCGGCAACAATTTTCAATTAGGGTTTCTCAAAATTTCTGCTGTAGATTTTGATGAAAACTTAACAGAATACATAGAAATTTGTGTTTAATCGAATGCACTAACTCTGGAAACAGTTAGCGACGATTGGTGTTGAGCAATATACTATCGGTGTTGGGCCCCCTACACTCCATGCCAGCATATTGAATCGAAGGCGGCAACAATTTTCAATTAGGGTTTCTCTAAATTTCTGCTGTAGATTTTCATGAAAACTTAACAGAATACATAGAAATTTGTGCTTAATCTAATGCACTAACTCTGGAAACAGTTAGCGACGATTGGTGTTGAGCAATATACTATCGGTGTTGGGCAATATATTTGCCCCTACACTCCATGCCAGCATATTGAATCGATGGCGGCAACAATTTTCAATTAGGGTTTCTCAAAATTTCTGCTGTAGATTTTGATGAAAACTTAACAGAATACATAGAAATTTGTGCTTAATCTAATGCACTAACTCTGGAAACAGTAAGCGACGATTGGTGTTGAGCAATATACTATCGGTATTGGGCCCCCTACACTCCATGCCAGCATATTGAATCGAAGGCAGAAACAATTTTCAATTAGGGTTTCTCTAAATTTCTGCTGTAGATTTTCATGAAAACTTAACAGAATACATAGAAATTTGTGCTTAATCTAATGCACTAACTCTGGAAACAGTTAGCGACGATTGGTGTTGAGCAATATACTATCGGTGTTGGGCCCCCTACACTCCATGCCAGCATATTGAATCGAAGGCGGCAACAATTTTCAATTAGGGTTTCTCTAAATTTCTGCTGTAGATTTTCATGAAAACTTAACAGAATACATAGAAATTTGTGCTTAATCTAATGCACTAACTCTGGAAACAGTTAGCGACGATTGGTGTTGAGCAATATACTATCGGTGTTGGGCAATATATTTGCCCCCTACACTCCATGCCAGCATATTGAATCGATGGCGGCAACAATTTTCAATTAGGGTTTCTCAAAATTTCTGCTGTAGATTTTGATGAAAACTTAACAGAATACATAGAAATTTGTGCTTAATCTAATGCACTAACTCTGGAAACAGTTAGCGACGATTGGTGTTGAGCAATATACTATCGGTGTTGGGCAATATATTTGCCCCCTACACTCCATGCCAGCATATTGAATCGAAGGCGGCAACAATTTTCAATTAGGGTTTCTCTAAATTTCTGCTGTAGATTTTCATGAAAACTTAACAGAATACATAGAAATTTGTGTTTAATCGAATGCACTAACTCTGGAAACAGTTAGCGACGATTGGTGTTGAGCAATATACTATCGGTGTTGGGCAATATATTTGCCCCCTACACTCCATGCCAGCATATTGAATCGATAGCGGCAACAATTTTCAATTAGGGTTTCCCAAAATTTCTGCTGTAGATTTTGATGAAAACTTAACAGAATACATAGAAATTTGTGCTTAATCTAATGCACTAACTCTGGAAACAGTGAGCGACGATTGGTGTTGAGCAATATACTATCGGTGTTGGGCCCCCTACACTCCATGCCAGCATATTGAATCGAAGGCGGCAACAATTTTCAATTAGGGTTTCTCTAAATTTCTGCTGTAGATTTTCATGAAAACTTAACAGAATACATAGAAATTTGTGTTTAATCGAATGCACTAACTCTGGAAACAGTTAGCGACGATTGGTGTTGAGCAATATACTATCGGTGTTGGGCAATATATTTGCCCCCTACACTCCATGCCAGCATATTGAATCGATAGCGGCAACAATTTTCAATTAGGGTTTCCCAAAATTTCTGCTGTAGATTTTGATGAAAACTTAACAGAATACATAGAAATTTGTGCTTAATCTAATGCACTAACTCTGGAAACAGTGAGCGACGATTGGTGTTGAGCAATATACTATCGGTGTTGGGCCCCCTACACTCCATGCCAGCATATTGAATCGAAGGCGGCAACAATTTTCAATTAGGGTTTCTCTAAATTTCTGCTGTAGATTTTCATGAAAACTTAACAGAATACATAGAAATTTGTGCTTAATCTAATGCACTAACTCTGGAAACAGTAAGCGACGATTGGTGTTGAGCAATATACTATCGGTGTTGGGCAATATATTCGCCCACTACAATCTATGCCAGCATATTGAATCGATGGCGGCAACAATTTTCAATTAGGGTTTCTCTAAATTTCTGCTGTAGATTTTGATGAAAACTTAACAGAATACATAGAAATTTGTGCTTAATCTAATGCACTAACTCTGGAAACAGTAAGCGACGATTGGTGTTGAGCAATATACTATCGGTGTTGGGCAATATATTTGCCCACTACAATCTATGCCAGCATATTGAATCGATGGCGGCAACAATTTTCAATTAGGGTTTCTCTAAATTTCTGCTGTAGATTTTCATGAAAACTTAACAGAATACATAGAAATTTGTGCTTAATCTAATGCACTAACTCTGGAAACAGTTAGCGACGATTGGTGTTGAGCAATATACTATCGGTGTTGGGCCCCCTACACTCCATGCCAGCATATTGAATCGAAGGCGGAAACAATTTTCAATTAGGGTTTCTCAAAATTTCTGCTGTAGATTTTGATGAAAACTTAACAGAATACATAGAAATTTGTGCTTAATCTAATGCACTAACTCTGGAAACAGTTAGCGACGATTGGTGTTGAGCAATATACTATCGGTGTTGGGCAATATATTTGCCCCCATGCCAGCATATTGAATCGATGGCAGCAACAATTTTCAATTAGGGTTTCTCAAAACTTCTGCTGTAGATTTTCATGAAAACTTAACAGAATACATAGAAATTTGTGCTTAATCTAATGCACAAACTGTGGAAACAGTTAGCGACGATTGGTGTTGAGCAATATACTATCGGTGTTGGGCAATATATTTGCCCCCTACACTAACTCTGGAAACAGTTAGCGACGATTGGTGTTGAGCAATATACTATCGGTGTTGGGCAATATATTTGCCCCCTACACTCCATGCCAGCATATTGAATCGAAGGCGGCAACAATTTTCAATTAGGGTTTCCCAAAATTTCTGCTGTAGATTTTGATGAAAACTTAACAGAATACATAGAAATTTGTGCTTAATCTAATGCACTAACTCTGGAAACAGTGAGCGACGATTGGTGTTGAGCAATATACTATCGGTGTTGGGCCCCCTACACTCCATGCCAGCATATTGAATCGAAGGCGGCAACAATTTTCAATTAGGGTTTCTCTAAATTTCTGCTGTAGATTTTCATGAAAACTTAACAGAATACATAGAAATTTGTGCTTAATCTAATGCACTAACTCTGGAAACAGTAAGCGACGATTGGTGTTGAGCAATATACTATCGGTGTTGGGCAATATATTCGCCCACTACAATCTATGCCAGCATATTGAATCGATGGCGGCAACAATTTTCAATTAGGGTTTCTCTAAATTTCTGCTGTAGATTTTGATGAAAACTTAACAGAATACATAGAAATTTGTGCTTAATCTAATGCACTAACTCTGGAAACAGTAAGCGACGATTGGTTTTGAGCAATATACTATCGGTGTTGGGCAATATATTTGCCCACTACAATCTATGCCAGCATATTGAATCGATGGCGGCAACAATTTTCAATTAGGGTTTCTCTAAATTTCTGCTGTAGATTTTCATGAAAACTTAACAGAATACATAGAAATTTGTGCTTAATCTAATGCACTAACTCTGGAAACAGTTAGCGACGATTGGTGTTGAGCAATATACTATCGGTGTTGGGCCCCCTACACTCCATGCCAGCATATTGAATCGAAGGCGGAAACAATTTTCAATTAGGGTTTCTCAAAATTTCTGCTGTAGATTTTGATGAAAACTTAACAGAATACATAGAAATTTGTGCTTAATCTAATGCACTAACTCTGGAAACAGTTAGCGACGATTGGTGTTGAGCAATATACTATCGGTGTTGGGCAATATATTTGCCCCCATGCCAGCATATTGAATCGATGGCAGCAACAATTTTCAATTAGGGTTTCTCAAAACTTCTGCTGTAGATTTTCATGAAAACTTAACAGAATACATAGAAATTTGTGCTTAATCTAATGCACAAACTCTGGAAACAGTTAGCGACGATTGGTGTTGAGCAATATACTATCGGTGTTGGGCAATATATTTGCCCCCATGCCAGCATATTGAATCGATGGCGGCAACAATTTTCAATTAGGGTTTCTCTAAATTTCTGCTGTAGATTTTCATGAAAACTTAACAGAATACATAGAAATTTGTGCTTAATCTAATGCACTAACTCTGGAAACAGTGAGCGACGATTGGTGTTGAGCAATATACTATCGGTGTTGGGCCCCCTACACTCCATGCCAGCATATTGAATCGAAGGCGGCAACAATTTTCAATTAGGGTTTCTCTAAATTTCTGCTGTAGATTTTCATGAAAACTTAAGTTTTCATGAAAATCTACAGCAGAATACATAGAAATTTGTGCTTAATCTAATGCACTAACTCTGGAAACAGTTAGCGACGATTGGTGTTGAGCAATATACTATCGGTGTTGGGCAATATATTTGCCCCCTACACTCCATGCTAGCATATTGAATCGATGGCGGCAACAATTTTCAATTAGGGTTTCTCAAAATTTCTGCTGTAGATTTTGATGAAAACTTAACAGAATACATAGAAATTTGTGGTTAATCTAATGCACTAACTCTGGAAACAGTGAGCGACGATTGGTGTTGAGCAATATACTATCGGTGTTGGGCCCCCTACACTCCATGCCAGCATATTGAATCGAAGGCGGCAACAATTTTCAATTAGGGTTTCTCTAAATTTCTGCTGTAGATTTTCATGAAAACTTAACAGAATACATAGAAATTTGTGCTTAATCTAATGCACTAACTCTGGAAACAGTGAGCGACGATTGGTGTTGAGCAATATACTATCGGTGTTGGGCCCCCTACACTCCATGCCAGCATATTGAATCGAAGGCGGCAACAATTTTCAATTAGGGTTTCTCTAAATTTCTGCTGTAGATTTTCATGAAAACTTAACAGAATACATAGAAATTTGTGCTTAATCTAATGCACTAACTCTGGAAACAGTTAGCGACGATTGGTGTTGAGCAATATACTATCGGTGTTGGGCAATATATTTGCCCCCTACACTCCATGCTAGCATATTGAATCGATGGCGGCAACAATTTTCAATTAGGGTTTCTCAAAATTTCTGCTGTAGATTTTGATGAAAACTTAACAGAATACATAGAAATTTGTGGTTAATCTAATGCACTAACTCTGGAAACAGTGAGCGACGATTGGTGTTGAGCAATATACTATCGGTGTTGGGCCCCCTACACTCCATGCCAGCATATTGAATCGAAGGCGGCAACAATTTTCAATTAGGGTTTCTCTAAATTTCTGCTGTAGATTTTCATGAAAACTTAACAGAATACATAGAAATTTGTGCTTAATCTAATGCACTAACTCTGGAAACAGTGAGCGACGATTGGTGTTGAGCAATATACTATCGGTGTTGGGCCCCCTACACTCCATGCCAGCATATTGAATCGAAGGCGGCAACAATTTTCAATTAGGGTTTCTCTAAATTTCTGCTGTAGATTTTCATGAAAACTTAACAGAATACATAGAAATTTGTGCTTAATCTAATGCACTAACTCTGGAAACAGTTAGCGACGATTGGTGTTGAGCAATATACTATCGGTGTTGGGCAATATATTTGCCCCCTACACTCCATGATAGCATATTGAATCGATGGCGGCAACAATTTTCAATTAGGGTTTCTCAAAATTTCTGCTGTAGATTTTCATGAAAACTTAACAGAATACATAGAAATTTGTGCTTAATCTAATGCACTAACTCTGGAAACAGTTAGCGACGATTGGTGTTGAGCAATATACTATCGGTGTTGGGCAATATATTTGCCCCCTACACTCCATGCCATCATATTGAATCGATGGCGGCAACAATTTTCAATTAGGGTTTCTCAAAATTTCTGCTGTAGATTTTGATGAAAACTTAACAGAATACATAGAAATTTGTGCTTAATCTAATGCACTAACTCTGGAAACAGTGAGCGACGATTGGTGTTGAGCAATATACTATCGGTGTTGGGCCCCCTACACTCCATGCCAGCATATTGAATCGAAGGCGGCAACAATTTTCAATTAGGGTTTCTCTAAATTTCTGCTGTAGATTTTCATGAAAACTTAACAGAATACATAGAAATTTGTGCTTAATCTAATGCACTAACTCTGGAAACAGTTAGCGACGATTGGTGTTGAGCAATATACTATCGGTGTTGGGCAATATATTTGCCCCCTACACTCCATGCCAGCATATTGAATCGATGGCGGCAACAATTTTCAATTAGGGTTTCTCAAAATTTCTGCTGTAGATTTTGATGAAAACTTAACAGAATACATAGAAATTTGTGCTTAATCTAATGCACTAACTCTGGAAACAGTTAGCGACGATTGGTGTTGAGCAATATACAAGGTGGCGCAAAAGAAGTCATCCGATGTTGTTTGGCTCTTATTTTTTTTCTAAATGAAAAACTTCGATTCTGTTTTTTGATTATGTTTATTTAGACCTTTAGAATTAATTGTGTTAAGTCGAGAAGATGATATCGGACAAATGGGCGCCGCCACAATTGATTGCCATACGGGCTCGTTTTATGGCATTTTCCATCACTTCGGCGAGCGTTTCGGGCGATAAATTCTCGCATTCGTATCGGATATTTTCCTTGAGGGCTTCCAAGGTTTTAGGCTTGTTGATGTAAACACGGGACTTTAAAAAACCCCATAAAAAGAAGTCCGGGACCGTTAAATCGGGCGATCTGGCGGGCCAGTGCAAATCGCCAAAACGCGAAATTAAGCGACCCGGAAACGCGTCCTTCAGAATGTCGGTTGTGGCTCGTGCAGTCTTGGGGAGTGTATCGCTCCATGGCTTATACACTTG
This sequence comes from Drosophila austrosaltans, assembly GCA_035045865.1. Taxonomy (NCBI): domain Eukaryota; kingdom Metazoa; phylum Arthropoda; class Insecta; order Diptera; family Drosophilidae; genus Drosophila; species Drosophila austrosaltans. The sequence continues at coordinate 50,532 of JAWNOQ010000200.1, forward strand.
TATTCTGTATCTGTCTAGTCCACAAATGTCAAAACAGATTTGACATTGGCGGCCATTTGCAAAAATGAGAGCATCTTTCAATAGGGTGATTTCTTTTGCGCCACCTTGTACTATCGGTGTTGGGCCCCCTACACTCCATTCCAGCATATTGAATCGAAGGCGGCAACAATTTTCAATTAGGGTTTCTCTAAATTTCTGCTGTAGATTTTCATGAAAACTTAACAGAATACATAGAAATTTGTGCTTAATCTAATGCACTAACTCTGGAAACAGTTAGCGACGATTGGTGTTGAGCAATATACTATCGGTGTTGGGCAATATATTTGCCCCCTACACTCCATGCTAGCATATTGAATCGATGGCGGCAACAATTTTCAATTAGGGTTTCTCAAAATTTCTGCTGTAGATTTTGATGAAAACTTAACAGAATACATAGAAATTTGTGCTTAATCTAATGCACTAACTCTGGAAACAGTGAGCGACGATTGGTGTTGAGCAATATACTATCGGTGTTGGGCCCCCTACACTCCATTCCAGCATATTGAATCGAAGGCGGCAACAATTTTCAATTAGGGTTTCTCAAAATTTCTGCTGTAGATTTTCATGAAATCTTAACAGAATACATAGAAATTTGTGCTTAATCTAATGCACTAACTCTGGAAACAGTAAGCGACGATTGGTGTTGAGCAATATACTATCGGTGTTGGGCCCCCTACACTCCATTCCAGCATATTGAATCGAAGGCGGCAACAATTTTCAATTAGGGTTTCTCAAAATTTCTGCTGTAGCTTTTCATGAAATCCTAACAGAATACATAGAAATTTGTGCTTAATCTAATGCACTAACTCTGGAAACAGTTAGCGACGATTGGTGTTGAGCAATATACTATCGGTGTTGAGCAATATACTATCGGTGTTGGGCCCCCTACACTCCATTCCAGCATATTGAATCGAAGGCGGCAACAATTTTCAATTAGGGTTTCTCAAAATTTCTGCTGTAGATTTTCATGAAATCTTAACAGAATACATAGAAATTTGTGCTTAATCTAATTCACTAACTCTGGAAACAGTTAGCGACGGTTGGTGTTGAGCAATATACTATCGGTGTTGAGCAATATACTATCGGTGTTGGGCCCCCTACACTCCATTCCAGCATATTGAATCGAAGGCGGCAACAATTTTCAATTAGGGTTTCTCAAAATTTCTGCTGTAGATTTTCATGAAAACTTAACAGAATACATAGAAATTTGTGCTTAATCTAATGCACTAACTCTGGAAACAGTTAGCGACGATTGGTGTTGAGCAATATACTATCGGTGTTGGGCAATATATTTGCCCCCTACACTCCATGCCAGCATATTGAATCGATGGCGGCAACAATTTTCAATTAGGGTTTCTCAAAATTTCTGCTGTAGATTTTCATGAAATCTTAACAGAATACATAGAAATTTGTGGTTAATCTAATGCACTAACTCTGGAAACAGTTAGCGACGATTGGTGTTGAGCAATATACTATCGGTGTTGGGCAATATATTTGCCCCCTACACTCCATGCTAGCATATTGAATCGATGGCGGCAACAATTTTCAATTAGGGTTTCTCAAAATTTCTGCTGTAGATTTTGATGAAAACTTAACAGAATACATAGAAATTTGTGCTTAATCTAATGCACTAACTCTGGAAACAGTGAGCGACGATTGGTGTTGAGCAATATACTATCGGTGTTGGGCCCCCTACACTCCATTCCAGCATATTGAATCGAAGGCGGCAACAATTTTCAATTAGGGTTTCTCAAAATTTCTGCTGTAGATTTTCATGAAATCTTAACAGAATACATAGAAATTTGTGCTTAATCTAATGCACTAACTCTGGAAACAGTAAGCGACGATTGGTGTTGAGCAATATACTATCGGTGTTGGGCCCCCTACACTCCATTCCAGCATATTGAATCGAAGGCGGCAACAATTTTCAATTAGGGTTTCTCAAAATTTCTGCTGTAGCTTTTCATGAAATCCTAACAGAATACATAGAAATTTGTGCTTAATCTAATGCACTAACTCTGGAAACAGTTAGCGACGATTGGTGTTGAGCAATATACTATCGGTGTTGAGCAATATACTATCGGTGTTGGGCCCCCTACACTCCATTCCAGCATATTGAATCGAAGGCGGCAACAATTTTCAATTAGGGTTTCTCAAAATTTCTGCTGTAGATTTTCATGAAATCTTAACAGAATACATAGAAATTTGTGCTTAATCTAATTCACTAACTCTGGAAACAGTTAGCGACGGTTGGTGTTGAGCAATATACTATCGGTGTTGAGCAATATACTATCGGTGTTGGGCCCCCTACACTCCATTCCAGCATATTGAATCGAAGGCGGCAACAATTTTCAATTAGGGTTTCTCAAAATTTCTGCTGTAGATTTTCATGAAAACTTAACAGAATACATAGAAATTTGTGCTTAATCTAATGCACTAACTCTGGAAACAGTTAGCGACGATTGGTGTTGAGCAATATACTATCGGTGTTGGGCCCCCTACACTCCATGCCAGCATATTGAATCGAAGGCGGCAACAATTTTCAATTAGGGTTTCTCTAAATTTCTGCTGTAGATTTTCATGAAAACTTAACAGAATACATAGAAATTTGTGCTTAATCTAATGCACTAACTCTGGAAACAGTTAGCGACGATTGGTGTTGAGCAATATACTATCGGTGTAGAGCAATATACTATCGGTGTTGGGCAATATATTTGCCCCCTACACTCCATGCCAGCATATTGAATCGATGGCGGCAACAATTTTCAATTAGGGTTTCTCTAAATTTCTGCTGTAGATTTTCATGAAAACTTAACAGAATACATAGAAATTTGTGGTTAATCTAATGCACTAACTCTGGAAACAGTTAGCGACGATTGGTGTTGAGCAATATACTATCGGTGTTGAGCAATATACTATCGGTGTTGGGCAATATATTTGCCCCCTACACTCCATTCCAGCATATTGAATCGAAGGCGGCAACAATTTTCAATTAGGGTTTCTCAAAATTTCTGCTGTAGATTTTCATGAAAACTTAACAGAATACATAGAAATTTGTGCTTAATCTAATGCACTAACTCTGGAAACAGTTAGCGACGATTGGTGTTGAGCAATATACCATCGGTGTTGGGCCCCCTACACTCCATGCCAGCATATTGAATCAAAGGCGGCAACAATTTTCAATTAGGGTTTCTCTAAATTTCTGCTGTAGATTTTCATGAAAACTTAACAGAATACATAGAAATTTGTGCTTAATCTAATGCACTAACTCTGGAAACAGTTAGCGACGATTGGTGTTGAGCAATATACTATCGGTGTTGGGCAATATATTTGCCCCCTACACTCCATGCCAGCATATTGAATCGATGGCAGCAACAATTTTCAATTAGGGCTTCTCAAAATTTCTGCTGTAGATTTTCATGAAAACTTAACAGAATACATAGAAATTTGTGCTTAATCTAATGCACTAACTCTGGAAACAGTTAGCGACGATTGGTGTTGAGCAATATACTATCGGTGTTGGGCAATATATTTGCCCCCTACACTCCATGCCAGCATATTGAATCGATGGCGGCAACAATTTTCAATTAGGGTTTCTCAAAATTTCTGCTGTAGATTTTCATGAAAACTTAACAGAATACATAGAAATTTGTGCTTAATCTAATGCACTAACTCTGGAAACAGTTAGCGACGATTGGTGTTGAGCAATATACTATCGGTGTTGAGCAATATACTATCGGTGTTGGGCCCCCTACACTCCATGCCAGCATATTGAATCGAAGGCGGCAACAATTTTCAATTAGGGTTTCTCTAAATTTCTGCTGTAGATTTTCATGAAAACTTAACAGAATACATAGAAATTTGTGCTTAATCTAATGCACTAACTCTGGAAACAGTGAGCGACGATTGGTGTTGAGCAATATACTATCGGTGTTGGGCCCCCTACACTCCATGCCAGCATATTGAATCGAAGGCGGCAACAATTTTCAATTAGGGTTTCTCTAAATTTCTGCTGTAGATTTTCATGAAAACTTAACAGAATACATAGAAATTTGTGCTTAATCTAATGCACTAACTCTGGAAACAGTTAGCGACGATTGGTGTTGAGCAATATACTATCGGTGTTGGGCCCCCTACACTCCATGCCAGCACATTGAATCGAAGGCGGCAACAATTTTCAATTAGGGTTTCTCTGAATTTCTGCTGTAGATTTTCATGAAAACTTAACAGAATACATAGAAATTTGTGCTTAATCTAATGCACTAACTCTGGAAACAGTTAGCGACGATTGGTGTTGAGCAATATACTGTCGGTGTTGGGCAATATATTTGCCCCCTACACTCCATGCCAGCATATTGAATCGATGGCGGCAACAATTTTCAATTAGGGTTTCCCAAAATTTCTGCTGTAGATTTTGATGAAAACTTAACAGAATACATAGAAATTTGTGCTTAATCTAATGCACTAACTCTGGAAACAGTTAGCGACGATTGGTGTTGAGCAATATACTATCGGTGTTGGGCCCCCTACACTCCATGCCAGCATATTGAATCGAAGGCGGCAACAATTTTCAATTAGGGTTTCTCAAAATTTCTGCTGTAGATTTTCATGAAAACTTAACAGAATACATAGAAATTTGTGCTTAATCTAATGCACTAACTCTGGAAACAGTTAGCGACGATTGGTGTTGAGCAATATACTATCGGTGTTGAGCAATATACTATCGGTGTTGGGCAATATATTTGCCCCCTACACTCCATGCCAGCATATTGAATCGATGGCGGCAACAATTTTCAATTAGGGTTTCTCTAAATTTCTGCTGTAGATTTTCATGAAAACTTAACAGAATACATAGAAATTTGTGCTTAATCTAATGCACTAACTCTGGAAACAGTTAGCGACGATTGGTGTTGAGCAATATACTATCGGTGTTGAGCAATATACTATCGGTGTTGGGCCCCCTACACTCCATTCCAGCATATTGAATCGAAGGCGGCAACAATTTTCAATTAGGGTTTCTCAAAATTTCTGCTGTAGATTTTCATGAAAACTTAACAGAATACATAGAAATTTGTGCTTAATCTAATGCACTAACTCTGGAAACAGTTAGCGACGATTGGTGTTGAGCAATATACTATCGGTGTTGAGCAATATACTATCGGTGTTGGGCCCCCTACACTCCATTCCAGCATAATGAATCGAAGGCGGCAACAATTTTCAATTAGGGTTTCTCAAAATTTCTGCTGTAGATTTTCATGAAAACTTAACAGAATACATAGAAATTTGTGCTTAATCTAATGCACTAACTCTGGAAACAGTTAGCGACGATTGGTGTTGAGCAATATACTATCGGTGTTGGGCCCCCTACACTCCATGCCAGCATATTGAATCGAAGGCGGCAACAATTTTCAATTAGGGTTTCTCTAAATTTCTGCTGTAGATTTTCATGAAAACTTAACAGAATACATAGAAATTTGTGCTTAATCTAATGCACTAACTCTGGAAACAGTTAGCGACGATTGGTGTTGAGCAATATACTATCGGTGTTGAGCAATATACTATCGGTGTTGGGCAATATATTTGCCCCCTACACTCCATGCCAGCATATTGAATCGATGGCGGCAACAATTTTCAATTAGGGTTTCTCTAAATTTCTGCTGTAGATTTTCATGAAAACTTAACAGAATACATAGAAATTTGTGCTTAATCTAATGCACTAACTCTGGAAACAGTTAGCGACGATTGGTGTTGAGCAATATACTATCGGTGTTGGGCCCCCTACACTCCATGCCAGCATATTGAATCGAAGGCGGCAACAATTTTCAATTAGGGTTTCTCTAAATTTCTGCTGTAGATTTTCATGAAAACTTAACAGAATACATAGAAATTTGTGCTTAATCTAATGCACTAACTCTGGAAACAGTTAGCGACGATTGGTGTTGAGCAATATACTATCGGTGTTGGGCAATATATTTTCCCCCTACACTCCATGCCAGCATATTGAATCGATGGCAGCAACAATTTTCAATTAGGGCTTCTCAAAATTTCTGCTGTAGATTTTCATGAAAACTTAACAGAATACATAGAAATTTGTGCTTAATCTAATGCACTAACTCTGGAAACAGTTAGCGACGATTGGTGTTGAGCAATATACTATCGGTGTTGGGCAATATATTTTCCCCCTACACTCCATGCCAGCATATTGAATCGATGGCGGCAACAATTTTCAATTAGGGTTTCTCAAAATTTCTGCTGTAGATTTTGATGAAAACTTAACAGAATACATAGAAATTTGTGCTTAATCTAATGCACTAACTCTGGAAACAGTTAGCGACGATTGGTGTTGAGCAATATACTATCGGTGTTGGGCCCCCTACACTCCATGCCAGCATATTGAATCGAAGGCGGCAACAATTTTCAATTAGGGTTTCTCAAAATTTCTGCTGTAGATTTTCATGAAAACTTAACAGAATACATAGAAATTTGTGCTTAATCTAATGCACTAACTCTGGAAACAGTTAGCGACGATTGGTGTTGAGCAATATACTATCGGTGTTGGGCCCCCTACACTCCATGCCAGCATATTGAATCGAAGGCGGCAACAATTTTCAATTAGGGTTTCTCAAAATTTCTGCTGTAGATTTTGATGAAAACTTAACAGAATACATAGAAATTTGTGCTTAATCTAATGCACTAACTCTGGAAACAGTTAGCGACGATTGGTGTTGAGCAATATACTATCGGTGTTGGGCAATATATTTGCCCCCTACACTCCATGCCAGCATAATGAATCGATGGCAACAACAATTTTCAATTAGGGCTTCTCAAAATTTCTGCTGTAGATTTTCATGAAAACTTAACAGAATACATAGAAATTTGTGCTTAATCTAATGCACTAACTCTGGAAACAGTTAGCGACGATTGGTGTTGAGCAATATACTATCGGTGTTGGGCCCCCCACACTCCATTCCAGCATATTGAATCGAAGGCGGCAACAATTTTCAATTAGGGTTTCTCAAAATTTCTGCTGTAGATTTTCATGAAAACTTAACAGAATACATAGAAATTTGTGCTTAATCTAATGCACTAACTCTGGAAACAGTTAGCGACGATTGGTGTTGAGCAATATACTATCGGTGTTGAGCAATATACTATCGGTGTTGGGCAATATATTTGCCCCCTACACTCCATGCCAGCATATTGAATCGAAGGCGGCAACAATTTTCAATTAGGGTTTCTCTAAATTTCTGCTGTAGATTTTCATGAAAACTTAACAGAATACATAGAAATTTGTGCTTAATCTAATGCACTAACTCTGGAAACAGTTAGCGACGATTGGTGTTGAGCAATATACTATCGGTGTTGGGCCCCCTACACTCCATGCCAGCATATTGAATCGAAGGCGGAAACAATTTTCAATTAGGGTTTCTCAAAATTTCTGCTGTAGATTTTGATGAAAACTTAACAGAATACATAGAAATTTGTGCTTAATCTAATGCACTAACTCTGGAAACAGTTAGCGACGATTGGTGTTGAGCAATATACTATCGGTGTTGGGCAATATATTTGCCCCCTACACTCCATGCCAGCATATTGAATCGATGGCAGCAACAATTTTCAATTAGGGCTTCTCAAAATTTCTGCTGTAGATTTTCATGAAAACTTAACAGAATACATAGAAATTTGTGCTTAATCTAATGCACTAACTCTGGAAACAGTTAGCGACGATTGGTGTTGAGCAATATACTATCGGTGTTGGGCAATATATTTTCCCCCTACACTCCATGCCAGCATATTGAATCGATGGCGGCAACAATTTTCAATTAGGGTTTCTCAAAATTTCTGCTGTAGATTTTGATGAAAACTTAACAGAATACATAGAAATTTGTGCTTAATCTAATGCACTAACTCTGGAAACAGTTAGCGACGATTGGTGTTGAGCAATATACTATCGGTGTTGGGCCCCCTACACTCCATGCCAGCATATTGAATCGAAGGCGGCAACAATTTTCAATTAGGGTTTCTCTAAATTTCTGCTGTAGATTTTGATGAAAACTTAACAGAATACATAGAAATTTGTGCTTAATCTAATGCACTAACTCTGGAAACAGTTAGCGACGATTGGTGTTGAGCAATATACTATCGGTGTTGGGCCCCCCACACTCCATTCCAGCATATTGAATCGAAGGCGGCAACAATTTTCAATTAGGGTTTCTCAAAATATCTGCTGTAGATTTTGATGAAAACTTAACAGAATACATAGAAATTTGTGCTTAATCTAATGCACTAACTCTGGAAACAGTTAGCGACGATTGGTGTTGAGCAATATACTATCGGTGTTGAGCAATATACTATCGGTGTTGGGCCCCCTACACTCCATTCCAGCATATTGAATCGAAGGCGGCAACAATTTTCAATTAGGGTTTCTCAAAATTTCTGCTGTAGATTTTGATGAAAACTTAACAGAATACATAGAAATTTGTGCTTAATCTAATGCACTAACTCTGGAAACAGTTAGCGACGATTGGTGTTGAGCAATATACTATCGGTGTTGGGCCCCTACACTCCATGCCAGCATATTGAATCGAAGGCGGCAACAATTTTCAATTAGGGTTTCTCAAAATTTCTGCTGTAGATTTTGATGAAAACTTAACAGAATACATAGAAATTTGTGCTTAATCTAATGCACTAACTCTGGAAACAGTTAGCGACGATTGGTGTTGAGCAATATACTATCGGTGTTGGGCCCCCTACACTCCATGCCAGCATATTGAATCGATGGCAGCAACAATTTTCAATTAGGGCTTCTCAAAATTTCTGCTGTAGATTTTCATGAAAACTTAACAGAATACATAGAAATTTGTGCTTAATCTAATGCACTAACTCTGGAAACAGTTAGCGACGATTGGTGTTGAGCAATATACTATCGGTGTTGGGCCCCCTACACTCCATGCCAGCATATTGAATCGAAGGCGGCAACAATTTTCAATTAGGGTTTCTCTAAATTTCTGCTGTAGATTTTCATGTAAACTTAACAGAATACATAGAAATTTGTGCTTAATCTAATGCACTAACTCTGGAAACAGTTAGCGACGATTGGTGTTGAGCAATATACTATCGGTGTTGAGCAATATACTATCGGTGTTGGGCAATATATTTGCCCCCTACACTCCATGCCAGCATATTGAATCGAAGGCGGCAACAATTTTCAATTAGGGTTTCTCTAAATTTCTGCTGTAGATTTTCATGAAAACTTAACAGAATACATAGAAATTTGTGCTTAATCTAATGCACTAACTCTGGAAACAGTTAGCGACGATTGGTGTTGAGCAATATACTATCGGTGTTGGGCCCCCTACACTCCATGCCAGCATATTGAATCGAAGGCGGCAACAATTTTCAATTAGGGTTTCTCAAAATTTCTGCTGTAGATTTTGATGAAAACTTAACAGAATACATAGAAATTTGTGCTTAATCTAATGCACTAACTCTGGAAACAGTTAGCGACGATTGGTGTTGAGCAATATACTATCGGTGTTGGGCCCCCCACACTCCATTCCAGCATATTGAATCGAAGGCGGCAACAATTTTCAATTAGGGTTTCTCAAAATATCTGCTGTAGATTTTGATGAAAACTTAACAGAATACATAGAAATTTGTGCTTAATCTAATGCACTAACTCTGGAAACAGTTAGCGACGATTGGTGTTGAGCAATATACTATCGGTGTTGGGCCCCCTACACTCCATTCCAGCATATTGAATCGAAGGCGGCAACAATTTTCAATTAGGGTTTCTCAAAATTTCTGCTGTAGATTTTGATGAAAACTTAACAGAATACATAGAAATTTGTGCTTAATCTAATGCACTAACTCTGGAAACAGTTAGCGACGATTGGTGTTGAGCAATATACTATCGGTGTTGGGCAATATATTTGCCCCCTACACTCCATGCCAGCATATTGAATCGATGGCAGCAACAATTTTCAATTAGGGCTTCTCAAAATTTCTGCTGTAGATTTTCATGAAAACTTAACAGAATACATAGAAATTTGTGCTTAATCTAATGCACTAACTCTGGAAACAGTTAGCGACGATTGGTGTTGAGCAATATACTATCGGTGTTGGGCAATATATTTTCCCCCTACACTCCATGCCAGCATATTGAATCGATGGCGGCAACAATTTTCAATTAGGGTTTCTCAAAATTTCTGCTGTAGATTTTGATGAAAACTTAACAGAATACATAGAAATTTGTGCTTAATCTAATGCACTAACTCTGGAAACAGTTAGCGACGATTGGTGTTGAGCAATATACTATCGGTGTTGGGCCCCCTACACTCCATGCCAGCATATTGAATCGAAGGCGGCAACAATTTTCAATTAGGGTTTCTCTATATTTCTGCTGTAGATTTTGATGAAAACTTAACAGAATACATAGAAATTTGTGCTTAATCTAATGCACTAACTCTGGAAACAGTTAGCGACGATTGGTGTTGAGCAATATACTATCGGTGTTGGGCCCCCCACACTCCATTCCAGCATATTGAATCGAAGGCGGCAACAATTTTCAATTAGGGTTTCTCAAAATATCTGCTGTAGATTTTGATGAAAACTTAACAGAATACATAGAAATTTGTGCTTAATCTAATGCACTAACTCTGGAAACAGTTAGCGACGATTGGTGTTGAGCAATATACTATCGGTGTTGGGCCCCCTACACTCCATTCCAGCATATTGAATCGAAGGCGGCAACAATTTTCAATTAGGGTTTCTCAAAATTTCTGCTGTAGATTTTGATGAAAACTTAACAGAATACATAGAAATTTGTGCTTAATCTAATGCACTAACTCTGGAAACAGTTAGCGACGATTGGTGTTGAGCAATATACTATCGGTGTTGGGCAATATATTTGCCCCCTACACTCCATGCCAGCATATTGAATCGATGGCGGCAACAATTTTCAATTAGGGTTTCTCAAAATTTCTGCTGTAGATTTTCATGAAAACTTAACAGAATACATAGAAATTTGTGCTTAATCTAATGCACTAACTCTGGAAACAGTTAGCGACGATTGGTGTTGAGCAATATACTATCGGTGTTGGGCAATATATTTGCCCCCTACACTCCATGCCAGCATAATGAATCGATGGCAACAACAATTTTCAATTAGGGCTTCTCAAAATTTCTGCTGTAGATTTTCATGAAAACTTAACAGAATACATAGAAATTTGTGCTTAATCTAATGCACTAACTCTGGAAACAGTTAGCGACGATTGGTGTTGAGCAATATACTATCGGTGTTGGGCCCCCACACTCCATTCCAGCATATTGAATCGAAGGCGGCAACAATTTTCAATTAGGGTTTCTCAAAATTTCTGCTGTAGATTTTCATGAAAACTTAACAGAATACATAGAAATTTGTGCTTAATCTAATGCACTAACTCTGGAAACAGTTAGCGACGATTGGTGTTGAGCAATATACTATCGGTGTTGGGCCCCCTACACTCCATGCCAGCATATTGAATCGAAGGCGGCAACAATTTTCAATTAGGGTTTCTCAAAATTTCTGCTGTAGATTTTCATGAAAACTTAACAGAATACATAGAAATTTGTGCTTAATCTAATGCACTAACTCTGGAAACAGTTAGCGACGATTGGTGTTGAGCAATATACTATCGGTGTTGGGCCCCCTACACTCCATGCCAGCATATTGAATCGAAGGCGGCAACAATTTTCAATTAGGGTTTCTCTAAATTTCTGCTGTAGATTTTCATGAAAACTTAACTTGAATCGAAGGCGGAAACAATTTTCAATTAGGGTTTCTCAAAATTTCTGCTGTAGATTTTGATGAAAACTTAACAGAATACATAGAAATTTGTGCATTAGGCACTAACTCTGGAAAAAGTTAGCGACGATTGGTGTTGAGCAATATACTATCGGTGTTGGGCAATATATTTGCCCCCTACACTCCATTCCAGCATATTGAATCGAAGGCGGCAACAATTTTCAATTAGGGTTTCTCAAAATTTCTGCTGTAGATTTTCATGAAAACTTAACAGAATACATAGAAATTTGTGCTTAATCTAATGCACTAACTCTGGAAACAGTTAGCGACGATTGGTGTTGAGCAATATACTATCGGTGTTGGGCAATATATTTGCCCCCTACACTCCATGCCAGCATATTGAATCGATGGCGGCAACAATTTTCAATTAGGGTTTCTCAAAATTTCTGCTGTAGATTTTCATGAAAACTTAACAGAATACATAGAAATTTGTGCTTAATCTAATGCACTAACTCTGGAAACAGTTAGCGACGATTGGTGTTGAGCAATATACTATCGGTGTTGAGCAATATACTATCGGTGTTGGGCCCCCTACACTCCATTCCAGCATATTGAATCGAAGGCGGCAACAATTTTCAATTAGGGTTTCTCAAAATTTCTGCTGTAGATTTTCATGAAAACTTAACAGAATACATAGAAATTTGTGCTTAATCTAATGCACTAACTCTGGAAACAGTTAGCGACGATTGGTGTTGAGCAATATACTATCGGTGTTGGGCCCCCTACACTCCATGCCAGCATATTGAATCGAAGGCGGCAACAATTTTCAATTAGGGTTTCTCAAAATTTCTGCTGTAGATTTTCATGAAAACTTAACAGAATACATAGAAATTTGTGCTTAATCTAATGCACTAACTCTGGAAACAGTTAGCGACGATTGGTGTTGAGCAATATACTATCGGTGTTGGGCCCCCTACACTCCATGCCAGCATATTGAATCGAAGGCGGCAACAATTTTCAATTAGGGTTTCTCTAAATTTCTGCTGTAGATTTTCATGAAAACTTAACTTGAATCGAAGGCGGAAACAATTTTCAATTAGGGTTTCTCAAAATTTCTGCTGTAGATTTTGATGAAAACTTAACAGAATACATAGAAATTTGTGCATTAGGCACTAACTCTGGAAAAAGTTAGCGACGATTGGTGTTGAGCAATATACTATCGGTGTTGGGCAATATATTTGCCCCCTACACTCCATTCCAGCATATTGAATCGAAGGCGGCAACAATTTTCAATTAGGGTTTCTCAAAATTTCTGCTGTAGATTTTCATGAAAACTTAACAGAATACATAGAAATTTGTGCTTAATCTAATGCACTAACTCTGGAAACAGTTAGCGACGATTGGTGTTGAGCAATATACTATCGGTGTTGGGCAATATATTTGCCCCCTACACTCCATGCCAGCATATTGAATCGATGGCGGCAACAATTTTCAATTAGGGTTTCTCAAAATTTCTGCTGTAGATTTTCATGAAAACTTAACAGAATACATAGAAATTTGTGCTTAATCTAATGCACTAACTCTGGAAACAGTTAGCGACGATTGGTGTTGAGCAATATACTATCGGTGTTGAGCAATATACTATCGGTGTTGGGCCCCCTACACTCCATTCCAGCATATTGAATCGAAGGCGGCAACAATTTTCAATTAGGGTTTCTCAAAATTTCTGCTGTAGATTTTCATGAAAACTTAACAGAATACATAGAAATTTGTGCTTAATCTAATGCACTAACTCTGGAAACAGTTAGCGACGATTGGTGTTGAGCAATATACTATCGGTGTTGGGCCCCCTACACTCCATGCCAGCATATTGAATCGAAGGCGGCAACAATTTTCAATTAGGGTTTCTCAAAATTTCTGCTGTAGATTTTGATGAAAACTTAACAGAATACATAGAAATTTGTGCTTAATCTAATGCACTAACTCTGGAAACAGTTAGCGACGATTGGTGTTGAGCAATATACTATCGGTGTTGGGCCCCCTACACTCCATGCCAGCATATTGAATCGAAGGCGGCAACAATTTTCAATTAGGGTTTCTCTAAATTTCTGCTGTAGATTTTCATGAAAACTTAACAGAATACATAGAAATTTGTGCTTAATCTAATGCACTAACTCTGGAAACAGTTAGCGACGATTGGTGTTGAGCAATATACTATCGGTGTTGGGCCCCCTACACTCCATGCCAGCATATTGAATCGAAGGCGGAAACAATTTTCAATTAGGGTTTCTCAAAATTTCTGCTGTAGATTTTGATGAAAACTTAACAGAATACATAGAAATTTGTGCATTAGGCACTAACTCTGGAAAAAGTTAGCGACGATTGGTGTTGAGCAATATACTATCGGTGTTGGGCAATATATTTGCCCCCTACACTCCATGCCAGCATATTGAATCGATGGCAGCAACAATTTTCAATTAGGGCTTCTCAAAATTTCTGCTGTAGATTTTCATGAAAACTTAACAGAATACATAGAAATTTGTGCTTAATCTAATGCACTAACTCTGGAAACAGTTAGCGACGATTGGTGTTGAGCAATATACTATCGGTGTTGGGCCCCCTACACTCCATGCCAGCATATTGAATCGAAGGCGGCAACAATTTTCAATTAGGGTTTCTCAAAATTTCTGCTGTAGATTTTCATGAAAACTTAACAGAATACATAGAAATTTGTGCTTAATCTAATGCACTAACTCTGGAAACAGTTAGCGACGATTGGTGTTGAGCAATATACTATCGGTGTTGGGCAATATATTTGCCCCCTACACTCCATGCCAGCATATTGAATCGATGGCAGCAACAATTTTCAATTAGGGCTTCTCAACATTTCTGCTGTAGATTTTCATGAAAACTTAACAGAATACATAGAAATTTGTGCTTAATCTAATGCACTAACTCTGGAAACAGTTAGCGACGATTGGTGTTGAGCAATATACTATCGGTGTTGGGCAATATATTTGCCCCCTACACTCCATGCCAGCATATTGAATCGATGGCGGCAACAATTTTCAATTAGGGTTTCTCAAAATTTCTGCTGTAGATTTTGATGAAAACTTAACAGAATACATAGAAATTTGTGCTTAATCTAATGCACTAACTCTGGAAACAGTTAGCGACGATTGGTGTTGAGCAATATACTATCGGTGTTGGGCCCCCTACACTCCATGCCAGCATATTGAATCGAAGGCGGCAACAATTTTCAATTAGGGTTTCTCAAAATTTCTGCTGTAGATTTTCATGAAAACTTAACAGAATACATAGAAATTTGTGCTTAATCTAATGCACTAACTCTGGAAACAGTTAGCGACGATTGGTGTTGAGCAATATACTATCGGTGTTGGGCAATATATTTGCCCCCTACACTCCATGCCAGCATATTGAATCGATGGCAGCAACAATTTTCAATTAGGGCTTCTCAACATTTCTGCTGTAGATTTTCATGAAAACTTAACAGAATACATAGAAATTTGTGCTTAATCTAATGCACTAACTCTGGAAACAGTTAGCGACGATTGGTGTTGAGCAATATACTATCGGTGTTGGGCAATATATTTGCCCCCTACACTCCATGCCAGCATATTGAATCGATGGCGGCAACAATTTTCAATTAGGGTTTCTCAAAATTTCTGCTGTAGATTTTGATGAAAACTTAACAGAATACATAGAAATTTGTGCTTAATCTAATGCACTAACTCTGGAAACAGTTAGCGACGATTGGTGTTGAGCAATATACTATCGGTGTTGGGCCCCCTACACTCCATGCCAGCATATTGAATCGAAGGCGGCAACAATTTTCAATTAGGGTTTCTCTAAATTTCTGCTGTAGATTTTCATGAAAACTTAACAGAATACATAGAAATTTGTGCTTAATCTAATGCACTAACTCTGGAAACAGTTAGCGACGATTGGTGTTGAGCAATATACTATCGGTGTTGGGCCCCCTACACTCCATTCCAGCATATTGAATCGAAGGCGGCAACAATTTTCAATTAGGGTTTCTCAAAATTTCTGCTGTAGATTTTGATGAAAACTTAACAGAATACATAGAAATTTGTGCTTAATCTAATGCACTAACTCTGGAAACAGTTAGCGACGATTGGTGTTGAGCAATATACTATCGGTGTTGGGCCCCCTACACTCCATGCCAGCATATTGAATCGAAGGCGGCAACAATTTTCAATTAGGGTTTCTCAAAATTTCTGCTGTAGATTTTCATGAAAACTTAACAGAATACATAGAAATTTGTGCTTAATCTAATGCACTAACTCTGGAAACAGTTAGCGACGATTGGTGTTGAGCAATATACTATCGGTGTTGGGCCCCCTACACTCCATGCCAGCATATTGAATCGAAGGCGGCAACAATTTTCAATTAGGGTTTCTCAAAATTTCTGCTGTAGATTTTCATGAAAACTTAACAGAATACATAGAAATTTGTGCTTAATCTAATGCACTAACTCTGGAAACAGTTAGCGACGATTGGTGTTGAGCAATATACTATCGGTGTTGGGCCCCCTACACTCCATTCCAGCATATTGAATCGAAGGCGGCAACAATTTTCAATTAGGGTTTCTCAAAATTTCTGCTGTAGATTTTCATGAAAACTTAACAGAATACATAGAAATTTGTGCTTAATCTAATGCACTAACTCTGGAAACAGTTAGCGACGATTGGTGTTGAGCAATATACTATCGGTGTTGGGCCCCCTACACTCCATGCCAGCATATTGAATCGAAGGCGGCAACAATTTTCAATTAGGGTTTCTCTAAATTTCTGCTGTAGATTTTCATGAAAACTTAACAGAATACATAGAAATTTGTGCTTAATCTAATGCACTAACTCTGGAAACAGTTAGCGACGATTGGTGTTGAGCAATATACTATCGGTGTTGGGCCCACTACACTCCATTCCAGCATATTGAATCGAAGGCGGCAACAATTTTCAATTAGGGTTTCTCAAAATTTCTGCTGTAGATTTTGATGAAAACTTAACAGAATACATAGAAATTTGTGCTTAATCTAATGCACTAACTCTGGAAACAGTTAGCGACGATTGGTGTTGAGCAATATACTATCGGTGTTGGGCCCCCTACACTCCATGCCAGCATATTGAATCGAAGGCGGCAACAATTTTCAATTAGGGTTTCTCTAAATTTCTGCTGTAGATTTTGATGAAAACTTAACAGAATACATAGAAATTTGTGCTTAATCTAATGCACTAACTCTGGAAACAGTTAGCGACGATTGGTGTTGAGCAATATACTATCGGTGTTGGGCAATATATTTGCCCCCTACACTCCATGCCAGCATATTGAATCGAAGGCGGCAACAATTTTCAATTAGGGTTTCTCAAAATTTCTGCTGTAGATTTTGATGAAAACTTAACAGAATACATAGAAATTTGTGCTTAATCTAATGCACTAACTCTGGAAACAGTTAGCGACGATTGGTGTTGAGCAATATACTATCGGTGTTGGGCCCCCTACACTCCATGCCAGCATATTGAATCGAAGGCGGCAACAATTTTCAATTAGGGTTTCTCAAAATTTCTGCTGTAGATTTTCATGAAAACTTAACAGAATACATAGAAATTTGTGCTTAATCTAATGCACTAACTCTGGAAACAGTTAGCGACGATTGGTGTTGAGCAATATACTATCGGTGTTGGGCCCCCTACACTCCATGCCAGCATATTGAATCGAAGGCGGCAACAATTTTCAATTAGGGTTTCTCAAAATTTCTGCTGTAGATTTTGATGAAAACTTAACAGAATACATAGAAATTTGTGCTTAATCTAATGCACTAACTCTGGAAACAGTTAGCGACGATTGGTGTTGAGCAATATACTATCGGTGTTGGGCAATATATTTGCCCCCTACACTCCATGCCAGCATATTGAATCGATGGCAGCAACAATTTTCAATTAGGGTTTCTCAAAATTTCTGCTGTAGATTTTCATGAAAACTTAACAGAATACATAGAAATTTGTGTTTAATCTAATGCACTAACTCTGGAAACAGTTAGCGACGATTGGTGTTGAGCAATATACTATCGGTGTTGGGCAATATATTTGCCCCCTACACTCCATGCCAGCATATTGAATCAATGGCGGCAACAATTTTCAATTAGGGTTTCTCAAAATTTCTGCTGTAGATTTTGATGAAAACTTAACAGAATACATAGAAATTTGTGCTTAATCTAATGCACTAACTCTGGAAACAGTTAGCGACGATTAGTGTTGAGCAATATACTATCGGTGTTGGGCATTATATTTGCCCCCTACACTCCATGCCAGCATATTGAATCGAAGGCGGCAACAATTTTCAATTAGGGTTTCTCAAAATTTCTGCTGTAGATTTTGATGAAAACTTAACAGAATACATAGAAATTTGTGCTTAATCTAATGCACTAACTCTGGAAACAGTTAGCGACGATTGGTGTTGAGCAATATACTATCGGTGTTGGGCCCCCTACACTCCATGCCAGCATATTGAATCGAAGGCGGCAACAATTTTCAATTAGGGTTTCTCAAAATTTCTGCTGTAGATTTTGATGAAAACTTAACAGAATACATAGAAATTTGTGCTTAATCTAATGCACTAACTCTGGAAACAGTGAGCGACGATTGGTGTTGAGCAATATACTATCGGTGTTGGGCCCCCTACACTCCATGCCAGCATATTGAATAGAAGGCGGCAACAATTTTCAATTAGGGTTTCTCTAAATTTCTGCTGTAGATTTTCATGAAAACTTAACAGAATACATAGAAATTTGTGCTTAATCTAATGCACTAACTCTGGAAACAGTTAGCGACGATTGGTGTTGAGCAATATACTATCGGTGTTGGGCCCCCTACACTCCATGCCAGCATATTGAATAGAAGGCGGCAACAATTTTCAATTAGGGTTTCTCTAAATTTCTGCTGTAGATTTTCATGAAAACTTAACAGAATACATAGAAATTTGTGCTTAATCTAATGCACTAACTCTGGAAACAGTTAGCGACGATTGGTGTTGAGCAATATACTATCGGTGTTGGGCAATATATTTGCCCCCTACACTCCATGCCAGCATATTGAATCGAAGGCGGCAACAATTTTCAATTAGGGTTTCTCAAAATTTCTGCTGCAGATTTTCATGAAAACTTAACAGAATACATAGAAATTTGTGCTTATTCTAATGCACTACCGATGCATATGCCGACAAACTCGAAAAAATTTAGCGACGATCGGTATGTATGTATATACGCAATGCATTGCTTACAATATTCAATGGGATATATAAGCAATGCATTGCTTACTATGTTGAAAGTGATATTGAATGAAAATTTCAATGTTAATTAAATCATGGGAAATGATGCGAATTTCTCTAAATATGTCTATCGATTGGAATGACATTTTTAGGTATTATATATTAAATCATGCGAATAGAATGAAATTTTCAGGGTTTATATATTGAATCATTTCTAATCATTTGGGATACCGTACATATTGAGCCGCGAGCTGTGAGAGACTGTTGAGTGTGATCCCACCTGCCAACTCCTTTTCAATACTGTTAGCGCGCCAATTTTACCCTTACATATATATGTATGTAATTATTTTCATACCCAAGACATGCTTACATTTTTTGATAACATTTTGATCAAATTTTGTGGAGATATTTACAAATATATGGAGCATAAACTAAACTACCGTGCATTGCCACGAGCTGTAAGTCTCGTTATTTGTCCAGCAACATGAACTTGATATATTTTTCCAAATTTTGTATGGGAGAACATCATAGGTTGCTGGTCCACTTGGAAGGAAATTTCTCAAAAACTGGCCCAACGATTTTGATCAAACTTTGTGAGGACATTAATGAATATCTAAAGGATAAGCTGAACTATCGTACACCGTACCTGTGAATGGAGTTATGCTCCAAAATGTGGGGACTAAATTTTTTCATGGTCAAAACTTTCATAATTCCAATGTTTAAAACCGCCCAAAAGCTAAGATTATATTATAAATAATGGTATTATTAATAAATTTAATCTTTATTTGGTTCAAAAAAGTCAATAATTAACAAAATAATTAAATTTCAAAAATTCAAAAAAAAGGTAATAGAGGGTTAACAGCGACCGCAGCGACTTGGCATTAGCAGACCGTCGCTAACTTGACGGACATCCTATTTTGGAGCCATAATTTAGTCAGTGCGTAGTAGTGATGGCAAAAAATATTCATTAATCGGTTATTTCATCATATGATTAATATTAGCTGGGCAATTATAAATCGAAGTAATCAAACAAAAATGGAAACAATCGATCAATCAAATGATTTTGATTTTTGTACAAAAAAAGAGTATGTAATTATTTTTATTATTCACTTATTATGCTTGTTGCTATAAAGTATTCTTATATGCATAAATTTAAATTTAGTTATTATTTTTTATTCAGTATTGAATTGAGGAACAGTAGTTATTTAGTTAGCTATTCCGTATTGAATTCAGAAACAGTGGTTAACCTGTCCCTCTTTTCCGTTGGTGTAGCACCTGCCTTAGAAAATGGACGCTCTGCAGGTACATAAGTGCCAATTAGAAAGCAATAGCGAAGTGATTTGATACAAATTTGGAGGCATACAATAATCGTCTTCTCCCAGGCATTGGTTACACTGCATTTAAGCTCCACTACAATAGTGAGAAACTAAGCTCGTCCTGAATTTGGTAAGGATAGTTGTTTATTTTACGGCGATTGTGTATCAGCGACTTGTGGTGGGCCCATAAGTCAAACTCAATTTCTCCAGTAGATGAAGCTGCTATGCATCAGCTTTAAATGCATGTTGGTTGCGTTTTTCCAAAATTTTCTTTGTTTTTGACTGCACTTTAGCATCACTTATTTAGAAAAATATTTGCGCATTTTGCTTGTTGATGTTGCCATTACAAACATTTCCGTTTTTTTTTCTTTTCCTACTTATGATTTGCGTGCAAATGTTGATTCTTGGTAATGCGATTATTTGAGCAATTAATCGATTAAGGTTTCAATTAATTGAACCCCGCTTTGCAATACAATTAAATTGCAATTTGAAGCAAAATAGTCGATTAATGCACATCATATGTTTAATCGTGCCTCACTAGTGATCATCAGGTAAGTAAAAATAAGAATTATTTTCTTTACTATATTTTATATCAAATATTTTAATTGTATATATATACATATATGTATATATGTGTATGTATGTACAGGAATGAAATAAATGTTTTATATTTGAATATAAAAATAAACAAATATTATATGTATAAAACATATTGTATAATATATCAATGGTCTATTTTTAAATTCTTAAAAAATTCTTCACGGTCAAAGAATGACTTATTCGGACAAGATAAAGTTCTTTTAAATTGCTGTAAATATGTATCTAAATAAAACGGGTTAGCACTAAAATTTGGATGGAATGCAATCTTTTTTATACCAATTAAATTTACAAAAAATTATCAAATTTTTATTAATAATTTAACATTATTATTTTGAATATTTGTTTGACTTTACTAAAAGGTGCAAAGTAATTTTTGAGTAAAGATGTGATCGTGCGTTTTTTGACTCGTCATAGAAAACTTAGCGATGGTTTCTCCCTGACCATTTAATGCCTCTGCTCGATAATGAAAGATATTTAATTTTGAACTTAGTTTTGATTAAGATGACACAGTTAAAGCATAAGTAAATAATAAAAAAAAAACCAAATAAGAATTTGAGATATATTTGAAAAACAGATGTAGCAATTATTGCTTGATTCAATGAGTGTTGATTATCGAGTATTATTCATTTTTAAATTATATCTTATAAATGTTACGGAATTCAGTTAAATATATATTCTGTTAGGATAATTATATACAAAGTTTAACAATCGATATAATCAAATTTCTTAAAATTAAATATTTATTTAGAGTATTTAATTTAATTCATTGTCATTATTTAACTAGTACTTTTTGTTAAGGCTTTTTTACAGTAGTTAATTCTATTTAACGTCTATCAGAGATCCCTTCAAGTCAAAAAAACAATTCCTTTTTCCATATTTTGTACTAAGTATCAAATATTCTATTTCAAGGACATTATTTAATTGTTTGTTGGAATCGTTAGATCTCTTTTTTTTTGAATTTATCTCCCCACACCCTCTTCACTATTACTATGCGAGGACTTTTGTTATTTCAATGCTGCTGCAAATCCAGTTTGCCCTCATGTTGTGCAGTTAATTTGATTTAAAATACGTAAAATTTGATTTTAGATCATTTTTCATGTGCAGAAAATTGGCCCCTCTTCCATTTTTCTATTCATTCTCCCTTCTGACCGCTGTCCCTTTTTTTAACCCACACTCCCCCCACCCCTACACCCTATTCAATCGCCCACTCTTTTGTTATCAAATTTGTTGCTCTTGGTTTTTGGTGTTTGACGGTTTTTGTTTAGGTTTTGTTGTTTTCTGTTGTTTCTGTTGTTTTTGCTGCGGTTTTTGTTAGCCATGTTGTTTGTTTTTGCGTTATTTTCGCCGTAATTTGTCGCTCTGACTAGGCAAATTTCATTCGTAGTTCAAATGTTTTATTATTTATGCGCTTTACTGGCCAGATATGTGTTTTTTTTTTCAGTCCTTTTCCGTTTTTGTTTATTTTTTTGTTTGTGTTTGGCCTGGAACATTTTCTAGCTGACATGCCAAAAAGTTTTAGTTTTGTTTTGCCTCAATAAAGTTTTAATATTTTGGCATGAGCTCCAATGTGAAAGGGGAGGAGAAGGATTGTGGGCCAATGGGATGTCTTGGCAATTACATGAAAATGCATTTATTATTGTTACAAAAAATTTATTGTTGTTGCTGTTGTTGTTGCAAAGTGTGAAATTCATAGCGAAAGAATCGTTTGGGAGGGGAAAGTGAACGAGTTGCATTCAGACCGCGGCCTTGTCATACATTATGCATACATGTGTGTGTGTGTGTGTGTGTGTGTGTGAGTGTCTGTATATAACTATATGCATAAATATATATTATTCCATATGTATTAGTGATATTGTAAATAGTTTATGACCACGATGAAGCTTTAAATGTTTTCTGTTGAATATTAAATGCTTTGTGATGGCTTTTAAAATGAAATCAAATTGAAATCAAATTAATTGATATGCAAAATTTCGCATACAAAATGGAAAGTGAGAGCAATGTGTTTATGTGGAGAAAAACAGCAATATCGAAATAATTTTGAAACGAAATAAGATGAAATTTCGTGTTAACAAATGCATATTTGAAAAGGAAACAAGTAGCTGCAAAATTTTAGAAGAATATTACTCATTCGACATGTAAGCCAGAATAATTTTAATGTTTTATTATTTGAAACGTAATTGTATTGTATTTTTAATGAGATTATTTATTACTTATATATTTCTGGTATATATGTATGTGGTCAATATGAGAAACCAACGTAATGCGATTCAATGCATTGACTGATGCTGAAATATTGAAATTATTTAACACTTTAAGCTCTTAATAACTATGCAATTAAGTTAAATTCAGGAAAATGTTAATTACTTTAAATGAAATATTGTTGTGTTTTTTCCACATATATTTTGCATATTTTAATTTAATACCATTTTTATATAAAAAAGTTGAAAATCATGATAATAACTACACATAATAGCAGAAGAAAATACAGAAAGTTGTGCAACTAAAATCCAATAAAAAGCCGTAAAAGTAGTGAAAATTTTTGGTTTTCTTTGACTTACTGAATGGAAATACATACATCAAGTTGACTTAACCGAAGTTAATACTTTATTGTTGGTAAAACTCCCACATAGAGAAAGCAACATGACATTTTACCAGGAATTTTACTAGATGGGAAAATATATGTTTTATCAAATAATTTGTCTATATAATAATGGTATCATGTACTTATGTATCTATATATGTGCGCATACGATATAATTTTTATGCCATTTCCTGCACTGTCATAGATCATTATTAGATAAAAATAATAAAGTCACCTGAAGAAAATTTATCAAAATCATAAATCACAGAAAATTGCTCTCATGCAGGTGAAATAGTGTGTATGAGTATGAGTGTGCATGTATGGGAATGTGAACAATAATTTTCCAATATGTGTGCTGCAAATTGATTTCGAGTGAGTTAAGCTGAATACGAGTCCTTAGCCTGAGTTTATCTAGCATTGAGTTGAATTTCCCGATTGTTTGCTCTTTTATTTGAATGAGTGTTTTAGGTTCAACTCTCTTGAGTTGAATTGACCAAACAGTGAATTGAGTGATTCTTTGGTATACTCTCTTTAGTACTGCTTAATATGTACTATTGAAGCTTCTCAAGAGTAAACATTTTGGATTCAATGGAGTGCCATTGAAGCTTCTCAAGAGTAAACGTTTTGGAGTCATTTACTGAATGAGTTAGTTTGCATACTTTTACTTAAGAGAACTTGGAAGAGGCGAAATAGTTAACCCTTTTTTCTCCTCGAGTGCTTCAAGGCCTCGAGTGGAATGAGTTGTTGCAAGAGAAATGTATTAGTAATCCTCAAATGAGTAAATTAAAATTGTATTTTTCTGCGCTCAAGAATATTTTTATCTGAGTGCTTTAGTAAATGAGTTTTTTTTAGATGTGAGCAGTTCTTTTAGTCCTTCAAGAGAGTAACATAGACAAATGAGCTGAACATTTAGCTTTGAGTAGTTTTTGTTTTTACTTTGAGTTCTATTTTCGGTATTAATGACAACTCGTTTCAATTAGTTAATTTATTGAACTTACTTTATCCCCAAAAGTTAGGTCAAAAGGTTATTGAATTCAAATTGGACACATAAGATTAAATTATTATTGAATTCCAATAGAGGCAAGAGGTTTTTTGTTCTAAAGTTTCACTGTTTTGGTTTTTCGAACACAGTATTTAATTAAGAATGCATAATCAAGAAATCATATTGATAATCTGTCGATAATCATCAAGAGCAATATAACTAAAGCCACTTGAAATTGTTCGTAGGCCACCAGGCAACTTTTGATGGTGGCGGCGTTGACCAATCAAAAGAAGATGCCGATAAAATAAAAATGAAAATACACAAAAGCAAACAAAATGAAGCCATAAATACATTTGGTATCGTCCAATGGCCACTTGAGCGAAGTGGAGAGAAATGGATTCTTCACATTCAACTCGTTCGCAATGCGTCGACTTTTTAATTAAAATAAAAATGCAACCCACAACACACACACACACACGAATACATGGATGATGAAGCGGGTAAATCACAGCAACAATAAAAATTAACTTAAAGCCCATTTTAAATGCCAACAGTTGACGATTGAAGGAGTTGAAGGGGCAGTAGGGTAAATGCACCATAAGTTTAATTCAATTGCTGGCAAAGCAACAAACGCCATAAACAATTGGCATTAAAAAGGTAAATTAATTCTTTTTTTTTTTTGTAGTTTCCCGTTTTTGCCTTTTCAAATATAATAGGCTTATGAAATAATTAAATGAAAACGGCTTACAATTTTTACACAAAGACCAAAGACTGGCGGAGATTTTTTTTATTGTATGTTTTTGCTTTTGTTTATTAACAACTGACAATTAATTGTTAAAAATCAATTTGCTGAATGTATGTGGTTAACTCATATGTTGACTTTGCTTTATTTTTTGTTGCCGCTCTACAAATACATACAGACAAAAAATGTATAACGAGCGTATAAAAAAAAGAACACATAAAACAAGTCGAAGCCCCAAAGTCAAGTGGGCCATATGCTCCTCATCCAAATTCAAGTTGTGTAAATTGCAATTGTACTTTTATTTATCAAATGCAGAATAAAGGAGAGAAATTTCCTTACCTAAATATAACAATTCTTGTGTGTCTATTTGTTTTGTTCTGCTTAAAGTTGTCAATTTAATGGATAGAAACAGATGGAAATTGGAAGCAATATTTAAAAATATTCTCTTAGAGTGAGATAATAAGTTTTCAACTATAATACCTTACATTTGGGAAAACAATGCACATTTAAAATATAGGTATTCAGTATCAAGAGTGTTCATGATAAATAAGTATCTCTCTTATTTTTTTTCCACATCTCCTTGAATGCTTCGTTGATCGAAGTTGAATGAGAGGTACAAATTATTATTATCTGGAAATAAATTAATAAAGGAAATTGCGAAAGTTCAGTGATTTTATTTTTAGAAAAGAAAAAAAATGAATACATTTAATATACGAGAATAAAACCTTATAAGTTACGAAATGCACAATATAAATGTTATTATAAAGAAGTAGTATTCAATTACAAGGTGTTCTAGAGCTGCTTTTGGGGATGCAAAAAAGCTTAAAAATCACAATTTATAATTCACAACTGATTGATTGATATGGATCGTTATCATTTACCCCAGTGTGATAACTACAAAAATATGCCAAAGTTGATGAATTAGATTTAAATCATGTTAAATGGTAAAACGTTTATAGAGAACTGGTTGGTAGCTTATGAACATTGAGTTGACATTGAGATATCATATACATCATGTTTTACAAATTTACAAGCGATATTTATGGAAACAATATCGATATAAACTCCTCAAAAGAATTAAGGAAGCAAGAAAAAAATCAAAATATTTTAAATTTTTTGACGGACTGTATCTATGTAAAAAATCATCGTAGCGAAGATTAAAAAAAAGCATTTTAAAGGTCTAGGACTGTACTTTCCGAATCCGTGGAGCAAAATAATTTCCAGGACACGGTAACGACGCATCCTGGAAAAGTATGACGGAAAACAAATTTCCCGATTTTTTTTCCTTCTTTCTTGGGCTCCACGGGGTTGGAAAATTTTTTTCCGATGAATCGATCGCATAGACCAAAAAGCCTGATTAATTGCCGACACTTTTTGTTTTTTAAATTTTTTCTTCGTGCATGTGTCATGGAGATATCCTGAATGGAACATAGTAGATCCTTTTTATCTTTAATCAAGGATATCTCGACAACAAATGGTCGTATTGAAAAAAAGACAGTTTTGGAATCTGCAATAAATTTCCTTTAAAATTCCGTATAGACTTTCCATGACGAAGTCCTTTTTTCCCCCAGTTTTGAAAATTTCCAAAATTTCAAAGAAAAAAATCAAGAAATTTGTTTTCCATCAATAACGAAGTCAATGTATATTTTGTTTCGTATTGTAGACAAAGAAGAAGTCAATTTGAAAACTTTATTTCAGTTTTCTGCGTTTTTTTAAAATGACAAGAGAATTTTGTTTTTTTTTTTTTTTAATACTATGAACTTAGTCTGACCTCAGAATTTAGTTTTTCATAAATTTTCTGAAATCATTAACCTTGCTAGTTTATTAAAGCTGGCTTTAAAATAAATAACATATAATGTAAGAAATTTAAATTGCATCCTTAATTTACTTAAACACATTTGATTTAATGAAATTTCTCCATTTCATCACCTGTGAATCACTCACTGTTTGATATAAAGTTATTCATAAACTGATAGCAATGGAATGTTAATCAACTTATTATTATATGAATTTTAGAATTTACTAAAAAAAACTAGTTATCTATTTGTTTGAAATTTGTTTTTCAGATGGAAAAAATTTTCAATTAAATTAAGTAACCATCAGTTTTAACATAGGACAAACGTAATTTTCTTTTGAGAAATTTTGTTTAAATTAAATGTACTTTTATGCTACTTATTTTTTGTTGTTAAGTTTTAGCCAAGTTTCAGTTAGTTAAGTTTTCTAAGAACGTTTTTAAAATTCTAAAATTTTTAAAATTTTCAATCCTTGATACTTCTTAATCACTTTTCATGCCTGAGCTTATTCCTTATTGTATGTTCTGTATATACTAATGTATTATTATGCAGATCTTCTTGTTGCAACTGAAAATTTACGCAACAGAAGAGGCGGCCTATCGGAATGAAATGTTTTCCTTTTGCTATTGTTCTCGTTGTTGTTGTTGTTGTTGCTGGCATTGCTGTTGTGAGTGATGATGATGTGTGTTGTCTGTGCCTTTGTCTGGTTGGTGCTGCTGTTGCACATGCAGCATCACTCATATGCCACGTTGCAATGGCCACAGAGTCTCGCCTCATTCATTGAGTCGTCAAGTACAAGTGCATTTGCATCGAAATTGATTGCTCACAAAACTGCCGATATGGCAAAATTGCCAATTTACTGGCACAGTGGGCGTGGCCAAAAGGGCGGCATTGGCGTCGTTCAAGTTGCGCTACATCAACAGTTTGTTGATTAAAAGAGCCGCTTAACTAAAATGAAGAGTGCCACAATGCTGAAGTTTTAATGCAGGTTAACGGAGACACGGAGAGAGATACATCTGGAGACAGGGTAGTGGTAGAGGCGGAGGCGAAAAGGTAATGGAAATTCCGCGATAAACGTTTCAAACTTAAAAGCCAACAAGTTGAACTGCGGAAATATTGTTTTTCCTTACAAATTTTCCTTTTGTCTGCTTTCCCATAACTTTGACTGCTGAAATATTTCATAAAAGAAAGTTGAATAGCATTTAAAATGAAAATGGAAATATTTACTTATGTTGAAAACTATTTACCAAATATGCTTTGTCCACCTGCAAATAATATTTTCTGCAATTACGAAAACATCAAGAGAGGTTCCGCTTCGATAAGTTGCAATGTAGTGAAAAGTTTACGCATACATAAAGTATAAACAAATTTTTAAATAAAATTGTTTTTTAAAATGTTGAACATAAAACAAGTTGTGGTTCATTCCTAGAAGTAGAAGTACTTTTAGTTTTGTATATTTATTGCCTTTTTTTTGCAAAACCTTAATAATTGAAGAAGTGGGAAAGGAAGACAGAATACTATCGGTGATTGTCTCTCCGCTCAGGAGATGTGCCAGCCAAATAGAGGTGTCCGTTATGAGAGATTTCTCTAAATTATTTAAAATTTGATATCTCTTAAGCATTGGTTTTAGTTTCAATATATTGGTAAGATATATCTAAGTTGATTATCTCTTTGTCTTTCTTAAATTAACAGCCCACATTAAGCCAAAGTTCTAGCCAATTAATTCAATTCATCGCTTTTGGTTCTATAACTTTATATCGTTAAAGGACTATTACATGTCTGTCTTTGTAGCCTAAGGAGAAACATCGTGACCAACTCATATCGCTGTACTAATGTGGAGAAACACCAATTTATACAAGCCGTAGGTTATAGTCTTGTTGAATTTAAGGAGTCATCTCTAGATCAACACCTTAATGAAAAGCAACAGGTAATCGCCCTAAGAAAGGGACCGATTTAGTGGCATCCATTTGGGGGAAATATAAGTACATACTTTAACAAAAAACAAAAATCAAATTAGTATTTTTGACAAAAAACAAAAAAATTAAATAAGTATTTTAATACCATAATTCATCCTAAGTATTCAATTTACATTTGATCTTTAATGTATTTCAAGAACTTTATGAATTCTAAAATAAATATTAATAAGCGGCAAATGACAATTGCATTGCCGTTTAAATTTATAAAAGCAATTTTAAGTATAGAAAAATATATCGACATTTGACTTAATTTTTATTGAATTGCGTTTACAATAAATTATTACAAATTTTGTTCTTTCTGCTATTTATAAAAATCAACAAAACTTTATATCATATTACTGATAAAAAGTGAAAGAGTTTCGTGTTTAGTTAGATTAATATAGCACGTAATAGTTTTTTTTCATAAAAACTTTTTTCTTTTTTATATTTTTGGACACAACCACCCACACATCAAATGCATAAATAACTTTTAGGTTTAAAAATATCTCTAACAAATAATTAATTATGCTTAATTGACTTTTTCTGAATAGGAGTTTTTTTTAAAAATTATAAGTTGCCAGTTTTCTAGTGACTTCAAAGGCATTAATTAAGCGGTTAATCAACGGACAATGCTTACTTTTAAAGCAAAGGTAAACTTTATTTAAAAATTTCCTATTTAACAAATAAAATTTAACATTATCTCTTATGGAAGGTTTACAGGATCTAAAATCCAGTAAAAGCAAAGATTTAAAAATATTGGTTGAAAATATGAAAATTGCATGGCAAATGAGAGCTACTTAATATTGTTTGGAGTGGCTTTCGATATTTTCCAGCCTCCTCGCTCTCTTTGTTTTTGGATATTCAGCTGACCTGGTGGCAACTATGCCAGATTTTTGTTTGGGCTACTTTGACATTTTGTGCCACCCTTCAAAAAAATTTGCATGCAACTGCAACGGAAAGTGCAACCGAAAAGCCGCGTGTGTAATTAGTTTTTGGCGTGCTGTGAGGCAATTTTTGAAAATTTCTTATTTAATGCGCTTGGAAGTGGTCTGACCATGTGGGTTAGACCGGGTGCAGGGTGGTTGGAGGAGGAATGGGGTTGGAGGGCAACTTTGAAGGCTGCCAAAATCGTGGCGCCTAATTGCAGGCAATCATATTTTGTTTACCCAAATAGGCGAGACTTGTGAGCGAAATGCAAGGAGACATGGGGAAGGAATGCAATCAAGTGGCTCTGTCAGTAACAGTGCACGTTCTGCACGTCCTGGTCATGTTTGCCTTGGCACTCACACAGAAGCCGCCAATGCTTATCGCTTCGCCTTGCCTAGGCAAATCAATCAATTTAAAAGCAATTGCCGTTAATGTGCAACGTTTGTTTGGCAGCTGTCAAAAATTTGCAGACCCAAACACACAAACACACACAAATACAGAGAGACATACTCCACCCACGCTCAGGACAGTGTAGTCCTTGCGCCTTTGGTTTATTAGTTTGGCAGCCCACAGAATCGTGAATATGTCTGCATCTTTCTGGGGGTCAATCGTTTGTCGGCGTCTGGCTCTGTTGATTGATGTTACTTGCCATCGCTGACTCTGCCGCCGCCGTTGATCAAAGCTGCCATAATTGGACTCTCCTTGAATTGGCTAATATATGTATGTATGAGTTACCAATATATGCACATACATACTTACATACATATATATATATGTATGTCTATAGGCAAGACAGCGTCAGCATGTATACTTGCGCTTTGAAAAGCAATTGCCAGTTCGATGCCTGATTGATGTTTGCTGTCGAACTGAAAGAGCTCATCATTGATGAGCATGGACCTTAATTATAGATGGCCAAGTTATTATAGGTTCTACTCATTCCAAATAGTTGGCCTGCTCTTTAGTAGTCTTAGGTATAAAAGTTTCATTATTTGAATTGAATTAAATTATTGATCAAATTGTAAGTGAAATGTGAATAGTTCTAAAATCTTTGAACTTCGAGAATTGTTAATGTAACTTCTTATTTTTTATGGTTTTAATGAATAGAATAAGATAAAATATTTTCAAGTAATTTTTGTACTCCAGGAGTAAGTTTTTTGTTTTGTATATTTAGGCTAAAATAAATTGAGTTTATTATAGATTTCCGTAATAAATCATATCAAATGATTCTCTAAACTTTTCAAACAGACACATTGAAGAAGCTTATCCACTAAGCTTAAAATTTAAGATCCCAAATGTGTGAAGAAACAGACAGACAAGTTTAATTCGACTTAGCTTTTGATGCTGATCAAGAATATATATACTTTACGGGGTCACTTCAATGCGATATAAATATCTGGATAATATTACTATACCCTCGGCAAGGGTATAAAAATACATTTCCTTTTACCTCTTCCTTCCTTTTTATGGTGAAACTTTCTTTATTTCTCTGTATACATTGATACATATATGAACGAATAGAGTCTTCTTTTAATTTTTTTCATGTTTTTTTAAGTTGTGTATATATACATAGACATATGAGGACTGAATGATATATACGAAAGATCGGTTAAAAAATACTTTGGTTATGTAAAACTTTTGGTTTACCAATATTAAAAACTTTTCTGAGACTTTTAAAAATCAAGCTGTAAAAAGCGGATTGTTTGTTATTTATCTTTACTTATAATGAAAAAAGGAAAATTTATTTGGGCTAAGCTTTCAACAACATTTTGAGTTGACTTTTTTACTAAGATTTTTGAAAAATTTTCAAAAAAATTAAAAATTTGTTTGTTATTCAAATTGGAATTTATTTTCAGTTGACTTTTTACTAACATTCTTGAAAAATTTTCAAAAAAATGAACAATTTGTTTGGTATTCAAATTGGAATTTGTTTTCAGTTGACTTTTTTACTAACATTTTTGAAAAATTTTCAAATAAATTCCAATTTGACTACCAAACTAATAGTTCGTTTTCAACTAAGTAATGAAATTTGCTACATATTATATATTTATTCGAATATTTCAGAAAATATTTATGAACAAGGACAATAGAGCATCTTAAAGCCTAAGGCCGAAGTTTGTATCTCTTTTCTTGATTATTCAAACTGCGTTTAAATCAAGCTAAAAATGTTAGTAAATCCGATTAATAAGTAACTTAAATTATCCTTTACTTTATGCAACATTTCTTTAATTTTATTTCTATTTTAGAGTTTAATACTTAATCAAGATGGTGCTAATGAGAAAAAACATACATTAAGCAAAGGGAATAATCAATCTGGTTGAGGAGATATCTCTTGTACACATGAAGATTAGCACACATTAATTAAAGTAGTATTCTACTTCTGTGTGAAATACACCTTTGTACACACAGAGACAAACATATGTATATATCAAAAGTAGTTTCATCTCATTAGAAAATCCGTTGGAAAACCCCAATGGCAGTAGAAGAAATGTGTCAGCTCAAAAACTGACAACGTGAACTGCATGCATAAAAGTGGAGAGAAAAAAGGCAGCTAAAAAAAGTTCAAAAAATAGTCCACTGGGCAGCGAAAGTGTGCAAAATGTAGCGCCAAAAGTGTGAGAAAAAATAAGCGTTGATGTAGAGTCCGTGTATATCCTGGCATCCTACGCTTGTACATTGACGGCGACTGGGCAAAACAAAAAAAAAAAAAACACTTGACAGTTGGCAAGGGGAATGGGCGTGGATGTGTGACAGAGGTCGGAAGAGGAGGAAAGTCCTGGCATTGACTGTAATATGCCAAATACAAGTAGAGAAAAACCCCAACATCGACCGTGTTAAGCCATTGCATATGCAAAGGACGAAATAAAAAGCGTGTAGCATACTTTTAGGTATGTGCCAGCGTGTGTGTGTGAGCGATAAAGTGAAAGCAGCGCCAGCAGAAAAACTTTAACTACTTTTTCAATTGTTTGCAAAATGCAAATGCAATACTCTGACACTGACTCCACTCCCATTTTCCCAACCTCCTCCTTACACATCCTCGAGGGGCTCTGCCAACTGTCTGCCATTTTCCTTGCTGGTCATATGCGTTATGCATACAATATATCCCCCAGTTTTTTTCTTTTTTTTGTTTTTTTTTGCTATATTTCCTTATATTTTATCCCCCACTCTTTGCTCTTTTCTCTGGTCTGCGCTCTGTTTGCCATCGTGTCTGCCCGCTTAGCAATAAGGAAAAACATAAAGAAATGATAACGCTTTTAAGCCATTCGAATGACATTATAAGTAACGAGTGTGTGTATGTGTGTGTGTGTGTGCATGTAGAGGATTGTTGGAATAAGTATGAGTGGGAGTATCTCTTTGTCTATATGCTAGCAATATGGCGGCACATTTGCTTATGGCTTATTCAATTAGAAATTTATTAGCATACAGGACTTCATACCAGAAGGATCAACCCCATTTCGTTTTGTGAATTGCGACCATTCTGAGTGTCGCAAATGATGTGTGAAAAGGTCAATAAAAGTGACAACTTGCTCAACAGGCTAAACGAAGGAGTTTAAAGGGTAAAATATATGATCAATAAGCCTGAAATTTTCCATGGGTTGACAAGGAGTCAAGGAGTCAGGAGGAAGGAATTTGGTATTGAAATGTATTTGTTACTTTTTTTAAAAGTAATGAACTAACATGAATGAAATGGAAAATACTCGTAACAAGCAATGTAAATTTAACTCTCCTACGACACAATTTAAGAGGAAAAAATCGAACTACAGTGAAAGCTCCCTTGGCCGGACAGCGACGGTACCAGTACCCAAGGAAGATGTCCGCCATAGGGAGATGTGAAATAAATAAAGCATTTTTTTGGCTATGGAATAAATTATGTTTAGATAAAATTAATATTTATTTTAAATTCTTTTTTTTATTATTAATATACATTCACATTTTTATTTTTTTTGTAACGTTGTTTTTAACAATTTTGAGTTTTAGAAAATTGGTCAATTGTAGACTGCTTAGAGTTCTCTTGCTTATGCTTAAGATGTGAGTGTTAAATGCGACTTTGAAAAGTGTTAAAGGATTGATAGGTTATAAAATCAAGGCTCGCCTCTCAATTTGTTACAATGCCTCAATAATTTCATCATCTGAATCGCTTAAATCAACTTCACTTTAATCAGTTATATTAATTTCAATATTGTCGTCTTCTGTGGTCAAGGAGCTGTCTACTTAAAACAAAAAAATTCAAGATTGTCTTTCCCAAAATTTGAAATAAAAGTTTTGTTCATCGGCTCCAACCGCATCGAAATCGTTGTTAATTTTGAAACTTTGCGACAAATCGTTGTCCGCCTGAGAGAAATGTTTTGTATAAAAATGTACGAAAAATAGTGCCTGCGTCCTGTCAAGGAAGCGTCCGCCCAAGGGAACGGACTTTGTATGAAAATCATGCTAAAAAACTTGGGACTATAAAATTCGTTCGGCTAAGGGAGCTATCCGTCTGATGGAGCTGTCCGCGAGTAGAGCTTTTACTGTAATTAACATTGCATAGATTTATGAAAACGAATTTTAATCTGACATTATGTTAATCGTTGACTATCTCCAAAATAAGTGCTTAATACTGGACTTGCATTTTTTCAATTTTAATTAATATTATTTCCTTAAGAAATAAGAAATATGCAGATGCTTTTGATTGTTAAAAATAAAACAATGATAAACCGATAGATAGGGCAACTGAGTTTTTCTTTAAACTAGAATTGGGTTGTTGAAATAATATAAGAGATTAATGGTCAAGTAATATGTGTGCAAAAGTAATTATCCGTGACTATATTTTGACTATTAAAAGAGAAGTGATATATGTTCGAACATAGAATAGAAAAAAGAGAACTAAAGAATTACCTTTTAACCACGATGATTCATAAATATAATAACAAATTAATAAATTTATAAATATTCCATTGCCCCTAATATTGAATAGAATGTCAACGTTTTCCCAGAGATTATTTCTTAGAATGTGAACTTTCTCTTTTTGTAATCAAAGGTGTAATTTATTTGATCTTAAAATGATTTCTTAATTATTTCTAAAATTACGAAAAAGAAGAAATTAGCTTTCTAATTTAATACTTGTGACAATCGCTGAACATAGCTAAATCCCAAAACTAAATTCAGCCCCATCAGTCCTTCTGTCAGAACAAGTAAAGAATGACGGTAACATAAATGTATTTTTTCTTTCATAAATAAAGTGCTTTAAACTTTAAGTCATTGATAAAAAGAAAGTTGCGAGTAAAAAGTGTTGCAACTTTAACTGGCATCCCCATTTCCAATTGCAATTTTAGAGTCATGCAAATGCAAATCGTTCATTATTTCGACTATCAATAACTGATTTACATTTGTGCTAAAGCTGCACAAAATAAGCACAAAAAGCTGCTGCAACAGCAGCAACGAGATGAGAATGCCGGGGATATCCCCCCTCAATAGCCCCACAAGGGAGTTGGTGGCGAAAAACAAACCCAACGAAGTGAATGCGGATGCGGGACGCATTGCCAAACAATGGCAACAAAATATGCTGCTGCACTTAAATGAAATGCCAACAAACCAAACAGTTAAATTGTTAAGAGTGTGAAAGAGACAGAGAAAGAGAGAGAGAGAGAGGAGAAGGGGATTGAATTGGTAGAGGGGTAAGGGGGAGGAGACTCCGACTGGACTTGGACTAGTGTTGGCCTCCGGGCGCAACTTGAAAAGCAGCTTCATTTTAGCGTATAATTGAGCGAGCACAAAATATGCGACAAGCGACAACTGAGAAGCCAGAGGGGTCTATGGTGAGGGTGTATGAGAAGCACAAGAATGTGGGCGTGGCTGTTGTATATGTCTCTCTGTGTGTGTTTGTGTGTGTAAGAGTGAGGATAACAAAGATTTTGCGGAAGTATGAAATTTTACTATTACTTTGTCACAGCAAACAGAGCGGAAGTCAGTCAACGAATGCGAAAACCCCAGAAGTACAGGCAACTTGATTGTGCCTCGACGGTGATCCTGCTGTGGGGAAGGAAGTTAGGAAGGATACTCGAAAGCCGAAGGGTACGAAGTTCTTTGGGAAATCAATGCAACTTGCAACTCGTTTCATATTTGTGGTTTAGATGTGTGAAATATTTTTGGCTTGCATTTTCCCCTTTTTTCCTATTCTCCATCATAAACTTCTGACTTGCTGCCACAAATATGAAGGAAAAAGAAGGATCGGGGGTTGGTTTTGAATAAGAGTATACATAGTACACCTGACTGAATGACTCGACTCCTGCTGCTCCTGCTGCTGCTGCTGACTCTGCCAGTCACATTCTTAACGTGACATTGGCATTTTGCACTTGAATTATTTAAAAGCCATTGCATACTTCTCTGGGCATCTGCTGTTGTGAATTGTGCGGTTAAATGATTTATGAATTACTATTGCTTCGGCTGTAATGAATAAGTGAGGGACTGAATGAATTGATGGATGCGGTTTCGTAGTCACTTCAAGATGCAAAAGCAGTTGAATAAGCGTGATGCGATTGTGTTATAAATAAAGATATGGACGAGAATAAAAGAAATCCACTAACATTAAGAGAGAAAGCAAATTTGAGGGATAAGTTATTTCTTTCGCCAATATGTTTTCTTCATTCACTTTTGGCAGTTATATAAGTTCATCATCTCAATAAGTTTTAAATTTACGGGTCGTTTTATATCTCATTGTACAAAAATTTGAAAAGAAATTTATATTCTTTACTAGTAAGCCAAAAAGAAAATCGTAATCTGGTTAGAATGATAGACACTAATAGTTATTAATGTCATTGATTTACAGTTCCAACTAAAAAAGGGATTACCTGCTACTTAAAACAATTTTTAAGCAGAGTTAAACTAATTTGATTAAATGTTTAATTTAGCAGTCGCCTAATCCATTTTTACATAGGGGCATTTATCATGTTTTTTGAGCTAATATATAGGGAGAACATACATATATACATAAATGAGTTGGATCTCTAAAAATCTTGCAATTTAAATTGTTAATCTTATAATTAATTTATATCTTTCTTTTGTATTCAGAAATACATATTTCCATCTTCAAAGTATCTCAAATTTTACAGATTTATTTATTCAATGATTCAAATAATGGTTTTGATAATGTGAAACGTTTGTCCTTTTGCTTTAACTTTCCAGTCGATTTTATATAAGCATTTTTTCTTTCTTGTCGTTAGTCTAGACTTGCCATTTTTTATACTTATAATGTAGTTATATGGAGTATATAAGATTTAAAGTTATATAGCAATAAGTAGTGTATAAGATCCATGTGAAACCTTTACTCGAGACCTAACTCGGGACTTACTCTCTTGTTCATCCGAAAGCTACATTCTGATCATAAAGTTAAGAGAACGCAGTTCAGTTAAGTATGATTAGAATCGACAGCTGACAATTTCGGCTACAATTATAACATATCAAAGTCTTTCAATATAAAATTATCCTTAAAAAAAACTTGACCTAAAACTTGGGGACATCTTTATAAGCATATCCTCAAATATATATGTACCACATGTCATGTCTCTGGAATGTCTCGCTGCTTAAATGGAATTACACTCAAATGTTTTTCATTTGTAATAATTTATCAATGAAATTATTATTAATAGAAATATTCAAAGCATTTAGATATTTGTCATATTAATGGTAGTTAATTAGTGACATTTTGGGTAAACGTTAATTGTTCTTGTCGAGTTGTAAATTCACTTGACCGTCTTACATAATTGTTTATCCAGACCCAATGACCGGTCAGAGGCATTGCATCGCCATAGCGTCGAAACCAATTTGAATCTGAAGGTCTATGTTGGCAGATGCACATGCAGATGCATTCTGAGCATCCTTCCTGTAGCCTATCTGAATGTCTGTTTGTGTGTGTGTGTGTGTGTGTGCGTTTATACATAAATTGTTGCATACCAAGCAGACGCTTTAAGGCATTCGAGCATGGCGTGCTGCGGTTTGGAGCCTCAATTGCATAGCAATCTCATTTTGTGTATATATGTAGATATGTGCGTATATATATATATATGACGTTTTGTTGATTGATGGTTAACCAGAAAATCAATATCACTATGCTAATGAGACTAGGCATAAATGCACACACACACTCACACTCACACACACTTACTTTCCGATGGAAAACTAAACGAATTGGTAATGAACTCTGACATCAATTAGCTTAAGAAAAAAAAACTGACTGAACTGCGTAACCGTTAAATGCAATTGCATTTTAGTACACAAAAAACCTTTTCAATTCAATTATCTGGAAATTCTTCTTTTATGCACTACCATTGACGCATAATGTGTGATTGAGCATGAATATCTATGTAACTATTCATATGAGTACATTTGACTACATGTTAAGCTATTCATTTTGTCAATTGTCTGCTTGGCTGCTAATTTAATTAGATTTTAATTTATAATTGTATTTTTGACCAGGCACTGTAATTATTGCATATTTTTGTTTCTATGGTTGTTTTTTCGCATTATTTCATGCGGTTAATTACGAAAAAACTCTCTCTTTCTCTATCACTCTATTAATAATAAATTGCCCATGTCCGTTTTTGCGTAGCATAACTTTAGGCGTTCATTCGACGTCATTATGCCATTTTTGTCCTGTTTTTTTCCACCACTGGAAATTAAATTGCGGCAGCACATGATACATATATATTTAATTTAAACGCGCAATGCGTTTGTTTGCATTTTGGAAATAAATTTCATAAATCGAAAACACACAAAATTAATAAAAAACTAAACCAATTCCAATAGACAAATTGAGCCAACAAAATATTTAAATTGGCCAAATTTTGATTTCAGCTTTAAAATTAGTTTATTTATGTATGCTGTACGATGACTTTTCATCTTTAAACTTTTTAAATAATATTATAGAAAATGAAAATAGTTATTTTTGGGCTTAGCAGCAATCAATATAATTTAATTAAAATGAAAAAGAAGAGTTAATAAATAAATCGAATTGACTTGGTTAAGCATCTGCAAAGAAGAAATTTTTCTTAAAAACATCTTGTCAATTTAATCTGGCTCAAAGTAAGTAAAGTTTTTCGTGCGTCTTCTCAAAGGCTTAGCACAGTTTTTAATCAGATTTGTTAACCAAAGTCAGCCTTATAATAGAAACTTAATATTGAGAATATTTTTTTTTTTTTAAATATTTATTTAATTTTATTGTCTGTTTTCAAAAAATCAGCACGCATTTCGGCTTTAGTTTTGAATCATTCACTAGACTAGATTGACTAAACATATATGTATACATTACTTATATATTATATATATATATGTTCTTCTAACTATTTTATTTAAGTATTACTTGTACTACTTAATTATATTAACGAATTATATATATTGAGTTGCAGTTGAACGCAGTGCCGTCCTATGGAGGGTGTAGCATTTTGTGCCAGTTTCTATTGGTGATGTCAGTCGGGTGAATTCTTTTCAGGTCATTCGGATGGTCTTGAAGTCTAGAAGAGTGTCCAATGGCGACTGCGTTGATGATATCTTGGACGTATGGAATTTGCAGATCATTATGCAGGGTGCTGCCTCTTACAAACCATGGTGCTTCCGTAATGATTCGAAGGGCTATGTTATGTTTCGTTTGTATCCTTTTTATTTGGCTAGCCGAAGCAGTTCCCCATAGTTGGGCACCATATTGCCAAGTAGGTCTAATCACTGAATTATAAAGCGTGATTTTATTTATGAACAGGCAGTAAAGTTTGCCCATTTTGTGAGTGGTTTTTTTGATAGCTGCAGTGATGTGATGTGTCCATGAAAACCGCCTATCTAGAGTGATACCCAGATAACACGCTTTTCTCACTTTAGGAATAATTTCTCCTCCATAAACAAATCAGGGCAGTCCTTTCTGCGCAAGGTAAATGTAGAATTCCTCGATTTATCAGCATTTATGCCTATGTTCCAGCGCCTGGCCCAGCTTTCAAATGTCTGTAGGTTGCAACTCTTGCAACATGTCAGCGCAGTCGTGCTCGCACTTAGATCTTGCAATTACCGCTGTATCATCTGCGTAGGTAGCAATAAGCATGTCTTCGGAATTTATTTGCACATCATTTCTTGGTGCTGGCATGTCTGAGGATAAGATGGTATAGAGCACTGGTCCCAGTACGCTGCCTTGAGAATATTGAGTTTACAAATAACACTTATGTTTACAACAATGTAATGATAATAAGCATGGTATAAAAGTTTAAAAAACATTTATTTACGCCACTCTTATCACTGGAAATTGTAATTTTCAGCTTGTTTTAGATTAAAAGTAGTGGAAAGGCTTTACTTTTCCTGAAGTCGACAGCAAAGTCGGATAAGAAAACATGGTGGTTTTTGAAATAGTGCCATTGAGACATCATTTGTACCTTGTGTGACCCGCTGAACACCTGAACTTAAGCAGGCTTATGAAGATGGATTTAACAAACACTTTAAATGAAGTTATTTATCTGTATTTAGGTCGTTTAAATTGTCATCTCCATGCAGATAATGATTGTACATACTTGGATACTAATGATTGTACATACTTGGAATCACTGAGCGGACAATTGTAATTAAGAATCCACAGTGGAAAACGCGTCAGTTGATGTTGTCCGCCTAAAATTGTCACTTGTCATCAGGGTCAGAATGCCCAATTTGTGAGTATAGAAACAATTTACCTTTAATCAAATGGACAGTTTTGTTCGTATAAAAGGACGACTAATAAAGCGATCAACGACGATTAAACTGATGTAGGATATGGTAATTACTGTCTGGTCCTTGTTTAAGAGGTGTGGCAAGATGACAGAAAAAGACATATGGCAACTCAGGCGGGTTGATGGGCAGCTTTGGAGTAAGCGGTAAAATGAAGTGGAGACAGTCACAAAAGGTAGAAACGAAAGTGGTGTATGGGAAGTGTATGGTATGTATGGTGGTGTATGGCAAGATTTAGCAATAATTAGAAATATTCTAAATATTAAGTCGCAAACAACTATTGTAGTTAAACAATAATCATAAGTATAATCTTTACACTGAAAAACCATTAATCTAACAATAAGCAACACTTAAATAATGTTTTGTTTCGTATTCCTTAAAATGTTCACTTAACTTGTATTCTTAACAGATGTATAAAAAAAAATTGAGTAAACCTTATTCCAGTCTATGTGGCTTACAGGCGACTTTGTTACAATTGCAGTTTTTTTACTATTTTAAAAATGGAAACCTTTAAAAAGGTTCACATATTGTAAAGTTATAAATTGATGATTATATACATATGTATATGAAAGTAAATATCTGTAAAACAAGAAAACTTTCTACCAAATGAAATGTTATTGTAGCTTGATCTGTTTAATAAACAAAGTTCTCATCTGGAATTAATGAACAATGATTTTAAAATAAAATATAAGAATATTTAATATATAAACTAGTAGACGATTACCCTAATCTAAAAACTTTCAAACTCTTATATAATTATAATAGTTATCAAGTTCATTTTTTGTTATGGACTGACTAATTGGCTAACTGAAAACTTGACGTACCTCAGCTCTTTCACCCTCTCAGGATGGACCTTAATGGGATGACTTACAGCATTTATTTATATTTAATTTATAATTAAGCGGCTTTACACCTTAATCAGCGCTGACAGTTGGCAACCGCTTGTCAATTATGCATTGAAATGCCATTCTCATTCCATACTTTCCAGATCGCAGGACACGCTAGACATTCTGGACATGCCGGACAATTGGGCTGAACAGACGGGAGGGGATTGGTAAACAACTTTTGCTGCTGTTACGCGCATTTTAATTATTTTGACATTTTGCCATTAGCTGTAAAATATAATTAACTACCGCAAACACGATTTAAATGCAAATAAACAAAAGTTTAATAAAAAAAAAAAAAAAAATGATGCAAAAAAACCCTTACAGTACTGCAGAAAGAAAAAATATGGCAAAACCAACAATATGAAAAATAAATAAATATTCTGCAATTTTCTTGCATTTATCGATAAGTGAAAATCCGTTCGACCAGACGCCTCTGGACCAAATTGTATAGCATTTTAATTATATTTTGCTGTTTTTCACTTACGACAAATGCAAAAATTAATTGCATTAATGTGTACACATTTGCCTATGTGTGAGTAAACTGATATATATACATATTTATGCGTATGTATATACATATACGCCTATATTTATCAATTAATTGAGTAACACAGCATTACATAAATGTTTGGTTTGCTGTCCCCTGAGCCCGGACTCGGTAAGCGCATTAAAGTTCCGCAAAATATGCACAAATGATATACATAGACCGATTCAATTGAAGTATGTGGGCGGTGCGATATGCGTGGGCGGGTGAAAACAATTGGGACAGAATTTTGCTGATTTACTGTATTAACTGATAAAACCATTCGACCAACACAAACACTGGCAACACGTTCAATTTATTTAACATTTCACATTGTTTGCAAATATTTATGGAAATTTTATATGGTTAAATGGGAAATTTCAGAAGGGTCACAGCTGCAAAATAATTACAATATTTTTTTGTTTAATATTCATCGCAGATAGCCAAAGTTTTATTGGAAACAGATAACTGATCAGGCGATTAGTTCTGACAATAAAGAGTCTAAAGTTTATGATTGCTAATTTATAGAAAGTTGCAATTAACCATTTTAATTTATGAACTAGTTCTGTTGGATCAAAGAGAAGAATCAGAAGCGGTCTAGAGATAGAAAAAGTTCTAAGGAAATAATGAAAAAAACACACTAAGCACGAAATCTAAACTTAGCCTAAATATTAAAAATACATACTTAAGTTTAAAATAAACACAAAGATAATAATTGTTAGCTACTGACGACTACATACAATTATATCTACTGAAACGTAAAAATATATAAATACATAATAAAATATACATGTATTTATAAATATATATAATATACATGATTTATTTTATAAAATTAGCTATAATACAATAAAGTTAACAATATTATAACTAATTTTTAGAAGAGGGGCGCGCTAGCGTCGAGGCCTTCGGCTCATACATGATTTTCTTTATTTAAATTATAATAATTCTTTAACCAATTCTTGTCCTTCACTTTACATAATCCTTACCTTAGGAAGAAGTAACTGTCCTTCTGTCAGAATTCACAATATATTTGAATTCAAACTTGTGATAAGGTAAGGGTCTTGTCATAACCTTTAACAGAAGATTAAAGTGAAAATGTGACAGTCTAGCGAAAAGAAAACAGGTAAATGGTTATATAAATAAATAAAATATATTTTTGTCTAATTTACAGCTAAAACAAATATTAGAGTGGCAAGGCCAAACTGCTTCGAAGGATGTCAAACGTTTACTACTCAACAATTAGTAAAGCTATTCATGACGAACTTAGTATCAAGTACATCGCCGAGGAAATTTACACCATCAGTACACTATCTGATTAACAAAACAACTTTGCCATCAATCTTCTAGACAAGAGTACTTCTTCAAAAAGACTAAGAACAAATACCTTAAATCCCCTTTCGAACATTTGCGTAAACCTTCTTGATTTCCTCTTTACAATAAGCTTTATGTAAAGTATGTAATTTTCTTAATTATACTTTACCTTAGGAATCAGCTAGGCGATTGACACAACACTTAATGACTTATTTCAAGTACAATAGAGACCAAAAATTTCCCATTCTTAAGAAATATATTATATAAGTCACTCTCAATTAGGGGGAGAGAGAGGGAGAGAGAGAGTTAACACTGATAGAATAATATAAGTTTAAATTAAAAATTCAATCGTTTTGATTGCATTGAAATTGCTTTAACTTTGACTATAT
This sequence comes from Drosophila austrosaltans, assembly GCA_035045865.1. Classification (NCBI taxonomy): domain Eukaryota; kingdom Metazoa; phylum Arthropoda; class Insecta; order Diptera; family Drosophilidae; genus Drosophila; species Drosophila austrosaltans. The sequence goes on from JAWNOQ010000200.1 coordinate 94,383, forward strand.
TATCGACAATCATTTTTGCTTCTTCATCTATTTAAATTTCGAGTCCTCTGTCACAGTTCGAATGTCTTATTTTGCATACACGTTCACATACTTTCTGCCCATACCCAGCCTTTGTAGCTCTCCATTTGCTAGCATAATTAACAAACAAAAGTAAATTACAAACATTGTCTGAGTAGCATATGTGTGTGCATATCACAATTTTCTTTTGACGAGCCAAAGCAAGACGATGTCTCTGGGCTCCCTCTGTCTAATTTTGCACTTTACTTGCTCTTGTGTAATTTTCTGCTTCAACAAAATGGTACCCCATCACATATCACAGCCATCATACCCATCATACTAGTCAGCCAAGTGGTGGCTACCCATCATCTGATCCCCACACAGTGTTGCCAAATTGGCAGCTGCCACCTGTTGCCTACTTATATGGTTCCTTTTTTGGGTTTATTTGCCCAACTGCCAATGGAAATTTTCGACAACTGCGCCATTTGCTTTATGCATCAGTAATCATTATATGTGTATGTATGTAAATGGTATCTGAGTGTGGGTCACACACATATAAAAGATCTGCGAAATAAAAATAAGAAGTGGCATACATACATTAAGTTACAATTAATTCATTGCTCATGCCTTTTTATTGAGCTAATTTATTTACTTACTTTGGATAACTTCACAACTATCGAATTTTTATAACAAAAAGCTAGTTTATGTTCAAAACCAATTTTTTTGACACTTCATATTATGGTTTTTTGTTACATTCGATGTAAGATATATTATTTGTTATAGTTTTTTTTAATACATTTAGTAGTTGTGTGAAAAATACTTTTAGCGCCTTTGCTTGTACTTCTGTTGCTGACAATCGAATAGAACCGAATGCCAAAAAACTTCTTCAGGTTTCCAGAGATTGTGCGACTTCCATGTCGCTCATACCTTAGATCACCCAATGGGCAACGCTGACACAAAACGAGTAGTATCCCGACTGCGTGGCAACTTCTTTCCTTACAAATAATATCCAAATAAACTTGAAAAGTTTTAAAGAATTGAAAAGTTTATTAGGTATAAATTAAGATAAAATTAGACAAATAAAAATCAATTTTTATTGTTGAATATTTATATCAATTTTGTTTGCAAATATTAAATATTTCTTGTATCACACACTTATTTCGAGTACCTTACATTTATTTATGTATGTGTGTGTAAGTGTGCAAGTTTTTGAGTGTATTGAAGCTGCCTGGCTGTTTCCTTCCAATCACAACAATTGGCAATTGCCAACTATGGCAGACTATTTGCAATTCTCTCTACCAAAATGATGATAAATGATTGCATTTATTTCTCTTCCCCTCCCTTCCTTCTGTGCGTGTGTGTGTGTATTGTAATTTATGTTTGTATTGAAATTTGCCTGCACTTGATGCTGGCTAGTTGAATTGTATCTGTGTGTGCGTCTAAATGTGCATATGCATTTGCTTTTTGTCGAGGCAATTGGGCAAGAAGTTAAAAGACAAAGACAGAATGAGGGCTAACTGAAGTTGATTGAAATTGAACTTCAGTTCGATGAAAAAGTTCTCTTAATTATTGGCCTAAAAATGAAAAAGTAGAATTAGAATCGAATAAGATTGTAGAAACAAAAAGTAGAAAAAGATTTTGAACAAACTTTTTTTTAGTGTGCTCAGAATTGGCATTCATACTTCTCTGATTAACAAAGAACATGACCATATACATATATAGTTTAAATATTTTTTTAAATTAAGAATTATATTTTACTTAGATGATAAAAATGTACTACATTTAAAATAGTTAAAATAGTATTAAGGCTAATATTTTTTTTATAAATTGAGTCTGTAATTTGTTTTGTTGATTTTTGGTGCTCAATAACTTATAATAACGTTAATCGGTTAAGTATATATAACCTTCATATAAATGTTATTCGTTGGAACACAGACATTTTGGTTTTTATATTAAAAGCTCTTAGAAGTGATCATGATCGGTATTTTAGTCTTACTTTTCTGTCTCTAAAACTTATAATTCAGAATACTTATTTGTAAACCGCAGAAACTTTTTTATTGTTCTTGACAGCTTTAGATTCTATAATGTAAATTTGTTTTTATTTTTTTTTCTTTAACATTTTTGGAATAAGCGCATCCGCTCCCGAAATTCAAAAAAAAAAGAGGAATAAAACCTAAGGGCAAAGTGTTTGATTATTTGGATTAGGTATTCAGGTGTTCTTTTAATTTTATTTTAAATCTTTTCAGTTTCTGTTAAATTTGTAAAATTGACTTGACTCAATATCGACAGAAACAAGAACCAAGAATATAGATAAATTGCAAGATTAGTTATACTATATTCTGAGGGAAAAGTTTCAACGAAAGTTTTGAAAATGTTTTATACAAAACAAGAGTTTAACAGTAAAATAAATTATGTCCTAAGAAACAAGTGCTGAAGTGAGAAAAGAGAATTTTCATGATAAGAATATTGTAACTTCATAAAAAAATCAAAATTATTTAAGGATATATGTATCAACTATGTAGTTGAACTGAGTAACTTTCAGCCGACTTTCCATCCCGTACTTTCTGCACATGTCAAGGCCAAAGCTCTTTCATAAAGCTTTCTTTGAAATGTAGTGAAAGCAAGAACCTTAAGCTGAATAGTGATGACTGCTTTAATTTATTGCACTCTTTTTGGGAACACTGCTTCAAGCAGTAATCTTCTTACAAGCAGTGCTCGCAGTGTTGCTAAACCAGATTCAGGGATATGTAAACATTATGTTTCTAACAAATCCAGATTAGTAAATACGAATTTGTTCATTTATTAATAATGCAATACAGACTATAAGCAGATATTCTCAATTATAATAATGAGTATTAACCTAACTACTTCTACATATGTAAATTAACATTATACCGTATTAGTTATATACTAGCATTAGTTTAAATTTGTTTTTTTGAATAAATAAAACATGTATGAGGCAATGCAATGAAACAAAGGAAAACAAACAATAGAGAGATGCTGCAATTAAACTGAGCAGCCAACCATTGAGACCACAGGGAAAGCGAAAGTTAGCCGAAGGCAGAAGGACGCCCACTTTCACTTTGACATAAGTTTGATTCCCCGTCAGTACCTTTCTCTTTCATATACTGCTGCTGCGGCAGGCAGGTGGGCAAACAACAAAAAGAACAGCTTTATATCTTTTTTTTTAGCATCATCATCATTATCTTGTTTCGTTGCAACAATTTTGCGACTTCAATCCAAGTCGCGCCTTGTCGTCCTGTACGAGGTTTGTAGCGCAGCCACGCCCACGCCTTAGCGCAAAAAGCACAAAAGCAGTAGCTTTTTGCCTGTTACAAATTTCATGCTGCAACAACAACCACAACTAACCTTTCCTAATAAAAAATTATTACGACGGCCTTCAGCGGCAGAGCAGAGGCAGCGGCAGCACCAGCGGCAGTGACGCGACCCTACCTACACAGGAAGAGCCTGCAAGATGCATAGCTTTTATGGGCAGGAAAGTGTTATTGAAAAGCTTATCGCAAAACGAGAAGAGAGTGCTTTCCATTGAGCATACCCCTACTGAAACCAAAGGATAGTAAGCGAGAGAGCAGTGTGACTTGGCGTGTTTGAGTGGCGTCTTAAGGGCTGCCCAGTTTTCATACTTTGCAGCTTTCGGTGGCGGCATCCTCGACGTCGCGGTGTCTGGTTTGGGAATATGGGATTATTCAGGAAGCTGATTAGATGAGATTATGGGTACTTTTGAGATCACTTTCGCAGGATAATTGACAGGCTTTTATGACTGTCAATTATTGATGGATAGTAATATTTTTTTCTTTTATTAATCGATAAGCGACAATTGATTAAAAATTATGTAATCGATTTTAGTAGATTCTAAATATTTGTTGAAACACTGATAAAAAATACAGTTGTATAATTCACAAAGGACTTTGTTGTTCTCTACAATTACTTAATAATCTTTCGCTCCATATAATTAGGAATATCTATTAAGTAATGTATATAGGTAAGAGAGTAAAAAGTCATTCCATAATTAATGGTAAGATGCAAACCTGTCCAAACATAAAGTAATTTACCAATAATTTTTCATAGTAAGCCATCAACTGACTAAGCAAATTCATCCATCATTTCTAAGACCACCTGCCCCAAAAGCGTCAATGCCTTATGCTCGATTTTACCCTTCAAAGAAACCAATATATATGTATAAATGTATATATATGTTGCCGCCTTTTTTTATCGCTTAAACTTCCCTCTCACCACTACAGATGCAGTAAACCGGCTTTTTGCAACAAAATAACAACAAAAAACAAAAGCAACGCCACATCAGGTGACTCACAGTGAGAGTTTGAGAAAGAGAGAGAGAGGTGTATAGAGAGAAAGCTTTTGAGAGCGGCTTAAATATTATGCTTTCATTCTGCTCTCACTCTCTCTCACTTTTTCTATGGCCAGTTCTGGCTAGTGTGTTATGATTGTTCCACAGCTGACGTGCGTGGTTCACGTGGTTATTCCTGGCTCTCTCACCCACATACACACACACACACACACGCACAGCCCAGCTTTTCTGCATTTGCCGTAGGCTTGAAGCGCTTTGCCGCCTTGCCAACGAGCTCAGTTGGTTAATAGACTCTGCAAACGTTAGACACAGGCAGAACGAACAGAACGACGAAAAAATTCTTCAAAATTCTTAATCCGCATAAAAAGGCAAAAAAAAAAAGTATATCTATATATGTATATATATCAAAAGGAAGAAAAAGGGATACAAAATCAAATGTTGGGCAAAAGAATTTTTTTGTGAAATTTTAGCAGAAAGAATGAGCGAACCTTAAAATTAAACGCCAAAAATCGTGCAAATATATAAACCAAGCTAAATAACAACAATAACCAAAGCATGTGCAATGAGTTGGTGTTAATAATTGAAATATAAAAAACGGAAATTATTAATTTATAAAAAAAGAAAAAAAATAACCAAAGAACGAACACGGCTCAATCAAATGTAGCGAACAATAATCAAGGTAAGAAATATAAACCAAAACAAAAAAAAACACACAATCTATGAGCATTTTCCCTGTGCAACAACAACAACAACAGAACAGGAGCCTGCAACATGCAGCCAATCAGTGAGTGGCATGCTCTGACATTGGCTGCCACACAATCGCTGTTGTTGCATCCCAGGACTAGTAAGCTTAAATGTCAGGGGCATGTGCATCCGAATAATATAAAAAAAAAAAATGTTTACCCCAATAGAACAAATAATGCATATTTACCACAAATTTAATAACAATCAATTTTTTGAAAACAAACCAATTTCCTTCATTGTTTTTTTTTTTTAATTATATTCCTCGAAACCAATTTAAATGTTTGGACCAACAATTGCGTGCCACACGATTCGTCATTTAAGTATTTGCCGGCTGCTGACCCAAAGGCAACCTTTTCTGTTCTCATACACGCTTGAATAGCCGCCACCAAATGATCCTTCTCCCCCGTCCTCTTTTTGTCCTTTTTTTTACCCTCATTCCCATGTGTTTGTCGCTTTCACTCTCCCTCGCTCTTTCACACTATCCTTCTCATGTTTAGTCATCTTATGTCCTGGGCCAGGGGTTTAGCACGCGACTTTCTGGCTGATTATGCCAAATAATTGCGAGTCAAATTCGAATGACGAAACAAAGACGAAAACCGACTTAAACAAAAATGAAAATAACAGAAAGGAACAGAAAGAAGAGGAGAAGAGAAAAGAAAAGAAATGCCGGTCCAAACTTTTAATGAGATTTTCGTACAAAGTTGAGATTTTTGCTCTTTCGAGTTGTTCATTCGGGTATATCTTGTATTTTGGTAAACAATTCACTTTAAGGAAATTTCAAAAGCAAATTGTTTGATAAAGTTCAAGCAAACTAGTCAAAAATGTAATGTTGATAATGATTTGTTTTAAAGTTGACTAACTGTTTCAATTGTTTTTATACTTAATAAAATTTAATATCCTTATATTTCCATTCTTTTTAAAAATTGTGGTTCTTACTGTAAGGCCAATTCAAGAACTTATCGCTACCATATTAACTTATTTTTTATCCCATCGGTTTGGATCAAGAGTATTAAAAAGTTTCATGTTTTTTTTTCTCTTTCACAATTTGCTCTCCTTCCTGTCTTGTTCCTGTTTCAAAATTTGTTTTAGTCTGTTTTTTTCCTTGGCTCTTTGCTTGGCACAACAATCGAATCTCCAAATGGTTTTTTTTAGCGTCTCAACAGCAATCAGCAGCTGTGCAAGAAGCGGCGCGATTTGCATGCAAAATGATATTAGCCCGGCCAAGGACCACAAACTGGACCGAGGGTTTCTTTTTTTTTTTTTTGTTTTTTTTTTGGGTAAGAGGGGTGCAGGAGAATAGGTATACAAAATGGTTACTAAGATAAGCGCATAATTACCCAAACGCTCTAGTTTTTGTTTGCTGTTTTCCTTTCCTCAATTTTTCATCTGTTTTGCTCTGTGAAAGTTTTTCATTTTAGCTGCTGGCAAGAAATTACCTGCACAGCACCTGTCCAGGATACCAGGATACAGAAACAGAAATGGAAGAAAAACAAATAAAATAAATTAATAATTAATGTGTAACTATTTTAGTTTAAATGTAGCGGGGCTCTATACCCCAGCGGTGATTAAATTAAATTTACCGAAATTGTTTTTAAAATATGCAGGAAGATTATGAAAATATCTCTCGTAGAAGGAGAGATGAGAAACATATAAGAAAATAATGGTCATTGAAATAAAGGTTAATTGTATATATATATTGCAGAGATTTGCGCTTGGAGATATAGAATTTTATTAAAAAGTTTTTTTTGTTACTCTTTTCGAACGTTTAATTGGAATATAAATAAATAATTCTTGAATCTCTTCGTTGACCTTCGAGTTACACGAATTTTTATGGTTTTCAAAAGTAAGCTTTAAGGATATTCTCTTCAGTTATTTCAACTATTTATTTATTAAAAGATTTTCAGTGAATAGTAAAACTTTTAATTTAATTTATATTTATTTTCAATCAATAAAACATAAAGCTTTACAAACGACTAATTTAATCTAAACTAACTTAAAATCTTTAAATCCATAAAAACTAAATTGGATTTTCTCTAAAATGCATATTTTTGTAATAATTCAATAGTTAGAAAACAATCAATAGATTATTTTTGTAATTTTATACAATCTTCTTCTTGTCACAAAACTGAGAAAAGTTTTCCCTTTTATTTGTAGAAGCAAACATTCAACCTGTTTAAATCTCAGGTCACATCTAACCACTTTTTGGTAATAAAAAAAAAAAAAACTTAAATTGATAACAAAAATAACCACATAAAGTTCTGCTTTATGCTAAACATTTGACAACTTGACCATTTGACCACATGTGCAATAGAACAACAAGAAATGCAATTTATTTCCGTATAAATTCAGATGATTGAAAATTTGTAGAATAGAAAAAAAGACCGTATTTTTCTTATTTCCTGCTTTAAGTGTAAAGTTAAATTTCTTTTTATGTAGTCACATTTATTTTCCAAGCGATTGCTTGTGATGATGTTAGGCTTTAAGAGAAAGCACAACAACAATAAAAAATGACATAAAACAAATTGTCAAATTAATTCCATAAGCTTAAATTAAATAGTCTAAATTTGGTATTTCTCTCTTTATAGCGCTCAAGTTATTAAACATTTTCCGTCAGCACCTTTAACATTTTCACAGCCTTCAATTAAGTTTTCCGCATGGATATTTCAAGAATTTCGAATATTCAAACGGGGTGAATTTTGGGTTCAATTGAAATTGCCATAATGTCTTTACGCATTTTATTAAACAAATCAATTTTTCCCACAATTTTTGATTGCAATTTCTTTGCCATTTATCAAAATCAACATATGAAAAGAGATAGACGAGGGGAGTAAAGCAGACAGAGAAATGGGGAAAGAGATAAGTCAATTTTATGCCATCATTGAACATTGAAATGGAATTCAATTGATTTAATTGAATCAGTTGATATAATAAATATGAAAATCAGGCCAATTATGCATAGGGGAGGATCGATGGTGTCAAAAAGCCGTACAATACACGCACTGACTTTGACATTGCCAAATGATTGATGATCCGCATACAGAAGGTAAACTCAATTATTGGTGCAGTTGCCACAGATGCTCCCCTTTCCCCTCCAAACGATGCGACAAAACTGAGGAAGAGCATTGATCAATCGCGAGCATCGAGACGAGAGTCGTGTCTCAAGTCAAATTAATTGACCGTATTTCTATGACGTCGATTGCGATGATGCTCGCACATGCAATAAACCTATCGTTGATCGCCCACTTGCCGCACGGCGTGGGATCTCGGCTCGTAAAAGAAAATGCCGCGTAAGTAATTGATGCGTGTGGCATGTGTCGCTGTCCATCATCAAGATCATTCTCGATGTCAATTGAGTGAGATTATGTAGGCCCAACCTCACACACACATACACACAAACACAAACTCACGTGAACGTTAACAAAATAAAAAAATCAGACACAAAAACCAAAAACAAAATGCAACGCCAACGCTAAAGGCCTGCAAGAAATTTATGCTTTCAACTAAAATAAAAACCCCGGGGATACAAAGAGAGAGAGAGAGAGAGAGAGAGGGAGAGAGCGAGAGAGATAGAGAGTCAGTGGGTGTGTGGTTGCAGCACATGGTGCACAAGTGCAAATTCAAGGACATTTAAGGCAAACTGCATCAGCTTTAGCATCCACATCAAGCAACGGGAGCCAAAAATAGCGCAAAACCCCTAAAGTATGCAATGGCAAAAAAAAATTCGCATCCTGTGACCAGGCACACGCCACGTCGTGTACAAAAATAAAATGCAATTTTAATTTCATTGCACTGCATTTCACTAATTTGTTTTGGTTTCTGGTTTCCATTTTCATTTGTCGTCCATTAAAATGCATTAGGCGTTAAGAGATTTGGCCAAAAGGAACTTTCTAAAGAATAGCGAAAAACAAAATAAAAAATTCTCAACATTTAAATCTCAAAGCGACTTTTTAATACTCTACAATAAGTGCGGCTATAATTTGTAGTTAACAAAATTAAATTGAATCTGACATCAATTTTAGAGTTGTTGTTTTTGATAAGATTGTTGATAGTTTTTTTGAATCATTGTATTTTTCACTCTCTAAACTCAGGTGACATGATATCAGGATTCTTTTTGATCAGAGAATTATTTTTTCGTTATCTTTACTGATAGAAATGATTAGAGAAATATTAAACTTTGAGAGATAATTTTATAACATATGAATGACTTTTCTATATTAGGGAACTGTCTCCTTTTTTAGGGTATTTAAAGGTATCTAAAGTTACACACTTTTCAAATGTAATAAGATCCTTTGAATATATATCTTCCTGTGTGTCACATACCTCACTTTAGTGACCTTCTTATACAATTTCATGGACATGGTCCGTTCGAGTGTCAATGGCATTTCGGTAAATTTAAAGCAAATTTGCTCGTTTATTTACAAAAAAAAAGCAAAAATATTTGTATTAAATCAGGTATTTACATGGATGGCTACCCTTTGACTGTGATCTCCCTTACCCTCACCCCGGAAACATTACCTTCAGCCATGCCATAACACATTATTATAAAATTTGTAAAGTTGCTTTTGCTTTTGCTGTTGATATTAATGAACTTAAAATTTGTTGTTTTCGATTCGCGTGAAAAGACATCACATCGCCATTCACCTGGAATGCCGGGCACTAATAAACAAAATGATAATAATACAGTAGAAAATTATTGAAAATATTTTCATGCTACGGGACTCTATGATAAAAAAAAGAATAAAAATAATAACAACAACAGTTAATTTTGAATACTATGTAAAGAAAGCTAATTAACATTAACATTTCAGAAAGTGAGTTCATTAAATTGTTGGTAAATTATGCTGAAATTTTAATCTGTACTTTGTCTTAATGAATTGGATTCAGTTTTGTAGTTTAATAATCATTTAAGACTATGTTGAACTGAACGAGAACTAGTTGAGAAAAAGCAACTAGCAACCGATAGGCTGATTCTTTATAAGATCTTCTTAACTTAATTCCCAATAACAATCTGCCTTGGGGCTATTTGTCTGATTAAGAACCAATTAAAGTCTTGAATGTGCCTGGTATAGTCATCTTAAATATATTGCTATTAGTAAAACACTGATATAAGTTATTCAAATTGTATGCACTTCAGATAACAAGCAACTGAATTTATATTATAAAGTCCTGCAATTTATTTTCTCATAGACCACAACTGTTGAGAAATAATTACTCTCACATTATTAGAGCTATTGTCTTCTAATTAGAATTGCAAAACATAGCCTTGGCCGCCTGTTTTCCGCAAAACCAACAATTTAAATTGACCAACATGTTGACAAGCAACAAAGCATTGCTTTTGCATCATTTCAAGGAGTTGGCTAAATATAAGCTTATTGTTTGAACAAATTGAAGTCTTACAAGTAGTCTTCTACTTCAAATTGATTTTCCATATATAATATGATTTTAATGCCTTTTCACATTCCTTTTATCTCTCTTAAGAGATTGTAGAAATAAGAATAAAATTAGGTAACATTTAGTTAAATAAAATTTATTTAATCCCTTGATATATCTGTAAATAAAAATGTGGATCCTTTGTAGGTTGAATTGGTATCAAAGGAATCAAACAAAACTCGTTTTTTTTTTTTTATTGTGATGCCAAAATGATGTAGAAAATCATTTGTACCCTTCCGTACTAATCTGCACAATAAAATTGTTTTGACCTTGGTTCAAAAGTGTTTTGCACAATTAATACAGGATAAGCACGCCCCTTTTTTTGAGGATTAACCGACATCTAAAAATAAGCTTACTACTGGAGTCGTCTTCATAAAAACGGACTACCGGCTTCAATTCAGGACAATGGCAACAATGATGCTGCTGATGGCATTGTGAATGATGTAGAAGCCAGTTATAAATATTTCAATTAATGTGTTTGTGTATGCTTGTATACAAATTTATGAATGTGTGTTTGTGTGAGTGTGTATATATGTGTGTGTTATGCTACGACCAGGTACGCACTCAGCCATTCAAAAACAATGTCAAATTGTTGTACACTAAGGGAAGGTGGGGAAAACCTTTTGTTCGCTCTTTTCGCGTCTCATTTGCCTTTTGCGTACTTTTAATGGCTTCGGCTTGCCTCTTTTTTCACATTGTTCGTAATGCTTGGCACGCGTTTTATACAAAATAAATATTGCATACTTTACGGCTGGGAAACAAGAAAAACGAAAGGATAGGAAAAGAATGAGAGCAACAGAGAAAGGAGAGAGGTACACAAATGCAAAGGAGGGAGAAAGACAAACGTTGACTTGTCGTCAGTGCCGTTGGCTTTTTGTGTGCCTGAAGTATTTTCGTCTTTTATGACCCAACAACAACAACAACAACAGCAACAAAAACACTAACAGTAACAAGAGCAACAACATTGTTCATTATTACATGCGCTGTGCAAATTTGTGTCGACCCCATTCTACGTCCGCCATCCTTACCCCCTGCCACATAGTCTAACCAGTTTGTATTTGTATTTTTCCCACGATATTTAACATGTGGCATTGATTTTATGGTCAGAACAGCAGCGGCAGCTGCTGTGAACTGAAAATCGCTTGCCCGGAAAGTCAAAATGGGGTTTGGTCTCCACTTAATTGATAGATAGGTGGCAAAAAGGTTAACATTTTTGAAGCAGAAATAACCAGAAAATATATACAAAATCTTAATTACTGGTGAAAATAAAGCTGTCAATTTAGTTCATTCATACACAGGGAAAACACAAATAGAAATGAAATTGCAAGAAATGTTTAAGAAAATTAAACCAATGCGTTTAATAAAATTTATGGAATAGAAATTGAAATATTGTTTATGTGTTTGGCTTATATTGAAGACTTTGAAAAACAACTAAACTGTATAAGAACATTCGTAGATCAAAATGTAGAGAAAACTTTATTACATGTCATTGAAAATTATCATTCTTTCGTCGCAAGTTACAAGATGTTTGACTTTAGGCTGCTAAATAAGAATGTTTAATGTACTGGATAAAAAATTAAGTAGGATTTTTTAATAGTCTAATTGGAGAATATTTAGGAATTCGTATTATCATGGCATTAAAACTTTCTGACTTCTTTACTTAGTCAATAGTTACCTAGGCTAAGGCAAAGTAACAAAATTTACTTTATAAAAGTTTTGTTTCATGTTGAATTAGGTGTCAAATTAGGTTGATTTTTAAAAATCTCCGTAAAACCGATGCAAACAGTCTTATTGGGAAGACGAATCACTAAACTGACTGAGTAGTCTTTGTATCGAAATTAAAGAAAATATCCAAAACTATAATCAAAAAAACTCATAGTAAGGTTGTTAAATATCCATCTTTTTATATAACTCACATGCAGAATAAGTCACATTAAAGTAACTTTTCATTTTTGTTCGATTAGGAAAGTTTCAATGTGAAGTAAATTTTAGTCAATTGCAATTCAAACTAACTGATTTGCCACTAATGTCATTCAATTTCAATGCATAATTGAATTAACAATGTAAACACAACATTTTGTCTGATTCAAATAAAATTAACCACAATTGAAAACCAAACCAAAAAAAAAAGAATGAAAACATTTGACTAACTCAATAAAGTTTCAATATGCCGTGTGTAAACAATTCGATGAGACGGTGTGAAAACTCAAATAAATTGAAATTGAAAACAAAATGTAAACCAATTCTGTGGTTCAGAATGAGAATAAATTCAATGATGAGGATGCTCATGGTGTTGCTGATGGTGATGATGCTTCACTGTGTGGGCGAATGGGGCGAATGCGCAATCAATCATGAATGAATTCAATGTGGATGAAATGCAAACGGCCTCATCGAGGTATGCTGTGTGCGGGCCATGAAAATATGTTAGGCGGCAAATGCGTACTTTTCCGAATGTCCTGACATATTCCTGGCCTTGCTCTTGTCTATTTTGCCAGATGCTGCTACAGTTGCGTACAAACAATGCTCATTAAAATTGACAAATCAGGCGGAAAATGTGTAAATAGCAATTACATGAGACAACGGGGAGTTCCCCCGCCCACTTTTCTCCATATATATGTAGATACATAGACGATATATCCTTGTAGAACATTATGTTTTTGTCTATTGCGCAGTGCTCGATATAACCTGATGATTGTCAAGGTGATAGAGCAGCATTTTACGGCAAAATAGTCAGCAACAGTCCCCATCTTGTTTTTTAAGTTAAGCTTTTTAGTATTGGAAATTTCCATTGGCACTTATTTGAAAAATTATTGACAGTCATTAACCATTTTCGACTATCATCCCGCTTTGCCTTCTTTTTCCTATTATTGTCTATTTAACCTAAAAGCTTTTCATTGTAGTACTTTTGCTTTGCTGCCTTTTGGTCAATTTAAACAAACAAAAGAAAATGCAAAAAGAAACAGAAACAGAAGAAGTAAAAAGTGCTCATTCTTTATTGTTTGATGGGTCTATGCAAACAGATGTCTACTTTCCCTGCTGTTTCTAATTACTTTTATTTTCAATATAAAATAAAATAAAAGTCAGTTCTCTTGATTGATGACCCCAAACAATTCCCTTTTCTTCACCATTCCACTTGAGTGTATGCAAATCTTTTGGTTTGATTACCAAAAACAAAACCAAAAAATAACATGGTAAGGGCACAAAATAAGCCAAATTTGCTTCAAATTATAGTCAATTATATAACGGCACATTAGCTTTGAAATATTTGGGCCATTTATACACATGACTGCAACACTTAATGGCGTTTGGCATCGTCAGTTGATGTCGATGTCGATGCCGTTGCCCTTGCCGATGCCGTTGACGATGTTGGCCGTTCAAGTTCTAATTAGCTATGTGGTTACACGGCTTTTCTCAGTAAAGAATTTTCAAGTACGTACAGAGCGTGCTGATGGAATTGAAGAGCCAAAAGAGGTTTTTAATTTGTTTTTAGGAAATCAGTCGCAAGCTAATTATAAAATAATTATTTAAAGTTTACCTGTGAAGCTAGATACTATGGAATTGAACCGATAATTATATTGTGTGAACATAAAAAACAAAACAAAGATAATCAATTTCTCATTAAATTACTTGAAAAAATTCTATCTAGAATTTAAGTTCATTCTTAGACACAATATATCTAATACAATTCATACAATTCAGCGGCATTGGAAATGATGATGAAAGTTAATGATGTTAAAGTTAAATTATCTTTTTTTAAAGTGGAAAAACGTTTGCTGATAATTTCTTCAAGATATTCAACTATTGATTATTTAACTTTTCAGCGCCTCTATTTCGATAATTTATAGTTGTTTGAGCCTTTTTACCAAGTGGTCAGCCTCTAGCACTATTTTTCCGGTTTGTTCTATAAATTTTCTGATCAAATTTTTCAAAGATTACAAATTTTGGTTTTAGTTTGACATGAGATTTAAATTTATTATACTTGAAAGCCGAGAAAATTGACATTAAATCCACCTCTGCCAAAAATTAAGTAAAACATAAGTCGATTTATATTATTATTATTATTCCACACTTCACCACTTACTGTTAAGTTGAACTAACTTAAAAAATATTAAGTTTTCTCTATAGAACCAAATATTTAATCGATAGTTTCCATGGAAGCTACACAATAGAGATAATCGATTATAAGCATTTAAATAAACCTCCTACTTATATGGGTGACAAGTTTTTGTACTAAGTTTCAACTACTTAATTGAATAATAAAAGACTTGTTTGCCTAAATTTGATATATATAACATACAAGAGAAATAATATCTCCTGGAATTAGAGACCCAAATCATTTATGCTTTCCCCATATAGCCTTCTATCAATTTTAAGTAATACTTAAGCATTTGGATCTGTTTCTATGCTCTAGCACACTACTGAAACTTTGTAAGTCGCTTTTACTGAAGCTGGTAATAGCTGATCATTACGCACTATGAAAAAACACGCCTATTGGGAGGGTCAAGATAATGACTTTAGTTACTACAGATCTATAACAGGTCGGTGGGTACTTGTAAATTAAATATGACTAGCTTTTAGACGGCCAGAAATATTCGTTGGCTATCAATAACTGTAGACCACTGCTATATAAGATTATAGATGATTTTGTGTTGGATCAGAAATTATAATGCATCAAAAATGCTTTTACCTCTGAAAATTTTTATAAATATGCATATGTACATATGTATGTTTTACTTGACAAATTCTTATTTATTTAGGATAAGATCCTTATAAACTTTGTTAATTCGTCGAATTTTAGTAAATAATAATTTACTAATACAAATTCTCTATGGCCTTCTTGTAATAATTTGTAATAAGATATTTAATAAATAGTTATAAAATGTTATTTATAGATAATTATTAAAAAAGACAGTTAGGATGCTCAATCAATCGATAATCTAAATTTGAACAAATTTGGAACATTATTAACATATATAATATATATAAAGAAAGATTTTTAACTGAAAATGAAGCTTCCTGAAAATTCAATCATTTTATATACATTTACCACAATTTTTATTTCATTTTGCTTACATTTCATCATCTAAATAAAAAACCAAATCCTTATTCAAATTGAAAACGTTTAAATCCTTTATAGAAATAGATTTAAATTAATATTTATATTAAGCATGAACCATTATAAAAATAAAAGACAACTTAAACCAGATATTTATTACCTAGATGCAAACTAATTTATACCCTTTCAAAAAGTATTATGAAATTGGTAGCAGTATATGTTTATATATACTTAAAGAGTAATTCCTTTTCTTTCACTTTGGCATATTGATTTGATTGATGAGAATATTTTCAATTGTTTTTAAATCTAAATAAGATTTTGTGGTCTTTGAACTGTCATGAATTTTGATCGGATTAGCATAAAATATAAAAAAATATTCGTGCATTTTTAGTGATCTGAAAAAGACAGATCACATGCAATAGTATACAAACTCCTGCAAGAGAAGAGATTTTATTTTTTTAATATTTTAAGAGATTTTCTTTTTTTCAGATTTTTGTGCATGCAAATTCATTTTATTGATGTTGAATGTGTGGTAAAGTTTCCGTGATATATTTTTATTTTCAGAGTTTTCCTTTTATTTTCGTTGGCATACAAAATTTACTTTACTCGTTTTTTTATTGTGTTGTGTTTTATGGTCTCGGTGAAATATATTTGGTGGCACAATTGTTTTGTTTCCTTTTCTTTCCTTTTTTTAAACATTTAATTTAATACCGAAATGTGTTTGCCAAGAATTTTTATTCTCTCGCTTTGTGTTTTTTTTTTTGTGTGCTGGCAAAGGGCAAAAATCTGTATGGGAAATAATTTAACGAATTTTTTTTATGTGAAACAATTTGCACAGGCAAATGCAATTTGCCACACTAGTAGATTGTGGGGCAGGGTGTGGGCGTGGCATTGGTTAGGTTAGGCGATATAACAGAATGTACATACGCACACACATTGTCAAGTCAAGTTAGAAGCCACATATCCAACTGTTCGTCCTTGCTCTCGTCGTCCTCGTTGCCTTTCTCAATACCTCTGCACCCCCTTTGCCTCTCTTTCTGTCACTCCTTTCGCTCCATTCGTGTGTCTGCGGGCAAGTTGTGTCAATTTTTGTTAAATTGTTTTGCAAACAGCCATCAGAGAGAGATAGAGGGGGAGAGAGAGAGACGATTGAGGGGAATGCTGGGTGACAGTTGTGCGTAAGCATTTCCAGCTGCGTCAGAGCAATGGGAAAACTTGTGTCCTGTCCATGTATATAGATGGTAAGTGAGTTCCGCATTGGCAGCACTAAATTTTGTCTTGTCTCTACGCCTTTTGTCACTCGTCATTTGAATTGCAGTTGCCGTCACGCAAGCCACCGCAGAGCAACCACAACCACCCCACCACCAGCACCAGGACCAGCACCACAAACTATACAAATTGCATTTTAAATTAAATTGACGATTCTTTACTTTAAATATTTCCCAGAGGTATGCCACCAAAAATAGCCATGTGAAATCCATTTAGCAAATGAATAACTCGAAAAGACCGGCAATCCAAATGACTTAAGTTAAATCAAGATATTGATGTGCAGATGTCCTGTAGCATTTTTATATCAAATTAGACATTTCTATACATACTAAACATCTAAAACTCAAATTTCGTGACAATCGCTTTCAAAGCAACCATGTTATTGCATTAAAACCATCGTTCCTATGGGAGCTGTATGATATAGTCAACCGAAAGTATATTATACTTATATTTTGTAATATTCCATTGAAAAACAGTTATGGAAGTTTAACTCTATTCTCGACCGATCGTTCCTATGGGAGCTATATGATATATGCTGTGTGACTCACAGCTCAAGAATATATATGCTTTATATAGTTGGAAAAACTTTCTTTTAATTATACCCTTGCAAGGGTATAAAATGATCTTGTAATCGATAAAACTGACATTTCTACCTCTAAATTCTGGAAGCCTATTAGTTGTACAAATTTATGTAACTTGGCAAATTATATTTTTTTTAAAGGAAAGAAGGAAAGGGTACTAAAATAGTCCAAAGGTATTTATAAGCATTAGCAGGGTCCTGTAAATCAAAGTGATCGATAAAAAGGTGGCAACTCTTTCAACTTTCGAAAAAAGAATGAAAGAGAAAAATGTTCAATCTCTATATTTAAAGCTGAAAAAGGAAATATAATTCTTTTTATACAATATAAATAAACTACATATATTTTGCCTCTACAAAACTAAATTTTCAAGTATGTGCATGAAATACATACAAAACGATAAGCACTGTGAAAATTGATAGAACAAATTTTTACCTAAATCACCCTTTTTACCAAATGTTGTCGTTATAATATCCTTGGTTTTTTGTGTTTTGAAAAACAAAACTGCCAAAACAAAATGCCATTGTTCTTTCCTATCTCAGTCATGCAAAAAAAAAAAAACAAAAACACCTAAACCAAATATTTTAAAACAATTGACAAATGAAATCTATTCACAAACACAAAATGAATCTATAACAAACTTTCGCTTGAATGGAAAAAGTTTTGTACAACATTTTGTACACCCGATTTACCCTTGTTGTGATTAGCAATATAAATTGGGAATGGGGTAAAGTCAGAGATCAAAACATACAACCAAAATTTTATTCTTCTTTCTGGTGGGGAGTGCCACTGCAAATAATTGCCCCCCAAAAATACCAAAAAAAAAAAAAAAGTAATCAATTGTCTGCTTATAAATATGAGATGAGCAGTTGGCCATGAAAGTTTTTCTTGTCTTATTTCCTCATTTTATTTTTGGATAGCAGGTGAATTGGGATATCAGATATCCTGTATGGCAACTTTGAAATAAATTACCAGTTCAAACCAGAAAGCATATGTTCCAGAAACTATTGCAAAAAGTTGACCAAACTAATGTGATAGAATATGTAGCTGCTTATGTGATAACTTTGGGATATTTCAAGCCTTTAGTTAGCTTATTCAATTTGATTGCTTGATTTTATTTGTATATTTTTTCCATCGGACTACAGGTATATGTATTTTGTACAACATGTCGTATGTGTGATGTATATTACCAAATATTTGAGACATATAAAATTAAACTTTTCTCCAGGTAAAAAGGCGATATTTATTGTTCTTTGAGTTTTTCTAGTGTAGGAAATATTTTTGTAGTGCTGGCATAAATATTTTTGGCAACATGTCGCATGTGTGATATATATTATCGAATATTTAACATATAAAATTAAATTTTTGTTAAGGAAAAAATTTGATTATTGATTGTATTTTGAGTTACTAGCTTTATGGATTCTAAAATATATATTTTGAGCAACATGTCGTATGTGTGATATATAGTCGCAAATATTGGAAAGCTATCATATAAACTTTCTGTTCAGCTTTCAAGTGAAAAAGATATGATCCTTGTTTTCCATTTTATATACTTTCGTTATATATATCGAGTTTCAGGTTTTTATCTTCAGTGTATCTAACATTATTTATTTATTAATTTGTATGCATTATTTTATGCATTTAGTTTATGTTAATAAATTAATTTCTATAATTTCAAATTAAAATTAAACATTGCAACAAACCAAAATTGCATTTATTTACAAATAAACTTATGCTAAACATTCCAAATAATTAAAAATAAATACAATAACTATTTGAAATATTATATTTCCAGACCATTAAGTTGCTCTCGAACCAATAACAATAAGTTTAAAATAATTTAACTACCAAGAGAGGTCTAAAGTGGGTAAATGAAACTTCAAGGAGATACACAAACAGAACATTATTAGGTTGATAGGTTGATTGTTGTTCTCTAATTGTAAACAGCTATTCGGTCTCATTAATCAAATCCTTTTAAGCCTTTTGTTCGTTTTACGAGTATGCTAATTTCCTCCTGTTTATGCACCAATTAGTATTCATGCTAGTCGCAAATCAAAAATTAACATTTAAATGCAATTTCTTGGACATTTTTTTTTTTCTTCTTTTTTTTTTTTTTGTTTAATTTAGTATTGAAGTCACAGTTTATGGGTGTGAATGCAACATGCTATTCATGCCAATCATACCCCAGATACCCATTCAATATGTTGTCCGTTTATAAAAAGTTAATTGTATTTATTTTACTTTATGTGGATTTACGGGCTGTCCAGCCAAGTGACTGACTGGCAATTTGTGGATACTACTGCTGGATGCTACTGCTGCTTTGTTTCTGCTTTTCGCCTCTCAAAATGCGTCACAGTTGCACTTGTTGTCTGTTTATTATGAGGCCACTTGAGCCCTTTAGGATGAGATACACTGAGACAGAGAACAGATGCCAAAGAGAAAGACCCAAACAGGCATGAGCCTGCGAGAGGCTGATATGAAGAGACGGCGGTGGTGTGTGCGAGGTATGGGGAGGCGAGAAGAGAACGATTTCAGGGACCTCAACTTGAGCCTTAGGGCTCTTGGCCCAGGCCACTTGGGGGTGGCGGCTACTCAGTCGCCTTTGACGTGCCCGTGTGCTTGTTTGAATTTAATTTATTGTTTTCGTTTGTATCCCTCCTCCTCCTTTGGCCCCTGCATCTTCATACCCATCCCCCTGCTCTTCGTTTGTCGTTTTAAGTGTCACAACAATGTAGCAAGTTGTTTTTATTGCAAGAGAAAAAAATGAAAAAATGGAAACATTTTTTTTTTGCGCACTTATTTGCGCTAATTTAATTTCTTGTGTAATTTTATTTTTATGTAGTCAACTGAAGGCAGCAACAACGGCTGCCTTGAAACTGAGACTTTCCCCATTCCTCGTCACCTATACACCCTTCCTTTTATTATTTTTATACCCTATCGAAAGGGTATCTTTAGTAATTTTTTAATCTTTAGCAAATGGATCTAAATAATTTATATATTAAATAACTTTATGTCTTTTGATTTGAAGTAAAACAGTTCATTCAACTTCCCCTCGAGATAAATTTGGTAAGGGTATAAAAACTTCGTATGGACACTGTTAGCCCGATTCGCAGTTTTTTGTTTGCCTTGAGGCAAACTTTGTCAACAATTTCGCATACAGCATTGAAATCTTTTTTGCTGTTGTTGCAAAAAAAAAAAAAATAACAAGAGTAGTGGGTGTGAGAATGAAGGTGAAGGAGAGAGGAAAAGTGAGAGAAAGAGAGGGAGATAGAGAGAGAGCACTTCTCATCATTATGAGCACGAGCCTTTTCCTTGTCTGTTCTTGTGACACTATAACGAATTTTCTTTTCCAGTTTTATTTTCGTCGTAAAAAACATCGCCACTTTGCCTTAAGGTCAAGCCTACTTTCAGGCGCATTTCGCGCAAATAAATATAATAGAAAGGGAATGGGTATAAAATAGAATAGATTCACTTATAAGCACTTAACATAATTCAAAATGCTGTCACTCGATGGCGCCGCCAAAATGCCAAAATGCCAAAAGTGCCAAGTTGTGCACAAAAGGCTAAAAGCCAAATATAAGCTTTGATTGGTATACCTGATGCCGCAGCGGATGCCGATGCCAATGCGAATACGAACTTCGATGAGCATAAGGTTGAGTCCTAATGCTCTCTCTAATGGCATTTCAAACTTAACGAATTTTGTAGAGTGAGCAAAACTTTTCCAGCGTGGGCCCAATCCTCAAAATGAATGGAATTTTTAAGTCGAAACTGCAGTTTCTTAGTCTGCTCTTAATTATGGCTATCAAATGGGACCTTGAGCCATTTAAAATGGCAAAACTTTATGTGGGCATTTAAATTGTTGTTCAATCCAATATGCAGCTTATATAATATTAGCCTGGCTGTTAGCATTAAATTTTACTTGCTCTTATGTACATTTTACTTGAATTACGTTCATTTTACTTGGCTTACTAACACAAAACTTGTTTAGGATAGAGTTCAAATGATTAGCCAGAAAATGCTTCTGGCAAACCACACAAAATGAAATGCTAGCCAAATTTTTACACACGCATACTCATGCAATGCAACCATACCACAAAATTTTTGTCAGTGTTGTACAATTTATGAACACTAAAAAACTTTAGCCTTTTAATATGAACAAATAGCTGGCAATTTTTACTTCTTTTTTCTGTAGTTCTGCCCTGTTGTAGTTCCTTTATATATTTATTTAAGAACATATAGGTCGGCCCTTAATGCAATAATAACAGTGCTGTTAGTGATATGTTAAATACTAAGGTTCTGTTAAAAGCTTGGGTTCTGTTAAATGCTAGTGTTAGTCAACGATAACTATAATTTTCTAATTCTGAATCAAGAGTTCTTTCCGAAACGGCTCCAAAACAGTAAAATCAAATTTTAAAAGAGAACTTTCATCACGTGGGCTTGATGTCGTTATCTAAATAGCAAAGTAATATTATTTTCTTAAATGTGTTAAGGTTATTTTTCCTTATCATAAAATTGCAACTGCTAATGTAACTATATACATACATATATGTATAGTATGTGTATATTTTTTCATTTCATAAAACTATCAATTTTATAAATTTTGCTGATATGATAAATTAATTAACAAAATTAAGAGCTGTGCATGAAATTTTCCTTCAATAACTGATAAATTGTGAGGGATTTCTAGCTTCTTTAAGCTAGTTGATTAGCACTGATTTTGCTACCAATGTGCATACATACTCGTTGTTAAGACACCTACGCATTTGAACTTGTGGCAGCATTGAAAAATATTTGCATTAACATGCAAAAGCGCAACACACACGCAAAGGCGCACACCAACGCATGTATATGTGTATGTATGCATACACACACACACACACATGCGATAAAACTTTCTTCGCTTTTCCGTTTTGGCCGCGACCCTATTTGGCTTTTACGTCGGTTTTGTAGTTGGGGCAAGAGAAAAGTATGAAAATATGCAGCAGCATATACAAAAGTTACAACCAACGCACGACTGGCAACTGCAGCAGTATACGTGTGAGTTAGTATGTATGCGTGCATATGAGTGTATATAAGAGTGTGTTACTCTCACCAGTTTGCCAAGAGTTTGCATCAGCATTCTTGGGGGGCTTAAAGTTAAGTTAGATGATACCGTGGAGCACTTAAATGCATTCAAAGGATATATAAATATCTACCTGTATACAATGACCAATACTAAATTTAATTATTAGCGTATTTATTTAGTTGCTCTTTTATTTAAAATGACCAACCGAATAGTTAAAGGATTTAAGTAATGAGGAACAGATTTTAAGCAATGAGGAATAAATGAACGTACTATATTTGAATAGGTAGGGTATCACAAGTGTCCAATTGCCTAAACCTATTTGTTTTTTTTTTATAAAATTTGCAGCTTTATTTTGGCAACGGTTCAAGCACTAACGGAAAAGCCACGCAACTTAATTAAAATACACACATACACACCCGTTTGTACATTTATGTATGTATATACATACATGCACTCACACAGAATGACAACTCCAAAAAAGGTGACCCAAAAAGACACCCAAAAATCCTAAATTGAGAAAAAAAGTAGTGCGAAAGAGAGACAGAAACTAACCCAAGTATCGAAAGTCGAAAGTCAACACGCATAAAAATCACTCGACACACGCGCCCGTCAAACGCAGCCCAAGCATTTAATTTTGCCTGAAGATGATGAAGGCGCTGGTAGGTAGGGTGGGAATATGGGCGTGGTTTTATAAATTGTCATGCCTTAAAGACGATGGCGCAAACACACAAACTCTCACACACACAAACCGAATTGAGAAGCTGCCTGGGACTACAAAAAGTGTGGCATACATTTTAGCGCCAAACGGAACTGCTTGGGCAGCAAACATAGAGTGAAAAAAAAAAAAATGGCAACAACAAAACGAATGGCACAGTCAGACATTGCGTTGTTGTGACTCTTCCATACGTTCGTATATGTATGTCAAGTTTTGTTGTACCCATTAAAGGAATACCCTTGCAAAAGATTAGATTGGGAACCAAACAAATACCTCTCCTTATAGCAAATGACCTACACATTTACACAATTAAAGTCATCTGAGATTGAACAACTTACTTAAAAGCTAGTATATATCGTTGTACTGTAGACTTTAATCTGGAAACATATTTAATTTTAACGAACAGCTTTAAATGGCGCTAAATAGTTGCGGTTGTTAAAGGCAAAATTGTACGTATTATTTTATGGTGGCTTACTGGATTTTAAAACGAGAATCGTTTCTAATTTGTCTACTTTTTGCACTGCTTAAGAAACGGAAGAATATGTAGAATATTGTTTTTGTTTTTCTTGGATCCAAATTAAGTAAAGTGTTTGTGACTCGCAAAATTACAAGTAAAATATTGCTAAAGTGTCTACAAGTCAGAAAGATTCCGTCTTTAAGAGTTAAGCCGATGCAATCAATTGATTGATATGTCATGTCAACTAGTTGATGCAAACTAAAATTAATTTGTTTAGAAAGAATGTTTTAGGATTAACAGAAATCTGTCTAAGATAAACTATCTTTCCTATATCTAAGCGTATATGGTAGGTACATTTTTTTAAAACATTTGTGCACTGTGTTTTCTTGTTTTAGTGTCTGTTAATGTCTTGCGTGCATTTTATACGATTCTCTCCCTTAATGGTTGTTTTTATAATGCCGATGTTCCTCTGTTCATGATGCTATGTTAAAAACTACATTTCTGTTAAAAGCCTTTGTTCTATTAAATTCTAGTGTTAGTCAACGAGTTCATGATGCAAATTAAGTTTCTGTTAACATAGGATCACTTTAAATCTTATCTTGACAACTTTCTTTTTTAATTTAAGAAACCCCACAAAGAAATTTTTTTTTATTATTATTATTTACTCTGTGAGCTTAAAGATAAATCTAAAGCAACAGGGGGGGGGGGACAGCCATAGCTACTAGGACTTTCGGCTGATTCTTAGTTTAATTACTTAAATAAAACTTAATTACGATTTACAATTAAATTTACAATTTCATTGGTTGCGCTTAGATTAATTGTTAACTTAAATTGTATAGTTAATTACATGTTAATTTCATTTTCAGTTCATAATACTTCATGGCTATACTTTATTCAAATGTCAAGCTGGAAATCTGTTTTTCCTATAGGAGGTGTGCAAGATTTGCTGCGTTTTAATTTAATTTATGTTGCACATACTGAAAAGACTGAATAGAAAATATTTTGGCTTTAATATATTTGATTAAAGATTTTATTTTAGTAGTTTTTATGTTGTCTTTTCATATTGTGTATATAAATTGTACATATATGTATATATAAACACCACACATAAATATTTTGGGATTTTGTTCACTTTCTCCTTTTTTGTCAGTGGGCTCTTTGTTGTTGTTGTGCAAATTATTGCCAACAACAAGGGTAATGACGTTTATGGCCCACCATTTTGGCCACTGGTCAACATTTTGTGCAATTTCTTTTGTGGCAACGCATCCGAGACGAAGTCATCCTTCCCCTTTCCATCCGCCGTCCCTAAACCACTTCCTCGAGCTGCTACGCAATGATTTAGTGCTTATGGCAAGTTTATAAATTAAATTTAATGAAGCGAGGCAAGTCGAACTTTTGCGCAAAACTGCTTTCAATATTTTCCTATTGTCCTGAAAGGACACACATGCATATTGATTATAATATATGTGTGCGTGTAACTTTTGATTTACATTCGACTTTGCCTCTAGTCCTGTCTAGTCCTATCTAGTAACTTTTGCTTTGACTAATAAACGATGGCAAGTTTAATTGGCTTTCCGAGATAGTGATGTCAAAAAAACATAATTATCAGAACAAAGGCAAGTAAATCGAGTTGTTTGTTAGTTTGTTTTCTTTTTTCTTTCTAAAATTCAATACACAAACACACACAACACACATAAAGAGTAGCACACAAACAACAACCCAAAGGCATAACAATAGCGACCGCCTTAGCTTATGCAACATAATCTTAGTTTATGACAGTTAAGGGCCAAGCTCTATGCCTGTGAGTTTGTGCACAAGAGAGTGTGAGTGAGAGTTTCTTATGTCCTTTATAACCAGCAGCTGCTCAACCGACTGTATAGGAAGCACACATACACAGAGGTATACATACATAACTAATAGGCAATGGGAACAGTGGCACACGGCAATTCCAAAATTCTAATACCAGTCCAATTTTACATTTTAAATGTTATACTGTAGCAATATTTTACTTGAATAGTGTCACCTTAAGCATCAATGCGGAATCGGCTGTACAGTTTTTTGTAGTTTGAATTTACCTAAATAAAAATCGAAGCAAACAAGATTATAGATATGATATTTGTATACAACATTGTTAAATGATATCCGTTACTTACATAGAAAAAGGACACTAAAATGCGAAGTAAGCTTTTCCCAACCTACAATACATATAGTGTATACTATATAGTATGCATGTTATATCTACGCCAGCTCATGACTTTCTTAACTTTAGCCACTGTGCAAGATTCATGCAGGCATAGAGTGTTTGAAAATTACTATAGCTTTGACAAGTGTCAATAGCACAAAAGACGCGCCTTCGATGTGGATGTGATATGTGCAGATATATATACATACATACATACATACATTGGCATATATAGAATGTCGGAGACGTGTATATATGTATGTACAAACATAAATGATGTGTGCCAGGTTGAAGGTGAACACAAGCTTCGATCTAAAGCCTGTCTTTTGTGTGTTGGCCATAATTGAAGGTTTCTTCTGTTGCCCCATAAAGTAGGCAATACATTTTCGCTTTGTGTGTGATTAGGTAAGGACATTGCTACACATCTTTAAGTGTTAAGGATCTCAAAAGCATTCACAATTAGACTATAAATATTTACAAAATGTGTATCTTTAAGGCGAAGTTTTACAATCTTTTGCTCGTTCTCTTTGGGCCGTTTCAAGGCTGTGGCTGTGTAAGTTCACACAAAAAGTTCTTCTCTAAATGCAAAAATATGCGGGTATGGAATTCATTGCATACATTTAGGCGTCGACAAGCTGCGTTGACAGTTGTCACCCGAAAAGCCCGGGTCGAGTTTTTTCTTTTCTCTTTGGCATTTGACATGAGAAGGAACAAGAAGTTTTGGCCAAACTCATTTGCATGCTTTTAGGCGACTACCGAAAAATGCATCAACAGAGTGACATATGTTTCCGTCGCCTTGGCATCGTCTCTGTATGTTATGCAATTTTTATGCTTGAGTAAATCGACAATAAATATTTGGAAGAGAGTAATAAAAATGCTCTTGAGAATCGTTTATGTCGGTTTTTTCAACATACTCCATGTAGACATTCCTTCATTCGTTTATCCATCCATCCATCCATCCATCCATCCATCCGTCTATCCATTCAGCCAGCTAGCCATGATTTTCAGCTTCCGTTCATTGGGCAAGGACATGGCCAACTGTCAAGTTAAGCTCGAATAGCTTGCATGAAAATTGATGTCGCACCATTAAATGCAGGACTTAAAGGACTTTTCAACCAGTTGAGTGGAAAAAACATTCACAAAAATATCCCTCATCTGTAAGCATTAAGAGTTAAGATGTACCCCATGTCAATAACCTCGTTCGATAACCTAAATTCCTTGCTCCCTTTTAATACTTTTTCTTTCTGCTGTGTTTTGTTGTTTATACCGCAAAACAGCCTACTAAATTATTTATGCCATAAATTCTCTATACCAAGCCAATGGTGACAGCTGCTAAAACTACTACACAACGACACCAGTAAAACGCCCCCAATGCGATTTTACGACACAGTTAACAATTTTAATTGCAACCTAAACTACACGTTACACCTTACCCACCTTATTCTCCATGGCCAAGACAAGCTGCTAAATGCAAAATAGGACAAACAGCTGACTCAGCTCTCACAATTCAGTACAATATGCCAGAGCTTAATGAAGAACAAAAACCAAGATAGATGTCTAACTATATTTTGAGTGTTTAGAAGGCAAATACACAATCTATCCATATACATAAGTAGCTCTTTAGAGATGAATAAATTTCCTGATGCATAGAGCATTTATCTATGACATGGCAATTAATCAAGTGAATCAACAACAAATGCATACAATTAAATTTCTTGAAACCGATCTTTACACAAGAAATAGTTGTGCTGTGCCTTGTTGTAGATGATTTAATTTGATTCAAAGAAAGGCATACGAAATTAATGTTAGTGAAGTAAAGTAAGGGCTTAAATAGTATGAGAAGCAGTCAGTTGCAAGTATTTTGAATCCTTTAAAGAAGTGTATATATGTAACCATATACAACAACCAATTTGCAGAAATATTCAGTATGGGACATATATATTTGAGTCCAAGTATTGAGTAAAGGTTGAACGTTAAAGTTTAATTATTTTTCTCAATTTATTTTAGTTAGCTTAAGCCATGTCAGCTATTTTCTTTTACATTCTTTTTCATTTTAAAAATTATATTATTTCATTTACTATTTCATTTTATATAAACAAAGAACTGCTTACGTTTGTAGGCTCTTCTCGGTTTGGAAGAAAAACGTTCATAAATAAAGTCCAGAAGATGTCTTCTACATTGAACATTACCAAACCCATCTGTCACTTAATCTTCTGTATTATAAACAACAAATTAGATGACCAAAGGTTAGTCACCCATTTGATCTTCCGTTCGAAATGTCAGCTGATTGGTAGGAAATTCGGAACCATCTTAAAAAAATATCAGTCTCAATTGCCTGCCATCAATAATTTTCTGTGAATCTTATAATACCACGAATTTTGTTCATTATCTTAAAACAAATCACAAATAAAAACTTCATCTAAATAAAAATTAAGAATTATTTTATATATTAATTAGAGAAAACTAAAAATTTACATTTTAACAAATATAATAGTGAAGCAAACTCAAAATTGTGAAAAGCTATAAAGAGAAATCAATGGGTTGCCCATTAAAATCACAAAATTATTACAAAAAAATTTGTAAATTTGATTTTCCAAAATTCCATAAAGATCCTTTACTGGTAAATTCCATATAGCATTTCAGTCGCCAAGACAGAGTAATTTATTATAGATGCCTCAAATCTTCTTTTCCAAGCTTTCAGAACAGAACAGAACTAAAATTATTGCCATTTATTGTTAGTTGTTGTCCTTGATTAAATATAAATTCAGGTATCAATTGTTTGAATCAAGTTAAACCACAAAACATTCCTCAATTTGGTTGTGCATAAGAAGTAATTATTTGTCTTTTGCCATTCCGAGTAAATACTGAAATGTGAGAGTCACTCCAGGAAAATCGTAATTTAATACTAATTGCTGTTTCCTGTGAAAGTTCGTGGAAAGCGTGAAAGGGAGACGAAATCTAAAGTTGTTGCTGCATTCAGGTTTTCTCATTTCCAGGAACTTAATAATTAGGAAAATTGTTGTACAATGAAACAAATATCCTTGTTTCTCGTTAACAATTGCTTTAAACGATTTCTGGCTAATGTTTTGTCTATTTAATTTATATATAAAACAAAAAGTAAAATGCAGAATGCCAAACTAAAGGGTGCCAGAAGCGGATGGGGGTACGGGAATTAGCAAATACAAGGAAAAACAAAATAACAAGAGGAAGAAATAGACAGAATAGAAATTGAAAGCCAGCCAGGCAGCAAAGCCCTTTGACAAGAGAACGACGAGGGGAAAGCGCATGTACTTTTCCCAGTTCTCTGCTGGTTGACTACTACTGGCACTGCCTTCGCGTTGATCTTCATGAACCACATGGACGTTGATTGCACACACACACACACACACAGCATACATGCTGAACTGAACTGAATTGTATGGGATAGAAGTGACATGAGGGAAGGGAAAGACGAGTTGGCTTAATTAAATGTGTGTTGCTTTCTGATTTCCCTACCCTCCTTGCATACCTTTCTACATTTCGCTGGGTTAGTTCTCATTCAAATCATTCTCTCTGACAGTTGTCTATGTCAAATACAGATATATGTAGATATACATATATCATTACCTATACTTGTCCCATATTTGCATTTGAGTAAAAGATTAAACGTTTGCTATATGTACATAACTCAACTGCATTAAGTTTTGATATTTTGTTTGCTTGTTGAAAACACAGTAAATCAAAATCAGACGCAATATTCTATGGTTGAGTGACAAACAATATTACAATATCTACTGTAAAAAACAATATGACACAAACAGAAAACGACGTGAAAACGATGATTCTCTGCTCTTGACCCTCATAAATCATTTGAATGCAGTGCGACACAAGCCATTCTAGGAAGAAAAATTTGTATCAGCTTTTAGCGCTTACCACTAATTTATAGGCAATGGTTAATGTGACACTCTCAGCTCTCCCCCCACACATACTTTACATGCTCTCAGATACTTCTATATGTGGTGGCTTTATCTTTGATTAATGGCTCATTTTGTCTCCAATTACATACTTAATTATCAACTGCTTTTTAAAAATGCCGCATTTGGCACGTGTGGCCATTTGATTCCCAGCTAATGTATATGCAACATCGATTTTCCCAGATGAGGAATGAAAAAATGGCAAAATCGAAATGCAACAGAAACAAATGATTTTAAAATTCAAAAGGCCATCATATTGGAATAACATGCAAACACCACAAACATAAGCAAAACAAAACAAAAAACAGAAACAGAAACAGATCTAGATCAGTGGTCTGGTGCAGTTATTAAAAACTAAAAACCATCAATGCATATGGAAATCGGTTTTAATTGAAAGCCTCCACATAACACG
Source organism: Drosophila austrosaltans (assembly GCA_035045865.1). Taxonomy (NCBI): domain Eukaryota; kingdom Metazoa; phylum Arthropoda; class Insecta; order Diptera; family Drosophilidae; genus Drosophila; species Drosophila austrosaltans. Next base: position 124,571 of record JAWNOQ010000200.1, read on the forward strand.
TTGCATGACTTTACCGCAATGCACAGTGATTTGAGCTATTGTGAAAAATTTATGAAATCAATTAATAAAGATTTTGTAATTTAATTGAGTCTAAAGTATTCTTGATATAGTTAGAACTTTTTAATGTTTTTATTGATATATAAAAATATCACAAAAAAGTTATTGAAATTAAAATGATAATATTATATTTGAAACTTAAAAAATTAAAATAATCGAAATAAATAATGGTACCATTAGGTAAATATTCTTTCATAAATTTCAAACAAGTTAGTTTTAAATCCAATGCTTAAATATTTATTTTGCTTGAATAGAAACTTTTTTATCTTAAGAGATAAAATTGATATCTATATTCGTATTAAAAAAAATGTTTTGCAAACGTTAATTAACATTTATAAATTCTTATGAGAAATCTAGACGAAAAGTTGCTTCTTTCTTTCAAACCCTTTAAACTTTAGTTTCTACTTTAGTTGACCAAAGATATTTAAAAAAAAAAATTAAGGCAATTACGCATTTTGACTACATTTTTTTCGTTACATTTTCCAGCTAACAATTAATTTTCATTCAACATCATGAGAATGATTTTAGGGCACAGTGCTACCCCACTATTCAGATCAATGCGACAAAAACCACAGAAAGGCAAAAAAAAAAAAACATAGTAAAATTGGAAGGGAGGCTGGAAAACATGAACAAGAGGTACAAATACAGCAAGGTTATACAGACATACATATATAGGGACATTTATACAGATGAAACATACACACTGACATACAGATAGACAGACAGACAGACAGACAGACATGCACAGAGAGAGGAAGAAAGAGTGAGGGAGACAAGGGGACAGCTGAACCGTCCGACAAATGCATACAAAATGCGCTTTAGTATTCTGCCAGCGAATCAATACGCAGCCGTCCGTGAACGCAAGCAAAACGAAGCAGCAGAAGGAAAAACAACGCCAAACTAGACCACGGCAGAACTCAAACTGAAAAACAAAACAAAATAAAACAAAAACGAAAAAGGAAAATGGGTAAAAACTATGAACATTCAACTTGCCTACAATAGAATTCATTGCAAAAAAATGTTTGCCAGGCGTAGCACGTGGTGCACCTGAAAGTATGCAACGAATTTTCGCAGTATATATTTTCTAGTTTTCATTTGCCATTTTTTAAAACAAAAAAGGAAATTTTACCCCGAAAAAAAAGTGAAGAGAAGAAGACAAAGAAAAGCAACCACGTTGACCGCAATTAAAGTGGAAAACTGCAGGTGGTACATTTTAATGGTGGAGGAGGACAAACCAAAGTGGTCACAGAAGAAGCGGCCGAGAAATTGTCTCTAGTGACAGTTGAGTAAAAATTTAGAACAAAAAAAAAAAACAAGAAAAAAAAATCGCTGTCAGCAACGAAAAAAGATGTAGCGAAATTTCTCGGCTATTTTTCTTCTTGTTTTTACCCACACTCCACTTCCGGTAGGAAATACAAAGCCCAGATAGAGAGACAATGTGAAACTTTGCCCAAAGGAAATTTTTGTGGATTTGACATATGTCAGTTGACAGAACAACAATTATTGGAGAATTCCTCATGACTTTGCTCGTTAAGTCAAAGGAAAGGCATTTCTTGTGAAAATTAGATAGGAATTTCCCTATGCACGAAATGTAAATGTGTGTCTGTGTGTGTACGTGTGTGTATATGTATGATGAATCAATCAACCAGGTTACAAATTGTCTAGTTCGCATTTCACAAACTGACATTGTTTGACATTAATAAAGGAATTCCAAACTAAAATTGTCATCAGAAAGACCTTAAGGAAATTTGTGCATAATACATAAACTATAAGATAAAAGATAAACCTGAAGAAAGTTTTACCATTTTATTATTTCTAAATTTTATAAAATTTCTTAATGTTTGTCTACTCAAACTGGTAAATTAACAAAATTAGTCTATGGATATCCTTTAAGTTGTTACTTTTGTATTATTTTTTTTAAGTTTTCATCAACAGTTATTAAAACTGTCATTATTCTATGAGCTAAACAAATTTTAACTATTTCCTATTCTATCTATCTAATCAACATAAAGGGAATTCATAAGCGAATAAAAGCTTTTTTATTATAAACAAAAAGGCATTAATAATTAAATACAAACAATAATTAACCGTTCCATTAAAAATGCATAAATTAATACAATTCTTTAATAAACAATTATAATCAATTGCTAAACAGTTAAAATGTTCCAGAAGAAGATTATGCCAAAATAAAAACAATAATTCTACTCAACTTGTTTAGATATATATATATGTATATATTTCTTTTGCCTATAAATCAAAGAAGAATATGAAAAAGATATTTAGAAAATTTATAGCCAATTCGTTTTTGTGTTATGTAATTCTTTCAAAATTGCTTTATGATCGCTCGTCAACATCATGATGAATGGCTTAATTTGTGTTTTGGTTATAACAATAAGAATTTCTTACACATATTTAAAAAGATTTAAAATGATTCAATTTGGTATCTGCCCATGTCAAATTGCTTATTTTGGCATGATAAAGTTGTGAATTTATTTGAAAGCCATCAGTTGTCTTAATTATCAAACAATTCGCTTAAAGGGCTTTGTTGTCAGCTTAAAACTTTTGTCCTTAAGTCCTTTGCAAACTTCAAAATGAAAATTGATGCTCTTAATAGTTTAATACCTGAAATTTATGGCAAAATTCCAAAAGATTACCAACTTTAATGAACAATTCAAATTGTATGGTATATGTGTGTGAGTAAGGGGTGTATGTGTGTGTGTACGGTATGTAAATTGTGTGATGATGACATTGCAGCACGGCTTCATAATGGTCAAATTAATTATATTAAAAATCCCGTCACATTACAGAAACAACCGAAAGAGCACAAGCCTTGAAAAAAGGAGGCATGAAAAATGGGCAAGGATGCAGGAGAATAATAAAAGTAAAGAAAAAAAAAAGAAACGGAAGGAAAACGCAGGCTAACAATTTTTCACGCCCAGAACAGATAATTTATTTTCCCATGTTTGCACAGTTAAAAAAAATAAAAATTCAGAGATGAAAAGGACCTTGCCGAAGTTTCTATGCCCTTCAAGTTTTCCTTTCCGGCGATCTCTCAACTGAAACGAATTGTTTATAATGATAGTTTTTTGAGACCTTTGAGAAGATATACTATAAAATAATTACTTTATAGAATCATAGTCATAAGATTCTCTATTATCAACTTATAGTTCATCTCAAAGACCAACTGGGGTATGAAAACTAAGTTACTCGGTGATGATTAAAGCCTTGTCTCTATTTTATGGTCTATGTTTTGCAAACTTTTAAAGAAAATTCATCTACACTTTTTTTGCGCGGGTAATATGGTTAGTTATGAAAATGAATATGCATAAAATTGAATTTATGACTTGAACTTAAAGCATACTCGAGGGACTTTAATTGATGCTCCGTCTTCTTACCCCAGTTCCACCCATTAACCAAGTAGGATTGCCTATATAGAAAAAAAATGTTATCTGACCGCCTCGTTTGGTATGTTTTGACAACTTCCTGGACACTTTTTACATTTCACCTTGATTGTCGTTAACGGAAATGTATTTTCTTCTCCATCTGACTTTTGCGTTTTCCTACTGCTGCTGTTTCTTCTTCAGGTTTCACATTCAATTTCGGTCGTTTGGTTTCCTCTTTTACCTTTTCTCACTTTAAGCAGTTTATCAAATTTCTTTCTTTTCTCTTTTTTTCTTTTGCTCTCTGCGTTTATTTTTCCTTTTTTTTTTTTGTGAGTTGTTCAAACACTCACACACACACAAAAGTTATTTGTTTACGTGTGTGTGTATATAGATATACATACTATATGTGTATATACTTTGATTTATGGCAGTTTTTCTTTTTCTTTGGCTTCTTGTTCTTCTGCTGCTGCTGCTTTTCTTTTGCCTGCACTTCTCGCTTCTTGTCCCTGACAAACTATATTTTTGGCATTTGTTTGGCTTATGCTTATGGGTTATGCCATAAACAAATAATAAGTGAAAATCCAAGAGATTTAAATGGTCGCCTCGCAACTTGCCGGGTTGAGGACAACTCGAGCTGGAAAGAAGGATAAGGAAATGAGCACGGTTATGGCATTATATGAAAATTATTTTTGCTTTTTCTTTTTCTTATTTTGCTAAATTGCCAATAAAAGTTGAAAATAAAATATATATTGCTGAAATTAGGGACATTTAAGCAATAAACTCTCTTATATATACTGACATTTTGAATATGTCACGTTCATATGCGTAAAAACCACCTAGAAGTTGAAGGTATTCATATTTTGTTTTATATAACGGGCAAATAAATATATATATGTATAGAACTTCAAAGAAAAACAAACAATTTTTATATATGTAAATGAAAACCTTTATTCAAAGTTTCATTTCCATGCAATTTCCTCATGTTCATCTTGTTATTTGATTTAAATATTGATAACAGTCATGAACAATATTATATGGGACAAACATCAATATTCATAAAGTATAGCTAGAAATTGAATACATTGAGACAAGCCGTCATCCAACATTCTGGCCAAAGTGAACGGCAGACAACAATAGGAAAAGCAAACGTTTCCCCTGCCTCTTTTTTTTATCCATTTCCCTTAACATATCATATTAAAGGGGATTGTTGCACACAAATTTATCTATTTATTTTCAAAGTAATGCTAGTCCCTAGTCTGTCGTTCTATAGAAATGATTGGTTTCTCATTTCATCAAATAACTTTATTGAATAGCTTATTTTATTTATAGCAAGGCAACAGCATACATATTATATGATTGAGTTTGCCAGAGCAAGGGGATTTTTTATTTTTAATCATTCAATTTTATTTACCTGAACAAGTTTACTAACTGTATATACATACATACATATATTTCAAATAAATCGTGCCCCATGCGACAACATCATCTCGTGCTCATTCTCACACTTTGGTGTTTCTCTGGTATTCACGTCTATTCCTCCTCCGTGTCCTATTCAAACAGTGGGGCTATTGCCCAGTGGAGCACTTAATGATTTGTGCGCTTCATTTACCAGCAGCAAATAAACAAACAGCCAACACTTAAATGCTAAACTAAATGCTTCAACAACAGTAGCACCAACTAAAGCAATAAAATCAAATCAAATTGAAACGCGCGTGCGGCAGCAAAACGCAAAATGGCGGCACAGCAACTTCCGTTGCGGCCATTTTGGGTGTTCGCTGGTTTAAATTGGGTTCAAAGAGTTGAGTTAGTTGTCTGCATAAAAGAGAAGAACGAGCAAAATTGAAAGAGATTGTAGAAAGGGTAAAGTGGTTAGAAATAAATGCATTTTCGGCTTCGTGGATATGTATGTGTGTGTGTGTGTGTATGCCTGTCTTTTGACGTCATCTGACCGTTGGTTTGTTGTTGTTATGATTGTTGTTGCTGCTGTTATTGGCGTTGTTTACACAGCTGCTACGGAGGTCGGCATTTAGTTGTTGCTGCTACTGCAACATTTACATTGGCAATTTGCTTGAAAAGCACTCACACTAAAGTGAAACAGCCCTTATGGGGCGCAGACACACAGAGACACGCACACACACCCACAGACACATGCAAACACAGAACAGCTCTTTAACATGGACGCTTACGTGCTCACTTCCGGCCACAATGTCTGTGTTGAGCTGTGCTTTGGGTCGGGCCCTAAACTTCCGACATTGTTTTACATACATTGGTTATACACTCTCCATTAGGCTTGGGCTCCATTTAAATAAAATTGGATTTTTAAAAAGTAAATTTCTTAGGTATATGTCTTAATATTTTCTAAACAAACCAAAATCCAATTTAAAAACAGCGCCTTTCTAATTTTCATAACAAGTTGAAAGGTTTACCAACACTGACTTAACAGATGTCTTGCTGTAATGTTAGCATTAACATAAAAGAGTAGGACGCTATTTTAATAGTTGTCCATCCAAGAAATAAATATTATAATGTATAATATACATCCACCGAGTCCAAAAGAAGATATCTATTACAATTTACAATAAGATTTGCACTCCCAAGGGTATACAGTACTCAACTTTCTTACAAAGAATTGTTTAAATATTTAATCATTGTCTAAATTTACTTTTGCACTTTTAAATGATCATTAAAAATTAACGCAATAAACTGGTCTCTTTTAGACAATGGACCTTTGAGGTTTACGGGCTTATTCACTATTCTATTTATTCCTATATAGAGAAAACTTTTCATACAAAAAATTGATTATTTTAAACAATTTATTATCCCAACTTGAAAGAAGTATTAAATAATTGCACTAATTTTCATTTAGATAAGGGTATCAAAGCTTTCGTTTTGTAACGTTTGCATTTTTAATTTATGTACATTTACCTGCAGTACCTTTTTTTCAAGTGTATCAGAAGTTTAAGATCTTTTTTCTTTCAAAACATTTAATTTCCTGTATTTTACAAAGCGTATGAAAGAGTTTGCTAGCAAAAACTTGCAAATTTTCCAGTACTTTAATGTGACTTTTTTTTTTTGGTTTTTGCTTTACATAGAGTTTTTCTTTTTCGCTGTGGATGTGCGTTAAAAACTTCGTTTAACTTTGTGGACAAGAAAACTTTGTGTTTCAATCATTTCACTCTTTTTCGGTTTGACGGGATGAAAACTTTTTGTTGAGTAGCCAGCCATCTAGCCAGTCAGCCAGGCGTTATAATGGTTGGTTCTGGGTTGGGGGTGGGCAATGTTTATTTATGGCCCACTTAAAGAAGTGCATTGTGAGCTAAAGAAAGGAGTGGAACAAATGTTGACAATAGTTTTGCCTCAAGCAATTAGGGCCACGCACCATTTGCAGGTCATTGAAAATAAGAAAATAAAATATTCCACAATGTTGCACTTGAAATGGAAATTGAAATTTTATGATGCACGGAAAACACGTTAAAGCTCAGCAGTCAGCCAAGCAATTGTGGGCATAAAATGCGTCATAAATTCACTCAAGTAGCCGTACACATACATACATACATACACGCAAAAAGAAACAAACACATATCAGATGAGCTATATTTGATGAAGTCGCACAAGGACGAGCTTGAGGCCAAGACAAGGATGACTATGAGCAGATTGCCGGTTCATAATCCCAACGACAACATTAATGCTAATTTAATTACAAAAGCATGTCCTATGAGTGTCTGCCAGGCATTGTTTTCTCTCGCCCCTTACAAATGTGTATGTGGGTGTATGAGTGTGTGTGTGTGTGTGTGTGTGCGTTTAAGTGTGTGAATGGGCGTAATTCTGTGTACTTCACTTCTGGGAGTTTTCTTTAATGAAATACTTTTTACAAATACTAAAACAAATACGGGCGTTGAGCTTTAAAGAGTTGCCTTCCTACAATTCGCTTAATAATTAGAGCATTTCCACTGAAATTCAATAATCTCTGAAATGAAATATTTTCATATTCTCAGTAAGCTTTTCTAAAGCGCACAAAATTACAAAATTCTTTGAAATTAACGCATTCTTGACGAGAATATCCCCAGCAACAGTTCAAAGTTCAACATGAAATACATTATTAAAGCATAGCCAAATAAGAGGGAGAAAAAAATAACGCAAACTTTGCGAAAATGTTAAAGACATTTGCCAGCTTCTTCATTTGTGAAAAAGTAAATATTTTTAGTTTTAATTAAATTGCATTCTCACATCTCATCTCATTTCATCGCATCGCTTCGCATCGCCTCGCAGTGCCAACTCTGTGAATTTAAACAAAATCTCTCTTTCCCCATCCTTTCCACTTAGCCGAGAGCTTACACTTGGATAAACTTGGAATTTTCTGTTAATCAAACGCAGTCTTCTGCATGAAAATGCTTAATTGTATTATTACATAAGTTTCGAAAAAGAAAAAAAAAAACGCCAAAACGAAGACAGAGAGAGAGAGGTGCTCATGGAAACAGAAGAAAAACAGACGAAGTGGAAATATGCTTCTACCATAATTCATTCACCATTTCGATACAAAAGTCGCTGGCAATTAATTCACGCGCCACATTATTGATAAATCAATTATATATAAAGCTGGAAAGATTGGATTGCCGGGTTGCTGGGTCACTGCAGTCCTCAAAGGATAATTAATGCGTCACCAAAGAAAAAAAAACTATTCGCTGGTCATTTTTTCTTTTACACGATTTATTATATAAATGCTATGCACATGAAATATGAACGTGACAAAATAAATAAATATAGCATACGTTGCGGGGCATACGAAGAATTTTGGGGAAAATAAATAAATATAGCATACATTGCAGGGCATACGAAAAAATTTCGCATGACCCTCGCTTATAGATTATTTCGGGTAATGAACAAAAAAGTGTTTATTCAAAAATCATTGGAATATATGTAACATAATATTAACTTTGTCATAGCCCACGGCCAACTTTTTATGCACAGCAAAAGTTGTCGTTGGATTGAAAACAAAATCCTTGTTGAGCTAATGTAAAAAATTTGTATGCATGTGAAAGACTCACACACAAAAACACTCACAGCACTTCCCACATACTGAGAATGATGTACGGACTGAGGAGGGATAGGGGATGGGAGCTCAACGTCTCGCTGCGCATCAGACACATTGACGTGTTTGTTTATGTAAACAGGAAGTGTTGCACTGCAGGCAAAACTGTGAGAAAGAGGCGGAAGCAGACGGCCATGTTAGCTAGCCTCTCATAGACCCTCTTCTGTCCCACCTCTCACTCTCTCTGTCCCTCTTGTTGCTTGCTTTCAAACATATCAGTTCTTTATGCGGATGTCCTAGGGTAAATTTTTTTTGTTGTTGTTGCCTGCTCATTTGTTTTATAGCAAAAATATTTGCCCACATGAAATTATAGTAAAGCTAACATTTAATGAATGGAAGATGCATTTTAAGTGTGTGTGTGTGCATGCATATGTATTTGTGTATGTGGAAAAACTTTTAATGAGGCAAATTTACTTGGGTTGAGAGTGCATGGATAGATAGAGAAAGAGAAAAAAAGTAAAGTGGTTATTCAGTTCATTTTAATTGAAGGTAACGCAAAGATCAAACGAATCAAAAGTTTCGAAAATTTATCTCTCTTTATATTTTGTATGACAATCCAATTAAATCTAAATATAAATTGAAAACGATTTAGAAAGAAAAAATCTTCACTTAAACAAGATTAATAATGTTTTATTAAACTGTTAAAAACAAAAATACGAATTCACGAAATAGAGAGTTAAGAATAAAGAAATTTTCAAACAACATTCATTTAACTCAGTTCCAAACACTTATTCTGTCACCAGAGATATGACTTATTATCTCCTTGGAGTCATTGCTACTTTTTCAATTAGTGACGTATATACGCAAAACCAAATTGCTAGTTTATGATTTGCTTGGATGCCTTGTTTTGATAGCATCATCATCATCATCCTCAACATCTTGGCATCTTTCTATTCAAAGGCCTTTAGAGTAAATTGCAAAAACGAAAGAAAATGGGAAAAAGAAAACTCACTGGCAGACTCTTTTTATCTCTTTGTCATCTGTTAAGCAGCACTTGAAGGCGCCAAAGCGCACACGGCGTATGCTTAATGCCTGTCTAATTAGTGTCTTATAAGCTCGCATGTGACAAGTACTCGACTCGACTCAAAGCATTTTCTTTTTTATTTCTTGTCTGGTTTACTTTCAGAAACAGCAGCATAGCAGCAGCATCATCTCACTGATTGCAACCATAAACAAAAGCTGTCATTGTGGTAGGCGCGCGGCGAAGTAAACAGCAAACGCCTTCACATTGGATTACGCGCAGTTTTACTTTAGACCGGTGCCAATTAGTGGCCAACAGCAACAACAACAGCAGCAGCAGCAGCAACAGCAGCAGCAGCAGCTAGTGCAGCAGCAATTGCTAGCACAACAGCAGCAACAGCTGCAGATCCAACAGCTACAGCAACAATTGCTGCTGCAACGACTCGAACGGGAGTTGCAGCAGCAGCATCAGCAATTTCTGTATAACCAAAGGCAGAATAATATACGGCATCGTTGGCTAACAAGCAGCAATAATCCGTACGAACTACATCAGCAGCATCAACAGCAGCAGCAACAGCAATATTTGCAACAGCAATTACTACAGCAGCAACATCAATTGTTACCGCCCCAACAGCAACAGCAGCAATACAGTTATTATTTTAGTCGTGGCAGCAGCAGCACCACCAGCTCCGGTCTGGGTCTGGGATTGGGTCTAGGGTTTGCTGGTCTGGGCAGCAGCAACTTAGCTAGCTGGTACCATCTGCCCTCTACATCGGCTCATATATATATAGGCACCACCGCTAGCAGTGGTGGTGTTGGAGCAGGAGGTGTGGGAGTCGGAGTAGGTGCAACAACTTATCCTTATCGCCATCTGACTAGTAGCTACACTGGCGGCGGTTATCCAGCGGCAGCTCTTATCAATTTTGATGCTTCGCCCACACCGCTTTTAGCTTCGACTGGAAGTTCTCCTGGCTATTTGCCACCATTACCGGTGCCACCAGCTTTGCCACTACCACCACCGGCACCAAGTGTAGCCACCGATTATTATTTTAGTACCAGTCGAAGTACTCGAACTTTACCAGCAGATCCATTTCAGGCATACACAGCCTCAGCGTCAGCCACAGCAACTGCTGCCGCGGCTGAGGACTTGCAAGCTGGCGGCTTTCGTTATAAGGCCACGCCCAGAAGGCGCTACGACGCCTACGACAATTACGGTTATTTGCCGGGCATTGCCAGCACCACCGAAGACGACGAAGACGTCGATCCTGAAGAGGAAGAGGATTTGCTCGAAGGCGCGCTGCCTACAGCTTTATTATCAACGGATTGCGACAGTCTCGAGGAGGTGCGCTTTCTACAGCATCTCGCCGAGGAAGAAGATACCGGAGACGCGGACGACGAAATCATTTTCAATCACAGCGAAACGGCACTTCGATTGCCAGACTTTCTGCGTTCATATAGAAACAGCGGAGGTTTCATCATCGGCCACAAAACGCCGCCGCAACACGAATACCAAACGGAGCACGGAGGAGGCTCAACCGCTGGCGGTGGAGGAGGCGGTGCTGGAAGCGGTGCAGCAAGTGCAGGCGGTGTTCAATCCCAGCGTGAAACGCCCGAACAGCAATACCATCAGTACCAACAACAACAACAGCAGCAGCAACAGCAACACCATCAACAATATCACAATCAACAGCATCAGCAGCAACAACAGCAACAGCAGCAGCAACAGCAATCGCAATTGCATCAACAACAATCGTACCATTCGTACCAATATCCATCGCACGACAGTTGCGAAGGCTTCAATCACTTTCCAAACGACGCCAGCAGTTGTCTGGGCAATCAAAGAATGATGGTCAGCAAATTGTGGAATAGCTGCTTTCCGGAATTCACACCGGACCATGTCCATCGCCACAACTTTTATCTATGTCAGGTGAGACGAGATACGTTCTAACCAGTAAAGCTTTACAGATAAGAACATAAATCCTTTCGTTCTAGTGGCAACGCAATACACAAGTCCGCATAGTTTATCTATTTTATCGCTGGATAACAGCAATCACCTGTTTGGCTGCTCTCGTCTGCTCCTTATTGGATATAGGACGTACCGAGGAGCATTTTGAGCATCATTATGCCAAATGGTGGATATATTTGACCCATTGGGGTCTACTATTTTGTACGGTACAAGCCTGGCTGGCCGCCTGGATAGTCACCCAGGGTATGATGGTGGAACGTGAGGATTTTGAGATTGTGCGGCAAGCCAAAAAGAGTCGATTGCATCATTTGTATTGGGTATTATACACCTGTGCAACAGTCTATGCATTTATTGTCACAATGTGCTATTGGCTGTTGGTACACAACCCGGGTAAGTAGTAGAAATACGAACACTGAATGAGACTGAGTTATTGAATAACTTCTCGAAGTACATAACTTAAAAATTCATACTTTCTGTAAGGTTTTTGTGTCAAATTTAAACTAATGCTGTATTTAGCGGTTTTCTTAAATGGATAGTATAGTATTTCCTTATACCGGGAGGACTCTCATCAATACCAATTTATGGTGTCTGGCATGTCTATGATGTCCTCATCGATTCTAGCATTTCACTTGCCCTCGCTTCCTCTTTTCTAAACCCTTTGGACTCATGGTATTCCCTTTTCAGCAAACTTAAGATTGATCTTACCAACTTAGGGTCTTAATAATCAAAATTTTAACTCAAATATACAAGTATTTTAATTTCTTAAAACTGTGACAAATAACTTGAAATTTGACCGTTATATTCATAAGCCAACTGAATAATTGCATGATTTGCAAACTACCTCAACCAAGTTCACTATTAGAGCACTTTTTAAATTTCTGTCAGTTTTAAGTAGGTGGAACAACAAAAATCTATTCTTGAGATCTACAAGAAAAAGAGGAAAAGACAAAGGAATAAGAATTTCCCCAACTCTAAAGCTAATCTTAAGATATCATAGAATGATTAGATAGCCCGAGAGTATCACATATTATCCTTTAATTACAAAACAAAATCAAAATCATTCATTTAATGGATATATGGAACGTTTTCCACAAAGTATAGAATTCTTGCAGCTTTCATCCTCAATGGATTCGACGGCAATCCGATAGACCAAAACCGTGGTCCCAACTGTCCAACCGTAATTGACATATACCTTCATGGCTGCAGTTAGATAGTTTCGTGTGCAGCAACCTCTTCTCTGGACATGATGAATATACTGTGAATTATACATTGCCCAGGGTCCGAATATAATCATGCAAACGGTTAGCGGCACATAAAACCTCATGGCCAGGCCGACAGACATGGCTACAATAGCTGCTATTAGCACAGAAAGGCTAGCAAATATTAATATCCATAGGTCGGCGGTCAGAAGGGCTGGAACCCAAAGACCCAGGATCGTATAGATCACAAGATTAGAGACGCCAACCACCATAAAGGGCCATGTAAGATCCAATTCATTTACACACAGACACAAAACGAACAATGTCAGACTCTCAAATATACAGAAAAAAATGATCCAATTTAAAGGAAATTTGAGTTGTAACCGACGAAAGCCAAGAAATCCTAGCGACATATTGCACCATGTCAACAGGAGAATGAGCATGTAGATTTTTCGCTCTGCTAAGCTGAATTTCGGCTGCCAATGATATGTGGTGGCCAGCCATTGAAGCGATGCCACGCCCACTTGTATACCTACCAAAACGTAGACATAGCTACGAAATGCCAAAGTCGATGGAGCCTTGCCCTCAATGGGAAATCGATGCGTTTGAGTCTCAACTGACGTCTGGAGAGGTGGCTGGCATGGAGAATTGCATGCTTCGGGAGAATTGACAAAATCAGCAGGAAGCTCAGCGTGTTCCTGTGAACTTAGTTCCGAATCGAACGACGATAATGTCTTTTCCTCTTGAAGCCTTCTTTCAGTCTCATAGTTATACCATTGGCTGAAATCCGGTGCTGAGGCAGATCGTTTAATGCCCAGCAAAAGGAACGGCCGGTCTGTCATTTTCCAAAATCTGACACGACACAAAAGGCAAAATTGTTGTTCCTAAATTTAGAATTTTCTTTTTTTTTTTTTAGAAACAACTCTGAAAACTAAAAACCAACCGATGAAAAATGCCAGAAACAATAACCAGGATATGGGAGAACTGGCGAACACGAAAGGGATTCTTATACTTTCAAATCTTTGGTGTAGCTCTCCTTTTCATAATTATTGCCATGTTGGTACTTGTAGTCTTTGGCGTGGCTATTAGTCAACCCGGAGAACGCAATTGTCCGGCATCCTTTGCCTTCATCATTCTCGGTCTGGTTGTCTTTTGCCTCTATGTAAATGTGTTGACACTGCGAAGAAAGTTGCCCTTCAATTGGATATTTAGCTGTACTATAGCTTTGCTTCTGGCCATTGGTGTGGCGTCAATTTCGCCCGGACAGGAAATAGAATACTACTTCCTATTAACACTCGAGATCATATTAATGATGAGTCTCATTTTTATATCGGGCTCTTGGCTACCAGAGAATTGCCATCCACTAATCTTTATTGCCTTGGCAACGTTCTCGCTTACTATCCTAATGTATGTTGTACTGGTTTTAGTATTGTTTGCCTTTGAAGATCGCACGGACTTAAACATTTGGATAACACATTGGATTTTCTGGTTTTTTATGCTGCCACTGCTTCTATTCCAAGCCCAGATCATCGGTGGTAGATGGCCAAATTATTCCAAACCTACACTAGATGCACCTTTGTGCTCGCTCCTCATTCTCATTGACTATTTAGCCTGCTATGCGTTTCTGGATTCGGCAGGAGATATTGAGTTTGCCTTCCACTATATGTTCGTCGGAAGCAATTTGAGAAATATGCAGCGAGTTATGGCTAGTGGTCAAATGTAAAAATCAGTAAAATCAAAGAAAAATTTCCGGCTTGAATGTTAACCTCAGGCTTGCTATATATGTATACAAATAATCCATACTGTATTTATTTATCGATATATTTTTGTAAAGTATGTAAAATTATATTGTTGTTAGATACAGAACTTCAACTTATTACTAATTTGTAAAACACAAAAAAAAAACTAGCAACTAGGGTTAATATACATATGTTGCCGAAGTTCTCGGCTGATTTAAATTTTCATCAGATTTATTGACAAAACACGAAGTTTCTTCTTCATCGATCCTCAAGAAAAGTCTTCACGTAACATTGAATTTCATCCTTCGATGTTTTAATTTGCTTCTAGTCTCCTCTAAGTTATTCTTTGTACTGTTATTTTACATTAACTTAACATTTTCAAGTTAAGCTTACAGTGAGAGAATTTGATTAAAAAAGAAAGAAGAAATATAAGCGTTGCCAGAATATCCATTATTATAACCTGTACCCATAGGGTAAAAGGATATACTAAAGTCGCAAAAATGTTTGTAACAGGCAGAAGGAAGCATTTCCGACCCCATAAAGTATATATATTCTTGATCAGCATTAATAGCCGAATCGATTGAGACATGTTCGTCTATCCGCCCGTCCGTATGAACATCTAGATCTCGGAGACAAGAAGAGCTTGAGCTACCAAATTTGGTGTGAATTAAGCAAAAGCGAATTACTAGAGCCGTATTAAAGATGTCGTATTCTTACTTGGCACACTTACTTATATGGCCAAACCGCACCAGAAAGTGCAAGATTGGCTGTGGCAGGTGTGAGCAAGATAGCATGCATTCTTCTTTTTTTAATATGTATAACTAGTTGATACAGGGCATAATCAATGTCGGCAGGGACGACAAGCTTGCTTCATATATACCTGGGTTTAATTTAAATATTTAGCGTCAATAATTCACTGGGGGTTCTCCACAAGCAATATGCATATTGTCAAACTGTTCACTCAAATTTTAAGCTTTATTTTCATTCATTTTATTATAATTGATTACTCAAGTTTCAAAACCATGCCATTCTAAATGTTAATCTCACAATACATTTGCCCCTCTCATCTCTCACTCCGTCGAATCTCTGTTGATTTGGCTTAGGTTGTATTAGAATATTTCTCAAAATGTTTATATTATATTATTTTAATATGTAGATTTCGATCTTTTGCAGATATTCATAAAATTGATGCTCTAAATATTATGGTCCATGTGCTAAATTCAATTATAATGCTCATCGATTTGGCCATTGTGGGTCATCCGATTAAGATGAGTCATGCCTATTTCACTACTGGCATTGGACTGGCCTATGCCATTTTCACAGGAATTTATTTTTTGGCCGGCGGCACAGACAGGTAACTATATAACAGATTTTATCTGTTTGAATTTCTATTTAGTTTTCCATGTTATAAATTTTTGTTTTCTAGAAAAAATCAAACTGCCATCTATCCGATGATGGACTGGACCAAACCGGGCAAGGCCATTATTGTGACAGCCTGTGCCATAATTTTCACCTTCTTTGTACACTTTTGCTGTTATCTACTGTACCGTGGTCGTGTCTGGCTTTTTACAAAGCTTTGTATACGTGGTCGTCACAATCGCGATGGTGAAATGGGCGAAGGACTCAATGATGATTCGGGCTCTCGTATGGGTGGCGGCGGCGGTGTTGGTGGGGTGGGCAGTATTGGCGGTGGTGGGGGTGGAGCTGGTGGTTTGCTTGGCGCCGCTGCTGGTGTTGGTGGTGGTAGCCAGGAATATGCTCATCAGCAGCAATATCCCATTGCGCATACTGAGCAACCGCGACAGCAGCAGCATCAACATCAACAACAACAGCAGCAGCAACAGCAACCGCCAGCGAATTACCAAATGCCGCCTCAGTATTCCGGTTATCTTCAACAGCCAGTAGTGGCTGGTGTCAATGTGGGTGTCATTAGTGCTGATGGTGTCTATCAGCCCATTGGTACAGATTCAGGCCGTACCAGTGGTGGCGGTGGAGGCGGAAGCGGTGAGGGCAAGCACAAGACAACTGGTGCTGGTTCAGGGTCCGGTACCAGTTCGGCCTTGACACGAACTGTGGCCCATTTGGATGCCTCACAGCGTGAACAGTTCCTCAATCCTAACAAGATCGTCGAGTATAAAATGTAAAGGCGTTGCACCCGGCACCGGTATACGTTCCACTTGTCCATGAAATTTCTGGAGAAGCATTGTGCCCAATGCGAGGCCCAACGCTCCGCCATCAAGGAGGAGGAGAGCCACTTGGCAATGGTCACGCATGTGCACAGTGGTTGAAAACTCTTTGATTTTATTACAACTATTATATATTTTGCAAGATTCATTGCCTGCCAGCCAGCAGGTCAAATCGATAATAATCGATATAGACATCTGGCTTAGTAGTTGCTGTAAAACTATAAATGTAGTTTCGTAATTTTATAAGTGTAGAAATGTTTGGAAAATTGAGTTAATATTTAGAATGGTGCGAAGATACTATATGTATATACATACATACATACTTACATAAATATGCATGTGTGTATGTATATTTGTATCTTCAAAGATTGTAAGCTTTGTAAAAGATAAAAAGAAGACACGCAGCACCCACAGCACACTGGATGAAATTGGTAAAAAAAAAAAAAAAACTTAAAACTTTAATTAGATTTTTCTTTTATCTTCCAAACCACCAATGTTCATTCTCTAGAATATGCAAAGACTATTATTTGTTTTCTATGTATTATTTATATTAATTGCAACATCAGACTTTCTAAAATTTAACATTCCATAAATTAAGAATTCTCTTTTTTGTCAATCTTGATGATTCAAAAACCTACTTCATCCACTGTGCTGTAAAAAGGCTTCAAATCGATGTATTACAAAACCCGTTTTTCGTTCCTACTCCAAAGTGAAAATTAAATATTTTCACAGGACATGCAAAATCGGACAAAAACGTTCGCCATTTGCCAAAAATAAAAAATAAAAAACAAAAGTATTTAAAACTATTTAGAAAATGTTTATGGACTAAGTTGAACATTTTACTATGTTACAACTAAATATTAAATTCATTGCCTATTATTTGTAATTAAAACAAGCAACCAATTATAACTATTGAACCACAAATTGTTACTTTTGGCCAACAAAAAGAAAGAAACAAATGAAATAACACAAAAACTGCCTAAAAGTTGTAGCACTTTTTAATTTTAAATATTATTTTACTCCATCATAAATTTTTTTTTATTTGATTCAATGGAATAAATTTTTATATATCGGTGCAGGTGTACAGATCAGATCTAAGACACTGTGCTTGGGTTTGGTTAAAAATTGGCAGCATAAGAGTTTAAAATATAATTAAACAAAATAATATGTATTAATTAATAAATGTGCTTGGCATTGATTTGCATAGTTTTTAGTCAAATTGAAGGGAAATGCTCTCAACAAGAGTAACAATTAAATATATATAAAATGATGTTAAATCAAAGGCATATTTAATACTGACTACTTTTGCTCAACAAAGAAATACAAAAACTCAAACTAAAATAAAATGTTGTACTAAATATTTAAAGAATGGTTCAACAAATGACATATTTACAATTTGAAATCGCAGTATAAATGTCCTGGACAACCCAAAAAATAGATGATATTTATAAAACCGAATAATAAGACAAAAGTATACATAAATTAGGTATGTGCACGAAAAAAAATAAAAATGGAAATCCAATTAAACAAATTGAATGATTATTCTACGATCCACAATCTTCCAATTGTGTTTAAGAAATGTGTCCTTTTGTATTCTTTCCTTAACCATCTTAAAACATTGTTTCTAGGCAATTTTCGATATTTCACTATAAACAATTAAATAACCCTGAAAAATGTTAAAACTTTGAAGGTTATAAGATCAATTAAAGTTTTCGGAATTGCCTAAAATAATAGAAATCTTTGATAATTGAAACACCTTTAAAGCAGACTTTATAATTTATGATCTATTTTTGTGTCTAAAAGAAAAATACAAAACCAGATCAAATTCATTGTAATGTTGCTAACCCAAAAGAAAATGTTTTATGTTGGACTTTTCAAAGGCTAAGAAGACTTCTTATTCAATCAAATATTTTTCGTGTGCTAACCCTATAGCTCAATATAAGTATATACATATATATATATATATATAATGATATTTATGTGTTTGTGTATGTAAATAGTTGTTTTTCTTTCCGTATACGTTGAACAAGAATGCTATCTATATTCAAATGCAAAAACCAAACGAAATAACAGTTGAACAAATATAAAAAAAACAAAAACCAAAAATCAAATCATATATGATATGAAATATATAGTAAAAAATCAAATTGCAACTCGTCAAGAGGAATGTGTTAACAAAGCAAAAAAAAAAAAAGGAAAACCAAAAAGGAAAACCAAAATATACAAAGCTAAACAACCAGATAACAAACTTCGATGCACCGAAGTTTCTATACCTTTGCAGTGTATATATGTATCTATCTACAACTTTTGGTCCATTTCATCCGCATATAACACAAAAAACAATATATTCAAAACTGATTCCCTGTCTGAATTATTCGCTATATACAGAAAGAGTTTCTTTTCTTTAATGGAAAAATAAGCAACAAGTTTCTTAAGATTATCCTCTGCAAGGGTATACAAATTTGAATACACCAAAATCTATATACATACATATATGTACTTGTAATGTAAAATGTTAAACTACCGATTAATTTTTGATAGACTTACATAAGCCAAACACAGACACAATTACAAAAGCCCAGAAACACACACACACACATATTTATACACACAAAAGATCATAGTTTTTGTTTCAATAAATTTACAATTTTTGGGATTTTGTTTTTTAGATAAATTTAACCGAATTTTGATTGACGTTTTTTATTAGCAGAACTGAAAATGTGCTTTGGATTTCCTGTATTTTTTTCTTTTAGTTTTTCTTTTGTAAGTTTTTCTTTAAATTTCATTTTAAAGCATATAAATGTATGTTTATATAGACTGAATATTAATAAAAAAAAAAAAAAATAATTAAAAAACAAAATAATAAATCAATTGGAATATGTAAAAATTGATAAAAAGCAAATAAATGAATCATACTAAACACAAAAATTTTAATAGTAAGCACATATCAAAAAAAAAACAAAAGAAAAACGAAAAACTTATTAACAAATTAACAAATTCAAAGTTGACCTCATCGAAGAACCACAAAGCAAAGTAACAAAAACAACAATAGTCTACATAAATATAATTGTTAAACAATCATCAAAATGTAATGAAATACGTATATACATACATACATACATACATACATACACACATGCAAACATATATATTTAGACGTAACAAAAGAAATCCCGATTCAAATATTATATTTTGTAGATTTTTAGTGAATTAGTGAGAAAATGTCAAACATATATCTACTATATATAAATATATATACCCACAAACAAACATACACACATACATAAATGCATACAGGACAGACAAACAGACAGACATACATACATACATTCGAAGATACATTCTTACATATGGATGTCGGGATGAGCGAGTTTGTAATGGGAAAGCTTTAAGAAAAACTAGAACTGTTGGACGGAAACTTTTATACAAAAACCAAATAATCGAATACCCTATAAAAGTATTTAACGAGTTGGGCTCACAATATTCTCAGAAACTGATAACTTAACAAAAAAAAAAAAACGAGTAAAATTAAAATTGAAAATAAATAACTAAACATAAAAACCAAAAATCAAACAACTAAAATGAATGGCACCCAAACAAAAAAACAAAAAATCAAACAAAAATTAAGAACACAAAAAATGTATTAATATTTAAATGCATGCGTTGATAAAAGATAATGAAAGTAAACAAAAAAAGGTAAAATTTAGACTAAACAAAAACGAAGAAAGAAAGCAAAATCAGTGTTTCCCTAATTCCAAAAAGTATTTCTGCGCATTTAAGCAAAACAAAACCAAAGGAAATTTGTTCAAACTTTTGTTTAAACTAAACACGAAAAACACGACAACCAACCAGAAAAGTATAAATTGCAAATGAATGGCAAGCATTTTAACATAAGCTTAGCAAATACATACATATATATGAGTATATATAAATATATATACATATATATATATATTAAAACCCAATAAAATGGAATATTAATAACTATTATTATTATGTATTTGTGCGACAACAAAGCATTGTGAATTAGTATTAAAAGTAAATAAAAAGTGACAACAACAAAGAATACAAAAACTCGAAAAAACGTTACTTGCAATCTAAAAGTACATATATAAAACAAGTAAGTATTTAGCAGTACCCATAGCCAATCGACGAAGCTGTTCCTGTTAATCAAGAATATATATCTTTTAATGCTTTCTTTTGCCGGTTACAAACATTTTAACGACTTTAAGGGGTTATATCTACTTGTAATTTAAAAAAAAAAATTTGTTGCATATATTGAATGAACATGTATTTAAACATATAGTGTAAAAATTTCGATGCGGCAATTAGTTAATATTAGCTAATATGTGAAGACGCATACGCGCGTTTTAACTTAGATTTAACAGTTCTCTAAACTTTAACAGCGTTTTTCTTGAAATTATTTTTTCAGAGTCGGTGAGCGAGATTTCTTGGAATCGGCTCAACCGACTGGATTGAAATTTTCACACGATATTCTAAGATATTTTTGCCAGGTAATGCTAGAAGGAAAAAGGATTCTGAAAATTATTCCGATTTTTTAAGCCACTTTAAAGTCAAAAAATTTTCGAAAAAAACAATTTTTTTTTAGGAAGCCACCATTTTTATAAACATTGAAATTTTGACTAATCGTTCAATCATTCCCTGTATTCATCTATTTTCTTTACAAATTTTTTGAATTTTTGCAATTTGGATAATCAGGACCAGAGATATCCTGCTCACCGCAAGACACCTTTCTTTTTGAGGACCTCCAGGACATGTCTTGCAGGAGCTACGCGTTCCAATATTTTTTGAAAAACATAACAAATTCTAAAATTTTATTGAATTTTCTATATGATCCTTTCTTTTATGTTTTCATTCAATAAACAGCCTCGTCACAAAAAATTTTCAAAAAGCACGATTTTTTGGGCTTACAAGTAGATAAAACCCCTTAATATATGTAAAACCTAGCTTTGTAGATGATTTATAAGACAACACGGCTAGTTCCATAAGGTTCGAAATTTGGTTCAATTTAAATAACTTCGATTTACACGAGAATCGTTCGTTAAATGCTTTCACCCTGTCACTGCTTGAAATACAATTATAAACATATTTGCTTGGAATTGAAGGAGAAATAAAGGAAGAGTGACAGGAAGACGGTATAGCGAACAAACTTTACTTCACGTCAATGCAGAGCTCAATTCTGTCCAACAGCACATCGAGATTAAATATTATAGGAAAGCTGAATCTGATTCCATCTAAAACTTTTTAATTCAAAGTATCTTTAAAAGCTAAATTAACTCCTTTCTATTGAAATTGTTGATTGAATATGTATGTATGTATTTTTGTGATTTCCCTTCACAACGTATAGATAGATATATTGCTTCAGATTTTGATTTTAAATATTTATCTTTATTTTATTAATAAGTCATTATTTCACAATGTCAATAAAATATGTTTTACGATTTCTAGTTTCTTACATATACAAAAATCTATTTGACGTTACTCACGTTCTACTTTTCTTTTATAATTGATTTCAGTTTTGTTTTTTTTTTTTATTATTTATATAATTAGTAACATAATTTGGTTTACTGCGACTTAAACATTAATTCAATACAAAAACGAAAAAAAAATCTTGAAAATTCTCTTTCGACTTTAAATTACAATAATATTATAATCACTTTTTTCCATTTTATTTTTGTGTAATTTTTACATTTTCTGCAGTGTCGCATTTTTTAAGCAAAAAAAGAATTAAATTTTATATCACGTACTTAGACAAACAAAAAGGGAAGGAAAATAATTTATTAGCAAGTGTAATAAATTAGAAAACTGAAAATCAGAAACATAGGGAATAAAATTGGAAAAATTGAATATAGGAATCACTTGCTGCTGCCCGAACGTCTAAGAGAGCTTCAAATAGGAAGGCGGTGAACATTTCTTGCGCAAGAACTTGATTATGTACAAGGGCAGACAGGACACTAAAGTGATAAGTGACACTTTCCAGAGAAAATCATAGGACCAGATGAACTCCCAATCTGAAAAAAGTAGAAAACAGTTTTTAAAAATGTTATAAATAAGACTATGCTTTTATGTCCCATAAATTATATACATAAGAATGTAATTCTCTCTACAAACTCAACTAATATTTGGGATACCAATTATTTGAATTTCATTAGAATTCAGAATATTTGAAATTTAGATTCCGATTTGCTTTTTAAGGTTATATTTATTTGTTGATTGCCATACTCTTTGTTATAACTTTAAAAGGATTTTTAAGGGTTTTTCTTTTCTTTTTACAGTAATCAATATTACCAATATTCCACCACTTTAATCAGTCCAACTTACCGAAATATTCGTGCAGCACGGCCAATGAGATGAGATAGAGGGCCAAACTGAACAGCTCCGCCAGCACCATTAGTCTAAAAAGGTACAAAGATTTTGTTGAATATTGAAGGCAGGGAAAACCAGTTTAGATGATGGACTTACCTGTGCCAAGTCCGTACGGTGAGCGCCACCATTATCAGCTCTGTCATAATCAAAGCCGAGAAACTGATTGCTACAATATGTATAAACTCATCAACGAACAGGATTAGAGCTCCATACATAATAACGCCTCCTTGGTATATGCTTATCAAGACCCAAATGAAGAAGGTCTTATAACTGAGACTGCGACCCTTAGATAGATCCTTGTAAAGTTCAGGATACGTGACAGCTGTCTCAGATGTAATATCTTGATCTAAGACCAACGAGAAAACCGGGAACATGGTGTATAAGGTGGAATATCCGACCATGAGGAAACCCTGATACAACGCCACCGAGCTGAGGTAGAATACAGCAGAGAAAACAGCCTGAAGTGTGGTAATAATGAGACCTCGATGGATAACAAACTGGGAGAGGGCCGCTGAACGTTTATAGCTGCGTCGGCCGTGAATTAGCAGCAATTTGGCAATGTGCGAAAACTGAGGAATGCTAAAATCTCCTGCCAAAGAGGCCTGTCGACCTTCGCGACCTTCAATGCCTACGCCAGCATCAGCCTGTTGTATCATGCTGACGTCGTTGCCGCCATCACCAACAGCACAAGTGCGCTTGCGTGTATGTTTCTGTATAAGGGCCACCACCTGGGCCTTTTGAGTGGGGGAGCAACGGCAACAGACCACAGCTGGGGAAGCAGTGGCCAGTTCCAGAAATTCGGGGCGATAATACTGCAGGCAAACCTCAAGCGATTCGCCAGATATAACCAGGGCATGACCCTGTTTGCGTCGAAACTGGTTCAATTCCTGATGGGCATCGGTTCTTGTCTTGACGGAACGCAATACATGCAGACCCTGATTGCGGCCAATTAGTTGCGACGATTTGGCAATACAACAGGCGGTTTCCAGTTTATCCCCCGTCAGCATCCAAACACGGACGCCGGCATTTCGAAGGAGCTCAAGAGTTGGTCGTACATTTTCCTGTAAACGATCCTCGACACCTGTTAGACAAAGCAATTCCATTTCCCGCTCTAGAGACTCTGTTACAGCGGCTACTTTGGCAACACGATCTGTGATACTCAGACGGGCCGCATTATAACGCATCTCAAAGTCAGAATACTGCTCCTCGGTTAGCACCTTTTTAGCCACAACCAAAGTGCGAAGGCCCTCTCGAGCCATGTTTCCAGATTCCTCGCTAAGCCAATCATTATATTGAACTATAGTGGACATGACCACATCGGCACCTTTTAGATAAAAGGTTATTTGGCCAGATTTGCTCTCTCTCACAATGATACCCATACGTTTGCTCTCGCTGGTAAAGGGAAACAGCTGCAGGATCTGATAGTGCAGGAGCATATCATCTAAAAACACAAAATTTCAACTTTAATTTAAGCAATAAAACATAAAAGTGTTCACTCACTTTCATCGCTGGGCGTCTTTACTTGCAGGGTCATGGAATTGAGATCTCTGGCAATTAGCGTCAATCCCACCTGCTCGGTCCACTTGACTAATGCTATCTCATCTGGTGAAGCAGCTTGGTATTGATGCTCGGTGTCTGTACTGCCGGGAGCCTCAATGTTTATCACAGATTTTGTGGGTGAATTATTGCCGCCCGTCACTGTTGATGCTGTTGACACTGAACGATTGTCCTCATCATCACTAACTGGGGTAACATTGTGACATAAGGCCAAGGCTCGCACTGCCTCCCATTCCCGCCAACCTTCTGGACGACGCATACGATTACCGGCAAACATCATATGTGGTTTCTGATCAGCGCTTCCACTGCTGGAGCTAGACACGCTACCTTGCTGTTGTTGTAGCAATGTCCCAGACAATTTCTGAATGATTTGACCAATATGATGAAATGTGTCAGCGTCATGGGATACAATACCCAAATGGATTTTTTTAAAGACCATCTCATTTTGAGTCAATGTCCCGGTCTTATCTGTTAGCACATACGATATTCTGCCCAACTCCTCTGGTATTGTAGTTGATCGCACCACAGTCCCCTGTATATTAGAATCATTTTGCATTTGCCATGAGTAAAAGGCTTTGCCCATATCGAGATTCACTCGCAAACTGATTGGAATAATGTATGAGAACAATAGAACAAAGCGGAACATGTACCGGTACCAGGGACCTCCAAAACCCTTTAACAGCATCATAACCAAGGAAAGTCCAAGCACGGCAAAGAAAAGAACCTATCAGAAAAAAAAGGAGGAAGACAGCATTAGCATTAAACTTTTTTTTATTTGTCAGTTGTTCTATTATTTACCTTTGTCAATCCATTTATTTCCATATCGAGTAAGCCCACTTTTGATCTTGGTTGAGAATTGTTCATCACACTGCGCGTCTCACAGCCCGTGTAGATGACTATACCTGTGGCTGTGCCAGCGGCAACGACTGTATTGGCCCACAGGGTATTCTCCACGCTAAGACCAGTGTCCTCGCTTCCATCTGTCATGCAAAATGTAGCTATAAAGCTATGTATGTCATTTTGTGGCTTCTCCACATAGAAACTGGCATCAATGCTGTGCAACTCAGCATCCCGACTCAGTTTCTGAGAATACGGAACAGCTAGTCGAGGTTTCCAATCGGTCTCACCATCCAACTGATCGGTTCGGACAAAAACTGAACCACTACGATCACTGGTGCGCAACAAAATCAGATCGGCCGGAACACGTTCGTTCTTTTCCACAATGATGATATCACCGACCTTTAGTTTTGAACTTGGAACTAGTTCGTAGCCACTGAGGTTGCTGGCCGATAGACGTTTGTATTTCTGTGAGTTCACCTCATGATCCCGCTGATGCCGTCGCAAATCGTCAACAGCCTCGCGACATATAGTGACCATAAGTACAAATCCCAATGGTCCCCAATAAGTATATGGATAACCAATTCGTATATCTGGTACAAACTGGGACAATGCCATCAACAGGAAGTAGAGATTGAGAAAGAAACGAAATTGCTCAAAGAGAACCAGAGGCAAGAAGGTGATGAAGTTGTACTTCTGATTTCGTATCTCGTTCGGTGGAAATTTCTCCGTATTCACCCGTCCCAGGTGGACAGTACGAGCCCGCAGTTCGCGTGGCCGGAACCATTTACGCCAACAACTACAAAGAAAATGGAAAATAAGTATATGAAAAATTTGATAGCAGTAGCAAGTTTTCATAATTGTGAATAATTAAACAATAACTGAATTGTTACACACCCCTCCCTGGTAAAAAAAAAAGTATTTCATTATTATTAGCTGCATGTTTTTCGATACCCTTGCAAAAAGGGTTTATTCATTTTGGGAAGAAGTTTAGAACGCATTACAAAAATGCACCCATGAGTATGTAAAGTATATTCCTTTAGACAGCTGTCTGTATTGCTTTGATTTTATATAGCTTTGCTGGTCTGTACGTCTGTCTAAATCAATGCCCATATGCCTATAATTTGGTATTTGTTGGTTTTAGGTGCCTTTAAACAAAATTATACAAAGCTTTATCAGAATCGGTTTACCATATGTATGTATATGTTAGTGCTATAGGAAACCACGATAGAAAAAAGTTTTTTATAAAAACTTGTCCTTTTCCAAGCTTTGGAAATTAAAATTAGTTTTGTATACATATAAGGTAATCGCGATTGGTTGGGAATAAAATTGTATTCCCTTAATCATCTTTGGCTTGTCAAAGAAGAGAATGACCGAAAACTAAGAAAAATTAATCCGGTCTAATTTAACCATTTAAATATTAAATGACCGTATTGGATTACTATTTGATAACATCCTTCTCATCTTCTCGATACGTTGTAATGATTGTGTTACACTCGTTTACCTTACTTTGTTATAGACTGTTAAGTAACAATAAACAAACACAATGTACAAAGTATGTATTTATGTGCCAGAAGAACAATAGAAGATAAAAAACAATAAGACCAAAATAATTTAAATTCAAAACACAATTCTTGTTGACTTCCCTTAAAGGAAACGACGACCTTGAAAAAATAATCAATAATAAAAACTCAAAAACACAAACAAAATTGAAAACTCAGACTAGGCTAAATTAACTGTAATTGCATAGAGACATATTGCATATACATATGTGCATATGTATGTATAAGAATGTGTGTGTATTAGTAAGTGGGTGTGAGAAAGCTAAAGCAAAAGCCAGCGCACAGCATTTTGTTAAATGTTTACTCCTATTGCTTATATGGGTGTATGAGAATTTCTGTAAAATATACACATATGTACATACTCAAGTACATATGTATGTACATATATTGCAATTACTGATAAAGCTTATTTGAACCTAGTCTCGTCATGTTTTTCGCCCCTCCCCCCTCTTGATGGTTACTATTATTTCGACGCGTCGCGCATTTTGATGATTCACCTGAATAAAAACCAGCGATTTTGCTGGCGATTCAATAACGGTATATTCTCCCGTGTCATTGGCGTTGCAGCCGATGAATTCTGCGAGGTGGCATCATCCATTATTGGATTTTTAATTGTGATTGTTTTTATAAACTTTTTTTTGTTATATTTGCTGGTATTTGGAGCAGCTGCTGATGTTTGACTTTATACTGTCTCTTCTCTGGTTTTTGCTTGTTTTGTTGTCGCTTGGTTTTCACATATTCGATAACGTGGCTCATGGCACACGGTTCACTTGCACATGAGCATTCGCTTAATTATTTATTATTAATAAAAATTTGCAAATAAATTGAAAAATTCTTATGCACAATAAAAAAGTATGAGAAACTGCGCCGTCAGACAAGTATTTGTGCTGTTAACTTTGTGTGTGAAAGAGAATGTGCTGTTAACGCAATGTTAAACGGCAAAATCAATATCAGTGCTGCTAATATAGCCAATTGCTAGCTAGAAAATTAAAAACAATTGCACAATGTAGCTCAAACAAAAAATTTATAAAATTGTTAATGCAATGTAAAGAGTTATATTGTTGCTTAGAACTTACTAAACAACACTCAAGTGCCGGCTGAATAACCAAAGCCCCTCTACTTTTGACCAAATTTCTCCTTAGTAAAATTAGCTAAATTAGTTTTCAAAGTAAAAGTTACTTATGTTTTTTTTGCAATAATTTAGAATTATCTCGGCATATTTAAGAAATAGTTTCATTGTTTTTGGGTATTATCAGTTGCAATTATTTTCAAACTGGCATTTTGCTAGCAGTTAATATAAGATTTTGCACGGAGTTGCCAGACTTTAGCATTTAAACGTTTTTTTTTTGTTTAAATTTTCCTCAGTCCGGAGACTGGTTATGGAAATTTATGAGCCATTTTGCTGCTGACTGCGCAACTTCTTAACTGACTTGGTTAGCATTGAGGCGTTAATTAAATAAGCTTTTGTTGTTTTGCTGCTGCTGTTACTTAGATCAGCGAAATATCTTCTTCTCTTAATTTTGCCCTCTCTCTCTCTCTCTCTGAAACCAGTTTAATACAATGAATGGAAGCTCCAGCGTTTTGTCAATAAAACAATAAAAAGTTAATATCACTTGGTGTTATGATCTCATAAGAAAAAGTTGCTAAAAACGCAAAGTAAATGAACAAAAATTCTTTAAAATAAGAGAGAAAGTTCAATGGACTTTACGGCCGTAAGAATTTCTTTTGTCAAAAATTAAGAAATGGCCAACAAAAGCCAAAGAAAAGGAACGAAGTTTTTTTTTTTTTTTTTGTTTGCAATTAGCTCACCTGACCTTACCCTGAAGGGATGAGTCAGTCACCCACCCCGCTGTCTGTCCTAGCTAGTTGCACTTCAAAAGGCAAAACGCCGACAAATTTGTTGTTGTTATTATTGTTGTGTGAACAATTACTGTAAAAATTGCTTAGTCAAGAGTTTTTATTTATTTTTGCCTTATAGAGAGTTAAGTTTATAAGTTCTTGGAAATGCATCATATATGTATGTACAAATATTCTACAACATGTGGCACAATAAAAATGCAAAATTGCATTTGTTGCATTTGTTTTAATAACACAATTCCATATTGGAATATGATGAAACGAATCGTTGATATCGCTAGAAAGATTATTTTTGCTTTATACATGACCCCACAACATCAGGCAAATACATATGTCTCATATTATATGGAAATCACATGAAATTGTCGTAAAAAACACGACAAAATGCACGTTCCCATTTATCAACAGACACACACACAGTCACACAGTAATACAGAATGTTTTTTTAACCTGGAGAATTAAACAATATTATCTTTATTATCATATTATCCAGTTACCTATTGTAAGGGGAAATCTTTGGGTTAAAATCTTTACAGCAAAACTAAAACTATTAACAGTTTGAGCCCATTTAAGATAAGTACAGCAAGTCGCAACTAAACAAGTGAATACTAGCTAAATAATTATTATTTCACTATATACATTTATACAGTAGTTATCATATTGTTATTAATTGAAATGAAATGGAATTAAGGCTGGGGGAAAGCGTATGGAGCATTAAATACTTATCTACAAAAGTTGGTAATGTGCCACAAAATAGTTAGGTAATTAGCCAAGTTTGACTTGAGTAAAGATTTGAACTAATGATACAATGTTAATTAAATGGAAATTTTCTTTCAAATCAGATAAAAAAATTTCGCTATTTAAAAAGTCGCATAAGTTAGTGTAAGTATAGGCAAAGGTGAGAAGTGTGAGAAATATATATGTCTACTGGGAATCGGTACACCTGAATAACCTAATGGTATTTCCGCCCTTTTAAAAGATTTAAGCAAAAGTTAAATTGATTAAAGTTTCAAATTTTATGAAAAGAAAAGGTATTTCAGCTGCTGTTTTTTTTTTTTAATATCGATTGACGTAATGTCTGTTTGGCCAGACATTTATATACATATATATTTTTATTTTTAAAAATAATTCAAATTTTTTTGAAACAAAACCAAATCAATAAAAAGTTGGCATTCCATCGATATGACGATCTCTGAATGCTCTACAATTTCCTATTAGAATACAATTGACGATTATATTGAGAAATTCTTGTAATTGCAGCAGTATTTGATTTGAATTAAATTTCAAAAATCATTAAAGACTAGAATAGACATTCTCCTTGTGACTAGACAACAATTTACATATATGTACATATGTATGTACATATATACATACAAATATATATCGACAAAACAAGCATCATTAAAAATTTCATAGAGTTTGTTTAGCAGTTCTATAAATATGACTATTGTTGGCAATAGGCGGGCGACAGACTTCTCCGTTGGTTCTCATCGCTCCTTTGCATACAAAACAACTGTCAATGGCAACGCCTAATGTGATTATTATCATTTTTCTTTGCCAGTTTGCCGTTTTTCCGTTATAGTTGTTGTTGTTGTGCCTCTCTTATTGTTGTAGTCATAGTGAAAACAGTTAAAACAGTTCACGCCCGCATTCTTTTAACCAAGTACCCACCACTTCTTCCCCTCCACTGTGGTGGCAAATGTGGGTTAATAAGCAAAGTTTAAAAGTCGGCTTAAACTCTCCAAACAGTTTATTTATACATAAAGTTTTTGATTCCATCACTTGCAAATAATTCTGATCCATCCTTCAACTGTTTTACGTTATTGGGTCACACAATTTTTTTGACATTGATAAATATTTTTTTTTTGCTTATCTTTTTGTTTTTTCTTGGCTTTGCTACCTGTTGGCCATTGTTTATTGGGTCGCCATTTGAAAACATTTCGAAACCATTTTCACATCAAAATAAAATTTCAAATTATTCGACACACACGAACACAGAATGCGAGGGCAAACTAAAAAATAATCAGGGGGCACCACGAATTTTTAATGTGCACCACATAGGGAAAGGGGTAAACAAAATCGATATAATGGTCACGGACGATTGAGAGGTGAAGGTAAGTAAGGACTAAAGCATCTCACGCGATCCAGAGGTATATACATATACTGCATCGTACTTGTACCCTGTATTTATAAAGAAAAGAGTATATTCAAGTCCTTATCATTGCTTGATCGACACTGCGCTGCCAATCCTGAAACTCTAGAAATTTGGTCTACAAATAGATTGGCTTATTATGAAGAAGATATATACATACATGAAGAAGTTTTTACTTGTATTTTATAAAGTAATTTCTCTATAAATGGTTTCTATAATTGCAGATAACTGGCTGACATCTAGGGGTAAATCGAATCTCTGCTTTTTTCGATTTAAATTTGATTTATTTTATCTTTCTTTTGACTTTGTTAAATTTTTGTAAAATTTAAAAAACATTTAAGCGAGTGACTATGAATTTAGACTTGTATTAAAGATAAGATCGTTGAATTGAAGATAATGCCTTTCATATTGTTTCTACTTGGAGAAGAAGCATACTTTCTTGGAGACCCTCGTACATGTGAGTGTCTAGATGTGCATATGTGGCTATATACAGATTTCAAGATATATTTTTAATTTGCTTAATTAGAGGCATAACGCAATTGTATAAGAAACGAAATAGAAACACATCGTTAGGCATCACACACACACACAATGGCTAAAATAAATAAATAATTTAAAACAAAAACAAAAAACATCTTGCTATTTTGCGACGAAATCGAAATGGAAATCGATAAACGTGACGGAAACCAGACCAGACCAACCAGAAGGCAATAATACAATACCTATGGAGGGAAAGAGAGGGAGAGCTTTGGTTCTGTGTTTACATAGACATAGCCCCAGAGCCATGCCTTAGCGGTTCCAGGCAAAAAAAAAATACAACAAAATGGAAAATTTCAACAACAAAATACAAAACAAAAAAAAGAAGAAACAAAATGAGACTATAAATAGTGGGCCACAAACAAGACGTTGTCGTCGTCGTCGTCGTCATCGTCGTTTGGGTGACAAAGCAACTAAAAACACCAAAAACAATAATGAGAGACACTTTTTCTCACACTTAGACAGCTTTTCGTAAGACTCACCCACAACTTGTACCCTCCCTCCACCTACACCTCACCGTTTGCCCCTTCCTCCTTGCCCAACTCCTTGCCATATTGCCTAAAATTTGCATATGTAATCGATTTTTGTCGTGCGACTCAGCAAAAGCCCAAAAAACTTAAATTGTTCAAAGAAGTCACCCAAAAAAAGGTAAAACAAAAACCAAAACCAGTTTCATCTTGTTTAGATATTTTGGCTTTTTAATTCAAGGTTTCTAAAATTTTACAAAACAAGTTCCATAGAAAGAGTCACTGTTTTGTTACTTTTTTTTTTGCTGTACTATTTTTATTTTGTCCATGATGGAAATTGAAAGTTATGTATGTATGTAGGGCCGTCTCGCTGGCTTATCAAAAAGAGGTCACCAAAAAGTAACACACCGAAATGCAATAAATTCACACCGAATTTGTTTTACGCTGCCACCGCCCATAGCTACGACACGCGCGAAAAAATCTTTGTTTTAGGTAAATATTCCTTGCTTTGACTATTTTTTTCTAATTTTTTCTGACTAATACTCTATGAAATATATGTATATAAAATTCTTTCTATGACCCATTAAACAGTTTAAAATTTGCATCAATTTTGAAAATTTGTATGTATTCGTTCTTTTCCCTATAAATTTAGGCTATATTTGTTGCAATGCAGCTTGTAGCAAATTTGAAAAATAAAAAACATTTCAGTTAGTTTGTGTGTTGACTCATCCAATATTTAAGCAGATCAAGTTAACTTCATATTAAATTGGTTATGTAAGGTTAACTTAAAGCTTCTGGTTCCCTAGAAAGATCATCAAAATTTGAAGCCAAAAGTAAAAATTTAAAAAAGGCTCAGCCCTAATTTTTGACAACTTCATTTTAAACTTAGTATAAATATAATTTCTTATTATGCGAATTCAGTATGAAAATATCCACCTATTAACAAGTTAACAATATCTAATTTCTTGGCCATATTAGGTATGCTTTTTAACTTTATGGTTAATTTGGGTTTTCTTTTATTAATGCACATATGGAAACATATTGAAACAATTATTACAGCACTTGAGTTTTCATTATATATGTAGGCTGGAAAGTCAATGTTACATAAGCCAAATGTAAAGTTGCCATCCATGCACAACAAAGAGAAAGACTTTCTTTGTTAATGGAACATCGACCACATTTGATCGTCTATCTATGGAATTGAATTAGACGAAGGCTAATTACAAACATATAAAGTATTTTAGATGGAAATGGAATTTTTATCAAACAATTCGAATTGATTTCTAACTAGGCTTATGCTAACAATTGGTGTCTCTTATAGCATTACGACGGATTAGATCTTAAATTTGACTCAATGTCATACATTTTTTATATGAAACCCACACAACATTTGCCTGCTTGTGGACTATTCCTTTGAAGGTTTCGTTACTTGATTTGTTGGCGAACTTCTACTTGGAAGCGGTGGCAGCGGCGAAGAGGCTTTCGGTTTCATTCATTGGTCGCGTTCGCCTCGAATTGCTGACGCTTCAGTTATATGAGGCACAAAGATTTCGACAGCCCGATTAGAATTGCAAAGCGTGGATGGGGCACCATGTGGCGCATTTTTGGTTGTTGCTGGTTGCTGGTGCCTGTTGGCTGTTGACTGAGGTGGCGAAGCGTTTGCTGATGTGGCCAACCTTGTGGAACCAAATGGGAGCGTTTATTTCCCTATTCCCCAAAGCCCAAATAATTCAAATATGTTGAAATAATTTCCATTAGTGCCGAAACAAAACTAAGCTCTACTGATAAGATTTCGAATTTAAGGAATTTGAACGGAAATTTAGATGACCTTGTTATACTGGCAATTTAATGGTCTTTGTTTCAAATACAATTTTTTATCAAAAAACAAAACAACCAAAATTCTATTAAGGAATTCAAGTCGTAAAGAAAGATTTAGCATTTCCGGGTACCAGCTACCAGCACAAATTACATGAAATGACAAAAGAACATCTGTTTTGTGATTTTTTTGGTTCCTTTTATAATAAACATATGCAAATTATAAAAGAGAAATGAATAATTTATTGATCAATACTAACAGTAAAATTGTCGTCCATTCAGATAAATTGTACACTGCGGGTCATCAAAGCTAACAAAATATGGTAGGGCCTGAGTAAGTGGGAAGATTAACATTAATAAAAAGTCAGACTGCAATACATTACGCCAATATGAAAACACTTATTAACTACCGCAGTATTAATCATAGTTGTCACTTGTAAAAATTACAGCAAGTCATAAGAAATTTTAGGTTTATGTATAGCCATAAATAACAAGAAATTTGTTTAGGCGGATAAACGTGAAGTTGAAATTATGATTTTTACACTTAGTTTAAGTATGTATGTAACTTCTATCCAATTATTTTATGAAAATTTAAAAAATTAAATGCAAAAACTAATAACAATTACATTGCGCATACGCAGCGTTGGCACAATCGAATGGTATTACTTTTTTTTTCGATAAACTCACCTGCAGAGACACATTTTGCATACATTGCTAATGCTGCGACTTTTGCTCCTACGTCGATTGTTTTGATAGAACACAGTTGAGGATCCGTTTTCTGGATCGATTACAGTATTGTGTGTGCCATTTGTATTGGCATCAAGATCACTTCCCGTTGCATTTGTGGTACCCCCAACTATGGTGACGCCACCCACTACACTTCCACTGCCACCACCCCCGCCTCCCGTTCCCCGCGTTTGCGTTAATTGCGCCAGTTTCGCCGTTTTCGTCTTCTTTGCAATATCTCCGCTTGTGTGGCTATTCGAATATTTCGCACGCTCGCGACTCCGCTCATTTCTATAACGTATCTGGCCGGCGGCAGAGCCAAGACTGTTGTTGTTGCTATTGCTATTGCTGGTGCTGCCGCTGCCAAAGAGATTGCCAAGAAAGCTGCCAGCGGCGGCGCCAACATCAACGCCGCCGTAACCAGTTGAGCTTTTGCGTTGACGGTTTCTGCTATTCCATGATGAGGGCGGCGAAGTAGCTGAAGCGGCAGTGGAAGAGTGAGACCTAAGAGAGTGGCCAACATCGCGTATGAGTAATTCCGTTTCCGAATCAGTTTCGCTCTCCTCATCAAAGTCTTTATAACTGTTATCGGCCATTATTAAGAGAGCAAAAGAGAGCGCGAAAACTTAGGAAGAGCAAGTGAGTTTACACAGGTGTTTGTTTTTGTATTTTACTTGAATTTTTAATTTTCTACTATAAATACTCTATTATTTTCAGCACATTCATAATTTTGATTTTCTGCATTATCTTTAAAATTGTTTATGCTTCTAAAACACTTTGCTTACTTTGCCACGTACCGTACCTAATGAGCAAATATTCTCTTTTCGTTTATCACACCTTGTTGTTGCAGTCAACAATTCTGCCTGATATCAAAATGCTTGGGCGATTCCTACGTCACTTTTATAGCCCTATTTATATTATCGTTGCTTATCAGGCTTAAAACGGTTGCCGGCTACGGCAGCGTCTATACACTTTATCACTATGAATTAATAATAACAATATCAATTGAAACTGTTAATTAATCAAAGGCCAAGGCAAGGCCCGGGCCAACTTACACACACAGACACGATACACAGGCACACGATACACAAATGCAAGTCTGTGGAAGTGGCTAAATTTTTAGGAATTCCTTTGCTGTTTCTTATTTTTCACACCATGATTTATTTAATTTTATATTTTCACTCATGATTTTATATTTTTTTTATCACCAAAATGAATAATTTAATATGAAGCACGTTCAGATGTAGTTTTTTTATATTTATGACTGGAACAGCTGTTTCCCTGTGCGTTTAGTAGCACTGTTTCTTGGCCTATTTACACTTGTAGCCATTTCATACTATCTAGCCTTAGAAGGAGTAACATATGCACTGGCTAACTTTTGACAAATCATCTATTAACATGCAAGGGAACTTCAAACGCTTAGTGAAAATATTTATAAAAGGCAACTATTTACCAGGTGTCTAATTTGCAATATTACACTTATCAACACTAGTTGCGTAAGGCGCTCAATTTCAAATTATATTTACAGTTAACAAGGAAACATAGAAATATTAATTGATATGGAAAAACAAAGATTCCAAATTTTCAGATTATTTTATATAAAAGTTGTAACTTTATTTCTGGATCTAGCTTAATTTTTAGCAAACAAACAGTACACGGAAATTTACATAGAGATCTTAATCAAAAAATACATTATAATATGCACATATTAGGCTGGGTTATTGATAACTTTGTTTTTGTTGTCGGCCATAAGTTAAATTTAAAAACTACACAAGTGTTGCCAACGAATACCTTTAAAAAAAAAACAAAAATTGGCTAAATGAAAGGAAAACAATCAATTCTATTGGCAAACAGCTGCGCAGATTGCTTTTGTTTGATGGCTTCTCTTCTTTCGTATATAAATATAAAGATTACTCATTTAGATATTTAATTATTATAATATATCGGTATATATTTAGTTATATTGCCAAGCACAAATTGGCACAACTGGATTAGCTGCGCTCCGTTTGTCGTGTTATATTAGAATCCGAATTAGAATAGTTGTGTTCCAATTTGGTAGGAAAGTCCTCTTCGCCATCAGAATAGGAGCCAACCGATCGACAGATGCTGTACAAAAATAAATTAATATATAATAAGTTTCAATTAAAAATAAATTAATATATAAAAAGATGTTATTGATTTAAAATTTTAACTTTGAACTATAAGAAATGCAAGCAAGAAACCGCTATAATCTGGTTACATTATTGATACGGTCTTGATTTATTACATCATTCTTTTACGTATGTGTTAGTAGTTGTTATTCATACCGTTGCGTTGATGCGTAACCCTCAATAGCCAGAGCCTGACTAACGCCCGGAGGCAAAGGCAACAATTGCTGCAGCAGTGCATCTTTGGCAGCATTTGCTGTTGTCGGCAACGGCACATGATTCATATCCACCGACGAATGGCTCTGTGACAACTGTGTGTTGCCGCTTACAGCAGCGACAGATAATCCATTGACCAAGGAAACTATGGCGCCATCATTGTCGGGACTATCGAATGGGACTTCATCTCGTTGCGTTCTTTCAATATAGCGCAATGTGTTAAAGAGTTCAAGAAGGTTGCCAAATGTATTGCGTAGATCACAGTGCCCAGTGATGTCATAGCATAGTTGGGAGACGTTCTGACGCAGCAGATAAATGGCATATTTGGTCTGTTGTGACGGGAGAATGGAGCGGGTGTAGAGCGGGAATCTGTCAATTGAGAAAAAGGGAGGTACAAATAGTCAATCGCATGTTGTAGTTGATATTTACTGAACATAAAATTGTAATTTTAAACTATGCTTTCCAATTCTACAGTATATAGTTTTGAATTATCCCTTAATATTTCAATGCCAAAAATGATTGAAGCAGATTTAAATTGATATAACCTCGTTTGCTATAAAAATGCATTAATTTACGATAAACACTCTTATATAAATAACCGATAAATTCAATTTTTTTAATGTGTTACACTCACTCCCTTGTGGCATAAGTCAATTCCTTAATTTCGTCAACTATCCTGGCTCTAGATGGCTCATAGAGTATGCGATTTCTTAGCGGCCGATCCATAATTATTGCCAGCATTTGAACAAGATGAGCCACATAACCCAAGGCAGCACTCACCGCCAGCGGCGAGACATGCTGCAGCATTTGGGCATTCGCCGCTTGTCGGGACTCGCTGGTGTACTGCTCCATGTGGGGAAACGAAATACCACATATGCTATACAGTTGCGATTCTTCTGTGCTTTGGATGTTGTAGATCTCCTGCAGTTCCAACACTAAAGTTGACATGCGTCGCTCCACCTAATGTACAAAGAGCGTTTTCTTAGTGTTTAAATTTTGACTTAAGTTTTGTACAAATTTGTTACCTGTCGCGTTATTTGCTGCCTTTGCTCTCTCTGTGCATGATGCTTGGGATTTTGAAGTCTTAACTCCAAGCAATCTTGCTCCAAACGATGCCTCAAGATATGCAATTCTCGCTGTTTTGAATCCTGCGTCTCTCTTAATGTGGCCAGTCGTTTCTTTTGCTTTTCATTGCGATCACGAAATGTTTGCCTTTCCGTGAGGAGCAAACGCTGTTTACAGCGTAATCCCTCAATATTTCTAGTCAGCTGTTGGGCATTATAAAGAGTCAATGGGGCAATTTCATGCTGCTCGGCCAACAGCACACTTAATGTACGTCCCATGGAATGATGATAGTGATGGGTTTGCTCCCCCGTCGCCGATAACGAGGTGGTCCGTGGCTTCAGCCTTAATTCGTTCTTCGTAATGCACTGGACACTTAGGCGATTTATCTCCTTACTAATCTCCAGTTTCTGCTTCAATTTCTGCTGCTGCATCCGTTGCAGACGCTGTAATATTAACAACTTATCCAAATTATAGCTACGTCGTATCTCTTGTTGATGGCATTTTAATTGAGCATAACGCTTGGTGCTCATTTTCAGCACAGGACTCGAACTCCGGCTAGCTGGTGGCGAGTTAATGCCCTGATCTTGGGGCCGCTCAGCATCATCAAGCTCTTCGTCGGCGCCATAGTTTTGATAATGCAAATGCAATTGATAATGCAATCCTTGCTCACTGATCATTGAAGGCGATGTAAATTGTTCTCCATTCAAATGAAAAATCAAACAATTCGAGCCACATTGTGCAGCTGTGAGTGGAGCCAATGGAATAAGACCGGAAAAGTAAACGCCCCAAGTGAATAGTAGTTCTGGTGGTCGTGGTAGCTTCTGAGGCGTCAGTTGTGTTGACTGTAGCTCACTAATAAAAGTGAATGGTACAAATTTAATGGATATAATTAATATAACCCTTAATACAGTAAGAATGTGTTTGACTCATTAGACGAAAACTGCAAAGTTTGTAAATATGTAAGTTCTTGGGATGTAGCAGTCAACCCAATAAGAAAATTTTTACCAATAAAGATTAAAAACAATTGTTATTGTGGCCTTTTGTTTACCCACCATGATTTCGTCGTCTTTTCCTCCATCGTTCTGGTTTGAGTCTCAGTCTCACTAGGTTGGCACTGTTGGTGCTTTTGTTCGAAGTGCTTCCACACTCTGACGCAGACACACTGTAAATTGGATTTTCTCCATACTTCATCGCCAGCACTTATTTCCGCCCACTTTTGATACTGATGACGCTGCGGCAGCTTTTCGCTTTTATAGAATGCCTCACTAGCCTTATCTGTGTGCAGAGTGTAATAGAGGAGCACATCCGACTCTAACTCCTCCACCGTCCCGCAGGCGACGATGTTGACTCCTTGGATACGCGCCAGATTGCGTATGCGAAGCTGCTGCGTCGCTAGAGGTAGCCATTTCCTGCAGCGTGGTCTTAAATTCATTGCAAAAGCTGGCGGGGTAAGGCCCTTTACGCTTTGTCACTCTCCCAGCGCATTGTACGCCGCAAACAAGGGTTTTGTTATAAATTTTCTTCACAATTAGACCAAACAGCTGTTTTTTTCCTATGGATGCTCAGTGTTGACAAATGTTATTGTTAGCAGGGGTGGGAACAGTGATGGCGGTTGGTTAGCTAGAAAAATATATTAAATCTGAATGTATTGAATCCTCTGCATTGAATTTGCATTCTGAAAACAGGTGTTTATTTAGGACTTGCAGATTACAATATTTGCTGAAAATTTAAACACGAAATTATATTCGTTGCCTTAGTGAGAAAAACATAAACTTCGATAACTCGACAGTGAAGTCACCATTTACCAACACTGTTTATATACTTGTTTGTTCATTTTCAATAAATTTTTGGATGTGTTGTTGGAGGCCTCGACGTAGAAGGAAGCTTGTTGCGAGGTTTTCTGGCTAACCAAAATACAAAGTGAATTATTATGCAAGTTCACGATGTTCAATTTCATTAAGGAGACAATAATGGCGCCGTCCACACGCAGCAGCACCAATAAAAACAGCAAAGTAGATACAAATCGAGAGAATTCGATTGCACCTAAATCTTTAACAGCTGCAGCTCCTATGCGTGGTTACAAAATAACAGATAACAACCGAACGCGAAAATTTGGAATTGGAGCCAATTCATTGCAAATGTTGTTAAACAAAGCCAGCTCCAAATTTCCGGTAAGTTCGCTTTGCGATGTTGTTTTTTTTTTTCAAAAGGATTCAAGGACATTAAACGCTACTGGCCTTCCGCCTCCTTTGCCAATGTCATTGGCATAGCGCATGCGCTTGCGTGGGTGACGGAGGGGAAAGCTTCAAGAGCAACAACATCTGTTGCTTCTTCGTCCTTGCGCCATTGAACTTAATACTGAGGCCCCCTCCATCTCCATCGTCTATGTTCAGCTATTGATCACTGGGTCAGGTCAGGGCTGCCTGCCAAGTCAAGGGCAATTATATTTTCATTTTTGTCTTCACAGTTGCAGGACTTGCACATATATTTGGCCTCCGATGGCTTCGAGGTGTCTGATGATGACTATTTTTTAAGTTTGCCAGCTCAGACATTGTTTATAGTGGC
Organism: Drosophila austrosaltans; assembly: GCA_035045865.1. Lineage (NCBI taxonomy): Eukaryota > Metazoa > Arthropoda > Insecta > Diptera > Drosophilidae > Drosophila > Drosophila austrosaltans. The sequence goes on from JAWNOQ010000200.1 coordinate 165,040, forward strand.
TGGACCCGATTCAGTTATCACAACAGGTGTGTAACTTTAATATTTATAACTGAAACTTATTAACTTGTACCATTTTGACCCAGATCCGGACTTTGAGTTTGAAAGAATGCGACAGGAATCTCCACTTCTCAAGGTGGCTGACATTTTTTACGATTTCATTGAGAAGCATCCTGAAAAATTTCGTCGCATGATCTCGGAATATGAGCTTCAAAAGCAGCGACGTATGCTAGACAACACCAAGGCACATTTGAGTCTCAAAGAAGAGCATATAGAGTGGTTTAAAGGTGGCGAAGAGCGTTTCCATTCCAAGGAGGAAGCCATGTCTGTGCGTGCCCAGACACGAGTGCGTGGGTATTATTACAAAACCAAAGAAGAATTGACCCGCAATCCGCTGTATCGACAAAATGCCAAGGCAAGACAAGTAATTAATTCAGTGCTAGAGCAATTTCGTTATCTCCTCATTGGCTGCGACTATTTTTCAATGATGTTTGATAGAAAATGTCAAGAAAAACACGAGTTTCTTAATCAGCAACAGCAGCAAGAGGAGGAGACCGATGGTGCTGCAAGTGTGCCAAAACGATTACGCCAAATCATAAAAAACTATACAAAACGAAATAACATTTTGGACAAATGGTCTGTTTCCCTCTGCTCCAATTTAGGAGATTTCTATTGCCAAGGCTCTTTTTCGGATAATGGTAATTGCTGCTCCCGACAGCATTCAATAAATCCGTATGCCTCTCGCGAGAATCTTATATTGTTTCAAGTATGGAATCTTGATCATCAAATTGAGCTATGTCGTTCCATTCTTCCTTCTCTGGTTGACAATGTCGAAAAGTTGATAACACAAACGCAACTAAAATGTCCATTGCACCATAAGCGTGTGGTGGATATTTCCGTTTTAGAATATTTTCTAGAAATTTTTTCACTTAAAAACCTTAAACTTGTACACATTGCTTGCCATGAAAAGACTCAGCGCACGAATAGTTCAAACGGCCGCCTCGTTTGCTCGGATTGTCATGAATATTGCATAGTTCAAGAGCTTATGGAAGTAGGCGAAGAAGCCGCATAGAAAGTGATCGATCATTGGGGATCGTAAAATACATATGTTTCTGTATAATAATGTCGAATTTTTACACGACTTTATCTGCCAAGTTCCTTGCTTCTCTGAGAATTAACAACAAGTTTATTTTATTCATTTATATCACATTTACCTCCTTTCCACATTCTATTTCATACAACACTATCTGCTATTATTTCAATTATCATTTTTATTCACAAATGATAATAATTGCTTTTTCTTACAAGGTCAATGAACTCGTGACCTTTTATTCCTATTTTGTTTTTTATGACAAATTGGACGAATCTCTAAAGGAATCCATAAAACTATTTTCTTTAATTTAAATCCCAAAAATTTATATTTCCTTATTATTTTACAAATGCGTATAATCATTGTCCTTATCATATGTCGAGAATTTTCGATATTTTAATCTTTCAACAAATCTTTACCAAGATTTTCTCTTAATCCAATCCAAACTTTTCTGTTCATTTCTTAGCTCTTTAATATTAATTAATATCAGAATGTTTGACAACTTTTCTAAGTTTGTTATATTTTTACATGCAAGTGTCTTCATTTTTATGATCATATATCGTTTGAATTTCCAAAGGAAGTTTCAAAGAAGCGTCTCTGTTTCTTTCAAACGGCTAAAACTGTCTGTTTATAATTAAGCCAGAATTATCTTAAAGCGGGTAAGTCCAATATTCGTAATTGGGTTTTCATTTACACTGTTTTATGAACTACGTAGCATTTGGCTATAATTATTTCTTTGAAACCCTGACTTTAATAGTTGGCTCATTTTGAATATTTTACAAAATTAAAATTGTAAACTTCTTGATTTTCTATTCTATCTAGTTTCATTTTTATTGAAGTATACATATATTTCCGCATAATTCTCCTTATTATATTATACTAATTGGAATTAATTCCATTTAGATATTAGAAAACAAAAAACATTCCCAAAATCTAAAACACACAAAAAGTTGTATTTTTATAAAATTCAACAGTAAACCATGAAATGCAATCAATACAATGTCTGACCTCGGTCAGCTTTTATTTTGATTACTGCAAAATTATTTGTTTAATTGATAAGTCCCATTATAATTATTTGATCAGAGCTGAGCTCAAAATTAATTTTGTTAATCAAATGAGCCTCATGATTAGGAGGTCACACATTTAATTTGAAGGGCATTTTGGTAGATTTACTTTATACTAATTTCTGTTTTCCAGACATTTCGGAATGATTTTTTGCTATTAAGTTCAGAAAACACTTGTTACAGAAATAAATTGAATCAAAACTGTAAATATCTCTTGAGTTGGTGTCTGCCAAGAATCGATACCTCGTTTTAATGGTATGAAATCGTTTAAATTGTAAAAATCTATTATGTATCCTAAGCGATGTGATCACACTGGTCTCTGAAAGTTACTTACTTAAGCAATATTATATACAATATAAAATTTCTATTTCTATATACAATATAATATGTATTCATATTTAATTGAACACGAATTATTATATAAATTGTACAAAAGTCTTTAGTATCTCAAAGTTAACTAACCACAAAATTTAACTGATAAAGGAAATGTATTTACATATATACGCATTTAATGAACAAAAAAGAAAACTGAACGAGTAGTCAATATTCTATATAATGCAATATAAAATATCGAATATATGAGAGTCTAGCTTTAAATGTTGTTGATTGTACGTAGTGCTCTTGGTTGAGTTTTGAACAAAGTTTAGAAAACTTGTCCATTTTATTGAATGAATATATAAAACCATACAGACTCAAAAACTATTAATACCATATATCTAAACAATATCCAAATCAAGACTAAAATACAATTTTTTGCTACACTCGGCTTCTCTCACTCGTTCTATGTACCTTTGCAATATAAACTATGAAATATAATTTAAGGTTTCTTTCAACTGAATTAGTTAAACAAAGGTTTATAAAAACCAGCCAAATTATACCCTAATAAATGGATATACATGTTATTGAAAAAACAAATGGTTTTCCTTTAGAAGTATTGCAAGATGCAAGTACGTTAAGTCGTTTGCAGAGATCTAAAGTTGGTTGTTTGCTGCAAATGGAATATGGTTATCATTCCTAAAAACAATTGTAAATATTTAAAGCAAAAGAAAAACTAATTTACTAAGAACATCTTTCTTTTTCATTAGGTTGTAGAAATTTGGCTATATATAATACTAACATACAACTCGTAGGTACGTGGCTCCATCCTTCATTGGGAATCTGAATCACTACACACTAGATTAGCAGATTGGAAGACACGCTACCAAGTTCAGTGATGAACTGGCTGACAATGACTGAAGCGGAGTATTCTGGCATGACCCTTAGTCCCTGCCAGGTTAGTGAGGCAATTCGATTGGGTTTCGCCGATAAATTTGGCCAACTTTAAAGTCTCCCTCATGTTATAGGAATATTAAATTCTTGTTCAAAAACTATTCAATAAAACAAGAAGAATTTTGCTGATACTTTAATTAATTAATTAAAACGCATTTCAAGTTTATGTGCTTGTTTTTTATATTTCTTTATTTACTAAAAATGTTCACTGCATAGAAAAAAATTATACAACACAAAAATTTATGTATATATATTTATGTATATCAGTAAAAAATAATAATATTCAAATAAATTTGATAACACATTCGTATGCATACGAACAAAATGTAAAGGTAATGAAAAAAAAGTAAAAGTATCTCGTTATAAAAAAAAAATGAAATCGCATCAAATGTTTGCTCATACACAAAGATATAGATTTCATTGAAAGAAAACAAAACAAAAGATGTATTGTAATGTATGTTGATTAAATTAGTCGTATTTTGTTGTGAGCTGCGCTTTTCGTATTATCCGGATATATGTATGTATATAGTATAGTCGATTTAATGTCATTAGTTTCGTTTCGTTGTTACCTCATCAGTTTGCAATTTTTTTTTTTGTTTTTTTCATTAAGATTAAGATTAGTAAAGATTCGCTTTCGAAATGTGTTAGAATTTGGTTGTGTGTGTGGTTTCTTTTATATTTAGTGCTGCTACCAAAATCGCGTTTAACAATAGAGTTAACCATTTCCCTCAGCTCAAAGGTTAGTTTGTCAAACAATAAAGAATGAAAAAGAAAGAAATTTCACTAAAATTTGTTTTGATTTGTGTATATCTTTTTCAAGGGGCCCGTTCCCATATATATATATTGACAATCCTAAGTCTGTGCGTATCGAACTTATATCTATATAGTGAAATATATATATATACATTCACATATGTAGCTATAATTGATTTCTATGGCTTTGAGAAATAATTATAGATCCGATTGTCCAGGTCCTGTAAGAAAGGAAAAAAAGATATTTTTTTTATTAATATGACATATTTTTTAAATCAAAGTGTTACACAAATTAATAATTTCACTTACATATAACCAAAATTAAATAAAAGAATTTTTTTAAAACAATTTGAAGCAAATTAAACAATAGAAGAAAAATAAAGTTTCAGCTAATTTAAACGAAAAAAAAAAAATCATATGCAACATTTTGAGAGAAAACTTCACCTTTTATTTATTTTTTTTTTTTTTTTACTTTGTTTTGTAATTTATTCAAGCCATTCATATTTTTCATTATCATTAAAATTAACGATTAATTTTGTTGGTTGGTTAAAAAAAAGATATAGATGTAGGTATATAAACAACTTTTTAATTGTGTGTATAAAACAAGTTAAAAAGAAAAAGAAAACACTGAATGAATGGTTAATGTAACGAACGACTTTTTATTTTTTATATTGTACAAAATATTTTTTTATTTATTGTGGTCTTTTTTCTTTAAAATTTTATTTTTATAAAAAATCTTCATTCGTTGTTCATTTATAAGGTGGAGTTTACTCTCCAGTTTACGAAAATTTTAAAATAAAAAAGCGTTTCGAATATAGAGGAACTAAACGTGGTACAACAAATGTTGAAAAATATTTGCGATAAAGGACGAAAAAGGATGCCCCTATGCCATATTCTTGATCAGGTTCAATAGCAAAAGTTTATTAAAAATTATTTAGAATTAGCAACGGACAACTTTATACAGTAATTGAATTAGGATAACCAATTTAAATTTACGATAAGAGAAAACCTTTCGGTTTTTCACTTATCCAAAACTTATTTTGGATATTTTTTATATAAAACCTGTTAAACTGCAAGGGCATAAAAACTTCGGTGTGCCGAAGTTACATTGCTTTTCAAATATTTTGTTGGTTATCCTTCGTCACATACAAACCTGTTCTATCGCAAATATTTTCTTTTAAACAAATTAATAAATTGGAAAACAAAAGAAAATTAAATGCGGCACATAAAATTAATAGAAAATCATACATGGTCAAATAGCAGCAAAAATAAAAGTTAAAACAAAATACATAGAAAAAAAAAGATAGAGGACAACAAAATTTGAAAATGAAAACATAAAATTAGTTCAAATTGTTGCGTTTAGAATTTTAGGTTGGTTTTTTATGTACCTTAGGATTTTGAACGAGTTTTACAGAATCATTGAGTTGAGATGAAATTTGGCGATTTGGTAAATTTTGGTTTTGGTTTTTTGTTTCTTTTTTTTTATATTATTATTTTAATTGGATTGAATTTTGTTTTTGATTGCATTTGTTTGGTTCGATTTCGATTTTTAGAAAAAATGACTAGGTGAATTTTTGGTTTTAACATTTAACTGAGGTAACAAAACGAACGAACGAATGAACGATTTTTTTGTTGTATTTTCTTTAAGATTTGTTTTGATTCAATTGAGTTTTGGTTTATTTACATCAATTATTAGAGAGATATTTTGGTTAATTGATAGTCTGAGTGTTGTTGTAGTGCAATGAATGGATATGAGTTGAGATAAAATAAAGATGTGAACAAATGCAATAACTGGCTTGTACTTAGCTACCATTTGATCGGCAGTGAGTGGGGCCAAAATGCCTAAGGCCTACAATTCGATTTGGAGAAAATTATTCATGAGGAATCGTTTTTGAAATCTCTTTCGAATGATTTTGTTAGCTCCATTTATTCAACTTGTAATTCTGAATAATTCGGCAACCATTCCTTCGTTTTGCAATTGTGCAGGTGGAAAGTCGTTTTCTTTCCCTGTCCTGCCTATAATCTAGTTCCCGCCCCTTCTATATACAGTTCAAGCAATCCCTTTTGCCATCGATAGCTTAATTAGTTCCTAGACCTTTCGCCAACTGCTAACCGAACGTTCCCGTGATTGAGATTGTTGTCTAAAGCACTCGGGACTCTTGCTTCCCCGACTATTAAGAATTTCCGGTGATTCCGTGACTCTAGCCAAATCTCTGTTTATGGTTTTAGAGCTCAATACTCTAGGACAACGCACTGTCCACGGGCTACGTCGGGGATCTTGCAGGGCTCGAAAGGCTTTAGAGGGAACAACTTCTTCGCCATTGTTGCCGCTGGCATCACTCCAACTATTGTAGTAGTCGGTATACTCCTTATCCTGTTTAGGAGTTATAGCTGGCGTACTATCTAGAGAGCTTATTTCCGCATTTGAGTCCATTTCCTCGACCAGGGCTCGTTTGGCGGCGGCCTGAAGACGCTCCATGGGCAGATTACGCAAATGCATGCTGTCACTCTTAAGAAGAAGACTTTGAACCAGCTCATTGACCAGCTTATCGCTGACCACACGCTGGTTGTTGGCTGAAGGTCCTACTATGGGGGAAGCAGGACTGTTGGGGGTAGAAGGGTTGTCGGCATCGATACTGGTATTCTTACGTAAGGGCAAAGAGAGGCGCTCTCTACGTTGCGTCATGGTCTCGGCGTCACTCAATGCCTGGGGATTTTGTCGTCTCGTGATGGAAACATTATGGACAATCTTACGCCTGCTTGGCTTGAATTGGAACTCATCGTTTGGTGCTGCCGTACCCTCGGGCAAATCGTTCTCATCTTGCAGGAGTTTAAAGAGTCTGGAATGTGTGGCAGCTCTCTGATAGCTGGTCATCTTACGCAACTCTGGGAAACTTTCTGATTCTGTATCGGTTTCCGATAATTGGCGATTCATATCAGTTACACCGGAGTCATCTTCTTCGATTTCGGACTCGGAACGTTGAGTGCTACTATTACGCGAAAGAGTGCCCTTTCCATGGCCACTATCCACCGAAAGCGATTGTGTGGTAAGAGCCTTCGACTGGGTTGGATTGGTTTCAAATGCTCCAATTCGATCCCTAACAGATATTTTTGGGATTTCGCTAAACTTTTCTACCTCAAGATCAGGTAGACCATTAGGTAGACGTTTCATTTCGGTTTGCGGTTCTACATAAACTTCAGGAAGCTGTACCTCTTGGTTAACAACTATGGGAGTAGGAGTAGGAGCTCCTCTTTCCTCTACTTCTTCTTTTAAGATAGCTCCATCTTCACCCACCAGTTCGTACTCTCCAGGAGGACCTAGGTTAATTTCAATTGGTTCCTCCGTTTCTAAAATTACACTACTGCGATCCGGATTATGTGTTTGAGGCGGAGTCTGTTGCCCACCATCTATTGAGGTGCTAAAGAATGCCATGGCCTTGCGATAATTGTGGCGCTTTTGTTCTACTTCCTCGATTTGCTCTTTTTTAGCACGTTCCTGCTCTATGTCAGCCCAGAAATCAGTTTCATCATCATTTTCCTCCACTTCATTTTGAGCTGGGACGGCCCAGGTAAAGACGGGCGCTGGTTCATGCATGGAGGCCATCGACATGGTATCGACTTGATGAAGATTGCTGCTCGATTTTTCTTGGTTCTCTTCTTCAATAACTTTTGGTTCGTGCTCCAGTTGATCATATTCCTCAGCTAGGGCTTTCTCCTCTTCTACAACTGGATCTACTATTTCAGGCTCTTCACCTTTAGCTGCCTCTAGAGTGGCCCACACATCAATTTCCACTGCCGGTTCATCGGGTAACTTGGCCCTAAATGGCTTTATTTCCACTGGCTTGTAGGGGGTCTCCTCAACTGAATTCTGTCGCTCTTTGCGTGCCCAAAAGGTTGCAGATTTATGGAAAGTAACATCATCGTTGTCATCATCCTCACCGGGTTGACGATTTGCTTCAATCTCAGCCCAGAAATCTATTTCTTCATCTGTATCAACTTCACGAGGTTCTTCAGGATATTTGGTGGGATCGTATTCAAATTTCTTGGGGGTTCTCTCAATACTGCTGGTGGATGACTTTATATCGGCCCAGAAATCTACATCATTGTCCTCCTCTTGATTAATAGAAGATTGAATTTCTTTTTCCCAATGGTTATTAAGCTTTTCGTCACAAGATTTTATCTTAGCCTGTTCTACTGATGTCCAGAAATCGTTTTCCTCTGGTTCCTCTATAACATTTACTTCTTCTTCAGGTTTCTCCGGTTCAACAAAATGGACTTCAGCCTTGAGGGGCTGCGGCATTGTTTCCACTTGAGCTGTTAGGGTTGTGGTCCAGTGTTCTATTTTAGACACTTTCTCCTTTTGTAGGGGAGTGTAAGTCACGGTTTTCTTCTTCTTGGCCCATTGTTGTTCTTCTTGGTTCTTCTGTATGTTAGCCCAGTAATCTACTTCAACTTCTTCTTCCTTTTGCTTTTCTTCGGGTTGGACTTCTTCTTTATTCGCTGTATTAAATGTGGACCAAAAGCTGTTTTTGGCCGCTTCCAGAGAAGCCTGTGTTTTGGCAAAGTCACCAGAGATGGGTCTAGTTGGTTTAATCTCTTTAACCGGTTCCTTAGCTCTGGCCTTAACTTCAATCGATGGCTCGCTAGGTTTTGTTTCGGGGGTTTTCCAAAAGTTCTTTGATTGTTCCATCATCTTTTGAGCCTGCATTTTAGTGGCCATTAGAGTGGCAAAGAAATCGAATTCCTCTTTTGGCGATGAAGTTGCTGTATCCATAGTCTCTTTGATAGGTTCTATATTGGACTTTCCGAAGGAAAACGAAGCGGAAACATCTTCAGAGCAGCGATGGGACGAGGTTTCCTCTAAGCCAAAAGGTTTTGAAGGCTTCTCCACTGAATTTGAACGGGAAGAATTACTCAAGCTAATAGTAACACTGATTTCGCAGTCATTATCATTCTCATCCTCTTCATCACTCTCAACTTTAGCCACACTAAACGAATTTCGTTTCTCCTCAATCTTTGTGGTTGAATTACCCACCTCCACGGTGGCTATATTCTCATCATTCGAACTGCGACTGAAGGAGAAACGCAGTGGCAAACGGACGGTCACTGAAGTGGACTCTTCGTCCTCGTCTTCATCTTTATCGTGTTCTTCAATTTGCTTCTCTACCTCCATATCAGCAAGGGTGGATCTCGAACCATCTTTTCTGATAACTGTTTTGGCATAGTCACTGCTGCTACGTTCCAATTCACTTTCTTCTTCATAGATTACACTTAGATCTTCTTCCACCAAATATTCCTCTTCTATTTCTTCTTCTACTTCTTCTTCTTCATCGGACATTTCCTCGGCTGTAGTGACATCGTCGTCATCGTCGTCATCTGATTCCAATCTATAAACTTGTACATTTGCCACCGATTTAATGGCCTGCAATGGATTGTGCTTCGGTGTATCCTCTTCCTCCTCATCATCATTATCGTCGCTATCCTCCTCTGATGCATTCTCACTGGGAGATCTGACTTCGAGCTCTTTACTCTGCTCTCCTACATAATTTTTCTGCAATTGCTTTGACAAATTGGCTTGGGTGTTGCCACTGGATATCTTGTTAATATTGGCCAAACGTTGACTCAGCACATCGATAACCTCATGATTGTTCGTGCAGACAATATTCCGGGTTTTGGGTCTACTAACGATCTCTTCTATCTCCACAGAATGGGCACGCTTGGGTGGTTCTCGTGCCTCCACCTTAATGTGATGCTGCATAATGACCTGAGAGGGCATGTCATCCGTACTGGGTGTTATAATAATGTCGGGGAGTACGCTACTCGCACGACTTTCCTCGGCGGAACTCTGACTATAGCTAGGAGCTACAGGATATGGGTAAGGACCATATGGAGGCATAAACTGTGGATAACTCGGAGTCTCCCCTGGCTTAAGTGGTGGCGGTGGAGGAGGTGGTGGATAAGGATAAGGATAATAGTACGCATATGGCGGTGGATAAGTTCCGTCTACAGATTTGCCATCCATTGAGTTGGCCAATGGCTGAGGCGGTGGAGGATAGGGATACGGGTAAGGCCAGTGTGATGGGATTTCTGTACCATTACCCTGAGGTGGCGGTGGCATATACCACGGATATGGTGGATAGCCATAGGCATAGGGATAATGAGGTGGTACTGATTGTGATCGAGGACAGGAAATACTATCTGAACTAAGCGAGGAATTGGATGAATGAATGTTATCTGATGATGAGTTATGGTTAATCTCTTTGTTATTATTATTATTCTCATTATTATTTTTCTTGTTGTTGTTGTTATTATTATTATTATAATTATTATTTGAGTTTTCGTTCAATTCAACATTTTCCAAATCCGAGTCCAGCTCGGTGTGAATTTTATGTTCTGAAGTCGGTATCAAAAATTATATAAAAATAAAGAAAAAGAAAAGAAAATAGACACAGTGAGAGTGCGGTTTATATGCAATGTTCGTTTGCAAACAAATATTTAGGATTTTTTTTTTGGATCAAGCAGGCGGCTATATACAGGTGAATGAGCGATGCAAATATGTATGCCACATGGTTGCGATATGTTTGTATCATGCGAAATGAACTAGTTCTTTCATATATCTTAAACCCGGGCAAAATGGTTTTTAATACTCCAAGCAAAACTAAGAAATCAAAATCATAAAACAAAAGGTGAAATCTCTCTAAGAAAAATTAAATATTTCCAAGAAAAATAAAATAAAAAAAACTAAGGCCATGTGTAAGCGTGTTTGTGTATGTTTGTATGTGAATATATCTAAATTATCAGTTAAGAATAGTTGAAAATTTTATATAAAAGGTTCCAAAACTGATTGCAATTGAAGATAACTAGGAATATTGTCTCAGTTAGTTGGTTCGGCGATTCACTAAATCCGTACTAAAGAGAATTTTTAGAGTTCAGACTGGGAATGTATGAAAACTGGTTAAGAATTATTGCATTAAAAGAGAAGAACAGAGAGAAAGAGGAAAATTATTCCTCATCATTTTGCAATCTGTTGTCTTGGGTTACTTTCTATTTATAAAATTTCAACAATCTTCGTTTGAATTAGTAATGTAAAATGTGTATTAGATCTATGTATATACAGCCATGATGTTTGGTCTTCTGTGTGAAAATCTAGGAAATTATCAATTCCATTTGAGACTGCGTGCTGTTTGCCTGTAAAGTTGGTTTCATACAATTCATTGTTTTACACAACTGTACTTACCGGCATTTTCTGGTGTTGTCATAGCCTGTAGAATTTTAAATGATCGACTAGGTATAGCGCTACCTGTATATTTTTTAGGTTCCGGTGCTTGTTGTTCACTAGGTGGTACATATTGTTGTTGTTGTGGTGTATCTGTGTATAAGGAGAGTTTCGATTTGTAATAGCCATAATGATTTTTGTATTACTTTAACCTACCAAAACGTTGCTGTGTTAGACGATTCTGTGCCGAAATGCCATTACCTGAAAAAGGGAGCATATAGTTGTTTATTGATTCATTGGAGATGCCCACAAATTAGTCTACATTAGTAGCGCTGGCGAATTTTGATGGATGAACCATTACCATAAGGGGACATAAACAATAAGCATCATTATTAGTTTCTATCAACCGAAAAGTTTATATCAAATTTTTAAAGCATTAAGCTGCCGTATTAGTAAAATGTTTCTCAAAGATCAACTCCAATCAAGACTTTCCCCCCTCGAAGAACGCACCATCAGCTTAACCTTACCTATGAGAGACACACAGCGAAAAACAAGGAGATAGAGAGAAAGGGGAAACAGAGTGAAAAGGAAAGGGGTGACAAAGACACAAAGGGAAAGAAAAGACAATTGGGGGAAGGCAAACTCTCACCTTGCGGCGACCAAGCTAAAGGCGTACCCGTATGATGTTGCTGTTGTTGTTGTTGCTGCTGATCCTGGGCAATTTGCAGCCGTCTCATTTGATCAATTGTTGGACTATTTCTTGCCTGTTGAGCGCTCATTTGTCGAGCATATTGTGGACGCTGCAATTGTGGCGTCTGCTCCAAAGGCGCTGTCTGAGCGAACGATTCTTGCTGCTTGCCATCGTCGCTACCATCATCCACGGTATCGGTTATCTTTTGCAAAATTCTAAACGATTTCGATTGTATGGGCGGTGAGCGTGGATCGCTGCAAGTAGATATATATAGGCGTAATGTTAGGTTAGGAATTTTGGGTTAGCATGCTATCGAAAATAATGTTGGTAATCAATTTTGTTAGGCCAAATTGTAAGAATTTCTCATTTTGTGGGTTAATTACGATGATTAAAATATCACAATTTATACACAATCGAATTTGTTCTTGTGTCGAATATTAGCTTTGCAAAATGTGACTAAACTGTACTTTGAAAGTTGAATGAAGATAAGTAAAAGAAAATCTGGGAATGTATTGACGATTTTGGTAAAGTCTACAAAACTTTCCACTAAACACACTTAACATATAATATGTACAGTTTACAATGCTTATGATGGTTATTTACACATATCGAGTGCAGTGGCTACTGTATTCCACTCATTTACTACCTGAGACGATTCATTCTGTAGCGTATCTCCGCCTGGAGCGGACATTGATGCACATACAAATTGTAACTGCCTCTAAAGAGTCAAAAATGTTTCGATTGTTCGATTTGGTAAAGAAGCAACAAAAATTAATTTGCATTAGTATTTTGGCAATTTTAAAAATGTTGGGAAAAAGCACAAAAACATTATTATCTAAGGTAAAGTATTTCCCTTTTTATGTTTGGGTTTTTAGTTAGTTTACTGAGATGTTGGAACTTACTTTTGCAGCACTACTGGTGACTGGGAAACAGGTCCGGAGCGACCACCCTCAATTGCAATGGGTATAATCCGGGTAGCGTTCCCATTGCTCTGGATTTGCGGTGATGTAATTCGTTGTCCTGTGACCGGGGCCGTGGCTGGATAATTGTTGTAACCTTGATCGACAAATTGATTAGCTGAGCGTATTATGTGACCAGCAGGCGCTTTCGTAGGAAATAAATAGAGTATACATAGACACATATTGATATATAGAAGAAGTTGGAAGGTTACTACAGTTGGACGTGAGCGAAGGAGTGGGAAACTCTGGCTTGGGTGGAACAAACAAAGTGCGTGATTTGGAGAAGTGGGTGGTTTGGAGAAGAATCTACTTGGTTTAGATTTTTAGTTACAAACATCAAGGGTTTTAGATAGGAAAGCGCCATTTTAAATAATACTACATTGATAAAAAGCCTTTGGATAAAAGCGAAACTCGATTACTTACCACCAAAATTTGGTTGGGCAGCTGCATATGTTGGTGTCTGTTCCAAAGTAATGGGTATAATACGCTCCTAAAATTTGTGGACATAAATTTGAAAACAAATCAGAAATTAACCAATAGTTAACCAATGGATCTTTGGTTCGTTGTAGTAAGTAACTCTAATAATAATAATAATAAACTTACCCTTGGTCCACTTTGATTAACATTATTGTTATTGCTGCTATTGTTGTTACTAGTCGTGTTCAAATTGATCTGCAAACGCAAACCACCTGGCTGAGGGTTCGAGCCAAAGTTCTGTTGATTGATTGGAACAGCTGTTGCTGGTGTTGAAGTTGCACCAAATCCATTGCCTTGAATCAATTGTGGTTGATAGAAAGATGTTGTCTGTGGTTGTGATGGTGCAATTTGAGTCTGTGCTGGTGCTGGTGCTGGCGCCGGTGTCGTCTGTCTCAATGTGGATGGCAAAATGTTGCCATTCTCTTCAGGTCGGGCTTGGGCCCAGGGTGCCTGTTCCTTGCTAGCCGGCTGGGAGCTTAACCAACGCAAAGGTTGGCCAGCCGTTTGCTGCTGTTGCTGCTGGGGCAGCTGTCTCATGGGCGAGTCCCGAGCAGCTGTCTGCTGCTGCTGCTGGAGCAAAATACGCTGTGCCTGTGGCTCAGTAGGTTGAGCCAAAGGAGCAATATAAAGAGAGCCAACATTGGTCTGGTAGTTTATGGGAAAAAGATAGAAAACGAAAACATTTTCAATATCTAATCTAAAAGTTCTAGTTAAAATTTGCTGCGTCTCCGTATCTATCTTCGCCTGCCTCAAGTTCAAAATTCGTGTTTGGCCTTTGCTTATGTCTAATTTTATCCTCAACCGAAGAGTGTGGAATGCGTTCAATGTTCTCTTTTGTTCAGCAATTGCATTAGCTCTTGCATTAGTTTAAAAATAAACTCAAGAATGCTTCCGCAAATGATCTCTCTACATAGAATTTGACATGGTTTCGCTGTGTGCAAATAAATATATTCTCATTGGATTCCCCAAAATATAGAAATAAAAAATTTTGATTTTCAATTCAATTATAAGGCCTTAAAAGCACTGCGCAAAAACACAAAAAAATGTTAATATTACTCATACGGCATTAAATTAATAACACAACATGACGTATGAGTAATTAAATTAAAGGTCAAATTTGAATGGAAATTACATAATCCAAAAGTGTGACTCGGACAAAGAAACTGACATGTCTGAAAGAAACTTATTATATATGTATAAACAAAATGTATGCCATATGTATACGTACGTAATATTTGGATACTCTAACTAAACTAAATTGGTTCATTTAGTTTTGTTTATTTATATTTTCAAATGATCTTATTTTTTAATGACTTACGGGCTTTGCTGCTCCTAAATATGGTGTTTGTTGAGTGCCATAATTCTGTTGCTGCTGGGCATTGATTGCTGTTGCTGCTGTGTCACTTCTGCCTGGGCTGAATACATCGCGAGATCTTTGTTGCTGTTGCTGCTGTTGAACATTGTTGTATATGGGCTGTGGATGTGATTGCTGCTGTTGCTGTGGTGATGCAACGGGCTGAGAACGCTGAGTGCGCCAAGGCACAGATTGAGCTGACTGCTGAGCTGGCTGCTGTTGCTGAACCAATGGAGACACGGCCAAAGGTGGTCGTTGTTGCTGTGGTGATTGCTGCTGCTGTTGCTGTTGTTGCTGCTGCTGCTGTGCCAAACGGAAAGGACTCTCTGTGGATCGTTGTTGTTGTTCAAACGGTGAGCGTGGACTATCTGTCTGACGTGTGTAAACATTTACTGCAGGAGATTGTGGCATAGGCACGCTACGGAACTCCTGGCGTTGCTGCTGCTGTGGTGGAGTTGCTGGCGGCGTGGGCACTTGCTGGGCCAACTGCTGCTGAAGCTGCTGTTGCTGTAGCTGTTGCTGCTGCTGTTGTAGCTGTTGCTGCTGTTGCTGCTGTTGCTGTAACTGTAGCTGCAACTGTTGCTGCTGCTGTTGTTGTTGCTGTTGCTGCAGCGGTGGCGTTTTGGGTGAAACTGGACTATAATTGCTATTGGCAATTGCTGGTGATTTGTAACCTAAATTAACAAAATAGAAAAATTAATAATTAATTTAAGAACGAATTGACAATGTCAAACAATGTTGTTTTAGTGATGTTAGTGGGGAAATTAATTAGCCAATTCATGGGGTTAAATGTGGTTTAAGTCAAGCCGTAAAACCGAAACCGCTTAGTAATTGCTGGGCGATGATGTAATTGAGACTGAGTATCCAAATTAGGTAAACCAAGAACCCAAATGAAAAGTAAAATCCTTCAGCGCGTTCCGCTCAAGCTCACCATCAATGGCATCGGTATAGTCTCCGTTATGAGCTGATTGAGTGGATGGAGCCACTGCTGTTTGTGTTGATGCTGTTTCTGGCAAGGGACTCTTGGATCGCTCTTTGCAATACTCATCCTTCCAGAATGTATTTTTCTCCACCGGTGGTGGAACTTTCCTAAGAGTTGCCATAGGATTCGGTGGTATCTTAATTTCTGGCCGGAATCCCAATGGTGGCGGCTCAAATCGTTGTGGTGTTGGTGATTTACGAGCCGTTGCCGGCGAACCTGGAGCACTAACTCGACCGGGTGGTGCTAGTGTGCTTTGTTGGGGTGGTGGTGGGGGTGCTGCTGGGGCAAACTGATTGCCATTCTTACCCGGTTGTGGTGGCGGCGGCGGTGGGGGTAGCACCTGAAAGGGCATACCCATGGCAGCCGCACCCATAGAGCTGGCTGCTGGTGAGCCACCTGGTGGTGACTGCGGCTGTGTTGGTCTGTTCTGTTGAGAAGCTCCAGTGGCCCCTTCGGATTGGGCATTGCGGGCCAACCGTTTGGCCATACGCTCCGATCGAATTTGGGAGAGATCTATGCCACCTGGTGTATATGTGAAAGGTTTCTTGTCTTTTGTCATCATGGCGTTCTGTACACAGGCCGGTGCCTCGTATCCACCACCTCCACCTGGCCCTCCTCCGCCACGTTGACCATAGCTAAAAAACAATTTGATGAAAAAATATCTCATTAGGCAGTTTCATTTTCACTTCCTCCCCTCAAGCTATGCTAATTTCTTCCACTTCTGCTTTGTCTTCGACTATTTATCATAATTTTTTGCTAAAGCCCTCATTTGTTGTGATCTTTAAATTTTTTTTGTTGCTGCTGCTGCTTGACTAATGACTTGCTGCTCATCGACAGTTCATTGAGCCACTTTTTTATATGACTTTTTATGGCGAAAGTGTTCGCATGTCCGTCTGAAAATGTTATGGAGTAATAGCCATAAAAGGTGAGGCTCTCAATGAAGTGCAAAAATTTATGAATGCTATTGAAAGTGAGTTGAGGGTAAAGGTAATACGGTTTTCACTACCTCTTCGTATGCAAATTAACTAAAAACTTTGAGATCTTTGCAGAGAAACAAAATAAACAGTATGCTTTACTTCTGTATTCACTATTCTCAGTCGATAGTCTAACTTTTATGATCTTAAGTAGGTATATAAAAAATTTATAGGATTTTTATTTTTAATTTTTATGGGCGCTAACAAGGGTGGGGCAAGTTCTTTGTTGTTTGTTCCACCTAAGTAAATTTATTCCCTTATTCTAAGTTATTGTTGTTGACTTTAAAAGGGAATGGTTTTATGACAAACGATTGGCAAAAAGCTTTTAAAATCTTTGATATATATTTATAAACAAAGAAAAAAAAAGATTAGTTTACTTAAACGACACCGCCCAAGATTACGTTTACAAGAAAAATTAAACTAGAGAGCTAAAGTATAATTATTGAATTTTCAATTCTATTTAAACCCTTGCAGAGGATATTATAAAATTGGTCAGAAGTTTTTCACACGCAGAAAGTATACATATTCTGAATCAGCCTCTCTGGCGAAGTCAATCTAGCCATGTCTGTCTGTTCTTCTGTGCGTTTGTTTGCCCGTCTGTCTATTTCTTCACAGTTTTCAGTCATTAATTTTTAAGCTACGTCAATGAAACTTGGCAGATGAGCTTTTTAGACATGTATGCGTCGTAAGTTAAAGAATTGGCCAGATTGGATTACTATTATAAGGTATAGTCACTTTGGGAATAATCGGTGTATATTAAAACAAATTTTGGTTCTTTTTTTGTTTTTTTTTTTTTGCCTTTGAAGGCTGTTGGAATTGTATCAATTGAATTTAAATTAAATTTTAATAATTTTCTTTTTAATTTTGATTGTTTGAATACGGTAAAACATCCTGCAAGTCTTTGGAGTGGCGTATAGTGTTTAGTATTTATAAAATTATTCCCTGTTTTTGGAATTTTGTTCCACTAATCAACTCAAACTTTTGGCTCCTGTACTTCACTTTCAGACTTTTATGCATTTGATATGAAAGTTGATAGTTCTAATCCATTGTCTATACTTTGTTTGGCAAGGAATGGTATTTTTCTGTTCAGATTAGATTGATTCATAAGTAAATAAATCGATTTCCTGAATATATGTATATTTCGCCAACAATTAATCACTTATTAAACAGGAAGAAAAATTAAGTTGACACATTTGTAGGCTTGTCAGGCGTTTATTTCTTTTTTTTAATAACAATTTTCATAACTGCATTCTGTGCTAAATATGGCAATACAAAGCGAAAAAAAAGCACAGAAAACATTTAACAAAACAGTTGTGTAAATTAAATTTCCTATATGTCCATAAAAACGAAAGCCAGAGTCAATAAACGCCGGAGAGGGGGTGGATAATCTAAAACTGATATAAAAATCATATAAAACAAAAACTAACTAGACGACCTTACAATTTTGGCACGCCTTGCACAGTTATGGCAATTTAATGCTTTTTTGTATTCACACATAATCAATGGCAAGTTCAGCAGTAAGAGCTAGTTGTCTTGGCATATCCGATTATATGGAGAGGACAGCATTTCTTCGAGCCAGCCTTAAATGGTGGCAATTAATGAATTGTTAATCTCTGGTTGTCTGGGTCTGGTTGTGGCTGTTTAACTGGTGCTGGTGCTGTCATTAACCGCAAGGAGTTGCGTCATTTGCATTTGACTTTGATGCACACGCTCCAATTTGCATTTAAAGCAGTTCGATTATACAATTGTGGGTGCTGCTGACATTTTGCAATCGTTTTCTAAGTAAACCGCGACTAGCCTTCGTTTTTTGCGGTTAGTGTTGTTTTTTTTTTTTCTTTCGCGTTTGTCTCTGCCTGTCTTTTGGTCATAAAATATTAGCACTTTAGCCATATTCACATTTGAGACGAGTGCATGTGTGTGGTAAACACCTGTTCCTGTTCGCCTGACCCACTTTAAGTGAATCATTCAGCATGCACATCGGGTCGTTTTGTCGCTTTGTCTCAGGCCAAGAAAACGGGCTGGACAACTTTTCCAGAACTAGCTAAATGAGTGCCTGTCTGTCGGTCCATCTGGCTGTCTGTCTGTCTGCCTGCCTGCCCATCACTTTCTTTCATTACAAACAGGCTTAAGATATTTCTTTTTTTTTTTTTTTTTGGGCGAAACGAAACAAAACAAGAATGTCTTCAATTTTCAGTTTTAATTAGACTTTAAATTAAGCAAATTATATGTGGAAAAGTCAACAGTAAATAATTGTGAGAAACTCAAGTGGGTTGTTAGGACTTCAGATAGTCGGATAGAAAGTGCAAAAATCTATTCCGAATTCCAACAACAGTCATTTGAAGAGGTAAATTACATTCAAAAATATTTCAAATGGATAATTCATGCTCAGCAATGTCAATAATCTAAATGTTTAATAGTTTGCTTAGTCCACTTGTTTTTCATATAAATTTATAAACTTGTTACTCAAGTGACCCAAAATCTATGCATATCCTCTACCCATCAAGTAGAGTCAAGAAGTAATAGAAATGCTTTTCGACTAAAATAACCCAGGACCAAATCGGCTCTTACAATTTCACAATTGTTCTTTCTTAACTTTCGCATTGTGCTAAATTCTTTGTTTCAAATTGTCGTCATAGGCCACATGCCAAGATTGTTGAACTGAAAACTAAAAAAACTTTTATGAACGAAAAAAAATGTTTAAAAGATATAGAAATAAAAAAAAACAAAAACTTGAGATACACGCGTTTAGTCTAATGTTGTCTGATGACGTCAATTGCTGGCTCCTGGCGTCAGTAGCCCAATGATTTAAGAGTTTTTCCCTTTTTATCTAATTGCAATTGTTCTATATAGTCACATCCAGCTATGTATATACATATCTATTGTAGTCATGTTTTTGTCTAATGTTTGACAGAATTGGCAATTAAAATGTCAAAGGAACAAAGTGCATAGACTTTGTCTCTCTATTTCGACGTGACTAAAATGAACCTGCACAAATTTAAATGAATCATTTTATTATTTTTCATTTTGTACTTGATGCTTTAAATAAATATTTGTAATCTATAAGTATCAAAAAAAGCGACAATGTGTTTATGTATGCCAAAAATATATTTTGTATATATGTATATATACATAATATATTTAAAAGCGAAGAAAAATACTTGCTCTCATTATAATGATGGCCCCATGCGTGAGGAGAAAATACAATAAAATAACAAAAAAAGAAAACAAAAATTTAAATGAAATGATAGAAAAACATCTGTGCAATTTAAGATTTTCACTTTTTGCAATTGTTGTTGTTGCTGTGATTGTTGTTGTTGTTGCTGCTATGTGGCTCATGCAAATGAGCGTGCAAATATCTGAAAATTGA
The DNA here is from genome assembly GCA_035045865.1 of Drosophila austrosaltans. Classification (NCBI taxonomy): domain Eukaryota; kingdom Metazoa; phylum Arthropoda; class Insecta; order Diptera; family Drosophilidae; genus Drosophila; species Drosophila austrosaltans. The sequence continues at coordinate 185,233 of JAWNOQ010000200.1, forward strand.
CGTTGGCCTATGAAACGCGGAGAGAAAGAGAAAATAAGAACCAAATGGACTAAATGCTATCCTGTAATATTATATTATATAAGAAAAGTAAAAATTAGGCTTTTCATATGATTATTTAGACTAGTAAGTAGCAATAACAAATTGATTATAAAATTGCTAGGGAAAGCAAAAAATTAGAATGAAAACTGGAAAACTTATATAAAATCAAAATGCCTTCAAAACGCTACCATCTAATACCAAACATAAGTTAAGGAATTTAACTTTTTTCTTAATAAAATGTTAAAAAATAATAATATTTTTTATTTTAGCTTAACTAATTTAGTTATCCAAGTCACTCGAACGAAATGTTGCCAGTGGAGTACTTTGCACTTTTTTACGATTATTCTAATCTCTTCTTAATAAAATATATTGTTGACTAGTCTCATCACACCCTCAGCTACCCTAACTTATGGCGTTTATATATATAAAAGAAAAAAAAAACTTGTTGCCTAGAAGTTGCTGCAGCTGCATATTTCAAGATCAAGGGCAGGCAGACATCCAGCAGCAGCAGCAGCAGCAAGAACTTGAAAGCTGCCACATGCAACATGACATAATGATAGTCATTGTCCGTGTGCCTGAATATGTGTGTGAGGGGGTTCTATAAATAGCTGATGCTCCTACAGACTGTGCTCTCCTCTCCAAAACGCCCACATTCCAGAGTTGAGCTAATCTCGCTATAAATATTTGCTTAGAAATTTCGTTCAAGTTTTTTTTTTTTTTTTGCAGCCCTCTTCAATTTTTGCGCACTGGGAAATTGCTTATCAGTGCTGGCTGTCATAGATATAGATAGAGAGTTTTTACATTATTTTTCCACTTCCAGTCCCACTCCCAGTCCCACACTCACTTTGTTTCAAGGGTTTTGTTGGTATTCCCATTCACTGGCAATTCATTCAGTTGAAATCCATGATCCTGACGCACTAAATAGGCCGGCAGTGTATCAATAATGGCATTCGCCTTATCATTATATGAACCGAGTAACTCGCGATATTTCGAATAGACGACACGTTTCAATTGCGGATTTTGGATAGAAGCGGCTGATGCAGATGAGTTGCCTGCAGCTGGAGGAGCCGGCAAAGCTGAGGTAGCCATTTCTCGTTTGTTTTAGTTTCGATTGTCTTTAATATTCACAAATCACAAAAACTTTTTCATAATTTCCAAAGGCACTGAAGTAAATATTATTTGGATGCCAGATAAAATATTGTTACAATAGCTTCAAGTGGATTAAATCTTTTAATTCGTTTGATATATGAAATGTTTTTTTGTGAGAATAACTTTATTATTATTTCAAATCCCTTTGTTGTGTTTACAAGCCCAATTGTTGTAGTCAGCCCATGTGAAAATAGATAGAGAGTTGTGCAATCCCTTAATCAGTTATTGACTTTAACAAATAAATAAACCTGTGTGAAATATGTATAAAAAAGTATTCATATGTAAACATATGGAATGGAATGACTCAGCAGTCATAGCAATCGATCGAGGAACAGAGTCAATCTAATATTGGTCAGAGACCTTCTGCCGGCGAACCGAAGATGATGCTAATGATGATTCATGCCACAACAAAGAAAATAAAATCATCATCATCATCATCATAAAAAAAACAAATCTAAAGCATAAAAGAAAAACAACAACAACAAATGTACACACACACACGGACAGACAGTTCACTGATATGCTGAATGTTTGGATTATTTTTAGGCGTGATCACAAAAAATTTACACAATTTAAATTTGTTTGCGAATTGTAACAATATTTGCTTCTGGCATCACAGAAAGTTTTCTATTTTTTTGTTTTTTTTTTTTTCGGGAAATTAATTCTTGCTTCTCGCACACCCGCTGGAAGTATCTTTAAGTTACATTTGTTTGTATCTCGAAAGCGCAATGGGTTGAACTGAACACAGCAAAGTCTCGACACTCATTGAAGTTGAATTCGTTTGAGGTTGACTCTGGCCTGAAGTTGTTTAGCAACTTGTTGCAGATACATTTTGTTGCCGCAAAAGGAAAATGCGAAACCAAACCAAACCGAACGCTTGATAAACGTTCAGCTGGCACGCGGTGGCTGTGTATCCATAAGATACACGGCTCTAGCATTTTCGTTTTACCAGCAATTTATTTGTCTGTCAAAAAGTTGTTCGACTGCGGCGACAAATTTAAACGCTAAACGCCAAATGTTTTTTCGCATTTCTCGACATTTGTTTCTGTTGCTTCTCCTACTCTGTTTTATCTCTATCTTGTATCTGCATCTTTTCATAGGTGGTGGTGGTGGCAGTGGTGGTTGTGGTGGTGTTGGTGCTCTTGCTAGTGGTTATCGTGTAGCTAATTGTTTTCACTCGCTTGTCATGTAGTCTGCTTATTAGTTTTGTTCATAAGTAATTAAATCGCAATACGTTTATCTCATACGCGTTGTGTTTAGTTTTTGGGGTTTTTTATTTTTGTTTTTATGATTATTGTTGAATTAAATTGTGTTTTTTTTTTTGTTAGACTTTCCCGCCCCAAATTAACTGAGCCACGGAAATGTGGCCCACTTGGCCTTGACAATTTTATATAATTGCTATCTTAGCTTAGTTAAATCATTATGGCCAAAGAAAGCGGAAAAAGAATATTAAATGTCAAATGACTAGACCAAAAAAAAAGGTTTTTTTTTTCTTCTTTTTCTATATCTGATTTAATTGTCATCTTGGCCTGAGGGTAAAATCAAATTATAACAATCGAATGGTTCAGCAAAATAAAAAGCGTGTCGCAAACCAAAGAGGGGAAAGTGTTGAGAAAACGATCAAAGAAATGAAAATGTATCTGAAAGTTTGTCATGTATTCATGTAAGTGTGTGTGTGTATATAAGTAAAAATTTATACTTGTAGTAACAATTTGTAAGTTTACACTAACATTCCAGATTTTAAATGAAGTTACAATCATTGTTAATCGATAAGTGACAACCATTTCCCATGAGTTCCAGTTTAGTATATATTTTTGTTACTCTTTTTAATGGAACAAAACCTATAGAGATTCAACTCAACCTAATCTTTACAATATTCCATCTACCTCTAATTCACAGATTCATTTCATTGTCCCCAAAAAGTAAAACAGGAGTAGCCAGCAAAGACCTAGACACAAATGAGTCATTTTTCAATTGACGCACACTTGAAATCTGAGTGCCTGTCAATAATGTTATGTGAAAACCCAATATACATATATATCTTTTCCAACATTTTTTCTCTCAACAATGAATGAGCCAACATAACACACAAACTGTCAGAAATATGTTTTGGTTTCCACTTTATTCATTCAATAATACTTTTTGGCTTGCTAATAAGTGGGTCAACTAGAAATATCTATAAATACTGTATATATGATTTTCTGTCTGAGCCATCAATCAGCAAGGGCCACCTAATTAGCTAGCTGCAGGCCTTCTCCCTCACCCTCTCCTCTCGATGCTTAAGAGAAGTAAATGTAAGGAAAATTTCGTTTTAATCATGTGTTAAATGTTTCTTCTCATCTTTTAAATTATTTCAAGAAATTTCTATTTTGTTTTTCATTCTTTGGTGGGTATTAGAGGGATTGTGGCTAAAGGGGTGATTTACGATGCATTTTTCAATGCATTAAATATTATATTTGATGGCTCATAAAAATGACAAAATAGAATCGGTAAGATTTATGATTGCAATGCTAGAAAATTGTACAACTTTAGCAGGTATAGGCATTTTTGAAAACTAAAGTATAATGTGAAATTTCATAGTTAATTTCTTTTTTTGCATTGCATTTATGGTAAAAGGAAACAGTAAAACTTCTTTATACCTAACTTCTGTTTAATGAAGTTCTCCGCTTACCCTCTAAGGTCTTCATATCATTCCATATTCTGTGTCTTAACATAATTTGTATATAATGTACCTTTTTTCCTTTTCCTAAACGAAAATTCAATACAGCAAAGTTTGACTGTATATTTATTTATTCTGCTTCATTCCATTTGGTATGAGAAATAGCTTTCAGCACTATTGATTCCGTATTCGATATTTCACTTGGTATATTTTACTTGTTATACCCTTGCAAGGGTATATTCATTTTGGTCAAAAGCGTTTTCGACTGTATAAAGTATATATATTCTTGATCAGCACGACGAGCTGAGTTGATATAGCCATGTCCGTCTGTTTGGATCAACAGCGAGAGCCTTAAAGCCACAGAGCTGAAATTTTGCACCCAGGCTTCTTTTTGCTGCAGGCATTGTATATCGTGGAATCATCCCGATCGGATGACTATATCATACAGCTCCCACAGGAACGATCGGTCAAGAATAGAATTAAACTTCAATAACTTTGTTGTTTTTCAATCAATTATTACAGAATTTCGTGTTTATAAGTTTCATACACCTTCAAATATATCCACTAAGTTTGATAAAAATCGGTTGACTATATCATATAGCTCCCATAGGAACGATCGGTCAAGAATATAGTTTTAGAGCAATCACTTGGGTGTTTTGAAAGCGATTGTCAAGAAACTTGGTTTTTGGAAGTTTTGGATATATAGAAATGTCCGTACTAAGTTTCAGCCAAATCGGTCATCTATATGCTATAGCTTCCATAGGAACAACCGAACATTTAATGTAGGTTTGACTTGTTTTATACGCTTTCTAATAATTTTGTCACATTATAAATGTGTAATTGTTAAATCAGTTTGCAAGGGTATACAAAGTTCGGCACGGCCGAAGTTAGCTCATCCTTCTAGTTTTTTATTTGTTGTAGTTCTCTTTGCACTTGGAGTGACTTAAAAACTATTCCCACACTGCAAACGCCATTTAGTCTAGTTCAAAAATATCATAAATTATAAACAAATTAACCAAAAAAATTAAATAAATGAAAGCAACTTAAGACATATATTTAAATTTATGCATATATCCCTCTATTAATATATTATATAGATAGATAAACACCTCTGCATATATTCATGTAGATAAATTTGAATTTCACACGGGACTGTCAAATAAAACGCCGTCAGCAAACAAAAATTTTCGATGAAGGCGTAAACTAAAACAAAAAAAAAAAAATATATAATATTCGCAAGATATAAAATAATAAAAAAAAAGAAAAGATAGTTTTTAAACGCACACACACGCCCATCATTAAATTTCGACCTTGAAAAACATTTTGTTTACGCATTGAGCCCAAAAAAATTTGTTGGGGTTACAGAGAGGACAAGAATGGGGCAATCAGAGAGTCCATTTATCACTTTCTACTACAACTACTACAACTACTTAAAATTGTTAACAACTCGTTTTGCATTTGTCATTTCGTTATTGTTGTTGCTGTTGTTCGCGTTGATTGCATGACATGAGCCCATCAGGCAGAGAGCCTGGCCTGGGCTTGGACATGGGCTCGGATATGGCTTGCCACTATATAATTATTTATATTAATCTGGCGGCCGGTCTCGAGTGAAAGTGGCCGTTGCCCGTGTGCCCGTTGCACAATGCCATGCAGCAATATTTCTTCTTTAACGTAATTTTTATCAATTTTTTCCCCCGCCCCCTTCCCAACCATGGCCACATGTGGTGGCCGTATCATGGTCATTGGTCGTTTGTTTTATTTTGGCCAGACAAGGGAACCGAGTCGAAGTCGAAATCCAAATCCGCAAATCCCGCCAGCGCCTTTTTCCCATTTTCATCTCTATTTCGATTTCGTTTTCATTGTGTAAACAATTTGTTATTTGTTGTTTACCAAGAAAAATTGCGGCAATATGCTTTATGGCCGAATGGAAAATGAAGCATGAAATTTGATTGAAAACAAGTTAATGGAAAAGTTTTAAAAATTTCATAAATTTTTGAATGTTGAGGAAAATTTAAATGTCTAAAAACTTAAAAATGTAAAAAATTGTTGCCTTCAAATTTTTGTTAATTTTGTACAATTTTTGATATCTTTTCAATGCTTACACACAAAAAAAAAAAGGGTTTGACTGTTGCCAATTAAATTTCATTTTATATATATATTTGTTTTTTGTTTATCAATTAAAATTTATCTTTATTCCTTGCTGGCTGCATACATTTTTCATGGTCATTTGCCATACACTTGAACTTAAGCGCAAATAAATCACATTTCAACAATCAGAAAAAAACAATAAAAACCGGAGAAGTATATGCTAAAATATATATGCAAAAATGTGCAGTTTAAATAAATTCACACCTGAGTTGATGTAATTCCCCCAACCCCCTCTCTCAAAACAGGCGACAAAGAAGTAATTGCGGTTGACAAGGAAAACTTCAACTTGGGATAATTCATCAAAATATCAGAGTGCCGAAATAAATTTGAAGGTACCACGCACTCTGTATACCCTAAGAAGTTTTCATTTATGTTTTGTGGATAAACTTAAATATAATTTTTCTTTTACTTGATTTGTTAAACCAATTGGCAAAGATATATGAAATCCTCACTTCAAGAGTGAAACCAAAATTAAAGCTAATGTCCAACTTTAAACCTGAATCAGTACCAAAAAGACTTCCGTTCAATCTTTATTAACATATATGTCTTCCCTGCAAATAAGAGATTTCAATTTTCTCTGTATAGCAAATGTACCTTTCAGCAAGAGTATACAAAAGTAAACTGAACATGCGTAAATAAAAATAAATAACATCGAAAGGTTTATGCCGAAATGTGTATTTCAAGTTCGCACCTAAATTTTTGAACAATGGAAAATTTTGTCAAGTGTCACTTAACTGAGTTTCGCAAATGTATTCAAAATTGTTATACAAATTGTCGCTCTGATGGCAAATGGGTCGTATGCGTGATGTTAGATAAATAAAAGATTCTTTCCCTTGTTTTTATAAAAAAAAATTATTCTCATGTGTAATAAAGTTTAAAATATCTATTCAATTATTTTTTTTAACTTTTTTAATTTAATTTTTTTGCAAATTTCTGCAGTCTTTTGCAAACTTTTTGTTGTTTTGTGCCAAACATCATTTTGACCCAATTTCCTCAATATTTCATGGCAAAAACAAAATTAATTTTCTTCTCTTGTGAGCACCAGGAAATTTATGTGCGACTCATCAACGTCAACAACGAAATGCAAAAGAAAAAAAAAATAGAAAAATTGAATTGATTTTAGTGAAAAGTCAGCAAAATGGACACTAAAACTGAAATAAAGTGCATTTTGTGTCAAATTCTTGTTGCCGTTTTTATTTTATTGTATTTGGTGGTGGTTCAAACATTTTCTTGTCGTGTTGAGTGTGCGTAAATGAAAACTTCCGGTGAATGCCGTCAGTTCTTAAAATTCTCAACACGTGTGCCAAAATGTTTATATAGACAAATAGATACGATAGTTATATACAAAGATACCACTCAATACATACAACAGGGGGACAGCTGCTTGAAGATTTTTCGCACAGCTTGTTGAAAAATAGGAAAAAAAAATATAATTAATTAATTAATTCGCCGTAGAGAATAAGAGAAAGAGAGAAAAGAAACACAAGAAATTGTCGTCTGCCAAAAAGCGCGTGCAACGTGGATCCCGCAGAGGGCTGCCAAAAAGTGCTACACGAATGGATGTTGGTGGATCAGGGGAGTGGGCGTGGGCGTCGCCATCGGCGTAGGCTTCTGGCCTTCAAATCTCTCATAATGAAATATATATAAAGCCGATGCCTTAATTGTGAAAGAGATCATAAACTGCTTGAGCAGCCGCTATATACATATATGTATACATATATGTTTTTATATATATTTCGAAATATATTGTATACAATGTATAACGCTATCTCTAATTCTATATATTTTATTTATTTCCAACATAAGTTTGTTCTATGGTACTTTTTTTCCTGTTTTTTTTTTATTTTTTTTTTCTTTTTTGCCGGGCGTGGGGTTTTATGGCTTTTCTTTTTTGGAAACTTTTACGGCTAATATTAAAAAAAGTATCTATAGATTGTAAAAACAGCTGCCTTGTAAATGTTTAGCATTAAGAATTGTTTTGATTCATAAATCAACATTTTAAATAAATATGTAAATTAAATATATATCTTCTCCAATGTTTAAAACATTTTAGATTTTCGAAATTTCAATAAAAGTAATTATAATAGATTTTCTGCTCTCAAGTCAAACTTTTTACAAAATATACATATATCGTCTCGAATAAATAAAACAATTAAGATTTTTGAAATTTCAATTGTAACTGTATTTCAATATAGATTTTTTTCTCGAGGCAAAGTTTTTTGTTCAAATTTTATCAAAAAATTTGGAGCGAACAATTTCTATCTGTCTATTGAATTGATGTTTATTCAAAATAAAAATCTATATTATGTATATATAGTTCAAAAAGTCTACTAATAATATATTATTTTAAGATTCTACTCCTATCTTTTGTATAATTAAAGAAATAAATATTTATAATATATGTTTTCTAGTGCTATTAAGAAAAAAGGAAATTGTAAGTAAAAAAAAAGTATAAAAAATGTAGTAATGTATCATTTTCTAAGAATTTCTGATTATACATATAAAGTACAATTTTCTATATACACTCAAATTAAAACCTGATTCACATAAGTAAATTTCATCACTCCAAATTTATACATATCATGATTATATATATATATATCTTTTTATCACTTATTAATATCAACTAAAATTAAAAAAAATTTTTGATTTTTCATAACTTACCCAGAACTCATTTTAATTTATGTTTTTAGTCGTTTCCTCGGATTTTTCAAGTTCAATTTTTTCAATCTTGCCACGCACAGCAGAAACCACTTTTGCCTAATTGCACGCAAGTTCTACGAAATTAGCCCGAAAGAAAACCTATGCACACATTGAAAACACTGGAAAACGCATGGAACAAATTAGTAATTAGAATTTAAAATAGAATTCGCACAAGAAAATCTCACACACGCCTTTTTATTATATAATGGCAAAAGTCACGTCTAACCAAGTTACACAGTCTCACAAACATACACACGCACACACCCACAGAAGCACACATCAATTATAGTTTTCAATATATTTAACAATATATATGTAGTTGAAATAATAGGGTTTTCCTTTCAGTTTTTTCCTCCTTGAGTGGAAACCCTTTTGTTCTTGTGTGAATTTTGTAATTTTCTATTTATAAAACGCGACACGACAACGCATTCGCCTGCTTACTTTTGCCAGCCGAAATACGCGTATCTATATATATATATACTAGATAGATAGATAGATAGATGGACAGACTAGATGGATGGTATACAGCTATATGTTAGTTTTCTAAATTGAAAAGATTTTTCTTTTCGTTTTTGGGATATTATTATTTTTTTATTTTTTGGTTCTCGTTTGCAACGCGTTCAAGTAAGCAGCCCAAGTCGCACTGAATTCGCACAACGAACATTTTCTCGGCCGAAAAACATTTCGAAAATGAAAGATTTTCCTCTTGCCTTAGTATATACTTAGTATTTCGACCAATGGCCATGTATATAGAGAATGATTTTCTATATACACCAAATGTATGTATGTATTTCTGTGTATACTTTTGTATGTGTAAAGTGCGTCTGCTTGGAAAATTCTATGAAATTTTGAGTTTATTTAAATTGTACAAGTTGAGCAAGCTAGAGCCAGTTGTTTGTACTTGGTTTTCTTTTTTTCTTTTCTTTTGTTTTTCGTAAATTTATTTATTGCATTTGTTGCTAGCTCTTTTATTTCGGACCACCGATTCTTTGCTTGGGGCATGAAAGTACGAATATATGTATATATACGCATAGAGTATAGGTCGAACATTAAATAAATTATTGATGCCCCTGCGATTTCCACTATAGCTTTCGATCCGACTCATTCTTCGAAAAAAGTGTGCACACTTTTTTCTCGTTTTCGAACAGCATGTGAGCGAAAAAGAAATTAGAAATAGACCATTCGGTTAACAAAATTTTGTGAAATATATTGAAATATATATTGATATATTGAATAGTATAAAAGTGTGTAAATCGTTTGTATCGTAAGGTTTTCTTGTTATAACTTTCGTATTTAATTAATTAAAAAAATTATTTTGGATGGGTTAAAAATATTTTTGACAAAAGGGTAAATGCTCTTGAGTTTCATATAAGTTTTAAAAAAGGAGAAGCTGTTGATTCAGACAGACAAACGGACAGACAGATGGACAGACGGATATGGCTATATCAACTTAGCTCGTCATGCTGATCAAGAATAACTTTATATGGTCGGAAATGCTTCCTTCTATGCGTTGCAAACTTTTATACCCTTGCAAGGGTATAAAAATATAAAAGAATATATATAAAAGAATCGAATAATAACTTTTTAAAAAGTTAAATATTTGCATTAAGCTTAACAAGTTCCTTTTTAAAAAATAAAATTTGAAGATTAGATTTATATTGTTTAAAATAGATTTATCTTAAAACCCCGATAAAGTATTTTAATTTCTTTTTGAGTTATTAAAGTATTTTCATTAATTTAGTACAGTATTATCAAGTCCAATAAAAAGTGAATTCGCATGCAACAAAATTTTTCAAAAAATACATTTCAAAATAAAACTTAAAAAAATCTGTTTGAACCAAAAGTCGTAGCTTTTCATTCAACACAGAGATAACTTTGAATATTGTCTGAATGTACATACATATAGTATACTATGTTAAACATGCAGATCTCATAGTAAAGCTGCCATATTTTTTTCTGACTAAATATTAAAAAGCTACTAAATAATTCTACCCTGTATTTGAAGAGTAAAGAAGTATATGCAAGTCGCCAAAATATTCTTAAAGAGTAAACATAATCTTCAACAAAATCCACAAACGCTTGATTCACTCAAATAAATTATGGGCAACAATTAAATAAGAATAAAATCATTAACAATTCTAATTGAACAATTCTTCTTTAAGTTATAGAGAGCCCTCAAAAAGGCAATTTGCAAGTCGTTGCTGCTTTTCTTTTCCAAATTATTATAGATGGTATATATTTAAATTTCTACGATTGTATGTACTCACTCCTATCATTTATTCCCATTATATGTATATATATATATATAAATCATATAGAAATGTTGGCAAGAAACAAGGAAAAGGTGGGGTGAGTACTGAAGAAATTCTTAAAACATTCGCTAAATCTCATGTGCAACAAATGCTGACAATCAAAATTAAAGAAATTCTGTGAATGATTTCAAATGCCGCAGCTCGTCTCGCATCATAGACACATGCTAAGATAAATCATAATAAATCACATATGCTTGGACCACTAAACAAACATTCAACTGTGCGTCTATATACTACACATGCTAAATACATACACCTAAATATATATACATATATCTCCGATGTGAGAGGTATATGGGAATAAGTATATATTTAACTATGAGAAACAAAACATAAACCCAGAACGTACAAATCCGAGTGTGGAGCAATGTTTGTGGGAATTAGCTGCTTCCATTCATCTTCCTGAAACAGACAAATAATGTATTTAGAGCCAACATTTCCTCTCTCTCTCTCTCTAGCCTGGACCACCTGTCCAGATTGCAACTATTTTAATTGGCTTTCCTTGGTGGCGTCCATAAATTTTCATCTTTCGTCTATAAATAGTACGTTAGCGGCTCTTAATTACGCTAAATTTTACTTCTTACCTACAACAAATACTTATAATTGATACATATAGAAATTGGTTTTGTACTTTTCGGTTTTATTTTTGTGTGCAAAATGCGCCATTAAATATACAAAAATAGATTTGGTTGAAAAGCGCACAGGGCGCTGCTGAGTCAACGAGTGCCGCGAACATTAACCTCATTAGATGAGCGTAAAGAAAATGCCGATTTTTTTTTTGTTTTTGTTTTTAAAAGGCTGGTGGAATTAGCTGGAAGCTTTCAAGTGTCCGCAATATAAAATGTCTATATAAAGTAGGTGTGGCCCATAACAATGCGATGGATATGGATCGAAAAGCTTAAGCAAAATTTTATTTTCTTGATTTGCATGACGACCCGAATAGATATCTCGTCATCCATATGTCCACATGTGTATATATGTGTATATATACATATATTAATGATGATCTGTAAACAGGCAAAAGTTTAAGTCGCAAAATACTTGTGGATTGTAAATGACAAGATTCGTTTGCCTGCTACTTATTTAGTATACAATTTAAATATGTACAAACCAAAAACAAATGACTGAAAATTAAATGGAAAATAATATTAATTATAGGAACTTAAAAAATGAAATATTTTAAATCCTAAACATCTTTTTAAGATAACCAAAGTGAATCGAATGTGTGCAGCCATCTTTGATAGGGATTACAAATTATAGTTTCATATGGAAAACTTTTCTTTCTCCGCGCTGTGTGAGATTCTTTAATAAATATTCATCCGATTGACTTTAAATTTCAAAATTCAGTTTAACAACTTATTGGCTTTTAAATGTACCCTAAATTTTATAAAATTACAATTGTTTTTTATAATAGTTTGCATAGAAAAAAGAAAGAAACTATAATTTTAAATTTTTGTCTTAAAAAATCCCCCAAAAATTGTTGTTCTTATATATCTAATATCCACAATAAACTTGAGAACCTGACTTACTCCAACACTTTGCTCCAGCCACGCTATTTTGTTTAATTTTGGTTAATAATTGAACTTCCATTTTAGAAATTTCAATAAATTCATTAATTTATGAAAAGAACTTCGTTTTGAGAGGTTCCCTCTTAATCCACAGTGGTTTATTATTTATCCTCTACATTTCCTAATCTTTGACTGATGATACAGGTAGACTAAAGCGGAACTCGATTTTGATACACTGAAGTATCATGAGGATGACTGACTCCAATATAAATGAAATCTTCAAGAATAGCAGCTTTGGTGGAGTGTTTCAATTTCTCATTTTTCATAACCAAAGTCCTATTGCAATGTTAACTATACAATTAACATTTTGTTTTATTGGTAATAAAAGTTTGTTTACTATAAATCTAAATGTATTTAATAGACACAACCAAGATCTAAGACTTCCCAAATCTTGAGTATTCATCAGTTAATCAAGCTATATTTCCCCCTTTGATTTCATTTCTATATCTGCTTTTAGTTTTTGATAACCTAAAGTTATTAGTATTTAGCTGATTTTTATAATTCTGTTTGCGTTTTTAATCATTTTCTAGGCTAGCAAAAATAAAATAATTAATTTTCTTTTCAAATTACCGGTAAAACAAAATTGCTCCCCATCAATGACTTCGTTTCGTGAAATGCGTTTCGATGATCTATTTAAATTCAATCATCTGGTCCTTGATCGATTCACAGAGGTTTACAGCTTGGCTTTCTTTCTCAAACATCTCATTCAGTGGTCAAGTCTAAGTCAAGTGGCCGAGTCCCCCAACGGCCAAATGAAGGGCTATATCTTTGGCAAAACTGTTGATGCACATCAATTTCATGGCCATATCTGTGCATTGACGGTCTCTCATGATTATCGTCGTCTGGGCGTGGCCACGAGTCTAATGAATCATTTTGCCAAATTGGTGAACCAACAGGGAGCTCGGTATGTGAATCTATTTTTGAGATGCAGTAATATTGCTGCCCATGAACTATATCGTAAACTGGGCTATATACATCGAAGAACTTTGCTGGATTATTATCCCGGAACAGTGCCAGAAAACGCATTTGATATGCGAAAATCTTTGTCGCGTGACCGGTCAGAACAATCGATGATTGTCATTTGCAGTCAAAAGGAACCAATGTCCGAATATGATGATGACGCTAGGGATCAGACTTAGTATATATAGTACATTATGTTCATTTTTCGTATAACTAATTAAAGCACAGGCAAAACTTAATTACTAATTTCAAACAACTAACAAGTTTCCGTTGACGCACAAATTGAAATTGGCACTAGGCAAAATTGTTTGGAAAACGCAAAAGTTTAAACACAAATTTATAAAAACTTTATACATTTTCCAAGAAAGAAAAAAAGAAGATCTTAATCGGCATCAACATCCGTCTACAATTTAAAATATATAGTAAATGGTTTACGGAATTTACCTTTATTTGCAATATATATCGGATATAAAAGCTGTTTCAGATTGTGGGTTAACGAAATTGTTTCAAGTGTACTGCCATCAGCAGATGCTTTATCATTAGCAAATTTTTTGTTTTATCTATGAAAACAATGGTCAAGGCTCATGTTTTGCGTAAAAATATATACATATATGTGTATAGTATAATGTATATATAAATTTAACATATGTCTGAAACACGCGCAATGAGCAGCATGAAACATATAGAAGTTTGCCAAAAAAACAAAATTTCTATCAAGCAGACAAATCATTTCATATGGCAATCGTTTTTTTTTCATATATTTGACATAGATTTTAGTTTTGCAGCGGGCAATGAACTTTTATTGGGATTCTCTTTTTCTTTTTGAAAATATGTTTCTCCATGTTGTTTTATGTGCCCAATAAAAAGTCCCTTAGTCCTAGTAGATATAGCATAAATAAATGGAGCAACATATATGCCAAATTACAAACTTTATTTGTCATTCTGCCCTCCAAAGATTTCTTTTTCACATCGCTCTTCAGTGGCTTACGCATATCATAGCCATGCTCTTTCATTTGGTAAAAATTTGGCAACCAAGAATATTTTACATAACCGAAAGATTCGTAGAGCTTTATAGCCGATTCATTGCTCTCTCGTACAAAGAGATCCACATACCAGTCCGACTTTAGCTCCGATGCTTGATGGAAATTTGCAACCAATTTTGTTCCCAGCCCCAAGCGGCGATATGTGTGATCAATGCCCAATGAACAAATATGAGAATGACTTGGAGGTTTCTTTTTTGATTTGATTTCCTGGTCCTCCTTTTTGTTGCCCTCACGGGTTCCAAATATATAGCCTGTCAAATTAGAATTGGGTGCCACAGCAGTTTTTGAAAGTTCAGGATACTTTAGGAGCCGCTCTAGATAAAATGATAATGAATACACTTCAACTAATGGATCGAAAAATATTTGGTTAAATTTAAGAAGATCATCTAACAAAAATTCCCGAAAGGCAGACATGTCAAAAGACTTGATTTAATTATCTTTTTTAAACAAAGAATTCAACGCTACCTTAAAACAAGATTTTCAAAACCAAACGAATGATTTGTTTGAATTCGATTACTTTTCGAATGTTTTTAGATAGTTATAGTAACTTAGGGAACATTTTAAAAAAATGGTTCCTGAAAACCATAAAGAGATATCATGGAAGGATCTCCATTCAAAATGCTGAATGTATGTCCGTGTGTATATTCCTTTTTATGACCTACTGTGATAACACAACTGCTTCTCTAAATTGTAGTCAAGAGCCACAAGCCAATGAAATTTTTTTAATGATCCTTTATTTGTAATTCACATTTCTGTATTCATTTTTTCTCATTATTATTATTAAGAAATGCCTTAAAGTTTTTTTAAATGCCAACTGAAATGAAAAGCTTCGAGTCAAAATGTAAAGCTTTACTGCAGTGCCTAAAAGTATGCCACATTTGAGTATGATATAAAACTGTTGCCCCAAAATGCACGCAATGAAAATCCGCATAATTAAATTTTTAGTTTTTAATCACATCTTAAGTTAAACACAAAAATACTTCAATATACACGCATCTTAGAAATTATTTGATATTTTTATAAATCCATGGCAACAGAGATGTGACTCGTGTATAGACCCCAGGATATTGTCCCTTGCCGCAGCCAATTCCCCAGGAAACAATTCCCACTTGAGTGTAGCGACCGCCATCGTCTCTGACAATCATGGGACCACCAGAGTCCCCCTAAAATGGATTAAAATAAATATATGAAAGTGGGTGAATCCAAAGAGTTATGTTATCATTTTGTACTTACACTGCAGGAATCCTTGGCGGCCTGGCCAGCACAAATCATGGACTCAATAATCCCACCTGGTGCTGCTCTGCCATATTTGCGAGCGCATTCAGCATTCGCCCATATAGGTATATCTACTTTTTGCAATATAGACGGCTGTGGTCCATTTTCCCGAAGACTACCCCAGCCGGCAACTGTGGCCACTTGACCGCTATATGAACGCGACTGTTGGGCAGCAGAGGTGGGCAAGCAAATGGGTTGAATTTCATGTGAGAAGGGCACGGGTTCGCTCAGTGTCAAAATGGCTATATCGTTGTGCTGAAAAGGAAAAAAGAAATATTATTTCATTAGTTGAAATTTACTAAAAGAAATGTAGAAGGTACTAACCAGCGTGCTAAACTCGAAACCCTTGTGCCGCACAAGACGTTTAATTCTTCTTGCTACATGCTTCACCTCAAAGTCCGTGCGTATATTGTAGTCACCCAAATGTGCCGTTAGAGCGGCCACATCCCAGGATGTCATCCTGCAACAAGACAGTCAGATTACAGGACAAATGAAAATTTATATAATTTCATGGCACTTCCTACCGAGCCACGCAATGCGCTGCTGTGAGTATGTGATTATTTGTTATCAAACTTCCACCGCAAAATTGTTTTCCCGACTTGAAAAGCACAGCTATCCAAGGGAATTCATATGGACTGGCATTGGTGCCACCCACAATGCGCTCTTGATCGGGAGAAACAGGGTTCTTGTTACCGCATTGCAGCGGCAATCCTTCTGAAGTGGTTCCCGTCGACGGACGACGAGTTGTTGTAGGAGGCGCTGCTGTGGGTACATAACTTGGCCGACGAGTGGTACTGCTGGTTGGCCTACTGACTACAGGTCTTGATGTGGTGCGTCGTGTAGTGGGTATTCCGGCAGACCCTGGATGAGTGGGATAATGATGATTGGGTGGATGTGTGGGTATTGGTGGTGGCCAACCCCCTGTGCTGGGCGGATGTGTGGGAATTGGTGGTGGCCATTGAGCCACACCACCAGCAAAACTTCCAAATGGCCATTGATAAGGATAAATGGTAGTAGGAGTGACTGGTTGGCTTGATGTCGCCGTTGACTCTGGCCGATTCGCTTCAATTGTATTCACATCCTGAAAATCTGGTGTATCCTCCACACTATTCATATTGTCTATAGGATCTTCAACGGCAGGTGGCGCCTGTTCTTCCTCCTGCTCTGGCTCATCAACCTCATCTTCACCCTTGTCCACCTCATCATTGACTTCTGTTAAAGGCCTCTCTGTCGTAGTAGTAGTTGTTGTTGGAGGCGGAAGTGGGAAGACACCAAATGAATTGGACTCAATATCCGTACAACATATACCATTATTGACACGCCCGAATTGGTCAAAGAAATTGCATAGATCCGCACCCAAACCAAATCCCAATCCCCCACTATTCGGTGGCCATTGGCGTACTGCTAAAAAGGTCAACTGACGAGCCACACGATAATACTGACGGCAATTGGAAATGCGTACACAAACTCCCAGCTGACCACGAGTTGTAAGACATTTGGAGCCCTCCCAGGCACCAGATCCACCTTGGAGAAGAAATAGATTGGGATCGAAAAGAAGTTGCCGTTGCTTCCGACTCAAGTTGGGTGAAGCTGCATAGGAAGACAGAAATAAATTGAATAAAAAAATTGACAATTAACTGAATTATGCATGGATATACATCGAAATATATAAATTCTTTGAATGTCCTTTATAGAATTCTTGTGGTTTCTGAGTTGGAAGGAATAAATTTTAATAGTAGCTTTCTCCTAATGAAATATTTTTAAAACTGAATTCAATATTTTTGTACTGCCTTTCCCTTAAATTTATTTTAGTTGGTAGCGTAGCGACGCTCGCAGGGTACAGCTAATACATAAAAATATGCTTAAATGGGTATAAGTAATTGTAAAGTATATGTCGGAGATGGAATAGGCCAGAGATGGCCAACTTGATTAGACCCAAGATCTACTGTTCACTGACGACACCCTGTGGGATCTACCAATTACATCGACTGGACTAATAGATCGCGATCGACCGTTTGGCCACCCCTGGAATAGGCTATAGTGGGTCTCGTATACCCTTTGTACCCTATGTTTTTTTGTTTCTCTGTCTATTTGAGGGCTGTAGTGTTCAGAATTGGAACTTTGACACTTACGGTTTAAAAGGTTAGTTTGGCATTGACTGCTGAGTCATGCAAGTTTGGCACTGGATGTCTAGTCATTAAGGTGACAATTAGAACTTGGCGACATACATATGTACGTACGTCACTGTTATTAAGAGAGATGATAGCAGAGGCTGATATCGAGTGTGGTCCAGTGGGTGGCTGATGGAAGTACGACTGCGAAGCAGTCAAAGATTAACTATCAAGCGGAACAGGCTGGAACTCGCTGCTCTAATAATTAAATAAAATAACTATGGCGGACATACAAATCAATGAGTATGAGCACTCTTCGACATATACAAATTATAATACAAGCAAAACTCAACAGGTTTAAGAAATTACGGAAATTTGCTCGAAATTTGTGTTTTTTTTTTATCGCTTTATGCATAAAAGTCATTTTTACATATATGTTTTACAAAACTGTTACATAATTCAGATTAAGCAGACTGGTAAATTTAGTTTAAAACGATTACACATTTCGGAAGTACTATACGTTAGAAATATATAGTAATTTTAGATCGAAATTTAAAAACATTTGGAAAAAAAAAACTTTAAGCTCGCTATTCTTGGAACATTCTTCTTAGGTTACTCGAGTGTTTGTAAAATTTTCAATATCTTCTACCCATTAACCTCTTGCAAGTACTAGACTCATTATTATCTACGTCCAACTTTCTAACAACAAATTTTATTTTTACAGTATTAGATATAATATCGAATATGAACTTTAACTAGAAAGTTGGAAAAACTCTGGCTGTGCCATTATTTATATACCCTTTTAAACATTGTGTTATTCACTCTTGTTGGCCTAAAGATATAATAATGTTGTTATCTAATAACAATTTAAACAAAGGCCATAATCATGTTTGGATCCGTTACTTATATCTTACATCTGTATGGAGATGAATATATAAGGACTAAATAGATAGGCAAATGAAGCTTCATTAGTTGAACAGTACAAACATCTGACCAAATTTAGAATAAGCAAATAGTTTTGAGATTCAGCACATGGCAAGATGCATAGAATTATAAAATTTTGCTAAAAGTTTATATAAAAATAGTTGGGATGCCCCTGCCACCGATTTTTCCAATTGATTGCCCCTTGAAATTTTCCTTGTTTTTTTTTTTTTCTCCCCATTGAAAAGCACCAAAAACACTCATTTGAAGTACCCGCCTTTGGTACATACATCCACTTGAAAGCAAAGTTCATTAGCCTCTCTCAAAGATTTGAGCTACATACGCAATTGCCTAGCCAAAAAAAAAAAAAAAAAACTATTGTATAAATAAGCATACAACTTTTTTTCCATTTTCTAGTTTTTTTTTTTTTTTTTTTTGCGGTGTTGACAAAGCACCAAAATGACAAAAAATAAAAGAAAGAAAAAAAAAAAACAATCGACCAATATTTACTTAACATTCGTTCACGTTTCGGAGTTTGGAGTCCCCGCTTCTTGTAAAACGTTGTTGTTCCTTTCAGTCGGTGTGCGATTACTCAATATTTTGACATATACAAAAACAAAAGCACAGAATATTGACAATAAACTTAAGCGCTTTTCAGGCTGAATGACAATTGCTGTGCCGATTTATTATTTCTACCCAGTTTTCTTCAGTCAGTCTCTCTCCCCGGTCTCTCAACTTTCTACTGTCACTTGTCGTATTTGTCATATTCATTGGCAGCTTCTTAAAATTGGTCTAGGCCTTTGTTTCCCTCTAGATGCTGTTGTTGTCATTTAACATGCGTCTGCTATTTGTTTAATTTATTACACATTTCGCTTTGTCCCACATATTTTTATATTTTTACCAAACGCATATTTTAAATTAGCCAAAACGAAAAGCAAACTGTTCTTTTCTCATTTAGATTTTTATTGCCCTGATTGATTTTAGTAGGTGTAAAAATAATTGGCACTAAAAAGTGCATAAAATTGGATCATATGAAAGAAGGAAAAATTAATGCAAAATCTGCACGTGGTACCCACTGGACAAAGTTGTCAGTGCGTAATGAAGAATACGTTCACATCGTGCCTGGAATTTTTAAATTGAATTTTTACTTATTTTGCATATTACACCAAATCTTTTAGCACGCACTCGAAACACCCCAAATGGAATCTATACAAATTCGTGTGTGTTTTTCATGTGACTCACTTTACATGATACTCAACGAATCGGTATTCGGAATCGATTCGATACATAAAACACTTCCCCACTCTCCCCTTTTTGCACAAGACAAAACAGAGAAATGAGATTATTATTATTGTTATTATTTTTATTATTATTGTTACTCATTTGCCCCAAATAATGTTGAACATTTTTATAGGGGACATTTCTTTGATGGTTTTTAAATTGTTTATGACAATCTGTCATCGTATATATATTTGTAAAATTTGACTTTGATCGACAAGAGTGAAAAGACAAGATCCTGATTGGAATTTGACACAGTTGGAAATATTTGTATGATCTACTTTCTGGCAATCAAAATTCAGATATTTTTTACTTTACATAGGGAGAAAAATGCATTAGATCGACAATAGGTTAGTAATTTGGATTCATCTTGTTAGTTTAGTACAATTAAAGATATATTTCAAATCAATTCCCTTTATATAATGAATATATTCTTGATCTTTATGAAAAGATGAGACGATGTAGATATGTCTGTTGTTCTCTGCTTTTTAGATTGTAATTTTCAACCTGTGTTAAAGAAGTTTGAGAATTGACCGGGTGGGCCTCTTATAAGATATAGCTAGTGTAGGAGCAATCATCCACCACGCCCATTCAATCATGGGTTTTGCATTGAATAACACTAGACTAACTAATTGGTCATTTATCAGCTAAAACTATTTATTTATGGACTTAAATGAAAATGATTTCCTAGATACCGTCAAAAATTGAGTCTGTAGAAAATATCCATAAAAGTTTCAATGCAAAGCATTGCATATTACCTGTATATAAGAAAAGTTAGCTCATTTTGAAAAAAAAATATCAAAGAAGCTAACTTTGGCCTTGCCGAAGTTTGTATAGTGTTAAGCTTCACTGTTTTATTATTTTATTTAAAATTAAAAATTCTAAAATAATTGGTATAAATGTTTAACAAAACAAAGAATAAATTGATTTTTTTCATGAAGTACCTCCACGTTTTATTAAATAACTCCGGTGATAATTACCCGATCCAACTAATTTTCAAACTTTACTTGCCTGATCGATTAAGGAACTTAACTTTTCATGTTTCAATCATGTAGCTTAAAATTTGAGGTCTATAACTTGATAGAAACAGACAGACGGACAAACGGGCATGCCACAATCGACTCGGTTGTTAATGCTGATCAACAATATATATACTTTATGGAAAACGTATATTTCTATGCGTTACAAACATCTGACCAAATTTACATTACCCTCTGCAAGGGTATAAAAAAAGGGAACTCAAATGTACATTTCGAGCGCTGTTTTGTCTAAATTTGATGATAACAAAACAATTATTTGGTTCCTCATATGCAATTTTTAATTTAAAAAAAAAATTACATACAAATTTAGAAAATTACTAATTCTTAAAAAAGTTTATCTAGACTCTAGATTGTAGAGTACCAAAAGTTTCAAATAGTTCTAAAACAACAAATTTGCATTTACTCTCAACGAATCAAGTATTGAATTATTACAGAAAACTGTTCTTCAGTTTAAAGAACTCTGTTGAGGACTCTCCATTAAAATAAAACTCTTTCTTGTATATACTGAATGACAATTCTTGTTTTCATGGCTCGAACCTCTTTTGCAAAATGTTTCTTGATCACATGCGTAAATTTGCATTGGCAAAACAAGACGCCGTCGATACAAGAATTTAACCAGTTGCAGATACTTTGGCATCAACACAAGTCAAGCACCTGATACCCAAGAGCAATGCAACCGAACCAGGGGCAACTTACAAGTTCAAGGTCTGCAACACCGTTACAGACAAAAGGCAAAAAAAAAAAAAAATAAACATAAACCAGAATTTGAGCAACTGAAGGATATAAGAGATGGCAGAGTGTGGATTATAAAAATATGGGCGGCAGTTTATGGCTGCTATATCTTCTTTTTATGTGCTAAAGTCATATAAATGATATTTATACCATCTGTTTTGTCTGTTAACAAGCATTAAACAAAGTGGTCATCAAATTAAATTGTTTTGCCAGCTTCGATTTAATGAATATTGTTTTGCCAAGCAACGAAAGGTGTCAGCCTTATTGAGTTGTCGCTTGTAATTCAATCTCTTTTGCCGCATGTACTCATTCAATTGTCACGCCTCGCTGTTTAGTGCCTTCTAATTGTTGGGGCATAAATAAACGAGCATACAAAACAAGTCAGTAAGGCGGCCATTGACAGGAGGGCCAGACAAGCGTTGACAGCACTTGAAGTTTATCTCGGCCCTGTCAATTATCAATTGAGATACATAAGTATCCGTTGCGACGCCTACACAGAATGATTCGCTAGAAAGTCGGTTAATTGGCCTCAAAACAAAGAAATGGCCACACATCAAATACAAAATTATTTGTCACATAATAGAAAATTTGCGTTTTGTTTCATTATTTTTATCGAAATTTGAAGGTCAGTACAAGTAATGCCAGTTGCGTGATACGCATAAATTCTTCTCAAGTATTTGAATTCTATGAAAAGTCTTTTCAAAGTCGTTGAACCTTTTTTTTTCTCTTTTGCTTTTTTTGGGTGACGTAGAGAGTGAGTTTGAGAACGAGACTGAGAAACAAAAGATTCTCAATTAAAGGCAGAGAAATACACAGAAAAATTGTATATCTTTTTTGTTTCATAATGTGAATCAGCAAGGTTTTGTATATTCAATCGTTTAAAAATAAAAAAAAATTCGATTTGTTTAATAGATTCATTCATATCCGAATGAATAGAAATCACAGGTACACCAATTTAAATTAAATTAATTTTAATAATTGATACAATCAGAGTATATAGAGTTTCTGAATCATCCAAAGTTTAAGTGAGTTCACCAATTATACAAATAATTAAAAAAATTTCAAATTTTGTAGCGCTGTTATAATTAGATGTATATGTATTTCACTTATACCAAGCAAATTAACAAAAAATTTCGTTAAAATCAAAAAATGTAAGAAATTTAGCGAACTAAACGTTGTTTCTTCTTTTCAATATAGTTATTTTTTTTTATGAAAAAATAGTTTCACTATTTTAAGATGTGAGTAATGGAGGCATAAAATGAAGTTCGTTTCTTAAGTCTTTTGATTTTCTCGCTTTTGATCACTTTTAGTCTTACGAATGAAATAATTTGTTAATGTAATTAAACAAAAAAAACTTCTTTACCCTCATCCAGCAATTCGGTGGCATTAAGAACTACTCCTGTATTGGCTGTTGACTTTAATTCACCCACTGTTCTTGGCACATCCTCGCCGCACGACGCTTTAAAATGCAACAAATGCACACAAAGCAATAAAATTCGCAAAAATGTAAACATATTTTCGTTGTTGTTGTTTTTTTTTTTTTCGTTGCTGTGCACTGCACAAGTAAAATTCTTTTAAATTTCAATTTGTTTTCGTTTCAACTTCGTTCCAGGCCATGCCATATATATACATATATAAAATTGGCAACTATATGGAGACGCGTCCCGTTCTATTTTGAATTCAAGGCACGTTGTCCCTTACCGATGGCATTCACCTGATCACAAACCACTATGACGACGGCGATTACGACAAGTTGCGATGGATTCTTAAAGGCACACAGGACCGGACCGGACCGTCTGTTGGCTTGTGAGGTCCGCACACTTCTGAGCCAACAGCGGTCTTTGAAGTTTGGTTAACAGCTACGCTTTCTGGCCAGTACTGCGACTGCGGCAGCGACAGAGGCAGCGACAGAGGCGCTAACTGAGCAATGGTAAATTTAAAGTCAGCCAACATGCCAATTATTAACGCGTTTTTTTTTTTTTTTTGTTCGATGACGATGACATGTTTCGGGTGCCCCCTCCTCTATTACCGCAGACTTATTGGTCCAGCCTATTTCTAATGCAATGATGACAAATACCGCTGATCACCGGCACATTTAAACTAGTTCGAGTGACGCCTTCGCCTTCATTTTACCCAGACACGCACATTTGCTCTGTTGAGCAGACAAGAGACTGGAATCGGAGATCGGAGAGTGCACGCCTGGAAGTTGTGTGGCTGCGGATGATGCTGCTGCTGCATTCTATTAAATGAACAAAAAATAATGTAGAATCCAGTTGCGGTTGCATCTTTGCATTTCTATCTCGATTTGCCATTATTTAGCACTGAGAAAAATCAGAAAAGAAAAGTTTAAAATACGTACGAAATTTGCATTGCTTCTTAAAATAAATGAATCTTATAATAATTTTATGCGGTAGTAAAAGTTAACCTATCAAAAGGATAAAGAAACATTTTCTCCAAATAGATCGAGTTATGCTTTGTAACCAATTTCCAGTTTCTAACTTAAAAAGGAATAAATAGTATTTCAACTCTTATCTATATTATAATATTCTTGTTCAGTGTATGCATAGATTAAGTTTCCATTTAAATTCCTAGGCGCTCATTTCATTTTGTTCTTGATTCTCGGCCTGACCACGGTGTAGACCAAAAACCCCTTTTTTGAATTCGTTTTCATTGGCCAGCGGCTTGTGTCGGTACGACTCCTTCTGGTCCACCTTCTTTGTCAGCTCTCTCCATCTTTCTCCTGCTCCCTCATCTATGTGTTGGAATAATATGCGCAATTTACGATGTTTGGCGTACATTGAACTTGAAGATGGTAAGCCAGGATTCAATTAAAAATTCGCATTAATCAGAGCCCGATCGGCGCCTTGGGTGTTAAGAGTGAAAAAAAAATTATAAAGCCAATTGTTTGAAAAAAAAGTATTGGGCACTTGATACCCACTCCCCGAATGCTGATCGATGGGAAATTAATGCGTGACGTTCTCAAGTGTCACATCCAACGGTCATGGTGGCCTAAGCTCAAAGAATCAGTTTATAATTGGATTTCAATATTTTGCCAACTAATTGTCTGTAATTGAAGCTTCAGGGGCTTTTGGGTCAGATTTACCTGTTGATTGATCGCAAAAGTGGGATACTTGAAAGCAATTTGAATTGAATTTCGATGCTTTATTTATGGATCAAGTGACCTAACCATCTCAGTATAGAAAGGCAATTCGTTTGAACGTTTTCACTGACTGGCTTGGAGTTTACGATTTTCAGTAATGCCCCACAAAGTATGCTAAGTATTTAGCCAGTTCATTTGCAAAGACCTGATGCATAATTTAGGGATTTCATTTCACTATTGTATTTGAGTGGATCGACATTTTAAGGTTTTTATGAATAACTAGCAGTCCCGGCCATTGCAGTGGCTAATTTTTATAGCTCTTTTGTCAACTGGATCACCAACCATAATGATAGCAACCTCATTAATAGTTGGAGCATTGATTCTGCCAGCATGTACACCTAGTGGTACTTTTATGACGATTTGATAGTTGTCATTTTGCAATTGTGGCGAAACTCTCTTAATCAATCGAATTAGTTGATTCTGTTCTTCTTAAAAAATTTCCAACGATAGTACAATTGTTCTTTCCTCGACTTGTTCAATAAAATTATTATGGCGCCAAGTTATGTGGCGGTCCCTTTTTCAATCTTTTTTAAAAAAATGCACATAATAGTTTATTCAACCATTTTAAATAGTTCTATGAACGCATGGATAAATGTCAATCATTACTTACAGATTTTGACAAAAAAATTTGACAGCTCCGAAATTAAAGAACGCATTTTTCAAGTATTCATCAATTTTTCAGTATTATTAAGATATATTCTGCTATTCGAGGCGGAGACAAATCCAACAAATCAAAAACCAGAAAAATTGGTCCTGCAGATCTCGAGTTATAAGTGTTGTAACAAACCCGACTTTGTTTTATATATATAGATTTCTATAAGTTTTTAACATTTTGCTTTTGTTAAAAAAAATAGGAAAATCCCAAACTGATAATTGATAAGACAAAAGAAATCATTAGAGGTGTAGTTTCTCTTAAATGAACTCATGTCCCATGAACTCTCAAAGCTAAAAATGATTTTGCTTTTCTAACTACAATCTGCATCCTATATTTAGTAGACAGACAGAAGATTTAGATTTAATAATAAAACTTAAGTTCTTATAAGTATAAGTTTAAAACTTTCGAGCTTCTACTACATATATGCTAATATCGAATATAATTAAATAAAAAAAAATATCAAAGAAGTTAAGAAGTATACCCTTGCAGCAAAATAATTGGTATAAATGTTTAACAAAATCAAAAAAAAACAAAAAGGAAGAAAAACCACACCTAAAAATTTTCACTTCTTCATCGAGCATTGGGAACCATCAAACACCGAAAACCCATCGTGCGACCGATCTCTACACACTACGCCACCGTCATTAATTTTCTAGCGTAAGCTAATTCGACATATATAGCAAACCCATTGCATCTCGCTCTTTCAATTTCGTTCTGTGTAAGAACACAACTAAAATATTTCTGTCTCTCTCACACACCGCGTGGTGGTTGAATTTTTGCATACGTATGTGTGAGCGTGAGCATTAAAATACATTTAATTTCTATCATATATGATTATTGATTTGTAACCTTAATAATAATCCGATTTAGTTCAAACTTGGTGTATAGTGTATGGATACAAATTAAATTTAAATACAACAACAAAAAAACAATAATTTTATATATTTCTTATGTGGTGCCGCGCGGATTCGAACTCGGGTCTCTTGTGTTGGTACGGCAGATTTCTTTGAAATTTTTTGTTGCTGGAGTAAATAGCTTATATGGATGATTTGTTTTATTGATTTGTAGCCGTAATAATTATCCGATTTGAGTCAAACTTGGTGGGTAGTGTCTTGGTACAAATTAGATTTATATTCCAAAAGAAAAATAAAAAATTTTTAATTGGAACCCTATTATTCCGATATTGGATATATCATATAGTAATCCGATCCGACCGATTTTCATACTTTGTCTACCTACACCTTTAAGAAAGCTAACTACCAAGTTTCAACTACGTAGCTTAAAATTTAAGTTCGAAAAGGGACGAACGAACAGACAGACGGACAGACGGACATGTCTCAATCGACTCGGCTGTTGATGCTGATCAAAAATATATATACTTTATGGGGTCGGAAACGTATATTTCTATGCGTTACAAACATCTGACCAATTTTATAATACCCTCTGCAAGGGTATAAAAATAGATAAATATAAAAAAAAGTAGCTAAATAAAAACCAAAAACCATAATCGCACTTACTATTAAAAACAAACACCTTGTTTCCGTAAATTTTGAAGGGAACAATTAACTAAAAAGTTTTATTTCTTATATTCCATTGAATTTTACTTATAAACAAAACTTTCCTTTGCCATAAAGCTAATTCGGTCCTTTGGTAGAGCAGATGCAATAATAATGAAAAACCTAACAAAAAAAGAATATATTCTTTTGGCTTCAGCAGCTTTAACTTGTTATAACGCTAATATTTTCATAAAAACCAAATTTACTGTTCAAAAAGAACCCAAAAAAAAAAGATCTTTAAGATATTCATAATTTAGCTAGTAAATGAACAGACTAAGGATGCGATACATGAAGAGTAACAGTATCTGCTCAATTAGTTATTAATAAAATCAGATTTCAGTCAGCGTCTAGAACTCCACGAGAACAGACGTCATCGGTGATAAGCTCGTCGCGATCAAACTATCACTCGTTTACCTCCCACTTTTTTTTTACCTTTTCTATTTTGTCTGTTTCTATTTGACCGTCAAGTAGTGAGCTGAATCTTTTTCATTTGCGAAGAAAAGAAAAAAACAGCAAAACCATGGCCCCAGGGCCCCCTATAGGTAGGGAAAACATGTTTTCCCTACTAAGTGATAGCCCAAAGACTAAAAAGAAAAGACAATTTCAAAAGATACCAATCGAATTTCCAGATCTGCCAGAAGTCACAGCACAAAACCCTAAATACATCACCTTAGCAGCTAAAGACGCACTCAAACCCATATCAGATTACTCATGCTTTGCAGTATATAGAGCAATTCAACTAATCAGCAAAGATATTGTCTCCATATCTACCTTACGCGACGGAAACCTTCTCATGCTTGTCAAAAACAAAGAGGTGGCCGAAAAATTCTTGAAAGCAAACGAACTTCCCGGTATATGCAAAATTACCTGCAAACTGCACGAATCGTTAAACAGCATCAAAGGTACTATTTATGCACCCTTCCTCAACAATGTATCAGAAGAAGAAATCGTACAAGAATTAAAATCCCAACACGTGACCTCGGTATATAAATTCAATCGAATGACTGATGGCACACTAAAACCCTCAGGCGTTGTTTTGATTACTTTCGACTTGTACACCCTTCCTAACAAACTTGCAATTTCCTGGAACACTGTTAAAGTACGCGAATATATTCCTAATCCGATGCGCTGCAAAACCTGTCAGCTATTGGGTCATACGACAAAAAACTGTAATAACCCAGCAAGCTGCGTAAACTGCAACCTCCCACCACATTCGCCAAGCGATTGCTCTAGATTACAGTGCGCAAACTGCGGAGAGGAACACGCAGCATCTTCACCCACATGCAAAAAATATCAAGAACAGAAAGACATACTAAAAATAAAGACAGTAAAGAAATGCAGCATACGCGAAGCTAGAGTTCTTTATAAACAACAAAGAAACACCATCAACTCTCTCAGTTTCTCCCAAGTTACTGCCTCAACGTCTACCCCCCCGACGAACGAAACGAAAACACAAACCACGAAAAAAAGTACAACAACTTTTATCATAGCAAAGAACAACGAGCAACCAAAAACAAAAACACCCACGCTACCTAATACCCCCCCCTACCTATTACCCCCTCTCTCCCACACTCGAACATCGAACTGAAGTTCACAAAAATCAAAGCGAATACATCAAAAAACAAACACAACCGACCACAAGTAAAACCAATACAATAATCACATCACCGGCTTTTAATTTGCCTTCTCCAACAATTACAACTTCCAGCGAACCAAACACCAGCGAATCAGACGACGCGATGGAAGATCTTGACTCTTAGTTAAGTCTCTTCCTTCTGTCTTTCTTTCCGCACACATATAATTTCTATTCCTCTTCCTATTTTAATGACCATTAAAATACTACAATGGAACATGCTTATCAAAGACACGGACCCAGATATTATATGTATTCAAGAATCTCACATTCCACATAATAAAACCAATGTTATAGTTCCTAAGCCATACAATGGCTATTTTAAAAATCTTCACTCTATAACAACAAACAAACAAGGAGTTGGCTTCTTAATCAAACGTCACATTCCACATAAACATATGCCACTGGCATCTAACGTTTTAGGAGATGCACTTCAACTAAACTTAAACACAAAAACTACGATAATTAACACCTACATACCACCAAACCAAGACTTTACAGTCAATGACATACTTCTCCCAATATCCAACTTTAATACTCCTATAATGCTATGCGGGGACTTCAATTCACGAAATGTACTATGGGGATCCTCAACAACCAATTCCCGAGGAAAAAGGATCGAAAAGCTCATCGAAAGAGCTGACCTTGTTCTGCTTAACAACGGCTCAGCTACGCACTTCTCAACACATAACTCCTTTACCTGTGTTGATCTTACAACAGTCTCATCGTCAATCGTCCACAGATGCCACTGGAAAATCGACAATTACTTACATGGAAGCGATCATTTCCCGATAATCACTACCATAATTACACAACTTAAAACCGAGAAAGTCACACATATTCCTAAATATAAAACAGACAATGCTAACTGGACGAAATTTCAAAAAGAGCTATCAATTAATATAAAAGACTTTAAATATTGCAACATTCACCAAGGTGTTTCCAAACTAACCAAAGCGATCCACGCAGCAGCAAATATAGCCATACCACAAACCAAAGGAATACCACAGAAAAAGAACGTAGTTTGGTGGAGTACGGCACTTAACAAACTCCGCAAGAATAAACAATCCCAATGGATAATATTTAGACGCAACATGAGTCTACACAACCTTGTTGCCTACAAAAAAGCAAAAGCTCTATTCAAAAGAGAAGCCAAACGAGCAAAAAGAGCATCATTCTCCGATTTTACATCTCGTATAACGCCAGCAGCGTCCCCAAAAAGAATTTGGACCGATATAAAAACATTAACCGGAGTACCCAAAATGCCACTTAAATGTTTAAAAGTCAATCAAACTCTACTAACAGCCTCAAAGGACATCGCTGAGGCATTAGGAGAAAAATGGTCCAACTACTCTAAGGATCAAAACTTTTCGTCGGAGTACATTTCTAACAAGGCCGCACTTCTTGCCATTAACTACCACCCAGACAATGTTGCACCTCCAGCAAAATATCTTGAAGCCGATATAACTTTTCTTGAATACGAAGCAGCACTAACACAGACAAAAGGGAAAGCACCAGGATTTGATCGTATATCCTACCCTATGCTTAAGAACCTGACAAGAGATACAAAACACAAGCTAGTTGGACTCTACAACCAAATTTTAAATCAAGGAAAATACCCACATGCGTGGACCACAGCGGTGGTTGTTCCCATCCCCAAACCACATAAGCCCAACCACGACATAAACAGCTTCAGACCAATATCTCTTCTACCATGTATGAGCAAATTATTCGAAAAAATTTTAGCCCGCCGACTGATGTGGTTCATAACCAGTAATAATCTTATTTCACACAACCAATCGGCTTTTAAGCGGAAACACGGGACGATGGACGCTTTGTTGCAAATACATCATTTCGTGTCAGATGCTCTTTCCTCGCGTAATCACGTCACAATTCTAGCGACTGATTTCGAAAAAGCATTTGATCGCGTAGGGGTACACACGATTCTACACCAACTAATGCTCTGGAGGGTTGGACCTAGGATCTTTAGTGTAGTAAAGGCCTTTATGGCCCACCGGTCATTCCGAGTGCGAGTAAACAACACTCTATCAAAACCACATCTGTTATTTAATGGCATCCCACAAGGCTCCCCACTTTCAGTAATTCTGTTTATAATCGCTTTCGATAAACTAAACTCGATTGTATTACAACATAAAAATCTACATGTATCTATATATGCTGACGATGCAATAATCTATACGAAACTGAAAGACCCAAACACTGTAACAAACACATTTCTAAAAGTCCTACAAGATATCAAGAACTGGGGAAACTCTTCAGGTGCCTTGCTGTCAATAGAAAAATGCAAAGTACTTCACATTTGTCGAAAACATCACTGCCCAGCTTACAACTTAACGTTTAATAATATAAATATAGAAAATGTAGATAAATTAAGAATACTTGGAATAATATTTGATAGAAAATTTAAGTTTAAGCAACACTGTACAGATTTAAGAAATAATTTAGAAGCTAGACTAAATATAATTAAATTTCTTTGTTCAAAATTCTCCTACATACACTTAAACGTCCTAATTAATATTACCAGAGCAATAATTCTCTCCAAGTTGGATTACGGCCTTCCAATCAATGGATGGAGTGCAAACGCGAACATAAGACAAGTTCAAGTTCCTTACCATTGCGCTGTCCGACGAAGTATAAATGCATTTCCTACATCGCCGATCAAATGTATCCTAGCAGAGGCAGGACTTCCATCGTTAAAAGACAGATTGTACGAAACCACCGCAAAACTTATACCAAAACTATGCACAACATCAAACGTACTGCTATACAAAAATTGCGTAAACGCAAGCAAGGCCAAAAGGAAGTACAAAGTCCTATCCACCATACGTCGGTGCGCCATTATGCTAAAAGAAATGAAAATTGAACTACTGACTTACTCAAACAGAAAAGCCACTTCTCCGCCATGGTTACTTCAGGATACGTCCATTAATCTAGCGCTGCATACGTACAAAAAAGAAATTACTCAAAGCGACAAATACAGAAAACTATTCCTGGAAGAAAGCGAGAAACTAAGCCACCGGACCTGGTTGTTTACGGATGCCACCAAATCCGTAGCCGGGACTGCTTTTGCCGTAGTCGACAACAAAAAAACCCTAATCTCAGGAGGTTTACTGCCCGAACAGTATACTATATTCACCGCCGAGGCCCTAGCTATCCTAAATGCTTGTATATTCGCCCAAAACAATAAAGGGAAGTTCGTAATTTTCTCCGACAGCCTATCCGCGATTTCTGCAGTAAAAAATCTAAACTGCCATAACCACCTGATAAAAGAAATTAGGAGTATATGCACCATGAAAAAGATTATCCTTTTTTGGGTCCCCAGTCATCAAGGAATAATGGGAAACGAAAACGCAGACACAGCAGCAGATGCAGCAGCTCGATCCCCACACTTTTTATTCACACCCCCCGCTGCAAAAGACTTGAAGCAGTACATATCGCAATATATAAAAATAAAAAAGAGGCAGACTGGACAGCCTTTGACCACCAATATACGCACTTCAACGAGACAGGATTAGCAACTATATATCCAGCGAACACGCCCAAACATAGATGGTCCACCTTTATCCGCCTCCGAATCGGACATTCCGCAATGACTCACGAACATCTGCTTACCAACCAACCTCCCAAACGATGCGCATGCGGTGATAGACTCACCACCAGACACATCTTAGACCGATGCCCCAACTTGGCAAGAACCAGAGGAATGATATTCAATCAACAAAAACCAACAGACTTCCTAAAAACGGTCAACGAAAGCAACATTAATATCATTTACAAGTTTGTAAAACAAGCGGGAATTATAAAGCAATTTTAAAAGAAGCTAGCAAACAGTAACTAATAAAATAGGCGTCGAAGGCCATAGTAGCTAGTACGCTGTAAACTATATTAGACATAATATTTCATATTGTATCTAATTGTAATAAAAAAAAAAAAAATCAGATTTAGTTAAAAAATTATACAATATATTTGGAACCATAATTTTTAATCATCTTCTGAATCTACCAGAAGAATTTAGGTTAATGCACTGCTTTTGTCCAAGTTGTAATATTCTGAATAAAAATAAAAAAAACCAACCATTGTTTCAGAGCTATTTTTGTTTTAAAAAAAGGCAAATTCATACTTTTAAGATTTGTTAAGATTTTATTTTTGAATCGATGACATTTAAATAAATACAAGTTGTTTTTCTTTTTTTTTTGTTTTCAACAAAAATTCTGTCTTAGCCATTGCCAAATTGTGAGTGCATAAAACAAATTATTTGGAAGCAGCGTCTAAAATTAAATTTATAAAAAGTATATATATTAAAACTAATAACTAACTAAAAATTATTGTTTTATTTTGTTTTGTGATTTGTGCTTATTGTATCAAGAATTTCTCTATAGGAACCTGAGCAAAGAAATCATTGATATGGGAAATCAAAATTGGTGCCCACTGTTCACGTGTGGCCGGAATGCCCACACGAGTGATTTCGGGCAGATTCTCATTCACCAGATTTAAGATCATTGCATCTGCAAGTAGGAAAGAATCATAGTTGAGTATTTAAAGAAGAAACTTGTAATATTTCAAATCAAACTTACTTAAATTGCGATCAGAGAAGATGCCATTCGCAATCACTTGAGCATTTCCGATATTCACATTGGCATTCAGACGATGCAAACTGAGACGCTGCTGACCACTGGGCAAACGTTCAATGTGTCCATCAGTTAAAATTGTAGCCTTAATGTTGTCTAGATCAAAGAATACCAAGTTTTAGTATAAGAAATCGGTAAATATAGTAAATAACCGACCTATGGTTATATTAAATGGTCCCTTGGGCACCAATCGCAAACCGCCAAACTTCACATCGGCCTTGAAATGTCCACCAGCCTTTAGTTGTGGCAACTCCACGCCCAATTTGATGACAAATCCGCTATCCGTGAAATTTGCATTTATCGTATTCACTTGAATATCGCTAATGCCATAGATTTCCATATTCTTGATGAGTAAGCCGCCTTGAATGCCATCATTGGTGTAACGGAAGATTCCCCGCTTATAGAAATATGGATCAATCGATCCAAGATTATATTCGGGCACTCCACGGTATTTCAGTTTTGGGGCAAATGTTTGAATTAAGCCGCGTATACATTCGTTAAGCTCTGGCGAACTGAGGCTACATGGCATTACAACTCCATCGGAGATCTTCGTGGCCGTCGTCAATGGTGTAACTAAATGGTGAAAGCAAAAACAGTTATAGAGGATTAGTTCACCACTTAGGTCAGTGAATTAAGCTAATGCCATTAAGCTCATTGGGGCATGTGCCTTGACGCCTCTTGCGAATCAACGAAGCATTACAAAGTTCACGTGTCTACAGTTTGACATGCGTTTAGTTTGACATTCAAAGTTGCTCTGTGTCAGGGTGACACACACACATACACCCAATTCTCCCATTGACAATAAAGCGCTATTGTCAAGGTTTTGTGAAAAAGAAACTCACGGCAAGGTAATGTATATGGGCGGTAAGTTATATGAAGATTTAACAAATATTGCTTAAATGGGTTAATCCCGCAATACAATAAAAATTCTGCTTAACAATTAAAAGTTATTTCAAAGATTTCGTTAGATAGTATGAAAGATATTCCAACAAACTGCATAAAAATAAACAAATTACTTCATTATCTTACAGGTAAATCGTATTATTTCATATTTAATTTCTTTTAGAATGGTTTTAGTTGGTAAAAAAAAGTGCAAATAAAGACTAAAATGTCATTATCTAAACTATATATAATTAGTTGTATATGCAATTAGATAGAGTTATGCTAAATATATTATTTAAAGATTTAATTGCTGTTTAAAATGTTTAAATATATTTTGCTTATTTCATTGCTTAACTAATTCTTCAAACGAAAAATATTGCGAAAAGTCATTAAAAAAATGTTCCTTCATAATTTTATTTAATATTTTCTAAAAGTCAAATTGTAATTAAGTTAATTTGTTATGATGGTAATTTTTTTTTTAAATAATAACAAAATTTTATTTCTTAGTTAGCTCTTAGTTTAGTAAAAATTTTCAAATTTTATTTGACAAATGTTTCATAGTAGTAGTAGTAAACAAATTGTTTCAATTGCCATTATTATTAGTCCAATAAGCAACTAAAACTAAGATTTGCGGTTTTCTATAGTTTATTATATGTTCTCAACACAAAACCACTCTACAAATCAATACCAATTCTATAAAGCTTTACTGTAATATAGAAACAAAAATTAAACAACCTTCGATATGTAAACTTGTTTCGTATTATTTTTTAACTCCTTTTAAAAGTGCAAAATTCAACTATTGGTTTGTGGTTAGATCTGATAAGTGTCAAAGCCTTTTTTTTTTTTTGATTGGCATAATTTGTTTTGCAATTGCACTTTGGTTAACCAGTTTAATAAAACACTCATATTAAGATAGAAAATTTTAATTGTAAGTGGTTAGATCTAACTTGTTTTATCTCTATCCTTGAGCAGTTTTAACTAAATTATTTTTACCTCTCTTAGTACTTTTTCATAAAAGAACAAACGACAAGTTTGTCGTTTAGTTAATGACAGCAAAATGTCAATTATTTTATAATTATCTTCAATATTCCTTAAAATAAAATGCCAAATTAAAGTAACCAAAATTATGTTTAATTTCTATGGCAACTTAAATGCCCGAGTACCCCTATTAACAATTTGTATTCAAGTCTCTTAAGCGCTTGAGTGCCCGTTGGATGACAAGTTCAATGTCAAAGGTGAAGCGAAAATAAACAGCAAAAAAAAAAAAACAATTTTGTTAGTTTTTTTTTGTTTTTTTTACGTTTGGAATAAATGTCAAATTGAAAGGGTGTTGGGTCAATTTTTAATTTTTTCATATGACGACTGGTTTTTGTTTTTTTTTTTTGGGCGAGTCATGCAAGTGAAGTTTGTTGCTTAAGTCTTTTGTTTGTCAATTTGCAACAAAAAAAAAAACTCTTTTTGCTCGCCTTTTTGTTGCTATTTTGCGCAATTAGAGGCAAGCTACAATTGCAATAACAACAACAAATACAATAACTATATAAAAGCCCAGCAGAGAGGTTTAAGCATTTGATGTAGGTCAGTTTTTATTTCGAATCTTATTTTCATTTGCTGCTTTTTCTCAAACAGCAGCCGGTTTTCTGTGAATTTATGCCTCGCTTGTTGTTATTGCCGCTGCTGCTGCTGCTGCTCCCACAAACTGTTGCTTTTGTTGTAGTCGTTGTTGTTGTTGCTGCTGCTGAACTCTTTTCGCAACTGTCTTTGCGGTTGATTAAATTAAACAAATTGCCAATATTTAAATACAAAATGTTGTTTATCTCTTCTATTTATTCTGCATTAACTTTCATAATTCATCGTCACCTGAGAATTCATATTTGAACACACAGTTTGAAAGGCACTGCCGCAGGCCAGAAACAAAGTTGTTTATCACTTTTACTCTTTAAAACCCCATGGGTTTATATGTATGTCAAGTTCAAGCCACCAGAGGCTGTCTTTTGAGTGTTAAAAGTTGGACAAATAAAAATTGTATAAATATGTATGTATGTCTGTGTGTGTGTGTGTATTTGCTCACATATATAAGTAGTACTCTAGTAGATTTGTGTGCAAATCGACTTGCTAATTTCTATTGCAATTCCATTTTCTATAGTTACACATCGACTTTTCAACTTTCGGTAATCTCATTAAGGTAAATAACAAAACAAACCGACACTTGAAGGTTACCAACATATAAAATTCGTG
The DNA here is from genome assembly GCA_035045865.1 of Drosophila austrosaltans. Classification (NCBI taxonomy): domain Eukaryota; kingdom Metazoa; phylum Arthropoda; class Insecta; order Diptera; family Drosophilidae; genus Drosophila; species Drosophila austrosaltans. The sequence continues at coordinate 221,941 of JAWNOQ010000200.1, forward strand.
TAATATTTTTGTTTTTTTTTTTAAGATCTCACAGTGAGTCAGCGGAACCACATTTATAGCCAACACACGCAGGTTCAAGCTGAGCTGAATAAAATGTGAATTGAAGGAGTTTTAGCTCTTCTTGTTTATCATTTTCTAGGGGTGATGGATGCATTGACGTAGAAGTGTTTACTTATTTACAGTGAAACGTCTTTATAGGGGAAAGAAGCTTTGAATTATTTAAAATCTAAATGCCTATAGAGACAGTTTGTTTATGATAAATATGGCATATAAATTAAAGCAACAATTTACTATTTTTTTACATATATTTTGGCTATTTTTAAATGCAATTTAAACTAGTTTTTTATTCACTAAACTCTACTTCTCTTTGATTTCTTGGCAGAAATTAGCTTTTATTTTTATTTACGTAACTTAATCCAAGTTAACTAACAAATTCTTCGTCCTCTTGTCAAATATAATAAATTTAACAATTTGTGCTACTTCAATTTCTATTTTTATAGAACTATAAAAAAAAAGAATTGTTAAATTGTTTTTCTTATTCAAAGATCTAAAACCGAGAAAAACCGTGTGAAAACAGTTGTTTCTTTAAGGCCAATGCACATTACCAAAGAGGGCCAAGGAGAAGTTCTTAGTACATATGTACATATGTATGTACTAAGTATATGTAAATTAAGTATTTAAGCGCAGATTATTAAGTACAAATAGTCGCATGAAATTGTCTTTTTGCATTAAAATGTTTTATCTTTATGATTTTCAGTGTCATGCTGAATTTTTGCTGTTAATAGAAAAAATTTTACAGAAAAATGCAGAAGAAAATGTTTTGTCAAAAATGTTAACAAGTTCGAAATGTAAAAAAAAAGTTGTATGTTTTTACACAATTGACAGGCCAAAACAATTTTCGGTTAAAATATTATAAATTTCATAATCTTCTAGGCACTAATTAAAAAAATAACACTACCAATTCAATCCACGACTGTAAAATAAGTAATTGTTCAAAGTCTATGTTAATAATTCATAAAAAGTGTATCTAGTCTTTATTTTACTATCTTCTGGGTACTAATTAAAAGATTAACATTGCCAAGGCACTCTACAACTTTCAGAAAATATTTATTTGCTACACTGGTTAACATAATAACAATCCAATAGAGTGACTGTGATTTCAAATAAAAATTGTTGAATCGTTTTCCTGACCAAATATCACATCAATCACAAAAATTGTAGCAAAGAAAAATAACTGCATTTTGCATTTTGAATGCCAGACTCACATTAAACATAATGTAGACAAATGCAAAACGAACAGCTACAACAATTTTTCAATTACCGATTTCCAACTGCCACAAAAGACTTAGGCAACAAACTAGTTTTTCATTTCAGTTCAACTTTGTTTTTGGATTTTCGTTTCATTTTCGCTCTTTTTTGAATATCAAGTTCTTGTCGTGCTGCGATTGCATAACAGTTTTCAAAAATGAAAAGCTCCTTGTTTTTTGTTGTTTTTATATACCTGTATCAAACTGCAAGCCAGTGCCAAAATCAATTGGCGAACCAGGAGAGACAACAACCAGACCACCATCGCCATTCACAATGCTGAGGGGGGATGTGGCGAATGGTGAACCTGCTGTTTCCCTTACCGCATCCTCCACCGGCTGCTGCTGATCCTTCGGATCGCTGCTAAACACACTTGGCGCTGATGTAGGCAAAGCACTTCCGACTGCGATCAATAGCAAAATGTAAAGCAACTGCATTTTTCCGAGCATACTTTATGACGACTTTATATTTGTGTTTGTTTTTTTTTTTTTTTTTTTGTACAATTGGCAATAAGTAAACTTGTTTTAATTGATTACTATTTTGTTGTTGCTCTTTTTCTGTGCACACCAATACAAATAAAAAAGTTTCTTTTGTTGTTGTTTTGCGTAATTTTTCAAACCGGCTTCACAAAATGATAACTGCAATTGTTGCTGCAATTGCTAACTCAGACACAAACATACACACACACACACGCACGCTCTTGTTAATTGCCAAATATTTGCTAACAAATTCAGTGAACAAACTGCTTTTTGTTGCTTTTGGAGTTGATGCCGTCGCGTTGCTTGCAAATCTTCAAATGAGCACTGCATAAAATTCACGTTTATTTATAGTTTTCAAGCTGCCCATTTTGTTCCGCCGTCTGTTTTTTTTTTTTTTTTTTTAAGTTTTTGTGCCGAAATTTCATTCGAAGGCTTTCAGAGCGACACATAGGCTGCTGCGCTTGTACCGCAAAGCTTTTAACGGTGCTAAGCTTTTGCGGCTGTTGTTAAGAGAATATTTAGGTTTGACAACAACTGGTCATGCTGTTTGAATAGCACTGGCGGGTTATAGAGTAGTTCCTTGACTTAAGACTGATAAAATCTAGGCAAATTTGATTAATAGATTTGGAAAATTTGATTTTTTTTCTATTTCAAAATAAGCATGAAAAATAGCTGTAAATAAAATGAATTGTAAAGGATAAACTCTGTTATTTTTGAACGGTCCTTCACTTTTATTCTGATAAAGGATAAATGATTGTATTTCAATATTTCCAAAAATTTAAAAAGCTAATGGTTAAGTTGATTTGTAAATTTTGTAACATTTAAATGTTATTTGCATTTGAATGTTTTATACATATATTTTAACTACACAAAAAAGATGACCTCTTAAAGTACAATATGGTTGGATCAAAGTGCGTGAACACTATGAAGATGAATTGGGACTTAATATGTTTGGTAAGTGATGTAGATCAGAAATCAATAAGTATAATATACCTTATCTTTCTTTTGTCTCTTTGCTCTTTTGTTTCTTCTTTGCTAAACATTTGGATTCAAAAAGAAATTTAAATAGCAGAATATATGTATGTTCCTGATTCCCAAAAGATTAACAATAATTATTGCATTTATTATATACATAAGTTAGACGAATAAAACTCTACTAATATACTAATATTAGATTCTTTTAAAATAATATAAAAAATTAATCATTTTCTAAAAAAGAATCAACACTGTTACAAAGTTCGAGAAACTGTTGTTTATATACCGATCACTCGATCGACTCCACTGCGATTCATTATGTTTCACAGTATTTGATTCAATGAAGTAAACTCAAAAAAAGAGAAATGTTTTAACTATATAGGTAAAATTTCTGCAGATAGACCCTGTTTTTTTTAATCATTTTACTTATTAAAATGCAAAGTTTTTGAAAATCTTTAATGCATTTGTTTTTTATGAATTTCTGATTTCTATTAGAAGAAAATTTAACTGCTCAAGTAATATAACTAAAGAAAATAAAACAAAATGGGTAACAAGAAAGTTTAAAAATCTATAGATAATTTCAAAACTTACTGACTTTCGCAGTTAGCATTAATGCAAACAAAAATCTTATTTGATTAATCGATTATTTGACTACAACTTTTGATATTATTATTTTTAACTTGGTTTACAAATGGTACAAATGATTTTTATTACAGATTTTTATTATATTACATTAGCTACATAAATATAAATTTTTGCTATCAAATAATATTTACATAAATTTGAAAACCGAATTTACAATTCTTTTTATTCTCTTTTTATTCTTAGTCATTTTTTGCAAGTTTTGTTTATTTGTTTTTGTAAAGAAACTTTATAAATTATATTTATTGTACAATTTCCATAGCTGTGGTTACAGTAGACAAATATACATACACACAAAGTAACATTGAATCAGTATCTACATAGATCGACCTCAACTATTAAATAACCAAAACCTTCCATAACATAGTTAGAACTCTTTTTAAACTCTGCTTATTGAATTATGGTTTTTGTAAACACCTTCAATTAAGTTGCATAAACAAAATAACAGTTATTAGCATAAATAATAATTTTTTTTATTGTACATAATTATAATAGTTTGTTTACCAGAAAGTGATGTAATACTTCTCTGCTTAATGTACAACACATCGAAGCCGTGAACGGCGTTAAATGTGCCATAAATCAGTTTCTTCTATTGCATAAAATTATTTCATTCTTTTTGTTTATTGACATAATGTTTTGCATATTAAATACATTGTATAGTCGTCCGGCACAAGACTGGCCGGGCATAAATTAAATTAATTATTAGCTTAATTGTGTGCACACAATTTGCAGCAACTGTTAACCAAAAGGAAGTTCAGTCTGTCAGTCTGTTATGCCAAAAGGAAGTAAGTTTAAAGTATAAATTCTCTTGACTTTTCTTTTCTTTTTTTCTTCATGTCCCACAAACTTGACTTGTTTATGCACAAATTGAATGAGTTGGAGACTGACATCACGTCTTTCGATTAACCTTGAATTTTGTTTTTAATTGAACGCCTGAAAACTCGACAAGTACATGAATACGCTTATGTGGGGCTTCTTCTTGCAATAGTTGAATAAATGGTGCAAATGTATGTACCACAAAATATATATAAATACATAAATCTTGTAGTCAGTGACCTACATTCAACATAAATAAGTTAAAGTGGAGGCAATGCCCTCTTTTATTGGGCCTTAAGCTTTAACAATGACTGCCCAACTGTAAAAGGGGGGAAATGGACATTGGAATGCGTCAAGTTAGCCACATTCCAGATTTCCTGTTTTCTGCCAAAGACAAAGACAGATTTATGGGAGTGTAAATTGATTGGCTATTACATGTATAGCATTTTGTATAACATTTCTGCGTGCAAATATTTTGCAAAGAATATCATTATTCAATTTTTTATTATGCAGAAAAGATCATCATTAAGAAAGGAAGCGTTTCCTACCCACTTCTTAGTCGGCATCAATGTTTGGACACCTTTATCTTATCATATAGCCTCCCTAGGGCCCTAAGGTTCAAACCAAACCAAACTCGATGTGAATAAGTTCTATGCAAGTCAGTCATAGATAATATGGGAAATAACATTAGGAATATAAACTTACAGTTTCTTTATAGCTTTTAATAAAACGGGAATCTATATAAAACTATAAAGTTAATAAAACCTGGTTTTTATACAATCCGGTTGAGCCTTTAAGAAACTTGCAATTAACATTATGATTTGTTATTGTGTGTGTTATTGGCAAATTGTAAAACAGATCGAAGGAGAGAATTGCTACTTAAAGGTAGCAATTGGTCAGGTTTGCAATAGCCAATGTAAAAATGCAAATTTATGTTCATTTGAAACTAAAACTAATTAAAATTTTATGGACTTGTTTTTAATTGTGTATTTATATGTATGTAGAAAAGTTTTTTTTTTTATTTTTCGAAATTATATTTTATTTATTGAACCTTTGGTTAGAATTTCCAAATCGAGCAGATTTTTCTTATATCCAAATTTTAATCTACAAAAAGGAGTAGGATGATTATTCTCATCATCTTTTACATTCATCATCCACAAATAAAATTACAGTTTCTGTCTTTTTGTACCTTATAGTCCTATCAATTTAATATTGCTGCTTAGTTAATAAATAAAGAAATTAAAAATCGTTATGATAGTTTTAGAAACAATGTTTTGAAATATATTTGGTTCATGTTGCTGCTAAAGAGCATAAACTGCAAGTTAGTTGTTCATATAAATATAATAATTATAATTAAATATATTTCTAAAGAGCATAATGTTTATAATTAAATATAATAATTATAATTTAATATAATTTAAATTAATTAATAAATCTATTTCAAAATTGGCTTAATACATATATTAATGTTTTTATTAAGATATTTAATTAGTGAATTAAAAATATTTTGTATTTCTGGATAGGTAGAATCTCTAACTGTTTAGGGTAGCTAGGATCCTAATTATTTGTTGTATTTTTCCAGATTAGATAAGATTCTGCGAAATATTTACAAGTACGAGTGCAACTACAATAAACAACCACCAAAATGATGCCTATGCAACCCCCGTAAAGTCGGCAATGAAATTGCAAAAACATTAATTTATTTAGAATTCTCAACTGGTTCTAGCATTTTTTTCATTGAGAGGCATGTAATTGGTCTTGTAGAGTTATCGCTTCTCGGCCTTATGGCTAAGATCAAAGTGTAGTATCTGTTCTTATCAGCTTAACATCTGATAGTTTCTCCATTGGAGAACAACAAATGTTAAACTGATTTTTGGAAATAGACGGAGTGCTAGGGGCTTGCTCCACCTCTGTCGCGGGTTGGCCCGGTATTGCAGTACCGCCGGGATTTCGGCCCAACTGATAAATAAATTTAAAAGTTAAGTTAAAATTGTGAAAATAGTATAGCAATGAGTAACCTTTGTTCTCCGACTTTTTCAAAATGCGGTGACTTTTGCACAATTTTCCTACATTTTTTATTACAAATTTTTTGGGGTTTTACCCTTAGTAATAGAGCTGCCGCCACTTTTCCAAGTAGTCCAGCGGCGTATTTCAAGGTTATACAGATCGTTTATAATGTTTGCTGTGTCCCCATTATATTATGACTGACCCCTGGGCGTCGTTTCGTCAATGAATTTTTTAGTAGTTACGCACAAAAAACGCAATTTAACGCCACTCAACTGGGGCATGACAGAAAAGGTTATAAACCAAAACAAACGAAAAACTAGTTTTTCTGAATCATACAATAAATTGTCTATAATAAAGGGCGCCTAGAATAAATTAATCGCATGTTTTAATTGTCAATAATGCAATATACAATTTATTTTCATTTTACTTAACAGCAATTACAACAACTATCTACGTAAGTTAAAGCTTTCAAGAGGGGAGAAATGTTATACATATTTATTCCTCGAGAAACTGATCAATAGGAACATGTGCCAGAGCCTCGTTGAGCATGCGCAACATGAGGGGTTGCCAGTATTGACGGGTTTCGGGTAAAATAATTCCATAAATGTCACGCCAATATTGATTTGCCACATTTAAAGCAATTTGATCTAAAAACAATGTAAATGGAAATGGAAAAAAATATATAATTATCGATCAATCAATCGAAAAAAACTTGTTTGTTGAGTTTAACATTTTAGCATTTTAAAATCAAAAGTACTTTCAAGATATCATCTAGAGTCATGGAAGGTTAAAAAGTTTTTTTTTTTTTAGTTAAACACTATAGGAAAAGTATTTAATAGAAAGTGGAAAGGACAATATACTCCATTCTTTAAAGATTAATTTTATAGTTGAGAACCATCAAATCAGCCAAGTTTTTGATAGCTCCAAATCACTTATCATCTGGTCACCTCTCAAGTTAATCTTTCACCTTTAACTTAGTATTTTTTCAATCATTAAACTTACCTAATTCAGGATCTGGAAAAATACCATTTGCTTTTATTGTCAAGTCACCAATTTTTGGTTTTGTATCAATGTCACTAAGTCGTACAAATCGTTGATCATCCTTTCGATAAATTTCACCCTCTGTTATGGTTGTTATCTCAACATCAACTAGATTAAGAAAATCAAGAGAAAAACTTACTTAACTTTGTTAAAAAATAACAACAACAATTATACACTTACACAATGTTACATTGAAGTCGCCTTTGGGTTTTAAGTGCAATTGATTCACCTGCATGTCTGCCTTGTAGTTGCCCAAAATGTTCATCTTGGGCATTTCTCCAACGAGACGTAATTTAATTTTATCGCCATTGACCTTGAGATCAACTTTTTTGGCCTTGTAGACACCAAAGCCATATAATTTTACATTGCGTACACTAATGCGACCCTTCACCCTACCACTTTCATAATTAAAACTAGTGCGATTGAGTATAAAGGGTTCATAAGGAGGAATTTTAAGTTCAGGATTGCCATCCTTTAGACGTGGTATAATCCCATTGATGATATTTTTAATGCAATCCCCAATTTGTTCATCATCGGTCGAGCATTTTTTCAAGTCCTCCGCTGTTAGAAAATAATAAACGCTTATTATTGTGACAATTTTAAAGACAATTTTCTGTACTCACCTGTAAAGTATTTTTGATCCGATGCAGGTGCTGCAGTTGCAGCACTCATTACCAGCAAGCAAAATATTCCTATAATGCACTTCATTCCAATTCTATATATGTATAACTTGCTTTTTGAACGTTCGAACTCCAACTGAATCGTTTAAACACTGTGCCGAGCTATTTAATTCTTTCCTAACAAAAATTAGCACAAAAGTTTACTTGCTTGAATTTAACTTAGTCGAACTTACTTGTAAATCAATAGAAAACATTACCAGGCCGCAGTTAGACTTTGACTGATCGCAAAACCGGCTTCGCTTCTGTCTGATTTATAGTTACTTATTATTAAAATGAGTAAGTTATTATTGAGAAAAGACAAAATCAAACATGATTTTGCATTTAAACAGCTTTTTGGTTAATAATTAGTTATTAATGTTCATCATGGACTACTAACTTTTTGCTTAGCGATTTAATTGACCGAATCGAAGGGCTTACCAGATGAGGCCTGAAGAGAGTATCGAGTACAAAATGCCAAAGTCACTCATACAAACACATGTAACGCTGCTCTAACTTGTGTTTGAAACACTCATTTCCACTTGATTAGACCAAACAACTTTATGGTTCTTGATAGCAGAGCAAATATATTTACTTTTTTTAGTTTTCAAAAAGCTTATTCAATGAAGCCAGAAACAAAAAAAAAAAACGCCAGGTCACCGTGCGTCACTTAAACAGTCTGAGTACTGATTACAGTACTCTTTTACAATTAAGAAATAAAATTTTCCAAAAATAAACAATAGATTTTTTTACATTCCATTTTGATTTTGGGACCTTTCATTTGTAATAAAGAATGATCTTTCTATGTTTATCATATTTATACATTATTTATTGATTTTTATAAAAAAAAAATCCGCCATTAAAGTTGATAAGAGTTAAACAATTAAAAAACCATTTAATGAATTATTCGCTAATTCCCAATTAAATAGTTTATTACTCTCTCTCTCTCTCTCTCAATAAAAAGTTTATTTCCTCCATTATCATATTACAACACGTGTATTACAAAACGAATATTTGTTTTATTAATGTCTAAAAATTTCAAATATATTCATATATCCCATAGGCTAAGGGGCATATTGAAGTCGCAAAAAGGTTTAAAACAAAATGTGTAGTATATATAGTAAATATTGTATTCTTCAATAGACAAGTCGATTGAATATTTATAGACAAGTTGACTGTCTGTCTGTATGAAATCTAGTTTTCGGAGAGCTATCAAGTTTCCTAAAAATATTTGGCCTATATATAAGCAGAATTTAGTTATTTATGCTAGCATTTGATAAGGTCATAAGTTCAACATTGGTTGGTGATATTGAGTATTTTAGCATATATTTGTTTAGATAAAACATTATAAATTAATGATAAGTATTTATGTATAGTATATATTAAACATAGACACCTAAAGTATTTGTTTCATTGCAAAAATATTGAAAAAGGCAGCGCAATAATCGAATTTGTACTAAGTCTTGGAAACTGTTTCTTTGCTGATCTTCTAAGTTTTATAATACAAACAACTTGTGCAAGTTTGGACAGGGCAGTTTGATTTGTTAGTTAGTTGATTAGTAGTTAGTAAGGGCTACACTGGTGACTAGTTTCTTACTGAAGGTGTCTCAATTCAAGCTTTCTTTGAATAAACGGGCGAAATAAAAGTCGATTAAATATCTCAATTTAATAATAAACACATGGAGAATAACATTTTTAGGTCAACTCATTTGAAAAACGAGAAAATTGGAAACAAAATCGGAAATCACATGAAAGAAAGTAGCGGGCTAAAGTCGTGACCACCACTGGGTATATCTCGTAGATATTTCATGCACCTGTCTCGATATCTAAGCATATTTAAAACTTTAAACAACAATTTTGTAGAGAATTTGTTACTTACTTATATACCAAAATATTGTTTCTTTTAGTTTTCTTTAGAACTTTGAAGAGTTTTTGGTTTCTTTAATTCTGAATACAATTTTATTATATTACAAACTTTGCAAATTTCAACATATTGAAAAATGAATTTAGCGCATAACTCGCACTTTTTCCAGATCACATAGTTCTTCTCTTAAAGGAAAATTGGCCAACCAACTTTTCCTTAAAATTGTATCAAAGATCAACATTCCGATTGCATATTTCAGTTACTTAAATTGAAAAAAGAAAAATTTCAAATTTGTTGATGCTGAACGAGATTAGAAGCCAAGAAACGAAATCCGAAAAGAAACAAATTTGTTTAATTGTAATTCTTTCAATTCGGCCCATGGTGCAGGTTACATCAAATTATTCTAACCGTATTCTTATCCTAAAAGTATACTATACCAAGTTAAATGTGTCCCAGAATAAACGAAATTTGTTCCATTTACAAAAGGAAAACTCACTATTTTTTAATTTAAAAATTTTATTTCACATTATACAAACTATGTTAACACCAGGATAAAGTTAAAGCAAATATATATAATTTACAAATACTACAACAGCATTAATTGTTAGATTAGAATGCAAAGTACTTATGATTTGGTCAAAATCATATCGAATGGTAGAGCTGCAAAGAAATCGTTGGCTGTCTTCAAGATCAATGGTTGCCAAGTGGCCAATGTTTCGGGCAACATTGCCTGATAGAGCTGACGCCAATACTGATTGATAAAATCCAATATAACATCGTCTACGAAAAGTTAAAAGGTGCATAATATTAAAGTTTCTAAATATCGTTAAGCGAAATGAGATTGCAAACTCACTTAAAGCCGGATCGGGTACCAGGCCATTGGCATAAAAACGTAGGTCGCCCACATTGGGTTCAGTCTCGAATTTGGTAAGACGCAAATAAGTGTGACCATCACGCTCATACAATTCGCCCATGGGGCGTGCCCTCATGGTGACATCGGCTATAATAAATTGCATGAAAATTATACAACAACAATTGTCTTAAATATATTGTTCTTTTTCCATACTCAGTGTCACGTTGAATCTGCCCTTTGGTGTTAGCTTCAAATCGTTTAGCTTAATGTCTGCCTTGTAGACGCCCTCGACAAACATTTTCGGAATGTGAGAGTTAATCTCCATGCGAACACGATTGTTCTTCAAACGGAAGTTAACTTTATCCACAATGCCTTCACTAAGGCCATGGACCACAACATCTTTCATGGCAATGCGTCCCTGCAGCAAGCCAGAATTGTAGTTATATGAACTTTTGCCCAGTTCATAGGGGTCGAGGGGTGGAATGTTCAGCTCACTAATGCCATATTTCATGCGTGGAGTTATTTGTTGGAAGGCTTGTTTGATGCACTCGTTGATATTGAGATCATTCTCCTGGCATGTGGGTATATCGGCAGCTACAAAAACAAAAAAAAAACATACATAACTTGAAACCGAATGAGCCGGTTTAATGGATTCATTGGTAACCTTGACATATAAAATGAAAACCAGCTATCTCATATCTACTCTATGATCTATGCTCAGAACGTGACAATTTTCTATTTGAGAATTTTCAGTTTTAGCTTTTATTTTATTATTTGTTGTAGTTTTTTTTTTTTGTTTAATTGTCAACGTCATGCGCAATTTATTGTATTTGTTAAAAAAAAGCTACAAAAATTCCAACATTTAATTAAAAAACGTTTTGTTCTAGCATTTATTATATACATTTCAATACTCTTTTCAAAAATAGACACAATCACACTGAAACATGAATGGATAACTATAAAAAATATAATTGCAAATATGATTCAACATTTGTTTACCTCAATCCTAATCTTTGCTATAAAAAATTTTCTTACTTTTAAACAGAAATCCCCATTACTATAAATTGCAATATAAACCAAAACAAATATATAAAAGAGTATAACAATTTCGACAATGGTTAACATAAAAACTTTATATCAAGTTCGTTTCATTGTTGTTGTCGCAAAATCTTTTTCGAGGAAGGTCGCCGAGCGGAAGTGGCAATTGGCTTGAGTAAACAGAAACCTAAGCTACATCATCCCGGTGGCACCGACTTGTCTCAATTCTATTTTAATGTCTACGAAACAAGTTATTATTATACACAAGTACGAAGACAAAAACTTCTATTTTTAAGTAATTGTTCTCTATGGCCAAAAAGTGGCGAAATTCCCAGACGATCATGATTTGCTATTTTTCTTGTATTAAATGTGACAATGCATAAAAATGATACTACTTTTGGCAAAAAAAAAGATATAATTAGATTTGTTTTTTATTTGAAATGCGATTTATTTTTGGCTGAGTAAATAATGATGAGAATGAAGTTTCTCTTTCTATACGCAAAATTTTGGTAAGAAGTTCGCAGCATTAAAAAAGTACTAAGGAACTAACTTTGGAAATTTATTTCAACTCACTTTAGTCTAGTGGTGGAAAAGAATTAAAAACTAAGGTGTATACTTTGCCTTTCCAATATCAGCACTCAAGTGACAATTTTGAATTGAAACATTTTAACTAAGAATTCTTTACTAGTCTAAAATAAGCTAATAATATCCACCAACAAAAATATTCGTAGTTGTAATTGTTACTAATTTGTTACAATAATATCCAAGAAACAAAATCTATTCTTGTATACTATTTCGATCCAAGTGGCCGAAAGTTGAAAAAGTTTTCTTGCCTTAACGTATCAATATATGTATGTACATACTATAGCAATCAATGAAATGATCAGCCAAAAATGGAATTCCAAATATATAGAAATTACGTCGCAGTCATAAGAAGCCAAGTATCTCTATTCTTTTCTTTTTTATGAATTGTCAAACAATATCTTATTCATTTTTATATTACTCTTTCCATCTAGAGAATCATTTTTGCCATTATGTAAATATTCTCAAAATTGCTTTAACAGCTGATTGCCCATTTGGCATATTAATCAACTAATTATATACACATCCTGGTATTTTTTTTTTTTTTATCTTTATAAATATAGCAATCCATGTTTCCCCATTTTCTAACAAAAAGGTTTCACTATGATTTGTTAAATTTAGTTTCAGTTGAGTGCACAAAATTTAACACAATTTTTCTGGTATTTTGTTATAATTTTATATTCATTGTATCTATTAAATAGTGGACGGCTATTGTGAAATCTAATTAGCTGCAGTTTTTTTTTTTTTTTTTTGTTGGCAATTCTAATAACGAATTGTGTTATAGCGTGTTTCACACGATTATTTTCAAGAGATTAGATGACAAGTTTTTCAAGTGGAACTTTGAGAACGCAAATTACACATAGACTTTAAAACTATCTGATTAAAGTCAAAGCAAATAGCTAATAAAAGTTATAAAAACAAAATCAAATTCAAACATCTTTAAGTAGAATGACGTCAAAAGACTGTTTATGTTATAACAAATATTTTTCACTATGTCATTCAATACTAAACTTGTTTTAGTTTAATTTAATAAATATAGTGGCCATATTTTAGAATCTAATCAATTATGAGTTATGTCAGTTTTTTAAATAAATATAGTCATTTGAATTTGATAATCAAGATAAACAAACAATTTAAAAATAATTATGCATATTATTCCTATTTGGCATGTATTAAGAACTTTAATTTTGCCTTTTTCCCATGAAAATTTCGTTTAAATGTTTACTCTATCATTAAAATCACTCGCAAACACAAAGGAATAGATGAAAAAAAATTTACTTTGCTTTGTACTAAATTAAGTTATTTAAAATTAATGTTTGTCCTAGATAAAACTATTTAACGATCCACTTTGGCAATTTAATTGACAAGATCACGTAGAGAACTTTGGAACGCTTTTTTGTAATAAATTGTCTTTCTATATATCTATATTAAAAAACTGCAATTATATATATATAATATTTATATGTTAAAGTTTAATTTAAATAGATTTCAACAAATGACTTAAGACACAAACGTCTATCAAAAGATTGTGATCGGTTTTCCACTTCAACTCACGCAATTGTTTGACCGGCTTGAAATCAAGATGGGGCAATTCGATTCCTTCATCGGCTGCCCAACTTAAGCTGACACACAACGTGACTAAAATCAAAGTATTCAAGACACTCGACATTTTAAATTATAGTTAATTTCTTGATTTGTTGTTATTGTGACTTTTATTTTTTTTTTTTAAAAGTTTCTATTCACACGCAATTTTCACTTTCAGTTTGGCTCTCCATGCAAATGCGAAATAACATCTGAGACCCACGACCGCCGGCAGCCTTGTATTTATGGCAAAACAAAACAAAAAACACAAAATCAAATAGCAAAGAAAAACAATAAAATAAAGCAAAACAAAGAAAAGAAGAGGAAAAAAAAAACAAAGCAATCGGGAACCGGGTTCGTTTTGATTCACATCCAAAGCAAAGCAAAGACAAAACGAAAGCAAAGCAAAAGCTACCAATAAAATACAAATGACATTATTAAATTCCCTAGCAAAAAAAAAAAAAAGAAAAAAAAACAAAAAGTCGTGAAGTTGGGAAGCTACTGCCAAACGACCTGATCACCCACCACCTACCGTTCCGATCCGATCTGAAAGCGACAACCCGACTACCGGCAGCTGTCCGATGCGCTTCAAGCCATGTTTGATGTTTCCTCATCTCTTACCCATTTGCTTTACCTTTTGCATTGCATTGCTTTGGCTCATTGGTTAGGCTAATGAAATGCTGCCTACAACTGCCGCCCCGGCAAGTCTAACACGTAAATTGGCCCTGATCTCTACGTCCGACTATGGAACCTGAACTAACGTTAAATCCATCTACGTATCTAATTGAAAGAGTCAACTCTATAAATCAATTTATTGCATCTGAGGTTGGAGTTCATATTCGCACTGGAAATGTGACAATTTAAATGATTTGAGTTTTGTGACATACAGTTAAATGATAAATTTTAGAAATTTAAAACTTTATATACTTTCATTTATATAAATTCTTTTCTAAATCGTCCTAGACTTTGAAATAACAATGAATTTAAGCCATTCGAGTGAAATTATAAATATTATAGACAACCTACCAAATCTCAACTATTATATCATTTCTATGTTCCAAATCAAAACAGCTAGGAAAATTGAACTTTAACCTTATAATATTATTATAGTTGATCTTAAATCTATATAATACCATTGTAGTGCTAAAAAGTACAAAAATTTCTATAGAATAGAGTTAAAAATTTAGCTTACTATAATATAATGATCTGAAAGTAAGGAAAAATGGAAGGAAAGCCTTGCAAGTAGATGCAAGGAGGAAAGCTTTGCATCTACTTCTTTATTTTTAACTTGAGAGTATCCAAAGGTCGTCATACATATTTCCTGTACTTCCGACGACTATTTTTCATTACTATAGCAACACAAAATATTCTATATATGTACATTTATACATATACATATATTTTAATCTCTAATAAAAGAAATCTAGGATGACATTGCATATTGTCCATACAATTATAATAAATTTAATTTTTTCAGCTTATTATATTAAAGTTGTTAACTATTAACAACGAAAACAATTATAACAAAAAAAAAAAGCCAGACATTTTTCGGTCTAAAATAAACCAGATAAAAAAGCAAAGTGGGTATACTGCTTTAATTTAGGAACTTTGGAGCATGATCAGCAAGAATTAACTAAGTTAACTAATTAATTTAAATCAATGAGAGATGCAGGGACAAAAAGAGGTAAAGCCTAAACAGGTTAATTTCCATTGTAAAAATTTTCCAAAGCAATTATCATCAGGTGACATTAGTTTCAGTGAGAATTTAATACTATTCAAAAATCAACTTGTAAGAAATGTTAATAAAAATATTTACATTCTTTATATTACATTCTTTTTTTATACTTGATAGTAAGAATATTTACATACACTCTTTATATTAAACATTAAAATCTTTTTATTTCTTAAAGAAATGTAAAAAAATTATAAAATAAAATGTACAATATTATGAATAAACTTAGCAAATAACTTAAAATGAGTCTTTAACTAGATTCCGTAAACGGTTTCGCTCTTCTTGCCTCCAATCAAGTAGTCGATGCTAAAATTTTTACCAGCTAGTGGCATGGGATTTGGAACTTTGGATGAACTGCATTGCTTCTCGGATAATTGATTGAGATAGTTCAAGTAGACAGTGGCCCGCATACTCTGTTCGACAATCTTTATATGCTGGGCAGCGAACTCCTTGTACTGCTCCTCAATGGCCAGGTGTTCCAGTTTCTTTACACGCCGACTCATGCGACAGGCAATTGTGTTCTTATCCCGCCTCTCCTGATCCTTGGGTGTGCGTTCCTTCTTCGGAAACTTTCTTACCATATTGCCATGATATTTGCAAATGTCACGCATTGTGGCTGGACTAATTGTTGATAGTGTGGACGATGCGGTGGATTCAGATTCCATGGACTCGCAAATTGAGCTATTGAGACGACGACGCTTGATCAGAGGTTGGAAAACGGTACCAAAATCACTGCAACTGCTGGAGTCATCCACATCCACTTCCAATGGTGTAGATGAACGTGATGGTATCTCGATCTTCTCTACTTTCTCCACTGTACGCTGAATATCAAATTTCTTGTGGCGATAAGTTTCCATGATGTGTTTTCTTCTTGAATAAACGACTTTGACTGTTGTCCTGTGACCCGATAACCTAGCTTATATATAGTGAAAACCGCATCGGTGGCTTATCAAGTTTATGACTTTGTTTATACACAAGAACCAGCGAAAGAAAAGTCTTGCAAAACAAAAACAAGGTCATAAAATCTGCTGATCATCTGAGTCGCCTGCACTTCGCGCACGCGTAAGTACACACACACTCACACTCACATACATATGTAAGTGTTTGTGTGCGTTGGCTTACCTCCCCCACATGTTAACCATTATATACGGTGTTCTCTTTCGCACTCGCACTAATATCTACCCATGTCTTTTGTGCACGTTTGTTCTTGCTTGCATGACGTACGATTCAGTTATTTGTCTATCCCTGTAGGTGGCAAAATACTTACTGCGCCCATTGTTTGTTCAATTCATTCAATCGATGTTTGTTCCTCTTTTGCAGATAATTTTCTATTGTTCAATTTCCATCAGTTTTGCTCAAAAATGCATGTACAAGTATTTTGTGGGCTCATTTGTTCTCCTTCCACCACCTATTGTCTGCGAGTCTATTGATAAGATACTAGTCTCCTCTCCCTGACATCATATTGTTCCTTCTGGTAATGGTTTTTTTGTTGAGAGTTGAGGGTTTCCTTTCCTGGAATCGGTATGTTTGTCTTAAAGTAATAAGCTGTCTGCTCGGTGACTTTTACTCGGGTTGCAAAAGGCAGCCGACATAAGTTGATAAGACCGAATGATTCTAATCTAAGAGTATGTAGCATATTTTAAGTAGGTAGAAATTAGAAATCGGAAAACTGTCGTAAACCATCTTGTGGAGTGAGATGGGAAGCATATCTCAATTAAAATAAAAAATGAGATTATGAACAAGAATAGAATCACAACAATCAGACTTACACAAGACGATAATCGTTGGGCTTTGATTTGAGCTGTTTAATGAAGATTTGAAAAAAATGATCATTCCTCTTGAAAAAATGAGCTTTACTGTAAAAATATTTAATTCTGAAAAACTTATGTAAATGTTTCTTAAATTCAAATGAAATAAGCAAAATCTACTTCACTTTTATTTG
The DNA here is from genome assembly GCA_035045865.1 of Drosophila austrosaltans. Classification (NCBI taxonomy): domain Eukaryota; kingdom Metazoa; phylum Arthropoda; class Insecta; order Diptera; family Drosophilidae; genus Drosophila; species Drosophila austrosaltans. The sequence continues at coordinate 239,454 of JAWNOQ010000200.1, forward strand.
CTATACGGATATAAAATGTTTTTGGATTTCAATCTTTAGCTGTTGCGTTCGTGATAAGCATCAATTATCTATAAATATAATCGATAGGTGCCAATTGATTCGGTTTAATTAGATGGTTAAATGTTTGCTGAACATTGTATAGTAAATTGTCTACATATTATAGTTCACACAAATGTTGAAATTGAAATTAATACACAAGTACTATCTGACCCTTGTACTTTGTCAATCACTTTCAATCTTAGCTATTTTGATGTAACTTGCATTGAATAGAAATTAATTGATAAAATCGTTCTTCTAGCACTTTGACGGAAGTTTTACAATTGAAAGAATTCAAAACTAGGAACTTTTGCATAGTCCTGCCCTACATTATTAAGTAAAGAAAACTTTAGTCAAGGCAAATCGGAAATTAAAAAGAAACAGTTAAAACAAGTATAGTAAATAGTTGTTTGTTTTTTTTTTTCTTAAATTATAGAAGTACTAAAGAGATTTCTTTATTATAAATAGCTGCATATACAAATGTTTATATCGCACAATAAATTTTAGTACAAATAATTTGCTTAGTTTGTGTTTATTATTTTAAAATTAAATTATTTTCAAACAATAATAATAAATAGCTAACTTCGTTGATACATACAGTTACAATTACGTGTTGCTGCATCCAATAGTTGTAACGCTTTCCTAAAATAATGATAGTTTCAAGTATGAAATAATGATTTAGCTTTAAACGATTTAATTAATTTGAAACTTGACCAATTCAAATAAAATCCGTTTGCGGATTCTAGAACTTCTTCTACAAGCAAGTCGTCCTTGCCGACTTTGATTATACCCTGTACCTAGTAGAGATATTTAATTTAGGCAAACACTCTCGAAATTGCCAGCAATCAAATATCTATGTACGTACATATATCTCCGATGTTTATTGTCCGATTTCGACTTAATTCGGTCAGCTGGTGCAGTTTGACTATATTATTAGGTCTACCAAGTAAGAATACGATATGTTTAATTCAGCTCTAGTAATTCGTTTTTTCTATATTACGGGGCGGAAGTGGGCGTGGCTAAAATTTAAAACAAACTTGATCTGCCTGGACATAAGACGGATGTTCACACCAAATTTGGTAGCTCTAGCTCTTATAGTCTCCGAGATCTACATGTTCATACGGACAGACGGACATGTCTCAATCGACTCGGCTGTTTATGCTGATCAAGAATATATGCACTTTATGTCTGTTATATACATTTTGGCGACTTGAATATATCCTTTTACCCTATGGGTGCAGAGTATAAAAACATTTTTTAACTGTTTAGTCATTGTGTAATAAATGTTTTTATGCTAAAGCTTCTTTCAGATCAAAGACTATTTCAACTTTAAATTTTAGTACATATTTAAATTACGTTTTATATGTATATTCCATAATGCAAATGTTTCTCTGTTGTGTTTAAACACTTATCAAAACATGTTTGATTTTAATGACAAATAAATTACACAGGCTTCTTCTTAAACCAGGCAAATGCTTAAACCAAACTTACATTAAACAAAAAAAAAAAAAACAAATAAAAAACCAGTTAAAAATCATATGTAGAAAATATATATACATATTTACATTATCATATGGACATACTTATGTATGTATACATATACATCCCTACGTCTTTCTCTACAAATTTTGAATGTATTAAAATTCTAAATGTATTTTAGCCTCGTATTTAGAGGACGAAAAGGAAAATTTGATTGATAATTCTTTAAAAATATCAAAAAGAGTATTTACTTTTGCGAATCTTACCTTATATATAGACAACAATAAGGTCAATACAAATTCTTATTTTTTACATCAAACTTCAAAATTGAAATGAGGAAATCTTTAATTTTTACTAAATACTATTTGGGTACTACTAATTTGACATACTTTTATACTCTTTGCTCTCTCAATCTAATTCTCAGTTCCAGGTATAGAAATACTATCATCTGAAAGAGCTGCTCTATCAGCATTTACACCACTTCCACCCTGTCCTCCATCATCAGAATCATTATGATTTTCAAAAGTGGTATCCATATTATCGACAGGATCATCAATTAAGACAGCTGGTTTACCCAGAGTTTTGGCCAACTCCAAATATTCTGCACACTCCATATCAGAAAGGGTCCTAAAAGGTTCATTTTTGCCCACAATAGCCACACTTATTTTTATATTTGATCCACTTTCACTTCCCAATGAGCCACGAATAGCCTGAATTCCGTGACAGATAATCTCATCCTTTGAACAGTCCGCAAAGCTCTCCAAGTAGCGTTCCAAATAAGTGCGAGCACTCTGAGATCGTGATCCAATCGCCATTGCCTTACAATTGAGAACATTTGCCGAAGGCATCACTTGGAAAATATGTGCACCCTGGACATCATGGCCCGCAACCAGCATTCCCACTCCATACGGTCGCCGATCATATCGTTGAGTGGTGGCTTGCATCTTGATGCCCAAATTGTTGACCAATCTTCGTATTGGGTAGTCCGCATTATACGAATGCCGATAGGTCATGCATTCGGTTCGTAGATATCTACACACAGTTTTGGCATCCGCCGTTAAACCTGCTATCGACATACCCAAATGGGTGTCCACTGGCATTATCTTTCTCTGCAGATCATTTGTGTCACTCTCCGAGCGACTAAGAGCCACAAGCACAGCATACGAACGGCTCTTTAGACCAACTGTAATGGATCCTTGTTTCACTGCCTCCATGGCATATTCAACTTGAAAGATGCGTCCCTGAGGGCTCCACACCGTTACATCATTATCATATTGATTGCGAAACATTATTACAGATTTAATTTTTAATTTCTCTTTATAATTACATAGACAGTAAGCGTGACGTTAAAATCAAGTTATAGAGACCAAAGCAAATCATTCAATATGAGAACCGAACTATAAAATATTAAACTTAATATCATTCAAAGTGTTACTTAATACCAATCGCAATGTAATTTTCTAATGTGAACTATGTCTTCGATATGAGGTATACAAATTTATAGAATTCTAGTAAACAAAATGATTTATAAATCAAATTATAACTTGAAATTTACGGGAGCTATCGATCTTTGCTAAGAATAAATCAATATATAAAATCTATCTTGCCAAAGTTATATAATAGATATAGTAGTTTGTGTTTTTATACCCTGTACCCATAGGGTAAAAGTTAAAGTCGCTAAAATGTATGTAACAGGAAGAAGGAAGCGTTTCCGACCCCATAAAGTATATATATTCTTGATCAGCATCAACAGCCGAGTCGATTGAGACATGTCCGTCTGTCCGTCCGTCCGTATGAACACCTAGATCTCGAAGACTATAAGAGCTAGAGCTACCAAATTTGGTGTGAACATCCCTCTTATGCCTAGGCAGGTCAAGTTTGTTTAAAATTTTAGCCGCGCCCACTTCCGCCCCCGCAAATGAAAAAAGAAAATTTTAAAATCAATTTACTAGAGCTGTATTGAAGATATCGTATTCTTATTTGGTAGACAAAATTATATATATTATATATGTCAAATCGGACAATAAACATCGGAGATATAGCCATTTGCATTTCGTACTGAATTGCCAAGGCGGCATTGGCAGATAAGAAAGAGCGAGATAGCATGCGGTCGCTGCTGCTGCATGTAAAGGGGAATTTTGTTTTGAATTGATTGCGATTTTGAGGTTGTTCGATCATTTGTCTAGTGGCTACGCAGATCAGGAGATTTTAAAATTTTTGCCACGCCCACTCCCGCCCACGCAATTCAGAAAAAAACTAATTATTAGAGCAGTTTTTAAGGAATCACATTCGTATGCATATTAGCCACATTATTAGGCACACCTAATAATGTGGCTAATATGCATCATCTGACCAATTTTAGTCGAAATCGGACAATAAATATCGAAGATATACGAATGTGCATTTTGAACTGAATTGCCAAGGTGAAACTAGCTGGAAAGAGTGAGCGAGATAGCACTCGGTAGCTGTTGCTGCATGTTAAAAGGAATTTTGAATTAGGTTGATGCCGTTCTTGATTTAATATAACTAGTTGGTACAGGGTATACTCAATGTCGGCAGGGACGACTTGCTTACTTCATTTGTGTGTAAAATTGACTAACCAGCTTTTACTCATCGATTTGAATGCCATTTGGGATAAACTAATACGACTCTATTAAAAGATTGGAAACATGTTTGTTTATTACGACAAAGAGTCAGTTATAAAAACTTTAAAAAGAAGTCAGTGTCGACTTCACTTTTTCTATCTTAGCACATCTTTTTAATTACTAGGTACATATACATATATGAAACCCTTCGCTCTCTACAAATCTCTTAATGAATATTAAATTTTATTTTTCTAGAAGTGCTTTCTTTTTTCTCTGTTTTCTATCCAATTTATTTGAAAATTGTAGGCTAACCCTTTTACCTAGTTATTGAACTGATTGCAATTCAGCTCTAACTCTTGCATAATGCTTAACCAAGTAGAAAATAACGGTCGCTTAGACATAAGGAAGTTCCCCAACTAAATACATCCAAGTGCAGCCAACTGTACCGAAACTTTGCGTACAGTTAGCTTAAAATGTATTTTAACTTGATTATTCATGTTCATAACTGAGTTTGCTCTTTTCTTCTCTTTCTCCCTTTTTTTATAAATTTTTGTTATTGTGGATTGCGCAACATGAAGTTAATTACTTTTAATTTTCATTGTAGGCCATTTGATAAGTAATGCCCAAACGGTAACTTCCTATGGAGCCGAAATCAAGAAAGAGACAGAGAGTTGGGCTTTTCCGAAAATCCAAGTGCAGAAAATTTCCGCCGCAAACAAGCAAACACCCCAATAAACCACTTTGCACTTGCTGTAAGCCAACATACAAGCGAAAATTTTAGTTAATTACCAAGTTTTTCTACTTTTTTGGCTCTCTCGTTGTGTTTTTATACCCTTGCAGAGGGTATTATAAAATTGGTCAGATGTTTGTAACGCATAGAAATATACGTTTCCGACCCCATAAAGTATATATATTCTTGATCAGCATCAATAGACGAGTCGACTGAGACATGTCCGTCTGTCCGTCTGTCCGTCTGTCTGTTTGAATCACGATGACAGCCTCAAATTTCAAGCTACATGGTTGAAACATAAAAAGTTAAGTTCCTTGATCTATGAAGTATGGTGGTATTGAAAATTAGTCGGATCGGATAATTATCACCGGAGCTATTAACTAAAACGTGGAGGTACCTCGAGTAAAATAAGCAATTTTCTTTGGCAGCAAAGAAACAAAAACAAATTCCAAGAAATCTGCCGTACAAACACAAAAGACCCGAGTTCGAATCCGCGCGGCACCAAATAAGAAATATATAAAATTATTGTTTTTTTGTTGTTGCATCTAAATTCAATTTTTACCCATACACCCTACACCAAGTTTGAACAAGATCGGATAATTATTAAGGTTACAAATCAATAATCAATTTGATAGAAATTAAATGTATTTTAATGCACGCACACACATCCATATGCAAAAATTCAACCACCACGCGGTGTGTGAGAGAGACAGAAATATTTGTGTTGTGTTCTTAAGCAAAACGAAATTGAAAGAGCGAGATGCAATGGGTTTGCATATATGTCGAATTAGCTTACGTCAGCTAGGAAAGGACGGTGGCGTAGTATGTAGAGGTCGGTGTCACGATGGGCTCGGTGTTTGATGGTTCAATGCTCGCTGCTCGGTGATGAAGTGAAGATTTTAAGATGTGTTTTTTTTGTTTTTTTTTTTATTTTGTTAAACATTTATACCAATTATTTTGCTGCAAGGGTATACAAACTTCGGCAGAGCCGAAGTTAGCTTCTTTGATATTTTTTTTTTCTTTTTTGTTGCTTAACATTGAAAATTGCATCTGCAGGTTTTGCCTTTGGTTGCAAAAGTTTCGACTCACTCGCACAAGTTTTATATGTATGAACTTGAAGCTTTTTTTCCACTTTACTTTGTAGTTTAAAACTTCAATGCTCTCTGCCAATATTTAAAGGGGGGATTACGCAAGTCAAACTGAAACTGAAAGCTCCATCCATCTGCTTTTTGTTCTTTGTAGGTCAACTTGACCTTGAACTGTGGTTACAGAGATAATCACACAAAATTCACGAGAATTATGCTAGTGAGAAAACCTTTTTGAACTTACCGTCTAAATTAGTTTTTGCAGTTCTCTGTAAATTCTTAAAACAACAACAAAAAAAAACGTTGTAAAAACATTCAATATGTTTTTTATGAGTTTTAACACATTTATACACATGTACATACATATGTACATCCACAATTAAATACAACAAATTAAGAAATTAAATAAAAATAAAAAGGTGCAAGCAAAAGGCAGACTTTGTAAAGAAATCGTTAGAAGTGTTTTCGTCATTTTGTTTTTTGTCTTTTGCATATTAAATAAATGTTGTATAATAAGTTTAATGTTAAATAATACTTTAATACAATCAAGGTTTAGGTTTAAAATGCACTTTGTTGCAACTTTTCTTATCAAAGTAGCAATTATTCGAAAATTAAGAAATTTTCGAAAGTTAAAGAATTTTTCAATTAACTTTATTAACATTTTCTTTAGAGACTGTTCAAGAATGATTTCATAAACTAATGTGAAAATATGCATATATTGAATATATAAAAAACCTTCTTGTGTTAATTACATTGGGTTTTATGAAAATATATATACATACATAGATATTGTTTCTTTAATTGATTAAACCATTCGCCCCTATTCCGAGTTGCTCTGCGCCAACTAAGACCATTCGCACTTACTCCCTTTACTCTTAGGATTAGAACTAAAAAGTGTTTTGTTTATGAATGCAAAGTCTTTAAAACAATATAATTATACATACGAGGTGTGTTCAAAAAGTATCGCGAATTTTGTGTTTTTTCAAAAATTATTTATTTATTCATGAATATCTATTTTGTCCCCTTCAAAGTAATCCCCATTAGATATTATACACTTGTGCCAACGGTTTTTCCAATCTTCGAAGCACTTCAAAAAATCATTTTTTTTTATCTTGTTCAGCTCCTCCTTCGATGCCGTCTTTATCTCGTCAAGTGTAGCATAACGTCGTCCTTTCATGGGCCTCTTCAGTTTAGGGAACAAGAAAAAGTCACAGGGGGCCAGATCTGGGGAATACGGTGGCTGCGGCATCATTAGTGTGTTGTTTTTGGCCAAAAAGTCGCGCACAAGCAACGATGTGTGAGCAGGGGCGTTATCGTGGTGCAAAAGTCAATTTTTGCTCTTCGTCGTTCACATCTTCTCGGCCTTCTGAGAACATTTTGTACCACCGATAAACATTGCTTCGGTCCAAGGTAGCTTCTCCGTATGCCACAGTCAACATTCGGAATGCATCCGCGCACTTAATTTCGTTTTTCACACAAAATTTGATACACGTTCTTTGATCCATTTTTTTGAATGGGTAAAAATCGAAGACGATCCAAAACACGTGCAAGCAAAGCAGCTGTCAACAATTAAGTGAACATTCAAAATGGCCGAGGTTGTCGGCATAAGTGAGAGACATGAGTACCAACATAACGCCACAAAAAAATTGAAATTCGAATATACGTAACCCGCGAAAATTCAAAATTCGCGATACTTTTTGAACACACCTCGTATATTTAAATTTCTGTAATTTACATATCAACTACTAAAAGTATCCTGTTGTTTACGATCCGTTTGCAAAAATATCTCTTACTTACTCGTACTAAAGAATATTTTTGCAATATATTTTATTTGGTTTGAAATGCTTCCTTTTGCCTGCTGCACTTGAGGGCTTTAACAAATTTAATCGTTTTTGTGTGTGTAGGTATATTGGATATTATATATAGTATAATTATCGATTTTAAATCTTTATTAGTTGAAGAAATTTTCCTTATTATTTATTTACTCACCTAGACCTGACGAACCTTTATAGAAACGGCAAATTAAACCAAAGGTGATCAAACTGCTTATCGAGATGTTACAGAAAAAATCTACTTTTAGTACCGCTTTTGCTATAAATAGTTTTATTTACTTAAATTTTAAAATATTGCATTTTGTGCCAGTCATGTTTTTAATCGAAAATGTGAAAAATTCTAGGCAGCCATTTGTATTTTCGTCATTTAAATAAACTATCAATCAAAAGGACCAACGACTTTGAATGTTACCCCTAGAACAATCAAATCCTTGCATAGTATGGAAAATTCTGATTAATAAAATAATAATAAATGCAATCAATTTTTATGCAATTTTTGTCATGTTTTTATTTAACAATTTGTTCTTAAATGATATACAGTAAATAATTTATTATAACTAAATAAATGTGTGTTAAACTAAAATCACAATTGAGGGCTGTCATAGTCAATAATAAATGCCACTCGCCATTATACTTCATTGCTTCTACTTCAAGGATATCTACCGAACATGAGCATCTGCTGGGATAAGGACATTTGCTGAAGGAACTCTTGTTGTTGTGGCGGAAGGCCAGCAGCTTCGGGGGCTCTCACTCCTTGCTGGAAAACTGCCTGTTGCAATAAATGGCGATAGTAGAGATTGAGACGAACTTGCTGCTCCAATATGGCTGATTGCTGGGCACGATACTGTTCATATTGCTGTCCAAGACGATGTTCCTGTGCTTGCTTGGCCCGACGACTGAGTAGACAGGCTAAGGTGTTGCGATCTCGACGCTGTTGCTCCTTGGGACTGCGTTGACGTCGGCTTGCTGATTGACGCACCATATTGGCATGATATTGACTGACTGGAATCGAAGAGCTCTTCGTTAGTGGAGGAGTCGTAGATGCCAACACCTCCCGACTCTGCTCATTTTCCAACCATGGGCGAAAGAAGCCTTTGGTTTGGCGACGTTTTGTGGACGATGCCTCCATTCCTTGTGGTAATTGATTCTCCTTGTTATGCTCCAACAAGTAATCCATATCACGTTTACGCTTATTTGCGGAAAATTTCTTGTGGGCATATGCGTCGTCGATAATAATGGTATTTTTCTCCATGATGATGATGATGATGATGTTGCTCACTTGACGTTTGTTGTCTGAATGTCCAAATCTATGTTTGATAGCCTGTTTATATGTCATATGATTGTCCTTAGGTACCCCAAATACCCATATATCAGGTAGCTATGTCCATATCCTTAATTTTTCGCTGTCAACAAACGGATTAACGCAGAACTTTATTACCTAATATATAGGGATTCCATCAATTTTTATGACCTGCTCCGCTATCCGCTAATTAGCCTTTGTCAGTGATTACCTGCACCGTTAATCCTGTGTAGGCAACCAAATGTTTCTACCGGAACTACTGGAAAGTACTCCAAAATATGCAAAATACATAAAAGATATGTATTGAATTTTATTGACCTACTTGACGCCATTTGTTGCGGGTGGTCCCAAACTCCCTGACACTTGGCTTGTACCTAGTTTTTTCCTTTTTTTGAAAATTTCCTGGAAGTTCTTTAGGTTATAAAAAAAATATATATAGAAACTCTTCTACCGCATTTAAGGGAGGTTTTGAAAAATGATTTTTCTTCTTTTGTAGTGGGTTTAGCTGGAATTTCTTAAATTATAACCGCCTTTTGTTAAACATTTACGATCAATCCACACTATCTTTAGTTATTTTACAATAATGATTTCATTCAGCCGGATCTCATGCTATGCTCTAATAACAATTTACACCTCAAATCAATTGTTATATAGACAATAATCAAATGGAATTTATAGAATGCGGATTCTCCCATAAATTTAAGATATATATATTTACATAAAATTAGCTAAACGACTGATTATACTAATATCGAATGCAATGTCTCTCTGATAAATGGGTTCCATTAGGGTAAGGTCAATGTTTATATTAGATGTCGATAGAAAATGTTTATTTTATATATTTAAATAGTAATTTATTATATAGTCGAAGCTAAGTAGACATTCGGTAATAACTTTCCACAATACCTATGAAGTAATTCTAATGCAAATACAAATAAAAACACGAGAGAGAAAAAAATTCATAGAAAATTGCACTTTCAACAAATGCAACTAAACTGGTTAGCGGGTAGACTATTATTTAGCTTCACCTAGAAAATTACTACTCCCGGTAAAATGAGGAACTACAATTTTTTTAGATCAGCTAATACAATTATCTTTTTGATTACTAACCAATTGTAACTACTTAGTGATAAGATTTAATCGATTAAAATACATAAAATATGAAGATTAATTTTTTAATCAATATTTAAAAATTGATTTGTTATACGAAAATTTCTTTAATTTAGAGTAACAAAATCTGCTGATATTTTTGCATTATTCAAATATTATGAAAGTTCTGTAATAATATAATGAAGTTCTACACTGCTGAAAAAACAAATAGAATCAACTTAAAATCTTTTACTTTATGATTTACTTTCTTTTATTTTAAAAATCAATAATAACTGTGAAAAGTTATTCTTTAAAATAAAACTACATAGAAGGATGGGCTAACTTCGGTCGTGCCGAAGTTCGTATACCCTTGCAAACTGTTATTTAACAATTACATAATTACAATGTGACAAAATTAATAGGAAACGTTTAAAACAAGTCAAACCTACATTAAATGTTCGTGGCTTGAGAAAAAAGTAATTCGAAAAAAAGTTTCTTGGTCTGATTGTTCCTATGGAAGCTATAGCATATGGTCAACCGATTTGGCTGAATCTTAGCACAGACTTTTTCGATATACTAAACCTTCAAATACCAAATACCAAAATTTGATAATCGCTTTAAAAACACCCAAGTTATTGCTCTAAAACGATATTCTTATACATATGATAAAGTCAACCAATTCTAATGAAACTTGGTGGACATTTTAGAAGGTATACTCATAAACAACAATAATTTTGTAATATTTGATTGAAAAACAACAAAGTTATAGAGGCTTAACTCTATTCTCGACCGATCGTTCCTATGGAAGCTATATGTTATAGTCATCCTATCGGGAGGATTCCGAGATATACAATGCCTGCAGCAAAAAGAAGCCTATGTGACGGACAGACGGATCGAAATAACAGACGGATAGACGGACAGAGCTCAATCATCTCAGCTCAGCTCAGCTCATCGTGCTGATCAAGAATATATGTATATACTTTATATAGTCGGAAATGCTTCCTTCTATCCTGCAAGGGTATAAAAAAATCAGATTTTTTTTAAGAAAATTTGGAATTAATCATTATTTTCGGTTCCTGGTAATGACCATCGCTAAAGCTGTTATTTGTTTTTTAGAACAAAGCCATGGAAAAATGTTTTAAACAAGTTAATAATGTTTCAAATTAACAGTTATTAAATATTTAAGATTTTCCTTTGCCTATACGAAAAAGAAAGCTTTTTGACCATTTTCGAAATAAAATTCACAATTGAAAAATATTAACTTTTACACTTATTAAGTTAGTGTATATCAGATATAGCCATGTTAGTCAATGTACTTAATTTCAGTCTTTTGATAGCAAAGTGGACTCTATGATTAATGCTGATTGTATAGTGATCAGAGAACATTAACTAGGAACTTTTGTGAACTATAATTGTAAATATGGCTATAATTAATTAACTCTCTATTCTATATTTAAACCAGTTATAATTCTACATCAGATATTGAAAGTTCTTTATTTTCAGCTAAAAAATGTATGGCAAATGAGGAGATTCTTTCAACAAAACTTATATTTTTCCCTCATCATTAAAAAAGGAATTCAAATATGTTATTTAAAAATTTCATTTTGTATTTTATTGTAAGTCAACATAAATAATAATAATAAAAATATTTACAATCAAATTATCTTCGTTATAGGACTAGGATTTTTGTAGAGATGGCTTCTGTTGCGATTGTTGTTGTGGAACACCTTTTAAATCCAATGAATCGATGGGATGACTTTGTGCCAGGGTCTGTTGAAGGAATCTTACATAGTACAAGCTCAGCCGAATCTGTTGTTCAAGATTAACCTCATGTTGTTGACGATAAGCTGCATATTGTTGTTCCAACTGCAATTGTTGCTGTTTTGTGCTGCGACGATGACGTAGACTGGCCAAAGTATTGCGATCACGCCGCATTTGCTCCTCGGGACTCCTCTGACGTGACGAATTGTGTGCTCTTACCATATTGGCATGATATGTGCTGGCAGAGTTGCTGGTGGTAACAGGCAATGGAGAGGTCGCTTTGTCCTTTGCCTCGTTATCATTATCTAGCCAAGGACGAAAGAGTTGTCGCTGGCGCTTGGGCAAAGGCTGCTGCTGCTCCTCCATGACGAAAACAACATCTTCATCGTCAGATTCTTCATTTTCACCACGTTTGCGCTTAAGAGCTCCTGCGAATTTTTTATGCAAATAATTATCCATACTCTCTGATGATGATCCTTAGGCTTTGATGTCTTTAAAACGACTGTGCTGACACTTCGATGTATCGCAATCTTTTATGCAACATTAGGTAATCAAACAATCGACCAGCCCAGATATTCCCATTTTAATCCTTTTGGATTTCATGAGTTTTTTTTCGATTTTTCAGGTATTTCCCCAACGCTCTTCATTCACTCAATGTCAGGTAGGTCAGTAAGTTTAGGTAGTTGGTTCTTGTCTCCTAATCCGCCACCGGCTGGCAAACATGGTTTCATTTTCTACAAGGGTGTCATAAACCAGTTGTCCTTTTGTGTGCGTCCTGTTTACATCTTGAGACGCGATTTTCTTTGGAATTACCTGTCGTTGGTGTTGTTATTGTTGATTTTGTAGAGAAGACCAGACCTCTCCATTGTGTATATGTATGTATGTATATATGAACGTCCTGGCGCTCTTAAACCATTTTTATGACTTCAGTTCACATTTTCTGTCTTCTGATGCCAGCTGAAAATTTGTCTTTCATAAGGTGTTTTCCAAACTCTGAATTTTCGTTCTCTAGCCACCAATTGCTGCTCGTTTCGGGCATTATGTCGGCAGTTTTCCTTTTCCTCTTTTTCATTCAATATGTCTGCCATTGTCCATTGATTTATGCTGTTTCAGTGTCCTAAGCGGATTTACTTGAGGTGGGCTTGAGTCTCAGTCGGAATCTGTGTCTGAGTGCCAGCCCTCAAGTCAATAAGCCCGATAGAAGAAAACTGTTATCGACTGTTCTTCAACTAAAGTATTACAGTTAAAGATTGGTATATTGTTTCATCTACACAATGATCGATTGTCCGCTCTATTTTGGGGGAATGACCTTATAGAAGAATTCACCTACCAGGAAGTGTTGCATCACACGTCATACATATGTACGTATAGGTGCATGTGCGTGGGAGTGTATAAAGGACGAAAGATGTTCTTGGAATCATTTCATTCTCCAAATGTGAAATGTGGAAAATGTGAGAAAGTCGACATAACAATTGATACCGTTTTTATCCACTTTTCCTTTTAAAAAAACTATATTTTTTTATATCAAGAGTTTTAGAAGAATTTTCTCAATTCTCATTGTCTTTTTGTTTATTGATTTTCATTCAACTTTTATAGTCAAAATAATCTTATTATGCCCTGTTTTAGATGAACAAAAGTTGATTTGATATGAAAATCATTCCAAAGCTAAATCTAGGTCTTCCCAAATCTCACAATTTGTTTGTCGTGGAAATGTCAATCGATTAATGTAAAAGCTTCAAATGAAGAGAATTAAAAGGATAACAAAATCTAATAATAAGACGTTTCTAAATGAAGGTTTAAAAAGAGCTAAATTTTAAAAAACTTAATCGAATTTGAACAATATTGAAAAAAGAACTTATTACCAGTTTAGCATTGGATATTTAAATTCTAATAAAATAAAAACTCTCTTAGACGGACGGCGACGGTCATTAATGTTTGTTCACTTAATAGAGGTGTCCACCCAAGAGAGGAAAATTTTAATACAAATTAAAATGGAGGTCGCCGAGAAATCTTCCTTTTGGGAGAGGTGTCTGTTATGACAGTTTCCACTGTAATATACTATATTAAAAGATCATATGCTGCACGCAGTTTAACTAAACATTACTCTAGTTTATAATACTATAACAGTCTTTGAGAATGACTGGACAATTTCCAATTCACTGGAAGTTTTGAATACAAGTCAAAAAAATCCCTCTTGAGTATAATTTCCATTTTCATGTTGTTTTCACAAAATTAAATCTAAATTTTCCTTCTGTATCTTCAGCTGCGATCCACTTGAAATTGTTCACTCTTCGATTTGTATCATTATCTTCTCGTTTCATCGCAACACGGGTAACATCAATAAATTGTCTACGACTACGTGAAGAATATTAATGCAGAGATCTAAATTGAAAATGAACTGCGCAGACGCACGCAATGCGAACGCTGTGGCATGATTTCGGGAAAATCCCAAATAAATTTCCATTCAATGGCCATTGTGACTAAGCCAGTTCGTCTGCACGGAACTTAATGAGCCAGATTAGCGGTAAGACAACGATAAGAAACCCAAAAATCACAAAGGATGGAGAATAAAGAATATGAACACACACTGGCACATCAAAGAAAAGCAAAGCGCAGGCGCTGACCTACGTATATATGTATGTATGTACATATATGTGACATACATATAATCGGAGATGCTTCTAGAGAAAATGTCTATGGAGATAGACGGGACAAATACCAGGAAAATGTTCAAAATAGAAGAGACAGAAAAAACAAGAAGGTGCGAGTGGCAAGAGCTGGCAAATGAAAAATTAATTACAAAGGACTTATCAGGTAGACCTGCTCGTAACATCAGGTAGGGAATCCTTTCTTTTGTCAAACAAGATTTTCCCATAAAAACAGAAGAGACACGATCGATAGAGTAGACCCTTAATGAGCATCCCAATGCTCTTCTTGCAGCCGCAGGTAAAGATTGCCCTCATGTATAAAAACCAGGTTGCGCATTTGTCTGAATCACAGTTGAATTCGAGTTACCAATCGAGCAACATCGTTAAGGAACGTGCAGAAATTAAAAAAAAAAACAATTTTCCAAAATTTCAACATTAAACATGGCTCCTTCAAATGTGGACTACCAAGAGAACGAAGTGAACGCTATGAACTACAATAATAAGAAATTCGAATCTGTCAATTATACTCATAAAAAGTTTGGCAAAAAATCAAGTAAAGAAGTCACGCCCACTCCATTATTTCGCCCATACGCATTGAATGAGAATACACCAAGAAAACGCCGCCAGGATTTGCAACAGCGACAGGAGCAAACCCATACACCGCATCAACTGCCACCAACACCACCCACAACACCACCCCAACAGCAGTATCCTCACCAGGAATATCCATATCAGCCACATTATCAGCAGTCCTATCCGGGCACAGGCACTCCAATCAATCACCAGGCCTACTCATACATGCTACAGAAGCAACGAGCTGTCCTCCAGATGCGCCAATTGCTTAGCATCAATCCTGATGCCAACACTTGGCCATTGGAATGGCGTCAGGCCCTTCAATCACTGCTGCAGCAGTAACAGCCAAGAGATCCAAAAACATATACCCTCATATCTAAAGAAAGAAGTTGAGGAATGCGTGATTTTTGTTTTGCCTAGCAACCAGTGATATAGACTTCTAAGTGAGCCCCATAATAATTGTACAAATCTGATAGTAAATTAAATAACTGTTTCCCTTATACTTAATCGTATTGTATATACATACATATTAATACATATATGAAAATCAAATTGAATAAAATCGTTTTTAAGCTTAAAACATGAATACTATTTTTTTTGATCTTGACGACAAAAACTTAACAGTTTTTACATGGTTTGTAG
This sequence comes from Drosophila austrosaltans, assembly GCA_035045865.1. Classification (NCBI taxonomy): domain Eukaryota; kingdom Metazoa; phylum Arthropoda; class Insecta; order Diptera; family Drosophilidae; genus Drosophila; species Drosophila austrosaltans. The sequence continues at coordinate 255,214 of JAWNOQ010000200.1, forward strand.
TCCCCTCAAGCAGTAACACTTGTCTTCTATAAATTATGCACTGTCAGTTTTGGTCTAAAGGATTTTTATCAACTACCCGTTTAATTTAGCGCAACATCTAAGAACTACTTCGCTAAAAAGATTTCTTTTTAAAACAAAGACTGCCAAAGCTACCCTTTAGGCAAACCTTTATGTTACCATACTCATACATATACATTTGTTTGTCAGTTTTCTATCCTTGATGGTTAATATTGGTCATATCCGCTATACTATACATTAGTAATTTATAATAGCATCAAAGTGCACTTTCTGTACTTTTAAACTTTTTCAAATTTGTTTTTGTTTTGAATTGCAAATATTTAATTTTAAAGTCAAACTAAAAGCTTATTAACATTAACTTAACGCAAATTTTTTCATGAGTTCTATTTTAGGTAATATTTCTACTACATTGAATTATTAAAACCCAGACGATCAAACACTGATCCCGATTGACCGCGGGGCTTACGATTCTGTCCAGCATTCATGCTAGAATGACGTCGAGGAGCGACATACTTCTTCTGCGTGTCACGAGGGGCTGTAGCTTTGGCGGAACCGCCACCATGATTCCCCGACCCAGGGCTTCCCAATCTTTTGTGTACAGGCAGAGTTTCCTGGCGGGTAAAGAACTCATCACTCCGCAGACGGATAGCCTTGCCCTTGACAGGACTGAGACGATTGACTGGATTAGTTTTCTGCGAAGTTGAGGCCTTCATGTTGTAAGTCTTACGCGTGGCATGAAGTTTCGACACTAAAAATAAAAATTTTCAATTAATTGTCCTCGTTATTGCTATTAATTGACTTCTTACCTTTACCCAAGCGGGCTTTAATATTGTGAGCAAAATTTTTGTTATCCCGCGATTTCCATGAAGCCTCCGGGACAATTTCTCTCACCTCAGCGGTTGAGGCAAACTTAACGATTTTTTCAGTGGGACCCGCATGCATATTCACATCACCATCACTAAAATCAGACTCTCCATCATTACAGAAGAAATTCTGTTCATCCATGCTGTCATTACTATAATCGTCATCACTATCATCGTCCCCTTTTTTCAAAGGCACTTTATGGACCAGCATTACTTTTTGTGCAATATTTTTGGCCTTAACAATTGGAGAATTCTTGATGACTCCTCCTCCTGCTCCTCCGCTACTTGAACGTTTCGTATTCTTTAATATGGACTTTATTTCCTTAGTTAGTGACTGCTGTTCTTGTTGCTTAGATTCAATACTTTTGCCTCCGAGGCGAGCAAAGACTGAATTATTACTAGAAGTGGCTGCAGCTTTCTTGACAACGCTACTACCCGAGCTAGTGTGAACAACTGAACTTGATACAATGCCCTCTTGAGCTTCATCTTCGCTAACGATGGTTTTTTGCAGACGCGAGAATATGTCTGATTTCTTTGAGCTGCTTACCCGATCCGAGTATACTATACATTATGGAAGATATCATTATTTTATGGACAATAAAAGTGGCTACCAATTTTACTTACATTTCTCTCGTTTGGCCAATATCTGTTTGCTTCTTTCTGTGGTTCCGGTGGGCAAGGTTACCTTATATTTACCCTCATGTTCGGGCAGCACTCGCCTGGCCGGTTTTGTTGGTGCCGAGGCTGTTGATTTGGTAGCCGTCAATGATGCTGCCACCGACTTAATCTGAGTCCGAGCTGGTGCGGTTGCGGCAAGTTTATTAACCTCTGGCGTAAGCACTTGATCCCTAGCCAGCTGATCACTAACGCTTTTCGAATGCCGCAATATGGCTATTATATCACCCATTAGGGTTATCCCCATCTCACGCAAATATTCTTTATTCAAATCCAAGAGCATGTCATCCTGAATGCGATTTTCCACAAAAATGTGGGCATATCCAGCGGCAGCCGGTGATGGTATCCCTGCCGCATTGAAGAACTTGACCCAGCGAGCTGTTTATAAATAATTACAATATTTTAGTCAATTCTGTTAACAATGAAATTGTAAAAATATCTTTTCTTTGCAACTCACCTGCGCTTGATTTGGACATGATGTATTGTAACTGAGCCAAGCTCACAATTAATATTTGTGATTCAATTCAATAATTGTTCAATACAGCTTTTTCCCAGGTAATAGGAAAGTGTAATATTTATCTATAAAAATAAATATTGAGAGATATAATGGTTGTAAAAATAATATGAGGAGGATTTATTTATTTAATTAGTGAACTGTGTATGTAATAATCAAGTAATCATCAAGTCTTTGAAACGCGTTGAATGATTAAAATCAAAACGTTGAACTCCATCTCGTATCTATATTTTTCCCCAGCACTGTACACGTACATACAAACATATATGGACATACATATGTATAGGTATGAGTTTCCGCAGATTCTAATTTTTAATCTTTAGAATATATACACAATTTGTCTGAATAATAGAGACATGAAATCTATTAGTTGAAATAACAACTATTGCCATTTAGTTTTGTTGGTTACGTTTTAATATTGTATTAACTGAGGTTTTGTTATTGATGGCAAATTTGCTTAAAACATGCATGGGATGCTGCATTATACACACACAAGCGTTAATATTATTTCACATTCCTTTCCTCCCACAATTTAACCAAACCTTTTGTTTAGAAAAAACCTATTTTTCGGCAATAGTGAAAAACAAAAATAGAAAAATGCTAATACCAACAACAAAATTCTCTCGATGCTCTTTTGTGAGTCGTCCAAACAATTTCGCTCCTCTTTGGATGTATTTACATATGTCTGTTTATTTGAAATCTCGATTACAGCTGTTAACTAACAGAATAGATGCACCAGGTACAGGGCTTTCAGGTTCAAGTAATCTATAGAAGTATGGTATATGTATATTTAATGCTTAAGGCATAGTGTAACGTTGAGTCAAGTCACACCTAGCACACTTAACATATAATGCAGGCCATAACATTAACTAATTGGGGCAAATGGCAAGGCATACAGTTTTTATAGGTACCTTATAATTCGCAGTGATACATATGAATAGACACCCTGTAATCTAGTGTTGTGAAGCACACACATGCCTGTACCGGCAGCCGACATCTCTAGAACAAATTGTAAACAATTCTATCACACGTGCATTTTGTTTTGTAAATTATAATAACATAAACAATCAATGGCCGCTAATTTTGAGTTACTCAGCGAACAGGGTCTGCGCTTGGATGGCCGCCGACCACATGAGCTGCGCCACATTAAATGCAAATTGGGAGTTTTCGAGTGAGTACTGCGGCACTAAAATTTCAATTCTTTTTAATAAATAATTGTTATAGGCAACCCGATGGCAGTGCCTATATGGAGCAAGGTAATACCAAAGTACTCGCCGCTGTCTATGGTCCACATCAGGCCAAAAACAAAGGCAAGTCTACGGAGTCCAATGATGTTATAATTAATTGCCAATATAGTCAGGCTACCTTCTCGACAGCGGAGCGTAAGAATCGTCCTCGCGGAGACCGCAAGTCCCAAGAGTTTAAAATGTATCTGCAACAAGCATTAAGTGCGGCTATAAAATCTGAACTATATCCCCGTTCACAAATCGATGTCTATGTAGAAGTCCTGCAGGCGGATGGAGCCAACTATGCGGTGGCCTTAAATGCAGCCACATTGGCTCTGATTGACGCTGGCATTTGTCTCAATGAGTTCATTGTGGCCTGCACGGCATCACTGAGTAAGGAAAATATTCCCCTTACGGATATTTCACAAATCGAAGAGGTATCAGGTGGACCCAAACTGACTGTTGCGGCTCTTCCAACCTCTGAGAAAATTGCATTCCTAGAGATGAGCGAGCGTTTTCATATTGATCACTTGGAAACTGTAATTGAGACGGCCATGGCTGGCTGCCGAGAGATAAGAGATATTTTAGAAGCGGCTGTCAAGGAACATCTTTTACATATCGGCAGCGCGGCAGATTGGGCAAGAGTTTGTTGAAAACTCAAAAATTGTTCAATTCGGATAAAGTTTAGAATTAGTCCCACTGAAATAAAGTTATTATGCATTTTAAAGCTGTTTCCATTGAGTATAAACTATGATTAATTTTTACACTTTATATTAAAAAATATATGTATTTTAACAACTTGCTAGGCTAGAAAGGATAATCAGTTTAGTATTACAGTTCACTCTTTTGGCTTTTGGCAACATCGTCCTGTGGAGCTTGCCATGCTTCCAGCATTTCCACAAGTCGCGCTTTGCGTTGCTCCAGTTGCAGCTTTTCAATTAACCCGCCTAATTGTTCACCGCCCTGCAGAAATCCGCTCAGATTATGTAATGTGCCGTTTTGTATCCTATGATCTGTTATCCGATCTTGGACAAAGTTGTAAGTACGTATCTTTTCATTTCGATTAAGGCTGCCCTGCTGGGACTTTTTGGTGGCCAATTTAGTGGCTTCTGAACTTTCCAATTCCTGTTGCATCAATCGTGCCTGCAGGCGTTTCATAGCGACTTCTCGATTTTTAAGCTGGGAGCGCTCTGATTGAGCCTCTACAGCTATTCCAGTTTTCAGATGTACTATTCTAACCGCAGAATCGGTGGTATTGACATGCTGACCACCAGCTCCGCTTGCGCGCTTCGTTTCAATTCGCAAATCCTTCTCAGATATGTTTATTTGCACATCCGCCGGCTTTGGTATCACAGTAATCGAAGCTGTGCTTGTGTGAATTCTGCCAGACTTTTCTGTGGCCGGGACTCGCTGTACCCGATGAACTCCCGCTTCGTAGCGGAGCCAATTATACGCCTCCTGGTCATTAATTAATATATTAGCATGTCTTAGACCACCAATATCCGTAGTTTCGCGAGCGAATTCCTCGTAGTCCCAGCCCATGTGGTCAAAATATTTTGTATACATTTCGTATAGCTCATTGGCAAAGAGCATGGCCTCCTGGCCACCAGCTCCAGCGTTAACTCCAAACAAAAGGGACGGATAAAGTTCATCGTCGGCTAGAGTCAGCAACTCCTGCAGCATAGTTTGTTCCTGTTTGACTAACAGATCCGTATAGACCTCGTTCTCCTCTTCCATCAGTTTCCGCATATCTTCATCCTTTTCCAGCTCTAGATCCCGCTTGCTAGTAAGATTACGCTGGAGAACACGTCTCTGTTCGATGGCATTAACCACCCCCTCCAGCTGAGAAAGGCGTGCGTACGACTTGCTATTACCGGCTGCATTTACTCGCAAAGCGTAATATTCCTGCCGCAGGCTCTCTAGATATGACTGCAGTTTCTGGTTCCGGAAACTCAGCGGATCACTACTGATCCAGCGACGAGAGAATGGGTAAAGTGGCTTGTTTAGCAAATTTCTTAACAACATTTTTGAAGAATAAACAGAAATAATTAAATAACGACAACAACAGTAACAGCAGTTGGACCATCTATCGGTAATCGATTTTTTAAACCAAAAACGTCGTGTAACCAAATAACAAAAATTAGATGCGCTTTTTAAATTTAAATACTAAAACAGACGTCAAATACATTGCAAAAGAAGAGAAAATGAGAAAAAACTTTTGTAAAATTATTTTGTCAAAGTGTTTATTTTCGATGGGTCTATGCCCATCTTAATCCTAATCAAAATTCGATACATACATTTTACTTTGAATAACGGTCACACTACACTATAAAACTAAACGATGTATAAACAATGATGACTAATAAAATAAAATTTCGTAAACTTTATTGTTCTGTGTGTTTTGGAATTAATAAATGTAATTTGAAACTATCAGATGTGAAGTAAAGTTTAACGGTCAGTTTATTTGTAGTGATGAGAGATGGATAACTATCGATTGCATTACCGATGATTTAACAGCTCTAACATCGCACACACACACAAGCGAAACAGAGGACATTGAAAAGCCACGGAAAAGAGCCAAACTATGTTCAGTTTATAATTGTAAGGTTGATTTTTAATGTTAGTTAGCATAGACAGAGCTAAAATTAAAAAGCATACACTTTAATCAAAAATAGCAACCTGTATGTGTATGAGGGTGTGGGCGAATGCAAACTTTTTCCGTTGTGTGTGTAAGCGTGTGTGTTCGTGTTTGTGCTTTTTTTTACTATAAATGAAGAATGAACTTAACTACGACAACAATAAGGCACAGCTAACTGGTGCATAGTGCAGTAATTAAGTTTAATTAAGAATTGTAATTGGTAAACTGCCACCAATCGACGCACCACCACCAACAACAGCAGAACAAGTGCATTTAATAGCCAACAAAGCAAATTCATAGAGGAAAATTCACGAAATGCCACCTTTAAAAACTTACTCCATACACCACCACGAATACAATGCGAATTGCCACAATAATGGCAATCCAACGACAAGCCCAACAAATGCGCAACCCACCAATCATGATACCGATTTCTACACAGGATTAGGATCATCAGGTGTCGGAGGAGGAATTGCTGCCACCACTTCCTCCTCCTCTAACACACAACGCACAAATCGTCCCTCTTATTGTAATGCACAATATCCATTCAAAGTCCTCTCCAATCTGAATCAGTTAAGGGAACAATCACGTTTCTGTGATGTGGAAATTATTGCCGGTGAGGCCACTTTCAATGCCCATAGAGCTGTGTTAAGTGCTGCAAGTGCCTATTTCGAGGCAATGTTTCGCCCCGAATTGGGTCTAAATGAGGTCAAACAGAAATCGGTCGTGTTGCATACCATTGATGGCGATATATTGCATATACTTCTTGATTTTATCTACACTGGACGCTGTGAGATAACACAGGTGTGTATAGATTTCACTTTGTTCTGGAATTATTTATTTGGGAAATATAACGATACTTTAAAATGTAAAATTAAAAAACAGTTAAGTCAATCTTTACGATACGTCAGACGCTTTTACTAAAAAAAAATAAATGCTTGTATCACCAAACGTAACTATTGAAATCAACACAACTGAAAGCTAAGATCTTTGCCCATGTAAATATGTAGCTTATCGGGAGTAAACATTTGTATTCTAACTGTTAATTCCATTGGCAAAATGATATTGTTAATGTTTATTTCTAAACTTAAATTAGTTCCTGATTTATCAATATTCCTATTTGATCAACAATCCTTGCTTTATATACTTATTAATAATTAATGGAAAACTAAAATAAATTCCACCTGCAGTCGAATGTCCAAGAACTGTTAGCTGCCGCTGATATGCTTCAACTAAACGAAGTCGTCGATGGTTGCTGCGAATTTCTTTGCCGCGAGCTACATGCCACTAATGCCTTGGGTATTTTACGATTTGCCGAAGCGCACAATTGCGAATCATTAGCTAAAAGTGCAATCAACTTTGTTCACGCAAATTTTCCAGCGGTAAGTAAAAAAAAAAAGTTTTTATTTAACAACTACAAAATTGTTTCCGCCCGGGATCGAACCGGGGGCCTTGTGCGTGTGAAGCACACGTGATAACCACTACACTACGGAAACCTCTACAGTGGTCGAGTTGTAGAAGTTAAGATCTGTATCTGTTGTATATTTGTAAATTCTATAGTGTTTTTCTCACAACAATTTATTTCAATTAGAGAAAATTAAATATAAAATACCAGAGTCTTCTGGTCTCCTCTACCATCATATATACATACATATGTGTATGTTCCATCGGTTACTGCCACTTAAAAAAGGGATGAGATAAGTCAATGAGCTAATTGTTCTCATTCTCATTCTCTCATTGTTCAGTTAAATTTGCCACTGAGAGGGTACATATAATTTTTACAACACAAAAAAAAAGAACAACGAACAATAAACATTACTCTAAGAACTATTACATGTACTTCTTTGTGTTTTGGGACGCTTAATTCTAAAGCGTTTCGAATGTATTAATTATTGGCCCAGCAACCGAAGTCACCAGGCACGACTAAAAATTCTTTTTAGACTCATTAGAGTGCTCCTCTCCACGGAAATCTTTAGTAAAAGGCGAAAGATTTATTCGACAACTGAAGAGAAGCCAGAGTAATTTAACACACGAAAATTCTAGACTCTCCATAATTGCAATGCTTAAACCACTTGGGAATTCTAACAGAAAAAAAATGTGTAACTCGTGTGGTGCTTAAAGAAGGGTAGTTTATCTACATGTACTTTAAAAGTAGGCAACAAAACTATAGAATTTTGCAGCTAAGAATTCTCAATTGGTTATAGCGTTTTTCTTATTAAGAGGTTGGAGAGTTGCTTAGTGAAGTTATCGCTTCTCGGCCTTATGGCTAAGATCAAAGTGTAGTATCTGTTCTTATCAGCTTAACATCTGATAGTTTCTCCATTGGAGAACAACAAATGTTAAACTGATTTTTGGAAATAGACGGAGTGCTAGGGGCTTGCTCCACCTCTGTCGCGGGTTGGCCCGGTATTGCAGTACCGCCGGGATTTCGGCCCAACTAAATTATGCATATTATATGAAACAAAAACTAATCTAAGTTGTGTTTATATTATTTTATAACCCAACCCAGATCACCCTTGAAGATGAATTTCTGGAAACACCGCAGTCTCTGCTATCGCAGTTGCTTAACTCGGAAATGTTGCGCGTGGATTCCGAATCTCAAGTGTTCCAGGCCGCATTGCGTTGGATCAAACATGATGTGACTCAGCGTCGGTGTTACGTCTTCGACATTCTTTCCCATGTCCGCATGGCTCTCGTCCCAGTGAAAGTCATCGACAAGGCTCTCAAAGATGATTGTCGTGACATGTCTGTTAAGATTGCCTTGCGCTCTATTTGTCGAGACATTGCCTCTAAACGTGGCCAACTTGTGCCATTGCGTGTTTGTCCTCGTCAACTGGCGAAAAAAAACATATATATAATTGGTGGATCGCATCGCGATACTCCTCGAACTTGGAATTCGGCCGATTGCACTTTTGAGACGGTGGCCAAATTCGATATATTCCGGCGTGAATGGACTGAAACAGCACCTATGGAAGTGGGGCGCATACTGCCAGGCGTATCGGCTTTAAATGGAAAAATCTACGTAGTGGGCGGGGAGCGTGGTTCCCAGATTTTGGCCAACGGAGAAGTCTATGATCCTCAAAACGACGTGTGGCAGCCTATTGCACCCATGATTGTGCCTCGCTGTGAATTCGGACTATGCACTATGGGCGGAAATTTGTTTGCAGTTGGAGGCTGGATAGGCGATGACATCGGAGGTACGATGGAATGCTATGATCCAGAAAAGGATCTTTGGAAGTTAATTGGCAGTATGCCAGAACCTCGCTTTAGCATGGGTGTGGTTAGCTTTGAGGGACTGATCTACATTGTAGGTGGATGTACAACAACTACAAGACACTTGCCGGATTTAATAAGGTTTTTTATACTGCTGGTTATATATGAAGCACAGAACTTTAATTATTGCTTTTAATTACAGCTACAATCCTGTTACCAAGGAGTGGACACAGTTGGCACGCATGCAAACAGCTCGGTGTCAAATGGGTGTGGCCGTTTTAGATCGCTATTTGTATGTAGTGGGCGGCAGTAGCATCAGCCAGGACATTTTAAGCTCTGTAGAGCGTTACAGCTTCGATGATGATAAATGGTCAACAGTTTGCGCATTGAATGTACCTCGAGCCATACCCGCAGTGGCCGCAGCAGATGGTTTACTCTATGTGGCAGGAGGTGATCAGGTGATTACGATTAAATTCAAATTTTTTACAACTTTATCATTAATATATTCATTGCAGCCCTGCGAGGTAAACTTTTATCGTGCCCAAGTCACTATTAACGCTGTAGAATGCTATGACCCTCTATCGGATACCTGGAAGAATTGTCCCGACTTACCAGTGAGCCGTTCTGAGGCTGGTGCTGTGGTTGTCTAAACTGCCAGCCGCTGTCCATCCACGTCCTTTCACTTTAAGAATATACACAGTCTAACTTTATTTTTAGTGCATTGTATACGTTAAACACATCACAAAAATCTTTCTATCACTCCGTTAAAACACTAACACGAACCAAAATGAGCATTCTTAACAATGTCGAAAGAAACAAACCAAAACTTAGCGCAGCTATTTACCAGTTAGTAATTATCTAGTAGTTAGACCGAAAAGTTAAATCAGTAACAGAGCCACATTGAGATTGAGATTGTTTCCAAAAATCCGAAAACGTGACGAAATGTATATCGACGTATCGTAATTGCTGAACATTTTTCGATTCGATTTTAATATTCTGTTACTTCCGTTTGGATTAATTTAACATATAAATATAATATAATTTTTTGTTTGTTATAATAGTAATAACGGAATGAAAATGTTGTCAGCAATGCCTGAGCGCGACCTTGAGAAGGAAGCGTAATTAAGAGGCAGAATATAAAAAGTTGTATTATGAAAACGAAAAGCAAAAAAACATTCAAAACCAAACTGTATTTAATAATAGGTGGATAATCGAAATAAAAATGTACGACTAAAACTTGAAGCTCCATAAAATTTTCGACTTTTACTACTACTAAAGTAGTAGAAAACACAGATTTCAAGGATCATCATCGCGTTATTTTGTGGTATTTTAGTATTCAAGTTATAACAAAAACGCAAACTAAACTCAAAACGTTATTTGTTTGCTAACACGTTGAAAAACATAAAAAAAACAATTGGGGCGGCCAAATCGGTTCGACTTTATTAAACAACAAACTGGCTAGAGACAACAGTGTGTGTGGCGTGCAGTGTGCACACTGTATGAGCGGAGCGGGCAACGGCTACTGATTGCACTAAACAAACTCTACCTTTCTCGTGTTTGAGTTGAATTTTCATATTTATTATTTAGTTGGGCCGAAATCCCGGCGGTACTGCAATACCGGGCCAACCCGCGACAGAGGTGGAGCAAGCCCCTAGCACTCCGTCTATTTCCAAAAATCAGTTTAACATTTGTTGTTCTCCAATGGAGAAACTATCAGATGTTAAGCTGATAAGAACAGATACTACACTTTGATCTTAGCCATAAGGCCGAGAAGCGATAACTTTACAGGTCCAATCACATGCCTCTCAATAAAGAAAATGCTAAAACCAGTTGGGAATTGTAATGATGCGCATGTGTGAAAAATATTCCAAAATGTGTTGCCTACTTTGAGGGTGTGTTTGTGTACAATGACATTGCTGGTTTTTCTTACACTTACTTCATTGCAGAGGTGGTACCGTAATGGTATTAAATATGAAAACATGTGAAGTGTCCTTTATAATGTGAAATTGTTAAATCATCAATTACTAAAATATATTTATGACGCTTGCCAACATTTTTTAAATGCAATTAAAAAGATTTAAATAAAATTTATTAATATTACAGGTCTCTCTCGACTGTTACGAGATAAGGCATAAGATGTTTCAACGTATGTATGTAGGTATACATATTTATTATTATTATTATTATTAAAGTGTAGGATATAGTTATAAACTATCAACCTAACTATATTTTACAAGCACTGGCAACTAAGGCCTTCGGCTTAGACGAAAAACTACATCCATACACTAGCCTGGGATTCGAACCCGGATCCTCGTTGTTCAGTTGACTAAATGACTGGGCCACTTAGACAACTCATCTACCGAGGACTGCAGGTATAAATATAAATCAACATATTCGTAGTGAATGGCATTATGATTTTCCCAGTGAACGGCATATATGTATTAGTGTTGCAAACAGTTTTGATAAAAATCGATTCGAACGAGTTTTGAGCAATAATTTGGGGTTTCCCGTTAATTCGTTTGCAAATGTTTTGTTGCTTTTATTAGTATGCCACGACACAAATTCCTTACGCTAAAGGAAAAAATTAATATAATCAACGTGCAAGAGTTGGAGAATCTATCAGTACGCCAAATAGCAAAAAGGTAAGCATATTTCTTGCGATAATTAAAGAACAGTTGTATGTACATATGCTAATCTTTATCTTATTTAAGATTCAATATTGGAAAAACGCAGACTGCCCACATTATAAAAAACAAAAAGAGCTTTAAATCTGAGCTGCAATCTGGAGTTAATATTCAGCAAAAAAGAAAGTTTCTCAAGGCGGGTGGCTCGCAAGTTGATAAGTTGTGTCATCATTGGTTTGTAGAGGCAAAAAGCAAAAATGTTGCGATTTCCGGGCCAATTATTAAGGCTAAGGCAATAGAAATAGCTGAACGTATTAAATATTCTGGATTCAAGGCATCGGATGGATGGTTACATAAATGGTGTAAAAGGCACAACATAGGCTTTAAAACTCTATATGCCAAATCATTCAATGTAATCCCATCAGGAACTGAGCAATTAAATGAATTGTTTGCTTCTACGAGGCGCGGCGAAGCAGCAGAAGAAATAGTACAAATAAGTGATTCAGAGGAAGAGAAAGAAATAAAAACAAGTGACTTAATAACATCATTTCAGGAAGCGCTAAAGCAAATTGCTCGTTTAAAACAATTTGCAACAAATTACTCTTTGGAAGCTTTTGACAAGTTAAATGATTTGGAGCATCTTTTTTTAGAGCAGCAGAAATTAGACAATAAAAATTAATCATAAATTAGTCATAGTTTAAATACAAGCTAATAATTCAATATAATTGTCACCCATGAAGGATTTTATTATTGATATTCTATCCTTGTCCACAGATTGATCTATCATGTTCGCCAGACGTTTCAAAATGATATAATATAGTCTACCTTTAATAATTACAATTCTCCGATTGTACCAAAAATAAATTGTATATAGTATTAGACCCCCATTTAATGACTCGCATATGTATAATATTTATTGGTTAAAATTAGAAATTAATTTACATAAAGCACAAAAATTAGGCGTGGTAGATATAGACAGTTGCATTATATTATCGGTTACAGGCATAAGGTAGTGGTTTTTGTTTTAATCCAAACTTCTTGATATATCGTAGTTATATCGAATCATCAACAATTAAAAATTTTAACTCAAACTTATTTGCTATAATAACTTGCCATTACAGAATATTTGACATGATTTGATAGAAAGGTGTTTGGCCAAATTCTCAAAGTTCCAAATAAGTGTTAAGTGCTCATGAGTAACATAGAATCGTTAAATTAACAATTTCAGATTCAACAGACAGAGCCAATGTAATTATTGTAATATACGTTAATTTAATTTTTTTTTTTTTTGTGTTTTTTTGGTTTCTTCTTTCATACACATACTTTGTACAATTTTATTGTGATCTTACTTCACGCCTACATCATCTCTAACATATAAAGTAGAATTTACAAATTTTGAGCTTACGTTATACATAAAATTTAGATTAATAATTATGCTACTAGTATAAGGTATTACATATATATGGTATATATAAAACTTTGTATATAATTGAGGAGCTGCTGATTTTAACTGAAATTGTACTAGGAAGCAGTCCTCATATTTTGGTTATCGTTTTTAGCAGTGACTAATCGCTTTTAACATATTGTAAAACATAACAAAACGCAAAAATTTTGGTGTGTTTGTGTGAAGTAAAGAAAAATAAACAAAAACAAAACTAATAGAAAACGGAACTTAAGAAAAATATATATAAACGAATATGATGTCTGTCGATCATGCTGTTGGCTAGCCCGCTTTTTGCGTTTGCTTTTGCCGCTGCAGTGCCTCGAACGCCTCAATCTCCTTCGTTTCCTTGGCCTGATTGCGACGCTCGTATTCAAGGCGATGCGAAATAATGCGCTCGACAATACGTTCAGTAGTCATTTCATTGCCCGAATCAATCAACTCAAATATAGCACGAGTCTTTGGCACGGCATAAGGATCGATTTTACCATTTTCTAGTGCAATGGGCGTGCGGCCATGACAGACGACATCAATTTTAAAATGGTCCAACAGATCGTCGGTGACGCAATATGGTGCACCAATTACCACCTCATTGACAAACTGCAATGTAAAAGAAACGACATACATCAATATCTCATATGATATTAGGTATTTGGATAAAATAACAACCAATGTTGAGCCTTTTATTCTTACCTTACAGGCTAGCACACTGAGAACGCGTTCATGTAGATTCATAATGGGATAGTTGCTACCCTTGTAGGAATTGACAACAGGATCTGTGTGCAGTCCCACAATCAAATAGTCACCCAATTTGCTAGCTTTTTCCAGGAAATCCAAATGACCCACATGGAAGAGATCAAAAGCTCCAGCCACATAAACCTAAGAACAGAAGTTAAAATTTTAGAAAAATTTATATTTATTTAGTATGTGTATTTACTTACGATTTTATCGCCAGGATTTGGTGATTTGCCATCACTGAACTGGATTATCTTTTGGGTTGTGGGCAAGAATTGACTGCAGCCTGTCCAGGGGCTTTTGGCAGCTGAATCTTGGCCCATATTCGAAGAACCTAAACGGGAGTTCAGTTGTTGTAGTTTTAGAATTTTTGCTGTTTGTTATTTTGTTTTAAAGCGTATTTGGTCGATTTTTATATACATGAGATTAGAGAGCATAATTGACATTTATATATTTTGATATTTGATTGCAGACATTTGATTTCATTACGCGGGCGCGCAGACGCACAGGATTGGATTGGATTGGATTGGATATACATATATATTTATATAGATTTATTGGTATTTTTGGTTAGTGGTAAACAGTGCGTACATAGAAATAAAAAAAGAAGAGAAATAGTAAAGATGTAGAGAGAGCAACATAAATCAAAGAATTAGGTTTTTTCAGTAACGGGTCTTTTGTGTGTCTTGGATTTAAAGGCTTTAAAGAACCAAAACTAAATGCTAAGCGTGCGGTTGGGGCCAAAACATTTCTAATCTACATTAACTGAACAATTAGATTTAGTTTTAGTTTCATACTTGGAACTGTGTGTGCGCAGCATGCAAATTGAATATGTTTGTATGAACAAAGAAAAAGGAAAGCGAAAAGTACGTTAATAACTTTTTTAGAGTAGTTAGTAGAGAGATTTGGCATATGAATGACAATGTGGCACAAAAGCAAACAAGTTAACTTTCGGCTGTGATTGCAGGAACTGGGATATCGAACAGAATCCGATTACAAAAATGAATATGGGAAATACAATTTGACTTATCATTTGATTTAAATGAACGGAAAAAATAAAAAAGCTACCTTCTCTCTCAATATCATATTCGGCAGAACCTTGACGGAAATGATTCCGTGTCAGCAGCAACATCCGGCCTACTAGGTCGGTGGTGGAGACGCCTGCAGTACGCTTAACTTCCCTGCAAAAAAAAAAAAGAAGAAAAATTATTATGTATGTTAACGAAAGAAAGAAACGCATTTTGAGAAAATAATAAAACGTTGTACAGATTTTTAAATGAGGCAATTTTTGTTAGATTAACTTTAAGTTAGAATAAAGAAAGTTTTATACTAAGCAAAACGAATAAACCGAAACTAAAATTATTAGTAAAACTGTATATATACATACATATACAGTTAATATGGAACAATTTCGTACAATATAAACTAGTAGAATTCCATGTAATATTAAGTGTTCTTCCAAAATTTAAATAACTTATAATGATTCCATGTAATATTAAGTATTCTTCTAAAATTAAGTCAACTTACTTATAACGATTCGCCGATTTGACAAGTTTTATACTAAGCAAAACGAATAAACCGAAACTAAAATTATTAGTAAAACTGTATATATACATACATATACAGTTAATATGGAACAATTTCATACAATATAAACTAGTAGAATTCCATGTAATATTAAGTGTTCTTCCAAAATTTAAATAACTTATAATGATTCCATGTAATATTAAGTATTCTTCTAAAATTAAGTCAACTTACTTATAACGATTCGCCGATTTGACAAGATGGTATGTGTCCACGCCTTCGGCTGTCATTGTAATATCATCTACAAATAATAATGGAATCATATTTATATTTTCATTTTTAAAATTAAGTTTTTCACACACACACTACTCACCACCATGCACACAAAAATCACAGTTATTTTGATCGAGTACCTCCAATGTGGTGACATATGGAGCACCGAGAACCACCTCGTCCACCCACTTAATACCCTTAACCATCTTGACGCGCTCCTCTTCGGTAAAGACTGGTGGTCCTTTATGTTTGGTGATCTCCTCGTCAGTGTGTATGCCCACAATTACTTTATCGCCAAGTGCCTTGGCTTGTCGCAAAGAGTTCGCATGTCCAAAATGTACCATATCGTAGCTGGAACGGAAATAACATCGATAAATATCTATTTTAAATTTTAAAGTGTGCCATAGGTGCAGCTTCCTCTTAAGTATTTCCCCTCGCTTATCTAACAACAAGCGTTAAAAACATGACATGACAATGTAAGACTTCCATTCAATTGAGATGCATGGAACATTAAGTCAACTTGCTCATTATATTTTTTTATCTAGAACATTTGGCCCGTGGAGTAGCTAGACATGTTAACAATATTACCATTAAATGATAAGCTTCCATTGAAAAGACAGTACATACTCGACCTTGACAGTTTAGTATTTGTGAGGCTGAGTCAGCATCGTTTCCCAATTAGCAAATTGATGATACTGACCTCAATCCCACATCGTTTAAAATGCTAGTGCTATATATAGTAAATAATCAGTATGCATATTTAGAAAAATTTTCCATTCAGCAAAAATTGGGTTCAAGTACCTTTCACACACGCAATCGATGTTGATTGTAATAATAATTATTATGAGATATTTTTCGATCATACAAAGTATAATTCGCTCATTTGTTTTTATCTATAATTTATTTTTAAATGCATTTGGAGTCATTCTATATATGTATGTAGGTGTATAGATGTATAAGACAATTAAGCAAATCAAATGGAAATATTTGTATTTGTATATCTCGATGTTTGTATATCCTCTAAAATTAATAAATTTTAGTAAGTTGTTAAGAAACATATAGAAAAAATGAAGTAGCCTACCCTTGTCGTAAAAACGATTGTATATATAATTAGAAGGGTATACATGTATATAGAACATACATTAGAAGCAAAATAACGCATCAGCGATTCATACTTTGCATATTGATATGCATAGTATGTACATATGTATGTAGATACATATTGAAGATTGTGTAACTACAAAAAAAAAATTGACTTTCCATTTTTAGAGCATTTGTATCATACGTTAATTACGACTGTTTATAAATTCTTTTCTCTTCTTGGCTTTCAAGAAATTGCGGAATTCAAAACAAACCAAAAGTATGGATCCGTCACGGATTTATTCAAACAAAGTCCAGATGCCGTTGGCCGTCAGTTGTCTGTCAGGTTGTCTCTGATAATCAGTTAATGGTCAATTAAGTGACTGTTCATCGATGTTGGCACGAGTGCTCCACTTTTTGCAGAAAGCGTAAAGTTGGTTAAGTTTGTACTTTGAACATGATCATCAGTTGCCTGGGAGATACCATTTACTCTCTATGCACATACATACATATATGAACAATGAGTATGTACAAGCAGAGACGACACAAAGTTGGAGATACGGGTTTGCTATTTAGCAATATTTTTCTAATTGCATATAGCGGGGGAATTGCTGCTGTTGTTGCAAATGATATTTAAATGTTTACAAGTTCCGCTAATTCTCAATTATAAGTGTACATACACATGTCTACGTATATGTAGATGACTGCATAACACGTGTTCCGCGCTTTTGGGAAAGCTACTGAAAAAACGACGTGATGTGATGCTAAAGTTGAAGATTATGCCATAATTGTAAATATTATTGTGCATGGCTTAACATATCAAAATATTTGCACGATCTGATGCAAAAGATTTCTACAATGCATTTAAAAAAATTAATACATATTTTATAAATTTCAAATAGTTCATCCCGCCAGAAAAAGTGTGGGCTTTTGGTAGCGCAACACTTTGGGAACTATAAGAAACATTGTCTTTTTAGAAGAGCGTTTTCTTTACATTAGTTCGCCACTGGTTATGGCCAACTTTAAAGACAGACCAAGAATATCACTTACACATTTCGCAAATTGCAACTAAAACTCGCGTTTAAAAAAATAAATAACTCGCTTCTGTGTTTAAATTGGATAAATTTTAGTTTTGTTCGCTCATTGCAAAAGCGTGCATTCAAATTAGGCAACAGGGAACGCTAATTGGGGCCATTGTGTGAATGAGATCACGTCTAGACATTGTTATTTTGGCCAAAAATAATTAAATAAATAATTTAAGCACAAAAATTCCCCCCTTATGAGAACATTTTATGCACCTAATGGCTGTCCACATATTGATGATTAATACAAGATATCATGCATATATATACATATATATAGATATATATGTATGATCGTTTGTGTATAATGAAACCGTCATCAGGGCCCACCCACAGGTATCACTCATATTCCAAACATTATCCAATCAATTGTATTATTATATGACGATAAGAAACACAAAACGTCATCGTTATCAAAACGATTTAGGCTGCTTCTGATAACGTTTATAATTTGTAATGGCAAAGTCAGACCACTGTGAATGTGGGTTAGTATATTATATAATAATGAATATTTATACAAAATAATATCAATACGTATCACACCTTTTCTCTCTCTCTCTTTCACTGTCTGTCTCTCTCTCTCTCTCTCTCTCTCTCTCTTTACCTCCCTCTATATTTCTATAAGATCAAGGTTGCCAAATTACCTTGACAATATAACGTCGACGAAAAAAATTATTTATTTTAAAACTGAGCTGGTTGGTTGTTTCGTTGTTGGGGAGAGCCATGATGATAAAAGCAAAAGTAAGCACGTCACTGGTAAATCGACCAAAAAATATATTTATTTTTACATATTTATGTATGTTTGTATATAAACAGCTGATAGTAACAACAGAACAAATCCGAAAGAGAGCAGCTAGTAAAAGCATGGGCCATTCATTAAATGACAAGAAACCTTTGCTCCCGGAGATTTTCAATAAAGAAAAAAAAAATAAATAAGAACAAATTTATATAGAGTATATAGTTTATATGTATAGACAACAAATGGAAATCTGTGTCGTACACAACACATATTGTTGTACTCGGACCCTGGAGCTGCTGGCTGCTTAATCAATTGAGTTGAACAACGCCACCGCCGACTATGTATATGGACTGTTGCTGATTAAAAAAAATATCACGCGATTCTTTGTAGAATTTGTGCTCTGCCATAGACCAGATAGAACAGAAAAGGAAGTGTGTGCAGGAGCCATTTTTATACATATGTATGTATGTAAAGCCTCCTCCGCACACCCCCTTACAAAACAAAATTACGAAAAGTCAATGCTTCAAGTTCATTGACATTCGACAAGAACAGATATAGAGCAACAGGCAGGCAGACACCGCAAGTTAGCAAGAGAGAGAGAGAGAGAGATTTTTGTGGGTTTTCAACTTGCGTCAATGTTTCACCAATCTCATCCAGCGATAAGAGTTCAAAGCGGATTTTTGAATACTCACTTCCCCCCCCTATAGCAAAGCGATGGGTTAATGGGGCTGCTGCTACTACAAAAATAACATTCATTATAAATACACGTTTAATCTGTTAGCCATTATGTAGAGCAGCTGGAAATTGGATGCTCGGAGCTTTGTGTTATCACTGACTAAATCATGGGGGCCAGGTCAGACACGAGGATTTGTATGAAAGGAAACTATCAACATATTTTGATTTGTAACCGGAAACATTTGATTTGTAAGATTAATATGGAACATGAAAACATCATCTTGTAAGTGATCGAGTAAGCAAGGTTATCCTAATTTCAACGATTCTGTTTGCTGCAATTTGTATCTTTTGATTTACTCAGAAGCAGCAAGTTGCAGTACCAGCAGTCCCTGGGGACTACTAATTAGCCAGATCTCTTTTGCCTACTTCCAGATGGAAATGAGGATTACAAGTCGGTGCTGAGATGGTGGGTGGGTACTTGGGTCACCTTCAAGTATATTTTTTGGAAGCCTTTTGTCCTCATAAATAGGAACTTGCGTGGGGCAAACTGTGTATTGTGCTGCGCACTAAGCACAATAAAAGACCGGTTGAATCACCTGTACGTATGCATTTTAATGGAGCTACTTGGCAGGCTTACGTACACCGACTAAAACTAGACGACGACTAAACCTACATACATGCATAAGTATGCATTATCTTCATTATATATGTACATATACTTTATGGGATTGTATGTATGTATGTATGTCTGTATATAACACTTTAGTGCCCTTCCACCATTAGTTCGGGTTACAGTATTCCAAGCAAATTCTTAATTTAATTATACAAAATGCATACCAAAAGAGCCTCGAAAAATGACAAAGACCAAAAGGATGACGATGATGATGATGTTGGATTCGATGACGTCGCCGCTAGTATAGGTCAATGGCGGTAACCGGTAGCCGGGGCATGCGCAAAATGGGAATCACGTGATGTTTGGGACGGACCACACTCAACGAGGGCCACGTAAACGTGTCAAACAATTGAGAGAGCGGGAGAAAGAGAAAAGAGTGAATTGGTACCGTGGGTAGATACACAGAATCATGCCATCATATGTATGTATGTATGTTTTCTTATGTTGGGCGTGTGCAGTAAAACATAAACAATGGATATAAATATATGTACATATGTACATACATATATGTATTTGAAAGCAGTAGTAGGATTAGATACAATTAAGGAAGTTCTCTCTGATAAATAAAAAAAAAAACTAAAAAGCGAACTTGTTATGGTAGGCCAACCCATAAAAATCGGTGCGTCATTTTTTAGACAAATAACTGAAACCAGTCAAACGGAAGGTATTGCACAAACTCTTATGATAATGCGAGAGAATACCTCACGCCATTTTTTATATTAAATATTGTGGTTTTTAAAGTTGATGACGGAAATGTGTCTGTATATAAATATACATACATATATTTCTATATATATAAATATGTATAATATGGTTCTATATCTGTACGGAAGTGCTAGAAACCGCTGTTTAGTGGCAATTTTAGATTTTTTTTTTAGATATATAAATATACAATACAATATACAAACATAATATATGGCAAATTTAACAGAAAATATTTAATTGGATTGACTCAACGACGCATATTGCACATAAGGAAAATATTGTATATGCGAAATCATTCTTTCAAATTTACCTTGAACCTGAAATAGGCACACAAAAATAACATCACAAATGGGAACAGAACGACCAGTTAGTTGAATACAAATAAAGTATTATTTGGTTTTCACTTGCCACTTGACTATAAACACCCAAACAATGTTCTAATCGGCTCAATTGCTGATATGGTGGGTCCCGGGGCCGGCAAATGAAATCAGTTAGACATACAATGAAATGCCACAGTTTTGAGTCACTGTGCTCTAACACCCCCCCATCATACGTGTACACGAGCAAGAAGAGTGACGCAATATAAGAACCGCTAATAATTTGCTGGCACATGTTTGATATTTATACAGTCTTTTACATTATATAAATACAAACGTACACATTTATGCTCTAATGTAATTAAGGAGTGACATGAAGCTAAGTCCTTAATAGTCATTTCTCCACCCCCGCACTTCGACTTACCAGCCATCGCACCAAACTCGAATATCTTTTCTTGTACTGTTCCCGTTGCATTTGTTGTGGTTGTTGTTGGTGCTGCCATTGCACGAGCCGTTTACCATTTTGTCACTCATAATTATTGAATTTATTGAATTTTTCCAAATTTTGTAAATTTATCCTTAATTTCGATTTAGACGCACATTTGACAGAATATTATAATTTATTTTGCTTTTGGACTTCCAGAGAAAGGGAGAGAGAGAGAGAAAATGTAGCGCACACGACGTTGTTTACAGTTCGAATGCTGGGTATAATTTGTTCTGAATTCTGGATTGCGTCCAATACAAAAGCTGCTATGTTGTTGACTGATACACGACTTAAAAACAAAAACAACATTGAAAAGTAGAGATGGGAGTCCATCGAAATCAACAGTAAGCACTCTTTCGATGTCGATATATCGATATCAGAGCGGGCAGCAATAGCTACAATTAAATTGCAGAGGTAACTTTCATATCTTTATTTATTATTGCTTTGTCGAGCTTAAACTTTAGCTAAAACTTTATGCAATTTATGGATTAAAGTGGAAAGTGAAAATGTCATTATTTTTTTCCTCCAAATTTTTTGAATTTTTCAAAATGATATTTTATATTAAACTATTCAAAAATAATTTTAAGAACATCAAAAGCCTTGTTAATGAGTTCCACATTTTAAATTTAAATGGTCTTCCATTCGTATAGACTTTGGAAATTTTATTGTATTTTGAAATCTTTATAAATCTTATTGGGCTATTGTTGCGTGTTCAGTGACTAAAAACGACAACATTTTATATGTAAATTTTTTTAAATATAGTAAATAAAAAAATAGAAAAAATAAAGAATATTCGAAAAATACTGGAAAATATTTGTACAATCCTTTAATAAGACACAAATAAAGCAGAAGTAGTAATTGAGAACAACCCCCAAAGACAATTGGAATTTCTGTATGTTATCTACATCGCGCAACATCTCCAATCGACGGGGAATTTTTGAGAAGTTATCATAGTTGCGACCTGGGCACATAAAACACTTGGCCTGTATTTTACACTATTTATTAATTTTGTTGTACAAAACATTGTTGTATAAAACATGGTCAAACAAATTGGCTCTAAACGACTTCATTCAAACGGACCAAACAGGAGGCACTAAGTACACAGTTCCAATGACGTCGTTTATGTCGTTTACAAACTGTTACGATTCGGCATTATTTAGTTAGACAAGAGGCAGAATACATGAAAATATTATTTTCTTTCAAAAATTTCACGTGCTAAACAATTAAACAAATGTTGTATATTTTTTTTGTTTTTATCTAACCGAACCTCCAAGACAAAAATCAAATAATTCCAAATTTTCGATAAACAAGAGAAAATGTCAAGGCAGCAGCAGCAACAGCAGCTAGAGCCGGATCAAGCAATTGGATCATCAGCCACATTGCGGGCATACGCAGCAGCTGAAGAGCGTTTACTGGACATTTTCTCGCCTCTTGCAGAAAACGTTGCTTATGGGGAGGGAGAAGGACGAAGAGCTATAGTGCAAGATCAGCCACCTCTAGACCAAGAACCCGATGGGTCGCTGGACAACATTAATGAATCTGTTGATCCGGCTGTCGACAATATGATGCACATTATCACAAACGATTCGGAAATACACAGTTTGATCTCTAGTGGTGATAGTACCAGTGACTTTAAAGGTTGGGACGATCAATCTCGATTTGAGGATCTCGTAGGCGATGGCCAGGGACAATTTATCTATGGGCTGTGCAGGAATGTTTTGGTCGATGGCCATACTGAAGCTGTTATTCCTGATATAGCTGATCAGTGTGTGGATTACATTGATTCCACACCATCGAAACGTGTTCATCATCTCAACAATGAAATTATAGAAATTGATGGTAAATTTTTTTCTTGTACATTATTCATGTTCCATTTTATTGACCACGCCTATTACAGATTCACCAGAAGTAGTCAGGGACTCGGCTATGGCATTATTCCAAGCGGTGGCAAACTCACAAGGAATGCTTACAAATGGCCAAGACCATCACATGGTCGAGGAAATTGAGCTGGTATCTCATACAGAGACTGGAGATCCAATGGCTGATAGCACCGAATGTGTCATCTATGATGAAAATATGGTGGTCCTGACCACTGAAGAACATTGCTGCGAAATCATCGTGACCACGCATGGGGTGGCTAATGAACAGGAAATGGCTAGAGCTTTTCTTATGCCTGGTAGTGGCATAGTTGCACCAGGATCAGCACCAGCAGTTCCTCCTGCAATTCTAAACGGCAGAGTATTTATTAGTGAAGAAACGAATGTGGAAATGGAAACCGATGGTAATGATATATATTTAAGTGATGCGGCTTTGGGACAGCCAATGATGATCCAGCAGCATCAGAATTCGGATTTCGTTGCGGAAGAAGATACTGAGGATCCTACATTTGTAGATGATACACCGTTAGAAGAAGAACGCCCGGATATATGCCAGGTCTATGATCATGAACTAGAGGATCATGATGATGAGGAAATTGAAGAAGAGCAGATACATGCAAATCAACGGGCCCGCGTTGTGCACCAGGAAGTGGGTCAATGGAACATTAATTGGGAAGTACCGCAAGGGCAGCAGCAGCAGCTCCAAGAGCAACAACCTATTCTTATAGCCAGTGATGTGGACGAAGAAGAGGAGCTGCGGCCACAGATGCAGCCGCAAATGCAGTTCCATTCCAAAGAGCAGGAGTTTGAGCGCAGCAGCCCCACCGAATTTCCAGTGAGTTCTTCTTCCCCACCTAATGCCAGTGATCGTGATGATGATCTAGATGATGACATTATCGAGCATCATTCGCCAGCACCCCGTAAGTATCCACCACTCCTGAAGAACACCCTCTTCGCCGAGGCTATGGATCGTCGGCTGGCTTACATCTGTCAGACACAACCCCAAATGAGTCTTACCGAAAAGATCTTTGCTTGGGAAACAGCTGTTGCCATAGACTGCGAGGGTGTCGAGGATGTGGAGAACTTTCAGGCAGCCTTTGACAAATTTGAGCCCCTCATGGAACATAAATTTGTAGAATTTCGCGAGCGCTTAGAACAAAATTTAAAAAGGATTAGCCAAGACATGATGCAAGCTGCAGATATAGCCACACTACCAAAAAGAATCCAGGATAGGCAAAAACAACAGCGCCGCCTCTTGCATGCCCTACCAGCTGAGGAAACAATTATTTTGGATGATGATGATGAAGATTGCTATGAGGTTACCGGCAGGGATCAATCTTCCATAACCACTCTTATTCCAGAAGAAGAATTGGAATGCGAAGTGCCAGAAATGGATAGGTCGGATGGTTTTAGGTCCGAAATCAATGACGAAAGAAATGTGCCGGGATTGGAGCTTGTGCCCGATTATGAGCCAGGTGTAAAGACCACCCAAACACAGACGGTGTCCCATCCACTGGTTACCAAAGAGACCTCAACTACTGATTTACCCAATTGCCAAGAGATGCCACCGCTAGAAACAGCAGAAATTCCTTTACAAACGTTGCCGCCACCTTTACAAACGGAAAATGATTTTTGTGCAATGGTTCGGGACGTGTTTAGAGGAGTTCGACATAGCCGATATCTGGAACATCAGTTCCAGCAGCAGCAGCAGCAGGATTATCAGCAGCAACAGTATCAGCAGCCACAGTTTCAGCAACCGCAGTTTCAGCAGCCACAGTTTCAGCAGCCGCAGTTTCAGCAACATCAGTTCCAGCAACAAACGTATCCGCAGCAAGAGGAAGAATATCAGAATCACCAGGAAGAGTATCAAAACCACCAAGAAGAATATCAAAACCACCAGGAAGAGTTTCCGCAACACCAGGAGGAGTATCCTCAGCACCAGGAGGAGTACCCGCAGCATCAGGAAGAATATCAACACCGCCAGGATGAATATCAGCAGCACCAACAACAATATGAGCCCGAGATGCCGCAGAATTCTGGTAAGACATTCCACATATCTGAAGAAACTAGTTCCAAAAAAATGCTTTAATACTGTTGTCTCTCTCTAACCCATGTCTTATATGCACCTCTTGTTTACAAGTCCTATTTGAAAATTCCAGTCCGGTTCAATGTACGTAAGTGCAGTTGGTTCCCAATAGACTGCATTCAATTGCGGCACTTTTTAAATTTTTCGTTTATTTTGTGTTTTGTTTTTTAATTTTGGTCAAATTATTTAATCCTTCCTTATTTTAAAATCCTATATCCTTTATATATATTAACATTATTATAAAAAGTCCCCGAACAATTTGAACCATTTACTAAACGGCAACAGGTAGTTTATATGAATGATAGAGGTAGTATTCCAGTCTAATTGGGCGAATCATAATCAAATTTTCATTCTCTCAAATTTTTTTTCAGCCAAACTAACTACGAATCCATCAGGAGCTTCCTATGGCGATTACAACCAAGATGTCATGTTTTATGAACAGCAGGAATTTTGCAATTATCTTGGTCTTACCGAGCTGGCCACAGCCAATGCAGTGGCATCGGCCATGCGAGAGTTGGCCAATAGTACAGTTGCCCGACGTTCTCTGAGAGTAAGACCGCCGCACCAACTTGAAAGGATGCGCAGCGATGTAAGAGGCAAACATCGACGCGAGAGACAAGAGAAGGACAAAGACAAGGATAAGCTGAAGCAGGGTAGCCAAATGACAACAAGTAGTGAGCCGAGTACCGATAAGAATGATATTTTAACAGTCCCAACCGCCTCTGAGGCAACATTAACTGTGGCAACGAATTTAATAGAAGAAGAAAGAGAGGAGCAGAAGGACCAACGGGAGACTCAATCACCTACTCAAATGTTTGATTATTATTATTCGGCTCAAGGCGATAGATCCGAAGTTAATGGTGTTAAAGCTACTGAGGAAACAGAACCGTCGCTAAATGAACCTCAATCGGTGGAGTCGGCCTTTGCTAAGGTTTATGCAGCAGCGGCCCCTGCACAGTTACTTGAGAGCATGCAGCAACGATTGCGTCAGGCACGCGAAGCTCAGCCGTCCATCTACATAGTCCAGGCAATGAGCAATTCTACAGCAAGCGAATCAAAACCGGCCAGAGTAATTGAAGCTGTCACCTTTGGCGATATAAGTGGACCGTGTCCTTCCTTGGAGATCTCTAATCCAACGCCGCAGCAACCGCAAAAGAAGAAGTCCACCCCAAATCGATCAAAGCGCACAAAAAGTCAATATCATCACCATGTGGAGGCCAAGGTGCAATCAAATCCACCATTAAGGCGAAGAACCACAGTTGGTGGGGGGGCCATGCACAATGTACGCGATTTGGTAACTCGCTCGACCACCCATATGAATTCCAAATTATTGCGTAATCGCAAAATAAATCTTCTCAAGACTTATGCTTTGTCAGATGCAACAGGACCAAATAGTAAGAAAAAACGACTGAGCGGCGGTGGTGTGACAACTACTGGAGTAAAGAACAGAACCCCTAAAACGCCCAAAGCGACCAGTTCAAAAAAAACTGGTGCAGATGCTCATGAAAATCCACAGCCTGAGCAGCATCGTCTGCAGCAACAGCAATCATCAGTCGTTCCGCCAAATACA
Source organism: Drosophila austrosaltans (assembly GCA_035045865.1). NCBI lineage: Eukaryota > Metazoa > Arthropoda > Insecta > Diptera > Drosophilidae > Drosophila > Drosophila austrosaltans. The sequence continues at coordinate 282,246 of JAWNOQ010000200.1, forward strand.
CCACGAAAATCAAAGCAGAAATCTGCATTAGAAACGGAAGCAGACACTGCAGCAGTCAGAGCCTCTGTTCACCATGAGGTTACCGTTTCGCCGACCAAGGAGAAGCTCACGAAATCAAGTAACGCAAGGCGCGGGCGAGCAAAATCCTTGCCTACATCCCTGACTAACGACCAAATGGATGACCTAAAGCAGCAGCCGCAGGAGAAAGTTGCGCAACATATGCAACCTGATCCAATACCTTCTAAACTGAATTCCATAATGGACACCCATGAATTTTTGACTAATCATATAGTGCATCCACCAGTCTGGAATGATTCGACACGTAGCTACGCTCATTACGTACGTAAAGCCACTGAGAAGGCCCACGTTGAACCGGAAGAGAATTTATTGGCGAATACATCAATCTATGCTCGACTAGACAAACCTTCTGTTATTTATTCACCTTCATCGACAATCCGCTCCCCCCAAGAGCCACACTTTCCTCGTGCGCCGCAAGAGCCACACTTCTCTCGTCGTCATCGGCAGCAAGCTGGTACCACTCAAGCCGAGCCATCTGACAGTCGAGGACTGCTCGACATTAAATCAACTCCGCCAGGCGGTCTACTTCGTCTCAGCGAGGCATCATCTGTGCTGCGCAACCCGCTGGCGGGAAAACATGGAAAGGTCTTGTATATCTACTATGAGCTGGATCAGCTGATTGTACTACAAGAACGTTCCATTTCCTTCTGGAAGTACTCCAAACTTTTTAATGTCCTTAACAAGCCAGCAGCCGAAGAGTCAAATGCTAGATCCCCGCTAGCCAGGCCAAAGATGACAAATATCTCAGATTCGGATCACTCTAGCATTGCCAGTGAAAATCAACAGTTCGGTCCTCATTGGGTGAATTTGGGTCGGGTCCGAAGAATTACCAATGGTAAATCATCTTAAACAAAGGAAACAAAGGCAGCAAAATTAACCTTTCATCCTCTATATAATCTTTGCAGACACTGAGATCATTGCTCCATTTGGGAATCGGTTGTGTGTGCACAATTCAACGCCCGTTTATTTAGAGATGCGTTGTCATCCTCTGGATCATCATCGGCGCGAAGGGAAACTAATGTCTCTGTATGTGAATGTTTATTATTATTGCGAGGAGGAATTACGCCCGAAGATGCATTCCGTGCATCTCGATGCCGTTAATTGGTAAATTAAATCAGATTTTGTAGTAGTTTCTCCAAGAGTACAAAGATGGCTAAATTTATTTTCCTTGTATTTTTAGCGAATGGAGTAATGTGATTTACACCAGCATTGCGGAATCCCGATACTTTGTCATGGCCTATCAAGCTGAACTAATAATGGGTAAGCCAAGATCGGGCATTTGCAAATACTCCCTTACTCCTACTTTGGATACGCTGGCATCGATACGCGAGTTTAAGCAACTGCGTCATGAATTAAAATACATTGAATGCCTGACCGAGGATCGTCTGATTGGATATGGGCCTACACGAATAACCATTTGGGATCATCGCAGCGGTGACACTTTGATGAATTACGATTTAGGCATGCCCCTGGGTCGTAATCTTGGTGCGATGCATTTTCCCAGCTTTGAAATGGACCAAAGCAGCATATTGATTCTCTATCAGCATATACAAGTGCCGTTAAGACCCTCAGAATTGCATGTAATTGCCTGTGAGCTATCTCATGCCACTCCCTCCCATCGTTTGCTCCATATGCATAGTTTGCCATCGCCGCAATTTGATCACATTGTTGGGTCGGTCAATACGGGTGATCATTTGATATTGAAATCCATATCGGACGATGAGATATGGATTAGTTCCGCCGATCCCAGGCAGCTGACATATGTGGCGCCGCAGGGTCAGGGAATCCAGCGTTTTTATGCGCGCCAAAAGTCTCAGGTTGTCGAATTGTCACCGCACAGCTTAACCGTAGACAGCATTGCCAATCATATGTTAAAACTGGCAACACAACAACAGCGTTTTTCCATGATATTGCAATCAGTCCAAACCATACCCGTAAGTCCGTCTCCAGTGTAAAAGATAAGAAACAACCAATGTACACGAAAATCATTTTGTCCAATTTGCAATCTGTATTGATCACCAAATTACATGTAACACCTTGGCGCCTTAAACACTGTAATCACTGTCTATTTAAAGAATTATGTATAGTATTTAGTTCGAAATATAAATGAAATTGTAATTTCAGCGCCGAAGAAAAAGTTCATCTTTAGTCATAATTTATTGAAATTGCCTATAAGTTATATTCTGATCCTTAATTTGTTTTTTTCTATATTTTTTATTGTTTTAACTATACAAGGTTTTTTCTAAAAGAGAAAACTCAAAAAAAAAAACTTACCTTATACTTTTCATTAATGGGCTTTTAGCTTTAATTGTTAGTCTTAATGTAAATCATTTTTTTTTAGATATATTGATACTTAATATATGTATATTATCTATAAACTTGATGTACGTTAATGTACAACTGGAGTGCTATTTGGATTGCAGCACCTAGGCGTGTCATATAATTAATTAGCGGTAAAACAACAACACCAAAATGTATACAAAATCGAAAAAAGTTTAAAAAATACAAACATTATGTTTATGAAGTTTCAATCCAAAATTTTAACTGTTTTGTCTTAATTATACACCAAAGTAAGATACATATATAATAAAACAACTTATATATCTGATATACCTTTTTGGGCGTAATGCGATGGAACTAATCGATCGATCAATCGTTTCTCAATCAACAGCTCAGCAAATGTCAAAAGAAACACTAAAGTGCGACCTCTTATATGGATTGTCGGTGCCTTATATACCATACCGCTGCACATTTGCGTTTTAAGCAATCTACGCATTCGAAAATCCCAATGTTTACTTCTATTATCTTATTAACAGAATCACTTTCAAGATCATACTCTTGTTCCCGCACCTGACGTATCCTTTACAGTTGATTGACAAAACTTTTTTGGAATAGAAAAGTAAATCGGTAAGGTTGATTTTATGTAAATAAACACTCAAAATCGCAATAATAACTTCTGGGATGGGTAAGTACTAAAATACAATTAAGTATGCAAATTTTATGACTTGAGGGTTTAACCAACATGCACTCAATAAGACTGCATACCGAGAACATACATATAAACGTATAAAAACTAACTAGATGATTTAATCAAGAACAGTATTGAAAGGTGAAAGCTAAAGTAAGTTGAAGAGGAATTTATATAATTATGCATTCACATCGGGAAGCATTAAATTATTTTTCTCGTCAAGATTTTGGATTACTGCACAAAATGTTAGAATTTCACATATCGTTCTGATGTTAAATGTCGTCAAAAGATTCCTTATCTTCCTCTGTTGTAACCCAATCTACTTGAGAAATAGACTAAACTTACAAATTACTTGCTAATAATCAATAATTTTTACAATAATTCTCATATATATTTTAAAACTCATTTGGTATATGAACTAAACAATTTCAACTACACACATTCCTTATCTCTCTCATTACAACTTACAATCTAATCATTAATAATATTATTATTTTTAGTTTGTCACTAAAAAAAACTAATTATATGTACACAAGTTTTGTTTGTTAACTTACGCGAGAGGAAATAGTAAAATTCATATAAAAATTGTGAGGTTGTGAGACTACATGCTACAAAATTATGAATGTAGATAGTATCAATAAGCTATATCAGGAAGCCAATTGCAAGAATACGCTAGCCTGAGACCTTGGCGCGAAATAAACAGTGGTTTCCTTATGTGCCTACTAAAGTACACGAATTTCATTTTTGAGTTTCAGTAGTTTGCGTTTGGCCTAGTAATTTACAAATATAAGATACAATGCATAACATACATACATACATATAAATATGTATGTAAATTTTGTTGATATAAAAAGAAGAACCACTTTAGAACTTAAGAGTCGCCGCCATGGTGATAGAAAAGTTGTCACTACAATTCCTTGTCGGGCTTCTGTGTTGTTGATGTCTCATTTAGACGAGCCTCCTTGGCCAATTGCCATCGTTTGAACTCGACCATTTGCATGATACGGACACGCAGTGGTTGCGGCCTTCGCTGCATGGCCGCCGACAATTTTCCAAATTCAAGGCTATACATAAAGACAACAGGTATGAGTACATCATCGTTGCCATCGCCGGACATGGCAAACATCGGCTGCGTTTCGCCGGAAGAACCTGGTACATTATCACAGACAATAAGGGCTGTTGCTCCAGCTTGCTGGGCCAATCGTGCCTTGCTGACAAATGTGCAATCACCGCGCTCGGCCACAAGTATTTTCCCTTTAACTTCATCGGCATTGGCCAGCTTCTCATTGCAGGCTCGCATAGGTTTGGCCACCACCAGATCACCCTCCACGAACTGCTCGCCTACCAGTTCGGGACTAAAATGAGATGGCCCGGCCATCAGGGCAGTCCAGTCCTGCAAATCATCTTGAGCATAGGCTACAGCCTATAAAAGAACGAATCAGAAATTAAAAAATTAGCTGGTTCTTTTCGTATTTGCTGGAACCCCAAATTGAATGATGCATCATTCCCTCACCATGGCCAGTTCCTTTTGATTGCTACGCACCTGCAGTTGGGCCAATTGATTCATGCTCTGCATCTTGGTCAATTCTAGCATCTCCTGCATAAACTGCAATCCCATTTCACCCTCCTCATGACTCTTGGCCTGCATAATTAATATGAACAGAAAAAAGAAACAAATTGTAAGTATTTGGAGAAGCGGAAAAAGGTACCAAATGTCGAAAGCAATGAAGCGAAACTATTCTCCATTTAGCTTATGCATAATACCAAAATATATAAAAACAAATGATGTTAATAAATCATAAGTAACGGAACTAAAACTTACATTATAGAAACTATGAAACAGTCGCACCTTGCCTTGGCTGCGGTCCCCTACTGATACCATGGTGATACCCATGTCGTAAACAGCTCGCAAATGATCCGCATTGCTTGCCTGAAAATCCAGGGCACTGAGTCGCTTACCAACACTCCCGCTGCCAGTGGTGCGCGGGCACGAGCCCGTAATGAAGTTGCGCAGTGGTTTGCGTACTTTTTCAGGAAAAAGCTTATTGGAACTGGGGCAGGTGCGCATGAAGTCGAGTACATTGTGGTCGTCCGATTGACGAAAGCCTACATGAAGCAAAAGTTAAACATTTGTTTAATACAGAAGAAGCTTAAGACCCTGACTAAGATAATTCTAATGGTCTTATTTAAAAATTATACTCACTAAACGTAGCATTCCCTAGTTGGGCAATGGAAAGTGGCAGCAAATGCGCCTCCGTAGTGAACACAAACTCATCAACGTTAATAATAAGATCCTGCGGCTCGGAGAATAGTAAATACAAATACTTAAATGTCTCGGAGAGAACAAATGAGTCCATGCGGTCGTCATGTTTGCCAGTCCGTACATCACTGACAGCGGCATAGCCGCAGGCGACCTTGGCATATTGCTGGAGTGTTTTTAGTGCGCGTTTGCCCACTTGAAGGTAATGATGATCACCAGTAGCTCGATATAGGAAATACGTCGACTCAATGAATTCGGGACGCAAGTGATGCTGTCCCCAATGAATTTGAAAGTCGACTGTGAATGCCTCCGGTATAAGAGTATGCATCTGCATTACCTAGAAGCCGAGATTAACGATAATAAAGGTTTTTTTTAAGGATTGAAAGTAATACGTTTGACAACTCACCTGGTAGAGCATTTCGTGTGTCTGCACTGCTGGCTTCAAATCACCCGATAGCACCTGCAATCCAGGCCAAAATGCCAGCAGCGAATCCATAAAATTTCTGGACTTGGCATGTGGCCTATGCATAAGAACATCAAGGAGCATTGGTCCCTCACTTACGTACTTCATGATGGCATTATAATGTCGATTGAATCGCGCCAAATACTTGTCATCCCCGAGCAGGACATAGGACTTGAACAAATACTCATAATAACTATCAATACCAGCACCCACACCCGAATCACGTCGAACCCAATCCCCGGAATGAACATTTAAAACTGTGCCCATGAGATCCGACCCACGATGGCGTAGTTTCCATAAAGCATCCATTGCCGCATGGGCTCGCACCTCAAAAATGGGATCTCCAGTTAAACGAGACAAAGCAGCAAATTCCAAAAGTATTGTTCCGGCACACGCTGTGCATGTTTCGCGGGATACTTTCAATTGCGGATCCTTCATGCCCAGGCGTAGGTTAACCCGAGCATGTGGTATACCCGTTGAGGTATTAAATGCAGGCAATAAACGGTAACCCAATTCACGGGCCATCTCGAGCAGTTCTCCTTTATACCAAAGCATAACATCAGCTTGCTTCTGCAAATACTCTGAAAGAATATGAGCAGATAGGAGACCACCAACCATGCGTATATTTGTCTCAAACACCGAGACAATGATGTCGCTATCAAATTGCACATCCTTTATGACCAATTTTACAGCATGTTCGAACTCAGCAAAGTCTCCAAGTAGAACCAAAGTGTCTAAAGTATCCACAAGGGTCATAGAGAAGCTGAAAGTTTTATGATTAGTTTAATGCAATTTTCCAAATTATTTGATATACACTTACTTGCCCAAAATGTCATCCATGTCACCACGTGAGGGGGTCACTCCCCTATAACGGCCTTTACAGGAGAGTGGCATAAGCTCATCGGCTGGATAGGCATTCTCCATATAGGCACGATAAGCATGATAGAACATCTCTCGTGCCTCTTCCCTTGAATAAAATAAAGACAACGGTTAAATTATATAGTTCTATAACCATAATGGGGTTACAAGAAGTTTTTTTTTTTCAAATTGAAACCTTTTTTTTTGGTCAAGAAAAAGTTCCCTGAATATCGTTAGAAAGCAAGGAAAACGAACAGTTGCCAAAGGCAAATAGTTTTTAAGTGTAGTTCTTCTTCAATGATAACGTTTGTTTTTAGCTCAATTGCGACTCAAATAGTTTTCTAGATTATGAAGAGTGCTGGACGGACGGACGTACTTGGTTGGAATCGACATATTTACCGATAATTCGAAAAAAGAAAATAATTGTAACCATTTTAAGAGCACATTAATGAGTGTGTGTGTGTGTACTTGAGTTCGGTTCGCTCTTTGTGCGACATATTCTGCGTGGGCATTGAGCTCTCCGTACTGAGGACATTGGCAACAAGGATGAACAGCGCCAGCAGGACTATCCAAATTAACCGCTGGGCGGTGCAGGATAAAGAGGACGTCATCATTATGCTAGCTCCAAGGTCCATGAATTGCCAAATATGCGGCAGCCAGAGTTGTCGTCGTGACGTTGACCTTCACTTTGAACGTGTTGCTGTTGTTTTTTTTTTCTTCGTTTCGTTTTTAAGTTATTTTTTTTCTTGTTGTTGTTGTTGCTGTGGTTGTAAAGATTCCTCTTTGGTCTGGTCTGTTTCGACTCCAATCGGATTAATTAAAACTGTAAACGTAGATAATTAATTTTAAATGTAAATCAACTAATTTGTACAAATAATTTATGCCACAGTCAGAAAATGCTAACTTACCCCCTGTCAATGTCGACGACCTAATTTTAATATTTCGACGTCAGTTATGTTCGCGCACTTCTGCTGCAACAGCAGCAATTGTTCAACGATTTAGCATTCCTTCTTGATTGTGTTTTTATTAATTTATTGCAGTTTATTTTTAATCTTGTTTGCTATTTTACGCTACCAGTGACAAATCACCACGACAACACAACCAAATTCTGCAATCTTTATGTTTCGTTGCCATGCGTTTCTGTTTTCAGTTGCGGCTGCTCTTATCTGATTCGCACACTTTGCAACACTAGCAGTCAGCTGCCCCAAATCAGTACTGCTCATGTTATAGCACATAGTGGAGGAGCGAATTTAGGTTTCACACACTGCATGTCACAAAAGCGAAGCGAATTCAAATCACTTAATTTTAAGCGAGATCGATTCCATGACCGTCCTCACACGCATATTGAATATGGCGACCAGTTTTCGGAAGATAATGCGAAAACTGCTACTCGTCAACGATCGATTCTCGATATTTTATTTTAATAAATATATCGAAATTTGTTAGGGCTGCATAACAATAGCATAACAGCTGTTCGCGCTCCCGCTTTGAAATTTACAAAATGGTTTGGAAACAAATTTTTTTTTTTTGTTCTTAGTTCATGAAATGCATTTATTCATTCCAGCGTCGCAGCCTAGCTCCGAGCCAGAGGCTGGGTGTACGTCTCCAGCCCAATCAAGATTTCACTCCACCGCTTTTACAAAAGAAAAACAAACGCGCCTGTCAACAGGAGCAGGAACAACTTCAACGTCAAATTGCTCTCCGTGATGCTACCAATTCCAATAGCAATGCTGCAGGCCACATTCCATTACCCATTCGTTTTACTGCGAACAGCGAATATGAACAGGCTATAGCCAAAGTTCTGGCCAGAAAGTTCAAAGTGCCAATTGCCAATTATGTGCCGGACTATGGCGGCAATCGTTGTCTGGGGGTGAGGCGATCAATTGTGAGGCGCGCTCTACATGATCCCCAGGCATGTAATGCTTTGGTCTTATATACCCCACCTACCTATTCGGAACATGATAGGATGAAAATGGATCCGACAAAAATTTTAGTTCACGTTGTGGTTGATCCAATCCTTAGCAACATATTGCGGCCACATCAGCGCGAGGGGGTACGCTTTATGTACGACTGTGTGGAGGGGAAAAAAGGTGCCTTTAATGGTTGCATTATGGCCGATGAAATGGGTCTGGGCAAAACGCTTCAGTGCGTTACTTTAGTTTGGACCTTGCTGCGTCAAAGTGCTGAGTGTAAGCCAACCATATCCAAAGCAATTATCGTGTCGCCATCATCATTGGTTAAGAATTGGGAGAAGGAGTTCGCAAAATGGTTGCAGGGACGAATGCATTGTCTGGCAATGGAGGGTGGCTCAAAGGAGGATACAATACGGGCACTTGAACAATTTTCCATGAACACATCCACACGCCTGGGTACGCCTGTCTTGCTAATCAGCTATGAAACCTTCAGAATCTATGCAAACATTTTGTGTCAAAACGAAGTTGGCATGGTCATCTGTGATGAGGGTCATCGTTTAAAGAATAGCGACAATCTAACATATCAAGCTCTAATGGGCTTAAAGACAAAGCGACGCGTTTTACTCTCGGGAACGCCAATACAGAATGATCTCACGGAGTATTTCAGTTTGGTCAACTTTGTCAATCCCGAATTATTAGGTTCGGCAGCCGATTTCAAACGTAACTTTGAGAATCCTATTTTAAAAGGACAGAATGCTGATTCCTCGGACAAAGAAAGAGAGCGGGCCCTCGAGAAAACTCAGGAATTGATTAGCTTGGTCAATCAATGTATTATCAGGCGAACGAATCAAATTCTGACTAAATATCTTCCAGTGAAATTCGAAATGGTTATTTGTGTCCGAATGACTGCCGTGCAATTGGAATTTTATACCAACTTCTTGAAGTCTGATAAAGTGCGTCGGAGTTTGGCGGGTCAGTTGATTAAATTTTCTAGGTTTCCCATGAAAGTAACTAATAAAACTATCATTTTTTTAGATTGCAATGAGAAGGCTTCCTTAACAGCTCTGGCGGATATAACTACATTGAAAAAGCTTTGCAGTCATCCAGATTTGATTTATGAAAAAGTTATGGCCAGAGAGAAGGGTTTCGAGAATTCACAAAATATTTTGCCGTCTAATTACAAACCCAAGTAACTCATTTTAATTCCTCTATCTTATTGAGGATCGTCTGACTAATTTCTTATTTTACTCGTAGAGATCTTAATCCCGAATTGAGTGGAAAATTCATGCTGTTGGACTTCATGCTCGCCGCAATAAGAGCCAATTCGGATGACAAAGTGGTTCTTATATCCAACTATACGCAAACTTTGGATCTGTTCGAGCAATTGGCCCGAAAGCGTAAATATACATTTGTACGCCTCGATGGAACAATGTCTATCAAAAAACGTTCGAAAGTCGTGGATAGATTCAATGATCCGGAAACCGATTGTTTTCTTTTTATGCTGAGTAGCAAAGCAGGTGGCTGTGGTCTAAACTTAATCGGAGCAAATCGGTTATTTATGTTTGACCCGGACTGGAATCCAGCGAACGATGAGCAGGCGATGGCGAGAGTTTGGCGTGATGGGCAAAAGAAACCTTGCTACATATATCGCTTAGTGGCGGTAAAATTGCCATAAAAACAACTTTTCTGCTTTTCTATATATAATCTTTGTTTCTTTTAGAGCGGCTCCATCGAAGAAAAAATTCTGCAGCGTCAGACCCATAAGAAATCGTTGTCTAGCACTATTATAGACAATAATGAATCGGCGGAAAAGCATTTTACGCGTGATGATCTTAAGGATTTGTTTAGTTTTGATTCAAACATTTTATCTGACACACATGAAAAGTAAGAATTAGGAAAAAATTTCAAACTTAAAATGAATGAACTATGGAATTTAAGAAAAAATGTTGTTTATAAATATATATATATTTTATTCTCCTTTTAGGTTAAAATGCAAGCGCTGCGTACAGAATGTCCAGACAAAGCCACCCCCCGAGAACACAGATTGTACTTCGCACCTCTCCCAGTGGTATCATTGCTCAAATAATCGTGCCCTTCCCGATAGTATACTAGCTCAGGCTTGGACAGCCAGTAAATGTGTTTCCTTTGTGTTTCATCATCGATCACAGGCTCAGGCTGTTGAGGAATCTGCCGACAAGACACAGGAGGATGAGGACAATGCAATACCAACGAAAACGAAACGCAAACGGTCATCCACACCACAGAGTGATGATAGTAGGGATGATGATTTTAAAGGGTTTTAATTAAACATCGCCTTTCATTTTTATATTTACTATTGTTTATTATTCAGAGTTACCTCGTTTTCTTCTTTGTATCTCTAGCTCTCAATATTAACAATTATGATAAAATTTTAGGTGCTGGAGATAGCAGAAATAGAGTAAAATCTGAAATTGTTCAACTGGATATTAATTTCTAAATAGATGTAAAATAAAAAAAAACAAATAACTGAATCGATACAATAATTGAACTTATTTTTATCTTGGCTATCCAACGCATAAAATACAACTAGCACAGCTTACACTTAAACTATAACAAAGATTCATACAATTTTAAAATCTTTGCTTAATATAGGTACCAGGGAATGCAACCGAAACGTTTTAAGGCTATAGTTGCAGAAGCAATTCTGATTGGACATTCTTTGTTGACTTAATATCGGTATACCGATACGGTTTTGGTTACAATAGAGTATATAACTAACGAAACAACCGTATTTAATTTTGTTATATTTTAAACGGTAATTCGGTGTAAAAATGGAAAGAGTTAATGCTTTCCGTAACGGTTGAATTCCCTGTTTATTACAGACTATATAATAAGTAATTTTAACCCAGTTCGCAGTGTTAACACAGTCAATAGAACACTCTTTTGCGGGATGGTGGAAGAGCAACCGGATAAATTCGAGCACAGACTAAACATCAATAATCTTATGTTCCAGCTCTACCCAGACGTTACTCTTCTCTGGCGGCTTTTGCAGCGGCGACGACGGCTGTTGCTGCAGTTCGGTTAAAAAGTTACCAATGGCCTGGTAGTACCTAGTACGAACAAGAGAAGAATATACACCATTTAAAGTTTTGATTTAACTTGCATAAAGATGTATTTACCCATCCACTATCCAGGTATCATTGTGTGAGCCCCCTGGAAGTTCAAGTATTCGCTTCAGCTCACTGCCGCATTTTGTATACAAGGCACGCATCATGCGCGGTGGCACTAAATTGTCCGCAAGGCCCGATATAAACAGAAAAGGCACCGAGCACTTGCCGATCTTTTGTAGAGAAGAATACTGGAAATTTAAAAAAAAATTTAAGAAAATACTCTTACCTTACTTCTTTTCTGTTAACTTCTGGTTCGAATGTGCATCATAAGTTTTAGCTTACCTTATTCTTATACAATACATTTGGTATGTATTTCATTGATGGGTGCACTAGCTCCACAGCCATTTCGCGTATACTGGTAAATGTGTTCTCTACAATGGTACACATTAGTTTCTGGCCATAGACGGTATCGGCAGCCACATCGATCACAACAGCTCCGCCTAACGAGCGGCCAAAGAGTATCAACTGTGAATGATCGAGATCATGTCTTGTGTGAAGATAATCAATAGCAGCTCTGGCATCCGAGCAAAGGCCACGTTCGGTAGGTACACCGGTGGATAGACCGTACCCACGATATTCCACCATCAGAATATTGCAGTGCAGATGATGATAGATGCCCCAAACCTATGTAAGAGCAAATTAAACATGAATTATTCTTATTGTTTTGATTCACTCACATTCTGCATGCGATGTCCCATGTTTCCTGCATTGCCATGAAAGTAGAGCAAAGTGGGCACCGACTTGCATCTTTCCTCGGGCTGACTTATCCAAAAAGCATGCAATGTGACATCGGCATCTGGCGGCTTAATGTTCACCGTTATATGGGGCAGGTTGTGCATGGTAGGTATGGGTATATAAATGCGTGAATTTGTGGGTAAATCCGGATGGTATAAAAGTAAATCCTGGGCGTAGTAAAATATCACTGAAAAGTATAGCACATTTAGCTTGTTGCATCAGTTAATTATAGATAATTGCATACGTACATAGTAGAATGGCAGCAAAAAGAGCCAGCGTCATGTAACCTCCATAGAAATAGTAAAATATGAAGCAAAGCAGAAAGGCCCCAACTATACCCACTCCTACGCCTCTTGACTTGGGCAGAGCTATGCCCACTTCTTTCATGTTTTCCACTTGTTGGCCAGTGCTACATTTCAAATTGCTGATAAAATTAAATTATAAATTGATTGCACATTAAACGCAGAAGAAATAGTTAATTAGAGACAACACTGAGTAAATCGATAACAAAATATTGTCAGGGCTGTTGAAAAATCAAATCCGGTGATTACGTGGAAAAATATTTTATGTAAAGCAAACCTCAGATAAAAAAATAAAATTTTTTAAAATAGGAGAAATTGTACAATTAATCAAACGCCTGCAAATAATTAATATTTAGAAGAGAATGTTTATTCTTTATCTTAATTTCACTGTTTGAACAAATCCTAAATTTACTTAAATTAACTTAATAGGCACTCCAATAAGTCATTTTTAACCTTATTGAATAGTTAGAAATACAAAGATCAGCATAGCGATCACATAACCTCAGGGACTTACCCTTAAGAAATAGAAGAATGAAAATATTTGTAGTAATGTTGTATAATATTGTATTTAAAATTTACGTATAATTTGTAATGTTAAGAAAAATGTTTATTAATAAAAAAATGTCATCGAATGACGATAAAAAGAAAAATGCAACCCTAGAATCTTCCTCTTCTACTTTAACGCCATCTTGGATTTGAGAACGTGAAAAACTCTTTTGTGTGTTGGAAAAAAGTGCATTTAAAAACAAGTGGCTTGGATTTTGGTATAATATAAACATTAACAAGGAACCGCAGCACAGTGTATTGAATATTTAATGACCGCTCAACGGCAACTTGGTGTGCTACGACGACAATATAATGAGCCAGGTGAGTAGCAGTAGCTAAAGAAGGCCTTGAAAAAGTTGTGACAGTGAACCAAACGTCAAGAGTGTGTGGAAAAGTAGCAGCAAGAAAAAAAACTATGAAATTTCTTTATTATTCGAAACAAGGCGATATAAATCAGTTTCAATCGAGTCGTTGTGTGAGTATAAACTGAAAATTCAAGTGCTAGACGAGAAATTATGTACTATTCCTTGTGGGCGTGGCAGCGGGCTAAGCGAGTGAACCCCAGAGGAGTCCCAGTCTCCCGTCGACTGAGACATCCGCGTTTGTGTGTTATTTAGCTGCTGCTTATAAAGTGGGTGCATTTTGATAAAAGACGTTATTTAACCATTATCCCGACATTGTTTCACAGTTCTGTCGATGCCAGTGACTCGCCAAGACTCCAACGTGGCATCCAAAGTGGATTTTAGGAAAATCCATTGGGTACCCATTTTTGCAATTTTCGTTTAAATTTGACCATTCTGGTTTGTTTTTTCGCATGTGGATAGTTAAATCCCTTAAAATACCATTATTTTCTTAGTTTTCATCGTAAATTGTAGATTTTCATCGATTACGTAATCACCTTTTACAAAGGGCAAAGTTTCTTCCCATGGATTTTTGGCCAATTTCCTTGGGATTTCCATGGCGCCAAAAGACAACCGGCTACGTATTCAGATTGATTTCAATGAAATTTGCACAAAAAATCTATTTATTAGTTTTTATTGTGTGTTCAGGAAGAATTTACCAACATATTTTCTGTTCTCCGTAAGAAATCCACGCCTGGAACTTGAAATCCATTGAATTTTAAAGAATCTTGCCTGTTTTCTGCCCAGGATTGGGTTAACCTTGTGCCCATGACCAACCAATGGGATGAAATTGTAAATTACCCAATAGAATAGACAGGATAAGTTTGGAATTGTGGTGACTTCGGCCAAATTGAGCTGTTTTATGCCATTTTATCGCATTTCTGGAGAGGATTGACTGCAATAAAAGCTGTTTTAGTGAGGGTTTCTTATTTGAAGTTTGTCCAACGTCGGATGTGCTACTTCTTATTTCTATAACAAATGAAATTGGTGCCAGTTTTGTACATCTGCTGCAGGAATTTACTGGTTTCCACTGTACCCATTGTTCTTGAGAGGATCATTGTGTCCTTCTAATATACCGACTCTTGTTTTGAGTAGTTCTTTAACAGACTTGAAGTGGAAACTGTTTGGGGACTAGGAGTATCAGTTTCTGTGGCACAATTTTTTTTAAATTCATGTTAAATTACAAATCTGACGATATCCTGCAAAGATAAGGCTGGTTATTATCTAGTGTTTCGGTCTTGTCTTCTTTAAAACGTCCCTCATGGCAGTGTGGGTAAAAAAAGCAACTTATTTTCAAATAGCCGATGAACATTTTTTGTGTCTTTTACTGATTTTGTTCCCATAATTCTTGGTTAGGCACTCAATGAATCGGCGCAAAGTATAGGCTCAGATGAACAAGATGACACACGCGACGATGATGCCAATGGCACCGACAATGGAAGTGCAAGTGGCAGTGGAAGTGGCAGCTGTTCCTCTGGCTCCGATTCCGATTCAGACAGTTCCTCAGGCAATTCTAGCGACGGACGCAGCTCGCCAGAGCCGTCGGAACCAGCACCAACAACAAATACAACTGCATCAACCACGGTGGCCGGTTTTCCACCAACAGCATCAGTTGCTCAGGCAGACACAAAAACAAATGGATTTACAGAGGAGGACAGTTCCAGCGGCGATTCGAGTGGCAGTGAATCGGATTCCGAGGGCGATCAGCCAGCGACAGACAAAGTCAATGTTAACACAAGCACCAGCAGCTCGAGTAGCTCAACAAAACCTAATGAATCGGCGAATCAGCAGCCAGAAGCCAGTGAAGCTTCCGCTGATGACGATGATGAAGATGAGGAAGATGACAATGCCAGTGATAGTTCAGCCAATGCATCGCCGTCTTCCTCCAGCAGTAGCAGTAGTGTAAGTGATGATCATAAATGGTTCAGAATTGTAGACTTGAATTAGGATTAATACTTGAATCCTTAACAGGAGGACGAGGAGGATGACTACAGGCCAAAGCGTTCAACGCGTCAGGCTCGCAAGCCAGCAGCAGCTGCTACAGACAAATCCAAGCGACTGCCGCCTAACAAGAAAAAGAAGAAACAAAAGTAAATTTGTAAATTATTTTCAATTTTTTTTTTTTTATCTTAACCGGTGTATTTTTTGTTTTTGTTCTTTCTGCAGTTGGGACTCTGATGAAAGCGATGAAAGTGAGGCTGATAGCGAGGAAGCCTCCTCAAGCATACAGAAACGGAAGGCAGCCACTGCTGCCGCTGCTAGGAGCAAGTCGGCTCAACAGCAGAGGCGTCGGATAAAATCATTTAGTTCGGATGATAGTGATGATGATGATGCCAGCAAACGGTAAGCAATGGATTGATTTTTCTTTATTGTGTATTGTAATATAGAATTTTTTTATTATCTTTACCATCGTCTGTTTTTTCTTACAGCTGCGCAACTCGACGCACTGCGGCAGCAGTTAGCTATAAAGAAGCATCTGAAGATGAGGCTACTGACTCGGAGGATTTGCTTGAATTTGAGTATGATGAGAGTCAGGCTGCAGCTTCCGCTGCCGCAGCTGAGGAAGATGAGAAATGTGAGACAATTGAACGGATTCTGTCCCAGCGCATAGGCAAAAAGGGATGTACTGGAAATCAGACTACAATCTATGCGATTGAGGAGAACGGTTGCGATCCAAATGCCGGATTCGAGGTTGATAATTCAAAATCAATATCTTCTAGCGAAGGAGAGGTGCAATTTTTAATTAAATGGAAGGGTTGGTCCTACATACACAATACTTGGGAATCGGAGAATACGTTGCGCGAGATGAAGGCCAAGGGTATGAAGAAATTGGATAACTTCATAAAAAAGGAACAGGAGCAGGCCTATTGGCGGCGCCATGCGGGACCCGAGGATATTGATTACTATGAATGCCAGCTGGAGCTGCAGCATGAGCTACTAAAGTCGTATAACAATGTAGATAGAATTATAGCCAAAGGTTCAAAGCCGGATGATGGCAGCGAAGAGTTTCTATGCAAATGGCAGTCCCTACCCTACGCTGAGTCCACGTGGGAAGATGCATCTTTGGTTTTACGTAAATGGGCACGTTGTGCCGAACAATTTCAGGAGCGAGAATGTTCAAAATGCACACCCTCGCGTCATTGCCGAGTGCTAAAATACAGACCAAAATTCTCGCGTATTAAAAGCCAACCAGAATTCCTTGTCAGCGGACTAGTTTTGAGGGATTATCAAATGGACGGCCTCAATTGGCTGCTGCATTCGTGGTGCAAAGAGAATTCGGTTATTCTGGCCGATGAAATGGGCCTAGGCAAGACTATACAGACCATATGCTTCCTATATGCCTTGTTTAAGATCCATCATTTATATGGGCCCTTCCTTTGTGTTGTCCCTTTGAGTACAATGACTGCCTGGCAGAGGGAATTCGATCTCTGGGCCCCCGATTTGAATGTCGTCACTTATTTGGGTGATGTCAAGTCACGCGAACTTATTCAGCAATATGAATGGCAATTCGAGGGTTCCAAAAGACTGAAATTTAACTGTATTCTCACCACTTATGAGATTGTCCTTAAGGATAAGCAATTTTTGGGTACCTTGCAGTGGGCAGCATTGCTCGTGGATGAGGCTCATCGTTTAAAGAATGACGATTCCTTGCTCTACAAATCCCTGAAGGAATTCGATACAAATCATAGACTGCTGATAACAGGCACTCCGCTCCAGAATTCCCTAAAGGAGCTGTGGGCTCTGCTACACTTTATTATGCCGGAGAAGTTCGATACCTGGGAAAATTTCGAGCTGCAACATGGAAATGCCGAGGATAAGGGCTACACGCGGCTACATCAACAGTTGGAGCCCTATATATTGAGGCGAGTCAAAAAGGATGTGGAGAAGTCATTGCCCGCTAAGGTTGAGCAGATATTGCGGGTGGAAATGACCTCACTACAGAAGCAATATTACAAATGGATTCTAACCAAAAATTTTGATGCCTTGCGAAAGGGTAAACGCGGATCGACCTCCACATTTCTCAACATTGTCATCGAACTGAAAAAGTGTTGCAATCATGCCGCTTTAATTCGTCCGTCAGAGTTTGAACTAATGGGGCTACAGCAGGACGAGGCTCTGCAGACGCTACTTAAAGGCTCCGGAAAGCTGGTGTTGCTTGATAAGCTTTTATGCCGACTCAAGGAGACGGGGCACCGAGTTCTAATTTTCTCCCAGATGGTTCGCATGCTAGATGTCCTGGCAGATTATCTGCAGAAGCGTCATTTCCCCTTCCAACGGCTAGATGGTAGCATTAAGGGCGAGATGCGTCGTCAGGCCTTGGATCATTTCAATGCAGAAGGCAGCCAGGATTTCTGTTTTCTTCTGTCTACACGAGCCGGTGGATTGGGTATTAATTTGGCTACAGCCGATACGGTTATCATTTTCGATTCTGACTGGAATCCCCAAAACGATTTACAGGCACAGGCTCGAGCCCATCGAATTGGTCAAAAGAATCAGGTTAATATCTACCGTTTAGTTACCGCTCGTTCTGTGGAAGAGCAAATTGTGGAACGAGCCAAGCAAAAAATGGTTTTGGATCATTTGGTCATCCAGCGCATGGATACCACAGGCCGAACTGTTCTGGACAAAAGTGGTAATGCGCACTCTTCTAATTCGAATCCTTTCAATAAGGACGATTTATCTGCCATTTTGAAGTTTGGTGCCGAAGAATTGTTCAAGGACGAACAGGAGCATGATGACGAACTGGTCTGTGACATTGATGAGATATTGCGGAGAGCGGAAACTCGTAATGAGGACCCAGAAATGCCAGGCGACGATCTATTGTCAGCTTTCAAGGTGGCTAGCATAGCGGCGTTCGAGGAGGAACCCACAGCATCTGGAGAATCGGCAACCAAACCCGAGCAAGAGAATGCTGACGATGAGGATGATAGCAAAGACTGGGATGATATTATACCCGAAGGCTTTCGCAAAGTGATTGAAGATCAGGAGCGCGCCAAGGAAATGGAGGACCTGTACTTGCCGCCCAGAAGAAAAACACAAGCAGCGAACCAGAATGAAAAAGGCAAGAAGGGATCAGGCTCTGGTGCCAAGGGCAAACAACAAGGAGGTGTTGACGATTCGGCCGACTCTGACTATGAGATGGGCTCTGATGCTAGTGGAGATGAAGGTGGTCGACCACGAAAACGTGGTCGTCCCACTATGAAAGAAAAAATTACAGGATTTACCGATGCCGAATTGCGACGCTTTATCCGCTCCTATAAGAAGTTCCCTGCTCCTCTACTGCGACTTGAGGCAATTGCATGTGATGCTGAGCTGCAGGAGAAACCACTTGCCGAACTGAAACGGATTGGTGAGTTGCTGCATGATCGATGCGTCCAGTTTCTGGAAGAGCACAAGGAGGAAGAACTTAAGACTGTGCCTGACGAGAAGGATACTACTGCGGGTGCCAAGCAGCGACGCAACCGAGCTACCTATTCTGTGAAGCTTGGAGGTGTGTCCTTTAATGCCAAAACGTTGCTCACCTGCGAGCAGGAGTTGCAACCACTCAACGAGATTATGCCCAGTACAGCACAGGAGCGCCAACAATGGGTTTTTAACATACGCACCCGCCCAGCCACAACCTTTGATGTGGAGTGGGGTGTAGAGGAGGACACAAAGCTTTTGTGTGGCATCTATCAATATGGCATTGGTTCGTGGGAGCAAATGAAATTGGATCCCACGTTGAAGCTAACGGACAAAATTCTGCTCAACGACACACGCCGGCCGCAGGCGAAGCATTTGCAGCAACGTGCTGAGTACCTGCTCAAGATGATCAAAAAAAATGTTGAATTGACAAAGGCCAGCGAAGGGAAGAATCGTCAACGGCGTCCCCGAAAGACGCGAGCTGCCGAGCTTAAATCGCAGAATAGTGCAAATTCAACAACTAATAGTGGGACTCCACCGGAGGAGTCGAAGGAGCTAAACAAGACGGAGGCCTCTGCGGTGACCGGCTCCGAAGCAGATTCCGATTGTATTAGTCCCGCCAGGAAGAAGTCAAAGGCAAAGAAGACGAAAAAATCAAAAGCCCGCTCATCGAAAAAAATAAACGCATCAGATAATAACGGTAACAAGCCAATGCATTTCACGGCCAACAATGAACCGCGTGCCCTGGAGGTGCTCGGAGATCTCGATCCTAGCATTTTTAACGAATGCAAGGAGAAAATGCGACCGGTTAAGAAGGCTCTCAAAGCTTTGGATCAACCCGATGTCAGTTTGTCTGATCAGGATCAATTGCAGCACACTCGAGATTGCCTTTTGCAAATTGGTCGCCAGATCGATGTTTGCCTACAGCCATATGGTGAACCGGAGAAGAAGGAATGGCGCAGTAATCTGTGGTACTTTGTATCCAAATTCACCGAGCTGGATGCTAAGCGGCTGTTCAAGATATACAAGCATGCCTTGAAGCAGGAAACTGGTGGTGGTGGCGACGCTAATGATGCCAACAAGGCCAACAAGGAGAAGACAAAGGATGCCAAAGATTCGGTTAGCAAACCGAGGAGGAATGGCTTGCCTACCGAAAAAGAGAAAGATCGTGATAAGAGCGCCAAGAAAAAAAAGAAGGACAAAGACAAGGATCGCGAGAGTGTCGGTGGAAGTGGTCTCGGCCAATCCCGTTATGGTCCAGGTGGGCCAAATGCTGGACGGTTTGCCAACGATTCGCCAATAAAACGGAAGCGTGATGAGAACGATGCGGAGGCCAGCAGTGCCCTAGGCATTCCTGGTAGTGGCTGTGGTATTAGTGACAATCTCAAGTCCATGTCCTTCAAGCGGCTTAATTTGGAGCGCAACGACGAGCGTAAGAAACATCATCGTGGCGATGATTACTATACAAGCGGTGGACCTCATCCTGGTGGCTACGAGGGATCAAGACGATCTGGCTTAAACTCGCCCTCGACGCCGAATAGTCGTGGAGGTCGTGGTGGATATGAGGCTCCGCCCACCCCGTCAGGCTATACACCTGAATTAGAACGATGGCATGTCAGGGATCGGTAAGCGAAATCCTAAAATTTGTGAAATATAATAAAATAACGTCCCCTTTCGCTTAACAGTTATAGCCTTGATTATAAGCGCGATCGTTACGATTCTGGCTATGCCCGTGGTGGACCCCCAGGTGGCTATCATCGGGATCATCGTGATCATCGCGAACGAGATCGTGATCGTCGTCCAGACAAGCGCAGGTGAGCAAAACAAAAACGATTTTTATTCATCTGTTACAACAATTTGTTTTTTTTTAGATACCCATCATCTCATTTACCGCCGCATGCATATCCAAGTCACTACCTGCCGACAAACTATTATATGCCGAATGGTGTGGTCTCCGGACTGCCACCACCTCCACCTGGCTACCGTGGTGATCCACGCGGTTATCCAATAATGCCTCGTGACTATCCAGCCGACTATCGGCGCAGTGATTATGAGCGGCGTACTCAAACGTGAGCAACGGTTGGTCCAAAGGTGTAAATTGTATATATTGAGAAATTAGATTTAAGTGTGATGAGTGCTGCAATTTGAAGATTATACAACGCATGAAACAACAGAAAGAAGGAAGACCTGCATTGCAGCTATATAATATGTAAAATCTAGTAGTTATTTATATTGTACCATAAATTATATCAAATTTGATATCGATCGCACATTGCATTGTAGGTTATATCAACTTTAAATCTAATCTTACATTTAATTGTGTATAGAGAAAAGGCATAGGCTTTAAATTTCATTTTTTAAATTGATTTTCCCGATTCAACGTTTTTCATTTAATATTTACCATTGTATACAGATATGACGAAGAATGTGCCGTGTTTGGCACTAGAGGAAAGCTTTTAAAAACAAAATTAACGAAATTCTCACTATATTTATAAAAATACAAACATACATTTTGAAACACAAAAGCTGAAGCAATTTTGGGGTAACTAACAAAATCAAAGAATCAAGCATCCTGTAAAGATTATTTGAATGTGTGCATTCTAATTTTATATCTATTACCATATAGAAGGGAAAATGAAAGAAAAAGAGCCAGAGAAGTGTTATTAAGCAAACTTAAAAGCTATTAATATATAATATATATATATATATATTTAAATAGATATATATGTATGCATAAGATGAAAAGAACACTGTAGTGTCTGATGAAATATAAATATTATGTATATCAAATAAATTATAAAAATAATATTAAATTAAAACGCAAGTGAGGGGACAAGATTTAGTTTGTTTTTTTAGAAAATTTCCAATATGCAATGTCTATATATCAATACGCTTCGGCGAGTCAGTTCTTATATTTAAATAAGCCTCAAGTTTTTAAAGACAACAAGGCAATGTTCTGAGGAGATTTAAAATTCATTTTAAAACTGCGGTCAAATTAGAAATATTTGTGTGAATCTGATTAGCTGCTATTGCGTTTATTAAATAAATATTTCACATCCCTGAATAACATACGATTTTAAAAATAATCGATAGCAATCGATTACTTGGCAGCCATCGATTATCACAATATCAGTGTTGGTCAGCTACTTTTTATAAGAGAAACAAAAGGGTGAATTAAAACAAATTAATAATGGACACAGAATTGGACAGCTCCGAATTGGGGACAAAGGACTATTGGGAAAACAGTTATACTAGGGAAATTAAAAATTACAAAAGCCATGGCGATGTGGGTGAGATCTGGTTTGATGAGGACTCCCAGGTCCGGGTTGTTGATTGGCTTATGAAGCAAGACCAAGTTTTGCGAACCGCACGTGTTCTGGATCTTGGTTGTGGCAACGGTATGTTCTTGGTGGCGTTGGCCAATGAAGCATACACTGAACTCACTGGTGTTGACTACTCACCAAAGGCCATTGAGCTCGCCAAAAGCATTGCCGAGAATCAAAAGCTAGATATTAACTACAGAGTGGCTGATTTGACCACAACGCTTGGCTTAAATCAGGAATTGGGTACTTATCAAGTGATACACGATAAAGGGACCTACGATGCCATCAGCCTCTGCCCGGACAACCCTAAGGAGAAACGTGCTCTATATCTTGCAACGGTAGAGAATTTACTAGAGGACAAGGACAGCTTATTCATCATCACCTCTTGCAACTGGACCGAGGAGGAGTTAGTTCTTAGTTTTAGCAACAAATTTATAAAATATCACACAATACCAACGCCCACATTTAAGTTTGGTGGCAAAATTGGCAGTGTTGTCACATCTGTAGTATTTAAAAAGAATTGTAGTTAATAAAATGAAATATTCCCAAATATATAAGTTTTTTGTAAAGTGGTTCTCTTAATGAAATTTTAATCAAATTAATTTGACTACATTGTATTATTTCCGATTAAAATTTAGGAGTACATATATGGAGTTTGATACTAAATATTAAAAATAGAGTTGAGCCATATGTTTGAACAAATAAACACTTCATTTTAGACCACGTATTAAACATTTCACCATTTCCACTATAAAGTGGCTCTTCAGATCATTAGTGTTTATCATTCTTTTCTAATCTTGAAAATCTTTTATGTCTTCTTGTAAACGAATTTTGATGCATCATTGAAAGCTAGTTTAAGCTTTTAGCCTTCTGCACACATACGGTGGCAATAATACATATGTATGTATTTTTTGTATTGGTATGTACCTACCCCAAATATCTAAGCCGCTTCCGACCATCAAAACGTTTCGTTCAAAAACTGTCCACCCCAGCTATTCGAAGCGACTCTTAATGATTTGTTTACAACTTTGTTGCCCCTTGCAATTTACCACAAGAGCCCCGAAACTCGTACTTTGCGTTATATTACAAAAGCTTTCGACAAAAATTCAATAAAAAGGAGGCTCGTTGCTGTTTTGGCCTACATACAAACGAAAAGCCGAGCCAGGCGAGCTTACAAATGCAGTCGGAAAATAAACTTTTGTTGCCATACGCTCAGTTGCCAAAGGACATTCGTCGGAACGATAGTTAGTCCTGCCAGTGTGCAGAGTACGGACAGATATCAGACGAGAGTCGAAGTCCTGTTTTTGTTACGCGGTTGCCTTGGTATTGGCGAACGAGAGTGTTTGCGTGTGTGTGCGTGCATCAAAATATTTGTCGTGAATTATTAACAGAAGTGAACTGGAAAATTTTTAAGTGTAAACGGAAAAAACTGCGCAATAAATAAATTAACTTAAAGTAAGATTTAAATTTTGTGACCCAATCCAAGTACTAATGTCATCCACAACAGTCCTCATACAAAAGGATGCATTTTTGAAGCGCAGTACGCAGTGCCTTACGTTTATCCTCCCTCCTATTCTGTCACTTCACCTTCGTTCTCTCACCCTGCATCTGCCTCTTGTCCTTTGTTCTCTCCTTTTCTCTGTCCCTCTCTCTTTCTCTGTTGTGGACAGAGTGTAGAGTTTCGATTTCGTTAGAAAATCGAAAAACGAAAGCGTGTTATGGCAACCTAGGGTAAGGGAAGCTGGGGAATTGTGGGTGTCGTTGCTGCGGCTACCTGTAGATGGTACACACAGTCATTCATTGTGTATTTTTGTACGTGTGCGAGTCCTTGAACAAGGTTTTTATTGTTCGAGCAACGAACACTCATCATTCAGTTCTGCTGGTCTTCGTCACCGTCTCTCCAACTACATTTTTCCGACTCTAATTAATTTATAATTCAAGGTCCAATAAGCTATCATTGAAGGTTAAATATGACGACCTAAGGTATGCTGCAGGACTGTTGGCCGCAAAGCATTACAAAAAAACATTCGTACATCAAGAGAAAAAAGGCGTTAAGCTATTTAAGCTGTACTGTTTCCTAGACAACTTGGACCAAGAACAAAATAATAATAAGCTAACAAGATAATCTTCCCAAATCTTATTGTTGGTTATCATAAAGTAAAAGCCATTAAGGAATTGATTTTTTAAATGGGTAATCACTTTACAAATTTTTTTTGGAAAACTGTTATTTCTATATAAGGGAAACCGCCAGTCAGCGTTAAAACAATTAGTTTTTGGCTACAATACAGATTCTTAAAAATAAACCAATCAAATGGAAAGTTGAAATCTTAACATTTTCATGGTCTGTCATAATTGAGATGCCAACCATGCATTGAAGTGCCGATATATGTAAATCATTGTGCTGCGAGTCATGTTTCCCAACACGAACAGTATATACTGGCGGAACATTAGCAGTATATCATTATTATCCTACCCTCCACCTCTACAGATAGAAACACTTAACGCTTGAGAGAAGGGAAAACTGAACCACATTACGCATACGCCACATAGCCATTGTGGCACATCAGTCCGGAAACTTTGAAGCGCGCGCCGTAACAAAAACAAATAAGAGAAGAGCCAGCAGCAATATTATGGGAATGGGAGTTAAAGAGAAAAAAGAGAGCTTTAGTTGCCATTTCATTGACCAGAAATTTCAAGCACTTGGTCACCTGCAAGGAAACTCAAAATGAAAATTAAAGGAAAACTTTTTTTCAAGGATAGTGCATAAGTATTGGCATATAATGTTCAAGTGCTAGGATCAATTTGGCAAATGCTGCTGCTGTTGGGACATTTCTCGATGTAGCATTTGTAATATTAAAATCATAATTTTTTTAAAACCTTTTACAGTGGCTTAAATTACTAAATGTTTAAAAGAGATAAAACAAAATATAATTTATATGTAAAAGTTTATAAATATGTTAATTTTTAGATATCAACAAATGGATAACATTTATATTTTGTTTTTAAATTTTACAACTGTATTCGAAACTAATACTTTACAATTTTGTTTAAAGTATTGTTCTATACTTACATTAAGAAGAAAAATTCTTTGTTATTGACCTATGTTACTTATACTTGTATATAATTTAATATATGTATGTTCTAGACTTTCTTAGTCCCAATGGTATTAATTTTTATTTTCCATGAAAATCTATTTTGTTTTATGCCATATTTGGCTTAATATGCAACCGATCCAATTGAATAATATTTCATGTTCTGTGAAATGTTCAAAAAGCATATATTTTTGTCGGTGACGGGAATTTTTCAGTCACGATAGCAAATGGTCCATCTTTAGCGATAGTAATAGGGATGGTAGAACGCTGATTTGATTTAAGAGAACCTTGTACATAAACACAATATCTAACGGTATTTTAAATTAACTAAGAATGTGTTGCTTAAAATGATCCTTTTTATAAATTTTAGTTAAACAAACAATAACGACAAAATGAATTTATAAATTAACTTTAAAGTTAATAATGAGAAAGTCATGTTTAAACCGCTGCTAATATTGAAAGAGAAATGTAGAAAACGGAATATTTATATTTATAGGACTGTTGGTGTTTGTTCTATGTCTTTGTGTCTTTGCTCTCTTTCCTAGTGTATTTTCTATTCTTTATGCTAACAGATCATTCTCATGAATCTACGTATGTATGTGTATATTCTTAAACATTTTCGCTTGAGTAAAAATTTTCAATGATTTTCATTTTACTTTAGTGTGAAACGAACCAACAACCCAAACGAAACGAACGCGCGTGTAACAATATAAAAGATTTCAAAACAGAATATATACATATGTACATACATATATTCCAAATACACGCACTTACATACAACTTACACATATTAACAATCTCCCACATATCCCTCCCTCTCTAATAAACAATAATATACATTTAACGATAAATATTCAAAGTCAAATATACATACAACAAAGAAACGAAAAGAGAACAGCCAAGAGGAAATAATTTTTTGAAAAGCAATTAATGAGATTGCAGCAAAACAAATCCACAAGTAGCTGCAAACCAGAACGAAAGGGATACGTTCAAATAATTGAAATTAATAATAACATATTCTCAAATCCAAGTGCTCCGTATTTCATAGATAATATAATAATCGTAAGTGAAATAATTAAATAAACACATCTAAGTGCAATCTAGATATATAAATAATTTAGTGACAATTGCAGTCAGAAACAGAAACTGAATGATTGGTCGAGCGAATGTAAAATATTAGAAAGTCTTTCTTTCTAGTTATTAAATGATTAAGTAATATATTTTAGTCATGGTTTTCTCTAACGGGACTCTAAAAGTTATTTATGTCAAACTTGAGTAGTAAAATTATGTTTTCTACTAAAGAGGACCACATCTTAAAATAACTTTTAGCAAAATCTAGATAAAGCGGATAACCCTTATTCAAGCAATTTTGATAACTATTTTGGGTTCAAGAGAAGTAAATATGAGATTTTTATTAACTGCCTCAAGAGCAATGAAAAATTAAATAGAATCGAAATAACAAATATTTTTATAAATGCCTGGCTCCGCCGTTTCTATACCTGCCGCCTAAACCAGCTCACACTTATTTGTCATTTGATGTTGCTGTTGTTACTGGTACCACACGGCGTATGAGTATTATATACTTTTTATAGCCAGCAAGAGTCATACTCATCGTACAACAAGCCACACAATCAAGCGGCCGTGTCTGTGTTTATGTCAATTTGAATTTTGCATGTGGCTGTTGAATGGTGATGTGTCCTTTGTGTGCGTGTGTGTGTGTGTGTGTGTGTGTGTGTGTGTGTGTGTGTGTATATGTGTATGAGGGGACCGGAAGCTAGCGCAAACTGCGCTTCATTGCAAAACTTGTGTGTTGTGTGTTGAAAGCATGGGCTTGGGGCAGGCACTTGTCACAACGGAAACGGATATCCCGTGTGCTCTTTTGCCCAGTTTGCCCTCCGGCAACATCAGCGTCTCCTGTTTGGCATTTCTTCTTCTTCAAAGTCCAGCAATGTCCTTGCTTGCATGTACCATTTACTGAACCAGGAAATTTTAAATTGAATGTGCGCCCCTCTTTGCTATCTGTTTCCCGTTTGCCATGTTTGTTTGTTTGTTTATTCTTTTTCGCCTACTACGTTATAGTCTTTGCTTAGCCGCTGGCCAAGATTTGTTGGTCCAAGAATCCAAAAGATTTGTAGTGTAGCCTTTGCTCAGCCATCAGGGTGCATTAGTTAGTAATGACATTTTAAAGCAAACAAACAGTGACTTGGCAGAGTGGCGAATACCTTAAAGCCTTGAGAATTAAGGAATTAAATAGTAAACTGAATTTAGACAACAAAGCAAAAAAAGGCAAATCTTAAATGGATAAAAGGAAATAAGATCCACATAATTAAGGCAGTGCAAAGGAGAATTAAATGAAATTAGAATTATGAATTCAAGGACTTTAAATTGTTCTTGTATTAAAAATTTAATTGAATTTCTGATTATTTGGATTTTGCCGTTGTTATGACAAAGCAATCTAATCACTGATTGACATCAAAGCCACTTAATCTATTTTTGGGAATAGTAAGGATAATATATTTTTCTTGGAAATGACAAAATTAAATTGATT
Source organism: Drosophila austrosaltans (assembly GCA_035045865.1). Taxonomy (NCBI): domain Eukaryota; kingdom Metazoa; phylum Arthropoda; class Insecta; order Diptera; family Drosophilidae; genus Drosophila; species Drosophila austrosaltans. The sequence goes on from JAWNOQ010000200.1 coordinate 310,285, forward strand.
TTTGGCATCTGGTATATATGTAAGTATACTATGTAGTTAGTCTTAAAGAGCGTATGTTTCACTAATCCACTAATATCTTTGCCCTTTACCGATGCATTTTGAAAGTGGTTAGGTGTTTTATTTTATTTGCAAAGTCTTTTAACACGGCATTTCTTTAGCAACATAATGTTGATTGGAAATCCATTTCTATTGTGAATCAATGTCATTTTGCAACAAAATGAATCAGTTGTTAGAGGCCATCCTGTACAAAGGTTAAGTCTTCAAGAACCCATTACAAGTTGACACATTGATTTCTTTAGCACAAAATTTCTGTGCTGATTCATTTTCCCACAATGAGTTTTACTTTTGGTTTCTTGTTTAGTTTTGTGCGTGGCCCAACTTGCATATTTGTAGAGATTTATAAGCTGCTACAGATACGAGTACATACATACATATGTATGTATGTATGTGGAACAGTTCCCAGCAGTAACCCAATTTCTTTTTCTCTTTTCCTCGTTCTTTCTTTTCTTTTTTCTCGTTTTTTTTTTTTCTTTTTTTAACAAATTTCGGCATTGCACATCCGTTGGCCTCATTTACGAATTTGTGGGTCGACCATCGGTCGCTGTCTCTTTCTCTGTGTGTGTTTGCTCTCTCGCTCTAACCCTCTCAAAGCACAGCAGGATACGGATATACAAAAGTTGTTTTAGTTTAAATGCCCAACTTATACACGATTTCGATGCGTGTGAATGTGTCGTATGCATGTATATGTATACATGTACATACATACATACATATGTATGTGTCCGTCTATATAACTGTGCTTAAATGCTGGCTGACTTTTGCTGCTTTTAGTGTTATTTGTTAGTGTTATGTTTAGCTGTTGCCATTCCCACACCGATTCACATTCGTATTGCTGTTGTAATCTTTGCGGCTCACTGAGATACGCACATTATAAGTATTATCCCATAAACACTTAACGTCCTTCCCATTGACGTCGATTTCTTTTCTCTCTAGTCCTTTGTCTTTGTCGACAGGCTTTTGTGCTTATCGCACCAATCAGGGCGACAACCAAGACTAGGACATGGCCTAGCCAACTAAATATCCATATTCATGTGCCGTACATTCACTTGAAGAGGCAAGACCCTCTTAAGTTGTAGCAGCTCGTTGCTCGTTGATGTTGTTCGTCTTTCTCGTTATTCTTATTATTATCCCGCCCGCTTGCAATGCGCCATCCTCCTTCTGCTCCATAACAATTATTCAAGAACGTATGAACGTGTGTACTCACATACATACATATATCCATTTCAATCCTTTTGTATTTGGTAGGACAATAAGAGTTTCACAAACACACATACACATGCATAAATATTTTATTATTTATATCGGATTTTTACATAGTGCGTCTATTCAAGTCCTTGTTTGCATTTGCCAGCAGTCACCAGCTGCGTGAACTCGTTAAGTCCTCACCGAGTTTCTTTGCAATTTGGCCCGATTTCAAGTGGCTTTTCCATTACATTTGAACATTTCATTTGTTTTTAAATAATAAGAATTGCACAACATGTATGAACATATGTATGAACCTTTTGAAGATGAAGAAAAACTAACTAGAAATACAAATTTAATCCTTCTTCTATATATAATGAAGCAAGCAAGTCGTCCCTGCCGACATTGAGTATACCCTGTACCAACTAGTTATATTAAATGAAATAGAATATCCTCGAAATCGGCATAAATTTCATGCAAAATTCTCTATAACATGCAGCAACAGCGAACGCATACTGTCTCGCTCACTCTTGGCAGCCAATGTCGCCTTGGCAATTCAGTGCAAAAGTCATATAGGTATATCTCCGATATTTATTGTCCGATTTTGTCTAAATTTGGTGAGCTAGTCCAGTTTGGGTATATAACTAGGTGTGCCAAGTAAGATTACGATATCTTTAATACAGCTCTAGTAATACGTTTTCGCGATTTGCGGGGGCGGAAGTGGGCGTGGCAAAAATTTGAAACAAACTTGACCTGTGTATGCATTAGATGCATGTTCGCACCAAATTTGGTGGCTCTACCTCTTATAGTCTCCGAGATCTAGGTGTTCATACGGACGGACAGACGGACAGACGGACGGACAGACGGACGGACAGACGGACGGACAGACGGACATGGCTCAATCGACTCGGCTAGTGATGCTGATCAAGAATATATATACTTTATGGGGTCAGAAATGTATATTTCTGCCTGTTACATACATTTTAGCGACTTTTATATACCCTTTTACCCTTTGGGTACAGGGTATAAAAATCAGAATTTTACTTTTTGGATAAAACAAAAACTGATCCTTAGCTACATTATACACATGTGACAGCCATGAGGCAAATAATCAAGGACTTTAATTATTTATTCTCCTGAAATTGACTTTTCTTTTTTTAAAGGATAAACTTTTATCTTAGAGATAATAAAATTAGATATATCAAATATTATATGTAAACACGTTTGCAATCCGGTTAATTTATCGTTTTTAAAAGGCTCTTGGGAAAAATAGATTCAAAATGAAGCAAGCAAGTCGTCCCTGCCGACATTGAGTATACCCTGTACCAACTAGTTATATTAAATGAAATAGAATATCCTCGAAATCGTCATCAATGTCATGCAAAATTCTCTTTAACATGCAGCAGCAGCAAACGCATGCTGTCTCGCTCACTCTTGCCAGCCAATGTCGCCTTGGCAATTCAGTGCAAAACTCATATAGGTATATCTCCGATATTTACTGTCCGATTTCGACAAAATTTGGTGAGGTGGTCCAGATTGGGTATATAATTAGGTGTGCCAAGTAAGAATACGATATCTTTAATACAGCTCTAGTAATACGTTTTCGCGATTTGCGGGGGCGGAAGTGGGCGTGGCAAAAATTTGAAACAAACTTGACCTGTGTATACATTAGATGCATGTTCACACCAAATTTGGTGGCTCTACCTTTTATAGTCTCCGAGATATAGGTGTTCATACGGACGGACAGACGGACAGACGGACGGACAGACGGACGGACAGACGGACATGGCTCAATCGACTCAGCTAGTGATGCTGATCAAGAATATATATACTTTATGGGGTCAGAAATGTATATTTCTCCCTGTTACATACATTTTAGCGACTTTAATATACCCTTTTACCCTATGGGTACAGGGTATAAAAATTTAGAATTCAAAATTAAATTTTAAAGAATTGTAAATAAATTTATTAGTAATAGTACTTAGACAAAGTTGGACCAGTATTTATATCTTTCTCTCTTATTCAGGCGCGTATATAGGGGGGGTGGGTTTCGGGGGTTCAAACCCCCCCCCCCCCCCCCCCCCCCCGAAATAGTCGAAAATTTGAAAAGATACTTTGAAGATAGATAGATATTTTGAACGTAATGGCGAAAACAAGTCGGAAAATAGACATTCTTTTGTAGAAAAAAAATTTGAAATAAAGGTCATCCATTATATTATTAAGTATGAATATGTGTATTTAATATTTGCTGAAAACCCCCCCCCCCGAAAAAATTTTCTGGCTACGCGCCTGCTCTTATTATATCCATTTTTTGGGCCTAATAATTCAGCTTTAATAAGAACAAATCTGTTTAATACTTCTAATCAAAATCAAAATAGAATATAATCGCAATGAAAGTATTTTGTACAATGGCAAAAAGTTTCCCTAACAATGTATCATAATTAATAATAGATTCTTATCCGTGGTGTATATTTCATTTTCATTTCATGGGCCATGTAACTTGCACATCAATCAAATGATGTGAATGGATTTATCATTTGCCCATCAGTCTCCGACCAATTTATCCAAGTAACTAAGAATCATCAGAACGGTATCAACCTCGATGTGATGGACATCATTCGGATGTCTGTTATAAAAGTTTTCCTAGCCAGGATACCTCACAAGAATAATCATATGGTGATGGGGATACTGGTAACCCATGAGCAGAAACGATAATTATACCCTGTACCCATAGGGTAAAAGGGTGTATTAAAGTCGCTGAAATGTATGTAACAGGCAAAAATATACATTTCTGACCTTATAAAGTATATATGTTCTTGATCAGCATCACTAGCCGAGTCGATTGAGCCATGTCCGTCTGTCCGTCCGTCTGTCCGTCCGTATGAACACCTAGATCTCGGAGACTATAAGAGCTAGAACCACCAAATTTGGTGTGAACATGCGTCTAATGCATACACAGATCAAGTTTGTTTCAAAAGTTTTGTCACGCCCACTTCCGCCCCCGCAAATCGGGAAAGCGAATAACTCAAGCTGTATTAAAGATATCGTATTTTTACTAATTATATACCCAAACTGGACCTGCTGACCAAATTTTGTCGAAATCGGACAATAAACATCGGAGATATGCCTATATCCGTTTTGTACTGAAATGCCAAGGCGGCATAGGCAGAGAGGAAAGAGCGAGATAGCATGCAATCGCTGTAGATGCATGTAAAAAAAAATTTTGTATGAAATTGATGGCTACTTCGAAGGTTTTTTTTAATGTTGGTACAGGGTATACGCAATGTCGGCAGGGACGACTTGCTTGCTTCATTTTCTTTGAGTGTTGATAGCATAACTGGGCGTTGACTTAATAAATGTAATGGCAGGGTAGAATTAAATTGCAGGTGGGTCATTTGTACTTGTTAGGATATTAAAGGGAAATGATTATGTTGGAGAGAGTATTCTACTCTGAATATTGTATTGTATTCATTAGATAAGATCATTTGCCTAAGAAAATAAGAAATAAATGAATAATTGTAAAGAATATTTTACTTATATATGATTTTTTTAGGTATTACATAGATCGATTTTAATAATGCTTATGGGATTTACCTTTTCTGTTTTGTTTTTCCAGCAATTAATATCTCTCTGTAAATATATATACTTGGCTACTGTAATAGGATAAATATTTAAGATTCTTCACATTGCTTTTTGCCTTATGATTGTTTTTTTAATTTTTTCGATTTCCGTTGTTCATCAGAAGTTTGAGTGATTCATGGAAATATTTCAGACATGGCCATAAAATGCTTAAAAAACGAAAACAAATTAAATGTCTACAGAAATGAAGAAGATAACGTAAATAATGCTTAAATTGAAATAAAAAAAAATGAGAAAAAAAATCAAAAATATGCAAAGCAATCAAAATGAAAATATAAAAACATTTAAATTTTTAATTTGGCATAAAGGAAATTGAAATTGGCCAAATGATTCAATTGTATGCACGTGTCGGTCGCTGGGGTCATTGGGTGGGAAGCAGACGTTCAAAGGGGGGTATAGCAAAAATAAAGCAATTACTTTTAAATTGAGAATATCTTTGCATCTTTTGCTTTTTTTCTTTTTTTTTTTTTTTTGATAAATAAATCAGTTTTGGTCAGCCTTAAAGGTTAATAGCCATTCTGTTTTGTTTTTTCTCCATTTTTCGGCATTAAAAAATTTAAGCAAAAACATTACAAATTCATTGTTTTCGGTCAAAAAGTCTCTTGTTCAATTATATTTATACGGAAAACAACCCACGGACAATTTGACCGACAGCTGACACCATCCAGCTCTGCCTTCTTCCTCTTTCTGGCTGATTGACAGGCCCAAAGTTACACCTGTGAGTGTGTATCTGTGTGTATGGGTTTGTCCATCGCCCTCGCATTTCCGTATCATATATACCTACATATTATGGGCCTCCATTCGCAAACAAAAGGCTACGTCAAAGTCAAGCCTTAGCCCCAAATACTGCAGACACACACACACAAACTTAGGGGCATATACTATACGCTACCACCCCCTCACATTATCAGTTTATATAGTATAATTTTTTGTCTTTAGCCTCTATTGACAAAGTCGCAAAAACAAAAAAATGCCGCATTTTTTTTTTTAAAGCCGTATTAAAGAGAAAGAAAATAAGCAAGTTAACTAAATGCATGTCTAATTAGTCGCTGGACTCGTGTTTGGTCATCGTCTTGAGTGCGTGTTATCGGGTGCACATTTAGAAAAGGACACCACCAGCTGCCCTAGCCACATATATTGCGTGTATATACACAGAAAGGTATAGAAAACAATAAAACTTAACGAATGAAAATTAAATATTTAGCTACCTGAAAATATTTTGCCGAATAATGCATTTTCGATGCTCTTTCTTCTAAAATATTTAAACAGTATAAACAGAAATACTTAAGACAAAGTTGTAATCATCCGATTCATTAATCCATTTAGTAAAAATTTATATTCCCTTTTAACAATATCCTTTGCAGTTGAGTTCAAATAGAGGAGATTTCTCTACGTTTAACAATCTTCGAATAATATTTTGTTTCATCAACTTAGAAACTTTTTTTCACTTGTGCAAACCGTATCGAATCGAATGTTATCGAAATTATATTTCAAAAACACAAAAAACACTTACTACATAACAAAATTCTTTTTAAATTCTATTCATTATTCTATTGTTTGTGCTCTTTAAAGTTAAACTTAATTGCATAGCTAATATGCCAACATGTCATGAACTGTATTCTAACCAGCTGTGCAGTAAGGTTAGAACAATATAATATATGTATGTGTTTGTATGTATGTATATATGTGTGTGTGTACGTATGTAGTATGTGTATAATTTGCTTTGTTTTTAATTTAGAAATTGTATAACGTGTTTACTCGGGAGCCTTAACGTCTCTCACACTTTGTGGCTTACTCTCCCTCATGTCCTTGTCACTATAGCAGTCTTTGTGCGGCTTCGTTGTCCTTGTTCCTGTACCGGCAATGCAGAATACTTTATTTTATGTTAATGGGTTGTGTTGTATATGTCAGCTAAAAATGAAACAATGCTTCTGCGGCTCCTTTTTCATATTCGATGGCTCACATAAAGATTAAAAGTAGTCGCATAAGTAGACCACATAAATGTAAGTAAGTAGATTAATTAAGCAGAATGATTTAACGTTTTAAAGCCATGTCCCTCTGGCAGCCAAATTAACGTTATATTGGAAACCCATGGGAACGATTGATCAAAACACTGAGAATATAGCGTGTCTATCCTTATGTAAGAGCTCTGAATTGCATAGGGTGCGTACTTGTATTCCAATTGTTGGTTTATTTAAACTCAGGGGAGTCCAAGTAGCCAACAACCATAGTCCTTTCTTTACCAGCCCCATGGTGAGAGGAATAAGTGCGAGCTTTAACAACATTTGTTTTCTACATTAATAATGCAATGGTGTGGGAATGAAGGTAATTGCATTATTACCCACAATAGGAAGAAAGTAGAGCACATGTCATGGTACGTTGCATTTCCAAGTCGATATCGATGCCATAGGGAGTATAAATTGACCATGCCAAGTCTTTTTATTACTCATTTTTCATTTAACAAGTGCTTAGTATAAAAATATCAAAGAAGCTAACTTCGGCTCTGCCGAAGTTTGTATACCCTTGCAGCTTCATTGTTTTATTATTTAATTTAAAAACTAAATTTTTAAAGTAATTGAAGAGAAAACTCAACTAAAAATTTTCACGAATTCACCGAGAATCGAACCCACCAATCACCGAACCATCGTGCGACCGATCTTTACGTACTACGTCACCATCCTCACTTAACTCACTTAAGCTAGTTCGACATACATATATGTATGTATGTATGTACATATAGCAAACGCATGGCATCTCGCTCTTTAAAATTCGTTCTGTTCAACAACACAACGCAAATGTTTCTGTCTCTCTCACACACCGCGTGGTGACCAATTTTTGCATATGTATGTGTGTGTGTGATTGCTTGGAATTTGTTTTTGTTTCTTTGCTGCCAGAGAAAACTGCTATTTTACTCGAGGTACCTCCACGTTTTAGTTAATAGCTCTGGTGATAATAATCCGATCCTACTCATTTTCACACTTTTCATACTTCATAGATTAAGGAACTTAACTTTTCATGTTTCAACTATGTAGCTTTAAAATTTATGGTCTAAAACTTGATAGAAACAGACAGACGGACAGACGGACAGACGGACATGTCTTAATCGACTCGGCTATTGATGCTGATCAAGAATATATGTACTTTATGGGGTCGGAAATGTATATTTCTATGCGTTACAAACATCTGACCAATTTTATAATACCCTCTGCAAGGGTATAAAAAGTATATGTTAAATGTTTGAGAGTCTACAATAGAGTGATTAAATTTTAAATGTTTAAATTATTTGGTGACAACCTAGTTGTAATAAATATAGTCTTTTTTATAGACTTTTTGATTCGTTGTAATAATATCAATTTAAATTATCTACCTACTTCATTCAGATACTGGCAATACGTTGCGTATACGTAATAAAACTGTTTTTTTACAATTGGTCATGAAACAACAAAGAGATTTATTTTTAAAACTAAGAAAAGCATAAATTAATCGCCAAGTGATAGGATTAAATTGCTCAAGATTATGAAAATTCTTAAATTAAACTTCATGTCGATTTTCGTTATTATCTATGTATGTATGTTATATTATATATATTTTCAAGAAAATTTATGACTCAGTCGAAATGTTAATTAATATCAATTACATACAGAAAGCATTCCTATGTATTTGCACCCTTCTTCATAAACAAATATAACCCTAAACATGGCCATCTACCCTAAAACAAATTTACCCCCACCAAGTTGTTATTGCTGTTTGTCCATCATTAGCCATTTCTAAGGTCTGACTCATTCCCGAACATTACCTGCCGCCTGTCATTTAGCCAATTACCCTATATATACATATACTAAATACAAATTTATGGCACATATATACATATATACATACATACATATTTAGAGGCAAACAAAGCACTATAAAATTAGTATATTTTAAATAATTCTTTACCACAGTTTCCTCATTATGTTTGTATGTATGCATATGCAAGTCGATATAATCGAGATCGGTGTTAGGGTAATGCCATTACCATTAGCAACAGAACCACTCATTCATTCATATTTTTATGTCTTTATTACGTTTGCAAAAGCAGGATACTATTGTACATTTTAATGAGTGTGTGTGTTATGCCCAAAAAATGCCAATAATAGGCAACAGCTGTTTACAGTAAGGCAAGAGAAAGATCGGGGAAGAACGCGACGAGTAAAAAGAGAACAGCATCAGCGACATTTTCTCATTTTGTAGCTGTGTGGCCCTCGATCTCCCACTCCTTTTCATGCTCTCTATTCTTTGCTCTCTCTCTCACTCTCTTTCTCTGATCGACTCTCTGCTGTTTTACTTTCCAGTCATACATATTCAAATAAAAATGAATTCAGCGCATGGCGGAATCCCTGAAAAAAATGTTTTTTTTTTTTATTTTTGTTTTTGCCGAGAGCCAACAATTAGCTTTGATCTCCCATGGTTGCCCGCTTCAGTTTCTTTTCGCTTTGCAAACGTTTGGCGTTTGGACGTGTCGCTAGATGTCGCGTCAATTTACTTTATACTTGGGCCCCACAAATACCTAGAGAAATAAAAAGTTAGTTTTTACTGGGAGCCCTGTGAGAAAGTTCTGCCAAGGCGAGTACAAGTGTACAACACAATATAATGCTCGTGTACACCCGCGGTATTGAATGGTAGTGGTTGTTGTTACTACGTGAAATGGGCACGATCCGTCGCGTTATTGCTGGCAATTGGCAAATCTCCTGCCAGTCTCTCATTATCATCGCGCCGATGTCGTCGTCGTTCCGACCGTTATTATTATTATAATCAAACAGCGTTGCCAGCTGCTGTCAGTGGACGGACAATGCGCGTAATAGCAAAAACAAAAAGAAATGAAACGTTTTTCAAGGCACGGGACTTTAACATTTTAACTTGATCAACAAAGTTTCCAACGCTTTTTTGCCTATTTTTGCTATTTTTAACGAGTGTGTGTATGTGTGTGTGTTTGAGTGTGTGTGTCCGTGTCCGCGCGTCGAAATACATTCAAATTTCTATACGGATATACACGCACACAATTGCAAAGCATTTTTCACATAATTAAACCGAAAAATTGTTGCCCGATTTTTCTTCTTCATCTACTGCATCAGTAAAAGTGTGGAAAATTTCACTGTGTTGAATAAGTTATAAAACAATATGAACAATATATAAAATAATTTAAAAAAATTTAACTTTATCAAGCGTTGTTTATGCATATGTTTATAAAAGAATATATAAAGAATTTTTACATATATGTATATTGTATGTAAATATGTATTCCAATATTGAATTAAACAAAAGCCAACTTTGGAGCAATAAAAAAAAAAACATTTTAATCGCCAAACAAATTTTAAGAAAATCCAATTCCGTTAAAAGAGGAGAGAATCGCAAAGAAATTGCTAAGAATATAAAATAATTTATAGTTTTAACTATTAGCAGCTATATATATATACATACATATACATAATATATACATACATATGTACATATACACACATACATATGTACACATAAATTAAAATTTATAGATAAACTTTTTTTTAAAAAGACAATTTGTTTTCGATTTAAAGAATTCAAATTTGGGTTTTCTTAGTAGTTCTTTTAGTTAAGATAATAGAAGTCATACAAAATTCTTTTCCATAATTCTTGAGAAACATTTCTTTAATAGAAAATCCTAATTCGATCAATAAAATTAGTTTAAATAAGTTTAAAACATTTAAAACTAGAATAATTCATGTTTCTCCACCAACAATGGACTAGTTAAAACATTTTCTTAACTACACAGAACTTTATATTTGTAGGTCCTAGCATATTTATTTATATTAGCATAGTTCTTTTTTCACTAGGACTTCAAATTTGTACCAGTTTCACGCTTAATAGTCCTTTGATGAAATTGATTAATCAAATTTTGCGTAGGACGTTTGATGCCAAAAAGGGAAATTCCGTACGGATCGATAAAATTTTGTTCGCACGCGTTTACAAAGGAAAGCAAGAAAGACAGAGAGGAAAAAAAAAACAGGCGTGTCAAGTAAAAAAGGATTTCTGTGAAGTGCCAAAAACCGTTACGAAATGCTGGAGAGAAAAAACAAGAGTAACAACTGGCATACAGTTAGTCAGATAGCTACTTGTTGGGGTGTTAATATTTAATTTATGTGAACCTATAAATAATTTCAATTTAGAGAATGTGTTTTGCCTCTTTCTCTCTCTCCGTTGCCTTCTTCTGTATAATATTATATAGTGCGAGTTGTGTGAACACAAAAACAAAATATGTATGCTAAAAATATCAAAAACTGAACGCTGCGTACGATTTTTTGTGTATGTGTGTGAGTGTATGTACGTACGCGAGTGTATGTGCGTGTGTGTGTGTATGTGTGTTTCTGTGTTGCAGTTTAAATTGATTGAAATGCAGGCAAGTTTTCAACTAAAACAATAAGTAAAATAAACTAAACGCATAAAACAAACAAAATGTCATACATACACATATATATCTATGTATTTATACATATATGTAAGTATATATGTATCTGCATATGTATCTAACTTGAGGTCGGACCGCAACCACCATTCTAGACATAGCCGTCAGTCATTGGACTATTATTTAATTTTCTTTTTTTTTTTTTGCCCGAGGCACACGGTCCGAGCTAGCGACAGTTTTGTTCGAAAATTAAAATGAAATACATAGATAGATTTTTATTTTGTTTTGCCAAAGCACCAAAATACAGTTCAACCATACATACGACGAGTATTACGAGTATCTTTGCTTTATATTTTATTTGGGGTTTTCTTTTTTCTATTTTTTTCTTTTTTTTTTTTGTATTTTGCTATGCGAATTTTATTTTATTTGCTTTTGTTCAAGAATTTTTAAAATAACAATGATACATGCGTCCGCTGGGTTGTTGTTTATAAATAAAAATACGCATACGTAAATTTGTTCTTTATCAGCCAGGGCGAAATTGAGGGAGAGAGTGATTAAGAAAGAAAGAGATTAGTAAGGAAAACATAGAGAATGCAAATGCAATAATAGATACATAAACTACTGTAGATGAATTTTGGAAATCAATCATGTAAAACAAGTCAAGAGAATAACTTTTTTTGAACAAAATTATTAAGGATCTGGGAAAGAAGCCGCTTTATTAAAACTTTTATGTTTAAGAGGTTAATAAATTATAAATAACTCTTTGAACTAGCTCCTTGAAGCTTCTTCACTCTTTGAACTAGCTTCTTGAAGCTTCTTCACTCTTTGAACTAGCTTCTTGAAGCTCCTTCACTCTTTGAACTGGCTCCTTGAATCTGTTTCACTGTTTTGATTTTGTTTGGTTCCCTTAGAACCGCTGTAAGCCTTAAAGATTTGGATCAAAATCCAAATTACTTTTAACTTGTCTTTTCTATTATTACCAAATATTTGTAGAAGAAAAAAGGATATTAATATTCTCACTCCTACCTATATAGACAAAATCTGCTTGCAGAATTGAGGGTAATCGAGATGTGAGAATGAGATTATTGTAGTTATGTACATATTTGGATTCTGATTAATGCAATGCTCTCAGCTGAATTCAGAAGATAACGCAGATAATATCAAAAAGATTTTTGGAGAGATGCTGGAAACTAAAAGAATCTTTATAAAAGTAAATTTATTTCACCCCCTCTCGACTTATAAAAATTCATTAGGAAAAAGTATTTTAATTTTATTTGTGTTTAATAGATATTATTTCACCAACGTTAATGAAAATATTTTTTATTTTTTTTCAATAAAATACAAGTAAATTGAAGAATTGAATTTAATTCGCCGAAGTCTGGAATAGCAATAAATATTATTTGTATACATTTACCCTACTTCGCATAGGGTATATTAACGTGGCAAAGTCGTTGATGTTAAATATATTACATATAATTGTTTTCTGTTATTCAATTAGTATTCAGTTTGGTGTATTTCTAACTTTCTTAAAGCTGTAACTAAACTGACTGTTTCAACTCTATTTGCAAAACTTCAATGGATATCTTGTTTAACGTTAAACTGGGTTTATTACCCACACACATAAAAAATAACAGTTTAATATAAACAACACCCACATAAGGACAAAGTATACACTTTGCCATTCCCTTAGCAAATACTGACCCTAACTTGCCACAAAGACATAATTAATTCTTTCCTTCTGATGTTCACTTAAGTTTGCTAAGCCATTTCATAAGAGAAAAGTGAAAATCGAAATATGGTGGCTTCACCCTAGTAGGTTTTGCTATGGATACACGGTCAGAGATGTCTGCATCATCTCGTACACTTTCTCATCTATAATATGCTTTTTCCTTCTGCGTAAAATTAAAAACTGCCTACTCCTAAATTGGCTTAGGCATTTATTTAACCCCACATATGTTATTCAGCCTATTGCTGTTTATTCTATACAATCCCAAATTCAATCTAAAAAAAAAATTCTTTAACATCGAATGAATTTGTTTAAAACAACAAGAAATGTTTCCCAAGTGCGAGTAGTAGTACTCGATACGAACGGGAACAGAAACAGCAACATCTACATCTACAGCATCGGGAGCAGCAACAACAACAACTTTTATATAGTTGCGTGTGTTTTCATCATCATTAACGTTTAAACAAAATAACATTGGCAGGCACCAAAAGACATAGACAGAGACATAGACATAGTCGTAGTCAGTGGGTCCGGGCCGGGAGCAGCGGATTACTAGTGTTTCCTCAATCTCCTTGCTGTTAACCACCCCCTCTCTTCCCCTATGCTCCCAGTACCACTGCATGGTGTGTGTATGTTTCTATTAATAACAAAAGCTTTAGAAGAATTTGCCTCTCATCTTGTTTCGTAAAATGAAATCGTTTTTGGCGTCGACCGCAAAAGAACAATAAACCAAATGGCAAAAAGAAAAAAAAAAAACGAACACAAAAGTGGCTAAAATGTTTGCGGTAATAAGTAGGCACATTGGAATTGTGGGGCAATAGGAAAATGCAAATGGAAAGAAACAGGAAGATAGAAATATATTGAAATAGTTTTCCACACTCTTTGTTTATTTGTGGTTTAACCACATATTTGTAAACTGCATTTCAAATACACTTGACTCGAATCGAGTTAACAATCGAAACATGGTCATATCAAACAATAAAAGCAGCTAAGTACGTGAAAAGTATGTGTATTTTGAATTCCGTTATGCTACAATGCTCTTAAATCGAAATGAACTTTTCACAGTTTTTCATTGTTCCTAACAGCAGGTGTCCCCCCTGCTCTTTTCATTACATTTCAATCCCATAACGTTTCTATGCCATTTAACATTCACAAATTCCATTTAAACGTATGTTAAGCTTCCGGTTTCTCTTTTCTGCTCCCTTTGACATTTACCGTTTCATGAGAGTACTGCAAATTATTTGCCATTTTGAAATAAAAATTTAACTATTAAACCATTTTTGCTAAAACTATGCTTTTTTTTCCCTATCTCTATCAATTAAATGTACATATGTATATACATACATGTTTCTGTAGGCAACCACAAAGCTTAAATGCGATTCATTTGTAAAACATGTACAAAGTATATTTATGCATATATCTATTTTCTGTTTTTAATTGAAGTAAAATGACCATATAAATTACATAAAATAAAGGATGGTTTATATTCCAAATTATGTTTAGAGACATCAAAATTTTTAAAAAATTAAATAAAAACACTCAGAAATCCCGACTTCAGTTTATAAAGCATAAAAGTGCATTGGGTTTTGAAATTCATTGCATAAAAAATATTTATTTCTATTTTCTTATAACCAGAACTACAATTCCATATGTGAGAGCCTTTAGTCAAAGAAGAGCAAACTTAGCTTCGTTTGCTAATCCATCTCATATATCACATTTCCTGCTTCGATCCAGATAATGATAGGCAAACATTTACTTATTAGTTTTGTTAAAGTTAAAAGTATTTATTAAAAGAACATTGTTCTGTTAACTCGCTCAAACAAACTCTGTATTAATTAATTATGGAAATTGACGCTTCGAACTTCTTCTTAGTTCAATTTCAATACCATATCTTAGTGATGCATTAAAAATCAGAGAGATTTAATTAACTTTTTAAATGGTTTGAGGCTATATTAGCTTCCGGAAGTTTTCCTTTTTAAGTTAAGTAAACAAAGCTCCAGGAGTAAATGACTTCTCATACATATATATTTAACAATGGTTTTTAATTTGCAATTATGTTAATTTGCTTGGGCATACAAAAGCCGGCACAAAAGCTAACTCAATTAGCATCTGGCTGATCTGTGTATCGGTTTTTGTTTAATAATTTATATTTTACATATACATATCTACATACGTACGTACATTATCGAATATTTATTTTCAGTTATTTATTTGAACTTTTTGTTACTCTATCTTTTGTATGAAAACCCACATGGCCTGGCAGCAGTCGGAACAGCATGAATTACACATCTTTGAAGAATTATTGATGCCAACGTAAATAAAATTATTTGGCAATAAAAAATACATATAACAAAACTACAACAACTACACACATACATCTAAACCAATGGTCATAAAGAACTTTGGCCAATCGATAAACAAATTAAATGAAATTTAACGAAAGCATTTTGAAAATATGAGAACGTTGCAAGTCTTAGGCATAGCATTTCTTTGCTATTATGCACTTTTCATAATATTTTATTACTACAATCGTGCATATATAGCCAGAAACAAGAGGTCGGAACCAGAACAATAGGAACCAAGTACACACACTCGGTTCAACGGGCCCAAAAAACAAAAAAAAAAAAACAGCTGAGCTGAGAAAAACAAAAAAGCAAAAAATTTTAAAAAGAAAATACAGAGCAAAGCAGCCAGTGGCCAGCGGCCAGCGGCGTCAGCGTATTGGTCACCCACTCAAAAAGCAGCCCCGCCATTGAGAATTTTCGGCCTTTGACGTTGCTCACATGTACTATATACTCATACATATATGTATCTCAATCTATATCTATAGATAAGTATAGCTAAGGCTATACACTATATACATACATATGTATGTACATACAAACACAAGATGCTGCTGCTGCCTGCGATGTGTTTATAAATTTCGTTATTTCGCCCGGTGCTAAGGGAAAATAAAATGAAAATTTAAATGAAAATCGCTTTTGTAATTAATATAACAGAGAAATAGAGAACCGACATCATCTTTGCAATTACACAAAAACCATTTTTCATCTCATACTACCTACATCAACATATTCATCTTGAAGCCACATTATCATCATCATCATCATTATCTTCACTGCCATTCTTAAAAGGTATTTTTATATCTCCTCCCCTTTCTAATTAAAATCATTTTCGTATCACTTTCACTAAATATAAACTAAAAACTGTGCACATTGGGAAACTTTTTTGATGGAACACACTCATCAATTTTTCCTGCTAGCTACTTGCAATCAATGTTTTAATTTAGGATTGGTGACTAAGAATTCGTCATTTACGGCTAATGGAAAATGGTAGATGAGTGTCTTTGAAAAATTTCCTTAACTCGCTTTGACTTAGGCCAAAATATCTCATAGTACTACTCGGAATTTCAATGCAAGCCTAGTTTCTTTAAAATTATGTTTATTTATATGGTAAAAAGGCGATACACATTTGGCCTAAAGGCAGCTAAAGGGTTTTTTCAACTTTGACAGAAAGTAAGATGGCAAGATTAACAAGAGCAACAAAAATTGACTTCAGGGAACATTTGAAAACTTGATTTAGAATAATCCTTTACCTTTGGATAATATAATTTCATTTGCTCTTATTGTAATATTACATTTGCTAAACTTATTCAATTTGAATTCGAATTGAATTTGACTATGGTATGAGAAGATGGCATGGATTTTTAAGCAAACTCTGGAGATAAATGTATCTGTATAGTATATAGTATCTGCGTCCTCGTATACATCATTACACTTTTCGTTACGCGCGTGGCAGCATACAGAAAAATGCATACAAACTTTCGGCAAATGAAAATTCAATTAATTGCAGTTATAAATTATTCAACATATGTGCAAAATATTATAATTTGGTTTTATATTCAAAATCTGTGGATCCCTTAATGACTAACTATCTCTGTTTGTTCTCGTTTACAAATTTCTGAATTATATTAGACTAAATAAACACAGTTTCACATTAGTTCTACAATTAACAATTTTGTATGTATTTTCTGTGTCTTCTGTTAGAAAGAAAACAAATATTTACAATTTATTAGATGTTTATAAATAATAAATATGGTAATTTGTTTATAGCTTCATAACTTATCTTAAACATTGAAAAAAATTCAATTTGTTAAATTTTTGTTGGAATTTTTTTGCTCTTTTAAGTCTATGGAGATTAAATAACTAAAAGCATAAAACATTTTTAAATTCAAAATTAATGCATTAAGCCG
Organism: Drosophila austrosaltans; assembly: GCA_035045865.1. Lineage (NCBI taxonomy): Eukaryota > Metazoa > Arthropoda > Insecta > Diptera > Drosophilidae > Drosophila > Drosophila austrosaltans. Next base: position 327,562 of record JAWNOQ010000200.1, read on the forward strand.
TTTAAATGGGTTAAAAACTCTGATATATATATTTAACTATTTTGTTTAACATAAATATAATTAAAATCTCTATTTCTATTTGCAGCTGACTTTTCTTTTAATTTAACTTTATGTTGTTACTATTTTCCCTACTTTTGATTAACGATGGCCTATGACATAAGTGAGCCACAGAATTTCGAAAAGTCGATAATAAATTCTTGATGGATGCAACTGTAGCTAAAAGAACAAGAAGAAGACGACGAAGAAGATAAAGAGAATTCAAGTCGATGCAATAAACAGAATCAAAAGATAACAAAAAAAATTGCAACTTTCGCGTTTCAGTGGAATATCAGACCACAATTTAATAACTAAACATATTTTAGAAGCATCCACCCTCCTCTTCACAAGGATAACAAATACTAACTTTAAGCTAATAACACGCCAATAAGCAACACACACAACAACAACAACAAAAACAACAGCAGCAACAAAACAAATTAAAAAACGAAACTAAGCGAAACGAACTACAAAATAACAAATTAGACTAAAACAACAAAACTAAATGCAAATGAAGCAACAGCAACAACACCAACAGCAGCAACAGGAGCAACAATTGAGCAGGAAATCAATGAACAGCAAACGAAAGCATAAAAAGCTCAAAGCGAAACAAAGTAGTAAACAATAGACACAGATAAAGAGAGAGATAACCTTAGGAACAACAATAACAAGCTTTGAGCATGCAACAGACTGGTCAATTGCAGCAACAGCAACAGCAGCAACAATTACAACTCCAGCTACAGCAGCAACAACAACAACAGCAGCAACAGCAACAACAGCAAAATGGCGGCGATATGGCTGCCTATGCCGCTGCCCAAGCTCAAGCAGCTGCTGGCGCTGGCGGTCGACGAGCTCCAATGAGCGGTGGTCGCTTTGATTTTGAAGACGGTGGCACCTACTGCGGCGGCTGGGATGAGGGCAAAGCCCACGGCCATGGCGTCTGCACAGGTCCCAAACATCAAGGTGCTTATGCAGGCGCCTGGAATTTTGGCTTTGAGGTGTCCGGTTCATACATTTGGCCAAGGTAAGTAAGCTACAAGTGGTTATTATTATGCTACCATACTATTAGATAGTCGTTGGTGAAAATAAATAAAGTTACAATTACCTTCTAATGGAGAGAACGTGAGGACAAATAAATTACAGTAGAACTTCTCTATAACGAACTTTTATATAACGAAGTCTTCTTTATAGCGAATCAATGTAATTTTGATCTATCTCTTTATAACAAATTTTCTTTATAGCAAAGATATTAAGCGGTCCCGTGGATTCCGTAATAGAGAATTTCGACTGTATATGCCTATTAATTTATATGGATAATCATATATAATCTTTACTATCCCAAGTTCCTGTTCGGAGCTAATCATGGCTTGATTTTAAATTAAATGTTAAATTTATAATGTTTGATTTACCCTTACAGACTATGTTAATGTTAAGTAACCGACTCATTTTGAGCTTGACATGATCTCTGTTAATTAGTTAGTTCTCTCTAAGGATTTCAAGCCAATAGAATTATTTTTGACACCTTGGAGTTTTGGGAATCATACACTTTATACTTATACTACACAGAAGGATAATAATCGGATTTTTCTCAAAACAGTTCCAAAACAAAGAAAGATATAAAACCTATGATAGTCTAAGCAATTTACAAAACCTTAGCTTTTGCCCAAATTTTAGAAAAGGCACTTAACAAACGCTTTATTTTATCCTGTTTTGTCAGTTTTGCACTTACCAGAAACTTGTTGGTCAATTTTAAATCCATTTTTAATATTGATACTATAATAATCTAAATATTAAGAGTGCTCGTAAAATATTAATCTTTTATTCCTTTCACTTGATAGCGGCTCACACTACGAGGGTCAATGGCAAAATGGACGTCGCCATGGCTTGGGCGTTGAACAGATTGGTCGGCAAATTTATCGCGGTGAATGGTCCAAGGATGGACATAAGGGACGCTATGGTGTTAGGGAGAGTACTGTGTCGACAGCAAAGTATGAGGGCACCTGGAATGAGGGCTATCAAGATGGCTCCGGCTGTGAAACGTATGCGGATGGCGGTAAGTCAAAATATTGCGTATACGTAAAGTTGTCTTCCTCTATGGCATGAGATCATTCTGCGTTTGCTTTTTGTTTTCATTTCTTTACGTTTTTATTTTTTTTGGCTCATTTTCAAAAACAACCAAAAATGAATTCGTAGTTCTGTTTTACTTTTTGACGTTTCTGTAATAATTTCGGGCACTAATGTGTGCATGTATGTGTGTGTATCTTGTACACACATCCGCACATACATCTACACTCGAAACGGACAGTCGCACTCGCACCCATCGACGACGACTGACCAAACCTGACGTCATATTTTAATTTCTCAGCGCGGTTCAATGATATTTCAGGTCTTTTCTCTGTCGCTTTTCGCGGGTTTAGTTTATTTTTCGTACATTTTTGCAGCGTGAGTGAGTTTTTTCTGGGGAAATTCGGTTAGCCAATCCCAGGCAGATGGACAGGCCGAGGCAGTGGGGACAACACATGTTCTCTTGATGTGGGTGCAAGCATATTGCAGTCACATATCTACATATATGAATCTATAGTATAAATAATTTAGAAAACTATTGAAATAATTGTGTCTCTTCTCTCCCATACAATGTTGCACATATGTAAATGCAGATTTTAGTTCAAATACAATAGTCAAGAGGATTGTCTTGAACTATTTCTTAATATCAATCAGTTAAATAAGATCGAGAATATATAATAATATCAACAACACTTTAATTTGTTACTATATTCTGAATATGTAGATTCTTAAAAAAATTTTAAATAAAGTTATACTGTTCCTGACGTTTCTTAAAAGGAGTGGCTAAACTTTGAAATGTAAACTTTGGTCGTAAAATTGCCATAAAAGGACACATTGGAACTTACTTTTTTCTTGTTTTAAAAGTAAAAACTATATAAAATATGCCAAAGAAAAGAGTAATGCTTATTAAAATTTGATTCAATTAAAAATAGAAATGAAATAAATAAGAAAATTCTTCCCTACTTGTTACTAAGACCGCAAATTGACCTTTTACCCATTCCAACACTAAGACAAATGCCAAAAACTATTAATTATCATTTGCTTAAAGGCAAGTAACATTTCTTAATCAACTTTCCCCCATCCATAGAAAGCCCTCATCCCACCCTTCATATAATTAACGTACCAACAAATGCAAATAATATAAAGTAAAGTAATATATATGGTCGACTACATAAGCGCACCTACGTAAGCCCTACCATCAACCAAAAAAAAAAGTAGAAAATAAAAATGATGATAAGGGCAGAGAGGGTGGCAGTGAAGGGAAGCCAAGACACGTGGAGCCATTAATAGAATAGCAAAAATACTAGAGGAAAATAACAAATTGAAGACATTTTGGGTAGGAATTAAGGCTTGAGGTTGTGGCTCAAAACATTTCCCTTCTATATATATATTGCGGCTGCATTTATAATTTGCATTTTGCATTTTAATTACTTACCTTTCCCTCCATAACTTTGACATGTTGTTTACTGCAGTCCTTTTAATTGTCTTTATTTTTTTTTTTTTTTTTTTTTTGCTCGCAGGCAAGTACCAGGGACAATGGCAGGAAGGCAAACGTCATGGCTATGGTATACGCACATCGGCGCCCTTTGGCCTCGCCTCGCACCATCGTCGCAAGAATCTGCACGCCTCCTTGAGCTCGCTGCGCAGTGGAGAGAACGGCAATGCGGCTAAGGGGGCAGAGAAGGCAGAGGAGATTCGCGGTGGCTTTGTTCTTACAGCCAAGTCGGATAAGCTTCCTGTGCGACGCAATAGCCTAACGGAGAAATCAAAAAAGGGTTTTCTAATGGTATTACAACTATTTCACAAAAAGGGAAAAATGTATGGAAATTAATTTCGCTTTTCGTTTTTTTTTTTTTTGTAGGGTCTAAAAATGCGCAAACAACGCAGCACTGGAGATTTGGAGAAACGTGGCACAATTGCATCGGGTAGCATACGGTCCACGATGTCCTCTGCTTCGTGGATTAGTACCGGATCGGAGCAATCCAATTTGACCACTAAGTAAGTCTCTTTTAACAATGTTTAAGTGATAAATAATTTGATTTTCTGTTACCCATTCAAGATCCACACATACGGAGTCCAATGCCAGTTTTACCATTGAAGAGGAACAACTGGATCCCACAGTGGTGGAGACCTACATGGGAGAATGGAAGAAGGATAAACGTTGTGGTCATGGGGTAGCCGAGCGCAGCGATGGGCTTAAGTGAGCATCAATTAACATCGTTTTTTTTGATCAGGTTATTTAATCTTTGGCTCTTTCAGGTATGAAGGTGAATGGTATAATAACCGCAAACATGGCTACGGTGTAACAACCTTCCGCGATGGTACCGTCGAAGAGGGCAAATACAAGAATAACATTTTGATCACCAGCCAGAAAAAGAAGCATTTGTTCCTGGCGCGTTCGCGCAAATTCCGTGACCGTATTACGGCCGCCGTTAATTCAGCCCAACGTGCCCTGAAAATGGCCATGCAGCGTTCCGACATGGCCATCTCTCGCATGGCCACAGCCGCAGCCAAGGCACAAAATGCGGATGTAGCGGCAGAGCAGGCACGTATTGATTGTGAGAATGCTGTACGCATGGCCCGGGAATTTGCCCCGGATTTTAAGCCATCGGTTTTAGAGCGTTTCGAAAAGTTGCGGTACCGCGAACGTGAACGTTTTCGTGGTGGGCCACCGACAACTGCGGAACAACTAACATTATCGGGAGCAGCTGTTGGAATTGGCGGGAAACCCACTGTACCAACAATGGCATCGACGCCGTCAACACATCAGCAACAGCAGCAACAGTTTTCACCAACGAGTAGCAGTGGTTCCGATGCCTATGCCACGCAGGCGCAACGACATCAGCAGTATATGAATATGCAACATCAACAACGTCGCATGTCACAGCAGAAGCAGGAGTCGGAGTGCCCTGTACCATCATCCATGTATTCCCAGCAGTTGCCCGTGTCCCCGCAAACCGATCTTTCATCTTTGGTTAGCCATGGCCAGCCAAGTCATGCCCAAGTTATCAGTGCCATTAATCAAATGTATCACCAGCAACAGCATCAACAGCAGCAACAGCAGCAGCAGCAACAACAACAGCAACAGAGCAATCCTCAAATGAATCCTGCATATCAATTCCAGCAACAGCAACCGCCCGGGCAGCAACCATCAAAGTTGAATCAAAATCAACCCCAGGGGCAGCAGGTGCCATTTGGGGCTGGCACAAACCAGATAGCACCCAACAACTTGTCACCGCAGCAGCAGCAACAACAGCAACAGCAGCAGCAGCAACTGTTGGTTCAACAGCAACAACAGCAGCAGCAATTGTTGGCCCAACAACAGCAGCAACAACAAAGACTTTACCAGCAGCAGTCGTTACAGCAGCAGCAGCAGCAACATCAACAACTCCAGCAACAATCCTCGCTTCAAGCCTCGCCTAGCCACAATGCCTCAAACTTGTTAAGGCGCCCCTCGCAACAGCAACAACAACATATGTCAGAGGCTGCTGCTGCTGCCAATGCCGCTGCCATGGCTGCTGTCCAACAGCAACAGCGTAGCGGCCGGCCACCCATGTTAGGCCAAATGGGTCAACAGTCATCCATTGATCATTTTGACCATTACAAACGGCCCCCCAGTCGGGATTCATCAATTGATCGATATGCACGTGCTGCTAGTCGTATGAGTGGAGCATTTGCGGGATCTCGTCAAACCTCGCTTGATCGTTCCGGGCTGGCTGATACGATGACAAATGGCGGTACAAGCACACCAGACGGACGACCCAGAGCAGGCTCAGTATTTCGTGGTACAACACCAGTGCCAAGTGGAACAACAAATGCCACGGCAGGAGCCTCAACCATGACAGGTAATGGATCTTTGCCCTCAGGCACTGGTAGATTATCGCGAGCAGGCACTCCCAGTCTGGGTGCTGGTGGGCGAGCACCCAGTCAAAGTAATACTGTTGAACCAATATTTTCGTCGCCCAATCAACCATTCGAGGATGTACTGCTGCGCCAGCGTACGCTCGGTCAGGATATCATTCCCTCGCCCTCGCAACCCAAACGCACGGAGAGCTTATATCTGCCAGCTAAGCCAGCGACGCCGGTAGGCATGGCCATGGGCGGTAAAGCTGGCGGAGGTGGAGGTGGCGGTAAGAAAATGAAGGTGAGTGCATTAGAAACAATTCGAATGGAAAGCGATATGTAGCAATATTAGGTGACTGTTTAGATTGCACTGTTAAGGTTTGACAAGGACTAAAACTTAATTTACTGTTAAGTAACATTAAATTGAAGTTAACAGCTCCGATTCGATTTCGAAAAAGTTAAAGCTATTTGTTCTCTTTAGTAATTTATTATTTCTTATATCATGTGTTCTATTAACTGTAATACCAATTAATATTTGTTGAAATTCCTTCTCTAAGTATCTCTCTCAGTTGCTCTCTTAATTAATACTGGCAATTTCCCGGGCGAATCTTTCTCTCTGTCTCTCTGTTAGCCAACATATTTCGTAACACAGTTAATCCGAACAATTAACTTAATTTGTTTGCACATCACATATTATATCTTAGGGCAGAAGTAGTGCGAGTAGACTTATTTCATTTTTAAAAATTTGTTCGACCAGAGTCGAGCATCATCACCGTCATCCATCTCCACTAGAGAATGCTTGTGGATGTGGCGGACGAACATGTGCCTGTGCCCAATCCCGTCTATTTATAGGCAAATACGAGTGCACGCCAGGCGAGCAACATTGGAATGCATGTGAATGGATCTCTTCTGCTGAATCTCAATCTCCTAGAGGCAGAAAGCCAGAGAGACACGGAGAGAACACTTCACAAGTGTCCATTGGAAAGGCAAAACGATAAAGCTACAAAATGTGTCGCCTAACTCAGTTGTGGCCCAAATGGCGACAACTTTGAAAATGACTTTGGTAGTAGCAAACGACGGGTTGGCCATAACAGAGCCAGAAAATTCACGAGCGGAAAATTTTTAATTCACATTCTAGCGCGGCATTTTACTTTTTCAATTTTTTTTGTCTATTTGTTTTTCTTTTGTATTGAATGCCACTTTCGAAGCAATAGCAATATAAATATATGTGCCGTTAAAAACAAAATATAAAAATTCTGAAAGCAATTTTCCTCTAAGAGCAAATATTATACATACATACATATATAGACGCGGAGGAGGAGGTTGTTGTGAAGGAGGATCACATCGGATCGGGTGGAGGAGGAGGAAGAGGCAATTTGTTGTTGTTATTTTGGCTCATTGCCGTGCGTTGTTCGACTATTTTTGGGTCCCTGTGTTTCTATTTGACTTTTGTGTCTTGTTTTGCCTTAGTAAAAATCGAAACGACATGTCCAACTCGTTTACAAGTTGTAGATAAATGCAAAGATTGTTTTATCCAAATGTTATGCAAGCAGTATCTTTAGTGCTGGTCCTGGTGGTTGTAAAACTGTTGCATTAAATAAAACCAAGTGCCAATAAAAAATTTTGATAATAAAGAACACAAGTTAAATCGAAATGGATTGGTATCCCGAAGAAGATGAGGAGGATTTGATGTTCTCGCCGGCACTTTTGGCACGACGAGCCAGTGAAAGTTGGATAGTAGATCCACCAGTAGAGGTTTGTTCTTAAGTATTAGCTTAAGTGTTTGTCTAAAATTTGAACTATGCAAAGTGAAATTCTTAGGTCAAAAAGTATTTCGATTGTTTATAAAAGTTGAAGCACAATATCTTTGAAAGAAAAATCCCAAGCCAAGCGAGAGAAAGGCTGGACAGGCTCTAACAATAATCTATTTTGTGTTTTGATTAAACTCTATCGATTTGACATTATCTTTTGATTAGATGGCGCCCATTAATGTGTCGCTGCAGCGTAAGAAATCCATGCCAGATTTTCAAGAGCTGCCGCGTGCTACCGAAGCCATGAGCCGAGAGGAGGTCTCGGCATTGGGATCGGCCCGCCGTGAGGCAGTACGTCGTCAGATTGAAACCAATGAGCGTTTGAAAGCAAATCCCCTGCTGTACTTAGTTAGTCCACAGGTTAAGGTGAGTTGCTTCTGTTTAATAAATTTAACTGAGTTTATTTTCTTCTACTATTTCAATTTTTTTTTTTTTTTTTAGGATTGGTTTGTGCGGCAACAATTGATGCTGCTGGTATTGTTTTTTAATGCCGCATTGGCGCTATTGTTTGTCTACATGCTTACCTAGCGCCGAAGAATTCAAAGGATACACAGAAACAGGAACAGAAGTCATTTGGCAAACGAATGCAGTATGAGAGATATTTACATTATTGCCCACTGTTAATTCGTGAGCCGCTGTTAACAGTTTGAGATGTACTGACTTCTTTAAACATTTTTGTTCTTTGTATCGACGGGGCTAAAAGCTAAGCTAATAATTTTTTTAGCATTTGCAGTAAAACAAATTATCAAAGTTTATAAGTATATATATATACATATATGAAAAATACAATATATATAATATATCATATGTAAATTGATTTAACAAAAAAAACTAGACTGCAGCCAAATGAAAACTAAAAACTAAATTAATAAAAAAAGGAAAAAAAAACAGAAAAAACAAGCAGAACTGCAATGCACAAATCGTAGTAAACTAAATATTTAAAAATTCTGGCTGTGCAGCCAAAAACTTAAACAGCCATTTTTTTTAGCCAATTAAACAATTTATATTTGTGGCTAATCAAAGGAAAAAGTAAACTAAACCAAATGAAACCAAATGATATATATATATATATATAAAATATAATGAAATGCAAATCAATTTAACGAATTTTTCTACACATTTAATGTAAAAACATAAAAACCATTTCAACCACACATTAACATTATCAATGTTTAAACTATTTCCTATTTGCAATTGAATTTAAATTTAGCCAGCAAACGTAATCAAAACAACTAGAGAACAAAATAAAACAAAAGGCAAATATATATATATACATAACTATATATATATATACGATACTATTTATATATTTAACAAATTGTAATAATGTGAACAACCGATATTTGTATAATTAGCGAAATTGTGTGGGACCCAAAAGCAGCAGCAGCAACAACAAAATAAATTTTCTCGGTTTTGGGCTTACTCTAAATAGATAAAGAAAAAAAAAAACAAATACAAAAAATAATATAAATGAATTAAATCAAAGTTTTTCGATGGAAAACGAAACCAAATTAAAATGAAAAACAAAACATATATTGCATGTAAAGCAAAGGATTGAGGATTGTTATTGAATGAAGCTGTATATATAAATTTTAAAATTATCAATTTAATTTTAATTATTTCTTTTCTCATAGATGCAATTTTAAATGCCATTTTTCGAACACAAAAATGTTTGCAAACTTTTGATCGTTTTTTTTTTTTCTTTTTTAGTTTCATATCATTACATACAAACTATATATATTTAAACTATTTTATTATCATTTATTTTTTATTTGTTATTTTTTATGCATATTATTATGGATTATTATTTAAACAATAAATGAAATAAAAAAAACAACAAACAACACATACTTATTGACTATGATTTCTTATTAATTAAAAAACTAGAAAAAAACAAAAATGAAAACTCTCAAGTGCAATTAAAGTAAACTATAAAACTTTCTGCTTTCTTTAGCTGCTATTTTTATGTACTAAATGTAAGTCCAAAGATTCTTCATATCGAAAATCGAAATTCGTATATATTTTTTTTGAAGTAAAATCATTGGCAAATTTGTTTAATAAACGCGCAGAAGTACTTACTTAAATTGAAAGACTTGAAACTAAAAATTGTTGGCTGATGGAAAATATGGAAAATTAATTGGATTCGCTTAGCCACATGCAAGCGTAAATGCTAAAAATTGCATGATATATTTATATTTGCATACAAAACAAAACAAAAAAAAAAAAAGCATAAAAGAATCAAGTAATTTATGTATACATATATATACAAAATAAATATATATATATGAGAAATTTAAAAGTATAACCAAAAGAATAAGCTTGAAAAACCTTACATGTTACCAAACGAAAAGAGCAAAACAAAAATCATGAAACTTTTTAAGTCCCATTAATAAAAATGAAACATCAATGCGTATTTAATTTAGTATATACATATGTATATATTGGTCAGAATGGATTATGTGGTTCAAATATCAATCTAAAAGAGGCGAGAAATTATTTATCTTACGTTGTTAAAGGTTTACATTCAAGACCTTGGCGTTTACTCCTTAAGACTTACTTACGACTTAGACAATCAAAATGTATAATTTTGGAACATTATTTCTGTGGTGTGAAATTTCTTAAAATTACGATAACTTCGAGTTCCATCTCTCTATAATGCAAACTATATATAGCGAAAGCTCCCATTGATTTGCAATGTAAATTTAAGAATGCCGAACAGAAATTTCGAGTTAGGTATTTAGGCAGTTCACTACACAGATAGATAGAAAGGACACCTAACAAAACGTTTTCCCTTAGAAATTAAAACATTTATTATTGCCGTTTTGAGTTAAAATTTATTTTCTTGAGATATCAAAAACTTGCAAATACATATTCACTTTTATCTTTTTTGTTTTCTCGTTTTTTTTTTTGGTATTTTGAGTTGATTTTCAGCATTGTTAACAATACCACACACTACATATGTATTTATGTATATTCAATCAATCGTCTCATTTGTATTGTTGTATTCGTTAAAAAAATGTTTAGGTAAATTGCTAGCATATTGTACTATTTAGAGCTGTATAATATGTTCCATTAATTGGCAATTTAGAAAAAATTTAAACTATTTTGTAATAGTACATGTATACAATGAAAACGTTAAACCTCAAAAATAAAAAATTAAACACTTTGATTGTTTTGAAACCCCCTAAACGTAATTCGCAAATAAAATTAAATTTAAATATATAAAAAAACACAATTGACAACAAGGAAAACGTTTAAACAGTTTCAATCACAATCAAAGAGTTATTGAGGTATAAAGCAAAAGCTGTTAACAAGGAAACAAGCCGAGAGCCTTCTATACGGTTCATAACGCGCCTGGTTTGAGCGAGAACGAAAGCTTTGGCCTGGAATTATTTTTTCCCAATATGACCTTTTGTTCCTCTTTGACACGTTTTTCTTGTTCCTTGCGCATTCGCTGCCGTTCTTCGTCCATTAAACGTTGCTCCTCAATGATAGCTAAGCGTTCCTCGGCCTGTTGATAAACAATAAGTTATTTTAATATGAAATGGCCTAAAGAATGTACAACTTACCAATTTTCTTTGCGCCTCTTCGATCTTGCGATTATTTTCGGCCAAAATTTCTTCAAGTTCTTCGCGTTTTTGTTTTTCTTCCTCCTATAAAACCCAAATTAAACAACGTATTAATAAACTATGTTTAAGGCTTTGGCAGCAGTCTTAAACCTAGTTGTAAGATATAGAAACAGTTTATTTTATATTTAAATTTGTTTGTTTTTTCTTTTTTAATATCGTTTTAACATCAGCGACGCGCGATTTATGCTGCGACGTTTGGCTTGATGGGAAGCTGCAAAGGCAGTTAAGTCTAATTTTATGTATTACAATAAGTTACATAAATAGAATAGAAAATTTGTGGTAGAAAGTATAAACAAAAAAAAATATATATATATATATTAACATTTAGTAGGGTCTAATAAGAATGAAAGTATAACTAGAGTTGTATTTTATTTTAGTTTATTTCGTTTACAATAGGTAAATGTAATATAAGAGAAAGAGAGAGCACACAACATAAACAAATGTACTAGGTTTTTGCTTAAATTTTGTCTTCTTTTTGTTTTTTATATTGTTTTTTTTTTTTAGTTTTCTACTTACTATTTTAAATAGATCATATTTCCAGTATAAAATGGCTAAATTGTTAATTTCGATTTCGATTCTTTTGTTTTTTATGTTTTACGGTGTATATATATATATAGTTAAATTGAAAAGTTTGCTTTGTGGTGGTATGTATAAAAATAGGCAGGACGGCGCAACTATAAATTACAGTCAGACCAAATCCATACTTATGACAACTGGCGAATCCGTCTTAATATACTGCTACACTAGGATGGAGCTAAGCAACTTGGCGAGTTTTTCTCTCATAGTTCGCTCATTCACATTTTGTAGCTGTTGCGGTTTTTTTTTTTTTATTATTTTTGTATTTCTCCATTCGGTACTTTTTGGTTTTCAATTCGTTGTGCATCGTTGACTTTTGGAACTCACCCGTAATATTATGGATTCACTTTTTAGGTACTGTATGACATTTTGTCTTTGCTCCAAGCCTGCCCCCTCCCAGATTCTAAACCAACTTTTGCTAACTAGGAACTAACTCGTTTGTTTTTCTCTTTTTTATCAACACGGTGGGGTGAGAACGTCGTAGGAGAGTGTAGAATTATTAAATTTACGAAACTTCATCCATGGGCCGCTTTAGCTTCCTTGATATTGGGTTTTGTTTCGAAATTCGAGTCGAAGACATTAAATGTGTGAGTTTCGGGTTTTGTTATCTCTGGCATACACACTCACACACAAAAATACACACACGCATACTGGGGCTCTCACATATGTACATTTATATATACATACATACATACACACAAAACGAACGAGTGCGAGTAACTCGTCCTGATTGATTACTGTCTACAGGAAGCGTAGTAGTTATTGCTCGCAGTAACAACAACGAGTTATACACAAAAAAAAATATATATAGAACCAATAACAAAAGTTTATATAATTATGTCAAATAAAATCAAAAGATGAAGCTAAAAAGGTATGCAAGAATAGTTCTGGTCATCAAAGTTGCAAAAGACATGCGACATTTTTGTTTGTTTTGTTCTTTTTTTTTGTTGGCAAATGTCGCCATATTTTTTGGCCTTTTTCTTTTTGGTAGGAAAAATAAAAATTACAAAATTATTGGCAAGAAGATAGAAAAGAAGGCGAAATGTGCAGCCATGTGCCCAGTGGCTCAGTGTCGGCATGGACGCGAAAGGAGCGGAGTTGAGCTGAAAAACGCCCAAAGCAATACTGATTCAGGTAATTGCAATAGTCTATTGGTTAGTAAAAATTTTAAATTTAGTGCTGTTTAATGGTTTTAATGAAGTTATCACCAAGTATGACAAATTATCCAGTCAACTTTATCGTGAAAATAATGCTTAAGTTGCTTCACAAATTTATTCCCAAGAAATGGGGAAAATACTATTCATTATTCTAGCTCAAAAGGATTCTTATAGAATCAACGTTAGAAACGGAGAATGGATTTTTCTTTACAAATTTCTGCTTTTCGAATTCGACCAAGTTCTTGTTGATCTTGGACCTTTACTTATTTTTAAAAATAAGAAAACTTTCACAAACTATTTAATGTTAACTATCTAACGAAATGACTCTAAAGAGCAAGGCCTATTTGAATTTAAAATATTCTAACGAATATGTAATACAATAGTTGAAAAGACAATTTGTTAATATGATGCGTTTTTTGCAAGGATCCAGCACAAAGAAAAAAAATAAAGGAAGGGTTAGTATTATACAGTGTTGGCATGCCTTTGACTGTGATTGTAAGTGCTATGTGTTATGTAGACCAGCTCACTCTCACACGCAATCACACTGGGCCGTCACCGAGACCATAGCTGCAACAATTTCTAGTAGCATTTTAAAGACGACTGTTTGCAACTGCTGTGTATTGTTTTTTGTTGTTGGGTTCGTTTCGTATTGCTGTATTTGGTGTGAGTTCAGTTTTGAAAAGTAGTAGTGATAGTAGCAGCAGTCGTCCAGCGAAATCTGAATACGAGCACCTACCTCGCGACGGCGTTCTTCTTCGCGTATTTGTTCTCGCCGCTTCTCCAGCTCCAGCATCATATCTCGTTCCATTTCAGCTTTGGCAGTCTCAACGCGTCGGTTGACCTCTTTTTCGATTTCATCGCGCCGCTTCTCGAGCTCTTCCTCGACACGTTTTTTTACTAGCATTTCAATGCGCTTTGCTGCCTCATCTTCTATGGTTTTCTGTTCAGCCTCTTTTTGACGACGTTGGCGTTCCATTTCGGCCAAGCGCTCTACTTGAAGTTGATTTTGCTGCGATATATAATAATTCGCATAAAAAACAACTCCATGAATATAAAATTAAACTTACCTCGTCGAGCTTCTTGAAACGGGTCCGTTTTTGTCTGCTGCGCTGGGACTCGTGATCCGAATACGGGCTATCACTGCTGGATGAGGAACGTTTCCGTGATTTTGAAATTGACGGCGAATGCCTATAATCTCGTTCCCTTTCCATGTGCCTGTCACTGCGATGTCTGTCCCTTTCCCTCTCTCTGTCGCGGTCGCGTCTGCCATGATTCCGCTCATGGTTCATCTCTGAAGATTTGTGGTCCCGGTCCCGATTGTGTGACTTACTGCGTTTTTTGTGCTTGCTTTTGTGATGTCGCCGTTTTCCCGTTGGACTAGGACTGCGTGAACGTGAACCCATGCTTTTTATTTGCAAAAAAATCAAGTTTATTGTTTTTCCACTCTCTCCAACAAATCAATTCTGCTAGAAAAATTCCTTGAAAATAGTATTGAGTGACGTAAAAAGCGGCAGTGCGCTATTGCCTTTTCGAACACTGGTCGTTGTTTTGGTTTTTTTCAGGGATGGAATGGACTCCTTATTTTTATTAACAAAGTACAATGCACGAATTGAAATCTATAATTAAATTTATTTCTTGTCAATAGCTAAAATCATTTCATGGAATTTGTCAATCATATCTTGATTGTCTTTAAAGCCGACACATTCTTTAGCCGCCTCTTTTTGTAGCCACTTCATCTCAGTATGCTCTTCGGATAAGATTGGCTCTTGATTGGGATCACGCAGTTCAGCTAGCCAGTAGATCACGATCTTTGGTTTTTGTTTAACCTGGTAATTCAGAGTTAAAGGTGTGTCTCGGTATATAATCAGATCCTTTTCGTCATATCTGCAAGCACAAATTTATTGTACAGTAGTACAAAGTTGTTTTTCTTTTTCCTATATTTGTCACTTGCCCGGCTTCTTCTTTAGTCTCACGCAGCGCGGTAGTAAAATCATCTTCTCCGGGATCCACGTGCCCTTTGGGTGCGCTCCAGTGAAAGTCACCATAAGACGCCTTTAATAACAAATATTCTATTTGTCCACACAATCGCCGAAAAAGCACGAAACCTGCCGCCTTTTTCATCTTACCGCAGTCCTTAGAAATTTACTACAGGTGATTAAACAGTGCTAGAAAACGCCAATTTTACAGGCCAAGTCCAGTCACCAAATTTAAATAAAATAAAGTCGAATGGCAACTTTTTTTTTTTCTTCCTGTATTATATGAAAAGATAACCCGTTGACACCATCAACTGTCAAATTCGTTTTCCATTATTTATTGGATTAAACAGGTCTAAAAATTTTGCATTGTTTTTTTTTTTCTTATTTCCTAGTAGACTCATACTCATAATTCAATAAGAAATAACTTTAAAGTTCTCATCGTGATGTTTGCTCCAAAGACATACTTTAAATGTTATTTTTCAGATAAAACCAGCAAATCGGAGAAGCTGCTGACATTTAGTGGTCTTGATGTACAAGCATTTCGGCAGATTCCAAATGCTTACTATATGTCTTGTTGTTGTGAAAATATATCGACTGGACAACGTTTATTATGGAAGCGTTTAAGCATAATACGCGAAAGAGTCGAATCTATGGACGGGGCTCGGTTTGAAATGATGACTTTGCCGGGGTTGGTCGACGGATATGAAGCAGAGGAATTTGATTTTCAGCTTTGCAGACGCAAATCATTTAAAGAATTTGATCGTCTCTATACCGAATTTCAATTATTTAGTTCTGATACTTAAATCAAATGAGTTAACAATATATTTATTATAAAAAAATCATGCTTTTATTTATTTGGGATGCGTTTATATTTCTGACTTAAAAATTGCGATAATTAATTAACAGTTTTTATGAATTTAAATTCATTAGTACTGTAAATGAGTAAATAAATATTAGTGTCATACGAGCATTATGTTACCCGAAATATTGGTAAAACCACAACGTAACGTTTCCTAACACTTAAACAGAAATAAATTTTCCCGGCGCGCACGTTTTTATTTTGTAGAAATCAGTTACATAAATATTACATACAATATGTACGGTTTGCTTCGCCGTTTGGCCGGCGTCTCCATCAATTCCAGCCCAAAGGGTTACGCCTCCTTTACACTAAGAGATGTGTTGCGTGACACCTCGGATGAGACGGGGACTTTACTTGCCCGTTTTGCAAAGCACATCGCCGTGGAAAGATATAAAGATGAAGATCATGTCCTGCCGCCGACCACCATCCGATATGCGGACTATTTTCCTATAACTGATGACCGTTATTTCCAGCGATCTGTGGCAAAGACTGATGCATCCCAATTATCAGCTTTGATTATCCACGCCTCCAGTTATAGAGCAAATGCGGCACCTCCTAAATATGCCATGGCTTTGAATGCTCTAGATGCTCAATGCGTGAGCGAGCTGGAGGACATGGACACGGCTACTGTCTTGGAGACACTGTACGCGTTTCTTTTTCTCATCCCTAACTGGATAAAAAGAATGGATTTCTATTATATGGCAGTAAGCCGGCTAGCAAAAGAATTTTCCCAAGAGAGCAGTAAAGAGCGATTTGTCCAAATTTGCTTCTATTTGGGTCTGCAGAAAAAGTCTCAAACTAGCAGTGAATTAAAGTCCTTGCTAGACTCTCATTTGGAAAAGCATTTGCCTAACTTGAGCGAAATGGATTTGGCTGTTATATGCAATGCCGCCTATAAAACATCCACTTTGATAACAGGTCAAGTCAGAGAAGCCTTTGAGTCAGCTCTGATAAAGGGAATTTTAAATATACAGCTCAGCAACGGACAGGATGCCTTGCTCGTCACGTATGTCAAGTCTTTACGGCTGCAACGTGCTGGTAATGAGCAAGTGTGCCGACATTTAGCAAACATCTGCATGGATTCCAAAGAAGTCTCTCACCTTGAACCCCAAGGGCTGACGCACATTCTAGCATTTTTTGCCGAGCAGCTATGGGATCAATCGGATTGCCTAAATCATTTGGTGGATCAAGTAAATCCCGTTAATATGCGGCCCAAGGATTTTGCGACATTCCTTTGGGCGAGCGCCCAACTTAATATCCAATTTAGCGCTACGCAACTAAAACAATTGGAATTAGTAGCACTTCAAAAATTAGATCAGGGGCAATTTGACTATTTTCCGGACAATCTAGTAGACACTTGCCTGTCCTTTTGCTTTTTCGGTTATTATTCCAAGAAGCTAATTGATGCTGCCGAAGACTTAAAAGCTTCACAACGTCGCCACCGCACACAGCCTAAAGTCGATAGCCGGTTAACTGTCCTGCAGTCTGCCATAGCTATCGAAAAGCCATCGTTGCTAAACTTACAAAACAAGGAGGTCTTTAAGGAGTTTGCCCGAGCCCCAAGCTATCTATTAAACAATCGTACAGATTTAACTGCATATGCCAAAGATTTGTCAACGGATTCGGAAATCGAAGGCGTTGATTTGGTCTGTCCAATCAGCGGGATCAATCTGCCTAGTTTGCGTGTACAAACGCTCACTAACCCCTCGAGAGTTTACTTCGTAGAGCTTCTAACTCCACAAGAGACATTAAAATTTAGCAAGGTACCCACATCACTGGTGCGTCTAAAACGACGTCTGTTAGAGTCGTTGGGTCAAAAAGTCGTAGTGGTAGGTTTTTAAAGCGAAATTGATTGTATTGCTAATTTTTTGTTAACTAATCATAATTCCAGCTCCACTCGGACAAAATGGCAACCAATGCCAAGGAGCTTCAGACCCTTTTAGATGCGTCAACCCAAACAAAGAAAGAAGAAACCGATGTGGCTTTAGGTATTAATAACTGATGTGATCATGTGATAAATAATAGGTGCTATTTCCACGCATAGGCTAATTGTTTACTAAAATGTGTAGCTTTAATTAACAATGTTGATATGTACAATTACATATTTAATAAAATATAAATTGATAGCTCTTAACGTAAGGTTCAACAATTACATATGTATGTGTATAATACAAGGCAAGAATTTTGAATGCGGCAGTGTAATTTTGCTCTGCTCATCTGACAGACTTAATTTTGGCTTTAAGCACCACATACGATACTAATCTAAATATAACAGTCATTGCGCTCAGGGCAATCACATCGTTCCAGAACTGATCACCAGACATGGTGATTTCCTCCAAAAACTTCTTTGGATACCTGCAAAGTCGAAAAATAGATAATTTAACAAAATTATAAATAATATTATAATTATTGTACCTATAATGACAGTATGGCGCCTCATTGCACTGTAAAACGCCACGATCTAAGCCATAGATGGCTGAAATGAAACCTTCTAGGCCATATCGCAAATATGATACATGACTTCCCCATTTTAAATAACTGGGCAGATCTCGTAGCGTTACACCAAAGCCGGCAAACATCATCTGTGGAATGGTTAGCACTGGCGCCAGGAATGTACCATTGGTTACATCAAACCACGCACCAATCATCAGACCAAAACTATGTCCCACAAATACCGTAAGCAAGCTAATGGCAAAGAACATCCAAAATCGCACCCATTCCATGGGTTGATAGCTCCACAAATAAATAATGGCCGAAAACAAGAAACAACTAATTATCTGCAATGCGAAAAATTAAATAAATGAGATTAAATATGATATTGATGAAATATGAATTGACTCACTGATATTGGTAGATCCACTAATGTCATGGCTGTATAATAGGCTTTTAGGGAATACCAACGATTGAAGTGTTCCTTGAGCAAAATTGACATCTCAATTGGGACTAAAAAATACAAATAACAAGAATTATTGACCAATAATTACAATCTATAATAATTGTGATTATTTATCATAAACATCTCATTAATTTTAAAGAGATTGTTGCCGACATATCTAATTAATACTTACAGGTTAGCACCGTCAACATCATGGTGGTCATAGAGTGATGCATCAGTATGGCAAAAAGCAGATTATAATTGTCTAATACTCGTGATCCTTCAACTCCAGTATGATCATAAATGGCACCGAAGAGTATAGCCACAGCAATGTTAACTCCTATGCGTAAATGGGTCATGGTAGTGTCACGTTTCGCCTTGATGTAGCCGCGTCGTAACAGCACCGAACACTGATTCGTATAACTGGTGTTTTCAAGCGAACGACTTTTGGAACGTTTAGGAATGGGATATTTGCGCATTAGAGTTTCGGCACGCATCACAGCACCGGGGTTATTAAACCAGGTGAGGCAGCTGCCATTCTCTGTGGCACTTTTGAGTGTGTCTATCTTGTCGTAACCATACTCGCCACAGGCCAACTCAATGACTATTGGGGAGAGGAGAGAAAAGAGATTACATAATTTAAATTTAATTTTCACTTTTTATTGATTTAAACGTATTCACTTACTATAATCAGCGGGATTGTGATACATGGGACAGGGCAGGTCTACTGTTTGCAGGAAAGGTACCAATTTCTCGGTACCTCCCTGATAGACACAATTGCCCGCGGATAGAACATACACCTGATCGAAGATCTGGAATAATTTGGCAGTGGGCTGATGAATGGTGCAAATAATGGTGCGACCCTGGGATGTTAATTTCTTAAGTAGTTCCAGAACCTTGGTGCAAGAACTACTATCCAAACCACTGAAATTGAAAATTTACTGTAAATCCTATTCAAAAACAGGAAAAAAGTTCAAGTCCTTACGTTGTGGGTTCGTCAAGAAACATGACTGTGGGATTATTAATTAATTCCATGGCAATGGAAAGCCTCTTTTTTTGACCACCAGACAAACGCATTGTCAAAGTCTGATCATGATCGTACAGACCCAGAAGTAGTAATATATCTTCTATCTAAAAAGCAATAAAAACGTAAACTTTAAGCCTTTTGTTTTAAAAATTTAAAACTCACGCGACTTTCTTTCTCCTCATAGCTGACATTTTCACCTAATTTAAGATCAGCGGCTATATGCATATTCTCATTAACAGTTAACAAAGGTTGTAGGCGATCATCTTGTGTAATGTAGCAGGACATGCGACGAAAGGAAGCTAAAAATGTCAAAAGAAATTTGAAATAAAAAAAATATTTTCCCTTATTCGCTTGATTACTCACGCAAGTCACGACGTCGTCCATTCAACAAGATAGAACCATCTACACCTGTGGTCTTGAAACCGGAAAGGGCATCCAACAATGTCGATTTGCCTGCACCTGATGGACCCATTATGGCAATCAACTGGCTACCCGGAAATTTGCCACACACATTGTGTAAGATCTCTTTGGAACCTGCAAAACAAACAAGTGATTAGGGAAGTGTGATGAACAGAAAATTAACTTTTCAACAGCCATATATTTAGTTTATGACAAGCGAATTTTATTGTTCTCCGTTAAATAATTTTTATATAATCACACGATAGTTAAAACATAGTTCACGAGGACAGCAGTTAAATAAGTAATATTTCATTCAGAATGTGTGATATCAAAAACAAATTCTTAGTGTTTTTGATCTCGATTAACAGTTGACCGGGTCGTCATTAAATGGCTTAAAAACACTGTGAACATTATCAAAGATATAATTATGTATGCTAATTTGTAAAGTATGTTTAAAACCCAAATAATTTAAAATTTAAATTATTTAAATTTTAAATGTATGTATGTATAAACTGAATAAATTTAAATGATCTTAGATAACATTTTACTGTACAGCCAATTTTCTGCCATTAACCTATTACTTTTACACTAACAACAGGTGTTTATGTGTATTACATTTGACTGAATTGTTGAACAAAAGAATGTTTAATAGAGTCTACAAATTGGTTGCAAAAGATTTTGCAAAATTCCATAAATAATAGTAACATAGAAAAGGAACTGATGGCATTGAAACCAATTATTCCCACTTTATTCTATATAACAGTTAACTAACAGAAGAAAAAGCTGCATTAAAGCCTAAGAAACTAAGCTGTTGTAACTATGTACATAAATATCGTAACATTTTCTTTTAGTTTTTTTGGAGGGGGGGCAAGTGAAATTTTGGGGTTCTTAGCTATATGTAGTGACTTCCCAGCGTATTTCTGGTTACATAATAAGAAACTGTAATTAAGTTTTCGTATCCTTATATCATTTAACTGCTTTATTAATATTTCCAAACGTTATACATAGTGACGAGTTCACTTTCGTCACGAGCCAAAGAAACTAACTGTAATCAAGTTATAGTTACCAGGGGCACATTGTCACCGATAGGGGAATGGTTAAATGTTTTTCATGAACTTTGAAATGTATGTATAATCATGTTATGACAGCCACGCTGTATTTCCCTATATTGACTGGCATGAGTACCGAATCTTTAATACTCTTTATAATACAAACTTGCAAAGCTACTTTGAAAAATCTATAAGCAGCTGTTTGTCAAAATGAATTACTGTATTATTAATCCTATTATCAACCATTCAAGTTTTTTTTTTTTCATTTATATTGTTTGCCTAAACATGCTTAACACATTGATTATACCCTTTTAAAAGTTATAAACATTTCAAATGAGTAATTGACTAATTCACCAGTGGCTGTGTCGCGGGCAAGGGCAGGGGTAAGGCTTATCTTATCAATCGATGAAGACGGTTAAAAATGGTTAAAGAACTAGAAAACCAAGCACTTATGGTTGGTATGTTGTTTAGCTATAACCTTGAAAGACAAACATATGGGTAATATCGTCAACATTCAAGATATATGTATATATGTGGCCATAACATAGACGCAAAAGACTTACAAGCCATTTCTCTTTCAAAAAGTAGCCGATACTCATATAAACCATAAAAACTGTTTTTAATAGTCACATTTAGAAGGCAATTTTTACCAATTTGCGAGTGTGTTTTTTTTTTTTTGGCAATCTTATCAAAGTTATATTTATTACCAAAAATGTTTATATCATAAATGCCTCCATCCGACTTACCACGATTAAAGCCCAATTTCACTGTCAGCGACAATTCTTTGAATTCGATATCCACAGGTTCTCTTGCCGGAAGATTTGATAAGGCATCCGTATCGAAGTGCACATCCTCTTCAGCCACAGGCTCCAGTTGTTTTTTAGTTGTTAACGCAGTGGACGTCACCTGAGGAATAATGGGCGTGGCTGCAGCCGTTGCTGTAGATGTTGTTGTCGTTGTTGTACGCCAACTGCTGACACTGG
Organism: Drosophila austrosaltans; assembly: GCA_035045865.1. Lineage (NCBI taxonomy): Eukaryota > Metazoa > Arthropoda > Insecta > Diptera > Drosophilidae > Drosophila > Drosophila austrosaltans. The sequence continues at coordinate 349,846 of JAWNOQ010000200.1, forward strand.
TCATTGGAACTGTGGTGGCATTATAAACACGTCCACCATTTGAGCTACCATTTTCACTAATTTCTATCCCTAGTCCGAGGCCTGCAACACTGGCTCCTCCATCGCCGCCGTTAAAGAACTGCTCCCTGGCGTTCAGCATTGTTTTTGTTTAACTGCAAAATAACAAATTAGGTCAGCGACATGGTTTTAGATTATTATTTTTCTATTGGTTTTGATAATGTTCTCATATGTTTTTATTTCGATTTTAACAACAAGCATTGAAAGTGCAAAATTAACAACAAAAACTTATAGCATATTTAAAACTAAATTAAGGTTCGAGGACAATGAATTTTTTCATTACTTAACAACATAAATTAAAGCACTTTTAGTTTTAGGATATGGATAAATAAAAAATTAATAAATTAGAACGTTAAAGCTTAAAATTACATATGTACTTATATATCCATTTGTTTCGTCATTATCGTTAATAAAACTCATGTTAATATAACATAATTTACATATCTAGAAATTGCAGGACCTCATCTTTATTTAATACAAACTGAAATTTATTTTAGACAGATCATAATTTAATTTAATTAAATTTAGATTTTGTAGACTACATCTCGTAGTTGAAACATTTTAAGTCCTGTCACGTTTTACTATTTATTCTCCCGCAAATTTAGTTTTTACGTTTGTTTAGTCCTTGTCTCGTTTTTACGTATATGGTGGGTTGTTTTCCTAATAGCATCACTTGATTGAGTTTTCAGAATTATGCAATTGCCGTCATACAAACATGTTAAAACTGATGTTGGAAAAACGGGTTTATTTCAATTGGCTTGCACTTTGATCGTAGATAAATTGTTTTTATATCTCTTACCTATATGTTGTATATGATTAGGGGAATTTTAATTCACCTTTGACAAACTAAATTAGCTAAAGCTTAAACCAAATAATTACTTAGTTTATTTCTCGGAAAGGCAATTAGAACATATATTTAAGAGACAGTTAAAAATAAATAAACTGCCTTGTCTCAATTACGTATGAAAATGTAAGAAAATAATGAGGTTTAGAACTGGAAATGAAACCACATTTAAATAACCGAATTGCAAATTTTAGAAAAGAAAGCAAACTTTGATCATACTTTAGCAGACTTTGTTGAAAAGATTGAAAGATATATCCTTAAAACAACTTTGTAAAGTTAGTAAATATTTGAAGTAAACATTAAGCGCAAAGTTTTCAATAATTTTGGCCCACTGATCCGATTCCTAATCTATGCTAGGCTATTTGTACATATAATATCATAGTAAAAGATTATATTAAATATTTCAATTATGTATATTTCCTATATTAAGCAAGAATAAATACAATTACAAAAGTGTGTGTTTATAAAACGTACTGAACTTACTCCACATATATACATATTACAAAAGACATTAAATTATATATATATATTCTTATTCGCTATATGTGGTCCATATAAGAAAAGATCAAGGTACAGCGGGGAAAATACAATTGAATGTAATTGTAGAAAAATCATTTTGCGCATCTGCTATGCTACTTAGTATACTATATGTATGTACATATGTATTTACACATATAATAATTATTTGTTTTAATCAAAACAAAAGCATTGTTCAATATAAATATGTAGAATCCATTATTAACAATAAAAATGTAATCGCCGTTGCGAATGACGACGAAGTTGTCATCTCCCCCATGAGATAACATTTGTGAATATGTATGTATGTAGGTGTGTGTGTGTGTGTGTATCGATCAGAGTTAAAAATTGGATTATGGACCGGGATTAAAAATTGCTATTACATTTACCTCTAGCTAACTTAATTAGTGTACAAAACAAATTTAATCACATTTCAGAGTGCAGGCAATGTCAATGGCCGCCCTGGGGACTAGGTAAGGGCTTGGGCTAGACCTACGCAACTTAAATCTGACGCTGATAGCTCTTAATCTCAGCCTTATTTCAATATTGATTGATAGAATATGAATGCAAAGTACTTAGTACATATATATTTGTGTATTTGTTTATAAAATATATATCTCGTATTGTCACGTTTTGTACGGCTAGTGTTTCTTTCGGGTTTACACATTTCATATTTGCTTGTGATTAAGGTATAACCTTGACTATGTTCGAAAGCTGTAATCTCTCTCCCCCTTCGTTCGGCAGTTTCTTTTTCTTTGCCATCTCAAATATTAAGGCTTGTTTGTATGCTCAAATTATTACTATAAATAAGCCAAACCATGTTTCTATGATGTACAAAGATCCCCATCCCAGAGAGGCAACGAATCAAACCGGTTCGGAGATCTTTTGCTGCAGCTGTAAGAAGAGCATCATCAGAAACTCACCAAACAGCAGCTGTTCGAAGGGGAGGGTGCGGAAAGTTATTTGTCGAAATAGTTTACAAAAACCAAAAAAATTTTGCAAATTAGCCAAACTGTTGTTTTATGCTGTTTTGTTTTTATTGTATGACTAATATATTAAATGAAAGCTAATCAATTTGTTTTACAAATCTCAAAGTGCAATCGCAGCAATGAAGTTAACAATGAAAGTACATATAAATACCACTGACTCTGTAAGACAAAGATACATTAACACTAGCTTTATTTTTATTTGCATTATTCAACATTTGTAATTTGTTAACTGTATAACATATTGTTAAATGTCTTTTCTACTGATAAGATAAAGATACATAATTTAGATACTTTAGGCACACACATAATTTTTGCAAAATTGATAGATTATTTGAATGTAGAAAAAAGAAGCCAAATATTTTAATGATAAACTTTCAACTAAAGTTGTTAAACATTTTTGACTAACAAGTTTTGTTTTTTCTTTAAGAATTTCTTGAATAATTTTAATGTTTAATGCGACATTTATTAATTTACTTCATATTTTTTATACACACAGCGACATGTACTTAATTAAAATCAAATTCACGTTTCATAAATGTTATAATCTACTATGATTTTTTTGAAAACAAAATTTGAACGTGTGAGCAGAAGCTTCTTACGTCTTTGTGTCTTACCCGTTCGAATAATCCAAAATTTGAAGAATCATAAAATGTTTATTCCTTAAAATTGTATGGGAAAATAAAATTAACCACTGCCTCCTTTTCGTTTCGACGCGCTTCTTCAAATCGCTTAACCGAAGGAAGTAAGAGAAAGAGGCACCAACGTCTTTGTTGATGTGATATACGCGACTGGGCGGCCAGCAAACAAAAAGTATTAATCCCAACTAACAGCGTTGGCGCTGGCGATTCCGATTCCCTCAGAATTTCGAATTCCAGCTGACTGGTAAGAAAGAAACCCGAATGATCGAACGTCGGTCTCAGCTGGTAAAGTCTGTCATTGTGTGTGTGTATCTGTGTGTGTATCTTTGTGTGAGAAATGCAAGCTTTATCAGCAAGCCCGTCGTCCGTTCGGTTGTGCGGTTCGTTGTGTGTGAGAGCCGCTGCTACTGCGCCGTTCATCAACTGACTGTTTTTTTTTTTTTTTTGTTATTATTAACGTATTTTGCCTTCGCATTGGTTATTAACGTTTTAACATTGTTACTACGATTGTATGAATATTGTAGTTTTCCTTCACTGATAAGGCACACACACACACACACACATTTAACAGGTATAAACACACTCACCTGTACGATCGCGATCTCGATCGCTTTAGCTTGACAACCAAACGCCTTGGGGTCACAAGTCCACATATCGAATTTCTCTCTTTTGACTCTTTATATGTATGTACATTTTATACGTAATACGTAATAAATTGTATATTGTCGTTGTTTCACTTGTTGTTGGTTTCTTTACTTTGCTTTTCGTACTTAATTGTGGCCAAACGTGAAACAAAAACAATGGCAAGCTTCTATGTATACCCAAAGGCACGACATTATCGTTCAATTTTACAATATAGCACTATATATGCATACCTACATTTATACCCACACATGTATGTTTGTATATATGGTAGGTGTTTATGCGAAAGTTCTTTGTGTTTTTTTATGAATCAATTCTTTATTGCTTAGGGTTTCTTTTGTTGTCCGATGATTTTGACTTAATCAAAGAAAAATTAATGTTATCGGACAATGTTTCTACCTTACCAAGTAAAATGTTTCAAATTATGTAATTGATTGTCCGAAATTGTTATATTTTCACTATTTGAAACAAATTATGAAATGTTTAAAACAAAATTTCGAAAGGCTTTTGTCATATACGGGTTTTATACATAAACGAATTCATATTTAATTATGAATATTATCTTCATAGTCAAAGGATACGTTATATGTAAATACATATATCAATCTTGGATATCTTCCTTATAAAAGATCCTTTGCGCAGTTGCATAAGCATAGTACTTTATTTTCGTAGAATATTTCCACTTGTTACCTTTTCTTTAGTCTCTGATTTATGAATTTTATTGCTATATAATAAATTCCTGACCTAGGTGAAAGTGAAGTCGGCATATGAATAATAATCTTATATTAGACAGATCGTCTTCCATCCGTTTTCTCGGGATTTGTACTAAATAAGGGCTGCAATTTTACCCCACATACAGAGAAAAGAGTTAGGTAAGGGTACTCCACTTCTTTTGAAAAGACTCAAAAACCAAGAGAACAAAAAAAGATTATTATGCAAACAGACCGAAGGAATATTAATATAATTTTGTTTAGAAGGATTACTTATCTTACCAATACATTTTACCAATGCATTTACCAGTTGATTGCATTAATTGCACTTACCATTGAATGCAGTTACCATTGTAACTAGTTGGTACAGGGTATACCCAATGTCGGCTGGGACGACCTGCTTGCTTCATTTTTAATTTAAATGTTCTCGTAGCCTCAGAAAGCATTGAGAGTTGATTAATCAGCAATGGAAATTCTATGCTATGAAATTATTTAGTTATTATCGTAGTTAATTGTTTGCCGCATTTTATGGAATGAATCAACTTTTGGACTTTGTTCTTCTATTAAATTCAACTTTCGACTCGAGCTACTTAAACAAAAGCCGCGCATACATACATACATGTGTAATTTCCGTAGTGTGCTCATAGAATGTAATACACACATATGTATATGTATGTATGTATGTATGTAACTATATAAGAGAATACACAATAAAATACAATTTTATTAAAATAACATTAAATACAAAAGGCATCCGTTCGTTGATTGTTGAATTTGATTTCTGGTCACTTTGGTTGGGCGCTAAAAGTTCTTAAAAGTGTTTAAAAAATATGCTATTAATAACAATTTACATAAGTACATATTTGATAAGTTAAAATAAAGTCTGCACACATGCTTACCAATTAATATAAGATAAGATTAAATTTAATTATTGTGTCATATATGTATATGTTCTAGGAAATCATAAATTATGTGTTTGCCAATGCATTTTTTGCAATGCAATGAAGGTTAAAAATTCAAATACTTCTTGGACATTGGACAAATATGAGCAATGCAGTAATCAAAGCCACTCCTCGATTCTATGTAAGTTACTAATGTCTATATGTATTCTGTTATATATATTTATACATACATACATACGTTATCAATCGTTCCGATGTTCTTGTCGTCGTAGTCTAAGCAAAGTCCAAAAATTTGAAGCGGCGTCTTTTGAAAGCTTTGTGTGGGCGTTCACCAAATCTTTATGCCATAGTAGAGGGGCACTGTGTGCCACAGCTGATAGCTGGTTATTGGCAATTGTCATCTAGGTTTTTTTTTTCATACATACTTATACATATATACATATATACGGTACATATATGTATAATTAGTGTATACATGGCAAAATTGAATGAAGATGAAATAGATTCGAATGCTTCATCATTCACTTAAATCGTTGCCGTCTGCAAGTTTTACGATCCAATGCGACTGACAATGGCGTGATTTTCATATATGTATATATGTACAATGGAATTACTATATATTTATGATTAGATCATAGCTAATCTCCTAAAGACATTTAATTTAATTGATATTTAATACATATAAATGAGGTAATTAGTAAATACTCAAAATGACTCAGCGGTAACATATAAACGATTTGCTTACGTATATGTATCTGTTCCTTAATAATCTACTTTTAAGATATTTACGGTAATAAAGTATAATAAAAATTAATAATAACCAAACTAAAATATTATTTATGAAGTTCCTTTTAATACGCTAAAATATTTTATCTAAACATCCTAATATTGATTTGCTACATAAATTTGCATATTAAGTTTATATTTCAATATTCCAAGTACATGTCAGTTATCGGTCATCAGCTCAAGCCGGTAACTTACTGAATTCTAAAGATTAGAAATGACGCTAAAAAAAACTATCGCAAATTTAATAATTATCATATTTGAACTAAAGATCCTTAACTCCACTATATACATATGTATGTGCTATCCTATATAAATAGTGTTTGGAAAATGTGCTTGCTGCAATGGATTCGTAACGAACGATAATGGCAATTTCGTAATTACTTATCCATTGGGTTGCTGAAACGGATCGGATGTTTTCCCGATGCGATAAGGTTAATAACACTCATTTCTTTTACCCACACAGCCCAATAGGAACGAATTTTTTATCAAATTTAAGTAAAGAATAAAACACTGTTAGAAATTGAGTCCTTAATTTGCACAAGTTTTGATTTTATTTAACAATAAGATCAAGGATAAAAAAGGCGATTTATACTAACAGTGAGTTTAACTTGATTAACAGAGCTTTCAGTAGATTAAGAACAGAATTCAACATTTTCAAAACCTTTCTGATTTTGTTTAAAGTCCGATAAACCTTAATCGTAATTAGAAGTTCTTACATTACTCTCTGTACTTGGCATTACAAGATTCCTTTGATAATTCATTGATTTCTAAACTTTCTAAACAAAAATGTACATACATACATATGTATGAGGTTTTAGATTTTTAATCAATTTAAAAATTAAAAAGGCATTCATTTTAAGATAACGTAACATTTTTTTTTTGCTCCACTATCAAAAGCTAAAATGAAGTCTGGTTTTTGTAAAATTGATAGTGTTTTATGAGAACGTTTGATTGACATTTTGATAATCTTCAAAAGTAATGAGCAAACTATACTTGGGTAAAAGCAGCTTATTGAAGTGAACCGGCTCACTCGTTCTTTTTTTCTAAGTGACCCAACTCACTCATATGGCTAAGTGGCTCATTTGCAGATAGCTCATGAGTTCACTTTGCGATCGCCAATTGAGAAGAACGCAAAGCGAGCCATAAGAACTAGTGAGCCAAACTGAGCCATATTGAATGAACAAGCTCAGTGGCTCAGTTCAGTGAGCCATTCATTTTGGCTCACTCACTCATGAGCTACCCAAGTTTAGAGCAAACTAATGTAAAACCCATGAACGAACAACGAAATTTCGCATATGAAGCGAGAACAGGCTCCACGCATAATAGTTTCTGAAACCTAACGGTTGTTTCACTCGCAACAAAATCAAGCATTACGAATTACAAGAGGTTTCGAAATGAAATTACGATTTATAAGAGGCAAAATCTTCGCTGAGTAGGCAGAAAAATTGCGAATTAACGCGGGGACCAAAATACATGAAATTTATACGAATTAACGAAGTTTTTTCAAGGGACCAGCAGTTTATTACGAAATATTGACGTTTTCTATTTAGCAGGGTACTAATTATCGGGATTCGACTGTATTTACAAAAGTTGGAATCTCCACAATCTATGTATATCACTAACAAGAAAACGAAAATTTAAACCATTTCGAATGGCATGATTCAAAACAGAAGAATTTGAACGCCAACAAAGTTATCTTTGAAAACAATAAAACTGGGAATTTCTTAAAGTCCTTAAAGCCAACTATATGAATTGAAAACGAATTTATGAATGTTTTATTGAATAACTAGTTAATCTAAAAGAACTTATTAAAATTATATATTATTCTTTAGTGAAATTTGTGTTTTTTGTTAAGTCATGTAAACATAGTTTCATGAGAAATTGATTTGTTTTTATGAAATTAAAGATTGGTTCTGACTTCATTCATAGAATAAGCATCCAATTTTGGCTTGGCTATATTCTTATAATACATATATGTATGTATAGGACAACACCTTCCATGAATGATATTTTATTATGGGATTACCGATTTTACCCAATTCTTTAATTTCTAATTATTATTTAATACGAATATTAATCTGAATAGTTAGAAATATGTACAGTGCAAATCGACATAGTCATTGAAGATGTAAGTTCTAGCAAGAAATATCGTTGAATAATGATAAACAATTTTATTTTATATTTTACATAATGTTCTTTATTTACCACGATACCGGGGATCCTTATCAATTTCCCATTAGGTATTTTATAATTCAGATAGAACGAAAAATGGTAAGTCATAACCATAAAAAATTAACAAATTTTCGCTTTTTAAGTTTACCTTATTTTTTAATGGTTTACTAATGTCATAATCTAAATTTTTATGGAATATTTGAAACCAGATATTTCAAATTATGTAATAGTTAGGCGTAACATTTCATGTACACAACATTTCATCACTTTGTCAAAGTATTCCAACGGAGTTACCGTCACAAATTTCTCACACACCTGAAATTTTGCTCAACCGGAAATGAAGATCACAATGGTAACGGTTCAGCAAGATACAGGCGCGAATGAAATATGCCGGCTAAAAGGTGCCAAAGATGGAACAAGGATCTGAGAGTGACACTCACACACACACACACACACAGATTAATGTCTATAGCGAGATATTGGAACCGCAACCGCAACTATTCCTGACAACGCTCGGACTTGAACTGATGCCCAGAAAGCAACGTCGGACATAAGGTAGCTTCCCATATTGCCACTTGATCGAGTAACTAAATGCCCGGCCCCGGCCCGGATGCCTTTGACTATGTAAAAGCATTTGCTAATGCTACATTCTATTCTATTCGGGGGAGTCGACATTAGAATTAGAGACTGAGTGTCGGAACAAAAGGAACTAACTGGTTGGCTAACTGGGTGTGGGTGGGTCACTAAAATGTTGCAACAGCGGCGCATGCTTTCTAAACGCCACCATTATTGTGGGACGCACCTTACTAATACAAATAACCAGAGGCAGAGCCACAGCAACAGCGACAGCGACAGCTGACACCAATACTAAAGAACGCGCCTTTTTAATGAGCGACCCCACCTAGTATCTATGTAATTAGTATATAAGTATGTGGTATATATATACTATATAGTATATTCATATACCAAGTGTGTACATAGGTGAAATGTGGATGGGCTAGCATATAATATAAACGTTCATCATTGGGCGATTGTCCACTCTTTCATATATATTTACACTCTTACATAAGGATATTCTATCCTGTCATATCCTTCCTTGACAACAAACATGTAAATGGGTTAATGACTAATTAAAATTTTTATTCCCAAATGAAAAAAGAACAAAATGTTGCTAAATTATGATTTAATTACAACTCAATCAGTTATATAGAAGAATTCTTAGATAATGGAAATTGTAAATCAATTCGGTAAACAAAATTTGGATGTCTCCAAATATTGAATTGAGTATTGATATGCAAGACTAACAACATATTTTGAAGCTTAGTTTTTTTACTGGTTGCTCATCATATAACTTGATCAATGAGAATTGAGTCCTGGAAACGAAAGTTCAACTTAACTGACACACATATATCCAGCTATATCCTTTTAGATCTGATTAATTTGAAAAGTAATTTTGTGATTTTAAAATTTGTTTTCGTTTGTATGGATTACACATTGTTTAAATAAAAATTTCTAAATGAAACACTTATCCATTAATGGTGAATAGCCATTTATTTTCAATATTTATAACTTGCAGGTTCGTTTTAGGTAGAGTCCGTTCGTTACTCTATAACACACCTTGTTGAAAGGGCCAATCCCTAAAAATTATACATAGAGTATTTGGCACACCCAGCAGCAAGACAAGTCGCATTGGAATCGATGTGCCACATTTCACGCCCCACAATGTTGCCCTTTTTTCAGAAACCATCCCAAACTTAAACCGAACTCCTTGTCCTTTGTACGTTATGCCGTTTGGCCACGCAGGACTTAACGGGGATGATCTGCGGTCGTTAAAAGGGCGCGTTTCCCATTAATACACTCTTCCGTACATATGTACAATGGCCAAATGTCAGTTAGTGTCTGTGGCTCCTCAGTCTGTCTACCATTCGGAGCAGTTGATATACATGTATGTATATCGTCTCTGTTGTATTTTCGAAACAAACTAGGATTGGCCTGGCAGCGTATGGACTCAGTTTAACTATTTTTACTAATTAAAACTAGTGCTACTATTAAAAAGAAGTACCATTACGATTATAGGTACAGATTCTTTGGAGTTTCGAAAAGTTTGCTGATATTGCAATTTCATTTTATTTAATTTTTCAATTATAAATTTTAAGGATATCTGCATCACTGTTGTAGTAGGCAACGGACTTTCGTGATTTCTGCGTTGATCTGAAATTGATTATTTTACTGTCTGAATAGGTTTTTAAAAAATTCTCTTACTAATCGATAATGGGTAGAACTTTGAGTACAAAAACCTGTTTTTCTACCAATTTTTATACCCTTGCAAGGTCAGAAGTTTGCAACGCATAGAAGGAAGCATTTCCGACTATAATATATATATATTCTTGATCAGCCCAATGAGCTGAGTTGATTAAGCTCTGTCCGTCGGTCCGTCTGTCCGTTTGTCCGGATCAACAGCTTCTCCTCCGAGCCCCTTAAAGTTCTTTTGCACCCAGACTTTTTGTTGCAGGCATTGTGTATCTCGGAATCATCCCGATCGGATGACTATATCATATAGCCCCCATAGGAACGATCGGTCGAGAATAGAGTTAAACTTTAATAACTTTGTTGTTTTTTAATCGAATATTACAAAATTTGTTCTTTAGTTTAGTATTTTTTCGAACATATCCATCAAGTTTCATTAGAATCGGTTGACTATATCATATAGCTCCCATAGGAACGATCGGTCAGGAACATAGTGTTAGAGCAATAACTTGAGTGTTTTTAAAGTGATTATCACGAAATTTAATATTTGGAAGTTTAGTATTTATAGAAATGTCTGTACTATGTTTCAAATCGGTCATCTATATGCTATAGCTCCCAAAGGCAAAATCGACAATAGGTTTGACTTGTTTTGAACGTGATTTGTAAATATGTAAATGTTTAATAATAGTTTGCAAGGGTATACGAACTTCGGCACTTCGGCAGGTTAGCCCATCCTTCTAATTTTAGTTGATTTGTTGTTTGGAACTAAGTTAATTTGCACACCATTTGAAGCTGAAAATTGAGGGTTTAGCCCTACGAATTTATGCAATTCTTTCTTAAAATTATTTAAACTTCATGAATATTATTAGGTATATATGTATATAGAATATTGTTTTTTTTAAATAATCGTTTGATTTTTAATTATAATATTTAAATTAAAAATTTATTGAGTAAACGACAAAAACGCGGCTAATACAACAAATTTCTTATTTTGTTGCAGATTCCAATATAATTATTATTTATATTAAAAAAATTAAAACCAACTCATATGTATAATAGGCGTTATCTTAATTAAACTTAATTAAAAATATTTGGCGTTTCTGATTTCATGAATAACTTTCATTAATTTTTGTTTTTTCATTCATGCCATAAGTGTTATTTGAAAAAAAAAACTGGTTTAATATTTAATTATTAATTATTTTTGGTCCTTTCCACTTGGTTAACAAATTTCTAAAGATTATCGAAGCAATTAAACTTTGGCAAACAAAAACTTAAATTTAAATAAAATGCAAATCTCTAATTTGACTGCATTTTAAGTTGCTTAAAATGGTTTATAATTTGTAAATATCGATAACGTATGTAAATGTTAAAAAAAAAACTTTATCTACAATCGTAGCAGGAACTAAACTCTTACACTCTGAAAGATCAAGGTTTTCATTTAGCTTCTTCTGTTAAGGATTATCCAGAATTAATGGATTCAAAAATGTTTTTTTTTTACATTCAGACATGAATTTTGGCAACTTACTTTTATTTATTAATCTGGGTTATGTGTCATCGACTTTCAAATAGGACAAAAAAATAATTTAATATATTCCTAGAAGTTTAAAGTTTATTTTTCTACATAAAGTATAATATAATATTATATAAATAATAGCATTTCGATTTCTTTCCCTGAGAAACAAGCGAAATGTTTCTAAGAAAGCTGGAAAATCAGTATGTAGAAACACATTAACACAGGGCGTGGGCGTGTTAACGCGACTGGCCCGTTGGTTAAACATGACTATTATGTACATGCCACATAATGTATCTACTCGTATCTATGACATTATATAACAAAATTGATCCAAATCGACGGCCAGCCCAGTCCCATCTGCCTTTGTCTTACCCCCATTGTAACTTATTGTTTTTGGCATAAAAATCTAGGTGAGGGTGTGTTAGACGTTAGGGAAAATTTACTATCAATGAGCATGATGAAGCTAGTTTGAGTGTGTCCATTTATAGGTGTATGGCTAATTTAAATGCAACTATTTAATTAATTTCGGTTCCACCCGCAACGATTTGTTTGCACATAATTAAAGCGACTAATTGGATGGCACTTTTTAATGCCGATTAGCCATTAACTGGGTGCAGCAGCATTTTATTTATCTACAAACATATATAGTATAACAATAGCTTAGTCTATGCCAAATCGGACTCCTTTGGTGTGGATGATGTGTCGACTGACTTCTGTTGTGGTTCTCCCAACACTATGGGCAGACGATCGCCCCACCTACTAACTTTGGCGCAACCATAGGCGTGTCTATAATAAAGAAATAATTAACTAAGAGTTCCCATTCGTAGGGCATTCGGATGCTCCATTGTCCAATACTTACTTGCCATGTTTGGACTTTGTAAAGATGACCTCCTGCAGTTTCCCGGCTTCTGTGCATAGACGGCAAATGGTATGTTTTGAACGCACCAAAGTGGGTCTTACAATACGGGGCCATTGGCGTGATGCATCTTCTATCGGAGCAGGACCTTTCTTTAAAACCGCATAGCTATAGAGAGAAATCTTTCGATCAGCGCCAGCATCACTGGTCAATTTTAATGGGGCGTATGAGATTTGGAAATTACATGGTGTGCGATCAGCCAAATCGCTTAGACGTGGACAGCGCAGATCGTGGGGACACTAAAATAAAAACAAATCTGTATTAATAAATTCTTAGACCTTTTAAATTAAACTTACAGGTGCTAGAGTATGACCTTCCAGCTGCTCATCTGATTTCTGTTTATTTTCATATGTTTTTAATAGAAACCGTCTGGCTTCGTTGACTAGTTCACTTCCACGTCGTGTGCCTTCTTCTGCTATAACCATGTATCCATCGCACTTGCGCCACAAGTTCAACAGTACTTCCTCACGCTGATTCCGATCTCCCAGCTCAAAGAGTGTATGCGATAAAATAATTAAATCATATTTTGTGTCAATGGCCGGTAAAAATTGTCTGTGGAAAACATTACGCAATGAAATCTGCTTATTTTCTTGACCCTCGCGTAGGATTAACTCCGAGATATCGTTCATCTCCCTGGATTTGTCTACATTATAGTACTCGAAGATGCTGTCACGCCACAACTCACTGGCTGCCCACATGCCGGTACCCACGCCAGAACCAAAATCAAAAAAGCTTCTTGGCTGAAACGTTGGATCCCTTTGCTGTAGTTCGGTTAGAATGCGTTTCAAGACTGCATACTCCTGGGCTCCGCGGCCCACTGCATAGACAATGGCTTCGTAAGCACCATAATCAATTCTTTTCCATGCATATGTACGCTGGCCCAGGCGTTTATTGATCTCCAGCTCTCTCTTGCGTTGCCAACGTGCTTTTTCTTCCTCGCCGAGTGTAGCCAATCGCTCTAGAGGCATTTTTGCATTGATTTCCTCAATTATAAGTTGTCGTTTGTTCTCAATTTCCGATTGAGTTGGCGGCGGATGACGGGATTGGATGTAGCGATTAAGCAAAATGCTGTCTCTTATTACTTTTTTCACTGGATGATCTCCCACAACACGCCTCAGGGTGCTGCTCAAATGTGATGGCAGCTCCACATGATTTGTTTTAATGATGCCTGGATGTTTCCTGGGCTTAATGGTTGCTTGCTCCAATTCGGTAAGAAGTGTGGGTTCCACATCAACAGCGATTTTGCTTGTAAACCGATATAACCGAAGGGAAATCTGTTTGGCTGGATGAGTGAGTGTACACTGCATGTTTTCTGTGATAATAATTGAAATTATACCTTAAATCATTTACACACGCAACAGGCCGGCTGTTGTTATTAATTACAGTGCTGGAAAATACATTCATTAGCAGCAGCTGATTGAAACTCGTGTCGCCCTTAGCACTAGACCAACAGTCTGAAAAAACTAAAATAATCAATTTAACACCAACGAGGCATATTGGGTTTTAGGACACATAAGCTAAATTTTTGCCACTGTTCGACAATATATTGTTTTCAGCCTATAATTAAATTTAAGACTTCAGTATCGTTTAATTAGAAATTAAAAAATTAGGTGCCGAACTAGTTCAGTTTACTTAAAATCTTTGTCCTCTCAAAGAAGTGTGACCATCTCAAAAAATATTATAAGCATTAATAAAATATACATATGTATAGTTATTATTCAAACTATGAATGAGTATGAGGCTCAGGTAAATCTCCAGCTTAATCCCATTGGGTTGTCATTTACCTCATCGTATTTTGCAGTTGCTTGTGGTGGAGCAGGCACTGGCCAATACCACAGAGGCTGATGACTCACAAAGAGATGAGCTCTTGTCCTTAAAATGCAGCTTACTAGAGCTCTTGGCACTAACAAAAGACGCTGAAACAGAAAATGAAGCTGAAGAAGATAAGATCATACCTCATCAACCAAGTAAATCGGACAAAACCAGCTTCGATGATGAACTGGCACGCTTTAAGAATGAACTGAACGATTTAAACCAAGCTTCAAATTTAACAAATGCCGAAGAGCAAAAGCAATTGGAAGATTTGCGGGCCAAGTATAACGGCATGATGGGCGAGAAGTGTTCTGCTCCTCATGAGCATAGCTGGGGTGCTCTAAGTTATCACAATGCTCTAATTTGTGGTGTTGATGATGAAGTTATTATCGACGGTAATGGTATTTTAGACGTAAGATTGCGAGTCCTTTACACAAATCCCACACATCGTGAGATGTTGCCATGTACCTTTTATCTGGAGGGAGAATGCCGCTTTGATGAAATACGTTGTCGTTACTCCCATGGCGCTTTAGTTCCTGGCGCATCTATTAGGGAGTACCAACCCCCGGACTTTCACAAACTGGCACGTAATTGCCCAGTCTTGGTCAAACTTCCAGATCGACTGTGGCACCGAGGTCGTGTGTTATGCGTCAATTTTGTTGAGCAAAACTGTCACGTCCGTCTTGATGGACAGGAGCACAAGGAACGGGAAAGAGATTTTAAATTTGAGGATGTATTTCCTCTAACTGCAGCTGAAAAGGACGAGGAAGAATTAAGCAGTGATGGAAGTGACAGCGAATACAACGATAATTGTGATGAAAGTGATTCGGATGATCTGGATGATTATGAAGCTGCAAGACAAGCTCGCCTGGTAGAATTAAGTTTATTCACATTTAGGGCAACCGAGAAATTGGGTGCCTGGGAGCAATACACGAAAGTAAGAACTCTCTCTATGGAAATGAAAACTTTTTAACAAAAAAAAAAAAAACTTATCTTTCCTTAGGGTATCGGATCTAAATTAATGGAAAAAATGGGTTACATACATGGCACTGGACTTGGATCCGATGGTCGTGGTATTGTAACTCCGGTTAGTGCTCAAATTCTACCTCAAGGACGATCTCTTGATGCCTGTATGGAATTACGTGAGGCAGCCAATGGCGATAAAGACTATTTCAGTGTTGAGCGGAAATTAAAACGTGCCCAGCGTCGTCAACAGACGGTCAATGAGAAGGCCTATGCTCGAGAATCTCAGCGTACAGATGTCTTCGCCTTTCTAAACGGAAGTGTACTTGGAGCTGCTCCAGCAACTTTGGACCCAAAAGATCATGTAGCCAAAAAGTCAAAGACTAATGATCTCCAAGAGCACTCGACAAAAACACTGAATGTGGAATCGGTAC
Source organism: Drosophila austrosaltans (assembly GCA_035045865.1). Taxonomy (NCBI): domain Eukaryota; kingdom Metazoa; phylum Arthropoda; class Insecta; order Diptera; family Drosophilidae; genus Drosophila; species Drosophila austrosaltans. The sequence continues at coordinate 365,987 of JAWNOQ010000200.1, forward strand.
GCTTGTCCGATGACATTCGACGAAAACAACGCGACATAGCCAAATTGAAGCAGTCGCTTGACCGAAATTCAAACGATAAGCAGCTCCAGAAACGTTTGCAAGCTCAGCTACAGAGCCAACAAAATGAACTGACTTCGTTGCAGGCCCAAGAGCATAGTCTAAGTAAGGAGCAACAGACAAGGAAAAGTAAGAATAAAATGTTTGAGTTTTAAGAAAAGTTTTTTTTCCGACTCTTTGTATATGGTGAGTTCAATTTGGTTTTCATTAGTATAAAACAAATATAATTTAATCGATATATTAAAGCTATATTTTAAAAAGTTGGATCGACTACTGAATTATGGAAATATCCCAATTTTAAAAATGGTTCCACCAAAAGGCTTGCGCTTTTAAATATTGTGTATAAATGTTTTATACATATAATTCATATAACTAAAGTTTATTTGACTAAGGATATTCATATATTTTTACCGACTAATTAAATGCCTCCAAAAGTGCCCGCAGTCAGTATAGCTGTCATATATTGCTCCAGCAATGCCTGAGCCAAATGAGCACCGTGTTCAACGGCTAGAGCATAGGCCGTCTCTCCATTCTCATTGGTTGCACTAAAGTCCAAGTCTCTTGCTAGCAGCTCGTTGCACGTGTGCGGGTGATTGCCGGCCGCTGCATACATCAGTGCCGTATTTCCCACAATATCCATATGATTAGAATGTGCACCGCGCTCCAAAAGGAAGCGCACAATCTCATTGTGACCACCGGCAGCTGCCAGCAGTAAAGGACTTACTAAATCTGGAGCTAAGCTATTTACATTCGCACCAGCGGACACTAACAGTTGCACAGGAACCAGCTGACCATAGGAAGCGGCCCAGTGTAGAGGAGTGAAACCAAGAGCATCTTTGAAGTCAATATCTTGCTGTTTTGCCAGCTCACTCTTTACTTGATCCTCTGTAATCTCCCCCTGACCAGCTCGCTCATGAAACGATAATGAGACCTCTACCGGGCAAAACGTTGCCTCTGTGTTGCCACGTTGAAGATTGGTTAGGACAGTGGACTGGGGTCGATATGGCAAAAAGGCGCTTTTTCGTTTTGTATCCAACAAAAGAGTGGATGTCGGTGCAGCTCGCACGGAACCTGGAGCAGATTCATCCTCATCGGAATTTGTATTCAAGGGCAATGTATTTGATGCAGGTGAGACCATTACCCTATCCTTTCGTTTCACGAAAAGTCAGTTTAATATGAGTCCAAGCATTTGGCAAGGAAACAATCGTCCGGAAACAATGTGACCAAGTGCAGCCATTTTAAAAATGACATACAACTGTGACCTTTATATATTAAAAATCAGAATTAACCGTTACATTTGGTTTTCAAACAATTTTTATTGTTTATATTTTAACTTCTTAAATATGTTTTTAACTCTTTGTGAAATATTTTATGAATTGATTCTTAATATCTATTAAGTTATTAAGTTTCGTTTATTTCACTTCTTAAATGTAAATGGGAATCTGATACTTTTTCAATATGCTTAATTTACTTTTAAAGATAGTGAAATTACTTTGTTTTCTATACTGCGATCCAAAAAAAAAAAATCAATACAAGCCAATATCAGCCAAGTATAACACACCGATGTTGAACTTACTGAACGAAATAGTCTTACACTATGTACCTCGTTATTATTATGATTATTGCAGTGGACACCGTGGAAACGCATTTAGGGATGAGCCAAAGATCGTATATATCGATATATCAAGTTTGGTTGTTTTTTTTTTTTATTTTGGTTTGTTTGGTTTTCTGGTTTTGAATGTTGATTTGCAGTTTTTATTATGTAAATATATTTATTAACAGTGTATTTGTGTGCGGTGTTTCATAACAGGTTTAAATTGTGTCGCAGTTAGAACAAACAAAAGTTAAGTCGACGGTACTTACACCTGTTGCTTTTTGAATAAATCGAATTGCAAACCTGCCTGCGTGCCCTTAACTTGTACCAAACGGAGCGGGGTGAGGACGCGAAAAGGAGGAGGTATTTTTTGCAACTCAATTGCGTCGAAGTTTGACTCACGGCAACAACAACAGACAATAAAGACACTGATATAGGAATATGGGCAACAATACCAGTTCCAAAGGAGGAGATGCAGATGGTAGTGAACCGCCGCTGGATGGTGGGAAACATAAGCATCAACTCCATAAATCCAATAACAGCACAAGCCAATCCCACACCTCATTGACAACCGCCAGTGGGAGCGTTAGTGGGAGTGGAAGTAATAACAGCCTTAAGGTGCAGCAGCAAGTGCAGACTATGACCAGATCAGCCTCGGGTGCGGATGTAACAGAAAAATACTTGACTCAGCTTGTTCCCGTGGAAAAGTTGGCCGAAATCCTAAGAGAACAGACCATGGCCAAGTATAACATTAACGGAATAGTAGCTGATGTTTTTGTGGTGAGATAGAGCTAGGACTTTAAATATAATAACAGTTATTTGAGTTCAGAACTTTAAAATGTTCAAAAACGAAAACTTAAATGAATTTTTATAGCTGATAGATTTTGATTTTGTTTATTTGGAAAAAATCTATAATTAGGGAAACTTTTTTAAATTCATTAACTCCTTAGTTCATCGACAAAATCAACATTCCTATATAGCATTTATAATTAATTTACTTTTCTTTAATTTGCTCCAGACACAAGTCTTTCCCCAATATACAGATTTGGGTCAACGTCTCTTTAACTTGATGCACTCGTTATCGAAAGCCACCACAAAGCATTTGGGCACTGTGGCATTCCGTCAACAATGTGAACGTTTCCTTGGCATTATGGATGATGCCAAAACTCTGGAGTTGTATATCAAAATGTATGCCCAAGAGGACAATCCCGATTTCATTGACAAGACGGGAGTGACTCGTCTTCTTCACATCTGCTATACAATTGCCATGCAGCATTCGGGAAATGCGGTGCTATGCTCGGCCATTAATCGAACTTTTGGCTCGGTTACCAAATCGATATTCCTATGTCACGATAGCCTTAGTTTGGGCTACGTGTGTCGCTGGTTCGAGCAGAACCTTATCAGATTGGTATTGCTGGTGCACAAGTATTGTGTGCACACACTATCCACCGCCTATCGTGGGCTGGAACAACAGTCACAATCCTGCGGCATTGAGCTGCAGACACCAGTGTTGGAACAACGTAATCCTTTTACAGATACCACAGATCATAGCGGTGGAGTAATGGACTCACTGATGCCACTCTCCCAAGCCTGGTTGTTGGCTGGAGCCTTGCCACCTTTGTATTCTAAGCCCCAGACTATTCCTCCACCGCCATCGACAGCATCGTCCAACAGTGCTTCGACAGCAGTCCAAATTTTTAAAGAGAAACTCTCAATGATGCCATCACACTGGACTCTGTTATACGATTCCAATGAGCATGGTGTTGGTGCTAATCGTTTTTTGCATCATGTTCTCGGCTATCGTGGGCCAACATTGGTTCTTCTCCATACTAAGGATGAGCAGACCTACTGCATTGCGGCGCCAAGTGAATGGAAAGAAACCCATCTCTTTGTTGGCGGCGAGGGTAGCTGTGTCATTCAGCTCTTGCCCAAGTGAGTGTAAATTTTATTAAATTGGAACATATGTATATCCACAAATGTATATACAAAATCTTTAAACTTCATACAGATTTGTGATACTTGAAAAGAAGCCCAATATTTTGTACCTTAACACGAGCATACGGGGTTATCCAAAGGGATTGCGTGCCGGTGCCGATCCCCGCAAGCCCATTATAGCAGTCGATGAACATTTTGAGAACGTCGACTGCAAGGGTCTGGCAGCTGGCCTTATGTCCATTGAGGTATGTAAAAGATCAAAATTAAACCTAGTCGAGTTTAAAAAATTTCGAAAAATAATCGGTAACTCGATTTGAAATTGGTCAGATACTTGTAATGCATGGAAAGATAAACATATTTTTAGCATCCAGTTTAATGTCATTTTTAAAAGATCTTTAATTTAATTTACTTCAGTCATAACTACATACATTAAGTAAATTGCATTAATAATCGATTAATTGTAACATTCCAAAGTGAAAAAAAAAAATGGCAAATGAAAGCTTTAAAAATTTTCCTCTCAGTATGCAAAATTTTAAATTGTGGAACACAAACAATTGACGAAGTCAAGTTGTTTAAAATTTGTTCTATAAAAAACAAATTTAAAACCCTTGCCAAACTTTAGCAATAACTGTAACATAATTTTATTTTTAATCTAAATTTATTTTTCAATTTGAAAGCTATAACTTTACCTACATAGCGTCTCATGACTTTACATTTCCAACAAAATTCTCGAAATAAGAAATATTGCAGTCTGTTTCAAGCTTCCAAAAACGATTCAAATGAAATTAAATTTAGCTTTGCTTCAAATATATGATTTGTGATGTAAAAGTTGGTCAACATTTTATGTAGCTAAACGCTCTGGTTGCATAATCTTTACCTTTATGATTGACACCATTACCCGAATGTGTTAATTGACCACATACATGGAGCATACAAATCATAAAAGACGGTCTTACATATCACACATTAAATGAAGAAGAACATATATGTACATGCATATCACACATATGTAGATATACAGATACATTAGGTTTTTCATATTCAGCCCGTATCTTTTTGTGGAATTTTAAAAGAGATCGATCTATCATCTTTATTGGTATTCATGTTTAATAGGCCTTATTTAACACAGTACATATTTGTATTTGTATATTTTATGTAAATTCATAGACATATATATCGCATATATAAAACGGCATATCATATCTACTATATATCTCGTATGTATATATATATTTATTTATATGTATAATACCAGTCTAAGCAGTTAAAAACAACGCATTTTTGCATATTCTCGAATTAAGTCTACAATTCTCCATAGTCAAGAGCAACAAATTTACCAACAACAAAAACTACACCATTACCTCCTCCTCCTTCTTTTTTTGTTAACCTATTCTATATACCATGCCTTTGGTGTCTCCATTAGGTCTGGGGCTGCGGCGACAAAACATCACGAGAAGTGCAATTGGATATTAAGAAATGGCAAATCAAGGAGGCGGAACGTCAACGCACAGTCAAACTAACGGCCGCCGATTGGATGGATCATCCGGATCGCTATCTGCTCGAATTGGGTGGCAGACAGAATTACAATAACTAAAAACGTAAACCATCGATATCTGCAGCTGTGTGTAAAATGCAATCGGAGTGCCTTCAAAATGGGAAAACACGTCGATATCATCGGATATATATACATTAAATAGCTAAACAATTATTCACATGCAGCACGAGAAGTGATCACTGGACTGAATTTGTTTTTCTTTCTTTTCTCTTTTGTTTCCCTCATTATTATTTTTTTTTTGTGTATGTAATTAATGTTGATTGATTTGATTTTTCGGTTTAATTGTTTTTCATCCTTTATCAGCGTATTGTATTTAATTTGATTGATATTTGTATGTATTTGTAGAGTGTATTTCGTTTATGTTATTGTTTTAATTGTCTGTACTTGGCAATAATTCAGAAATCTGTAATTTTCCGTTGTCTCTTTCTGTTCAATGGTTAAAATGCAAGTATTACAAAACGATAAATAATATATTAATGATTAAACTACAATTTAAAAGAAAACCCAATAATAATAATAAAGAAAAATGTTATAAAATATCAATCAGTGCTTTCTATTATGATTTGGCATAATCTTCACTTAATATTTGTAGAAACTGTTTCTTATCAGACGACTAAACAAAAATAACTTTCATATAGACAGACAAAGGTTGTTTAATGCCATTTAAATTTTATCTTTTAGAGTGTTTGATAAAATAAACTGAGATTGCAGACTATCAAGGCCGTTCTATACACATATTTTTGTGAGAAATCAACTTTATAAGGCCAAAAATTGAAATTTAAGAGAATTTTAAAATAAATTCTCAGTCATGTATCAGCTATACACTTGATTTCACTGGGTAGCCATAAAATATATATATAAGCAAGTAAGATTTTTGGAATGAAAATTAAGAAAAAATCAAGATTTATACATTATCTTAACAACTGAATGTAAAAGCAAATGAATCTTCCAATAAGCATTCCCCCAAAATCAAGAAATGAATTATGTAAAAATTATTAATAATATTAATGCAAGAGCGTGCATAAAAATATATGAAAAATACATATGTGTTGGTGAATACAAATAACTAAAAGGCAACAAAAAAAAAAGGCAAATATATATATTGTTTTGCATAATTATATTATCGACAAATATATTAGTGTTTACAATGCTTCTCTCTAAATATTTTATATAAGTTACGCCCTTTTTTTCGACCGGCAGTCACAAAATTCACATACGTATTTATCTATAAATATCATTTCATCTAATATGCACAGTTAGCCTAATCAAGGTATAAACTATTACTAACGGTCACAAAGAAAAATGTAAGAAACATCATCTGAAAATGTTTTGCAACAATCGACTACTAAAATAAAAATTAAGCATTTGTCCGTAATGTGACTGGAGAAAATGTAAACGACAATTGCCTAAAAATGGGTCCCAAAGTTAAACATGAAGACCGACTTATTCTTATCTGAATCGTTAAGATTTTGTGGATAATTTTAAAAGGAAACTTGCCAGGGCTTTGAAAAATCAGCTACATCTACTTTTTCAAGAGGCAATTTTTGCAAATGGAACTAATTTTTTGTTATAGATTTTCCGATGGTATGTATGAAGCACAATTAATTATGAAGATTCTTTGGAATTACAAGTATATAGGTTTTATGTCTATGTAAACTATACATATTTATATTTATGTATGATTATGTGATATTGATTTCGCATTGAAAACTAAGGCCACAATTGCAATAGCTCCATCTAATGGAGTCTTTAGAAAAGTTTCTCTCCTTTTTCGAGTATTTTTCTTTTTTTTTCGATTTTTAACTAAGTTTTCCGCTGCAAAACTTTTTTTTTAGCTTTGGATAAAAAAAGGTGGCTAAAAATAAAAGACTATAAAAGGAAATGATAAATATGTGATAATAGCATAAGTGTATATAAATATAAACAAAGACAAAGAAATAATATGACTTATTACGTCCGTCTAGGTGATGTATTCTCTGTCGCGACGACGGCGAGTCGTAGAAGCGACAACCACAATGGGTTGCTGCTCCTCTTGTCCGTCATTATTATCATCGTCATCGTCATCCTCCTCATCATCTTCATCATCAACAACATTCTCTTGACCATCTTCTTCGTCTTCCCCGCCCGTTGAGTTGGACCACTCGGATGCAGTTTGATTACTGCACGTGGCGCTAAACTTTAAACTGCTCGACATGCCAAACGAAACTGATAGGGAGGCGCTTTGACTAACCTCTACATCTACATCACCATCCTCGAATGCATCGTCAATTATGTGCTGATGCTGATTATGATAATGGTAATGTTGTCATCTGCCCGCTCCCGCACCCAACAGCAGAGCATAGTCATCATTGGACTCGGGTATTGGTGCTGCTGCTGAGGTGGCCCCCACAGCGGGTGGCATTCTTAAGAAATTCTGCTGATTGCCCCTGTCTCTTTCCCTCTCCCGCTCGCGCAGATGCTGTATATCACGTTGACGCGTCGATAGTGGGGAAGTCGCGCCCGGCAAGTGCAGTTGTTGTTGTTGGTAGTTGTTGATATTGCTATTGCTATGGCTATCACCAGCCCCAGATTCGGCGCCTGCTAAGGGAAATCGAAATTGAGATTGAGATGGTGAATGTGTTTGATGTTCGGTGAGTGTGCTCAGCTTGCCAACATTAACGGGCACAATTAAACGGCTCGAAGTCGCCCCATACATGTTACCTGATGACTGTGTCGATGTGCTACCACTGTGCATCTGCTGTTCCTGACGTTTACTAATTAAGTACTCCGCTTCACTACTAGAGCGACGTGGACCTCTGGCGAGTGGCTGGTATGTGCTGCGACCCTGAAATCTGCGACTTATTGAACTACTGACAACACCCAAATGCTCAGTGACATCCTCCTGCATATCAGAGATGTCCATCATTGAAAGAAAGGCGCGACACCAGCTATGATTGGGATTATTCCAATACTGCGGCGAATTGATGTGGAACGGATGATGGGGAAAGCTATAGATATGCGCCACGGCCGCAATAAACATCTCAATGCAAATGAGAAAGTTCTAAAGTGGGGAAAATATAAATTAAGATTCGTTTCATCCAAAAGTAGGAAAAGTTTGTTTGGTGACTTGATCTATTTTCTGAGGTTACCTGTAGCACGGATGCCAAATTATCTGCACCCACATCAGAACCAAATATGTCCTTAATAATGCCATAGTAGACCAAAACGTTGAGTATGACACCTTGGCTATAATAAAAAATATTCAATTAATTAAAAATTGATAACCGTATCGGTCAAAGTCCATACAAAAAAGAGAAAAACACAACAGCTTTTATGCAGAGAAATTTGGGAAACGGTTTCATAGGCTTCAAATCGTCCCGATTGGCACGATAGAACAGAACCAGACAATACATGGCCACAAATTGTGATATATTATTAATGACAATGATGTAAGGAAAAGCCACATTTCCAGCGAATTCACCCTCGCCATAGACACCGCAAAGTTCGCAAATTCTGCAGGTAGATAATAAAATTGATCAATCAGATTGAACAGTATATGTGTGTGTACCCAATTATTGATACTAACACAGATATAAATGTGGTAATGGGTCGTACTACAGTGTACTGCAAAATGCCATGTTTGCAGTTATGGATAAACTCTCTACCCATTGTCCAGGGACGAAGACAGCAAAGTGGAAAGAAATGTGGCACTTGGGGTCGAAACTCCATTGTTGCCTCCAAATCCATATTCAAATTGAGATAATTTAACAGATAGACCATGAAATTGTAAATGACATAGGCTTCATAGCACTCGCGCAACGAATCCACATAGATTGAGTGTTTTGGAAAGAACAAACCAATCCACTGTAAGACAAGATTAGATTTCGATTATGTCAGGTTTTATGGGTTTCAAGTTTCCGTATCACAGTAGCTGTCGATTTTGTTTGACCCACTTACCGCATTCATTGCATAGATAGGCACCATCCAGAGTATTCGTATTATATGCTTTTGTAGTAAAGGTCTCGTAAAGTGGATAACATGTTGAATGATGTGCCAGATGGATACGGGAACGGCAGAAAGCACAAATAGGCCGCCAATCAATATTAATTGGTCTTTGCGTTGGAAGCCATCCTTCACTGAATTCACAATGAGCAGCGGCACCACAATTATTGCAAATATCACATAGGTGACAATCAGCAGAGGACGTATCCAAATACGCCAATCCCCACAGAAGCGGCGTATATCCAGGCGACACATCTTCTTACCACCTACTGCACCAGTCACCTTTTAAACTTTTGCTTTTTGCACAGATTCCCTATGAAAATTTTGCTTTCGTTGTCACCTACAACCCACACACAACACACACGAACGACCAAACAACAAAGCAACAAATTTCCTGTTGTTGTTGTTGTTGACGTTGCTGCCGCCCCGTGTCTGTTTTCTTTGTTTTCTTTTTGTTTCCAGTGTTATTTTATACGACATCCATTCCAACCGGCAATTGATAAATATTAATAAACATTTTATTAAAACTATTCTTCTATTGGGGACTTAAAAAATCAAAATTTAACTTATGAATTTGTGCTGCAATTTCAATACGGGCTAGCAGACTTATCCGATTATACGGGGCGCCATCCGAAAATACTGGGAAAAGGTTAAGCAAACGAATGGCACTTCATTTTGACACTATATTGTTTGCCCATTAGTCAAGTCATCAACTATTTCTTCAATATTGTAAGAATACAATAAAGAACTATGCTTCAAATTTTAATACAGTTGGTACATTTTGTAGCGAAAGTCGTATTTCCCGCTTCACGAAAATTAAAAATAGGAGTCATTCGAGTATTTGGCAACTCAGTTTATGGCGTAACCTGATGCTTAGTTGTTGGTATGTGCGAAGAATGTTCAATCAGCAGTTTTTCACAAATTTTGATTCTAATATATAATATAATAATATTCTAATATTCTACTCATATTGCAAGGAGTCTGCTTTATTTTGCTCTTCTACTTTGCTTTAATACTAGTAAGTTATTTTTAAATTTCAAAAATCAAAATTTTAACTAACGGCATTTATAAGGTCGTTTTTAGCTATGGTATAGATAAAGCAGCAAAAAAATCCTGAAAGTATTTTTAGAACACTTTCAAATCGAAGCAAGCAATGAAAATTTAGCACGATCAAATGAATAAGAACTTTTTCTTTTCCGCTTTCTAACTTTACATTAGACTCTTCAAGTCAGAAAAGTTTTGTGGAGAAAGTTTTGACAAAAGTCGAATAATAGAATATAATAAGATTAACCTTGTCCTGGATGAAAACTTAAAATTAAACCTTTCCTTAAATCTAAACCTTTCCTATTTTGATTTCTTTTTCGCAATTAAATTAAGCTTAAACTTTCTTTTCTTTATAATTATTTTCACCCATCAAAAAGATCTTTGAGAAGATGTCGAACAGCAATTGAGAGGACTCATAATATCCATTTTCTGTTCGAGTGCAAATCGTAGCGACAGCTAGATTGTAGAACGGAAGTAACAATTATAAAGCTATGAAAAGATGTGTAATGTAACAAAGCGTGCCCTTTCCGAGTTTTATCTTAGGCTGTTATAAGCTGTTAAAGATAGTTTCCCTCTTTTTAATGTGTTCGACTTTTATCTAATTGACCTAGATGCTTGTTTATTCAACCTGACACAACTAAAAATAAACTTTTGTCGAAAAAGATAATATATTCTTTCGCGCCAGCAATTAAAGAATGTCAATAAGAAAAATTTGAAAAATTATCGACAGCATTATTCGATTTATTTTGAAATTCCTCCCAATTGGTCGAGATGTTTTAAATATTATTGCCGAATTCAAAGGCTTCTTATAAAAATCAGGAATATGTCGAAAGCATGTCCTTTAGATTAACATCATTAAATTGTTTTTTTAATTTGATATTTATTCAAATATAGACATTTATTTTTAGACCCTTCTGTTCTGAAGCTTAGATTAGTTCTCAAAAGAATTTGTGGATAATAATCGCATAATTGCATAGAATAGAGATATTGTTGTATTTTAATGTTATATGTATACATATATTAGATTTATATAAATTGTGGCTTAGGTTAATATATAATTGCGTTAAAAGTTAAAAAACATACAATTAATTGCCGAAACCAGATCCGTGACACATTTAATTGTGATGATTTAAAAATAATATCGCATCAATTTGATTTCCAGTAAGCATAAACCTCTTATTATAATCATAAATCTGATCGCGAAGTGTTCTTTTGAAATTAAGTGTCACGACACCGGGTACTCCATGATAGAGACTTGCTAAATCGCGCAATGTTCCATAAATGTGACCCATTTTGGACCACCATTCAATGGGGGATTCATCCAATTGTACAATTACTTCATTTCGGTACCGTTTTAAATCAGTTTCCACAGTGCTATCGGCGTCCCGCTTTGGTGTACTGGGAAATTCCGTAATGTCAAATAAAAGTTCCAATTCTAAATTGTATAAAAGAATAAAATGAGAAATGAACAATTTAATAAAATGGAAAGATCCTCAGTTATAATAGATATAGAAATATCTATGATTTAACTGTTTTGTATACTTACTTGACTTTTTGCTGCTGTTGCCAGCAGAGCCACCGATCTTTGGCTCCGTTTTAATATTCACGGTGGGCGTTGTGTTTACCGATGTGGTAGCTGCAACTTCAGTTGGTTCATTTGACCCGCCAACTGATAGAGTGTTAAAGGTTTTGTTGTATTTCTGTGTAAGCGAACGCACAGTTCTGTCCAAATTCTCAATAGTTGTCAAGCGATGGAAACGTGGATCAAGCAATGCAGCACTGGTGAGATTATCATTGGAAATGACGTGAGATTGCAAGACACTTGCAATTGTTCGTTTAACATTCATCATCAGCGAATCATCTTGCTCAGCAATGCCCAATTTTTTAATTAATATTTTTGATGTTATCGGTGATAGCATGCTGCAAAGTGGCATATCTTCGCCTCGCAAAGTATCCAATGCAATCTAAAATATAATTATTTGCCTATATTTCTATTTTTACATTTTATAATGATCATCACATACCACTAGGGCACTAAGAGCCTCTGTGACCGATTTGGCTGACATTACCAATTGGTCCATGTCCTCGGACCACGATATTGATTCGGCAAAGAATTTCAACAGCTCGTATAGAGTCCAGGGGAAATGCTCATTGTAAGAAGGTAATTCGGATACCTTTGAGCTGATTTCAGCTGAATGTCTTTGTATAATATCTTTGACCTGTTCCAAGAGCGCGGAAACATCTTCCAAATCAAACACTCGTCGTAGACACTTGTCAATTACAGAGACATAGCAGAGTACAATTGGAATATCTAAAATGTTTTCAAATAGAATTGAGTAATAGAAAATCTTATTGAAATACAATTCTGACAATGCAGTTATTGTCATAAAACTTACTTTTCTCTTTTAGATAATTATGGAGTAGATCTTCCTCATCCTCGTAGTTAACAATGGCCAAAGTGCAATTTGGCAAAAAGAAATCGGCTAAGACATCATCAAACACCACATAATCTGTGTACTCCAAGGTGCAATAGAGGGCACTGCGAACAGATTGGGTCTCCTCGCTGAGATAATGATGATAGATGCTAAGGAAACGACGCTGCTCCACATTAATCCACTGTTCAAAGGCCAGGGAAAAGGGTTTCTCTGTACTAAAGTCACGCACTAGGTCGCCAATTTCCAAGAATTTCGAAGCATGCATTTCGCTAATTTGCGCCTCGATCTTTTGAGGATCGGGCAAGGCCATAGATGGATTTCCCATGGCCGATCGGATAAACTCACTAAAGCCTACATCGTAAATAGACTCCACATTGCGTAAGTCCTTAATGACAATGTCAGTTAGAGCCTCGGCTAGATTGGCTATGGTGTGATAGCCGCCGCCACTATGACCAATACTTCCTCCTCCAGCTTCACTCTTAATAGGTCGAGTATAATGTATAGCAGCAGCTGGGGCTTGAACCTTCCGCTTCCGTATGGTAGAACTATACTTAATCTCCCTTGGCTCATAGGCGGCAATCGATCGTCGTTCCTCTTCCTCCTCCACAAGTTGATCAGCATCAGCATCGCCATCGTCATATGTCATGGGGACTAAAGTCTCGTATAACATTGCCTGTCCGGAACCGCCATCTTCTTCAGCCTGCATTGCAGCCGCCGCCATGGCAGCCTCATCAATATCCTCATCACTGGCGTTCTCATAATTGCGATTATTAATTACTTCCAATTTGACTCGACGTGTGCTGACATTTCGCTTGGTCAGAGGTGGATGCTGCACATTGCGCGGTGTCTTACGGGGGGGCACATGGATATCATTCTCTTGGCACAAAGCCTTAAACAAATCCTTATGCCTATGCTGCAAATGGGCACGCAAGTTGGTTGTATTTCCGTGATTGGTCAACACTTTGTGACACTTTATGCATACAACATTTTGTTTAGTGATCACCTCGTCATTATCGTTTGAGGGAAAACCAAAATAGCGCCAATAGACGCTCTTCATTTTCGGCGAGTACAGTTTGGAAAAATTTAACTGGGACACATCTTCATATTTGATATCCGCCACTAGGGGTGAATCGGCCACTTCCACGTTCATGTTTTATTAATTATTCCAATTACCTTTTTCTGATAACGGATTTTGGTAGGAAAATAAGCGCGCAATTTCTCGATTATAGATAGTCAGAAAACCAATAGTCAATAGTTTTTTTTTTATCTGTGTATCAGACAAAGTACAGTTAGGGTCAATCGATAAAGCTGTCCAATGCTCAATCGATAAGGCTTGTAAATGCTCTCGCGACTCGTCGAAAATGCAACACTTCAAATGCTTTGCAATTAATTGAATTAATTTTCGATTGTTTAAACTTATTGCATTGACTTTTCATGTGCCACACAAAGTGAAAATGTGTAAATTGTCGAGAAACAAGAATTGTGCGTTTTCAACACTGATTGCATCACCAATCGATAGCTGGGGAAATATAGTAGCGAGAAAAAGGGAAATTATAACGTCACAAGGGATTTTTTAATTTGTAGGGCTGGCACTAGTAATGGCAAAATAAAAAAATACTATTTATTTACTGGCTATTTTTGGTTAATGGTTAGCTAAACGCTATACTATATGAAATGGCCAGCCTTTATAATATACTTTTTAAAATACTTTCATTTGTTTTACAATTTTCTTAAGAATATGGATAAAATTTATTTCATTTTTATATTGGTAATAAAAGTATGTATATATTCACATCTAGGTAAATTGCAGTTTAGTTTTGGTGTTTTAATTATTTATATGATTTAAAACGGGCTTATTAGTTAACTATAAAAACCCTTTTTTAGTCGTTTGACAGTAATAGCACTTTTTAAAAATTTTTGAAAAGACAACAATCTAAATATGGAAGCAACATTAACATAAATGTCTTTTTGGATTTTAATAGCTTATATGTCAGCACTCTTTTAGCCGTTTGATAACTTTAAAATTATCGATATTCGATATATCGATACGATATCGACACACAACCTTAATTTCATTTCCTTTTTGATTCGTTGTTGGGAAGAAAAGGTGCGTGAAATTTTGTCGGCCATGAAAATAAATGAAATAATAAGCATTTCATGCTTACTAATGATGTCGAAAATTAACGGTTATGTTTGGCTATGCTTCACTTATTAAAAGCAGTAGCAAAATGCCTAACAATTGCTCAAAAAATTCCTAAAGATGTGTCCTGGCCACGTGGGGCGCTTGTTGGGTTAGATTTGTGTATTAATATGTCTATGTTTATGTCAACAGCCAATCTTAAATCGCCAAGATGGGTAAGGGTAACAATATGATTCCAAACCAGCACTACCACAAATGGTGGCAGCGCCATGTGAAGACCTGGTTCAACCAGCCGGCCCGTAAACTCCGCCGTCACCAGAACCGCGTAAAGAAAGCCAAGGCTGTGTTTCCCCGCCCAGCCAGCGGTGCCCTGCGCCCAGTGGTCCGTTGCCCTACAATTCGTTATCACACCAAATTGCGTGCCGGCCGTGGTTTCACTTTGGAGGAGCTGAAGGTTAGCGAATCTGTCTATCTGTTTGCTAAAAGATAAAACATACTAAGATTCAAACTCTTTTTACAGGGTGCTGGTATCAGCTATGGCTTCGCCAAGACCATTGGCATTTCCGTCGATCGTCGTCGCAAGAACAAGTCGCTCGAATCCCGTCAGCGCAACATTCAGCGCCTTAAGGAATACAGAAGCAAACTGATTTTGTTCCCCATCAACGAAAAGAAGGTGCGCAAGGGTGAATCTACCGTTGAGGAATGCAAATTGGCCACCCAGCTTAAGGGTACAATTATGCCCATCAAGAAGGAACAACCTGTTGTTGAGTTCCGTGAGGTCACCCAGGATGAGAAGAAGTTCAAGGCATTCGCTACTCTGCGCAAGGTATGTCTCCATAAACAATTGTATTCAACTTAAAACCACAATAATAATTGGCTCTCATCTGCTTTTTAGGCTCGTACTGATGCTCGTCTGGTTGGCATTCGTGCTAAGCGTGCAAAGGAGGCTGCTGAAAGCGAGGAGGGTGCCAAGGCAGATCCCAAGAAGGCCAAGAAGTAAACAGCTCCAACTCGACCTGATAATTCTGTCTACAATAACAACTACCAGAATAAAGTTTTAGTTTTTTCATAGACATGGAAGACATTTTGTTGCCAATTATTTGCCTGTGAGAAATATGTTGAAATATGCTTTAACGGTAGTGTTCAGATCAAATGCACAAAATTGATAGAAAATCTGCGGAAGCTTTAACTTGACAAGAACTGATTTATTAATGTTTCACATTATCTTAAATGCGTGGTATTCAATCTATAAATGGAAAGGTTTTTAAGCAATTGAAAATCTTTATTCCATTAATCGTTTTCATTTGACATCGCAAATGTCTTCACAAGTATCATGTTTTCATTGGATTAGCATTTCGAATAATAGAGATATTTTTGCAGCTTTGAAATGAGATCTTCAGTGTAAAGTGTTTTTAACAATTATATAATTTAGAAGAATCTTTAGTAAGTACATAAAATTAGTAAGATCCAAATTTAATGATCGTGGCTTGAGAAAAAAATTTTCATGTGACAGATTTGTCGACAGCTGTAGGAAGAGTAATTCGACTAATTCTGCTCAATAGCGATATTTTCTAAACATATCAAACTTTTAAATACCAAATTTCGAGGGAATCGCAAGTTATTGATCTAGAATCTAATTCTTAAATGATAATTGTGGTTTAAGAGAAACGTTAAAGAGTTATTTAGTATTTAAAACTATTGAAGTATTTTAAGAAACAAAACATCCTCTCTCAGATCGTTAGTTCTAGGAGTCTCGGAGGAGATTGTGTTGATCCAGACAAACGGACAGTTCTATAATAACTCATTACAACGTATGATGATCAAGAATATATAAGAACATACTTTGTATAGTCGAAGATGCTCTTTCCTATAAATTGCAAGCTTCCGACCAATGATATGCCCCTTTTGCAAGAGTATGATGAGTGGGAATTGACTCGCAAGACAAGGGACTCTTAAAATAATTCGAATTATCAGGTGCTTGAAATAGTGAATGGTTCGAAATTTTTAAGAGAAAATAAATAAAACTTCGAATTAAGTTTTTTATTTAACTGCTAATGTTTTACATATTTATAATGTGAATTGTTCATCTACTTGAACATAGTCGGAAAAACTCACACCGCTGATGTCTTCATCATCTATAACTATTTATTTAACTCTTAAAAGCCAAACCTAGACACCAAAAGACTTTGAATTGTTGAGCGTTTGACCATATGAGTTCGAATCACCGCGAATGATTGTTTCGTTCGAATTGGCAAGTGCATAGAGATTTTATAGGGGACTCGTGATAAGTTTGAATTAACGAGAGTCTACTGTATTATCAATATATAAATAGTCAATGATTAAGCGGCACTATTTAAATTTTTATATTCAAATATCAAATTTGATAACAATTCCTTGAGAAATAAAATTCTAATTTTGTCAATAGTCCGATGCGATAGCTTCATTTATCGTTTTCAAACGATTTTAACCCAATAATAAAAGTAACAACACTTAGAAGACATTATGTTCGGTAATTCTAAAAAATAAATTTGATAGATATGTATATAGACGTTCATTCCATATACCAACTGAACGTCATTTGTAGCTTTCATATAAAACTGCATTTCGCCAATGTTCTTTTCTCTTGCATTTGTTCTGGGTACGTTCAGGACATTGGTTTAGCTGGAGTCAATCCGACAGCTGTGTGCATTGTGTCTGCTATTTATTATCGTATCCTTTGTATCCTGCACACGGATGTCAATACAAAGATTGTCGTCTGTTACATCATTTCAACTTTGTATTGTCTTTTTCTTGTTTTGTTTTTTATTCACAGCTGGAGCAGGCAACGTTTGGCATTTTTGGGCAATGTCATCGTCTTCTGGTTTTTCACAATTTTGCGGTGACAATGGAAATGACATAAAATAAGAAACTGACTTCTATTCGATATCTAGAGGTTTTGTATTTAGATACATATGTATGCACATATATCATTTACACTGGAAATGTTTGGATTGTGGAGCTCCTGCTGAAGATAATTCGTCATGTTGGAACCCATTATACAGAAATTAAAATAAAATCCTTTTCTTCTTACCTAATATAAATTATGAACTTCTAAATTTGGTAATCTAAAAAAACAGAATTCTTACAATCCACCAAATAAACCTTTTCATATCTGGACCGGTATAAATATTATAAGACCTCAACATATGATAGTCCACTTTTATCTTGTAATATATTTTGGTGGTAAAAAATTGTTTATTTTAAAAGCTTATTTGGTTCTTTTTCTTTAAATACAAATCTAATGAATAAGGAACAGATTCCAAAGCAATATAAACTTATTTAAAAAAGGTTTAAAATGAGTTCCGATATAACAAAACATATTGGTAACCAAGTGTTGTATTGTGTTGAAATTCAATTATAATCTTCTATTTATGTCATTTTTCAGAGTCTTCTATTTATGTCGTTTTTCAGAGTCTTCTATTTACATATGTCGTTTTTACTTAAAAATGCAGACAAATTCGATTTTTGAGAGTGTAATATTAAAATGAATATTTTTGATTTCTTCGAAAAATGTAAATCATTCCGAAACTACTACAGAAAGTATTTTCTGGGAATTGTCCGATCAAAAAATCTCTTCACAAAAGACCATTTTATATTGGAAAGAACAAAAAGGAGCTACCGGTAAGTCAAAAGGTATTAGAAGAACAGTTCAAATACTCTATTAGAAGTTTTCTCTGTGTAATTCTTCTTATTTCGAACCTCGTGCATTATAAGGAACAAATAACAATCTATAAACAAGTGTTTATTAAAGGGTTAGGGGTGGTCGGAGGCATGAAAATTAAATTGTAAAAAGTGATTTTCGAGTTAAAGTGTGACAAAGTGTTGATTTTGATGTAATCACGTTTAAATTTTTGGAAGTTCCATAGCCATAGTTGCAAGGTATGAGGTATAGATATCTCCGAAAATATTAATCGAATTGGTTTCAAATTTTCAGATAATTTTATTAAGACTTTAAAGTTTTTAAAAATTACTTTCATCGAAAATATAGATAATTTTATGACATGTTGATGTCAGTAATTCCTAATTATTATTTAATGCAGAAAGCATACTTGGATTCCAATGGTTTTTACTTTTCCCAACAAACTATTTCTGTATTTACATTCACAACATTTACAAAATAACCTCTATAAATACTTAAATCTAACCTATCGCACCACAATTGACCTCAGTATCAATTCATTTGCCGGGGATCAAGACCTTCCTCCCTTTGTCCTTGTTAAATGCAAACATCTGACCACAAAAAAGAAAAAAAAGGAAATCAACAATTATTTCCAAGATTTATGCCCAACTTTAACATATGCAAAAACAAAACTTCAGAAAAAGGGTTGTGCTCATCTCATCTCTTCTCCGCGAACAACTGTGGAACAACCCAATTCAATTATCTGGTCTAGATGATGCTGCGGATGCGGATGCTGTGTTGTTGCTGCTGCTGGTGGTTGGTGGTGCTCTAACTTACCCGCACCTTGAACCTTGTTTATGCATTTCACTGATTTTTATTTCATTTAACCTTGTTTTCTTCTTTTGTCGCTTGTTTCGTGTCAAATGCATTCAAATTTTTATTATTGAAATTTATGAGCGCAAAAGTGATTTTCCACATAGTTTTTCCTGCGGTCCCTGGATTTTTTTTTATGGCTTTTGGGGTGGTGATTCAAAGAGAGTTTGTTGGGAGGGGAGGGAGGTAGATTACTTGGTAAACAAGTAACCACCGCCATGGCTTGGCGTGCCTCGTAATTGGCAATTGTTTTTCTATTTTTGTGTGTCACCTTTTTTTTTCTTTTTTTTTTTTTTTGGTGACAGTTGCTGCCGAAACTTTTTCCACTTTTCTTTCTGCCTTTATTTTATATATTTTTTTTGCAACATGTGCGTTTTCTGCTGGCAAATCAAATGCAGATTTTTATTTTATTTTTGCGGTTCATTTGAATAGAGGTAGATAGATAAACAGGAGTGAAATAACAATTTAAGCCAACTGCTCAGTATTGAAAATATATTAAAATCTAGTTTTATTTTATATAAAATGCGGCAGCATAGGTAAAATTTATTGAAGTCATAATTGTTTAAGCATAAATATCAATCGTTTAGCTGGAAAAAGTTTTCTGAAAAAAGGTTTAATTTAAGGAAAATCAGTTTGGTTACCGTTTGATTGAAAAACGTTTTTCAAAGTTTGGTTTACTTAATGAAAATGAATTTACACCTTAAAAAAAGATAAAATGTAACTAAAATAGACAATATTTATGCTTTCGTTTTTATTATATTCCCTTATAAGAACTCTAAAATAAATTTATATTTCATAATCTCTCAATTTGATCTCTTTGGAAAGTTACATATGTATGTTTATTAAACTTTGTCAAATCGAAATTAAACAAAAGAAATATACTAGCAAAGCAAAGTTTACACAGCTAAAATCATATTAACATTCAGTGTTGGAAATATTAGTCACACCTCATAGTTCGTTTTAAGTGTTGGAAATGTTACCCACACCACATACTTCGTTTGCAGTGTTTGGAGGTGTTATCTACACTTCAAAGTTCGTCCCTGTACAAATTGTTTTGGAAAGAGCAGGTGCCGTTTGATATGCGTTTCGCGAAAACTTGGTTGAAAGATGGAATTTTTGCCTATTGTTCCGCTTCCTGACTTTACACACCTTAAATTGCATTTAAATTTCATGTTATATTCGTTTAATATAAAATCACTTTAGTATAAAATTCAAGTCCCATTAAAACATAATTGTCAGGAGACGAGCCACCAGCCAACAGCAGGCATCCCATTCCCAAGTCAGTGGGTTAATCTGCATGTGGTAAGGCTGATGGGATTGCAATCGATGGTTCTCCATCTGCATTTGTATATGCATTTATGTGAGTCTCAGTCATCTGCACCATAAACGCAATCAGTGCTTAATGATCCATACAGCAATTGGATTAGTTGTTCGTGTCCTTGCCTTACAGGCAAATACACAGACAGGAGCAGCATCAGGATCTGGGCCCCCTACCCTACCCTGCTCAATGCTTATTTTGTGATTTACATTTGAAGGATGTGTTCGGCTTAAGCTGCTGTAGCAACAATTTAAAACATATGTAAAATCTTCTTGAATTTCCCATTGATAATTGGGTTAGGTCGTCTTGTGGTTTCATTAAATTGCATTCAATTTCAGTTTATAGTTTATGAAAATTTTCAGTTGACTCAAGAAATTAAGTTTACAACAAGTTGACATGAATATTTTATGCAATTTAGTTGAGTGCATTCACAAGTACATAAAGATATTCTCTTGGAACAACATCACAATCCAATTGAAAGTAAGTTTGAAGATTATGCTGGACGATAAATTTCTTTAAAGGCATTCCAGCTGCAATAAATATTAGAAATGAGCGAAACATTACAAAAAGCTAATAAATTTTGCTTATATGTAATTTATTTCAATAACGTTTCAAGATTTCCAACTCTTTTTTTTTAGTCACTCGTCTCATGTTAGGTAAATAGTAGAATTTGTAAAATTTCTGTAGATTGATTTTATTATTATTGTCTTTATATTAATTTTTCTTTACATAAAAGAAAATAAATCCAATCCAAATTGGTGTTCTCATTCTCCAGTGAAATGTCAATCGTATTACTTTTCGATGCTACTTCCGAATCTCATTATCTATCGAATGAAATGTCAAACGTTTTGCTTTACGAAACAAAGTTCGAATCGATTTCGGTTTTTCTTTTGCGCCAGTTCAATGGCTTACTACATCAGCTGTTTAGACATTACCTGTCGACTCAAGGATCATAGTCAAATCATAAGAATACTTTAGTAATATTAATATTAGACTGTTAATAATGTTATCTTTTAGAATTTCAGAAAAACCTTCTTGATGTGTCTTAAACTAGTTATGCCCATGCTTATTAACTGGAGCATTTACTTTTTCGAGATTTAACCGCTTTAAACAACCAAAATAAGTCATTTCGAATTTCCACAATGATCGGAACCGGAACAGATCGATTTGATTTCTATTGCTAATATAGTCGACTAATGTGTTTAATACACAATTCAAATGTCTCATAAAAAAATTCTAGCAAATTTACATATGTCTAAGATGAGAACAGGCCAGTGAATTTTTTTTTATAAATTTTCTTCTTGTTAAATTGGTGCCCGTAGTTAAAGTCCTCGATGAAGACAAAATTCAAATATATTGGGATTATAAAACTGTATCATTTATCATTTTTGATTCAAATTATTGATATCGGTCTGCTTTACGAATTGTGGGCAATCTAGAAAAGAACTTTAAAGAAAGGAAAAGATTATATTATTATATTTACGTTTTCATAGCAGAGGAAGGTGGGGTATTTTGAGCCAAAAATTTTTAAAATAAAGCAAAATTACATTTTTGGAAATTGCCATGGAAGTACCTAATTTTCAAATATTCTATTAAATTGTTGTTACCAAAAGAAAGGTGCTTCATAATAAAATTCCCCTAGTTCAACTTTGAAGTAAAACTTGAAAGAAAATTTCTGGCTATACAAAAAAGTGGCTCAAAATACCCCACCTTCTCTTATATGTATATGTATATTACACATTTGGTATCAACAATTTGTTAATAATTACACATCACTCACTCTCTTTCTGTTAATTTATTGAATTTTAGATCAAAAACTGAGAATTTTCTATGCATCAGTAAAATATTTATGTATTTTTTCAAGTCTAATCTTTCATCTTATGGCTGCCACCTCATAAATTTCACCTTGACTAATCGCTACGAAAAAAAAAAACCACCGTTTGTGTTACCCCTCCCCCGAAAAATTTATAAATACAACATAAAAAACCTTCGCTTTTACCCTCATTTTGTACCCCACATGGACAAACAATGAAATGCTTATTATTTTTCCATAAAAAATCACCCAAAAAAACAGCAAACAAATTAATCAAATATGCAAATAAGCAGAAGGCGAGGAGGCACTTATGCACCAAGGCCGAAACCAAATATGAACGAAGAACGGGAGAGGCAATCCATTATTTCTCTCAGCAATCTGGGCAATATTTTCACGCATCATCTATCAAATATTGGCAAACCATAAAAAGCGCATGTAAATGCTAATGAAAGGACACTCCACACACAGAAGGGCAACACCTCATCGATAGTTGAATATGCCCGCTGGTTCAATTTCTGTAGTCGATTATGAGATCAATAGATGAATGGAATACGGGAATACAAATGGGGGACGACGGACTGATGTCTAGGAAAACAAATCGTAAAAAACGCAAATTGAACAAATGGGCGTGAAATATCAAAATCGAATTAAAATAAATACAAAGGGAAGGGAATGCGTTTCATTTTTTTTTTTTTTGGCATATGCAAAAATATAATTGGCGAAAAATATGCAAATGAGATGATGACGAGGGACGAGGCATAGTTCTGGGAAGGGATGAGAAAGAGAAAATAGTCTAAAGGGCTTTGCAATTCGTATGTTTCGAATTGTTCTATCAAATAGAAGAGTTGAATGTCCTTATAGATGGATGTCGTGACGATGGAAATGGAAACAATGCACACTATATTCGGGCATTTCGGGTGACACCGACACGAAAGCCAACGGCAATGCCACGCCCATTTTCATTTGTAGGCCAGAAATCAATTTGCATTTGTGGGCGAAATTGGGCGTGTTGCCTTTTACAATAACAATACTAAATGACCCCCAAACCAAGGACCAACAGAATTTCGGGGCATTGTGCCAGAAAATTACAAAATTTAGCATGTCAATGCAAAATGAGATTTTGCCACAGTTTCGAGTTTTGCGTTAATTAATTTGACAATATTTTGAAAGCTTCTGGCCACAAATAATGAATATGAGCAGGATGAGAAGGAGAGGTATGCGAAGGTATGTATATGCAGCTTCAACGAAGCTTTTATTGTGTCAGAGTAAAGAACATGCTAAATTAACCTTTAACCTTTTGGCGCTGTCTGTAAACCAATCAATTTGCATTAAGTTGCACAATAAAATATTTAAAGAAATGTAAATATTTAATTAAAGGTTACTTGATGAACAAAGAACTTATCTTTTCAAATTTGTGATAATTTTCTTTAAACTTTTAAGTTTGTTAAAAGACTTTCTCAAATGTTATTCATTTAATTATTATTAAATTATTTTGTATATCTTACAAAATTATTCTTAATTTAGAATGGTTTTTTTTCCACATTTGAATTCATAAAGCAAAGTAAATCTTTGAATCATATTTCTAATTCATTGTTACAAAATATTTGTAGTTCTTATTTTTTAAATAGTTAGCCAAGTAAAACTAGATCTCTCAATAATTGAAAAGTGCAGAAATTTTTTCTTCTTCAGCCCTTTTGGTATGGAGTTTTTCTTTAAAGATACTTAAAGACAATCTTGTTTTATAGAAATAAATTTCCTGTCAATTCTAACTATTTCTACAAGTGCAACAAGTCAATGTAATTAATATTCATTCTAATTAGAATTTATTCTAATGATTAAAGCAGGCAAAAAAAACTTATGATAAAATTTTAAGGTAAGTTTTATTTATCAAGAAGATAAAGAAATTTGAAAATTTTTCCAATAGTTTCGAAAGACTTGAATCACTATTGATTCTGTAGGTATGTACTCGATAAACTCAAAAATTAATGGATCGATTATCATGAAAATTAGTATATAAATGTATTTTTCTACGGGGAAGGTTTGTATATATTCATTGACGCCACTCGCCACCAGGTGTCGCTACAGAGTAGCAACTTCTGCCCCATTCAACTGATTGTCATGAAAATGTACTTTTACATTTGAAACAAAAAAAACGTATTTTTCCGTAAGCTGAATTAACTGAGATAAATACTTCAATCGTAATTTTTTCGAAATAAAGAAAATCAATAGAATGATTTAGAATGAATTGAATAATTGTGTACTGATTTTTTTCAAGTTATTTTTCTTAAATTTATTTTAGTCAGGTACAGCTAATAAAATATAAAAAATCTCCTTAACTACTCTAGTTATATAAATATTTATGAAGTCTTTAAAACCTTTTTATTTTGGTTCTACTGATATACATTCTAAATAAACCTTTAAATGCCTTTTTTTTTAAACATTTAGGTATAATACAAATACAACTTGAAATAGTTCTTTCAAACGTTCCTTATTAAAAATTTCATTTCGGTTGATTCTTATCAAAGAAAAAACTCTACATTTGAATATGGCTCATTTTGAAATAAAAATATTGAGATATATTGAGAATATGGAGACAAAGCCAAAGTTCTTTTATAACTTAAGTTTTTTAACTTTGGAATGAATAACTTAATTTTTATATATAAAAATGAATGTTTGTCTGTATGTCATCAATGAACTCAAAAACTACTAGACCGATTATTATGAAAATTGGCATGTACATATAAATATGAATTTTTCCAAAGAGAAGGTTTGTATAATATGTTCATTGACGCCACTCGCCACCAGGTGGCGCTGCAGAGCGGCAATTTCTGCCGCGATCAACATACTGTCATAAAAATTAGTATGATATCTTGCGGTAACCTTCAGGAAGGTTGATGTGCATAAGACCATGAAGGTTTCTGTGTTGGTACCTACCAATTTTCGAACGATGACGCCAATAAATTTGTTAATTATGCCACTTTGAATTGAATATTCGTAGTTAAGATAAGTAAAACAACGTCAGTCGAGTCCACTAGTGTTTTCATAAAAATTAACTTTATATAAATGTCATGAAAAAAGATTTCAATTAAGATACATAGGAAATTTTATACTAAGGACCAAAAATATTCATTAAAACTGATTATTTGTCCCTACTATGTATACATAGCCTATATATATATATATATATTTTCAGGTTAGAAAGTGTCAACATGCTAAAGAGATATTATATTCTAATATATTTTTCAGTAATTTATATCTAATACAGAGTATTTAACTCCACTTTATTTGGTCCATTAAACCACAATTTAAAATAAGCTTTTTAAGTATCTATCTATATGTGTACAGTTATGCTTATCACATCAAGTGTCAGCCAGGAATTAGGCTAATTTTCCAACAGGGAACAGGGCAAATGATGTTCCCGCAACCCATTGAAACTGTGAACCAATTATGCAACTGTCCGAAAAGTCCCAACTGATTTCAGTTTATCGCATAATCAGTAAACTGCCAGACAACAGATTTAAATTTTCATACTAAAAAACACATGTTGGAAAATTGTCGAGAGACCAGAAATTGAAATTTACAAAATAAAAAAAAAGGAACCGCCAACCAACCCACAACAAGTGAAACATTTAAATGTGGTCGGCTTTAAAATCAAGTGTCTGTGTGTAATGCGATATATAAAATTTAAATAAAAAAAAAGGGAGAAAAAACGGTCAGATAAGGGATAGATCTAGGGCAAGGACAAGTGGTGGGTTGGGTTGGGTTTAGCTAAACCTGTTAATCAGAATACAATAGCAGCTACTTGAATCAACCGCTGGCGGACGATACTTTCGCATCGTGCCAAACGATCATTTAATCAACCCTCCAGCCTCTCACCCCACAAACATCACCAATTCACAGATATGAGGGAGGGAGTAAGCGGGGGGAAAAAAGGTCGCCTGACTTTCAATTAATCAAATTATCGCGCGCCTCGGGGGTTGGATGGTTGGACGAGGGAAGGCAGCAGCAGCAACTGCCGCCACTTGAAAATTGCAGACAGCACCACAAACATTTGTCCACTTTTTTCGTTTTTTTTTGCAATTTGTACAGGTCAACCAACATTTCATAGAGCAGACTGAAATTGGAGTGATTGTTGTTATTTGTCGTGTGCATCAATAAATTTAAAAAAAAAAACTGTCAAAATTTTTTAACGACTGTGTGACGCTTAATAACCGAAAATCGATTTGTTCAAGGCTCGCCATTGATTTCGATTTAAAGTTCTCCTATGGCCTATCCCCTTTCAATTGCAATTTCCTTTTTTGATGATATTGTGAACATTTTTATGAATTGCTGGACTAAACAATCGACCAAAATCGATTGGTTATTTTACAGTTTTTAACGTCAATGGAACATTTTTCATCCATCTAGAAAATTTCAACATGTGGGCAAAAAAGTTTCAAGTGTAAATATAATCAATCTTGAGTTTTTTTTTTTGATATAATACAATTTTTAACAAAAGTAAACAATCATTTATTGAACTTTGTTGTCTGTAAATGAAGGTTCATCTTCGTTGATTAACACTTAAAAGCAAAATATTCTATCATTTTTAACGTTTTTTTTTTTTTACTAAACTGTTTAATTAAATGTTTTTAGTTTTTATACTCTGTACCCGTAGGGTAAAAGGGTATACTAAAGTCGCTAAAATGCATGTAACAGGCAGAAGGAAGCATTTCCGACCCCATAAAGTATATATATTCTTGATCAGCATCAACAGCCGAGTCGATTGAGACATGTCCATCTGTCCGTATGAACACCTAGATCTCGGAGACTATAAGAGCTAGAGCTACCAAATTTGTTGTGAACATCCGTCTTATGCCCCGCAATTTAGAAAAAACGATTTACTAGAGAAGTTTTAAAGGAATCACATTCTTAATTGGCACCCCCAACAATGTGGCCAAAATACATCATTTGATCAATTTAGTCGAAATCGGACAATGAAAATCGAAGATATACGAATGTGCATTTTGAACTGAATTGCCAAGGCGACATGGGCTGGCAAGAGTGAGGGAGATAGCATGCGGTAGCTGTTGCTGCATGCTAAAAGAAATTTTGAATTAAGTTGCTGCCGATCTTGATTTAATATAACTAGTTGGTACAGGGTATACTCAATGTCGGCAGAGACGACTTGCTTGCTTCGTCTAGATTTCTTTATGTATTTCTTTGTTTCTGGTAAATCAGATGCTATTCCGGCTCCGCTTACTTTCGCCTTCTTGTTCAAATGGCAAATGGGTTCTTAAATACGTTTACCTAAAATTTTTATGTATAAACTGCTAAACTAAACACACCACGGAAGAATTTTTAATTTTTTATGAGAAACAAATCAAGGAACACACATAAAATCAAAGTCACTGTAAGAAAATTTATTAAATTTGATTAGTTAAAACTCAAAACCCTTTCTTTTCCTGTTGTTCTTTGATTTATATGATATCATCTTATTTACATTTTGAAATGGTAGCCTAATATATAAAGATCATCTATTAAAATTGAAAGAATATTAGTTAAATCTTAAAAATTGTTGTTTCCTACTTAGTTTTAAGGTTTATTATTATTAAGTAATTAACGCATAATTATAATTTCACAAAATCACGTAATTTAAGATGTTAAGCTAAGTTTTAAGGTATTATATGATTTTTTTCAATTTCTTGTAAATTTGTGATATATGTATATTTTGCAAAAATTTCAAGCCAATTCAATTATCAAAGATAAAGCAATTTTCACCTAAGTGTAAAAACTTAAATCGTTTTTTCCACAATTGGCTTTATCACCAATAATAATTGCTGTCTTAGAATCATATCAGCTCTATTAAACACCTTTTTCAAACAAATTGATTTAAATTAAACAACTATTTGTTAAAATTGCATAAAAATTTGTTATTTTAAGACCGAATGAGCCTTAGCCTCCTAATATAGAACTCACTCTTTGTAGTCTTTTGCACCTGTGTAATGTGATCCCAAGGATTTCACTATTTCCATTTCTTCTGCAATGACAAAAAAAAAAAACTAAAAAAAAAACATGATACAGATAAAGCCCTCGACAAAAAAAAAGCGATAAAAAACACACAATGCACTCATCTAACCCTTTTTTTTTTCAAATCATTAAAATGCCATATACTCAAAGTCCAAGTCAATGGTTGTCTAACATGCATAATTTAATGTTTGTGAAACTGTAACACTGTCGCACATATTTCACTTCATTAACGGGTCGCGATGCACCCTTTACTATATATTGTAACCTTAACCCTTTGCTTTCTCCTTCCTTTTTGGTCAGATTCGGAAAGACAGAACGGGATTGAGAACTGAATGAACAACAGCATATGCAAATAATGCCGCATCATTAGTGCGTGTGGCGGTGGCAACAACAATTGTATAAGGAGTGGAAAGGGTTGCAAGTGTAGCAGAGAAGCACGTGTCGAGCACCGGCTGCAGAATATTTGGACTGCACTCAATTTGAAATCTGTGACCTCTAGCCGGGGTCCTAAATCCAGAGAATCTACAGACAAACATGTATTTGCATATGTTGCTGTTCGCACAGCCATAGAATGGGGAAATTTTTGAACAAAAAAAGGGTTAGATTATAACCAAAACGCCTTGTCAGCGATATAAGATGAATGAACTTTGTTAGAAATCTGTTCAACTAACTTTAAAGCCGCCCCAATTTGTATCATCATCTTCATAGCTTTTGACCATTTTTTCCCACACACAGACAGACAGACAGTCAAAGAGCAAATTAAGCCACAACAAATTTGACCTTGTCAAATTTTGGCAACACAAAAGAATAAGAGAAGCGAACACAAAGAACTGCCAAGAATAACTAAGTATGTATAACCAAATCGACTGGCCTTTTTCTCAGGATTCATTATTTTTTCTGTTTTCTTAACCTGCTCGACAAGGCAAGTGAGTTTGTTGTTTTTGGAGATGGGGGTCTTCAGTCATGATACTCGGGATGGGGGTCCACGTTTGATCCAACTCATAAGTCACGCCGTCGTTTTGTAGATAAAACGCTTCCTTTTTATACCCTGTACCCATAGGGTAAAAGGGTATATAAAAGTCGCCAAAATGTATGTAACAGGCAGAAATAAACATTTCTGACCCTATAAAGTATATATATTCTTGCTCAGCATTAGTGGTCGAGTCTTTTGGGGCATGTCCGTCTGTCTGTTCGTCTGTCCGGATGAACATGATTTTGGTAGCTAGAGCTACCAAATTCGGTTTGTAGATCCATCTAGTATGTAGGCAGTCCAAGTTTGTTTCAAATTTTAGCCACGCCCACTTTAGCCGCCTTAATTAAGAAAAAAACGTATAACTAGAGCCATATTGAAGGCCATATTGAATTGTTTTTTGGCACATTTAATAATACAGCCAAAATGCACTTGGTGACCAAATTTAGTGCAAATCGGACAATAAACATCGGAGATGTACCCATATCAGTTTTGTACTGAAAAACTATGGGCGACATTGGCAGGCAGGAGTGAGCGAGACACCATGCGGTCGCTGCTGCTGCATGTTAGGCGAATTTTATTTTAAACCGCTGGCGAATTTGAGAGTGTTTGCCTACATTAAATATCTCTGCTTGGTACAGGGTATAATCAACGTCGGTAAGGACGACTTACTTGCTTCATTTTATATATCCTTACAAAATAAAAGGGTATATTAGCTTTGGGCTAATAGAAGAGAAGGTAGGTAAATAGAACTGTATACTGTAGATTGGGATCTGGGAGATTGAGCTATTTTCTTTATGTTTATAGGAAAAGCGTTATAACCGAAATTTTCGATTGTGACTTTGCCTTGTTTTATATCCTTGGGAATAGCTTCAAATTCCCTTTAAATAGTCCAGTAATCACTGGACTGGTTATTCGAAATAAAATAAAGATCCTTTTATGTATAAAATTTTAAAATAGAAATGATCTTTTTCTTCCCCGTTTATAGCTTACTATTCATGGTCTCTGTTCAACTTTCAACTCCAATATTTTAACCGATGATTCATTTTTGAAGAATCAGGAAGAATATCTGAACTTCACTAATATAGAAATTTCAAATTATCTCATGCTATCAATTTAAAATTGATACAACCAAAAAAAGAAAAAAAAAAGGTTTTACTTAGCCTTTTTCCCATGTGGGTTTACCAAAATTTGTATTCTTTTTTTTCACATCATGACACCATCTACAAGTACGCAGCATCCCAGTGTAACCCACTATGTAGGCTTTTTTTTTTTGTTTTTTGGTTTTGCTGGACGCCGCCAAGTGCAAGATGGAACCTCAGTTTCAATTCTGCCTTACCGACATGTCTGCAATGTTAAGGGAACTTGCGCAACTGGGAAGATACGATAACCAACAATACAACAGGCCACAACAAAGAGGCAAAGAGTGTTGAAAAAAGAGCAGCAACAACAACGGCACGACAAGATGAGATGCCTCCTCCTTCGTTTTCTTTCAAGTCTCCTTGATCCCCGTTCCTTTGGTTTGAGAGACCAAGTCAAGGCATATGCATATACAAGATGATGATGCGACGATGTGATTGAAACAAAACATCTTATTATTACCTTCGACCGAACGAACGAACGACCGGCCAAAAGAAACGACCCCGTGCGACCTCGATGTGGACCTGGACCAGCAACAACAACAACAACAACAACGAGAACAACAATGATGCAAAAAAGAGTGCGCAAAAATAATTCCCACGCTCAGAGGTTGCCTTTTTGTTGTCCCATATAAGGCGCACTCTTTTACGTACGAGTATCTTCTTTCCCCCCCTCCAGCTCTGCATGTCCGCCCTCCCATTTTGGTAGTGTCCAAATTCTGTGGTCGGTTTTCATTGCCCTCTGTCTCTTCGCCCCACGCCCAAAAAAAAACACAAAAATTCCTGATGAAAACAAAAACAAAAAACTACAACAAAAAATGTTGTGGGCTGGATCTGAAGTTTTGTGATTGATTTTACTCTGGTCATGGTCTTGAGCATAATTTCTTGACTTTCACAGCTCATTGAGCCTGAAAAAGTCGCTCAGCTCACACGGCCCGTCGAAGACAATGCGAGTGAGAAACAGAGATGGGGTTTGCGGGAGGGGATATAGAGCAGTGCGAGGAAGCAGGTTGACAATCGACAGGTATCAAGTGGTTAGGTCTCATAATTATAGTTTTTACCGATGCGTAAAATGTGTTGGCTCTGATTTTTTTTTTTCTTTTTTGGTAAGTTTTCAAAATTGCTTAGCAGGGGTAGTCACTTGTGCCCAAGTAATGTTATTTCGTCGTGGTTGTGGTCAATCAAGCGTGCTGGTCGAGGGACAAAAGTCAGGCCATATAGTTAACAGATTCGAAATGTTTGACATGCAACAATATTTAGAAAATTTAAAAGTAATTGTGTTTGGAAATGTATAGTTTTGGAACAACTTGGTTTGGAAATGCATGTATAGTTATAGTACAGAGCTTATTTAAATAAATGTCTTTGTATTTGAGTTGCAAAATATTTAATCTTTTTCAACTTTATTTTAGCAATATCTTATCCGATTATAATCTATCTATCTATTAGTCTATGTAAACGGCTGGATAAATTTGGCTAATTTAGGTTTGTCGAGGCTCAGGAAAAGTTTTGAAAGGTGAGTAAATATAATAAAAATCTTACAAATTTTATAAAAACCATAATTTTATTTTCAAATAGAAATAGAGATGGTAGATTGTAATTGATTTTCGATATTATCATTGATTTTTCATTTAAAATATCGTTACAACTATTTCTCAAATTAAATAATTTCTCTCTGAGAGAACATCTTGAAGTTTCAGTTTCCAGTACTAATTGTTTGGCTATCACGAATTTTGTTTGTCCTATTAAATTTTTCAATATCTCTAGAATATTGTGTTCAAATTTTAAATCGATCCGAGCAATAGTTTCGGAGATACAGCCTTTAGAAGTCGAGTGCTCAAGGCTCAGCGCACCGCGCTCAGAACTTTCAACACGTTTTTCTCAAAACTGTGTTTTCAAAGTCGGTTGGCAAGATTTATCGAGAACTAATCAACCGATTTTTATGAAATTTTGCGGTGGTCTTCAAAATACGATTCTTAAGGACTTGAATGAATGATTTTTTTTTTCATTTACAACTATTTAAAAAATGTAGTGAAATTTTCCTTAAAATTTGCATTTTTTTGTAAAAAGGACTGCCAAAAATCCAATTTTCATTTTTTTTTTCCTTCGTTCAATTTCTAGTTTATGGTCTTAACTTAAATATGATTTTTGGTTTTTTCACTTTCGATGATCCGGTAAGGAGTTCTGCCAACGCGGAGGCGTTTTTTTTCGAGGAGTCACCGAAGGACACGTCCCAATGGCGGAGTTTTGAATATTTTTCCACAAAAATTTCAGGGATTGTTGTTGAAACATGTATCTTTATAGGAATACTAAATTGTAATAAAAATTTCATTATTTATATTAAAAAAAAATTGTTGAAAAAAGGCCATTTTTTCCTCGGGGAGACCCATGTAACCCCTTAATAACCGATTGCGGCAATATGAAGTCTGACGAGTCCCTAGGGAGTATATTTATTAAACAACATTTAATAAACATTGTTCTTACTAATAAAGAGTTTACTTAGCTAGATGAATAGCTAAAAATGTAATTTATTTTCAAAGTATTTTTGATAAAATTTCACAAAATAAAAGCTAATTTTTTTCCTTTTATCCAATTAGTTTATAGTTTTGATGAAAAATCTCTTTATTACTAATATTTAATCACTTGAGTAGTGAATCACCTTACTCTAATCTTACTAACTGCTCATTGTGAAGTTACATTATTTTAATTTTATTAATTCACAAAAAAAAAATATCAAAATATTTTCAATGAAAGCTGAGATCTCTACTTGTCCAACTCCGACAGATGCATGAGCAGCCTGGGAGTCAAAGTCAAAGACAGAGTTGGAGTCATAGCCTTTTGGGTCGATGGAAACTGTGTTATTGATCAGGGCCAGACTCAGAGGGTAATCAAGTTACAGACGCTTTTGATTATGCAGCAACGAACAGTTGCCGAAAATCAAAGGGCAAATCAGCCAGGCCAGTTCAGTGGCATTGCCCACCACCAAATCATCTTCATCATCATCATTATTATCATTTGAGGTCCAACAGGTTGCTCTCTACCGCGTTCCAAGGGTTGATAACCCACCATAGCCTGCCTGTGCTATGCTTTGTGCGTTGGTGGTGTGGGCTGTTGAAACTCACCACCGGTTGTGGTGGTGGTGTGGGCTGTTGGCTGTATAACCCACACCACCACCATAACCGGTGGTGAGTTTCAACTTCAACTTGTATCTGTGTGTGTGTGTGTATCTGTGGTACACTTTGGGATGCACTTGGCTACTTTTATGCCTTCAGAACCGGCATTCACTCGCGATTCGCTCTTGAGTACGGTCGTGTTCGTGTCTTCGCGTGGAATCAGAAACGTAGACTAAAATCAAATTGATATCAACTCACTTTCGTCAATCAAACCCGGTTAAAAGTTCAAAAACTTTGCTGTCTCTTATCAATTGAAATAAATTGAATGCAATTTGACTGTGGAATCTGTTGCAATAATGTTTGCCTTTGCCTAACTCACAAGAACTTTGCTAATTAATTTCTCCTCGCGTGTCAGTGTTGTTTGGAGAACGTGTGTGTTTGTGTTTCGTGTTGTTTGTCACTCATCAAGCTCTAATCGAGAAACGTAAACAAAAGCAAACGCAAAAATGGCCGACGAAAGTTTGCACACAATGCCGCTGGAGAACAATATAGACTATCATATTGTCACATTGTTTGAGCGCTTGGAGGCAATGCGCAAAGACTCACATGGACATGGCGGCAGTGGCATCAACAACCGCCTCTCCAGCACGCTTCAAGCGCCCAAGCGTAGCATGCAGGCGGAAATACGCACACTGGAGTTTTGGAGGTGGGTCATTGGGGTTGGTGTTTTAGCATTTCAGGCTCCCTCTACCCATTAGCAACTAGACCCCACACAGAGCCAACTACTGTTTGCTTTTGTGTGAAGCTTAAGTAAAGTTTTGGTTTTATTCTTTGGCTTTGCGTGCGGTTGTGTGTGTGTGTGTGTCTGTGTGTATGTTTATTGTTAAGTTTTTGGCTTTGTCATCGCCAGCTTTTCAGCCAGTTTTCATGGAGTAAAGCTGGAATAATGTTTAAGTAATTGAAAATTAAGTGGTTTGTTTTTCTTTCTAACAAACTTACATAAATATTCAAAAGAAACTCTTAGTAGTTACAGTGTGTTATTCTTTAGAAGAAAATCTGTTTTACATTAGATTGGAATATTTGTAAAATATTTAATCGAAGAAATGGGGTAAACAAAAGGAAACAACAATGTTTACTGTTTGGTAATTTTGTTTGTTATTTTTAGTAGAATTCTTTTATTATTATAAGATTCTTTTTTCAAAAATTAAAATATTTTTAGATATGTTGTGCATAAATGCATTTTATAGTTTTGTTGGTATTAAATTAAATCCTTTATCTGATGCTAATCTGAAGATTAAGAAATTTGATTATAATACCTTACTAAGTTGCTTAAATAATGTGGTTAAGGTGGTTAGCGAATGAAATCAACTTTTTGTTGGGCTGGTAATTTGATTTTGTAACTCCCTAAAGTATACTATCATTTATTAATTTATTAGCAAACATAAATAAAAACTTACTAAAGTATATTTTTTTCCTTTTTAAACATTAAATGCTGATCTAATTTAATTTATTTAGTTTTTCAAAAGTAGTTTTGAAGATGATAAAGAAAGGACGTAAATCATATTAATTATTGTTACTAATTTTAAACAATTTAATTAATTCATAAACTATTGTTTTTAGTTTTACTACAGTTTCACAAACAAAAAAGATTACTTTTAGTCTTAAATTCAAACAATTCCCCTTTTCGTACTTATGAATTCATTGCAATCCATGAAACGGCTACCTGGCAAAGTTTTCCCTATACAGCAATTTTTTTACTAGAATAAAAAGTTAATTTAATGAAATTTTTCGCAGTTTTCACATTTTTTCTGTTTTCTTTTTTTTTACCCTTTTTTTGGTTAAAAGCAATTTGTAGTTAACGTAAACGTTATATTATAATAAGATAATTATCCTTTTATCATGACTTTATAAAGTAATTAAATTTTGCGCTTTGCTTCTGCATTTTTGCACATTGAATGTCAGAAGCAGATTAAAAGGAAAAGTTTTCTGTTTTATCAGAATGGATGTAATATTTTTTTTTTCATAATTATTGTGAGAAAAGCATTATGTGCTGACCACTAGAAAAGATAAAGCATGACCGAGTAGAGTACAGTGGGAAGGATCGTGGGAGTAAGTATACAGAGTTCCAATTAAACATCGCTGCCAGAAATGAAAAAGTTAAAAAAAGCAAAATTTATGGAAATTCAAAAAGTTGCGAAAATTGCAGCTGTCTGGTGTTTTTTCTTTTTTTTTTTGCCCTCAGTCAGCTCTTCGTACTCGGTTTGTTTGATTTTTCGTTATCGTTCTTGTTGCTGGCGGGTTTGAGGGATAGAAGGAGTAAATGCAGCAGAATTTAATGTTTGTCTTGCCGTGCCCCCAAGTCCAAGTAATCGACTGACGTATTCATGTCCCCTCCCACAAATGGCAATCGGCAGCTGTTTTTTCTTATATTTGTCTTCTCTTCTCCCTCCCCTTGCCTTTTAACGTTCTTCACGCTAAATTGTCATTGGGTGAAGATGGGGGGATAAAGCGCTTGCCATTGTCCGCAAAACCAAAAAGAAGAAAAATACGAAATAAAAAACAGAAACCATAATTTTCACAATATTTACTTTAATCATACGAAATGACATGCTATATATGTATATACAAGTATTTCCATCTCTTTTCTTCTTATTGCAGATCCATCATCAGTGAGTGCTTAGCCTCGTTTCTGTATGTGTTCATCGTTTGTGGTGCTGCTGCGGGCGCTGGTGTGGGTGCTAGCGTCTCATCTGTGCTCTTGGCTACAGCTCTTGCCTCCGGCTTGGCTATGGCAACATTAACGCAATGTTTCCTTCACATATCGGGTAAGTGCGTCCAACAACCACAACAGCAATCAGAAAACAAGTGTTGTCTGGGGACACAGAAGAGGCTTTTGGGCTTGCGTGAGAATTTGCACGAATTCAACTTTGTTTGGTGTTTATACTTGTAAAGGAAAAGTGTACAGCCAAGTCGTCCGAGAAAGGATTCTCTTAGGGATTTTACTAAGCATTTCCTTAAGCTTTAAATTTGAGATACTTTTTGTACCAGGTTTGGTGAAAGTTTCCTTTTTATATCAGGGATTTCTTTTTTTCATTTATGAAAATATTATGTAAAGAAGTTGGTCAATTTATAATATTATATTAAAGTTCTTAAAAATATATATACAGGATTTAATTTGAGACATTTAGCATATAATTTATAGTATTCTTCTCTTAGTTCCTCTTATTTAAACCAACCAAATTTGTTGGGAAAAGTTTTCAGTTTTTTCCTTTACCACTTTACCACAATTTGGCACAGAAATGGTGTTGTATTTTGTTTTCATTTTTTTTTTTAATTTAAGAGAAGTCAATGCACTGTCCGTATTTACTTGTGCCCACATTCCACAAGCTCCCAACCCCAACAAGACATCTCCTTCTCCTTCTGCTCTTATCGCCCACGGCGCACTTGTAAAGCCATCGGCTTCCCCATGGTGTTGTCCTCTGTTTTTCTTCTTTTTCTTTTTTTATGTATATATTTGTTCATTTGCGTTGACATTCAAGGCAATTAAATGTTGGTTGGTTGGTCTTTAGTTCGCAAGAATTTTTTTTTTTTGTTGTAGGAATGGGAGAAACATGTGTTGGTGATTTGCTTTTCGTGTTGCTACTTATTTATTTTGCCCCTTTTTCACAGACAATTGGTTAGGCATTAAGTTATGATGTTATCTTCCAGATGCATCCATTCTCAACCAGGGAGAACAGAGACTTTTTTTTCTTCCTTCAAAGTGTCAAAATGTTGTTTAACGTTGAATTTTTTCTCCTTTTTTTTTTTTTTTTTGGAGAAGGCCATTAAATTATAAATTATGAGTAGGGTCAAATGACTGTGAAAAGTCAGTAGTACAAAAGGCTATTATTTATCAAATTTGTATTTTAATTTATTAACGTTTTGCAAAAGTTGTGAATTGAATAACAAATTTTACAAAAGCTTTTAACAACCTTTTATTTGTTTTGTTTGTTTTGCATTAAAGGTTACTTTTTAAACCAAATACATATTGTAATCATAAAAATTTAAAAATGTTTAGATCTAGAGTTACCCGATAAACATATATCTTTAAGTCTCTTAGACTAATTTAATAGAATTTGCAACAGAAATTGAAAGTACAAAGATTGTGCTAAGGTACCCAATTTTATCATATTTTACTTTTAGTTTAATCAGAACGAAGAGAACATATAAAATTTTAAGCTTAAATGAATCAGTTTTCATTAAATTTATATCTCTTAAAGCTATCTCATATCGCGTTCCTCATTTGGGTTCTGCATTTGCTTTTGTGTTGGATAATTTAAAACAATTTTGTTGTGCACACAATGTTAATCCTTTATGTTTATTTGTATATTCCATAGGAGCTCATATCAATCCTGCTGTCACATTAGCCTGCTGTGTGGTAAGGACAATTTCACCGATAAGAGCCGCAATGTACATGACTGCCCAATGTGGTGGCGGCATTGCTGGAGCTGCTTTACTTTATGGGTAAGTTTAAAGTAAATAAAAATAAATGTATATTTATACGAATATACGAATGTAGGTGGATGGAAATCAAAGACTATTGCCAAATGCAAAGTGATTCTTCTTTGAACATTATTGTTATACTATAAAGTTTTAATTATTCATTAGGACATTTGATGATGCTTGAACTTTTCTTCAACTTTTGAGCGACATCAAAACGAACAGAGAAGTTGTAACTTGGTTTGTAACTGTTCAGAACCAAACCAACAATCAAAGTCAATTGAGCATGGAATTCATTTTAAATTTTCCTTTTGCAAATCTGTGTTTCCTTGACCACAGAACATTTACATTTTGGTCCTTGGTCGTACGAAAAACTAAACAATTTCAAATTAAATGCCAACCGAAAACGTTTCTAATATGGAAAACGCATTACCAAACTGGTATGTCAAATGGCATCACCGAAAGGAAGTGAGTTAGGGATAGAGGGATATGAAGAAAATAGCATCACCAGAGGGTTGACTGTACAACAAGGACACTTTACCCAAAAACGAACAAAAATCCTATACAGGAAACACAAAAATCATGTGCAGAAAAGCAAGAAATAGAAAATTTTTTGTAT
The DNA here is from genome assembly GCA_035045865.1 of Drosophila austrosaltans. Lineage (NCBI taxonomy): Eukaryota > Metazoa > Arthropoda > Insecta > Diptera > Drosophilidae > Drosophila > Drosophila austrosaltans. The sequence goes on from JAWNOQ010000200.1 coordinate 404,713, forward strand.
AAATAGGATATGCAGGTAATGCTTGAAATCCTACTCCTATATACACACAAACACACACGCAGACACACAATGATATACATATATACATCTATTATATACACATATACGCACATTAAAAGGGCACCTGCTTGGTACGCAGGTAGCTATCCTAGGAGTTGTATCCCTACCCACGCTACTACTATCTACTAGAGAAACATCTGCCCCTTGTTCACTCGCCTCAAACTGTTTGCCTTGTGATTTCCCATTTTGTGTCCAACGCTGTCAGCAGTGAATTCTGAATTTCTTTGTCAAGAGCCTAGATAATTGTCCAAGGATACAACGCACAAAGACCTAGGGGTAGTGGTTAAATCTCTTTGCCTGTCAACATTTTTATTCCTAGAGGATATGCGTGTGGAATATCAGGCCATTGTCTCGGTTGAAAAAAAAAAAATGAGATGAAAATATCTGCGCCTGCGTAGCATTTTCTAAATTTCGCTCCAATTTTATTTTTGATCTCTTTTTCTTTAGTGTTGTCTTCTTCTTTTGCTGTACATTGAACTTAATTTTTTTCTTTTCGTTGAGAAAGTTAATGTTAATGCGTTTCCCTGCTCCTGCTGCCACCTCCACCTCCTTAGCAGCTTGTCTCTTGTCTGTGCAACATCTGTTTTTTACCCTCCGATTCCTTCGTTTATTTTTTTCTTTCGGACTGTTGGCATCTTTACTTTCTCGGAGTCGGGAATTGGAGGAGAAACATGTTTCAGCTGCTGCCACTGTGATCAGGTTCGGTTTGGGTTCAACACTGGTTTTTTTTTTGTTTTTTGTTTCGTTAAGGGTCCAATGAGTTCATCGAAACATATGTTAACCGAAAAAGAAAACTAAAAAGAAATTAAAACAAGGGAAAACTGTATATCTGTCTGCTGATTAATTGGTTTAGATTTTGGTTAGTTTCAGGGCTTTGCGGTTTCTTGAAGTTTTTATTATTGGTGTGATTGAGTTTTATGATTGATGCACGATAGTCCCTAACCATGTGTCGGTGTACAAATAATACAGCAAAGTCTGTTGAATAAACCAATGAAATTTATGGGAAAAATGTTTCAATTTTTTGGTACATCAAAATGAGGGCCTTCTGCAAAAACACTGATGTAAACGATAAATATATAGTATAACATAAAATTTGGCGTTTACACCAGGCAATCTTAAAAAAGAAAAGATGTGTCATCATGCTAAATTCCAAGGACAAGAGTTGTAACGGTTATTACTAGACTTAGTTTGAAACTGTTTCATTCTCAGTTATTCCTTTATGTTAATTGAAATGTTTCCATATATTCATATTACATTTATCCACCAATTCAAAATTTGTTAAGATTAAAATGTTCTGCTGCAATAATAAAATCTCTCGCTCTTTGTCACATGTCACTTGGCACTTATCCTAATTGCAAGGCACATGTACTATATATATATATATATGTACATGTATATGTGTATGTATACATATAATATGCCACATGTGTCTCGAAACCAGAAAACGGTATGTGCATTCTTTACCCTTAGCTAAAACAAATACTTATTGAAGATAAAACGCTCATCCCCAAGTGCTATCTTTCGTATGTATGTTTATGTGTATATTTTTTTTTTAAAAAGAACTCTTCAAATTATATATGATATGACAGACCCGCAGTATTTCATCTTCTTTGCTTGAAGTATCGATATCCGGCTCATGGAGTATTTGAATTGTCTTTAGTTTTGGCTGCTTTTTGAGCATTTCAAAGATTTACATTTTTCTTTTTTTTTTCGGTCTGGTGGTCAAAGTGCGCCAAGCACGTACCAAAACAAAAAAAAACACCAGTTTGAAAATAATAAAAGATAAAAATCAGGTAGACGTCGACAAAAAAAAATACGAAAAAGAGCGAAACAAAAATATATATATATATGGATAATTACCATTGCCCATGCTCTTTGTTGAAAAGCAAGTCCAAGTTGTCGTATGGCGCGCCTGCGCCTTGGGCAGGATGCGTCGGAAACTTGAAATCAAACACGTGTCTGCTTCACTGTTGCTCGTTTCTGGTTGGTCAGCGCAAGAGCAGCTGGAACTGAAATACATATAGGACATCCAACATATATTCTGGGCACACCTGCTGCCCAAAAAAAAAAAAATAAAGTTACAGTAGTTCCAAGAGTTGGGCATACTCACACACATACAGATAACAGAGACACGAAAAATAAAACAGGATTTTTCGAATGCGAAACACAAAGAAAAATTTGAATTTCAAAAATACCAACAAAGGGCATCGGTATGGAACTGTGAAAACACTACTACGCGCGGTGTACTTCAAAACAGGGCTTATGCCCTCTTCAATGAGTTACCATTTAAGATTTGTATCTAACATGGAAACGCACTTCCTGCAAATCGAAACAGAAAATCAATTCGGGTCACATAGGCAATTGAATTACTGAATTTCGATACACAGTACCCGTTCCTTTTACCTTTTATTTGGTTCCTTTACTTTATTTTATTTTTTTACATCTTTCGGCTTATCACATCCAACATGGAAATGGCATCCTGTCGGCTCTTCCGGTTCAGGCCATTTGTACCACAGGTGGTCCAGATACATGTGTCCCCATTACACACACACACACACACAGAGACTCACATGCAGATACAGGGAGTGAGATGGAGCAGGGTAGTCGTTGCCGTATTCAACTTGTGCAAAAATATTCCTAGAATTTATGAAATGCAATTTTATAGCCATTAAAATATGCTTTATTTGCTGGGTTTGAAATTCTCATTTTAAAATTGTCCAAATATTTGCAATTAAAGTGCAATTAATTATTTTGCAGTCAAGGATAATACATACATACATACATAAATAAATCGATGCTTCAATGCACTGTGGAGTGGTCCAAAAGATGGTGGTAATAATTTATAAAATAGATTAAATAGATACTTTAATTATTTTATAATTTTATTGCTCCAAATTAGTTATCATTAGAGAATATAGAATCAATTGATCGATTGTCTTGAGTAAACCAATTACTTAAGCTTGTAAATAATCAAAATAAAGAACAGAATTTGTTTCTTTCTCATACATATGTATATATATATATATATATGTACATAAGTATGTACATATATTAACTTAACGGTTAATAGGTTAACGCCACAGCGTAGAACAGAATTTAATAGCAGCTGTGTGAAAATAGTATTGCCACCTGATTATAGTTGATTTAGTGTTGGAAAATTCAATTCAATTTTCTGGTGTCGTGTCTATTCAAGTAAACAGCAAAATCAACGTTTTTTTTTTGAACATGATTTGTTGAAGTCAATCAGTTGGGTCACAAACTATGCACTCTCCCTAAATCAAAATGAATTTACACTACAATTCGATTTTGCGGAATAATTTTATTAGAGTATTCCACATCCACAATCCAATCAAAGTTTAGAACCAATGCCTGTCCCTAGAGAGTAAGCGAGAGAAGAGGAAAACGAGCGATGGAAATAGAAAATCCCAACCGCAAGCTTAAACCAAGCGTGTTGCACACATAACCTCACTTTACGTAGCGGATGTGGTGGCAACAAATGTGCGAGGAAATGTGTTTCCTCTTTTCATCCAAACTCACACACTGACACACAGACAGACACTAACTCGTGGATAAGTTTTCAGTTTGCTGTAAGCTTTTATTCCTTGTTGTCTGTTTTCCTTTCATTTGTTGTTTTGCTTTTTTTTTGTTGATCCTGTAAACAATTTTTGCAGTAAGAGAAGCTGAAAAGCTTAACGGCACATAAAACTTGGTCTAAAACATTTTGCCATTTCCTGCTACTTAGTTGTCTTGTAAGGTCTTTTCTCCTTTTTTCTCTTCAATTTGTTGTGCACTTTTTACTTCTTGGAAAAAAATTAACACTTTATTTATTTATGGGTAAACAAACTCCAGGACTTGAGTCGAAAATATTTTGCCAAGGGATCAATCTTTAATAAAAGTCCGTAAAATTGCGATTGACGGCCAACACTCATTTCGTATTTCAATTTGTGTATCGTTTCTGCTCATATTTGTCGGCTTATGGCTGCTTAGTATTCGCTAAGCCAGCTTTGATATGACACGACCACTTGCACTTGCACCTTTATAGACCATTGGATGCACCATCATTATCACCATCATCAACATCAACGCTCACTCAATGGCATTTCCCACATTTGTGTTTGAGTGAGTGGCTCCTGCCCGGGTTGTTCAACATATTTGCCCAACTACTTTTAAGTGCATTTCGAAAGCATTTATTTCCGGATTTTTGCCGTTTTTCAATGTTCCGGTGATGCGCCGAAAGAGAAGCCGAATAGTGGGCGGGAATTTTGTGTGAAAAGTTGTATAAATATTTGCCCTCGCTGGTGCTCCCGACCTTTTTTGTATGTATGTATGTACGTGTGTGTGTGTGCAGAAAGGATATCTGAAATTTAAGTAGCAACTTGTATTTTTGCCCGCACTTAGAAATGTGAAATAGAATTCCAACCATTTGATGGCCAAGAATTCAATAAATATTTTTAAAAGCCAAGTGCAAATATTTGAAAAACCATCGAACTGTATTGACTAATGTTAGAAATTGGATAGTTTAGTTTTTTACTATTTAGTTATTTAAAAAAAATTTTGAATAATTGAAAAAGTTTTTATTCTGCTCTGTAATTAATGCTGTTTTATAGGTCTAAAAATGAAAAATTATAAAATTGAAATTGGATTTTTCAAAACAAATAAAACATGTGTGTCAGGAGGGTTTTAACTTGGGTCCAATGAAAAAGTTTGCAGAACTTAATTTAACTTCTTCAAATCCTTACACACACACACACATATACATACATATACAGACAGCCCATCAAGATTTATCTAGCATTATGTGAACACAAATCATGAAAGGCAGCCAAAAACTTTTCCACATATCATAAACCTAGAAAAGTAGGCAACAACTTGGCCAACTCGGTAATTGAAACTTTGTCAATCGAAATAATGTGGGCGGAGAACTCGATTCTGTTTTTATGTGGGTTGAAGTTGAGGGTTCAAACTGTCATAGACATTATTATACATAAATTGTTGTCATTGACTCCAATCAACTAAACGATATTCTCCTTTCTCTTTCTTTCTAGTGTCACCGTGCCTGGTTATCAAGGTAATCTGCAAGCAGCCATCTCTCACAGTGCTGCTCTGGCCGCCTGGGAACGATTTGGTGTGGAATTTATCCTGACTTTTGTTGTTGTCCTCTGCTATTTCGTCTCCACCGATTCCATTAAGAAGTTCATGGGCAATTCGGCGATTTCCATTGGTGCGGCATACAGTGCCTGCTGCTTTGTGTCGGTAAGTATATTGAGTTTGAGTTTGACATTGGAAACTGATAATGATGCTTGGAGTGGAATGTTGAAAAAAAAAACACACACACACAGAGATACACATACATACATATGCAGACACAACGAAATCTCCGCCAAAACGCACCTGCCGTCTTTCCAGTCATTTTTATGGTGCAAAAATCGCAGCGTGACGTCGTCAATTTTTAGGTAGAGGTAGTCAGGAAGGGAATGGGGGAGAAAGAGAAGTTGCGATGCAGTAGGAAAGATAATTAATTTAACACACGGTCAGTTCGAGCTAAGCCCAAAAACCTGAGTTTTAGACTCAGGTAGAGGATCTTTGTTAGCATAACGGACACAGTTTGTCGCGAAAATCAAAAGTAAATATTTAGCCAAAACGAAGAGGAACGGAAATTTATTAAGATTAAATTACGATAAGATACTTTAAAGTAAACATTTATTGTTGAAACCAAAGAAAAATTAAGGTTTCTCCTCCACCATTTAGCAGATGTAATTAATAGATAATATATCCGAGAATTTGTGTAGATTACGTTCCCCCACAAAGGCTACAAATTTACTTTACAGAGCAATACTGTTAAAAGGATATCACAAAAGATTCCTGATTTATTATCGATTTAGTTTCCAATTAAATTTCTAAATAAATCTCACTCTTATTTGGTTTAGTTTATGACCTTTTTTAAAACTTTTCTTTCTTTTATTTATATTTAATTACAGATGCCCTATTTGAATCCAGCTCGCTCTTTGGGTCCATCGTTTGTGCTAAACAAATGGGACAATCATTGGGTATATTGGTTTGGACCTTTGGTTGGTGGCATGGCATCTGGATTGGTTTATGAATATGTTTTCAACTCTCGTCGAAATTTGCGTTATGCCAAGGCCAGCATGGATAACGACTCAAGTTCTATACATTCAGAGGATGAGCTAAACTACGACTTGGACATTGAGAAACCGAATAAATATCAACAATCTCAGGGCACATATCCTCGTGGTGGTCAGACAAATGGTGTCATTGGTGGTACTGCTGGATCTCAGGCTCAACATAATGCGGCTAATATGGCTCAGATAACTGGAGTTGTTGGTGCCGGAACGGGCAACTACTGTCAGAATCTATACACAGCTCCACCATTATCCTCGAAGTATGAGCAGCACCAGGAACCGCTCTACGGTGGCACTCGATCCTTGTATTGCCGTTCTCCGACTCTAACACGCAGCAATCTGAATCGGTCACAGTCTGTTTATGCCAAGAGTAATACGGCTATTAATAGAGATATTGTTCCGAGACCAGGTCCTTTAGTGCCGGCACAGAGTCTTTATCCCATGCGTACGCCACAGCAGCAGCAGCAAATGCAACAGCAACAACAACAACAGCAGCAACAGGTCACCGCAGCACAATCCTCCCATTTACAAAACCAAAATTTACAAAACCAAATGCAACAGCGGTCGGAAAGTATTTATGGAATGCGTGGATCTATGCGTGGGCAGCAGCAACCTCTGCAACAACAACAACAGCAGCAACAGCAACAACAGCAACAACAACAGCAGCAGCAACAGCATCCAACTATTTCTATACAACAGCCACAAATGCAACCACCGCAACAGCAGCAACAACAACAACATATGGGCGAAAACCAAAGTCAGCCACAGCCACAAGGATTCCAACCCGTCTATGGAACACGCACAAATCCCACACCACTTGATGGCAATCACAAATATGAACGACGCGATCAGCAGCAATTGTATGGCATGACTGGTCCACGTAATCGCGGCCAGTCAGCCCAGTCTGATGATAGTTCCTATGGTTCTTATCATGGATCAGCGGTCACACCACCGGCACGTCATCCCAGCGTAGAACCCTCCCCACCTCCGCCACCAATGCTAATGTATGCTCCGCCGCCACAACCGACGGCTGCCCATCCACAGCCAATACGTACACAATCGGAGCGCAAGGTAAGTGCACCAGTTGTGGTCTCTCAGCCAGCTGCTTGTGCCGTTACCTATACCACCTCACAAGGACCTACACCAACGACTCAGCAGCAGCAACAGCAACAGCAGCAACAACAACAGCAGCAGCAAATGATGATGCAACAACAGCAACAGTATGGGATGTTGCCACTACGACCAAACTGAAAGCGGCTCTCCTGGGGTCCTATAACGACGCCACCGCCGCCAGGAATACATGCACTTGCCATACATCCCACTGGCACCATGACCCTGCACAGCTGCAGCCTAGCCAAGCAGAGCAGTTTGTTTTAGTTTGTTTAGTCGGGCATCCAAAGGAAATTGAACACAAAGTTTAAGTTAGCCTAACTTAGATCATATCCATGTCTACATAGCCAACAAGAATAGATAGATAGATATACTTACATTCGTGGATCTGTTTTCGATAATAGCATACACATCTATGAATATCGAATGCAACATAACCTTAAATGTATTATTCAAAAAGTTAATATACATATATATACTATATATAGCACATAGGAATATGTATATAAATATATACGAGGAACTCACACCTAGCACTATGCAACGATATTAAAGAAGTTTAGCAACGATGATAGCCATTAGGATATCCTTTAAAATAAACTAGAACTAACTCTCATACCAACTATACTGTTTCAATTCTAGAATTAGAATTTTGTGATTATAATCAACTCATACAATTTCAAATCGTACAAATTTATAGAAAAAATACCCATACACCCCAACTAAGACTTTTAACAATTACTTTAAACTCTCATATTTAGACTGAACAACATAAATTTTTTTACATATTTTTTTGTTTACCATAACTCAGAAAAAGAGTTTTTAAATTTTTTATCGTTTTTGTTTTATCATCATCATTAAATTGCATATCTTCCATATAAAATATTTACTTAATGATTTCGCTTCCTTTACTTTTTTTGTTTTGAAACAAAAATACAAAATTGTAGTATGAATATTATATCAATATATAAACTTGTATATATTATAATTAACTCTTCTGTAACATTATTTAATAAACAGGTTTAGAATACATACATATGTATACATATATTGTTGTAAAGCTAGACAAAATCAACGAAAAAATCGACATCTACGATATAGTTATATCTATGTATTTATGTATGTTAACTGTATGTATGTATGTATCAGGCTTTGTAATAGTTGCTAGATTTTAAGTATATTATTAATAAAAAGCAAAGAGAAAACAATATTAAATACAAGAAATGTTCTATAACCAAAAATATGAAATTTTCAATTAATTTTTACAGGACTGCAATTTGTGACTACTTTTCGGAAAATAATGCGATGTTATATTCTTTAAACTGATTAAAATAGCAGATCTCTTCATCATAAAGTAAAGTCAAGGTTATTAAAATATTTACGGTTTTTAAAAATCTTTAAGACAACATAGAAAAGGAGTTTTATATATGTATTTATGATTATTGATCGGTTTTAGCATTTGACAAACAAAATCCTAAGAATCTTGTTGTCTCTAAGCATCTCTGAAGATAATAGTAAGAGTTTTATTACAAATCTACGCGTTGTTATCTTTTCTTATGATGATCTGAAAAAACCACTAAGTTTCACAAATGCCAATGCAATTTAGCACACTGGTTTGTGCAAGAAAAGATGAAACTGACAACCCTTTGCTGTTGATTTGCTTTCCAACACTGGTTGAGCGCAAAACTTGCAAATCACTTGACTATCCATTTGCTGTTAACCTGGTTCAATCATGCAGAAATTATTTCTTAAACCAAGTCCAGAGACGAAAGGAAATCGCCTTGGCCGCATACTTACTCAACATTCATTGGCAGCACCCACACCAACTAGAAAGGGTTATATGTGTGTGTTTCAGCCGAAAGATAAGTGTCCAAGACGTGAATGGGAGAAGAAACCTTCAATTAGCAATGTGATTCCCATACATCAGGAATATTGCTTTTATGATGGTTACTGTACCAAGGAACCCAAAGGAATATATTCACGTTCGAAGGAATTGATACTGTTTTTGGAAACAGTCACCCAGAAGTATAAACTGACGGACTTTGAAGCGCTTTTTTTCTTGCAATTCTTCAAGTCAAATGTAAAGGAGGCATGTCGCCAGCTTTGTAATGAAAACGATTCAACGGAATCAACATTGCTCCTCTCCATGGATGCGCCTTGGCAATTGCAACCGAAAACAATTTGTCAGCAACGGGGCATTAAGCAATTTTCTACGCATACTTTCTTTAAAAATGATATGGGAAACACGTTTTCTAAACGCCCGCATTTGTGGCGCAGCATTTTGATGCAGGAAACTTTCCTTGAGGCCGCCAGAGGATCTTGTCTTCGCATTCAGCGAACTCTTTACTGCGGACATCCCATCCAGGTGGCATGCATACTGGCCAGTGACGACCTACCATTCCAAGTTGTTGGGCTTCGATTGCCAGCAGTGATGCAACGACTTCCCGATTATGATGATATGATGAACAAACTGGAGAAATATCTTATTTCCCTTGTGTCAGCTAGCAAGGTTTGGGAAGTACCCAAAAAGAAGAAGAAATCTACACGAAAGTCTGGTGACTTGAATATGGGTTACGGATCAATGGAATGGCATTTAGTCCAGATGTCATTAGATGGTAAAATTAATTCCATAAACAATGATCCAACAAGTGTACCCGGGGCGAAATATGTCTACGCTCTCCTGAAGACCAACAAGAGTGAACGTGAGAAACTGAATCTTAAATAACAATATGCAGGTTCAGGGAGATTACAAAATGTATATAGATTTTTTAATGTAAAAGAAATAGAATCTCAAATAAACCGTACACAATATTGCACGATAAGAAAATTTAAATATTTTGTTAAAAATCAAGAACGAAAGTCGTTTCGATAGAGCTTCAAAGATCAATAAGTAAATGTTATCGATTCTAAGTGGGTCTATAGTGAAACAGATAAAAGAACTAACATCTTTTTTTTTTTCAAATAAAAACATGCCCTTAATATGCACAGAAAACATCGATGAAAGGAGTCGTCAGGAAGAAAATAATTCGTCATTTTTTTAATCTGTTGCTTATAATTGCTCTCTAAGGTTAGGTTCTTTCTTATTACACAATCGGAATGGCTGTTATTCCAATTTAGTTCCAAAAATCACGTTAATTCATATTTTTATGCTTTTTCAAGCACACTTTTCCGAAAAATTGGACTCTTTTCAACTAGTCTACAGAATTTAAGTTGGACATTCGTGATTTGTCTTCGTTGGCCGGCGTTATATTAATAAATTCTTCTGTTCAGATTCAGGTCTAATAGCATATCGAGATCGGGACACGACCCCAATATTATGTTAGTTATCCTTCCATCCGTTCGATTATATATACATAGAAGAGAAACAACAAAATGGACTCAATCGCACTCCGGATATTTGAACACCATAGACCTTAAATGTGTGTGTCGATAAAAACACATACCTTACACACGATTTTAATTTTTTATAAGCTGATTTATCTATTAGGCTCTGATTTTAAGCTTTGGGAATATTATATCCAAAGAAAGGAGCAAAATAACTTCACTAGTATAACAAATAAGGCAAAACAGATCTTAAATAATTGACCGCACCATGTTACAATCTTCTAACATTCCCCTTTCTTTCCACCACCACTTCAATTTTGTATAAGCAGTAATTTGAAAACTGTAGTGTTGCCACCCAAGAAAAAAAAAAACGCGCGATAGGTTGGGCGCCATATTTAAATTAAGCTCAAAAGAACGCGAGTATCCTATACCAAGAAATCACAATCAAATCAATTTAAATAAAAAGCATTCTTAATTTTTTATCATATCTATAAACCACACATGCGTATAAATTTATTATAAAGTATTTTTGTTTACATATTAAAATCCAAGTTGTACAATAAATGTGTCAAGTTGAACATGAAATTGTTTATAAACTACAATCATTCAATGGATTTAATAGTCTTCAAAGAAATCTGTAGTCAATAAATGACATCGCTCCACATCTCTTTCAGATAGGCCATCCGATGATGAGGGGGCAACACTATCCTCATCATTTTCATTTCCATTGTAGGTGAAATTGTCCTTATGCACATAACGCTGCCACAGATCGTGGCACTTCGATAGTGGAGGAGATTGAGCACGATCGGTGTCATAGGATAGCCAACGAAAATGTTGTTGAGCGTACAGTGAATTAAGTAGACTTGGCCAGTAATTGAGGAGACTTAACTTGGCTAGTTTAACACGAAGATTGTAACCAAATTGCTGCTCTGATAGGATCTTAACCTCACCCAAAAGATTGAGTACACAACGTTGTTGTGGTACAGTCTCTGCTACGCTATAGACAATCGTATTTCCCTTATGTATGAGTTTATATTGTGACACTTGTTGTTCGAAAGTTAAATCAATGTGGTAGAAAGATTGTCTCCACTTAACATTTGGACAAACAGCTCCATCCGAAATTATGGCGCATTTTAGAGCATCGGCAGTTTGATCTGTTGTGGGTTGTGACAGGACTTTTTCTAAGATGTTGGCAGACGATGCGATATCATTGACTTTTTCCAAGTTATCTCTGTTTTTCTGCATGTTCGACTTTGGGTTTTCGTCTCCAAGTATATTTTCTAAAAGTTTTATGGCTGCATTTGTATTACTAGAGGAATTATTCTTATTCAGCTCGTTAATCAATGTATTAACAAATTTTGTTGGAATGTCAAGTTCAGAAGAGTCCTCAATTATTGGATCTTCAAGTTCCTCCTCGATAAAATCACTTTGCTTAGACTTGGACTGCTCCGATGAATCAGTTTTTAAGAGGAATTCATTTTGCTTAGACTTGGACCGCTCCGATGAATCAGTTTTTAACAGGAATTTATTAATGGCATTCATCATTAAGCCAAGTCTGTTGATATTACCCGACTTTGAATCGATTCTTGTCTCTGTTTCTGTTGCCTCATTAAGTTGGTCTTGCTCTTCAATAGTCTCTGCTATCTCCACATTCATTTTAATTGGCCAATTTGTGTTTGTGTGCCGTTCTTGTTCTGCCAAAGTTTTTAGCTGCATATCAATATTTTCTCCTTGTTGACCAAATCCTTTTGATATCAATTCTTTTCGCAATAATAGTTTATTCACAGTCGTTCTCATTGTATGACATTTCTCAACTACTGCAATCTCATTCACATAGATCATATCGAGCACGGTGAAATCTATATCAATTTGAATAAACTGTTGGTCCTTGAGATCCCCTAACGAATTGGATACCCATTTTATGGCTTCCGGAGACCATTTGAGGGATTCTCCGCCGCGTGGCTCCACTCCTGTCAATCTAACATCCATGGCAAGTGGTGGCAAAGTTTGGAATTTTGCTTCACACTCGAACAGCTCTTTGGGTTTCACTTTTAATAGCTCTGTGCCAATATCCATTAGTTGCACTGTTACCGTACGTCCATGGGGTAAATCCACAATCCGAACGCGTTTAAATTGATCCTCTTGACGGACTACACAAATATCACCAACTTTGAGTTTTTCATGTGGGTGGCGTTTAAGGGCCATGCTAATAGCCAGTTCCATAGCCAAACGGCTGACCGAATTGGGTGCATGAAGCCATGTGGATGAGCTAAGCGGTTTGTATTCTACAGGCCATACGGATATGTGTACCGGATCGTATACCTTACAGAGCTTGCCTCGCACTATAGTTCCAGATTGCTTCAGAGGACTCTGGCCACATTGCACATCCGATCGTATAAAATGATGACGTTTCTTGCACTGCTGCTTCTGATTGCATTCACCACTGTTCAGGAGATAAGGACAAAACGGTCTCATCATTTCAATCTCTTGCTGGTAAGTGAAAATCACTTGACGAATAGATTCATCCACCTCGATGCCATGGGCATCAAAGAACTGGACCAGGCGTGATAACTCATGGTGATTGCTATGATCCAATATCAAATAGGTTAAAATTCGAACTGGATTTGCCGTAGGCACCAAGAAATTGGGAATATTATCGATCAATGAATGAAATCGAAAGGCAAATTTTGCCCATGATTCTGGCATACTGAAATGGATCAATACCTCAATATTGTTCTTGGTCATATGTGATGATTCATTAGCTAATTCATCGGTCACTAGCAATAACTGATGCGGTTGCTAAAAGAAGAAACAAATTGAAATGAAAGAAATATTATTATTTCTACTAAGAGAATCTCACCTGGTTTGGTGCCTCAGGTAAAGTAATACATTGATATTCTTTTCTAGTTAATTCCTCCCTCAAAATATCCAATTCTTCTTGATTTTTGCAATAAATCATAGTTCGTTTAAGTTTTTGTTGTGCAAGATATTTCAAAAGTTGATTTAATTTTTCATTTGCATTTCGAATCACTGTTTCCAGTTTTAGTCCTCCATACATGGCTGACTGAAGGAAATCTCCAAATAGTATTAAAGGAGTCCTGGGAAGATTCTTTATCAGTTTGGAAGAGATCTTGGCATGCCATTGTTGTGACACTAGTATAAGGCCAAAACGATATTTGGATGGGCCACGAAACATCTGAAGGACCCCATAAAGTTCCTTAGGGTTGCTGGATAAACATAAACGTTCATAATCATCGCATACAAACACTTCAATATAATTGAGATCAAAGAGCTTAATTCCAGTCGTGCATTGGAACTCTAGCAAATTCTTTAGTTTCTCAAGTGTGGTAATCAAAATGCCACAAGAATCCAGAAGAATGGTAAGCACTTCATCTGGGGTATGGGAACATGCGTTAACAGTTTTCCTAATTGGCGTATTATATCCTTGCATTAAGATTGAACAACTATTGGTTAACTTGTTGACATTTTCCGTATCAGTCAAAAGTATGGCTTTAGGACCAAGTCTGCCCTCATTCGTATTAAGAACTTGCATGCCATGTATAACCAAGGAGCATAATGCCGGCAGATAGCTCCAAGATCGTCCAGTATTTGGGCCATCGATTAGTAGAAGAGAATTACCCGGCTGACGCATCAGATGAGGCCAGGCATACATTTGGGTAGGCAATATGGTATGAAAATTTAAACTTTTCATTGCCTTTTCTATGGTTGGACAGAATTGAGTGGACAGCATGTCTTCCCAAGCTATAACTGGTGAGTCACTGTGGGCCAAAGGAATGCTACCGATGCTTTGGTTTTTTATCTTTCTAGACTTATCCAAACATGGAGGCTCTGGAAGAGATTTTTTATTTAATGTTAGTCCATTCATCTTGTCAGTGATTGCGTTTACTTTCTCCTTATCAACTGGCAATTGCAGCGTGGTTTTAGCTTCTCGTAAAAGATTCTGTAAAGAGTCTTCAATGTTATGCCGAGTGGTGCTCTTCTTGTCAGTGTTCACATCGACAGGTTTATTTAACTTGGATGGATTTGGTGAGGAATCGTCTAGTTTGCTACCCCTACGGCTAACTTTGCTTATTTGTAAAGCCGTTTTGGGTATAACGAAGCTTCGACTTTGCAATAGTTTGTCGAATCGATGATTGCATTCGGTTAAGACCTGTGTCGATATCTGCCGAATTAACTTGCGAACACGTAAACGTGGCTCAGTTCCCATTTTGTTGACTTCGGCAAAACTCCAGCCAAATGTATCTGTCGTTGAACTAATCGATTTTCTGACCGCATTTGCATCTAGGCGGGCATATTCGTTATTGACCAGATAACTGGCTGCATTAACTCGTTGATTGCCCTCTTTCCAAAACAATTGACCAACATTTGTCTCCAGACTGTTGCAAAGTGGTACGAAGGATAACTCGGACGATTCTTCTAGTTTCTGATCAAAGATATGTAGTCCCTCCTTAGACCAGTGGCTACCCTTTAACGGTATAACAGATGACACACTTCCTTCCTTTATGTTGAGACATTTTTCCTGAAGTTCCTTGGGCAGCAGCCAGAGATTCTTGCTTAAGGAATTAATGGTAAAACCATAGTCCAAAGCCATAACCAGGTAATTCTCATCCATAGATTGGCAGACCACACCACGTATATACTTCTTAGGAGAACATGGTAAAAACTCCACAATAACATATTGATTCTGGTCATAGGTAATCAACTGATTACTCTCATGGCAATAGCTGATCAATTTTCTTTCGATCTGATGAACTGCATTAGCCTTTGCTTCCAATTCACCTAGTTCGATGTACCAAAACTGTTGAGGACTCACAAAGTGGGTTACAAGAATTGTCATCTCTGGTTTGATTTGATCCGGGCTCCCCTCTACATTCCCTGAAAATAAAGTTGACAATATTATTTCACAAAATCAATTCATATGCAATAGTAAAATAGTAGGAAAAACCACAAACCGCAATAACCAAATTTTAAGGCAATTTCTAATGCAACATGATTAAATTTATTTGATTTTATCATTTAGCTAATTAAAGCTTTCTCTTTGTGGTAAACTGTGCCTCTCTTTTTAAAATGTGGAAAAAAAAAAACGAAACGAAACAAAACAAACTGCGCCTAAGCCACAAGCAAGGGGCACGTCAAGGAGGTCCTTGTGCTTATTTGCTATTTGTTTGTGCTGCACTAGATCCAACATTTCTCCATTTTGTCCATTCCCATACCCATATTCACACACTTCAGCCTTAGGACCCATTAGTGGGTCGTCGGTTTACTGCAGAGTTTCTGGTGTGGCATCGTCTATGTGAAACTATTGTGGTATTAACTCTATATGTATATGTATGTATGTATATATTCGAAGCTGAAAAGTTGTAGAAATTTGAATAATTTTAAACATTTCTTTAATACTGTGAATTTAAAGTCATCCTAGTTTTAATAAATATCCTTGTTTAAAGTATTCTTATTGGACGAAATGAGCCACAAGGAAATCCATGATCCACCATTATAATGGATCTTACTATTAGTGAGGATAGTTAAAGCATATGTTTGATAGAAAATTCCAAGATAAGTGGAGTATCCTTTTTATAATAATGTAATTATGGGCCCCCTTTTTTACATGTATCAAATTTTGATAAGAATCGTTTTCATTGTAAGATGTAAGATGTATGTTCATTAAGATAAACAGAAAAACAAAGAGACGGATGTATTTTATATAAGAATATATACAGACATACATACATACATTCATATACATATGTACACGCATACATTCATGTACATAATATTGGGTCAGAACTCCTTTCTTAGGCAAGAGCATCAAAAAACTGTGTAAGAAAAAAGAAAATGCAGCCTAAACTAAACACTAAATCACAATTCAATATACCCAATAAACCCTTAAAGATACATATGTATGTACATATATACATAGGTATACATACACACATATGCACATATATCTAAGTATTTAATCTACCCTTATAAAAAAAAGAAAAAAATTACCCCGATAATCACATAAAAAAATCGAATTAAATTAAGGAACAATGCAGAAACAAACTATGCAAATTGGATAATCAGCGGAAAGAAAACGAGCAGGGGGATGCTGCAATTGATTTGCGATAACCAATAAGATTAGCCAATTGAACCACATAAACCACACATTAATTGACATTTAATTTTTATATATTTTAGTGGACAATTGAAATTGAATTTTCGTATTTACTTACATTTGCTTGTTTTATCGTTGCGCGAAAACATCTTTTAATAGACGAAATAAAAATTGCAAATTATTTACATATGTACTTGTCTTTACAATTCCAGCAGAGAAATGGCAATGATTTGGCAATAAGAAAACACTTTAAATTATGCAACACTAAGATAAAGACTTTGACTTATAAGTTATAACTAATGACAACTAAATCTTATTTTGTTTGCTTCAAAAATCGCAGATGGTAAAGTCTTGCAACACTAAAAATTCGGAATCCAAATGTCAAAAACGTCATGAAAACATAAACAAATTCTGAAAGAGTCAGCTAAATCTTTACACACACACACACACACACAAGTTCACATAAGTTGATAACAATTGCACACACATGCATATACAAAATATACATATATGTAAACAAATATTCAAATCTCCGCTTGAATGAAAATACAATTGTATCAAGCGCGCCCGACACCGATCGACTGACTGCTCTCAGTTGGATTGAGAGGCTGCTCTTTAGAGGCTGTACATACATACATACATATATTTGTATCTGCAGTATATACATTTAGATTTCGTAAATACTTAAACTTCAGATAACTAATGGGGTCTCTTTAAAAATATGTTCCGTAAAAGGGTTTCGGATTTCCCATAGGAATTTTCTTACAAAATAACCCAGTAAACACAAATTGTGTGCTAAACTCTGACCTACTTTTGGTTCAGTTTATAGTAATTATATATAATAGTAAAAGCGAAATTTTACTAAAAGTTAAGTTAACCAAGGAGTTGACATTCCAGTTTTGTATGGATAAGTTTTCAAACTGATTTTTCAATTCGTTCTTATGAAAATTTAAGCTATATCCCTAGAACAGGGTATGTAGAAGCCGGCTACAATACTTATGTTTCAGTCCCTGGGTTATCGTATACAAAATTATAAATATATTTTCGACACATGGGACTATTAGTTGTTTATTTAAAAACAAAATGTTATAAAAAATGTTTGAAATGAAATTTAGAATATTTCTAGATAAACAGTCTTTTTATTGCCGAGTGCTACCAAGGGGTTAGTATTACCTAGAAAAACAAATAACTTTTACAAGGCTATTTTTGATTACTTACAAGAAGGTTAGGGAGAGAAAGATATCTATCAGCAAGGGGAAAGTCCTCATCGTGATCTCCTGGATTCAAATAGTAGCTTTACTCTTAAAGAAATCATAACAATATTCAACTTTCTCTTCAGTTTGTATACATTAAGCTTGAATTAAAAGCCGCAAAAGGTCAGATAGGAAAGAGAGAATTCCCTACAAAAAAGAAAAGAGAGAACTGCCTGCAAAAAAAATTGATAAGACGGAATAGAAATTTTAAATCACAGTCAAACTTTCCTTAATCAAACGTTCTCTAAGTCAAATTTTCTCCAATTCGAAAAAAAATTCATGTCAGTAGCAATAGGAGCAAAAGTCGTATAAAATTAAATTTCTTTAATTCGAAGTTTTCTATATCTCGAACAAAATATTTGGCATTCAAAAAACAAAAAAACAAAAAAAAAAAAACAATTCTTATATTAAAAATAAACTACTAAACTACTAATACTAACGTTTGTAATTCAATAAAATTAATGATATTTTAGAATGTTTCAAAACAACACAAACTCAATGTCTCCGTTCGAGTTAGGAAATATTCAGCTATAATCATAGGGGAATTTTGAATTTGATCAGAGTGTTTAAAAGACAAACATAGTTAGATAATAATACATGATATTACTGGACAAAAAGTTTACCACTTGAAGTCTTATTTTCAACATTCTTAGCTCAATTTAAAGAGAAAGGATAATTTACCAAATTACAATAGAAGATTAACATTAAAAGTCCAGCTTAGACCAAAGTACAGTTAAACGGCAGATGAACGAGTTTGTATGTCTTTATCAATTCATCTCTTTTTCACATGTTGTCCATGTCCATTTCGTCTGTTATTAACATTGAATTTTTAAAGGGGCGTAAAATAAAAATAAAACCTTAAATTAAATGACCCAGAAATTTACGGGATTTGCTGGTGTGTCCCATATTCCGTATTACTTTTCCTCAATTAAATGGCCATATTTTCCATTTATAAATCATTGGTTTTCTGGGCGACGACCTAAACCCTTTTTCGAACTGTTGTGATTATCCCCTTTGCTCTGTAATTGCAAAACAAACTGATTACAATTTGTTTGCCCTAGAAAAGAGCGAACATTTCATATAAAAAACTGCACATTTTCACCCCTTTTTTTTTAATCGAGCAATGCAACTTTTTTTTTTGCTGTGCCATTTGCCAGACGCAGCTTAGGTCTTCGTTGTCGTCATCATCCCCATTCCCATTCCCTTCTCTAAATGCCTTTCACTTGTGTGTTTTACTCCTTTTTTTTATTTGATTATTTCTTATTTATGAGGATTATGGTTCAGTGTGTACCAAGTGGGAAGGACGTGTGGTAATTTATTTTGCGGTTAAGGGCGCTTGTCCGCTTTTCAGATAGATGTTGGATGCTGGACTTGTGGGTTAAGTGAAAGTTTTATTTCAGGCATGCCATTTCTCATTGTTTGCGAACTTTGGCAGAGGGGGAATGGTTTTGAGTGGAAAAATGGGGGGAGAAAGAGATCACATGACCCACGTTCTAGGATCTAGATAAACAGTCATTGTTGGTCCTGGGACCACTCAAGGATTCAATGATGCCAATTGAAATGTAACATTTGCTGTTAAATGAATTATATTAAGGCGGTTTGCCTTTTTGCCTACATTCGCAATTGAATTCGTCCTTAAGGGTTAAGGACAGCGTTGAGTGGACTGAAAAAGTTTTGGGGTAGGTTTCGCTTGGCACGCATCTATGTTTATTTTGCAAATCTGTAACCAAGTAAAATGTCTGCAATTGTCGTTTTGCGCGCTTTATGAGCAAGTTTGATTTTTTTGGCAAAGTTACAGAATTTTCTAAAACGCACAATGCAGAATATGGGTCAACTCCAAATCCTTTAATGTGCTTTTAAATGGATATGAGCATTAAAGTTTTTTTTATAGTTTATACTCTTGTTAAAAAGTGAATTTCCATCGGGAAATTTTTTAAACGTTGGGGAAATTTACGGCCGTTAGAATTATTGCTATTTGTAGAATGAACTGGGAATTCTGGAACTAGTTCATGGCAAAAAAATACTCAAAATACAATTAATTTATGAGTACAACTGAATTTCTGTTGTTGCTGTGCGGGCTGAAGTAAAAAAAAACGCGGTTTTTTTTATTTTTGCAAAATGTAAAAATCTGTTTTTTCCGTTTATGTTTAATAAAACAATAAAAATGCATTTGTAAATAAGACTGGTATCCTTTATAATTTTATTAAAAGTTATGCATCTAAAAGTATCAACTTTGTATTAAAAATGAACCAGTACCATTCACAACGAAACGTGAGCATTTGCAGCCCTGTCTGTTCTCAACAAAATGGCGCTTAACTATCGTTTTCCAACACTTCGGCATCACACATACAAAAAGAAAAAATATTTTAAAGTCAAAGCAACTCCGGTCGAACACAAAATAAGAAAAATAAAGATTATTAGTACTATAATTTAACGCTGGTCGACTATTAAAAGTGCGCAATTTAGACCATAAAATTCCATTTGTTTGCGCCCGGTCTACAATACCAGCTACAAAATAACCAAGTTTAACATACGCCTAGACAACATTATGTCCAAGAATAAAAAATTGTCGCTATCGGGCGGCGACACGACAGAGAAATTTATCTACAAACCCAAGGACTTGATATGGTAAGCAAGAGATGTCCAGACAATCTAGATTGTGTAGTGTACAGTGATTTGCGACAATAAGAAAATATACCATGAAGTCCAAGTTATGAACAAATGCATTTTGGTTGAAAAGTAATTTAAAGCCCATACCTAACCTCAATTGCCGCTACAGAAAAAGTTCCAAAAAGAAAAGCCAAAAAAGAAATTGTAGTGAGCGTTAAAAAACAATTAGCGTGTATTTGGCTGCATAAAGCATGAAGTTTTACTGTTTTTTCCCCGCCTTTTACCACCAATAAATTTATATGGAAAAGCAGCGACGTTGACGTCGTTGCGTTGGCGTTTTTCGCGCGCGCGCGCTCTTTTTTTTTTTTTTTTTTTTTGTAATTTGTTTTTCAACCAAAAATCATTTGTTGGGCTGTTATATTTTATTTAATTGCTTATTGAAAGCATTTAAAAATTTCCATTCCATTTCTTTCAGGGCCAAAATGAAGGGTTTCACACCGTGGCCGGGCATGGTAAGAGCGGGAAATATGTACACATCCGTCTATGCTGCGGCGTCGCTGCTCTGCCGCTGTCGCAGTTGTGTTTGTTTTTGACTGTACTTTTTTTTTTTTTTTTGTTATTTTATGCAGGCGCATTGCTTCTGTTGCTGTGTTTTTGTTGTTGACGTTTGTCGCTATCGACGTCATAACGCACTTGCACACATTGTTAGCTAGTTGCTCGAAAAAGTTTTTGCTTTATAATTTTTCTTGTAGTTTTCGGGTTGCTATCATGATTATTCGACCCAACTGATATGCTGTTGCTGCCGTCGTATGTGTGTATGTACAGCCAGCCACAGCGTGGAAAGCGTGCGAATGACCTGGAAAAAATAATCTGTCAAAGAAAATTTCAATCAAGCAAAAGATCGTTTCAATTAGCTTTTCTTATAGAAAGATACAAATTCTTATTTGCCATGCATCTCTACATACAGTTGCATGTGAATGTGTGAACCACACACACGCAAAATAATTCAAATTGTGAAAATTCGCTCAACTTTATGCAAGATTCAATGTTCTCTCAGTTTCATTAGTAATTGTAAATGCCATCCATCAACTTAATGCTAAATCAATATATTTGCTTCTCACTGTGAGTTGCTAATCAATTACTTTTTTTTGTTTTGTGTGGTTACTACATAGATAAAGTTACTTTCGATTTGGCAAGTTATTGTTGTTGTTTAACCGATTGAGGGATTTCGAAATTTATGCTAGTTTTCCTTTCGCATGCAAAATTAGCATCCATGATTACAAGGTACATCATTTTACAATTATAATTTTAATTTCAGATAGTAGAACCACCATTGGATCTGCTTACTCAGCAACGTCGTGCCAATACCAAATGTGTTTTCTTCTTTGGCTCTCGAAATTTGTAAGTAAACTGATATTCAATTAAGTATTAGTTATTATTTTCAATTTTGATTTTAGTGCGTGGATTGAAGAGAACAATATTAAACCATTTGAGGGGCCTTGGAAGGAGGAGTTGGCTAAAGTGAGCAAACCTGCTGCATTTAGGCACGCCATGAGCGACATTGATAAATATTTTGATGATCCCACTGAGGTCGATGAGCAGATTAACGAAAGCTGCGGTGGTGCCAATCATGCCACTGAAGCGGACTTTGACAAAATACGCGATGGTCTCGATAGCGATGAGAATGCAACCGAATTGCTGGAGTCAAGCACAGGCGGTGATGGCAATAACGGTGTGGTTCCCCATGTTGTTGGTAGTCCCCATGAATCAGATGCCTTAGATGTTAACAATGCAGACTCGTCGTTGTCACCGAATGCAGGTGCTGCCAGTAGCACTACGACGCCGGCTTCATCGAAGCCCCAAGTGAAACGCACGCCCAAGGCAAAATCCAGTGCTGCTGTCAGTGTGCCAAAGACCTCTACCAAGGCGACAAGCACAAAATCAGCACAGAAGCGACGCATATCCTCGCATCACACGATCAGTGGTAGTGGGCCGTCTAGTGCCAAGCGTGGCAAACGGGCAGCATCTGGTGATGGTGGTCCTAATAGTAGTCTGAATTTAGATGGCGCTAGTTCATCTTCACCCAGACGTCGAATAGAATCAGACGGTCTATTGCCTACGCTATCCAAACGAACCCCCAACGCCATCGCATTGCTTGATCGTCCGGTCGTGACGAGACCCGAAACGCAAGCTATCGACATGAACTCAAAACCCAGTACGCTGGCCGATAGGGAGATTGTACCATCGGAACAAACATTTGGCTTCCTTGGACTGGGTATGATGGGATCAACTATAGTAAAAGATCTTATATTTACGGGACACAAGGTTGTGGTCTGGAACCGCACCATTGATAAGGTTACACCTAAAACATATATTCAAACAAATTGTCAGTTTTTTACAATAATTTTTTAACGTGCTATAGTGTCAGCCTTTTGTGGATGCCGGTGCTGATGTTAAAGACACACCTATGGATGTGGTAGAAGCGGCTGATGTTATATTTTGCTGTGTGTCAGACCCCAAGGGTGCCAAGGACGTAAGTTAAAAATCATTTCCAAATTGGATTGGATTGGAAAATAATTCGATTCAATATATAGAGGTGATTTAATATGAGTCCATCTAATTCCATCTCCATATTTCAGCTTGTCTTTGGCAATTGCGGTGTCTTGCAGATAAAAGATTTACGCAATAAGGCATACGTGGAGATGTCCACTATAGATCCCGAAACCTCGCTGGATATTGGAGAGGGTATTAAACAATGCAATGGACGTTATTTGGAGGCGCAAATTCATGGTTCACGTCAGGAGGCCGCCGAAGGTATGCTTATCATATTAGCCGGCGGCGATCGCACGGTATTTGAAGATTGTCATTCCTGCTTCAAGACCATAGCCAAGAACACTTTCTTTTTGGGGAGTAAGTATAGTGAAATGTCCGAATTCATAAGATGTCGCTTGAGAAGTCTATTAATTGTTTTGATTGTTCTTATCTAGCAGATATTGGCAACGCCTGTAAAGTGAACCTCATATTGCAGACTATAGCAGGGGTCAGTTTGGTTGGTTTAGCTGAAGCGTTAGCATTAGGTGCGTACCTATAGATTGGTTTCCTAGATGTTTCAATTTTTGTAATATATATTTTCTGTTACAGCTGATCGCTTTTCCATTTCCCTGAATGATATCATAGATATACTTGATTTAACATCTATGAAATCCCCACTGCTGCTGGCCAAAGGCAAGGGTAAGATTTTCACGTTGAATTTATATTAAATTTTATTAATTTTTGGTGTTTTAAGCATAAAAAATAATTTCCTATTGGACAGTAGAGATTTTGCAAACTATTTGCACTGTTTATAATAAATGATTAAAAAAAATTAAATTCCTTGTGTGAAAACTGTAATAACATCTTTTAGGAAAGCATTAATTTATTGACTTAAACTTTCTTTTTTTCTTTTAGAAATGGCCAAGGGAGACTTTAATCCACAACAACCTTTAAGTCATATGCAACGAGATTTGCGTCTTGTATTGAATATGGCTGAAAATTTGGATCAATCGATGCCTGTGACAAGCATTACCAACGAGGTGTTCAAACATACCAAACGTTTGGGTTATAGTGAGCACGATTCCAGTGCTGTATTCGTAAGATCCAGGTTTTAACATTTAGTTAACACGACTACTATTTAAACTATATTTTATCAGTTAGTTTAAAACGTACGTTCACACAACAGATACAGATATATACACACACATACACATATACACAGCACTGACAAAGACGTTGGACACAAGGGCATACAAATATTAGTATAGATGATTTTATTAATTTTGATTCTAATGTGATAAAATCATTTGATTACATTTCTGTGCTATTGTGTTTTTGCATCGTCATCTCTCCTCCGCCTCTTAACCATTCATAACTCTCACCTAAAACTTTTCCTTCCCCAACATACACACTATCCCGCACATCAATCGACAAATTAGAGTTACTGCTATGCAGATCAAAGTCTAAAGCAAAAGGGCAATCCGCCGATACATATAGAGGACCGAACATGTTCTCGATCAACCGATCATGCGACCATGTTTCGCAAATTTGCCATTGACATCATATCCGGCAAGACGAAGGCGCGTTGTGAGCAAAGGACAGAGACAAGTACGACATAGACGTGCGATCATTTAATTAGTTGAAAGAAAGAGATCGAAATCAATATAAAAAGAAGTCACATAGCAAGCAAGTAAAAGCTAAAGTGCATGCGGATTGCTTTTATACATTTGTGCATTATATATATTTTTTAATGTTTATTACATTTATTTTGTAATTGTTTTTGACTTCATTTAGACCGTGTGTTTGCTAGGCCCCCCGTTTCCAGAGACAATGAGTATAAGAGAAATCAAGCAAAAAATTAAAATATAGCATAGTTTTATATTTTTCAGGAAATGTTATTATGTATTGTATGTAGAAAAAAAAAAAACACAACTAAATTATCATATTTTTGCAAATGTAAAGAAGAAAAAAAAACCATGAAAATAAATTTGTACAAAGCAGATAAACTAAAACCAGTGCAGTGGGTCCGCGGGATATAGTCAATCATCTAATTTCGATCAAATTTGGCTAAATCAGTTGAAAACTGATAATCGCTACGTTCAAGCAACAAACAAAATATTTTCGTACTTTACATATTTTCTTTTCCGATCATACAAACGGAAGCTTTATGATATATAATTTATAGGATTTTGTAGTTTGCATTGCATTCAATATAAATCGATGTATTTCTATATATATTTGTACTCTGAAATGCTTCGTTTGTTAATGCGTTGCAAACATTTGATCAAAATACGTTTTGAATATGGGTATATAAATATTTTATTCATTCAGTTATTCGATAGTTTACAATAACATAAATGCTCTGCGAATAAATGTAACTAGCGAAAGAAAGCATTTTCGATCTTATGAAGTGTATATATAATATAAATTATATCGATTGTTTGTTTGTAAGTAAAGATTATAAGAGCCAAAGTCAGCAATTATGGAGCGTTAAATCCGACTCGTAGGTAGGAAAATAAAAACTTGTTTTAATTGAAGCATCTTGATCATTTTTTCATACATTTTCAATGACACGTGGGCTGCTAAGTAACTAATTTGATCAATTTCAAGTTACACCGCTACTTGGTACATGGTACCTCGAAGTCAGTCGGCTTCCCGACCAATTTTAGGGAAGTTATGTCAAATAACGCGGTAGGCGCTAGCAACACATTGACAAAATTTATTCAAAACTTACAATTTTACATGAAAAAAAAAACGAACGTTTTACTAAATTGGATCCATACTGCACACACCAATCAACATTTTGTTTATCCCCCAGGGATTGTTTAGTTTGAGACACACACAAAAAAAAAAAAAATTAAAACACTTTACAAGATATCGAAGGAAACAACAACAGAAACAAAATAGCGTAAACTTTTAGCGCCAACACTGGCAAGGGTCTTTAATTAATAATAATAAGAATATATATAAATAAATAAATATATTTTACTTATTATTTAGTCTGTATTTTGTTGTATAACAAACAATAATAAAAAGAAAAGCATCATTTTTAATTGTAACTTATACAAATAAGACAAATCACACAATGTGGAACGCTCAATGGAAACTTTAACTGTAAATGAAAGATAAGAAAAGTTGTAAATTTAAGGTTCAGTTGACACCATTGTGTGACTGGGGTTGCTCAATTTGGTAGATGTCAACAGAAGCGTATTTCAAATTCGTCGCCGCTTCGTTTTCTCTTACCATCTGAAAAGCAAGGACAAAGTTTTATGTAGCGCACCATGGATCATCTTTTGGAAATCTTTTAACCTATAAATTATATTAGATCTATGCGATCTTGTAGTTTATTAATATTTGATGTAAACCTTTAAAAGAGCAAGTCCACCGTGATAAGATCAAATCGATCTCGATTGAATGCTCTTTTAAAAATGAAAATGGAAAACTCAAACTGACTTTGAGTTATCGTTCATATTCATACGATAGCATTAAATATAAAATTAATGAGCCAACTATTAATCACAATAATATTAATCCTCTCCTGCTCGTCTTTTTGTATGAGTCAGGATGGGGAGAATAGTACTGATGTGCTGAGTAAGGTGAATTTGAAAGTCTATTATAAGTCAATTCTACCATATGGATTCAGAACGCCCATTGCCATTACTGTTCAAGTGGTGCCAGATGATGCAGTAATTACAGTGCGTCTTTCCACAAGAAGCTATCTATTGCTGTACTGTAATATTGGTAATGTGGGTCGCAGAGGAATACTTCGATTTAGAAAAACCGAGTCAGTCAGCAAACACCTGGCTCGTCTAAATATTCAATCCAACAGAGAAGTAAGTTATGAAAATGGATTTATTAGTGACATAAGGGCAACATTCTGGAACATAGAGGATGAAAATATGACACTATTATTAAGTGTTCCCTCTAGTCCATTGGTTCAAGAATATAACGAAATTTATAAAATAAACGTTGATCAATCTTATTGTGATATTCGTTTGAAAATGTTAAAATGCCAGGATCCTAATTTCGCACGACACATTACCATTGCACGTGGCCTTGTGGTGCAGGCGGTTGTTGTGAAATCTAGTAACATTTCCATTAAAGCGCATTTTCGATGGAGCGTAATGGACTTGATGGGCACTAGTGAGTTGAAATGTTGAAAAAATCATTGTTTTCTGTGATTTTATAATCTATTTCTAACAACCACAGCGAGACATATGGAAAAATACACGGACAACAGTGTGCTCTATTTGGAACGCTATTCATTGGGTTTTAGAACTAAAAATGTACTTTGGCGCGATCAGTTAATGGTGTATGTTAAGGGAAGGCACGAAGGTCGATCTTTTGCGGCACGATGCTATCTAAAAATTGAAAGGGGACAAGTAGAGGCTGTCATTGGCGGTGGAAGCCACCGAGTAGTTTCGTACTTCAGTGAACTTGTTATGAATGGCAATATGGTAGTTGATTTCAATCCTTAATTTTATCATATGTTGATGTTTGTTTTTAACTTTTATATATCGGAATTCTTATTTAGAGCCGGGACTACTCCAAAAGACCAGACTCAATGCAGTTTTCAAAATATTACTGGAATTGTGATTCTAATGCCGACGATAATAATAAAGCTTGTGTGAAAAATATCTCAACATGTGAGTAGAATTTAACCAGTTATCTTATTATTTATTATTCTATACAGAAGATTAAAATGTTAGGAAGTAAGAAGAAGTTTCAAATATTATTGCTTATTTAAATCTTTTACTAGATTTTCGTGTTATTGTTCACTCGTTTTAAAAAGATTTTTATCTGTACCTATTTAATTTTTAGTGCCCATATTCAAGATTGTTCCATATTCATTTTTGCCGGGTCATGATTACACTTTTCGCCTATTGGTGGAAGACGAAGTCAATCCAAGTCGTTCTTCGTTCAAGTTGCAGATCGTTTCCATAGTAGCGTTTCCCGCGCTCCAGGTGATGATTGTTTGTGTTTTTAATTGCGCGATGGATATGTTTAACCCAGCGTCAAAGGTGCGCCTGAAAGCAAAGTGCTTGGATTGCGATGAATCAGAGGTCACGTACAAGTGGTACGTAAGTGGTCAGTTAACAATTACCAAAAAGAACCTGACTATGTATATAAGCACAGTGGAGGAGACGGCAGAAATTCGGTTGTTTATGCAAACGGCAAGCGGTCTTGTTGGAGTGCAGACTAAGTATTTAAAAAAAAATCGGGGTCCCAGGCTTGGCCAATGCACGGTCGAACCTACAAGCGGCATCGAGGCTCTGACTCCATTTTATCCGTGTTGCAAAAATTTTGACTCGGGTTTTGCCCCTGTTGAATATTGGTTCTATGCAGGACGAGTGGTACTCAATAGTTGTTATGATTGTACCTGTGAGGTGCATCTGCCAGTGATCAGTGAGATCAAGGTTCTTATATGCGATAGTTTCCTAGCTTGTTGCAGTTCATCTATTTCAGTACACGTTGAGCCGCTGAAGAATATACCTGTAAAGGCCCCAGGTGACGTTTGGAATTATATTATCAATGAGCCACATAACATCCTGAAGCTAGTGAGCGAGTTATACGCTACACGTTATCTCCAGACCATACAGTCGACGGCTTCACGTATTCGTATTGTGGAATCGGCAAATGAATTGGTAAAAGCCTTAGAGGGGTCGAGAACCTGTACCAGGGTTTCACTGGGAAAGTTGGCAAATCTAACGATAACTTTTGCCAACCGACTCAAGCCTATCGATCCTCAAGCGCATCTTATGCTCACTAAAGTGTTGACGATTCTGAATAACAACTTTGCTTGTATGCAATTCCATGACATGGAGATAATGCTTGTCGAGGAACCATTCATTAATGTCACTAAAGGCTGTATGACCGTCTACGATATAATGAAGCGTCTTTCCAACCAGGCACCACGACCGCCGAAATTAATATATTTTCAGTATAATAATGCTCTGAAGAATGGTACCCTGAATCAAGACACAGTTGATCGTTTGATGGAACAGATCAACAAGTTTGGCGATAAAGATGCCAAATTCCGTAGTTGTGTATGGCTCAAGTCGATGTGGCAAACCGAGCGCTTATATCGTTTCTTGGGTTTTGCCCGTACTCATGGCCTTCAGCCAGATGACAATGATGTTAATTCCGAGTATGTGGTCATGGAATTACAGTGCTTTAATATTGAAATGGGCAAGACATATATTATTAAAACAAGGGATCTCATGCATAAGGTTGAGTTCTTGCCCGAGTTATTGCAGGAACTCAAGGAGAATGAGAATAATTATATCTGCCTTAAGGTAATATCAACAATAAGACATTTAAACTGGTGGTATCCTGAGGAGAAACAGCCTAGTACGGTGCTGCTATCAGTTCGCATTTATCACACGGTTGATAATTTTAAAGTGGAAGTGCCCTTACGCCGAAGTAGACTCAATTTTATAACCGCGATAGGCAAATACAAGCCGGTCGTAGTATCCAAAAACACAACTTTGGATTTACCCGATGTCGATTTACCCGACGTTGATTTACCCGACGTTGATTTACCCGATGCTGATTTACCCAATTTAGATTTACCCGAATCGAGATTTGACTATCACTATGCTGACAATTCTGATGACTCTGAGGAACAAATCTCAGATGGCAAATATATAAGTGCCCTAGAGCGAGGCAAATTAAATTATATGCAAGATGTCCGCATGTACCGAATTGTATTGGAGGAGTTAACTATGTTGGCTGTGCGTTTTACTAAAAGTAGCCATAAACTTCACGTTAAACTAACTATGGAGCAACCACCGCTATTTTCTGAGGTATCTGCCTCCAGGTGCTCTATACCAGGAAATACAACATCTAAAACCATTTTGATTCGTAATAAGTGCAACGTGGCCAAACGTGCCTATATGGCCATCAGGGTTTGGGGCAAAAGTCCACCGCCCCTTGGAATAAAGACGCCAGTGCATATGGGCCCAGCTGAATTTTCTTTCATCTTTCAGATACGCAGCTGCGATCATTGGGTGTACTCGGAAGTTGAGGATGAGCAACATTGGGGACATACTGGATGCATTCCTTCCTTGATTGTGAATGTGACTAGCGGTATGCGATGTTCTTGCAAAGTAATAAGTACATACACAAGCTATGTGTATACTGTGCCTGCGATTTCGGTCCTTGTTGATCCATTTACTCATCTGGAGATGAAAACCTATATAATATTATTCTATGCAGTTGTTATTGCTGCACTTTTGCTTTGGTTACTCTGGTTGTTTCTATACTCTAGTATACCACCTAGTAAGACAACAGTCTGTGAGATGTCCGATATGGAGGGACGATCGAGACGAGATGTACATGATCTGCTTGTCGAACTAACGACTGGCGGTCGCGATAATGCGGGTACAACGGCCTCGGTGAAGTTGTCATTTTTTACCACGCAGCATCAAGAGCTGCAATTCACAATTATGCAAGATCCAGAACATCCAGTTTTACTCAGAAATACTACTTATATTTTGTGGCTTCGTACTCGTGATATACGTATACCCACCAAAATTGCAGTCTCCCATAATAATAACGGGCGATTTCCCAAATGGTTTTTACGACGAATTGAGGTTAGCGACGTTCAGAGGCAGGAGACTCAGGTATTTGTGGTCCGTCGTTGGGTGAAAGATAAAATTTTGGTTTTAACGTCGACCATGATTTTCAAGCGTGGTGATGCTCGATTTCTGGGCACTTGGACTCAACGGTTTCGATTGTATTATGAAAAAGAAATTGCTAACTGGGCTCTATTTCAACCTATATTCGGTACTTGGCAGGAAACCAACGAATATCCGAGCATGTCCCGGTTTAAACGCGCTTGTGTCTTTATCTCTAAAATGGTCATCGTTTATGCAATTGTGGCCTGTTATATTGGTCCTACCACTGTTGAGACTGTTCAACGAGATCTTTTAACTTTTAACAGTTGGGTATTTTTAAGCGTACTTTGCTATTTGGTTGGCATGCTTGTGCAGTTGTTTTTTGATTGGATGATTCATCACTATTCATAATTGAGTTTATAAGTATTTGAAATAAAAAAGTATTTACAAAAGTAATTAATACATTTTCGATTGGCATTCAAAAAAACCGCCAAATCTGTGTAAAAATATTTTTATCGACATTCATAAAGTATTCGATTTGACAGTGCTGTAAAATTCTTTTATCGCATTAGAAAGGAACTTCTGGCAACACTGAGCTCTGTGTGTGTGGCAGAAGTATTATTAATTGAAATAAATAGAAGAAAACTGTATACTGTCTAAGTTAAAATGTCGGAAAAAAAGCGAACTCGTCGCCGCAAGGATGTAAGTGCAGCTACATAAATGTTTATATCATTTCGTTTTTGGCAATGTGTGTGCGCGTTTTCATTTGTCATAGAGCAGTTGCTGCCAGGCTGAACTTGATTGGATTTGTTTTGATATTGCGCAGATTCCAGCGCTGTTTTCAATTGGTTGCAAAGTGAATCTGCAATATGCTGATAGGTGGAATCAGTTTATGGTCATGGTATCAGTTTATCAGTCTGGGGGGCAAGTTCAATGTTGTCTCAGCTGTCCAATGCATGTGTGTGTGTTTCAGTTTAAATATATATATATGTATGTATGTACATATGTACATGTACGTTTGTATATTTGCGTGGGCGCGTGTTCCCTATTCTGCCTCCTGCAGGCCGGCTATAATTAACTCATCTTGCGGTAATTTCGTTTCTCTGAAAATGCATCAGATCTTTTTGGATGTAAGCGAACCTGTAACTTGTCCTGAAATCCAATTTTAAATTCTTTCGGAACTTTAATAAGCTTTTTTTCTTTAACTCATTTTGAGGTACTTTTACAACGGTAACAAATGAATTTTTATTGCTTGGTATTATTTTGGAAATTTTTATTTAAGTCTATCTGCATCTTTTCAAATACATGTCTAATGAAATTTATTGTTTTTTAACTGCTTGGTGAGCAAAGATTTGAAATAGAAGTTATTTCAATTTTTTAATAAGCATTATTTAAAATTTGTCTAGATATGGCATCACTGAATCTCTTGCCGGATATACAATTACAACTTAATAACGCCATCGTTTTTTTTTCGACAAACCTTTTTAAGTATTTTAATATTGTACTCTTTTGAAAAGCAGTTCTTCCACTGTAGTATTTTCATGACCCCAGTCTTTATAGTACAGTGTACCGTAATCTCTTATACTTATATTGAAGAAGCATCTGTAAGTAATACTTGTAACTTAATGCCCACTCTGGCAACGCTAGCTATCTGCAAAGATACCTGACATACATTTGTAAGCTCGTTTTGTAAACAGATCATTCTCTCCCTTTCTCTCACCACATTGACGCTCGCTCTCTTGTCTTCTCAACTGTTCACTCACACTTGTCAGGTGCACCCACTTATCAGCTGCTGTTCTTGTTTTTGTTGCTGTTTCTGTTTCTGTTGTTGGGGAAAGTTTTAGCTAAGCTTGAGACTCATTGAGCGAGTGCGGGATCGCCTCACTGGCTTGACCAGAATTGTTAAGATTCAATACTTTTTAGACTCTCGGAGCGTTTGCAACACGTCACAGTTAAAAGAAAAACAATTAAAGAATACTACAAAACAAGTTTTATTTTTTTACGCACTTAAATTGTTCCAATATTTTAATTTAATTTTTTTTTTATTACAAATATCTATTAAAATATGAGTGGCAATGAAGCTCAACTTGAAGATGAGGAGGAGCAGGAAATCTATGACGATGGAACGGTATGGGGCCATTAATAATCGCGCTTAAACGAAAGAGGAATACCTAGTGTATAATTAGGAGAGTGACGAAATACAAAATTGATGTCGTGGCCTATTTTCTTTGTTGTTACTTTGAACCTATTATGATCAGTCGTTTGAATAACGTCACGGACTTAAAGTTTAGAATATTTTTTTGATTTCTTTTATACGTATACGTTTCTCTTTGTAGGAATACACTGAACCTGGCCAGCAGAAGGTAGAAAAACCTTCAAAAGATGAGAAAAATGTTGCCAAATGGCTGAAAAAAAATGTTAAAACAAAAAAAACGAAATTTTTGAGTCATGTCGTGGAATATTTCACCTCAAGCAAGGCCATCGATGCATTGATGAAATCGAAATTTGCCGAAGGCAGCAATCCCTTGTTTACCAGCCGAGAGCAGGCAGTAGAATTTTTGGATATAATGTTGGAGCATAAGTTTTTCCATCGAGCCAAAAAGGTTCCTGTTACACTGGAGGAGATACGAGGCAAGTCAGCAGCAACCGACAAAAAGGGCGACCACAGTAAATCTCAAGAAAAAGAAAAGGATAAACCAAAGGAAGAGAAAAAGGATGTAGAGCTGGAAGCGGATAGTAAAGGTGATGGCAATGCGTCTGCCGGTGCATCCAGCGAAAAGGAGAAGAAAGTTGAAAAAAAGAAGCGCAAAATTCGTTTGGATATGCATCCGGAGCAAATCTTTGTTGATGGCTCAGAGGCATATGTTTGGATCTATGATCCTATACCATTACATTATTGGATATTCGGATTTATTCTCCTACTGGGTGCTGTGGGCATTTGCCTATTTCCGCTTTGGCCTCCATTATTGCGCAAAGGTGTCTATTACCTCTCCATTGCTGCAGCTGGCTTCCTGGTCTTTATATTGGCTTTAACCGTTGTGCGTCTGATTGTGTTCACTATTGTATGGGCCTTGACGCGTGGAAAATTGCATTTCTGGATCTTCCCCAATCTCACTGAAGATGTCGGATTTTTTGCTTCCTTCTGGCCGTTATATGAGGTAAAAATTTTCAAATTATCTGGAAATGTTGTTAAAATATGCAATGGTATAAATTTTTTCAAGTGTATGCCATTAATTGTTAAATTGTCCGGACTCAATCCGATTTTGAATTTATCTAATAAATATTTTTGTACCTTAGAGCAATTATGGCAGTGATTCAAGTACATCCTCTTCGTCATCTTCTAAAACTGACAAGAAATCCAAATCGAAATCCAGGAAAAAGGAGAAAGATAGCGAGGCCGAAGAAGACACTGCTGTTGATGCCGATCAGGATGGTGATTTAGATATTGATGGTGAGGTTTCCACATTGGAGCCAGAGAAAATTGAGCTAATCAAAGAGCATGATGCCGATATGGAGGTTCGAAAGCGTCGTAAAGTTGGCGCCGATGAATACGAAGACGAGGATGTGGATGTGGATGTATCGGAAAAAGATCATGAGCCGGAGCAGAAGCAGGAGCAGACGAATTCCAAGGACTCTAAAGCTGGGTAAGCTGGGCGTCGCTTTCTTTTGACAACGAATCTCGATTGCTCGAATTTTTCTTTTCATTTATTTTTTTACTTTTTTCGTTTCGTTTCTTTTTTTTTTTTTGTTTTTCACGTTTGTTTTTCTTTTACGCTTGAATCTCATCAAATTAAAAAAATAAGAGAAAATTAAACAAAGTGCAAGATAAATTAACTTTAGTATTTAATTGTATAAAACTTTTGTTCCTTAATAAATAATCTTATATGATTGATCCAATTGCATAAATGTTTATATATTGTTTCATATGCAACGGTGTCTGCATTTATTCATTTTATATTACATATTTTTTTAATAATTTATTTTTGTATATACATTTTGTCATGACATTTTATTTTATTCAAAGTTTCATTAACTAGTATAAGAGACTAAAAACCCAGTAGTTTACAAAAAGTAATAAGACTTCTTGTACCGTGTTCAGATCGATCAAAAAATATTTGCCTTTTGCATAAGCAAAAGTCAAGACTGATAGATTGTATATGAGTCAAATATAGGTATTTTATAGATATCAACATGCAGCTTATCATGAAAACTCATTGCATTTGTGATGTATGGTTTAAGTTGCATACATATGTATGTATCATTTGTATAGTGAATATTTAAGATAATTAACTTCAAGGTATCAACATTCCTGGGTAAGGTGTGGACATTCAAGATTAATCTTATATACATACAAGTACTAATCAAACTGAGTAAGTTTTATTTTTATTTAATTATTGGTTCTACCATTTGTTCATGCACATTAAACTAAAAAAATATGCTAGCTTTTTCAAATTGATTTTACTGCTATAATTTTTCTATGACTACACATTTTTTCTCATTCTCAATATCTTTCTGTCTCTTTTACAGTACACCAAGAAATTCGGAATCGGATTCGGAGAGCTCTAGTAAAGATTACGAGATCATTAGTTCAAGTGAAGTGCAAAGTGTTGCTGGAAACTAAATGAAAAACCAATTTATTATATTTATATATATAAATATATATATATACATATACTATTATATATGTAGATGTATTGGGGAGTGCAACTGAAACGTTAAATGATTTTCGCAACAGCAACTGCAAAGTGAAATCATTACACAGTTTTTGCATATCAATTATAAAACAATTTCTTATTTTACTGCAGCTGTTTACATGCGAAATTAAAATTTTCAAGTGAAATGAAGTCAAAAAGTCAAACCTTAAAGTGCTACTATTATATTTGAAACAACATTTGATTGTTGTAAAGATTTATCAGTTGTCTGTTTATAATATCTGTTATTCATTCACGTGTCTGCTTTGTAAATAATGAATGACAAAATTGTACGTTGCGGTTGCATTGCTTGAACCATGCCTATATACATACATATATCTATATATATATATATATATGCCTGGGTATATTTATAAGTACATAAATATATATATATATTAATATATATAGAGTTATAAACCACATCCACTTGTAGCTAATTCATAGTATCACAACACACCAGAGCCCTAAATATAAAAACACCAACATGCATCCACCAACACACACAAGAAATATTAATTCCAAGCAAATTAGACGTTTACATATATTTTGTGTCTGGCTTTTCCACACACAAAACCGATCATTCTGTTTGATATTGTGCCTATATCCATGACTTATGACACGAGATTTCCTACACATATGCAAATTATGTATACTTTTTGTACGGCTCAAAAGCATTTCTATATCCACTTATGACTTACATCAAAATATATGTGTGAATGTCATAAGTGTATGTCAATTGAGTTCTCAGTTTTTACTTTTACAAATTAAAATCTCTTGTTTGTTTTTGTTTTTTTTTTGCTACTATATTCTTATATTAAATGAAAACACATGGATGGAAAAAGATGAAATTGTGCAAAACTCAGATTCTGTTTTTTAAAAATATTTTATTTTTTCTTTATTGGAAATTGAGTGGATGGCAACGATTGCAATTGATAATAATAATAACGATTTATATATTTACTTTAAATGTAATACGAAAAAGAAACTTAATGAAATTAGTAGAATAAACACATAATTAACTATTACATAAACTAAATTAATACTAGGCAATTACGATGTGAACGAGAAAATTGAAGCATCATAAATCGATTGTAGTTCATAATCAAAAAGAAAATTTTTATTAAAAAATATACAATTCATAATTCGTCTTTAAATTGTCGCTCAATGTGATATTGATTGACCATATGGTTGACCATTCTCCAGGCATGTCGTGGAAATACTAGACCCACTATAATGCTTAGTCCACCCAACTGAAAAGTAAAACCAAAAAATAAACTTTTAATCTTTACTGAATCTGATTGCGATTAGATTAGAATTATAAAGTATTATAGCGCTAAGTAACACACTCAATCAGACTATTTAATCAGAGTACTTAGATGTATGTAAAATATTTTATATCTATATAAGAAACACAAAAATTTAGAAAAACTAGAAAGATTCTTGGTTGAAATAATAAGTTACTTACATAAATAATAGCATAGGCCGCACAATATAGAAACCAATATATAATACTTGCAACTATTGAAAGTAAAGCTGAGGCCGGATTTCGATAGTGAAAACGTATAGGTTTATGTGGTTTAACTGGAAGGCACATCACAACAAACTATAAGTAAGAAATTAAATGCTCAAGTTAATCAAAAATAGATATACAGAAACGGGCATCCAATATATTCCAAATTATCCAGTTAACGTTCTAAAAAAAAGTTGTATGAGAAACATGTTAGCGGTGCTATTTGACTTTAAATAGTATCGCTTAACCAAAAATGTCTTTGAATTAATATATCTATGTCGAGTACAGATTTAATGTCGGCACGATCTGATATATGGTTTATCCGGTTTTGTAAAATATTCCGAATCAGATTCTCTAACTGCATCGATAGCAGTTAAGAGTTGTAATTTGTTGTTTGATACATTTAGATGGATCTTATCCTCTTTAGGAGAATCGTCCTCTGCAAGTTGTTCCCCTGTTCCCGAAGTTATTAGCTTAATGGGCTTTATCATCATTTCTTTCAGTTGCCGTTGCATTAGTTTATCTTCTTTGTTTTGTATTGATTCCTCTGCTTCTATATTGTGCTCAGGGTTATCTCCTTGATCTTTTGCTTTATATATAAACTCCATTTTCTCATATTTTATTTTATGTTTTCTGTATTTAAATGG
Organism: Drosophila austrosaltans; assembly: GCA_035045865.1. Taxonomy (NCBI): domain Eukaryota; kingdom Metazoa; phylum Arthropoda; class Insecta; order Diptera; family Drosophilidae; genus Drosophila; species Drosophila austrosaltans. The sequence goes on from JAWNOQ010000200.1 coordinate 442,327, forward strand.
ATGAGCTGGCCAAACGGGTAGTAATCGTTTGCCATCTTTTATTTGGCTTTTCTTTGGCGTTGGTGGCTGGGCATGAGGAGTATCACAGGACGAAGTGTCCTCTTTGACAGGAAGTATATCGGGTGTGCGGAATTCATGAATACTCATCAAGGGCAGAATTGGTTCTTCAATCTCTACTTGTTTCAAGGTTACAAAACAAGCAGTGGCAGATATATCCTTTAAACAGGCCACCATCCTTGGTATAATCTTTTCGGTGCAACAATGTCGAACAATTTCAAATGAACTTTTAATATAAAGTTTCGTTGGTTCTGGTTTAAGGCGGAGGAGTTTGTTTTGATTATATAACTTTCCTGTGTTTAATTGCTGCCGGAATTTTGTAGGTATTTTGCTGGGACTACTTTTGGGTTTAGTTTCCGGTAAACTGACTTTAGGTTCTATTTGACAGATGTTGGACTGTAATTTCGGTATCATTGTCTTACTTTCTTTAAATTTGTCATCTTTTGTTTTAAGTCGCTCTGGGTACTTGATCAATTCATTTCTGTTTGTGATAATAGACGATCTAGCTGATAGCGTAGGTTTCAGTTTGGTTTTCGATAAATTGACCTTAGGTTCAATTGTACAGATCTTTGATTGTAATTTTGGTATTATTGTCTTATTTTCTTTAGATTTGTTATACTTTGTTTCAAGTTGCCCTGGGGACTTGCACGTTACCTTTCTCATTTCAAGTGACGTAGATGAAGGATTTGAACTCGAGTAAAATTTAAAAGCATTTTTTTGACCAATAACAGTGGATCTAGCTGATAGGGTAGGTTTTAGTAAATTGACTTTAGGTTCAATATGAGAGATCTTGGATTGGAATTTCGGTATCATTGTCTGATTTTCTTTAGATTTATCACCTTTTGTTTCTAGTTGCTTTGGGGACTTGTTCGTCGAATAAAATTTACAATCATTTCTGTGTGTGATAACAGTTGACGATTTAGCTGTTAGGGTACTCTGTTTATTACATTTCCCACAAATGTTTTGAACTTTTATACTATTGGTCTCCTTAACCTCAGTCTTTTGCCTGACTTCAGACGGAACTGTACCAACTCCCAATTCCCTATTTTGTACATCATTTAAGTGTCCTTTAGATAGCTTTGTGCCGTTATATTTATACACATTTGTATGAATTTTGTTTATTGAAATTGTTTTTATACTTTCAACTGTAGTGGTTTGCCCAAGTTCATCCAATTGTCTATATAGACCACATTTATTGCACTCTTTTGCAGTAAAATATGTGGTGGAAGGACTATCCTTAGTCTTATCTGTAGACGATGAACTTGTCATTTTAGAACCCCCATATCCATTGCCATTTAGAGTGCAGTTTTTGTTACATTTTCGTGGCAACACATAGGAGTAGTACTTTGCACTATCTTTAGGTTTATTGGCTTGATCATTTAACATATCATTTTCTATATCTAACTTACATTCTACATTATGATTTGGGCTGTTATCTGTAGTTTCTTCCTCTTCAGTCATTACAACCTTCTCGATGGGTGTCCAGAAAATCTCGTCCATTATGGAGATGACGGTAGGTGCGGCTTTTGTGGTCGTGTAAGTATTGTGACAATCTTCTTCATGGTATCCTTCATCAGCCAAATTCTGTTTACCTTCCATTGCCTGATCATCTAGTTCATTATGATAGCTGAATATTTGCTGGGGTATTGAATGGGTGGAGCTGTCGCTGCTGCTGCTGCTACTTTTGCTGGAACTGTTGATGCCCAAGAGTCCTGTCTGAGAGGCCGCCTTTTCGACATCCGCACGCAAATGTTGACGCCTTCCACGCACATATCGAAATTGATGGCCCTGCACACGTTGGACACTGGCATCGGTTAATGGTGGGGCCGATGGCACGGTTGGGGTATTACACGTGGTCAGTTCCGAGTCAGCAAAGGTGGCTAGATAAGTGGAAGGAAGGTCTACTTGTGGCTTGATGTTTAACTGTTGCATCAAGAATCGGGCACTATGCACCATCAGAGAATCCTCGGAAGGCCCTTCATATTGGTCATAGGGCGTAAACTGACTAGCCAGATTGCTACAATTGGGATCACGTTTGGGGACAAGACCACCTCCTTTAGCCCGTTGGATAGGCATTTCCTGTTCGAATACTATTTCGGACAAAACTTTTGCCAATGGCGGTAATGGTCGACTTCGATGCGTACGTAAAGGTCGGCCACCGAGAACGCGACGCTTCGAGATGGCACCACCAGAAGGATCTGTTATGGGACTGTCCAGCGGTATAAAATCGCTGACAAATAAATTGCTGTAGTAGCTGGGCCAGTGACTGCGCTGATGAATTGGACGCTTGAACACTTCGTGGGCCATAGCCACCAGATTTGGCATATCCTCGTTTGGTGAATCCCACACTGTTTCGGGCGAGGTCTGGAGGGACGATGATGAAGGTGAGGATGGTGGTGGTGCGGTTGCCAATTCATGATGGGCACTGGACTCCTCACGTTTGCCCAAACGCTTGGGCTTCGGGCAGCGGCCAAAGCGTCCAGCATAGACTTTTCCACGCGGGTTTGTCAAGCCACCGCATGTTTGGCAATTTGCATGTGGTTTCTTTGCCTTAATGCCAACTTTGACGCGAATCGGACCGCTATATGCCTCCTCGGCCCTTCGACGCTCTAGCAGCATTTTCTGCCGCTCCTCCATTGCATCCTCGTCGCTCGAGCTGGACGAACTCAATGCACGACGCACCTTTCGCATCAGTCCACACACCTCGCAGCGTAAATCTCTAGTCATTGGTATATGCAGCATTGCTCGGGGCAGTTTCTCGCACAGACACCACTCCATTACCAAATTCTCAGCTCCAGCCATTCTATTAGCCATGTTACTCAAATACAGTGAATACAATTTAAAGAAGCGAAACATTAACACTAAATAAGCGATATGCCAGAGAGTCTTACAAAGTCTGGCAAATCTCTAGAGCAACTGAAGTTGGGTTAACTAATTTTTTGAAACAAAATATTTCAAAAATCTCCTGGCATGCCTAGAGTATAAGTAAGTTTTCAAATTTCATTAAAATAAGTCTTCAAGTAGAAATCAAATTATATGATTAATGAATTATTCTGCATTTATATTAATTTAAAAAAGATTTTAAAATTTGACTTGGACAATAAGATTTTGCTGTGCTTTTAACCGATTGAAACCATTTGAATTGGTTTCAGGAATAACAAGAGAAAACCTTGAATTGACCTATTGTATGCAAGGACGAAATGATAAACTGTTTAAAGGCAGACTTAAAAAAGAAGGTTTTTTTTATAATCGTAGTGAATATGGTTAATAAAACAAACTGAAAAGAAAAATATGATACCCAAAGAGAAAAAATACAAGAAAACCTTTCGTCATTTTAATTATTTAGCTGACCTTAGAGTTGGGATCGTCTTAGATTTTTGAACCAAAATTTAAATAATTCATTCATTATAAAGAATTTTAACCGGAGTACAGACAAGAATTCCCAACAAGTCGTAAAGCCATTTAAAGTATATAACAAAGTTGAAGAGTAACACACTTTAACAGGAAATATACATAAATTATATATATCTTCTTATTGTATACTATGTATATATCCGGGTAATCGTACAAATCTTGTACAACGTCACACAGATTCTTAATTAATGAAGATTTATTAAATTTAGAGTTGATTATAAAAACGTATTAGTTCGATAGATTGTTTATGAAGACATTTCTATTTTTTAATATTTGTATGCAAATTCGTTTCGATTTCATGAATTTCAAATAACTCACCTGTATGACAAGGGCACTTAGACTGATAACTGTCTTTCTCTTCGGAATAACCATTCTAAATCAATGGCTAATTGCATGACAATGCCAAATTGAACAGTAAGTGAATTTGCATGTTCCAAAAGCAATTAAAATGAAGCCATTCAGTCGTTGCACCGACTTGAGTATACCCTTTACCATGTATGTAGAGACAAATAGTCCAAATAGTCTTGGAATTGCCAGGTTGTCTGTTTCCATTCGCTTTTTATAGACATATCATACTTATAAACTATATTATACATACTTAGGGGTTATACTTTCATTTTATTTTTTTAAACTATCAAAAAAATAAATCAATTAGTCTGGACTTTATCAGATAAAATAAGCAGATTGAAAAAGTTAAATTGAAGTTAGAGAAAGGCAAATTAAGAGAGGGAGTTAAATCAATCAAACAGCTGTCTAATTCAGTTTTTTTTTTTTAATATATTTGGAAAGTGTGTTTTTCCATTTTTATTCTGCAAGGACATACATACAAGCACTTTAATATTTAATAAATAAATTCCCATAAATACTTCTATAAGTTCTTGGACAAAGCCATGAATGAAAGTAAAGTCAATAAACGCATTAAAAGCACATTGGCATTGGATTTGGAAATCATTTTGCCACACAAAGTGTGTTATGCATTTCCAAATCATTGGGCATCGTCAGAGAATTGATATATATACACTACAGTAGTTACTCAAATCAAAGAAAACCATAAATTATAAAGTCTGGCTAAGGCAATGCACTGGACAGCACTCGTGCATGTATTTTGAATTACAAGCCAGTTGGCGGTAATATTTATGCGAACTATTGGCCATAAAAATATATATAGTATCGAAATCAGAAATCAGACTGAAACATCGACTTGTATTGGCGCCTAATTGCTCACTGCATCTGTATGTATGTATGCATATATATAAATATATGTGTTTATAGTTATGTCTTTGTATAGGAGAGTGTGTGTGTGGATTGTCGAATTGGAAATATTCGCTTTTCTGGTTGCAGGCATTTTAATGCATTTTTATTGCAATACTTTTAGCGTCATTTCATTTTTCGGCATTTCCTTTTGTCCAGCCATTTTCTTCTGTACATTTTTTGTGTACAATTTTTTTCTTCTCTGTTTTATAAAATGATTTTCGCTTCCTTTTTGTTTAAAACTTTAAAAAGTGTACAACTTTTGGAAAATTCAATGTAAAGGAAGTATTTACAAGACTCTAAAGTGCACTCAAGTGAATGGAGTTGAAGGTTGTGTCATAAAACCATTGCATACTTTAAGGCGCAATAGTTAAAATTAGCTATTATGTTGGCATGGTTAAATTATTTTGGAATTTAACATTAATCTTGGTCAGATTATCTTAAATATGTGAAACTAGTACTAATAGATTGTGCGATTGATGTCATAAGTAGAATGTTGTAATAAGAAGCTTGAATTAAGTTAAATTGTCAAATTATGTAATCACTTTTTGTTAGTAGAAGCGTCTTGCTTGTATTAGATTAAGCTTAAAATTTTACAGTAATTATGACAAAACTACAGACTAATCTTTTCTTTAACGAATGAACTACTTTGATATTTGATATTAAGCTATCATCAGATACAATCATTTATTTGTTTTTAATCATTCTTCAACTTTAAAAACCAAAAACTTTTAAGTATATCCACAAAAAATATAACAAATTTTTAATTTCGCTTCTTTATTTTTTTTGTTTTAGTTCTGAATTATAAATATTTTTACCATTGTTCAGTTCGAGCCTTTAAATTTTTAAAGAAAGAAACTATGTTACTACTTAAGTAACTTTGAAAATAATTTACTAAATTGAAGAATATTATGATTAAAAATATAAATCAGCAAAACAAAAAAGTTATGTTTTGCCCAGAATCGATCTTTAACAAATCTACAACAATTGTAGTATTATAAAAAGTAAAACAAAAGGTTAAAGTTTTAATAATTGTCATGAGAATCTTCTATTCTTGTGTCCTTGGGATTTTGATTCGACTACGAATAACCATATAATTTTTTTATTTATGAAATTAATTATCGAACAACCATAAAGAGATGAAAATTACTTTCACATTTTCATTATAGAATTCGACAAGTTTCACTTTTATTTGTTTTTAACTTGTGTTTCATTTTTATCTCTTTTTATCTTGCGTTGCGGCGATACAATTTGAAATTGTGCATTAGCAAAGCGTTTTCAATTAGGTCTTGAACTGAATTTTAATTACAATTCCGCTACATCCGGCCATTTAAGACAAAAACAATTTCCGCCAGAGCATACATATTTAAGAACTGAAATATTGTAACCACCGCTGCATGTCTGCGACTAAAGGATTTTGTTTTTTTTTCCTTCTTTCTTTGTTTTTTTTTGCCCTAGGGTTTTTTTTTTTGGGCGATAGAGGTGGGACTATGAAATATGAAAGTTAGCTCGCAACCAACAACTACGTGACTTGTGCGTCTCTGTGTCTGGGAAATCAAGCAGCAGCTTCAACTCCAGCTCCAGTTCCAGCTCCATCTCCAGTTTTGGCTCTGGGTCCCCGTGTATGCTGCATAACATCGCAACGACGCACCAAACTGTTTATTTATTTAACACAATTTGTACATTACATAATTCAAGATGGTGGGTTGTGTGGGTGGGATGGCTGGGTTACGCATGCGTGACCTTACCTGAAAATTCTCATGGCAATGCATTTGCCTCTTAATGGAATTTTATATGCTCGTCTCTTACAGTTGCAGTTTGTATTTGAAGTTAGGTTTGAAAGTGGAAAGTGTTGTCAGATTAGCTCGACCAAATCTCTAAACGTTGCGACAACCTTGAAAGGCACTCAACAAATAATGCTTACCACAACACACGCAACACTCCCCCGCCCCCCACCCATTCTCAACTACACCCACATTAATATGTGTGTGTGTCTGTCCTTCAGGCACAATTATGAAGTTTGTTTGCCACAATTCGTCCCCATTGTTCAGGCAGCTCACGTAGTTCAGTCTGGTTATATGAGTTCTGACTCAAGACAATTTTGCACTTGAAGACGCATTTTTAGTTTTTCCATTCCCTTCCCCCTTCCCCATTCTTTCTTCCATTTCTGACAGTTTTCAAGTTGGGGTAGTCGAAAACTATTTGATTTATTGTTGGCAGCTCTACTGTGAAGGAAAAGCAAAAAAAAAAGTATATACGAAAACTTATCATGGAATTAGAATTGATATATAAAGCATTTAATTTGGATTATCTCATCTCAGCGCAAAGACATTTTAAAATGTAGACAAGTATGAAATAATCGTTACTAATTACGGCTAAAGTTTCTTAAAGTAGCACAAAGTAAAAGTTGTAATTGCCAGAATAAAAGGTATTATATAAATTGTTGTAAATACTTGACCTTTGCAATTGAATCCTAAAGGAGATCAGTGATGATCCTAAAGGATCAAATGATATCTCCTATAAGCATAATTTTATACATTGAATTCTATATTGTTTATTTATTTTGAAACAAAGTAAGCAACGACAATATTTCAGACTTAAATTTGTCAACATGTTTTTTAGTACAACTAAATATTTTCATTCCTGTCTATCACATCAACCAGTAAACAACACATAAAATACGAAAATTCTTTTGAGATATAAAATTTGAGAAATTTAAATTTATTGGTAAGTTTAAAAATAATATATCTCACTTTTAGATTCGTTATATAAAAATTATTAGTAAAAATCAAATTTATTGATCGATGCATTACTTGGAAGTATCAGCAAAACAATTTTTAAAAAGCGATACTTTCTGGAAAATAATTCCAAGAATGCTGATTACTTTTTCAAACACTTTCCGTAGATGATCTGTCTCTGATTTCAAGTTTTATTGGTTAAATTGAATTTTAATCCATTTCTTTAAGGTATGGCTGATTGTAGTGATATTCCCTTGGGCTCGAAATTGGCCGTTATACTAAAGACTGCCATTGAGCCGATTAAGAAGAATGATCTATTGCAAATGATGGGATTGGAACAGATGGACAAGACCAAACAGAATGAATTTAGAAATCAAGTAAATATTGTTTTGGATACGGCTGTTAATTTGGGTTTCGTTCAAACCATAAATGGTTATTATATGCCAATTACCCATGCCTCGGATATTGCGGATATATTGGGATTCGATGGTGAATCATATGTGACCAGTTCCACATCATCTGTTGGCTTTATAAGTGACGACCCTTCGCAACAAGACAATGCCGCTGTGGAAATGGGTACGAGATTGATTTTCTGTCTAAATTCCTTAACTGAACCGGTTAAGAAAGAGCACCTGATGTCAATGATGGGATTAAGTCCAACTGAAGAGCCGATAGCAAATGAGGTCGATACCGTTCTGGATGAAGCTGTTAATTTGGGTTTCATTCAGTCATACAATGGGCATTACATGCCAATTACCCATGCCGCGGATATTGCCGTCGTATTGGAAATGGACGAAAATGAAAATGTTATCGCGTCAACTTCGTCATTGCTTGATATTGTTACGGATAACCTTCGTTATATCATTACGGATAATGATCTTTCCCTCGATGAGCCTGAAGACTTGCAAGAGACCGATACTAGCGATGCCATGACAGATAATGGAGAAGATAGTCAGCGAGCGAAATTTTAAGTTTAAAGTCAAACTCATCTATAAAACAGTTTGACTAAAATGACTTCAACTAAATTAATAATCGTAATGTGTGTGTGTGTCATAGGATCTATATTTTCTATATTCATATTTGGCTTGATATTGTCATTGTAGTCAATTTATACTGTTTAACACCTAAAACAAATATAAAAAAGATATCATTTATGTCGAGATTAAGTAAGAAATCTATTCGTTTATGGTTAAATATGAATATTACAAAATTTGCATTGGTTGAAATTTTCTTATGTATGAATTTGTGTAAGTATTGGTTAATCAGATTAATATTTTCGGGGATACTAGTTTTGTGGCCATTTTAACTAGCCACTCTTTTTAAAAAAGTATGTTTGGAAGTCGGTTAATTCCACTTCGAAGAAATGGTTTCTATGATCAGTCTCAAGTTTCTACATTGTCTTGGCTATATTGCTCAGGTTCGAATATAAACGAATTCGATTTTAATCAGAAATTTTACAAAAACGGCAATTCTTAAACCAATATAAGTAACTTAAGATATTCTTTAAATGTATCTAGAGTATTTTGGGTTTTCAATTAATCCAAACCGCCGAAGCCGACAAAAGCCATTTTTGAGGTGTCCTACGGGATTAGCTTTGCATTATGTAAAGTTGACTTTGTTTTTAATTTCCATAACTTGGAATTGATAAAAACTGTTTTTATATAAAAAAAATTCTTCAAAGTAGTTTTTCGAGCCTCGCAACTTTGTAGTTTTTCGAGCCTCGCAACTTTGTATAACCCCTTAAAGAACGTTTAAGCTGCAGTTCTTTCTATTTACAAATTTCTCTGCGACTTTCTATGGATTACAGAAACAAAATTTATTGACTTTTGAATAGTACGAAAAATTGAGTGTTTCATCAAAGGATTGCCTTATAAATTCAGAGCACCCTCTTTTCAATCCGTTTGAAATTACTGTGACATTATTTGTGTTAAATCAGATTGCTTTCAGTGATTTTTATCTTAAAAGGAATCGAAATGACCTTTAACTCCTTTCGGCAAGTTTTAAAATCATATTCACCAAATATATTTAACTAACAACAACGAGTACATATATTTTCTAAAGGCTAACATCAAATTTAAACTTTTCTTGAATGTCTTCTCATGTTCTGACAAAAAAGAGAATTCTGGAGATTCCTGGTTGTGGTTAGGTGGGCCGCTTTGCCTTGGATAGTTGGTTCGAGAACTTCCGCTACCATAAAAGCTTCTCTGAAGGTAATTGTTAAAAAATATATATTTCATTTTATTATGGCGTTCCACATATACTCGCACACACACAAACCTATTATACATCTGTTCGAATATATAAGTAAATGGACACCATATATCGCATTTCTGGTCATGTGTGTGTGTGTGTGTGTTTGAGTTGCCAGGCTCCATGTAAATTTAAGCAACTCTACGAACTAACCAACGCAAATTGCTGCTGTTGCGGTTTATTTTGTGTTGCAGAAATATGCAGCATACCCCCTCTGGAGTCCCTGCTTCTATGCACCTCCACAGTCATCTTCTATTTCCTGGCTGGAGGTACAGAGAGTTAGAGAGGGAGAGAGAGAGAGAGAGATGGAAAACAAAATGGAGGAAGTGAGACAGCGAGAAGTTGAGTTCATTGGCGCATTGTTTGGTTTGACTTTTTGTTGCCAGAATGTTGCCTTGTGGCTATGTTTGTTGGCTTGGTCTGGTTATTTTTAGCCAAAAGCTGTTAAATTGCATGAAACAAAATGGGAAGTGAATTTAGCAGATATGGCGTAGTCAAAGCATTCCATGATATGCCATTCATCTACTAATAACTACTGCAAATGGGTAAAAAACAAAAGGGTTGAACCACGCCCCTGACTGCCATTAGGCTATAAATACTAAGGCGGGTGTCAAAAGGAAAATGTGGTGCGAAATACTTGGCATTTAACTTTGGCTTACTGGATTATAGCGTAACACAAATTCTTCCCAAGACCTAACTGGACGAAATACTGGTCGCAATGCTATGGCTAAAAATGGAGAAGGGAAAGTAACTTCCAATTGACTTTTGATTCATTCTTTTTAATTAGAACATTTCATTAATACTTGGCAATCTTTCTCTTCCTTAGAAATTTGTAAATTTGTTTAAAAATTCATAGACATAATGAGAATTTAATAAACTCTTCCATAAAATATTTCTAAAAAATGCGTCTGATCCGACTGAAATTTGATGGAAAATATAGACAAATATGGATTAAAGTTATTTTATATGTGCCATATTGCATAGAATTATTAAAACACAATTTTATAATTTTTTTTATTATACAAATTTGTAAGAAATTAGACAATTGTCCTTTGAGCCTTTTGATGTGTCTTAAGTGTAGGGATAATCTGTTTATTGTTTAACTACAATTTTATGTTTATTGTTTAATGACAATATTATGCTTGCGACTTAACGTTACATATAATAGTAGGTGATTATTTATATGATTGGACACCACGCTAATGTTCCTCTTATTACCGCGACTACAACAACTCATTAACTTGCTGACCGACACACTCACTCTCCCTGATCAACCGACTCTCACTGCCTACCAACTCACTGTGACTCTTCACTCGCGTTGCCATACAATCCTTTCCTCTCCGATCTTGCCACATCTCCAGAACAAAGAGCAGACTCTAACCATCTAGGTAACCATATCCTACAAAGGTAAGTTTTATAAAACTTTGTATTAAAGATAGGTATTTAAATCTTTCTGAGAGTTTGATACATCTGACCTCTATATGTATAACATGCGAAAAACGATTTCTAAAAAATCCCAAACCTGAATTGAGCATTCACAGCAACAAGGATTTATTGAAACATCCATTCACTCTAATAAACTATCTTAATAATATCTTTTGATATAACGACTAAACTGATTCTATATTAAAATTCAATTCTGTACTTTTACTCTAGGACCTGTACTGCATTAAATTGTATGAACATAGCCTAGCTCATGTAGACTGCCCTGTGTGAACTAGCCCATGATCTAGCCAATGATCTAGCTTGTGTGGATTAAACCACGGGATAGCTCGTGTGGTCTAACACATGGGCTAGGTTATGTGAACTAATATAATATGGCTCATGTGGACTGTCCCATTTACTGTGGCCTAGCCCAGTGACTCAGTTTACGTGTACCACCTCTTGGTGTAGACACACGGGCTACCCCAACAAAGGTAGACAAATAGTAAGTTCACCAACGGTGTTTTATGTACATAGCTCTCAGTCACACTACCAACAATTCATAGTTAACAACAGCAACTCGACACGCTTACAACTATAATTTGTCTCGCGTGACTTTCATTCTCTACAAAAATAATAACACTATCAATTTTACTCTTAAGGGGTTAGTTTGGGGGCTTATATCCCTTCTTGAAGAATGCTGTTTAGAAAATTGCTCTAAGGTAACTCAAAGTCCTTAAATATTGTTTTTGTAACTTCAAATGTCGGTTGACAGATGCTGCATCATCATTGTTGATCATCTACGCTAGCCAGGCTATACCAGGAGAATTATCAGTCTATGTGGGCCTGCCGCCGAGTGGGTGAAACAATTTTGCATCAGCATGGATAAATCTTTACGCTTTTTCCCATGAGGACTAGGCAATTGTATAGCTCAGTATACTGAAAACTATTGACTAGTCTCGTGTACGTCCATTAAGGCCCACGTATCGCATTTTACGTAGTCTGTGTCTAGCCCGGTTGAGCCAGTTTATGGCTTGACTTGAACAAGCTACCTGCCCATGCCACTACTATAGGGTAACTCGGCATGGTCTAAGTTAGCCCATCCTTCTAATTCTCTATTAATTTGTCTCATAAATTCCGTGATGGGTTTTTTTCGACTTGTTTTAATTTATTGTTTCTATAATATTTAATCTATCCACTGTTAATATCAAAGGAAAACTTTGTCAGGTCAAATAAAAAGGAAAAATAAATTAACTTTTGAAAGAAGGATATAATTAAAATATTAATGTAAAAAAAAACTTTTCCGTAAACCTTGAATGTGCATATATTCTTAAGTACAAACTATAAAAAATATTTTAATCAAAAATTTTTACTAGAGAAAAATTAAAAGAAAGAAAAAACGAAGATTTTTTTTCTTCATACTGCCAGCTCCTTTCAATAGCAAAGAATTTCGTTTTTATACACGAAAACTTTCTTGCATAAAAAATGATTTGAAAGCTGAGAAATTTTTAGCCCGGAATATTCTTCGTCCTTTGTTATTTTTTTCTTAATTTTTTTTCTTATGTTTTAATTATATGCAGAGCCTTTTTCCTGTCTGGTGTGTTAGGCAATTATGCAGCTTATTTTAAAGTAGTCTGACATTGAACTATGTGGCAGCTGGGAGGGAATTTTTATACCCCGTACCCAGAGGGTTAAAAGGGTATATTAAAGTACCTAAAATGTATGTATCATTTCCGACCCCATAAAGTATACGTATTCCTGATCAGCCTCAGTAGCCGAGTCGTTTGAGACATGCCCGTCTATTTGTCCGTATAAACACCGAGTTCTTGGAGACTATAAGATTTAGAGCTACCAAATTTGCTTTGTAGATCCGCCTAGTGTGCAGGCAGCTTAAGTTTATTTAAAATTTTTGCCACGCCCACTTCCTCCTCCTATTTTCTGTAAGATTGTACATAATTTTGGATATTTTTATCACAACAATCGAAAGAAAGATTGCAGATCAATAATTCATTACAAAGGAATTTTGGCATCACTACATCTAATTTCAATTGTCTGCTCTGAAAAATCTGATCAAGATTCGTCAATTTAAATTAAATGTAGGCAATCTTTAAGTCGATTACTCGACTAGATATATATTTCTTATCTGCTTCTTTTGGTGGGTTATAAACGCTCAAGAGATTTGCATTTTATCTGACTAGTTTCTTTGCCTTTGAGCGGACTTAACTTTTAGACTAGTCAAAGTATCGAGCGATACGCTTATTTGTTATGAAAACTTCAAGGAGACTGTGGCACGGGATTCGTTCTCTCTCTCTCTCTCTCTCTCTAGGTAGCACATGACGGCGGAAAACGGCGGGTAGTGACTTAACATCTATAAAAAGCTGCTCAAGAGGAGCCCTTTAACTAAACGTGGGCAAGGCGAGAAGACGTTCAGTGTATGGCCTCGATTCCTTTCTGTGGGCTCTCAGTTACTTGCCAAGCGGTAGTTTATTTCTTTCTTGTGTGCATGTGTGGCTTTCTGTGTATGTGTTTACCACTACTTATGTAAAGGGAAGTTGTTGGCTTCCTAAACGGATATACCGACTTCAAATAGTTTTTCTCCTGTAAGCTTCGTTCCTTTCTTTCCTCTTTTTTCTTGTTCCTTTCTTTTCTTTTTTTTTTTTTGTTGGAGTTGTGGTTTTTTGTTGTTACGGCTAGAGGATCCATTTCTTGGCCAAGTTTGTCTTTTATATTGCGGGAGGATTCTCAGAGAGGAGAAAGAGTTTGACTTTAGCACGTGCCGTAGGAGTGCACTGTGGGGCGAGAACTGTAAGAAAGTAAAACATGCGTTTAATGGTTTAGTAATAAAGTATATATTTAAATTAAAGTTTTACTGTTTTTTTTTTTGTAATAGATTAGGATCAAGTAAATAACTAAGGAAAACTGCATAGATCAATAAAAGTATTAAAGGTAATCATTTTTATTTGTTAATTGGTTTACAAGTAATGCGGTTCTAGATAATAGCTAGTTATTTATTTTCCCCCTATTTTTTAAATTTACTTTTTTTGTTATAATTAACTTAAGTAAAAAAATTTATGAAAAAGATTCTATGATAGTCTAAAATAAAAAACTTAAATAAAAAATATAAGTTTAATTTACTTTTACAAAGTACGAAAATCTGTTTTATTAAACTAATTAAAACAATTTTTTTTAAAATAAAAATAAGCACAAATCTGCTAAAGCTCAAAATTTTCTTCTATTATTTTTTTGTTTAATTTTTTTTACAAATTTCTCTGTGCTATTTAAGAAATTTCTACAGATCATACATATATTTAATACAATTTAATAGAAGAAAAATTTTAAGGTACTAGAACAGAAACTCCGAAAACGAAACGTTTCGAATTGTGTTATACCTGAAATTTCTACAAGGTTGAAAATATACTTAATAGGGATACTACTAAATGTACTATATATGTATGTCTTTTTTTAGCAATTGTCAGTAAAGTTATATGGTTTAGGCAATTTTCAAATAAAAAATGAAGAACTTTTTTGCCGTTTTTTACCCACTGTTCACCTTTTTACTGAACAACTTCTATAAAAATTTCATCATCTAAGGACATGGTAGTAGTACAAAAATTATTTTGGGGGATTTTTTCTCATTTCCCCCAGTCTTAAATAGATTTCTAATATTGTTCTCATACTGCAAACATGTAACTTGGTTACATGTATATAGATATACATATATACACATAAACTAACATACATAATATCTTTTATATGTTTACTAACAGCCATTTGAAGTTCATATTTTAACTTGCGTTCTTGTAGTTTTAACTCTTTAAAAGCCAAAAACATTTATCGCTTTATGTTGCACCTTCGAATTATGGCTCTTTGTAGATGCATTTCACTTAAGCAACAGTTAACTTATAAAGTAAATTAAAAAACAATAAAATATAATACATAATTAATATATAAATAGAGACTTTATGAATAATGCTAATACATCGGAAGATTTGGTACATTAATCCTGGCAGTTTCTGCATTTGGCATACAAAATTAAAGACCAAACCAGACGATAGAGCTACTTATTAAAATAAAAATGTTCAGTTAAATAAAAATTTGCGCAGCATAAATTTATTTTGCTTATTATGCTATGCCAACACAAGAGACAAAGACCGGAGCAAACGAAAGGGCTGCTGGTGGTGTGTTGCTAGTTGGAGAGGGAGTGAGAGAGAGAGGGGATTGCATCATGGCATCATAATCTCACACCTCGACCAATTGTGCCTCGTGAGGCACCTGTCCTCAACATGGACAGTCGTCTGCCTCGACCCTCAGTTTCTTCATCATGCTCTGGGTGCGCATTTAATCTCAGCAACATTTCCTTTACAGTCGAGAGGACGTAGCCTGCCTGTGCCTGCGGTATGACATTTCCTACCCTCACCTGCATCTGCACCTGCAACTGCTCCGGCCACATCCACTTCCCGTGGTGGAATGATGGGACAACCCTTTGCTGTAGTCGTTGTCGAAAACAAAAATTAGCCGTGCAGTAAAATGGCCAAAGGAAGTGGTAAGTACTCTTACTTTACCAACCTGGTTGCAGTATGCAGTAACCGGCAGTTACCACCCCTTAGCTTGGCTCAGTTCGTCCATTTTGTTTGCGTTTTTTCATTCTATTTCTTTTTCTTTTTTTGTCACATGCAGTAAAAATTCGTTAATGTGCAGCTAATTAAGTTCAAAGCATAGTTACAGGCGCTCCAGCATGTCTAGCTAACAGTGATTTCAGTTTTATTAAAGACCATGGAAAAAACCAGGTCGCCATTCCCATGCACTTTAAGAGAACACAATTAGTATATGAAAATTTATCGTCGTTCATTATATTCATTCCATCATAAAACTATAAACTAACTAATTTATTCTGACTTGGAATTGAGTCGGTATATGTTTATCTTTTTCTTGAAATATTGCTTGTCCTCTTCTTTCGTAACGAAGGACCACTATTCATTATGCTCCACGCTTTGGGGATATTTTAGAGGACTGCATTTTACATTGGCAGCCAGAATGTAATTAGGAATGCAAAATGCGTTTTATAACGACTACGCGGACTTCAAGCTGTAGATTCGTAACATTTATTTTCACACCACAAATGCGACACTAGTTTTTCTATGGAGTGGAATATATCAAATTCATTTTCACACTTATTTCTTTTTGGCGCTCTTCTCTTGTGAAACAAGTGCGTCAAAGTGTTGATTAAATATATATTTTGTTGAATTCCAACTTTCAAGTGACTCTTGATGAGTGGTTCTGGCGGTAAGTGGTGGTAGAACCGAGAATTGCCAATGCGGGCGTGTTATGAAACAAACATGAAACAAGGACAAACATTTTGTATAAAGTGCTGACAAACAACTAAACAACAACAGCAACCACGCAAATCCACAACTTCAACGAGTTGCGCTCTATTGCGCCTGGGGGTATGCAACAATATTTGTCCTGCAGTTGATAATTCTGTCTACCAATTAAGGGCCAAGCTTCGCCTCCCATTGCCGCATTGTCGTTTGTCTGATGAGTTTTTAAGTATAAACAATTACAAAACGGCAAACCAACAGCAACAACAACAAATGCAATCATAGAGTTGCAGTCCAACTGTCACTTGGTTACTTAGCCAAAGCCAAGACAGGCAGATAGCCCAACCCAAGCATTTAGCTACCCAAGACTCTTATACTCTCGTTCCTTTTGGCCCCTTTTTGGTTGCGGTTATCACATTCTGTTGGGCAGTTTAGTTGCGTAATTGAATTAAATTTCATTTTAAAATGTAAAATGTTTTTCATTTGCTTTTTGTGGTCATTGCTGAGGGCACTTTTATATTTTTCTTCTCTTTGATTCTTTCATTTGGAGTAATAATTAACATTTGGTTGGCAAAGAGTTGCTTTGTCGTAGCGTCTAGGGTTTTTTATTAACATAGACATTGTTGTATATCAAATTTTTAATTTGTTTTTAAAGAAATTCCATATATTTTTATGCAGATAAATTGTATCTGAATATAGTGAAATTATTGCTCATTGTTTATAATAATAATTGTTTAATAAAATAATGTTAATAATAAAAGATTATGATATAACATTTTGTCTGCTTTATATATTTGAAATTTTTGTTTACTTTTAATAAAAGGTATAAGTAAATTTTGAGCATGATGTTTTTTGTTTAATCCTATGATTGGATGCGATATGATTAGCGATAATTTGCCTCCAAACCTTAATTTCGTATATTTCTTTGCTTCCCGCTACTACTCGATAATGTTTGAATCATTTGTCAAAATTTTGAATGCTCTTTTCTCCACATTCCCTTAGCCAAATTGGATAAAAATTTATTAGAATAGACATCGTTTTTTGCTTAACCACCGTGCAACTGTCTGGCTTGTGCTCAGAGTTTTTTTTAATGAGAAAAAAACATATTCCTCTATGCTGCATGATAGCAATTTTATATGAACTTAACAAATATTTTGTAAATCATGACAATTTCACAAATTAATTTATTAAATAAGGAGCTTATTTGTCTCATTATTTAACTGCAGTTTATAGAGACTTAAAATTAAAATGATGGCGCTTGTCTGTAAATCGATTCTTATGCCTGGTTCTTTACAATGGTTCCGCATCGGGAACTGGCTGCATTCTTATCATTGAATTCGATCCAACCGAACCACACATTTAGTAGTTTTTCTTAAAAACCGTTCTGCAGTTTTTGATTAAATATTTCACACTTATGGCTAAATATATTAAGCACAATCTGAAATATCGTGCATTTCTTGATTCGTCCTGTAAATTGAGCTAGTCCCCAAAATTTGAATACTTACAACGTTTAGAATAGCCCAAAAGTCAATAATGTTTATATTTAATACCGATATTCATAAATTTAAACATTAAATGACTTAAAAAAGTAAATAGCAAAATAACTAAATTCAAAAAATTAACTATTTAACCGTCGCTAACTTGACGGATATAGTTCGTTCCCTTGTTAAAATCATTTCCCTTCTGTATGTTGCTTACTGTTAAATAACAGTGTTCCAATTCCAGTTTGTACATACTGTATTTTATTAAAAATAAAATATGTGAATTTTTCTTATATGTATATGATAATACTAATATATTATTCTATTACTTTTTAAGATGGATTAATGCTCTTTTAAAGCATTTCTCGCATTCCATTTATGTATATAAAAGCTAGCAAATTGTATTTAACCATTTTCTAAAAGCAGACAAAATTTTTAAGTAACCTTAAATTTAAATCAAAATAAATAAAAAAATATTATTTCAAAGAGGAAAAAGTTCAAAAATATTAATCCAATTGTGAAATGCGACAATGGCTAAACATGCATTAGCCACTTTGAGGGAGATTGATTGTGTGCGATGGTATCGGGGTTTGTCCGAGGGACAGATCAAGGCGTGTAATAAGTTACTATATGCCTTAAGAGATGACACGGAGCAGGGTACTACGTATCGGGTGAGGCGTTGTTTTAACCAATTGGGGCTTTATCCACCAATACCATCTGAGAGGATAAAGGCCATTATGAAAATCAGCCTTTGCAATGATTTGGCATTTCTGTGGTTTATCTGGGAGGCGGAATACAAGCGGCCTCAGGATAAAAATACCATTATCGATATTGAAAATGAGCTCTATACGGTTAATGAGCAACTGCTGTACTCGGCTATGGCCCATCTGGATATGGAGGCGACAATGAGGGCATTGGATGATATCTTGCCGCCACCTTCACACTCGAAAAAGTTTATGAATGATAAAATTCGAAATACCCGTGAAAAGAAACAAATCCACAATCAGCAACAGAATCAACAGAAGCCTACCCAAAATATTTCCCCATACTTTGCTCGCCTGGTGCGACCCAAACAGTTTATACCCAAGATGATTGTGAGGCCGAAGGTTCAAAAGCTTCAATTCCCCGAGTATAGTCAGTATAAGAATCCTATGTACGAGATACCCAATGAGAAGTCACGCTGGTTCTCTCATTACAAATTGTCGCCGGGAAAGCGGATAATTAAAAAGTTTCTCTCCGAAGAACTCGATCGTCTGTTTTTTGGTGGTAGTTCCCTTTTCTCCGAGCCAAGTATTGAGGGAAACCCACTTTGTAGCACACATGAAGCAATGAAAGAGGAATTGGCGCTTAAACAGAAGAAATTGACTCATGAAACACTGAACAAGGTTCTGGCTCACGTGGATTTCACAGACAGAGCCCAGAAGGAAGAACGACGTAAGCGCATAAGAGAATCTTTGGAACGCGAAATACAATGTGCAGCGGACAAACTGCATCAATTTAAACTGCGACAAGTCACACAATTGACTTTGTTACGCAGCGATAACATTGATGCAGATTGTCGACTGTGCCATTATATGGTATCGTCTCCAGCCAAAAAAAAAGGACGCCAAGCTGATCTGTCGCTATTAATGAACACTGACGATGAACAAGTTAATCATCCCATGCCCCCAGATAAGGAACGTAGCCCTTTTGTGAAGGTATCGCAGCTTAAAGGTAAAGGACAGCGGAACAGTTGCTGTAAAACCGACGATTGTACATTGGTCGATACTAAGACTTTGAAAGGCAAGCAAGAGATAATCAATCAAAGTAACTTGATCCGTAGAAGCCTCGGTGGTGGTGGTGCTAGAAAAGGCGCTCGGCAAAAAAAGCGATATACATTCCAAAAAAAAAAAGATTCCCTAGAATTAAAAAGAAAAACCACTGACTTTAAGAATCTTAAAGATCTCATACCACTTTGTGGTCACTGGCAAAAATGTGTACATCGAGGTGTCCCGTTAGATCACTCTGAATCTTATACTACGAAATCAAAGTATGGCGTACACTTTGATTACTTTAAAATTTTTGATCCACCAAAGTTGCCACCATTATCAGAATTGGAAGCAGAGTGTGAGACAGGGGAATTTCGAATGGATATTGAGGATAAAGAGCCTCTGATTAAACAATGTTGTGTGAATGCTCTAAATAAGACGCTCAATGATCAGGACGAGATTGAAAAGTGGAATAACATTGAAGTTCCAAAGTATACTCTACCTCCACCGTCTGTAAAGAGTGCAATCGATAGATGTGCGCAAAATATCTTTGAGGTGGAAAGAGCCCTTAGAAAAACAAAGGAGGGTTCCGCTTTCCAAATTTCTGCTGATCGTAAAAATCTACTGAAAGTGACAAATATTGATCCCGATGATAGAAATCAAATGATTGAACTACTTAAGTCTGGCCTAAAGATCCTAAGGCGCAATCCCAGCTATGTCCTGGCCACATTTTGTAATGCTCACAAATTACCAATTCTGGTGGATTGGGTGGCCGCTCGATATGGCAAAACTTTTGATCGAAAGGAGATGGATCAAATGGTCAACTCATCGTTCAACGTCTGCGAACAGCTCGATGCGAGAAGCATTCCAGTTAGAAAATTATTACCTATAGTAGGTGGATTGGCCAACTTTGGCGATCGCGAGCAAATTATGAGCTATATCCATTGCATAAAAACGCGATTCCTTCGAGATCTCAAGGAGAAGGAACTAGAACAATCGAGACTCATTTGGTTAGCACTTCGTGGCTATTCACATTTATCGGGCTACATTGGTGATACCTTTTTTGCGTATATGCCGTCCCGCGAAACGGACCTAAAACTTTGCAATCTTTGGAATCATACGGATTATCGTGACATGGTCGACATTCGAGTGACATTAAGCCATAGAAAAAGTCAAAAATAAGTTGACGGTTAACTGATATTGCAGTGCCGAGTAAACCATTTCATAAATGGTTACTGGGCACTGCAACATTGGAGAACTTCGATTACAATTCAAATCCCCTGACATTTAAATCCATTTATATTGTAACAAATCTGCTATAAATGTAGTTTAAGAATTAGGAAGTCTGAAGAAATTATCAAATGTACTTTGATTTTAGAAAGGAAATCTTGTTCACCATGATTGTGAATAGTTAAATGGGGTGGGGTAGGAAATTTAGACTCTGGTATTAACTTTGTCAAATTTTGATAAAGGGGTTATATATGTGTATATATTTGTTTTGGTATATTTGCATCATTAGTGGAAGATTCCTTAATGAATTTCAGGAATTACTGTCAAATATTGTCATATGTTATTTTGGCTTGAAAGCTGGTAGCAAAATGTCATTTATTTCATCTATCTCTACATTTCGTTTTCATTGTATCATTGTATTGTTGAATTGGCTCTGTGCCTAGTTATGCAAATCAGGCCCTCATTTTGTACCGAAACCCAGTTAAAAATGCTGATGCCCAACTAAACAGAGTAAAATAGAACTAGACAGAAAATGAATACCAGATATAACCACAAACAGGCACAATGAAAGTGTGAATAGGGGGCAGATGCCGAAAGGCTTAGAGTTTAGATTTTCAGTTGTTTGTTAAAAGGAGGTGGGATTTACGTTGGTTTTGGGGCGGCCATCGATGACATGCAAAAATGTGGGCCACGCACTGCTCTTGCTCATTAATTTTCAAAAAAGAGAGAAATATAACAACTGGTTTGACAGGAACGAGATGATGAAAACCAACAATAACAACAACAGCAACAACAACAACAACAGTCGACAAGCTGATGTAGCCGTGTAATGGCGAATCCATGAGGCACGTGACACGTGTGGAATGCCACTGACACGTCGAAATCGACTTGATGGCAGGCGGGCATGAGAGTTGATGCGTGTAATGGTGCGTCAATGGTTGCACCTTCCCCCTCACCATGGGCAAAGGGTATATGTATTAAATCAGTAAAGCATGTGACAGGATTATGATATAAATCATTGCATACTTTATGGCAATCAATTTAAAAGAGCAAAATATTTCCTGCTTTTAAAGTGGAATGCAAAAGAGAACGGAACACCAGAGTCAAGCTGAATTTAACTGAACAGTATATAGTAAGGGGATTACCCAGCCATTATATATGTATGTATGTAGTAGTAGTTGTAGTACAGTAGGTATTGTGCTATCATGTGCAGAGCATTGTTGCAAGCACAGCAAAAATGTGTCAGATAATCGCCAACAAATACAATGAATATAACCACAACTAGAGTCCCCCCTCTGCCACCACTATGGCAAATGTATAAGAAATCCCCCAGAATAATCGCCCCCATATTGCCATTAAATTCAATTACATGACAATAACGTGGCGCTTAGGGCGCTCTGCGGTCCACTAAAAATTGAAAATAAAAATAAAGCGTCGAATAGATAAAAAGTGCAAACTTAACTGAAGCTTAAATCATGGGCGTAGCCAACATTTTTTTTATTGAAGAAAGGGTATATAATATACTAGTTGATCATAAAAGTGATCCACAATCTTTCACGATTGGAAATTCTTAAAAGTAAAGTTTTGCAGACATTGTGTTCTAAGTTTCGTGGTGTTTTTAAAATAAATATAGTTAAGTTTTTAACTTTCTTAGTTCTATTAGAGATAAAAAAGTTCTTCAATGTTTGTTATTTGAAAGCCTAAGAGCCAAATATCTTTTTTCTTTTTTTCTTTTCTTTCATTTTTCTTTTCTTTCTTTTATTGGGATAACTTATCTTTAAGGCTTACAATTTTTATATTTTTTAATAGAAGTAACATGATTAATTTCTGTGGCACATTCCATTATGGAAATATATATGGAATATTTGCTCATAAAGCCCCAGTTTTATAATTTTGTTAACTTTTAGGGACAACTGAGTACCTTAAAGCATAACCAACTTATTTGAATATAACTTCGCCGATAGAGGAGACGAATCTAATACCACTACGTGTTTTAAATTTTTTATTTATTTTCAAAGGTTTTTATTAGTGCTTTGCTTTAATTAAATCTTTTAGTATTACTTTAACATCAAAAATCTTTATAATAAATAACATTAAAACCGTCAGAACAAGAAAATTTTAGTTTTAGTGTTTTTTTTCTTACATCTAAAACAAATCCTCAAAATTTTAATGCTTCAATTTTACGTTTTTGAAAAACCTTTTGCAAATACTGTTACACTTTTAATTGACTAGGATCGATGTCCTATTTTTTGACATAATCGCTTCAAGGGAAATTGGACTTGAGAATTTTATTTTGCTTAAATGTTAAAGGAACTAGACATTTTCTCTACCCCATCTCACAGCGCCGCTGGCCCAAACAAACCATAGAGAAGAAGAAAAAACACAAGAAAAGAAAGAAGGAGACAAAGGAGCAGATGAAGCAAACGTGCCCAAGGGCGCTGGCAACTATCAGCGAGAAATTATGATTAGCTTTTGCAAAAGTTTTTTTGAACGCAGTCAGCAACAGCCACTTGAAAAGTGCATAAGCTGCTGATGCTCCTGCTGCCCCATTGAAGCATGAAGCAACTCCGGTTACCCAACATTTTCGCCAACGCAACATTTTAATTTCACTTTTGACTATGCTGATGCCATTGTGCGCCGTTTCACCCATGCCGCATTTTGTGCGATTTGTGTAATCGTTTAATAATGCGCCCAAAATTATGCTAAGCGATTTTCATTTTTCCGTTTTTTTTGTTTTATAATTTTGTTTTTTAACTGCATTATAATAATGGGCAATCAGCTGAGAGGTTTAGAAATTGAATAATAACAACATATGTATATAAATATAAATATATAAAATGGAAACTGTGAAAATAAACTACATAAGAGTATAAATGGAAATTTTGATTTTGTCTCCTTTAAAGGACAAAATGAAACTGGAAATGCATCCATTAACCCACTTTTGTCATCACCTCATCGAAACTTACATTTGTCATCAAGTCATCTGGTCACTAAGTCATACCTATGTACATATACATATGTATGTATGTGTCGGGAACGGGGTACTATTGTTTCTATCGGCATTCATATTGCCCGTCATCCTTGTCTTTCAGTAAATTTTTCTTCTTACCGGGAACTCAGCTAGTTGCAACTGGACTTGTGCAGGTCTCTTTCTTTCTCGTTGGCAATTTGCCTCGAGACCTTCTTCTTCACTTGTCTTGCTTGACACTCCTGTCACTTTCCTGCCTATCGCCAGTGCACTACACTAGTCCGATACAACCCTGTGGGTCTCGAACCCAGTTCCCAGTAAGATTGACATTGCTCTCTGTAATGTCTTGTCATGACTTTCAAACAAGTTAGAATTGTTTGACTTCTTTAACGTATAAACGTTATTCTTTAAATTTTATTTGAATATAATCAGTTACATTATTTCTTAATCTCCGACATGTGTACATACATATGTACATATATGGAATATAGAATCTAGATTCTAGATGTCAGTTCAGTTTTTCTTTTTCGTATGTTATGTTGGTCGCATCTGTCAATCTTGTCGTTCAATCTCACTACAATTTAAACTCTGTATTTCACATTAGATAATTTACATTTTTTACTTTGCAAACAAAAATTAAAACCCAAAAGCTGTCAAAGAAATCGAAAACAAAAGTCTGAAAAAATTGGGTTTTCAGAGAAAAAAGATTTTTAAGGATCATTAGATACCACATAGCTTTATACGTTTATAGATACATACATAAATGGATAAAGTTTGTTTCAGCAAACATAATAACAACTTAAGCGACTTTATTCAGCTTTCAACTCCTATTAACTTATATTCACGAACGGCTGCTTCTTCTTTTCTTCTATCGTTGCCACTAGGTTGCCAGATCAAGCATGTTCCGCCTTGCCACCTAACAAAAATACATTATATTCTATAAAACAAAAAAAATAATTTTCATATATCATAAAGTAAAATTACGGTATTAAGCACATTAAAATATATCATTGTGAATTAAAAATGTAAGTTGAAAAATCGTCAAGGCTTGTTCTGTAATTTCTATTTTTATTACATATGCAATTTCGTTTATTTGTAATATTTACATAAAAATTTATATGCAATTTGCATACATTTCGTTAAGCTTTAAATACAGAACTGGCCAATTTAGCAGAAGAGAACAATTTGTCACAATTATTGCACACAAAATGACAGGAAAATTAAAACCAAAGAGCTGGAAAACAAGCCCAGGCCCAAGACAAGAAAAATATGAGCCTTTTGTGGTTACTGGGCACTAGTTATGTTTATATGTATGTATATATATATGTATGTATGTATGTATGTACAATGTATTTCACCAAGTTAACGATGACATTCAGAGTTTTGAGGACAATGATGTAGCAGCAAACAGGATACACCTGCAGAACCACTCTCAGGATTGTTGGTACGTTCAACATTTTGTTTACGACATTTTGTCATATTTTTTGGTTAATTTCAAAAATGCAAATCATCGAACCTGCTCTCCTGCTATGTGTTTGTGTGGGTCCTTTCGCCTTTTTGACAAATTTTACCATCATTGCTCATGGGAAGCTTTTGCTCGTTACAACTAAGTAATATTTCATACATATTTTCGTTTTGTGTTTAGCCCATTTTTGGTATTTTATTTTTGGTTTCTGTTGCAGGTTTCCATTTTTACTTGCCCATAGAAAATGCCATTCATTGTACTTGTATTGCAGTTCAGTTCAAGTATCCTTCTCATTTTCTGCTTAATGGGCCAAAACATTTTCTTGTCAATGGGTAAATAGTCAGTTTGATTTTTCAATTTCAAAGTTTAACTTGAAGAATTTTCAATTAACAGTTTTAAAGTTAGAAAAATTTAAATAATTGTCCCATTCAGGAAATTGCTAACTTTTCAAACAACTAGTTAAGCAGTATTAATATCCAAAATCTTCAAGAAATTACTTCTCAGATTAAAAAGATTAAATAAAAACAAATTTGTTTAGTGAAAAAGAACATGTCATTTTTTTTAAAATATTTTTGTGCATATTAATTGTTGTAATTTATTAAAAGCATATAGAAAAAAAAATTGATGAAATCTTATAATCATTTTCATTTTTCATAAATAACAATTGATAATATAATATGATATAAAAGCTCAGCTTAAAAGAGCTTTTAAGCTAATAAGCGCGATCTAAAAGCCGGTTTTAATATACTTTTTTTTCTTTCGTATTGCGCATGCGCCACTGACTCTTGCATTTTGCATAAACTTTGAATGAAGCATTGCTAAGATCGCTTTTTGTAGACACCTTAAAGGTGAGAAACTGGTAAACTTTGCTCAACATACTTAAAAATCTTCTACTGAAAACCATTTAACTCAGTTGGCTCGAAGACGGACGCGTGTGCACTACGAATCGACGGTAAATATTGAGATCGGTCGATCAATGCAATAAATAAAATAAGTAAAGTGAATGTGTCGTATATATATACAAATACATATATCAAAATTTTAAATACAAAAGTGTTATAATGTTAAAGTATTTTATTGATTTATCTGTTTCTGTACAGGTTTTATATTTCTACACAACACAACAAAAAAAATGGCGTTTTTGAAAATTTGCATATTTGCCCTGGCAGTGGGTGAGTAGAAAAAATAAAAAAAAACTCTATTTTAATTGCATGTGGCAATTAAATAACTTGCATGACATTAGTTTAACATTTATATTTAAATATATTGTGTATGTTAATGCCACTTTACAATACAAACAATCAGCATCATGAAATTGTTGCAACAAACAAAGAGGACAACAAAAGTTAAACCAAATATACAAAAATTTCTCATACCAATATATTTTTTGTCAAAAATATATTATTTTGTACGCATAATACATATTTATTATTAAAATTAGTTTAAGGCTTTTGATTGTTGTGTTGCTGTACACTTACAAAGAGTATTAGCAACTTGATATGAAGCCGTAGCAGATTTCAAATAATTTTATAGAATTTCATGAATAAATAAGTAAAGTTTTTGAAACGGGAAAAACTGCTTTTCGGTTTGGCAAAACTTTGATTTAATAATAGATTGATTTTTATATAGTATTTTGCAAGTTTATTTGTTATATATAAAAAATTATTATTGTTTATAGTTGAGTGATAAAAAATGTTAAAAAATAAAGCAATTATTTTTATGAAAATAAAAGAAAATTTTTTAATGTAGCCTTATGATCGCAGTTTCAGTTGAAGTTACACTCGAATAATTAGGGATTTTTAAATATATTGCAATTTTTCGATCGAAACTTAGTACTCAGTAATGTATATATCGTTTTATATATACACACTCAATATTCTTTAAATATAAAATGTTTCTTTTTATAAATATATTTTCCGATCAAAAGGTATTCATCTCTTAGCAAAGCTTTTCCATTGATTTTCTTTTGCAAATGGCAAAGGGAATGATAAATTTGCCTAATGCCAGGTGTATACAAATATCAGTATATACATACATATATACTACAATGTATATATATCCGTGTGAAATAGTTACTTGTTACATATGTAAATCATAAAGTAGATGCTATCCGTGGGGAACATTTGAATATTGTCACACTTGTTGGTGTTATTCATTGTGTGTGTGTTTTGAATTTTAAATAGAAAATGGGTGAAAATATTTCGGTGGCAAACATTTCGTTGAAATTTAATTTTTTGGCAAATTTGCACAACATTTTGTGTGTTTCAATGAGAGCTCATTAAAATGTTATATTGTTAATTTGGTGGAATCAAATGCATATACTCTTACATATGTATATGTAAATTGAATGTGGGTGTAAAATGAATTTTGCAATTATGGTAAAATGGTCATGAGACATATATTCATAAACAAATATACATACATACATATAAATACATGTGAGAGGGAAAGAGATTAAATTGAATTTTCAGCTAATTGGTTAAACAACAAAAACCATTCACCATGCATTATGATTTTCAAGTATTTAGCCATAAACAATTGAAAAATCCATATTCATTTTGATTATTTTTCTTAGTGTCTGATTTTATAAATTTATTTTTGCCTGTCAAATTCAATCTATTTTCAATCTGTTTTGCCAGCTCAATGAATAACATGAAAAAAAAAAAAATGTGTTTAATCTCATTTAATGTTCAATGAACTTAACACGCATGTTTCACCTACACTCTTTTGGTTATTTATTTGGACCAACACCCCCTTCAAACGATGTCGCTGTATGTGACTTGAATTCAGTTTAAACCGAAAATAAAAATGTGAGGGGAAAAAAATGGGAAAAAAGTATTAACGCGTCTCAACACATTCGGGGCACTCAATTAATCTAGTTTAACCGGACTGAAAATCAAGTCAAACCGGGACCCATGCCTATCGTCAGAGTCTATGGCAAACTTGTTGACAAAACTGTCGCCAGAGAGTGGTGGCGTTTCGGCTTCGGGCGGGCGGATCCACCAATAAGTCAGAAAACTCAAACCACATGCTCAGCTTGACATACTAAACAAAAAAAAAAGAGCGAAAAAATAGAGAAAAAAAAGATGAAAGCTTAACATTTATAGTCAAGGAAAAGTTGGAGAATACAATCTCCCCATCTACCACTGCTCGTATATGAGCAAGTTCTCAGTGTATACTGAAATTCAAATACTCTAAGATTTACTAAAAGAATTCCTTGAACTAGAAACGAAATATGTCAGCTATTAATCCAAAAGTCTACTTAAATTTGAGTATGGAACAACAAAGAATAAAATATAATATGCTTTGTAATCGAATTTTTTCTTATCTAAAAGGATTGAGTTTTAAAAGTGGTGTGAGATTTTTTATTATATTTTTATATATACGTGTATGTACATATGTAGGATATACATAGTTACATAGGTTACAAGAGTCTGACCTTTGTTCAATAAATGTGGCAAGATCAGAGGAAAGGCAGAAGGCAACACAGTCAGATTGAAGGTCGAATTTTAAGTACATTTACATATATATGAAAGTGTGATGTATTGCTTTAAATTAGGCATAAAGTCGCAAACAACTATTGATATTAAACAATACCATACCGAAAGATAATTGTTGTACAATCCCTACACATATGAGTATGAAAACTTGAATGAAACTTTCATATGACATGCCCCCTATTCTTATTCTGTTTTCAAGCAAAAAAAGGCGGAAATACTTAAAGACAAGTCTTTACAACCTTTGATGCTATAGTTCTCTTTAAAGTCAACTGCTTATGGCAGCTGGATCAGTCTGGCTTCAAAATTTATACAAACAACTAAATAAAATTTGGTTATATAGCTTTAAGGGGGTATTCTAGTCTAGGATTTTGAAAAAATCGAAAATTTTTTTTTTGTACATTTCGATAGTTTAGGTATTTAAGAATACCTCCCTAAAAGGATTTTTCAAAATTCGAATTATATCTGGAGTTATTGTCATTTTAGTGACGTGGCACCCAGACCGGTTTCGGCTAACCGTAAAACTTTGAACGCGTTTTTCTCGAAACTACTTTTTTCGAGCTGGCGGTAAGGATATATCGAGTTCTAATGGACCGATTTACTTCAAATTTGGAGAGGATGTTCTTTATACATCTCTTCATCGGGTGGTCTTTGCTCAAAAATATAACTTCTCATTTAGTATTTTTAAAAAATTCGAAATTGTTAAAAAACATGCAAAAAAAAAATTTTTTTTTTCAAACTGCCGCCATTTTGTAAAAAAAATTTTTTTTAACTTATCCAAAGGTGATACGATAGCGACATTTATAATAATTAAGAATCCGTCTGGTTTTTGTTTTTCAGATCACCAGGAGGGTTGTAAGAATGCACGCCAGGACACCCTCTTTTATTTAGACCGCCCACTTTGACTAATTGTAACTTTGTAAATTTTAATTTTTTTTTTTTTTTTAATTTTTTTATGTATTAATAACAAATCAATAAACAAATGATAAAAAAATTGATAGTAAAAATATTTTTTTTTCCTTTGTAGAGCGCTTCAAAAACCGGGCGAAATTCATGCCTCTACACTAGAATACCCCCTTAAATTTAAGTTTGGAACAGTGGATAAATCTAGTATACATATATGATATAATATATCATGTATTCAATGAATATATATTTTTATGGTTATATTTTCCTTTTCCATTTTGTCAATGAAGAACATATTTAGGAATCATTTCGAGTTCCCGGGTAAAGGAATATTAATTAAGTTCATTCAGATTCGTAGCTATGGCAAGTTTTAGTTGATTAGTTTGTTTTTTTATTCAATTTTGGAAACACTTTGTGTTTTAAAGCTTTGATTAAAGTTAGGATCAATTAAATTAGTTTTCAATCGTTATTTGGAAATTAGTTTTCAATCATTTCGAAACTTTTTAAAAAGTATTATTTTAAAAAAGTATTTTATTTTCTAAGAAATTCCTCAACATTTTTTCAGTTTTTCTATACTTTGTCTTTGCATTTCGGATAGAGTATATTATGAAACCATTCAAAAAATAGAGTACTCTTGCTTTTGATGTTTTTTTTTTTTTTTTGGTCTGGTCTGGTATGGGTCCAGAGGTCCCGAGAGACGTATTTCAATGACAAGAGGCAGCTGCAAGACAACAACAACAATCAACAACGGCAACTTGCTGTGTTGTTGCTGTTGCTTTTGGTGTTGCCGTTGGCATTGCTGTTGCTGTTGCTTGTGTTGCTGGCGGCTTAAATGTTGCCTGACACTTTACGCTCTAATTGCTCTGTGGAATTGTTTCTTTATTAACGTTTAATCGAATGTCAGCCAGTCAGCAACTCGGTGGCATTGTTTCAGTACAAAAAAAAAAATTGATATTGTCTTTTTCTTGTTGCTTCGATTCAGTACTTCTTCCTCTCTTTCCTCCTTTCCAGTTTTTTGTTTTCGGTTTTCGTTTATTCGTTTTCTGTTGTATTTGCAATGTCTGAATGAAGTGGTTTACCTTGAAGTGTATTCACTCTTGGCATGTATGCAACTTGTCGGAAGTGCATGGTTATGACTTGTCTTTTCGTTGATTGAGATTGAATGCTGATCCATAAGCGTACGAGTACATATATGAGTATATATCTATATGCTTTCTTAACTTGGCTTTAACAGCTGATGTGATTAAAAAAAACAGCTGTTTATTAGCTAGCTAGCAAATGAACACTTTCACTTTAAAGGTCGTTCATTCGCTTTGTATAATCGCCTAAGATGTCGCAACTGTGGTCTATGGACACATAAAATTAGCTCTCTCATATACATACCGGCATACGGATAGATGTTTTTTTTTTACTTCTCTTTATATTAAGTTCAACGAAACTGGTTTCGACTTGCAAAACATAAATGAAAAACCTGTAGGCAGAAACAGAAAATGTTAAAAAAAAATGAGAAAAAACAACAAAACAAAATTTGTAAAAAAAATCCACTAATGAGTGTCTCTATAATATTATTATTATACTATAGTAATTATGGTTTTTTGGCCATGTAGTTAAATTTAAAGAAAAGATAATAATATATAAAGTACTCTTATTCTCTTGATATATATGAACATATGAAATTGATACTTAAATGAATTAGTTAAATATAAAGAATTCCTTTAACTATTTCAAAGTTTTAAATAAAACATAAGTCTTATTTGAAAAGGAAATTAAAATATTTATAAACCAATTTTCCTTTTGATTTTATTGTTCTTATATAGGAAGCACACTAGCCCAGCGAGGCGATTTCAGAGTTGGACCGGGTCATCCGCCATCCCAACGCCATTTGCCACCACGAACGCGTGATCCTGTGGGAGAGGCGGCTGTCATACCCAAACGGAAACAGACCCAGGATTATGAGCCCACCGAGGAGTGCCCCGAGGCGAATGGTTTCTATCCGGATAACAAGCAATGCGATAAATATTATGCATGCCTGTAAGTTATTAAGAAACTGTTCAAAATTCCAATTCGATTGTCTTTCTAAGAGGAAGGAAATTTCTATAAATTAAATGAATGAAAATGAAATGAAATAATTTCGATTTTCAAATTATTTATGGAATTGAAAGGAGAGAAAAGATAGAGAATAGAGCTTTAAAAATAGTAAAAAATATCAAAGAAGCTAACTTCGGCTCTGCCGAAGTTTGTATACCCTTGCAGCAAAATAATTGGTATAAATGTTTAACAAAATCAAAAAAAAAACAAAAAAGAAAAAAACACATATAAAAATTTTCACTTCTTCACCGAGCATTGAACCATCAAACACCGAAGCCCATCGTGCCAACGATCTCCACATACTACGCCACCGTCCTAATTAGATATACAATATGTATATGCAAACCCATTGCATCTCGCTCTGTCAATTTTCTTCTGTGCAACAACACAACGCAAATGTTTCTGTCTCTCTCACACACCGCGTGGTGAGGAATTTTTGCATATGTGTGTGTGTGCGTGATTGCTTGGAATTTGTTTTTGTTTCTTTGCTGTCAAAGAAAATTGCTTATTTTACTCGAGGTACCTCCACGTTTTAGTTAATAACTCCGGTGATAATTATCCGATCCGACTAATTTTTAAACTTAACCTACATCATCGATTGAGGAACTTAACTTTTCATGTTTCAACCATGTAGCTTAAAATTTAAGCTCGAAAACGTCCGGCTAAACAGACAGACGGACGGACGGACAGACGGACGGACGGACGGACGGACAGACGGACATGTCTCAATCGACTCGGCTGTTGATGCTGATCAAGAATATATATACTTTATGGGGTCGGAAACGTATATTTCTATGCGTTACAAACATCTGACCAATTTTATAATACCCTCTGCAAGGGTATAAAAAGTAATCAAAGATTGGAAAAATTATTATAAAGCAAGTTTTTGTTTTCATATAGACACCAGACATCGTAAAATATATAGAAGTAGAAAAAATGAAATGAAAAAATCATCTCTGTTGGGAAGACACCTCTGTTGGGAAGACACCTCTAATGAGAGGAGAAAAAATCAGCGACTGTAACCATTTGTCCTAGAGAGGTTTTACTGTATTCATTAGTATTTTTATTGTTTTTATTTTGTAATTAATATTTTCTATATTTACCTTTAAAAGTTCAAAATTACAAAAATTTACTCATAATACCCTTGCATGGGTATATTTTGGTCAGAAGTTTGCAACGCATTGAAGGAAGCATTTCCGACTATATAAAATATATATATTCTTGATTAGCACGACGAGCTGAGTTGATATAGCCATGTCCGTCTGTCCTTCTGTCCATCTGTCCGTCTGTCTGGATCAACAGCTTTTCCTTCGAGACCGTTAAAGCTACAGAGCTGGAATTTTGCACATAGGCTTATCTGCTTGCTGCAGACATTGCATATCTCGGAATCATCCAGATCGGATGACTATATCATATAGCTCCCATACGAAAGATCGGTCAAGAATAGAAATAAACTTCAATAACTTCGTTGTTTTTCAATCAATTATTACAGAATTTCGTGTTTATAAGTTTAATACACCTTTAAACATATCCACCAGTTTCATCAGAATCGGTTGACTATATCATATAGCTCCCATAGGAACGATGGGTCATGAATACTTTGGTGTTTTGAAAGCGATTGTCACGAAACTTGGTTTTTGGAAGTATAGTATACATACATATATAGAAATGTCTGTGCTAAGTTTCAGCCAAATCGGTCATCTATATGCAATAGCTACCATAGGAACAATTGGACCAAAAAATTTTTTTTGTCGAATTACTTTTTTTCTCAAGCTACGAACATTAAATGTAGGTTTGACTTGTTTAATATGCTTTCTAATAATTTTGTCACATTATAAATGTGTAATTGTTAAATAACAGTATGCAAGGGTATAATGAAAACTAAAAAGTATTAAGTTGAATTTTTTTTTTTTATATATAGGATAATATGATTATCCTTCTGTAATCTGTCCGAGCTTGTACAATTAGCAGAACATTTGATTTTAAGGAAAGATGACTAACAAATCTATAATCTAAAGCTAATTTGCGCCCAAATCTTTTGGTACAGTTTCCAAAACTTTGATTTGTTTGTTTATGTTGATATTCTCTTACTTGAATTAACTTTGATTTGCAATGATTTGCAGGGATGGTGTGCCTACAGAGCGACTCTGTGCCGATGGCATGGTCTTCAATGATTACACACCCATCGAGGAGAAATGTGATTTGCCCTATAATATTGACTGCAGCAAGCGATCAAAATTACGTAAGTACCGCTACTTAGTATATATGTTTGTACTATATAGAATTCGAGCTAAATTTAATTCAGTTATTTTAATTTTTGTGTTGGCCTTTTTTGTTTGTTTGTCAATTCCTGTTTTTTGTTTTGTATGCAAAGCGTGTAAATTCTCAGTGGAGTGGAGACAAAGGCAAAATCTTATTCTATGTACATATATATAACTTAAACCTGAACAAAATCAACTCATAAACGCACATCGTGCTCGCACTTATTTGCTCGTTACTTCTTTCAACGCCTTCTTTTCGTTTCTTCTTGTTTTTTTTTTTTTCTCTTCTTAACTTATTTATTATGCAAACGGCATGCGAGGCGGTTAACCTAAATTGTTGTCGTCAATAGGTCTTTGGTCTTTCGAGTCTTTTAGGTTTCGGTTTGGGTTTTAGTGTTTATTTTTGTTTTAGCTTCTTTTATTGCATGATTTTATTATTTTATTTTGTTTTAAAGTTAACAAAAAATAGACACAAGCAAAGGAGGAAAGTGTCTTTATTTTATTTTTATGCAATCCTTTTTTTTTTTTTTTCTTCCTTTCTCTGAATTCGAAACTAACAAATAGTCACCCATTAGAAGTAATTAAAAATTCCAATTACCTTTGATGCAATGGTCTGTGGTCTATAGTATTCACTTTTATGTAAAATGCACTTATGTCTCTGCACATCCAAAAAAAAAAAAGAAAGAAAAATAAATAGGAAGTAAAGTAAGCAAAGAGGGTTGAACATGAATAACTATCTTACTACTTTTATATATTTAAATATTATTATTTGCTTTGCTGGCAATAAACTAGCAGTCTGAAGACCATAAACAAGCCGAGACCAACGAATGTGCCTTTAGAGGGACAGGACCAGGCAACTATAGAAATAAAATTAGAAAATAGCATAAACTATTTCAGAGCAAGTGTCACAAATGTCCTTTTAAATGTGAATAGACTTTATTGTTTAATTAAAAATTCGAAAGAGACAAAATTAAATTCGTTTCCAAGTGAAATAAAATACTTAAATAAGAGACTCGAAAAGGCAAGAACTCTTAAAAAGGAGAAAAATAATTTAATAAATTATTTACGAACATAAAATTCACATTTGATCACTAAATATGTGGTATATTAAATTGATTGTCATGTTGATTGGACTATTTAGATAAAACGAACATATATTTTAGTATATATAAATATAGAGTGCCGATTAGTATGACAAACTTACTGAATTAAACAATGTCTGCAGATGCCATTCGTATATAGAATATAAAACATTTTCTTTTATCTTCAAAATAATTTTGACAGCGGAACACTAATTAAATATCAAACCATAAATGTCCCTTTTCTGAAATGTTAGATTCTTGAAAAATGGTGTAAACTAGTCTTTCAGTTTAATTAAAATCAAAAT
Organism: Drosophila austrosaltans; assembly: GCA_035045865.1. Taxonomy (NCBI): domain Eukaryota; kingdom Metazoa; phylum Arthropoda; class Insecta; order Diptera; family Drosophilidae; genus Drosophila; species Drosophila austrosaltans. The sequence goes on from JAWNOQ010000200.1 coordinate 477,808, forward strand.
TTGACTAAAGTGGAATCCTATAAAGGTGAGGTTCATATTAGATTTAGCCACAATTCATAGTAAATAATTACATAAAAATCTTGAAAAAAAAAAATGCAAACAGATTTTTTAAAATTTATTAGTGATGATTTAGAATATTACAAATTCCAACAGTCGTTAGAAGTTTTCCAGATTTTTATGATAATTGAAAAATCAGATTCCAAGAATCCAATGGAGTCTTGTGAAGTTCAGGGTTTTGTTTAGAAAGATTGTACTGATTTCTTCTTTACAATTGATATAAGACCTTACCTGGTCATCTTTTAGCCGATAGCCAAATCTTTTCAATAAATCTCAACGCTAGTTTCGGCAGTAAGAAAATACGTAAGACTTTTTAAAAGAAAGAAAAAGTTTTTCATATGAAAACATTTTTAGACCGTTTGTTCCTATGGCAGTAATATGATATAATCAACCGATTCTGATAAAAAATTGATTTGATTTTGATTTTATTTTTACATATGCCAAGATTCTTGACAAGTCATTTTCCTCTATTATTGATTGATCGTTTCTCAAGGAGCTATATATTATCGTCGTGCGATCGAGACGATTCCAAGATAAAATTTGCATAACATAGTTCTGATTTCTAAGTAAATAACAAATTTTTTTTTATTTTCTCAATCGATACAGAGACACCGCAATCCTCGTTACATTGCCCCCGCAAGAATGGTTACTTTGGCCACGAGAAGCCTGGCGTTTGCGATAAATTTTATTTCTGCGTTGATGGCCAATTCAATATGATCACCTGTCCCGCTGGTTTGGTATTCAATCCAAAAGTGGGCATCTGTACTTGGCCTGATGAAGGAGTTACTGGCTGCAAGTCGGAGGACGTATTCGAATTCAATTGCCCTAAGGTGAATGAAAGCATAGCTGTAACCCATCCACGCTATGCCGATCCCGATGATTGTCAGTTCTTTTATGTGTGCGTCAATGGTGATTTACCACGTCGCAATGGTTGCAAATTGGGTCAAGTATTCGACGATGAGAACAAGACCTGTGACTGGGCACGCAAAGTGCCAGATTGGTAAGATCTGTTGACTTCATTGTTTTCGGTCTCATTTTAAAAGTATATATATAATTTCCCACTTTTAGTGCTGATTGGTACAAAGATCGTTTAACTGATGCTGAGCTTGATGAATTGGAGAATCCCAAGCCAAAGACTACCACCACAAAGAAACCACCACGTGTCCGAGGTCCCTCAAGGCGTAAGCCCAAGCCAAAGGTAGTAAAGGAAGAAGAGGATCCCGAAGAAGAGTAGGTCTAACCGCCGACTGTTTAGTCTTAAGTAATCCACTGAGTTGATCGTATAAAATAGACATAAAATAAATGTTTCTGTAAAACCATCGTTAAGATTACAAATATTTTTATTAATTGCAAAAAAGAGCACACTATAAAATTTGTTAGAAATTTCGGGAAGTAAATTTGACTTTATTATTTATATAATCTTTAGTTTCGGAATTAAACATTGAGTTTCCGACTTTATTTTTTCCTGAGTAAATTTCGGACTTTTTACCAGAAGATGATGTCTTGATGGTTTTTTTTAAAGTAATACGTAAATATTTCTAATCTTAATACAACAAAGCTTACAACTAATGGGTTAATACATAAGCTGAAAATTCGACCGATTCCTTAATAATTATTTCAACATAATTAACTTGAAATTTCCTTTAGTTTTCAGGACATAAAATCAGATTAAATGGGCTATTGATACAATGCGTGTATTCTTTACTCTTTGTTTCACTATACCAAAGTAACAAATGTTTCTTTGGCGACTGTCTCAGCTTTTAAATAGTCTTCTAAACGATACTTAATCGTAGATTTAACAGTAAAACTAAAGAATCTAACATATGTAATATGATACAAATTTGATGCGCTGCCAAAATGACAAGATTTTTATGCGCAAACAGGGAGGACTTCTCAATTTGCCTCGACCCCCTCCTCTCTCGATACTCATTCTCTCACTCCATTCGAGTTCTTCTGTCATTGCCTGCAGCGCATAAATTCAATTTACCGTTGAGCATGCACAAAAGTATGCAACAAAATGGCAACAATACGACACACACACAAACATACAGAAACAATGATGGCGTACAAGAGGGAGAGAGAGAGAGAGGAAACGAAGTGGCAGACAGAGCCAGAGATTCGACATGTGTATGACGTTTGGCAGGCAAGAAGAAGAGGAAACATACGATAAAACGCATTGGAAAATTGCATTGTAAAATTGTGAGCAGTTGAAAGGCGAGATTTACAGTGGCCATTGAATGAAAATCCAAGAAGAAACAGCAGACGACGAATGGACAAGTAAAAGAAAAAAGGAAGACCCAAGGCATGGGATGAAACTTGCAATGTGCAAGTTACAAAAATGAAATCAGAGAAACCAAAAAGAAATTTTACTTCAACATTTGTTTTTTTTCGTACGATTGGAATTGGGACTCAGATTGCTTCTGATGGGATAAATAAAAGGAGATGTAACCATAAATGGTTTATATAAATGTAACAATTGGCTAATATATAATGAACAACATATGAAAAGGCTAATCTTAAATGTGTATAGTATTAAAATTAACCTCTTGATGGTTAATAAATTTGTATGAAATAAACACTTTATTTTATGTTAAAAGTAGTTTAAGGAATGAATAGTCAAAGGGAAATTGCACATAAAAAGACCTTTAATTTTAAGTATATGGTTAGTAAACTTATTTTTAACACACTTTTTTAACAAACATATACATATACATGTCTTAGGATTCCTATGCCATACAATAGAAAATTTATATTAACGCAATTTGAGATTTTTGTTTGGTTCTTTCCTAGCTTAAAATTTGCTTGTCAAAGTAAGCAATTTATATTAATAACAGATTTTGGCCAAGAAAGACCGGAGGATTTGAGATAATCTACAGCTTATAGTTATTCTAATAATCAGAGGTTTCACACATATGTATGTAAGTATAAATACTTACTAACTAAACTCTGTATGTATGCAATATCAATATCAAACGAAACTTACATTATCGTTTACCAACACTGTGGGCAAAAGTTACCAATACCATTTGACTGCGAAAACGTTTGATAATATTAACAGGAATTTATAATTTAATTTGTATTATTAACTATGTATATACCAATAGACTGTGAGTGAGCAATATATCAAAGATCTCAATATGCGAGGAGTAACAACATGTTTGTCTAATATTCTGCATCATTTCCTTAGTTGATTGCTTTGACCTGGGCAGGAGGAAAATGTCATCTGCCTGTACGTTGTCTCGTTGTATTTGCTGTTAATGAGCAATTTTGGCTATCCGTCCAATGTGGACTTATGCCGCGGTCACCAACCAAGGCCAACGCACACAGGCGAGCAGTCACATGAGAGGTCCATGAGCCAAGCATCTGGGTCTAATTAATCAACGAACACAAGGATACGAGCAGATCCCAGAAGAGCTCAGAGAGCGCGTCGTGTTGTCAATAATTTGGCACGTCCAGGTGGAAAACACCATCAACCGTATTTGCCTCTACCCATCATGTGACTCGTCTGACCTGGACCTATACACAAGCTACCTGGTTGGCTGGACCCTCCGAAAAGCATTTCGTCGACTTCAGCGCCTACTTAATCAAGTGTAACATGTCCAAGCACACACCCTCAGCTGCCATTTGACATGTTCAATGGCAACTACATCTCACTTCCCCCCCCCCCCCCACTTCCCTTTTTCCCTTAACTTTTGTATGCCTTTGACAAGCAGCATGGAATGGTGGACCTTTTGCTTTTGCTCCTTGCCCCCCAAAACATGCGCTCGTCGCTCGTATCAAATGTCAAATTTGACACAAACAAGTGTTTACATAATGACAACAACAATTTGCGTAATTGTCAGAGACAACTGGGAACCCAAGGCTAAAAGGGGCAGACCCTCTGACTATTGAGGGACAAGTCCCCCAGTTTCTTTGTGAAAAATGCAATTTTGTTGACATTTTTATTTGTTTTTTTTTTTGCGTTGTTCTCATTATTAACTTAACTTTTTTATGGCATAATTAGTTTATTGGTGCCATTGAAGTTAAACAATTAACACCAAGACGCGTGGGAAAGAAGGTCAAGAGACGTCCTTAAAAACTGAGGTATATTAGACCTTAAATTTGAATTGAAAAAATTTAGTTACCTGAGAATTGGATGAGAAATCGGATTACATTTATATGTAGATTTAACTTCAGCCAAAGACAAAGAAAAGTTTAAAACATTTTCGATTATACAAAAGTTAAGGTATTGTTTGGTTTACCCAATTCAATCTCAACTATTTCGTGTCATTTGATATGTTCAGTTTTTGCTCAAGTGACTTCTACTTGAAATGAATGATGATAAAACTTTTAAGATTAATCTAATTTCAATGTATTTTAAGCTCGGGTGTCTTTAAGGCCAAAATATTAGGCATATCTGAGTCATTCGTGTGTAGTAACCAGCATATGGACAGTTGTCCTTGTTGGTTTTTTTTTTTGTACTTTGAAGACTTTTTGCCAGTTATGCCTACTTTTGCCTTTCAGCCTGCAGTGTTTCTAAAGTGGACTACAAACATGATGAAAAAAAAAAGTATGAAACAAAAGAGAGGATTAAATGGGAATATTCTTCTTTGTATTTTGTGCCTTATGCTGGGCCAAGAGCCGTTGATTATTTGCTCCTTGGGCTATTTGCTTTCTTGATGAAATAATTAAATGTCATTCATTTGGGTTGCTCGACGGAGACAAAGAGAGTGTGAGATTGGGAGAGAGATTAAATGGCGAAGAAGGGAGTTGGAGTCTGGCCCGGCATAATTGTTGACCACTTCCGCATATCCCTTTTTTGCTGTGTGTTTGTGTGTTTGTAAGCCTTGTCCTTGCGCCTTTTGTAGCTAATTTGTGCAGACATTGCCTTCTGGTGGAATGGAGGCCACTCTTGATTTTAGTTATTGTACGCATGCTGAGCCCACATTTTCTTCTGTTCCATCATTTCATATCCTTTGTGCCTTCGCTCCCGAAGAAGTTCATTAAACTTTGCGCTCGGACTGCGCATTTGGTTTGCTAATTAAGTGTTGGCCGTGTTGCACACTTTTTGGACGTCCACACACACAGTGAAAGAAATGACTAGAGATGGTAGAAATTGTGGCATGGAAGTGCTGACGTCACATCTATCGCCTTAGTACCAGAATTTGCATATTCATAAGCATGAACTGACATGAGAACCAACGCTTTGACAGCCAATTTGCTTGGGAAAACTTTTTCTTTTTTTTTTTTTTTTGCTTATTTTCGGTCAGTTTTCTAATTTAAATGCAAGCCAAAAGTTATAAGAAATTGTCAGCTGGGGAAATTTAGTTATTGAAATTGCAGCATTGGCTAAAGTTAAGACAAACTTAATGCTAATGCAAAATACTTGAAAAAAGAAAGCCAGGATAAAATTCGAAATTCATTTTTTTTTGACCAGGAGTTCCTGTGATATCCTCCTGAAAGGAGATCTCGTTGTCTCTTTTAATAAATGAATTTTTACCCTATGTTAGCACTAAAAAACATACTTTAAATTGGGATTGGGTATTTTGAAAAAATTTAAAATTTTATTTAAAATGTATAGAATACATAAAAAACATTGGCCTAAAAAAGTTCGCTTTAAAATTTAATGGAATTTTACCTTTGCAAAAAGGGTAGATTCATTTTGATCAGAAGTTTGCAACGCATAGAAGGAAACATTCTAAACCGTATAAAGTATGTAGATTCTTAATCAGCAAGATGAACTGAGTCAATTTAACAAGCAATAAGAACCGCCACAATAAAAATGTTAAAACTTCTTAGATTTTCATTTCGTCCAATCGGATTTTATACTATTTAGTTTGATTTTAGTTTAATTTTGTTATTGAAACTATGGTACAAAATAGTCCACATTTAATAAATATTTTTTTATTTCGAATCGGTGGTCATCTTAGAACGTAACGATGTTTTCTAAGGAACGCATCCCCCCCCATGTTAAGCGAGGGCCAGGCGTATTATATAGCTCACATAGAAACGATTGGTAGACAGAGTTATATATTAGGTTTGACTAATTTAATATACCTTTATTGATTCTGCTGAACTACAATGGTGGACAAAAGTATTTTGACATTGGAAAAATTAAACTCATTTGCTTATATCTTGTGTTTTATTGATTGAAAAAATTTGAAAAAATCAAGGGACATTAATAATAATTTAGATGTTTAAAAATAAAAAGTTTTCTTTATTTCATTAACCAGTTGACAAACCAATATTCATTTTTCATAAATGTATATGGACAAAAGTATTTTGACATTTTAATGTTGTTCAAAAAAATAAGAGAAATAGTAAATATTTGTAGTTATTACAAACATATTAATAAAAAGTAAACCCGCCTTTGACATCAATGACCTTTTGTAAGCGTACAGGAATTGATTTTACTAAATTTTTTAGCGTATCCAATGAAATATCCTGCCAAAGTCCTTGAACTTCTGCAATCGTCTCCTCGCGCGTTCTGGATAAGTCTGAGCTTCGTTTTCTTTTTATATAAGCCCATACATTCTCTATAATGTTGAGATCGGGGCTTTGAGGTGGCCAATCTAACGTATTGACATTGATCTCGCTTAAATACTTTGTTATCATATGGGCTTTGTGACATGGAGCGTTGTCCTGGTGCAGCACAAATGCTTGTCGGATGAGCCGGTCACCGAAAGAGAATGCGTGGTCATTCAGGACACGCATATACTTTTCCTTATTCATTGTTCCATCGATTGGTACCAAATCGCCCAAGCCGTTGAAGCACACGCAACCCCAGAACATCACCGATCCTCCTCCATGTGGAACCCGTTCAATCACAGGTCTAACTTTTTTGCGACCATTCTTTGGTAATCTGCAGTAAATCTTTTTCTTCGATCTATGATACTCAAAAGAGCTTTCATCTGTCCATAATACTTGTTCCCAAAACGATTGTGGCTTGTTTATATAGGATTTGGCGAATGTTAATCTTTTCAGCTTATTTTTGGTTGAAATTGAAGGAATTGGTCGAGCTATATAGTTGAAAAATCAGCCTCTTTCTACAGTTCTTCTACTTATTGATATATTATGGTGCTCCTTCAGTTCAATGGAAGCTGCTCTTGGTGTAATCAACACATCTTCTTTAAATTTTCTTAGTATTATGCGATCTTCTATAGGCTTTGTTTTGCGTGGTCGTCCTGATCGAGCCTTATTTTTTAGTGATTCATTCTTTTTTTGTTTCTTTATTTGGTAATATATAGTTTGTCTAGGTACACTGTATGATTTGCTAAGGTTTTCTACAGAAATACCATTTCATTTCTTACTGATTCACTTATTTCACGTGTTTTGCCCATATTTCAATAAAAATATAGCCTATAGACTCACTAATATTAATCAAAATGATTATTATTATTACTTTAAATAAGAAAAGTTCAAACTCAGGTTTTGTGCCACGCGCGCATCATTGAAAATCAATATGAAAAGCATTGTCAAAATACTTTTGTCCAGCCAAGAAATCATTATCTGCAACGCAGATAATTCTAGGAAATATACGTTTACCGATATCAGTGAAATCTTTCGCTCTATCATTAGAATTAACGAGGTCTCTCTTTTACGAATTAAATGGATACAGTTACTTCTCTCAGTTTTTAGAAAAAATTGGATTTATATTTTCCAATATGATGTCAAAATACTTTTGTCCACCATTGTATATATAATTGGCAAGACACTTTGCAAGGATAAATATGAACTTCGGCATGTCCGACTTTAGTTTTTTACTTCATTTACGTACATACATACATATATACGCATGTCAAGATGCATACTGGAATATTATTTTATAACTTTAAAACTTTTAAAATGGTCAACCCAAAACTGTCAAAAGTTATGAATTTGTTTGACATACATACATACATATATACACACAAATCCAGAGTCAAGCCTTTAGAAAAGCATAAAGGACAGCCAACTGGCTTACAATTAAAACGAAGCTAGTTAGGTACAGTTACGGCTATAAAATGTAGCTAACAAATGCCCAATGCTTCGCCTTAGGCGGCGCAGATAAATCACATGAATTTATTATGATGATGGCATAAATCATAGGGCCATATATAAAATTTCATCATATTCCCTATTTTACTCCTTTTCCCCTATTTCACTCTTTTTCTGCATTTGCTCCGCCCTCTTTCTTGCTCATTATACCCTACTGAAGGGGTATATTACTTACAACCAGAGACTTCGAATGCCAAATGTTCCTTCCATTAAAAATATTCTTCTATCTGATACATTCGTCTTAATAGTTATCAGTGCAGTTTTAGGGTTTCCTTCAGAATAAGAATGTTAAATGGAAAGCATTTCATTACTTAGGGTATACAATCTTCATTATTGCCGAATTCATCTCGGCCATCTGGTGTTTTGTTATGGTAGCTTGGGGAGAGATTGGCATTGTTTTTGTAGTCCAAAACGCCGCAAAATATGCAATGCAAGCGAACCAGTTGACAACTCCGAACCAAAATCCTGTCAACATTTGGCCAGTTTACAAAATGCACCGCTGTGGCGCAATTTCCAAAAACGTTTTCAGTGCACGAGAACCCGGATTCCCTTCACCCCCTCCACAGCCAAGCATAGTACTTCACTTCTGCGGGCAGTCACTACTCAAAAATCACTAAACATTTTCGTTTTATGAAAATTATTTTCTTGTTTTTATGCTTGGGGCTGAATTCTGGATCCTGGTTTTAGACTGGTCTCTGGGCGGTCTTTGCAATTTGTTTTCACTATCCTGTTTACAATTTTTCTGCTGTTGGTGGTTTTATTTGGCGGCTATGACATTTTATTGGCGCCCTTTCCTCCCTCCCCCACTTTGTCCTCTTTATAATTTTCATGTTAATATTGCCCTTGAGTCATAAATTTAGCAATGAAATTAACCCAGCCGTGTATGCTTTTTGCCCATTGCATTCATCACATTACCATTCCTATGTGTGAATTTGTGTGTGTGTGTGAGTGTGGATGGGCGGGTGTGGGCATGTCCATTTTGGGAATTGTGGGCGCTACCAGGATTGTAATGAATTATGCATTTCATGGCGTAGTTTTGTTTAGGGATTTGTTCATACTCAATGATGACGGCTTAATTATACATAAATATCTGTGAATTCCAGTCCAAATAATTATTGACAGTCATATTATTGCATTTCAAATACCTTAAACATTGATTTTCCAATACAGTAAAGTGTTTTTGACATTATATTAATCGTAAGTGGGAAAGTGATTCCGATTTTGCCAAGTATACATAATTATTTTCAATCAAAGCTGTCTTCTTTTAGTCATGATGAACTCTTTTGTCTTCTGTTTTTTCGGCTAAGAAAGCTTGATAGAATCAGTTTGAATGAGGTTAATCTTAATCATTTCATTATTTATATTTGTATCTTCTATTCGATATAAGCTCATCATATTTGAGACGAATTTTGTTTTAACCAATCGACAAGTTAAAAGAACTACTAAGGATTTCATTCTTTCAAATAGAGTATACCAAATCTAACATAAACTTCGTGTCTAGTATTCGACCATCAAATACTTAATTATGAGTGAGTTTCGGAACAATAAATTAAAAAAAATTAAAAGAAAACTGTTTTAAGTACTGAATTTCTTCAAAGCGCAGAAAGATTTCTGACGTTTGCCTATAAAAACTATATAGAGGCTCTAGCTTGTATACTCGTCCTAGCAGATGCTGATTAGGACTACAAAAAGAATAAAAAAATGGAACTACCATCACAAATACAATTAATATCTTATTAAGGTTTTAACTTAAAACTAAATAAAACATATTTAGTAAATAGCAAGTAAATTTTCATTCACAGTTTATTTGAATTTTTTTCTTTTATTTAAAAATTGGTAAGTTGAAACAATTTTGCTAGAAATTTGCAATCATTAAAAAATAAGATTAAGTTAGCAATAAAAAATAAATATGTGTATAATAAAAAAATAATTTCAAAAAATATTCTAAAGGTTTATATAACTATTAAATTTAATAGAAAAAAAGGTGAAATTTAATAAAAAAAAGATAAATTTTGAATATCCAAAGTTTGTTGTTCCCAAATTTTTGTGGACAATTAACGTTTCTGAGTGTAAAGGAGAATTTTAAAATTCTTTTGAGAACCTTGTTAAATTTGATTAAGGATTTATGGTAAAAATTGAAATCCCTTAAGGTTTAAATTCAAATGGATTTTAATTGAAATTTTGTTTTTACTTTTTGAAACTGAAATTATAAGTTTAACTTATACATAAATTATAATAGAAAATTCCGTTTAGTTTCTTTGTCTAAAGTTGCAGCTGAATGTTCGATCAATTAATTTTTAATTGAATTGCTCCAAGAAATAAAGCGTCTGAATAGAATATATTTCTATTTAAATTGATTTGCTTAAATTCAAGTTTTATATAATTGAAAAGTTATACTTTAATTTATACATTTCTTCTTTTTTTGCGGAGGCAAATTGTGTATATAAATTTTCATTTTGGCTAACATTAAAACTTTGCTGGTGGAGCAAAAGTTTTCGTATGTTGTTCTCTTGGCTGGGAACAACCGAGCGCAAACTAAGAAACAATTTTTAGCAAATAAAAATATATGTAATTTCCATAACATACTTTTGGGAGCATTTCAAAAATTTATGCGGTCAGTGACTGGCGCGTGTCGTTTGTAGTTGCTATTTTAATCTTTATTTTTTTTCCCTTTGCCGACTTTTGAACTTTTAATTTCAAATGTTTAAAGTGAACATTAAATGAATGCTAAATTATTTTGAATGGCTAACACTTTTGGCTGATTGCAATTGAAAAACGAAACATTTAAAAGAGAACTAAGAAATTATTCTTGTACATACATAATTAATTGTAGAAATATAATATATGTAGGGATAACCAATATATTGTTTAATGACAATATTATGTTTGCACCTTAATGTTTAAATATAATATTAAGTATTTGTTTCTATAGTTTTTCACCACACTTTCTCTTCTTCATTTCAACAGAAGATTCATTCCTTAACTCATTAACTCTCTGACCGACACACTGACTATCACTGCTCAAGTGGCTCTGACTGCCACCGCTCAACTTACTGACTGCCTTGACTTGCCTTACATCGTTTTCTACCGATCTTGCCACATCTCCTGACAAAGACCAGACTCTTATTATCAACGTTGCCCTATCCTACATATACATATTCATTATAATTCTATCTGCTAAAAATTAGAAATAATAAAAAAGATATCTATATTCCCGATTGGTTGCAGGGTAAACTGATTTGCATCTGGACGCTTTTTAATAAAAATGTCAAACGAAGGCGAAAAATTTAAATAAAATATTTTCGCGGATTTCGCTATAATTAATGTTTAGGCAGTTTCGAAATTCGTTTTTTGGATCTTGCGAATGCCTTGATTTGCAATTATATTGAAAATATAAACTTGCCCGAAGTAACGTACTATAAGTTCTACTTTTTCCAAAATAATATTAATCCTTAAAATATGTATATATTTTGTTTACCATAAAACGTACGAATATTGCACTGGACATTAAAAAAATGTCCATATATAAAACCAAATAGCCTTAAATAGGTTTCTTTTATTAATTATTTAGTTAGAAATAGGAAAGTGATAACTCTTTATCAAACACCAAATACATCTCCTAAATTAGGCAACTTCATTTTTCACAGGCAAACAAATAAAAAAAAGTTCATTATTGATACAGGAATAGCCAATTTTAAATAATTTGCATAAATTTACAAATAATCCCAGAGTTGGCATTGCTTAACAAAAAATTTCATTCAAAACTAAGATAAACTTTTATGAATTGTATTAGTTGATTAACTTTCCTTTGCTGAATGGTTACTATATTGCTTATACATAGTATACAAGATCATTACAATTGATTTTCATTTAAAAACCAGTAAACTTTCTAGAGACTATTCTAACTTTTGATTCCATCTCCAAGTACTATGTAAAACCTTAGTGATTACTTGCAACCAAAAAAAAAAAAAACACTTTTTATTCTCTGTACCAACTAATTTCCCTTGCTACTTTCTATGTATAATCTCAGCTCGTGTGGGGCCAAAGAGGTCTCGTTGCGTTTGACTTTGTTGCATATTTAAAGGCGCCTAAGTGCTGGCAAAAAGTGCAGTAACACCAACGCCTGTCACACATCATGCATGCTGTTTTCGAGGAGAGTCTGATTGTTTTAAGTGTCAGACGGGAACACAGCAACAGCAACAGCAACTATGGCAGGAATTGATTGCATTTGCGTCTGGTGTTAGGGAACTACGCCCAATTCAAACAATGTCGTTGACATGCCAAGTGGGTAGACAGGAATGATGATGGCACCGACGCCCTTGCTAATGCCTATAGAGCTTTAGAGTCCTTGGACTTGGCTGACACTCGAGGGAATTCAGGCATTCAGTTTTTGCCATTGTATGTAGCAAATTCACCTGAAGCATCTGCAGCACCCGACAAATAGTCAAACAACAATGACTGTTTAGTACTGAGGACGTCCTTCAACGATTTGCCAAGTGTGTGAATGATAATCACTGCTTCTCTTTGAGACAATAAATATTGACTATTTTGCATATTGATTGGCCTTTTTTTTTAGGTTTTTACTATACTTTACTCCATTTTCATGCCATCATGTGACACCGACTCCCTTTGCACCTCATCATCAACTTGTTGACACTTTAACAGGCAGCAGCACCAGCAGCAAAAGGCAGCAGTAGATGCGTCAAAATGTGGCACTCGCCTTTGCTTCTTTAAAAAATTTTTCTCCGTCTCATATATTTATATACACACTTTTACATACATGTGTATATGTTCATATGTATGTATATGCATATAAAAAGCTATGTAAAATATTTCATGCTCTGCGTTGTGCGTCGACGTTGTTTGACATTGTAGAAATTGCTTTTAATTAAAATGCTCCGCGCACAAAAAGAGGATCCAGCGTCTATATAGGAGTCAAACAATGTCATGGGCTCTAGGGTGTCGCAATATTACTTTTTTTTTTCACTAGACATACCTACTCATACACTTGGAGAAAAAATAGAAATAGAACTTTGCACTAAAAACCATATTGTTGCAGTCTAATACTTGAAAACCGCGAATTGCTTGAACTATTCTAGAACAGTTTGCATTAATTTAAATGTACTTAATAAAGGTAAACTTTTGCTTAAGTTAAGCACAAAATTCATACAAATAACTCTTATTAAAATAGATTATTTTATTCTTTAATGAAAAACTCTTCGATTTATTATTTTCTTTTGAAGATTTTGAATTTTAAAAGTATGAAAATTATTATTTATTACTGACTTCTAAAAATATTTCAAAATTTCAAAACCTAGAAACACTTTTGAAATAGTAAAATCAAATTTTCCTCTGCTCAAGTGCTAAAGAAGTTACACTAAAAACTTGAAGAAATTTAATTCAAATAGTTCCAGTGGTGGTAGATTTTTTAAAAGTACAGTTTCAAAATGTCGCATAGTTTTTATAAGAGAATGTTTTACGAGATTTTTATACCCTGTACCCATAGGGTAAAAGGGTATATTAAAGTCGCCAAAATGTATGTAACAGGCAGAAGGAAGCGTTTCCGACCCCATAAAGTATATATATTCTTGATCAGCATCACTAGCCGAGTCGATTGAGACATGTCCGTCTGTCCGTCTGTCCGTCTGTCCGTCCGTCTGTCCGTCTGTCCGTCCGTATGAACACCTAGATCTCGGAGACTATAAGAGCTAGAGCTACCAAATTTGGTGTGAACATCCGTCTAGTGTCTACACAGGTCAAGTTTGTTTCAAATTTTTGCCACGCCCACTTCCGCCCCCGGAATTCGGAAAAAACTAGTACTAGAGCTGTATGAAAGATATCGTATTCTTATTTGGCACACCTAATTATATACCCAAACTGGACCAGCTCACCAAATTTAGTCAAAATCGGACAATAAATATCGGAGATATACCTATATGAGTTTTGCACTGAATTGCCAAGGCGACATTGGCTGGCAAGAGTGAGCGAGACAGCATGCGTTTGCTGTATGTTAAAAGAAATTTTGAATTAAGTTGATGCCGATCTTGATTTAATATAACTAGTTGGTACAGGGTATACTCAATGTCGGCAGGGACGACTTGCTTGCTTCATTAAGTTTGGATTATCAAATTTATTTGGTATTTTCATGGCATCATGCTTGGAAAAGACTCCATCTCTAGTAGATTGACTGTTATTTTGCTGGCGAAAAACTTATTTTGAAATATCAAAGAAGCTAAGTTCGGCCTTGCCAAAGTTTGTATACCCTTGCAGTTTCACTGTTTTATTATTTTATTTAAATAATAAAAACAAAAATTTTTAAATAATTGGTATAAATGCATGTTTTACATGAGGTACCTCTACGTTTTATTTAATAACTCCGGTGATAATTATACGATCTGACTGATTTTCAAACTTTACCTGCCTGACCGATTAAAGAACTTAACTTTTTGTGTTTCAACCATGTAGCTTAAAATTTGAGGTCTACAACTTGACAGAAACAGACAGACGGACATGTCTCCACTCGACTGTTGATGCTTCTCAAGAATATATATACTTTATGGGGTCGGTAACGTTAATTTCTATGCGTTACAAACATGTGACCAATTTTATGATACCCTCTGCAAGTGTATCAAAACTGAGGTGTTGAATTTTAAATTGTTAAATCGTCGGACATGTGGGAAAAAAAAACTTAAGGATCGTTTTTCATTTTCACTTTATACATACATAAATATCTATAAATAACGTTTCGCATTTCAGATGATGAAATGAAAACCGTTGAAAGATTATAGATAGGCTTATTTTTGCTAATGTTTTGCCATATGAACATTTAATCTCAAAGTGCGCGAGTTTTCTTCTTTTGGATTGGTTTTCAGTTTAAAATCGCTTTAAAATGCATCAGTCTAAATGGTAGGCTTTTTTTAAATGTTTTTATCAGTTTTTTGGAAGAAAAATGTATAACTTTTTATATAGGTACTAACTATACTTACTTCTAGAGGCATTTGAATTCGTTAATACAAAAGTTACAACTGTTCCGTCAAAGGAATATGAATCATTAAGTTGAAATTGGGTGAATATCGGAATTTCATTTTTATATACATAAAATATTACTAATACAGATTAAAGAATACAATCGATTTTCTATTTCGAAATCTGTCCAACTGGAACAAAAATGAACGATAGTAGTAGTATCTTCATGGAAATTCACTCTAACTCAAATTTTAGCGGGACTATGGCACTTCGAGTGAGGGAACTTACATTTTATATAATATAATCTATATCGATAACTATTTATGTATAATTATTGTATTATTTTAATAATTAGGTAAACAATTCTTTTTAGTTAATCTATTTAAGCTCAATTTTTTGTGTTTATAATAATTACAATTCTTTAATGGCTCAAATTAGTATCTGCATTTTTTTGCAAGTGTATTTAAATAAATAATTACCATAGTATAACTATTAGTTTTTATTAATCTATCTAAAAATAAATTTAAGAAATTTAGTATTAAAGCATGCGTCAGTGGTAAATTCCATCGCTTGTCCATTTTTTGCGGAGTAGAATTGAATTTAATTACGAGCAAGATTAAAGAATATATCATAGTCAATATCCCGAGTTAAAGCACTGTTTTTTTTGTGTCCTTGTTTGTTTAGTTTTTCAAGTTGCAGTTTTTGTCTTCATTTAGTGTCTTCTTTCATTTGGCTGGGCTTTCATTTTGATTCCCATGCAATTTATGCAAATTAGTTTGCATCTGTGTCTGGAAGTTAACTTCAGCTTAATGAATTAATTGTGCCAGGGAGTTGGTTGAAGTGAATAAAGTAGCTGCTGGGGAAGTACAAGAGAAGCCATCTCTATCAATTTCAACTCCAATTCAAAGAAAAATAACAAAAAAAAAAAAATAGCAAAGTAAAATCCGCTTAGCAATCGTAGTATAATTAGCCATTGTTGTTGTTGTCGTCGACGTCAAGATTGTAGGTGTCATATTTCCCATACTCACACTGAAGTCTAGCATTTCGACCTGGGTAGTGGTCTATCTAGGACTTATTGATTGCATAATCTTTAAAGCTTTACCCAAAGCGACAGCAGGCAAAGAACAAACACAAACGGAGAGACAAAAAAAAAAAAAAAAATCAATGGAAATAAATCAACAAAAAATTTCATGTGCCAGACTCTCGTAGTCCAATGTCGACAAATCCGGTCAGAGTCGTTTGTCCATTCACGCCATTCGATTCTAATCGCATCGTTAAATTGATTAATTTCTTTGTTTGTGAACTAGGCGACGATTGAGACTGGCTCTTCGATGGATAGTAGGTGGATCAATGAAGTACTGCAAAATCTAATTATCTAAAATAAATGAACTATCCCCCAAAATACAACGCATGAAACGTTCTTACCTTCAAGTTTCCCCAAATGTCTATAGGTATTTATAAAACATTGACGAACTAGCCAAATTTACCATTAAAATAATTATAAAATTTTATTTGCCATAATCATAATAGGCCATTCATTGAGCTAAATTTTATTATTATTTATTTCTCTTGATTCTATTTAAAGCCGATTGGAGACTTTTATTTTGTTATTC
Organism: Drosophila austrosaltans; assembly: GCA_035045865.1. Lineage (NCBI taxonomy): Eukaryota > Metazoa > Arthropoda > Insecta > Diptera > Drosophilidae > Drosophila > Drosophila austrosaltans. Next base: position 494,460 of record JAWNOQ010000200.1, read on the forward strand.
ATAGTTTATATTCGCATGTGCCCATATTGGGATATGTAAACTATTTTTAGCCTAAATTTACAATTATAAGCTGAAACCAAATGGAATTGGTTAAACAGAATTAGCCACTTCAGTTGTAAAATTAGATGCTTCAAGACTCTTTCTATCGCCTTTTCTCTTTTGCTGACAAGGCAATATAAAATTTATTTCAATGTTAGTGTTCTGGTTTTTAATGTTTATATACAATATTATACAAACTAAAACAAATCTAAAGGGTATAGCTTTTTTCATGGTTGTTAATGAAACATTTTATTAGTCACCATTCTACAGGAAATTTCGGGTAGTCAAACTTAAAAAAAGTCAAGAAAAAATAAATGTAAAATGGTAACATTTATTTTCTTCCAAATTTAATGAATAAATATTCTGATCCAAAGCAAATCCAAAGCAAAGTTAAATACAAAATAAAAAGAAAACTAAATACTAAATTTAGAAAAGACTTTATTACATAACCAAAATATTTGCGAAAATTCTGAAAATGATTTGCATGATATAGTCAAACCTGAAATTTAATTTGGTTTAGGGCACTTTTAATTTTAAAACCTGAGTTTGACCTTTCGGTTTCCTTTTAAAATTGATATATTATTTCAATTTAATGTAAAACCAAATTGTTAGTATAACTTCTCAAGTATATGTAGTACAAATTTTAAAAACTTCATACGCCTTGTTTCCGATGTTATAAGCATTTACAAAAGTGAGCACTTGTCGCGTTTTTCTCGAAACGAGTTTTTTCAACTAATGGGAATTCTAGCTTGAAAAGTTATTGAGCAATTATTCTGAAATTTTTTGGGTTTATTCTTTTTTCAATTCTGAATATATGAATCTGAATCTGGCATACTATTATTATTAAAAGTATTTTTTTTGAAGCAAAATAGATTAAAAAAAAAAATAAAACTAAGCTACTGGAAATAGCTTGAAAAAATTTAAAAGAATACATACAATTCTCTAAAAACACCGAATCACCCATTAAATAAACAAATGTTTTAAAATAATGAATATGGACAATGTTTTTTTAAAGCGCTGCAGAAAAAAGTGTGTAACATAAAACATGTTTCAATTTATGTACCTCAGAGATTTGTAATAATAAAACAAAATTTTGCATCAAAAGTAATGTTTTAAATATATTTAAGAAAATATATTTTTATGAATTTTACCACTTTGATTAAAAAAATATTTTTTATATTGGATTAAGAAAGTTTAGAAAGTCAAAGGTAATAATAGAAAATAATCTTGTCATTACATTACTAGTAAATTTCCTAACTCTTATTCACAATTAGAATTTATAGGATAATTGTGCCTAAATTTTGTTCATAGATATATTTTAGAATGCATATGTTATATACATGTAAATTATTCATTAATAATTTTGAATTTTTTTTTAAATTTACCAACCGATATCTTTAATTTACCTGCTCCTCATATTCATATACGTGTTCAATTCAAATTTTGATAGATTATCGCAATTTCGGGCGACATATTTTGTTGTTTGTCATTGTCGGATCTTGAACAAAGGCCGCATAATGGATTATGGATTTGAGATATTTTTACCAAGCCAATTTGCTTTTGAGGTATTTGTTTATTTTATTTGTAGAATGCGGAAAGGTGATTATACGCTTAGATATGGAATTCATTTTGATCGATATATAAATTCTGGAAATGTTAACGCTTAATTGGCTTAAAAAGTTGGACCAAAAAAAAATAAATTAAATGAAATTCGGTCCATAAGTTCCTGTTTGAGATGTGCATGGAAAGTTTTAGCATTCAAGTTTTCAACATTAAGTAAAGAGTCACAGAAAACATTTTATATTGTTCGAATAGAGATGGAAACCTTGACTGTGTTTCCATTTCAATGGATTGCTCAATGACCAAACACAGACACTCATACACATATAGAGAGAGGAGACACAGACAAAATGTTCATGTATTTGTGTGATTTTTGTGTAAATTGTCTGTTGAAGCTGGCACCAAAAGCATTTGCATCCTATGCCCTGGAGAATGAGAAGGACCTTGGCCCGAAAAAAAACCTCAGACCGATGAAGACAACCCCAAAAAGGCAACCAATCCATTGCCCTTACACTATCCCCCGACACTTTTTACCTTTTCACGCCACTTGCCGTGATTTCATATTGCATACTATACATACTTTTCACTATACTTCTCCCCAACATCCCTCTTTTGTTCACTACCCTCCATTTTTCCTTCCTGTCTTATACACACACGTTGCTCATTTTACTAGCTAAAAATGCATTTCCTGTCAAGTGTAAAAAGGAAATGATGTGATGCTCTCGAGCTTTAACGTGCAATCAATCATTGCCGTATCTCTCCTGGGTACCAGGACACGACCCTCACCTCACGTTTACCTAATCCCTCTCCTTCCACCTTATCTAACCACTATCCCTCTCCCTTCTCTCTCTTTCTGCATCTTTTCCACTTGGGCGTCTTTTTTTTTGCCGTAGCCTTTGCGGTGGCAAAAGTCAACGAAAACGAGTTTATTAAGCCGGGCAAATAGTGTTAAGTATTTGTCAAATGACAAAGTGCCATAGGTTCATTTAGGGGGTCGGCAGATTCCTGTTCCATTCGCTACATTTAATTTCGATTACTTTGCCGACGATGTAAATTTCCGCTGGATATGTGGGTATGGGTTTGATGCGCAATTTCCGCCTTTGGCGGTCGTCCTGGAATTGAAATACTCCCCATTGATTTCGACTTTAATGTAAAGTTAATTTCAATGCAACTAGTAAAGAGTATGAGTGGTTGAATGTAGTGTGCACTATAAGTGTGCTTTGTGTTGAAAGGCATTGGATAAGAAATTTTTATAAATTTCAGATCTTTCTTTGTTCATCAGAAATGCATTTTTATTTATTTAAAAGATGACAATATAATCAAAGATAAACAGGCTTGCATACTTCGGTTTAGTGTTCTGCACATCGACTAAAATATTTGTGTAAAAGTTGTTTTACTTTTATGTTTACCATTCACCGTTTAACAAGTTTTCAAGTTCAACCAAATGATTGAAATTTTTCGTCTTCCTTTGCCCGATATTAAGGGGCGAATTCAGTTAAGTGGAGGGAACTTTGCTGTCGGGCTCTTTAAGGTACAATAAGATTTAAATATGTAAACCTACTTATAAAACTAACTTGAGAGCCCAAGAAAACAAATTTAGAGTAATAAAACATATAAAGAACGACACAGTGAAAACAAATTTCTATTAAAGAAGAAATGAATGAAATTAATCGATTCTTCTCCCGTATTGTTATACCCTTGCAAAAAGGGTATATTAATTTTGGTCAGAAGTTTGCAACGCATAGACGGACGCATCTCCGACTATATAAAGTATATATATTATTGATCAGCACGACGAGCTGAGTTGATGTAGCCATGTCCGTCTGTCCGTCTGTCCGTCCGTCTGTCTGTCTGGATCAACAGCTTCTCCTCCGAAACCCTTAAAGCTACAGAGCTGAAATTTTGCACCTAGGCTTCTTTTTGCTGCAGGCATTGTATATCTCGGAATCATCCCGATCGGATGACTATATCATATAGCTCCCATAGGAACGATCGGTCGAGAATAGAGTTAAACCTCCATAACTTTGTTGTTTTTCAATTAAATATTTCAAAATTTGTTGTTTATGAGTTGTTTATGGTATACTTTCTAGCATATCCACCAAGTTTCATTAGAATCGGTTGACTATATCTTATAGCTCCCATAGGAACGATCAGTCAAGAATATTGTTTTAGAGCAATAACTTGGGTGTTTTTAAAATTGTTACGAAATTTGGTATTTGGAAGTTTAGTATATATAGAAATGGCTGTGCTAAGTTTCAGCCAAATCGATTGACTATATGCTATAGCTCCCATAGGACCAATCAGATAAAAAAATTTTTTTTGTCGAATTACATTGTTTTCTTAAGCCACGAACATTTAATGAAGATTTGACTTCTTTTATATGCTTTCTAATGTATTTGTAAATATGTAATTGTTAAATAACAGTTTGCAAGGGTATACGAACTTCGGCACGGCCGAAGTTAGCCCATCCTTCTAGTTTTTCCTTGACATCGCCCCATGAAGAGAGCAGTAATACAGCCCTGGTTAAACCATGGCATATTGATTACCATACCATAATCTACCATATCATACACACACACACTCCATGGATTTCATGCAGATATATTTTGTTTTTGCAAATTCCTATCACTTTGTTTTTCTTTTTTTCGTCTGCCTACGCATCTTGATGGGCTCGGAGAGTACGTGTTTTGACGGAATAATTGGCCATTTATTGTTGGGCTTCAACAACCTCCAGAATGGACACAATGCCCATAAACACTTTACGCACTTTCAATTATTTGTTTCACTTTTCAGAAGTCATTGAACGAGACGATACGATAGTCTCTGTTGTTTACAGTCAACAGACAATTGCCGCCTTTTTGCCTCGGACAATGACAAATTCCTTGAGACATTTTTAAATTCATTTAATTATAGTACATCGATTTTACTCACTTAAATGATTTGGCAATATTTCCCCCAAAAATATTTTTAACGAGTACTAGAAACTGCTGTTTGGGCCCAACCTTCAATTCTTTATGCAGTTAATGAAACCTACATACTTACATACATATGTATATCCAATTAGGGTCGGAATATTGTTTTGATATGCCTTAGGTCTAAGCCTTCTCGAAGGCTGCATCCATGGCTGATTTCCTCAAGTTCCTAGTTTTTATTATATTCAATACATCCTTATTGTCCACGAAATTACATTATGTAAATTGTGTTTAAATTATTTTTAGCAAATTGACACATTATTATCATTTACAGTATTGCACTTAAAAACTGTGTTAAGAGGGTTTTTTTTTTGTGGATTTTTGAAAGAGTTTTTTGGTTTTGCCTAGCTTCGGCAAATGTTTATAGAAATGACTTGTAGTTTAAATTTCGGATTATTATCTTTTATTTTTTAAAGTCGAAATTATTTCACCTGTGTGTTACTTTATGGTATAGCGTATGAAATAACTTTATGGATTAAATTGTTTAATTAATTATGATGTAAAATATAAAATTTTTTTGAATCATAAAATAAAATATGTTATACAAGACATTCTAGAGATAAAATTAGATTAACTGGGGCAAGTCCTCGTTTTTCTTATTCAACCTTGTTTAAACGATGAATGATTGTCTCTACACTAACGATTCATATATTTATAAATAAATTTTTAATTCTTTAAGTTACACAGATATGAACTATATGAACATAATGTCATGCAGTTTCAAGTAAAGTATTTTAATCCTCTTCTATGTCATTGCAATCATCGATTAAAATATATTCTATTGGAGTCCAAGAAATAAGAATTAAATTTAAAAGTTTTGGGGTTTATGGGTTTTTTAATTGGTCTTCTAATTTTCAATGTGCTTTAAATAAATGTTTGTGTTGCATCGAATAAATAGTAAAGTTGACCCCAAATTTTAGTTTGTTATTTAAATTTCTTTACTTTAGTTTCATTATTTCAAAAAGCCATCTCAAAAAATACAAAATCTTCTTTTTTCTTGTTTCTATTAATTATTTATTTATTTCAAGGGTGGCTCACTTGGCTCACCGGGCTCTTCCCGTTATTTTTTATTTAAGTTTTAAATAATTTATTTTAATAAAAGGTGCCAAAACTTTGAATAATTTTTTCTTGCTAGTATAAATATTTCTTTAAGTATCATAATGTTTCAATTTGAAAAAAACTTATTAATTTTAAAATTTTTGTTTTCAATAATAAAAAAAAATACCCTTTGATTTTTTGAATTTTAGTCAGACCAAAGAAATTTGTTTTATTATTTTGAACAATCTTAGGTTAAATATCACTTTTTGATATTGTTTTTCAAAAATTTTGTCACATTTTTTTTTTGAAAATAAACTACAGTTAATTGATTATTTAAATTGATGTTTGTCTAAAAAAACAAAATCCTTCAGTTAAACACTACACTGTTCTGTTTTTCAAAGGCTAAAAAATTTCATTGAAATATACGGAGTGGTATTCGAGTTGCAGTGGGCGTCAATACAAAAGAACTTTGCAAATTTAGGTATATTATATGTATATTCACACAATATTTCTATAATAAATTATACTTTAAGAAAGAGCACAAAAATTATTTTATTATGAAAACTCAAACTACTCCTAAGTGCTCAAAAAAAAGTGTTCACAAAATGTTTTTCAACAATTTTTTGATAAATATTTTATATCTTAATCTAGATAACTACATATGTATATGCACATTTGCATTTATTCTTTTCTATAAGTATCCAGCATCGTTTCCAAAAAAATATTTTGAAATATCCAAATCGAGCATGTGTTTGCATGTGGGACATGGGCAACTGTGTCCCAATTCCCCCCAGTGTCCCTTTACTTGTCAGCCAAACTTGGAGCAGTAATAAATTTTCTAAAAAACACACACAAAAAAAAAAAGAAAAAACTAGAAACCACAATAGAAAAACAAAAACTGAAAAATCATGCAGTAAATGAAGCAAACGCCGCTGACATACAAACGGCAGTCAAAATGAAGCCAAAAGGTGTTGACAGTCGCTGGGCGACAATACCGACAAGTCACCTACCTGAATGCCCATCATCCACAACATGACGAGAAGGAGAGTATGGTAGATAGGTGTAGATGGGGGTGGTGTGGGGTAACAGCAAAGTCTGCAGTGAGTTGTGTAAAAATACAAACTTTGACAATTTTGCGCCCCATTTGAAAATGAAATTTTTGGGTTATTTTCAAGTGCAAAACTGAAGAAAAATGGGTTGTAATGGAGCCGAGAGTTGTTATGGCTATAGTTAGATCGGTGTTGGGTGTGGATTTTGCTGATTTGGCAATTGTCAAGTTAATTAAATAATACCCAAAAGGTAATTAATTATGCTATTATCAACGAGTAGGCCTACAAGGAAGCGCCAACTCAATTGAGTGCTGAACTTGAAAATCTGAAATCGAGACCATTCACAGAAAAAACCAAAAACCATTGAAACAAAACCAGTTTCACTTGCGTTGACAATTGTCAAATCGTCAACTGACATCTATGAGATACTTTTTTGTATGTACTTATTACCGGTTTGCTGCCACACTCCCCCATCCATTGGTTTGCTTGTGTGGTGTGGGCGAAACTTCTTTTTGTTGTCTGCTTTTGGACTAATTCTGGCCACACGCCCGCTCCATATATAAAGTGACATGCCATGGACTTGGACCGCATCATTAAGTCAACGTTGTTCATTTGGCCAAGTGCCTAGGACGTCAAACCGCATAGTAAACGGATACATAAACGCGTCGCGTTGCCGATTTCTTAATTTCCTTCATACACACGTGCCTTTACCTTAAAAGTCAAGAATAATGGCAATCAATGTAAGTGACGCAATCTTAAAAGAAGTTCCTGAGTGCCAAAGAAAAAAGAAAAGGAAATGACTCACTTTCTAAATATATTATTACATATATAACTGACTTTTAGAGATTGCAAATTTTAAATGATAACAAGTGGTAAATGTTTAGTGAATGTTGAGAAACAAACTTTAAGTGAAGTTCTCTTGATGATTTGAAAATCGTACATAGTCCAAGATTGAAATAGAGAAAAGATATAGCAGAAATGTTATGTAAACCTACTAATAGGTCTACTTAACAGACTTCTAAGATATGGAACCATTTGGTTGTGTAATATGTTAATGTTCCTCTCATCTAAAAGTTTTGAAATCTTTATTCCTTTGTTGGGATTACAAATATTTTTAAAATCAAATTGTGCTGCTCCACTGTTTGGTATAAATTTCAACCTGAAATCGTTAAATGGTTCTTGATTTTGACATTTTATTTCTTTTAAAATGGTTGCCCTATGCTTGTTTTGATAGATTCTGAAGAAAGCCCAGTTTTAAGTTTAACTTATTGAATTCAAAATCGTGAAAACGGCTACTTTGGGCCAGTGTCTAAATGCAATTGGATGTCTTCGAGTAGCTGTTAGTTAACCTGTAAATATATCTTTGATATATATGTCAAAACTTTAATTCAGTAGTCGAATAATGGTACAAGAGTTGACATAGACATTCTCAAAAGAACATTTGAAAAGTTTTTGGCGGAGATCTTATTTCTGAGAATGCATTCTAACCGATATTGCAGTTGCTCTATCCAGAGATTATTGAAAAACTTTTTAAATGAGTGTTTACCAGTTCCAAACAAAAAAGTTAGTGATGCAAAGTATTAATATCTGTTTGAAAATTGCGACTAGTAAAATTGATTTCCGCTGTCCTTAAACATAGAGGGTACTTTCAACTCCAATGGGAACCATTATATGTGAATGATTACATACGTGAGTTGAGTAATTGAAAACAAATTTAGAAAAATTACAAATTTCTGCAAATTTTAAAGATATAACAAATTGAGAAACAATCTCGATAGTTGAATTTTGTATAATGAAAATTTAAAAAATTGCTAAAGTTAGAATAAATAATCAAATTTTTTCGCAAATGTTGTATAACTTTAACAGTTTAGTGCAATTTCTTAGGAATTACTTTAGGAAAATTAATGTTATTAAATAAATTAAAGTTTTAATTGTTGCCTTTTGGACATTAAAGTTTAACTGGACTCGGACATCATGTCGATTCTATTAAATTCAGTCGAGACTTGTAATTGGAAAATCCATTTAGTTTTGCATTTGACTTGCTTTGATGAGAAAAATGATGAACTCCCCCTGCCTCACACTCCTTTCCGCAGTTAATTCATTCCTAATTAGTTTCTTAATTGGTTTGCCATGTTCGAAAATTTTGTAATTTTAATTTCCCCATCCTCTCATCCTTTTCCTTTTTTTTTATTGTTTTTTTTTTTTTTTGTAGTTTCTTTCAGTTGTATCGCTGATGGCCTTCTTTGGTGGATCAATGGCAGGCTTTGCGGCTACCTATGCAGGTTATCATCCAGCTACCTATCAAGTGGCTCCTGCAGTTTATCATGCAGCACCAGTTCCGGCTGCTGTGTATCAACAGGCAGCGGCTCCAATATACACCAAGTCTTATGCTCTGCCATCTCCTTTCGTCAAGGCTGTGGCTCCAATTGTTCAAGCGGCTCCTGTGTATAAGACTTATGCTGCTGCCCCTGTGGCTCCATTGGTAAAGACCTATGCTGCTGCCCCAGTTGCTCCATTGGTAAAAACCTATACTGCTGCTATTCCTGCTCCAGTGGTGGCTGCCGCTCCCCTGCCCGCTGTGGTTAAGACAATTGCCGCTCCTGTGGTCAAGCAAATTGAACTGGAATCATCTCCTCGGTATGACTTCTCTTATGGTGTACATGATTCTCTAACTGGTGATATCAAGAGTCAAGTGGAGAGTCGCAATGGTGGCAATGTCGTAGGATCCTACAGCGTTCTGGATGCTGATGGTTTCAAGCGTACCGTGACATATACCGCTGATGACATCAACGGATTCAATGCTGTGGTTCAACGTGAACCTGTTGTACATGCACGTGCCGCTGCTGTTGTGGCTCCAGTTGCTGCTGTTCCAGCTGCAGTTCCAGTATCTGTCCCTGCTCCTGCTCCAGTTTTACCCGCTGCTCTGCCTGCTCCCATTTACTATCCACAACAGCAACAGTTTTTCCAGCCCCAACAACAGCAACAAGTCATTGCTGCTGAGCAGCAGAGTGAAGTTGTTGAGGCTCCTGAGCCCACACCCATTGACTACACTGAGGGTCAAGAACAAGAGCAACAACAACAGCAACAGCAAGCGGTGTACCCACAGGATCAGCAATTCCCACCCTATCCGGCTGCCTCCCCCGCTCCCGCATCCGATAACGATGATTCCGATGTTGTAGAAGTACGTTCTGCATTGGACTCCAGCACATCGACCACCGCTGCTCCCGCTCCCGTTAACGAGGAGAGCAAAGAAGAAGAGAATGTCAAGAAGTCGGCTTAAAATTGTGATTTTTGCTTTATTAACTGATTATTGCAACAAATTATTTACAAAAAAAAATAAACAACCAAGTGAAAATTAAAAAAAAAATTGGATTGACTTTTTTGGTTTTTTTATAATCAGATTTTATTAGCTGAGTACCATAATTTCATAAATTTCATCTAATATCATGATGGCTTTAAGCCGTTAAATCAAATTTTAATTCCTTATTCATTATTTCATGCTTTCAGAAGAAAAATTCAAATAATTTAGTTTGGACAAGAACCTTAAGTCACTTTGTTTCGCAGTGTAAAATAGTATGTATTTTAGGTATGTATCTAGTCAATATTGTTTGAAAGATCCAAAAACAATTGCAATATTTATGCTGCACTTTAAATTCAATTACATCTGAGTCCCATGAGGTTCCGACTTTGATTTGCAGATTCAGCCGTGCAACTGGTAAGTGTCTTTGCTGAATATGCATATGTGGGGATTGTATTCAACTTAAATATAAAAACCATGTAGAAAGCGATAAAGTGAGAGTGTTAAAAAAATTATATCTTATCTTAGATTTGCTGCATTTAATTTAAGAAGTAAGGGTAAACCACTTAAACAAATTATTTTAATTAAACAATTTAATTATTTCCACAAGATCCCACTATTTCTCCGATCAGTTTTTCCAACATAGGCAGCTCGAGCTAGCACTGTTAGTTAACGAGCGCGAATGAGTCCGATTTTTTTTTTTTTTGAGTCATCGATCAATCTTTCAAGTCACACTGTCAGTGCTGCCATTTTAGCTATTTTCAAGTCAGATCTGACTTCTTTTATTAAGAATTGCGGGAAAAAATTTTGAAACAGCGGGTAGAGGGAATTCTAGCTTTACAAATCAAAATAATTCCTGAAGAAAAAAACATTAACATTTTAAAAGAAGAAGATTTTAAAAAACATGTCAAGAGACCTGTGTCTTGGCTCAAGTTCGAAAAACAGATCAAAACTGCACAAATGGACATGATTAATGAGATGTCTATTTGGGAGTGCTGTAGTAATTTCATAATAGAGCTCTTGAAACAGTTGAAGCATTGTTTTGCATTGTTTTAATAACTAGTTTTTTTTTAATTTGAATTCGCTCTACTTTTGTGATCAGAATTTCCAGTTCGCTTTACTTTTGTGATCAGAATTTCCAGTTCGCTTTACTTTTGTGATCAGATTTCCAGTTCTCTCTAATTTTCAATTCGCTCTAGGACAATTTTTCTTCCAACAGTAAATTAAACTCAATATTAAGTATACTATTTGTTTTTGAAATATTTAACTGCTCGTAATGTATGTACATATGAATACTAGAAATTTTATATTTACTGTAACACAAACGTTGACAACTTTGAAATACTGAAAGATACCCAAATTTGATCAGATCCTCTGAATAAGATGGAGATTCAAATGACGATAATATGGACGACCATAATTTCTTTATAACATTTTAAATTCCCGATTACGTGCTGTTTAGCTTATTTTTTGGCTTATATTTCTCAAATTTTAGCATATTCTAGTTTTTTTTTTTTCCAAATCTGGCTTATTTTGACGCTCAACAACACTGCACACTGTTGCTTTTCAAATCCAACGGTAAAGCAAAAGCAGAAAAAAGTAGGCATTGGAAGTTCAATTTTCTTTAGTCAGTTTGTTCAGTTTCCCAGAAATTCATTTTTATTCGTGTTTTAGTAGAATTAACACATGTCTGGAAGTTGTGATATAAATTTGAAGTGAATATAAAGGAAAAGGACACAAAGAAAAAGGAATAGCAAAAACGAGTAGAAGCAAACAGGGCAAAAAAAGACATCTAATTATAACCATCGTTATTTGTTAATATTTGCGGTAAGTTCCAGAGATTTCCATTTCTTCTAAAGCGGGCGGCACAGGCAACAAAAACAATAAGAAAAGGATTGCTAATGTCAGACATATGCAGCTGTTATTCTCTGCCTGTGTTGTTGTTGCTTTGGCCTTGTAAAGAGCCGGTCTCGTCTTTGTCTCTGCCTCTGCCTCAGTCGCTGCTGACGTCGACGTCAGACTAGCACATAAGACCGCGCTAAAATTTAAGAAGCGAACAAAAGAAGGGAATTGAGAAGATAAAAGGAAAAAAAAGTCGACGTCGCGTGGAACTAGCATATTTGAATTCCCCTTTACCAACTTTTTTCTCTGTGCCTCTCTTTTCCTGCAGCTCAGTTTATCATTTGGCAAACTATTTTCTGTTGCAAAATACAAATTTTGTGGAAAAAATTTTATAAACATGAACAAATCTGAGGCAAACCCACGACTGAGCTCGTACAAGTCCAATTCCATTAATACGGCGGTAAGCAAAAGGAGTCTTGACATCTTGAGGAGATACGAATCGGAGTTAACCTCAATTTTTTTTTCGCACACACATTGTAGGACTCGCGCGTGCGTCGTCATGAGGTGACCATAGAGTTGCGCAAGTCCAAAAAGGAGGATCAGATGTTCAAGCGCCGGAATATCAACGATGAAGATCTTACCTCGCCCCTGAAAGAGCCCAATGGGCAATCGCCCGTCCAATTGTCTGTTGACGAAATAGTGGCGGCCATGAATAGCGAGGATGCGGAACGACAGTTCTTGGGAATGCAATCGGCTCGCAAGATGTTGAGCCGTGAACGCAATCCCCCTATTGATCTAATGATTGGCCATGGAATTGTTCCTATATGTATAAGATTTTTGCAAAATGGAAGCAAGTAAGTGTAGAAGGATGAACATTATTTTATCTTTCTTATATATTGTCTACCTTTCACCAGTCCAATGCTGCAGTTTGAAGCTGCCTGGGCCTTAACCAATATTGCTTCTGGTACTTCTGATCAAACCCGATGCGTCATTGAACACGATGCAGTGCCTCATTTCATTGCTTTGTTGCAATCGAAAACGATCAACCTGGCAGAACAGGCTGTCTGGGCATTGGGTAATATTGCCGGCGATGGAGCTGTTGCCCGTGATATTGTTATCAATCATGGAGTCATTGATGGCATCTTGCGTTTGATCAACGATGAAACGCCACTATCGTTCCTACGAAATATTGTGTGGCTTATGTCGAATTTGTGCCGGAACAAAAATCCATCGCCGCCTTTTGAAAAGGTGAAACGTTTGCTGCCGGTATTGTCCAATCTGCTGTTGAGCACGGATATTCAAGTACTTGCTGATGCCTGTTGGGCCTTGTCCTATGTGACAGATGACGACAATAGCAAGATTCAAGCCGTCGTTGACACTGATGCAGTACCACGGCTGGTGAATCTGTTGGTAATGGATGAACCAAGTATCATAGTGCCAGCGTTGCGTAGTGTGGGAAATATTGTTACAGGCACAGATTCACAGGTGGGTTGCCGTATTAATTTCAGTTCCTCTAATTACAATTTTCAATCATTTGGAGTTGCTTATCTATGCTTCTTATTCATAATTTTTCTTTCTGTAGACTGATGCGGTTATTGCTAGTGGTGGTCTGCCCAGATTGGGTCTATTGCTAGAGCATCAAAAAAGCAACATTGTTAAGGAGGCGGCATGGACAGTAAGCAACATTACTGCTGGAAATCAAAAGCAAATTCAAGCTGTCATTGAGGCGGGAATATTCTACCAAATACGCCAGGTCTTGGAGAAGGGCGATTTTAAGGCTCAGAAGGAGGCTGCATGGGCGGTTACCAATACAACAACTTCAGGAACTCCGGAGCAGATCGTCGATCTTATTGAGCAATATAAGATCCTAAAGCCATTTATCAACTTATTGGATGCGAAGGATCCTCGTACCATTAAAGTGGTCCAGACCGGTTTGCTTAATCTGTTTAATTTGGCTGAGAAATTGGGCGGTACCGAGAATCTATGCCTGATGGTTGAGGAAATGGGTGGATTGGACAAATTGGAAGCTCTCCAACAGCATGAAAATGAAGAAATCTATAAGAAGGCTTATGCCATTATCGATACCTACTTTAACACGGGTGAGGATGACGCGGAGCAGGAGTTAGCACCACAGGAAGTGAATGGAGCATTGGAATTCAATGCCTCTCAACCAAAGGTTCCCGAAGGGGGTTACACTTTTTAATCTAAACGATACCCACACTCTCCATAACTTTACACTTGTCAAAACTTGCACAATGTTGGCGACCGCGCTAATCTTACACATACACCACCTACTTACTTACACATACATGCATATATATAGGTATATTTATATCCTTGTAGTCACTACACACAATTGCACGCGCATTTACACCAATCTACGGAAAATCATATGCCTCTTCTACTTTGCTCTACAATAGTCGCCAGGCCAGCTATGATTCTATCTACATTGATATATATACAAATATTATCCACATTCATAGTTTCTCTAAATTAGAGCTTTTGTGATGCAATGGGTCCGCAACCTTTGACCCAGCTGTGCTGGAAAAACCTGTTTGTGGATGGCGTTTTTGCATATTCCTTTCTTTATGTCCGTTAAAATTTGTTTTTAGTAATTGTTCAATGTTAAAATATCACACAGAATGATTAAGGTCATTAGAGTGAAGATTGATCCCCCACAACTTTTTACTCGAGCATTACAACTTGTTAAACATCGCCGTCACACTAAAAGCTGCACTTCCCGCAATTATCAAACTGTTTCCATTCGTTTCCCTTTAATGTTGTAATAAATTTTTGAATTGGAAAACTACCATTTTTTAAGATTAATATTCATTATATTAAAAAGGGAATAACGAAAGCATCTTTAAATAATTTTAGATCTGCATCAAAGTTAGACCATTCCCACCATGTATTTACTTTTAAGATACGCCATATAGCACCAATTGGAATAATCGGCAAAAACCTTACTAATTTAATAAATTTATAAGTGGAAAGTATATACTTCTGCAATGTGTTAGTTTACTGTATTTCTAATAACAATGTTCGCAGAATTAATTTATTAAAAGTTATTTTTTTCTCTATTGCATCCACAGCCATTAAACTGTTATTGTTTAATATCGATTTAAGATACAAATAAGAACGAAAGTTGAGAACATACTCTTTTTTTATATCATAAATTTACATTAATCGAATAAAAGAACCTGGAATTTTAAATCTAAAATATTTCTAATATCAAAAGGTAAAATTCGGTGAATCGCTCCGCGTTTTTGATACTCTCGGAAATAACTATGAATGCACAAAGGTGGGCGTTTAGATTTTTAACAACATTAAATCAACACTAAATATTATTTGTCTTTATTCAATAAATTTACTGAAAATTGATTACAATTATTTTATTTAAATTTGCCCCGCTTTAACCGACACTTTACATCTTTAACAGAAGCTTAACATAAGTCAATTTTGCTAATTGTGTTGCCTACTTTACGGCATATATGGAAAATTAGTTTTAAAAAGGCCGTTATCTATGTAAAATGAAAACTTAGAAATATATGATAGATTTTTCAATTGATAGTCGAGATTTTAAGAGTATAATAAGAAGCTGCTTCTGGATACAACAAAATGTTGATACATCTATATGCCATGCAACTGAAAACTTAACAGATTCACACGATAACTGAAAAGCAAGCGACCTCAATATGCCAGATTAGATAAAATGATTAAACAATCCCAACTATGAAAACAAAAAACACCAACAGCAAAACGAACCCCAATTCAATCAAGCGACGCTACGGTCGCCGAGCATCCGTTAGCATTGACGGCGGGGTTGGATGCAGACGACGACTCTAGTTGCTCTCATGCCACAATTCCAGTTCCAGTTCTGGTGCAGTTCAGTTCACACAATATTCGTGTGTGAATGAAATTAACGGCAAAGAATATTGTATAAAAATAGATATTCCAAAATTTTGCCATCTTAAAAAAAAAGACGAAGAAAATACACACTGTAGTTGCGGAAAAATCAAATTGACTTGAGAAGCTTTTTGTCGTCATCAATGAGTTGTGATCGGGCGGTGGGAGGGGCTGGCGACCATACGATGCGAGCCAAAATTTAATTAGTTTCATTTTCTTTTTTTCGGCTATTTCCGAGCATGAGAGCATTTAGTTGTATTCCGTTCGAAGCAGCGTGCGGGCGTGTATCTGAAGTATCTAAAGATCTAATTTATCTATACGTGCGCATACAAATTTTGTTCGTTTTTCATATCATTGATATTCAGTGGGACTTTTTTTTAAAGGTATTCATAAGCAAAATACATATATATACTTATATAGTGCAATTGAAAAAATAGACTAAGCTGGAACATAAATCGATAGCAAATGAAACTAACTAAAGTTTTTGCAAAATGTTTACCTATAAATTGTGTGTATCTTTAAATGAAACTAAAAGAAAATGCTATTCGCTACTTAAAAATGATTCTGTGACCTCATATTGAGCAATGGAGAAGCTTAACCAACCATCTGCCTCGTCAAGAAGATTTGTTCTTGACATGAGCAAAATACTTCTAAAAAATAAAACTATTAAGAAAGAAAAGAAAAGATCTTTGGCACACATTTTTAGTTTTTTTTTTTCTCTTTGTTTTGACAAATTCATGATGTAATTAATTTCCTTAAAAGATCAACAAATTAACAACAACAAGAAAATTGGCACACCAAAAATAAACAATGAACGTAGAGTGTTCTAGGAGAGCTACTCAAAAAGCGTAGGTGGTAGCGGGAGAGTGCGTCTTACTTAGATACCCTGTAGCCTTAGATAATAGGGGAATATTGAGTCCAATGACCATCGTTGTTTGGTATACAAATTTGTGTTTGGTATGTAAAGTAGTCTTATAGGATGTTTCGGACTTACTGCATTACTAATAGATATTTATAGATGAATTTGGATGCTTGATGCATGACTGTAGAGAAGAAGGCATTACTTTTTGATCCCATTAGTCACGCCTATTTGTAAAATGGAAAAATACATACTATGTACTTAAAGTGTTGTTTATCTTTCTTTACATGTATATGTATATGATAAATCTTAATTTGAAACTTTAAAATTTTATTCCCATTCCCCGTTGCCTAAGTATTTGTATTTAGATATCTTTTTGTTTTTTTGAAACGTAAAATATTTGTTTTTCTATGATTTTCGCTTAGTTGGGCGGGTTTTTATTTTTGTTTTTGTTTTTTTTTTTTGTGGATGAGGCAATTAAGTGAGTTTGTTGCAATATCGTGCAGCTAAAGGAAACATTAAAAAATATTCGCATTAAATTAAAAGTTGCCTTATATATATGTATATGTATTGGAATAGCAGTGACAAAAAGTTTTCGTTCTCTTTGGCTAAGTTAACCCAAAGAATTGTTTGTCAAGTTTCCCTTTATTTCATTTTCTTTTATTGTTGTAGTGCGCTTTGTTTTCTAGTATTTATATATTTGGTTTTTTTTTTTTGGCCTTGCCTAATGAAATAGAAGAAATGAAATTTAAATTTTTATTACAAAATTCACTTTGGTTGGCCATTGCCAATGTTTTTTCCTGTTTCCTCTTGAAGGTCAATTGCAATGAGGGAAATGTTGTCCCAACAAAAAATGAGAACATATAATGTTATGACCAGATTTCCGTTAATTTTACTATTCTATTCTATATTCATTATATTTATATTCAGTTTTTACTTAAAAAAAATTTGACTAGATTTATATAGATCCATATGTTTTGCATTATGTTGAAGGGCATTTCGATACTGAAGATTGTATATACATACATACATACATAAATCCATATTAAGTCTTAAAGTATAGAATATTATAGTAGATTGCAAACATATGGCAAAGATAAATAAAACAAAAAGATTTATACAATATATATGCATATATAGGTTTATATTCTTCATCTGATATATATAAAAATATAAGCGATTTTGGGCCATAAAGTATTCCAAATTGGCTTTTTATTCAAGTCTAATGGAAATACAGTAAACACTGCCATTATGAAAACCTGTCTAAATAATAGGTAGATTTTTGTGACACAAAATCTGATATAAACTTGATTCTGTTCAATTTGCAGTTCCTCTCCGTTTATTAGTTTCCCCAAAGATGAGTGCAGCCACACCCAATCCCCCTGGTCCTGTAGTACCCATAGAAATTAATTTGGGTTCAGAGATTTATCACAGTATTGCATCAGCGGCTATTGATGAGAATGTTATAGTATCGCCCCTTTTGCTGGAGGCAACTTTGGCATTACTTTATCTGGGTTCCGATGGCTCTACGGCCGAGGAACTGCAACAAAAGTTGGAGCTGCAGAAACGTTTTCCAAGCAATGCAAAAATGGCAAATTTCTATGCCTCGGAATTGGCCAATATTACAGGAGATCCAGATACACGAATTCAGCTCCAGAATCGAGTCTTGGTACAAAGTTCTCCGAGCAACTCGACAAATGATGTTGCAGAGGATTTCCAAAAGATTGCCCAAACGTATTTCCATGTCACTGCAGAATCTTTGGATCTGCAGCAAACAGAGAAGCTTCGTCGCCACATTAGTGAACAGATCTTGGCCAGCCTTGGCGGTGGCCATTGGCAACAGCTACAGATCGATAGTATCCAGGCGGCACAAGTTTTGCTTTTGCTGGCAGCTCGGTTGCAGAGCAAGTGGTTCCTACCGTTTAGTGCTTACCGAACGGGACTTTATGAGTTCCATGGCAGTTCGGCCAAATCAGTGCCCATGCTCTTTGACGATGACATGTTTGTGAAATACGCCGAGTTAAGGGATCTGAATGCACGGGCTATTGAGTTACCCTACGAACACAGCGAAGAGTTGGCCATGCTTCTGATTCTGCCCAATCAACGTGACGGCTTGGCGGAATTGGAGCGACAACTGAGAGGACAGGATCTGGGTGCACTGCAGCAACGTATGCAAATGGAGGGGGTTCAGGTGCTGTTACCCAAATTCAGTATCGATTTCGAATGTAGTCTGCGGCAACCGTTAAAACAGGTAAATAAATAGAATCTCACTTATTACATCTAAGCTCTGATAATCATATATTCCAATCTATAGTTGGGTTTCTCAGAAATTTTCTCTCCTACGGCCAATTTTAAGCATCTCCATTCATCTGCCAATTTACCCATTGTTGATGTTCTTCAGAAATTACGCATTGATATGAACGAATCGGGTTCCGGTTCGGATTCCCCTCAGCCTGTGACAGGTAAAGACGGTGCAAAAACAATCAAATATTTATTTTATAATTTTACATAATTCCAGCATACAAACCAATTGTGATTAGCAATTCCTCACGCCAGAAATTCTTTCGTGCCGATCATCCCTTCTTCTTTGCCATACGCGGTGAAAATGTCACCTATCTAATAGGTCATGTGGTTGACTTTTAACCTAAACTCTTAACTCATCGAACAGTGTACCAAATGTATAGTAAATAAAAAAACTATTTTTTCACATATTTAACTTTAATGAGAACTTGAAGAATATATATATTGAATATCTACGACAATTTACAACTCGTTGGGAAAGGAAAAAATATGAATGTGTCATATACATATTTGGTTTCCTTTTTTGTTCTTCTGTTCGCAGCAAGGACCCTAGATTCAATATTGCCTAAAACAGAATTTAAACCGCTCCACTTTATGTTGTTTAAAACAAAATAGATGGGTAAAATTTTAACTTGCAGGATATGCTCTGGGAAAAGCAAGAATACGCCCGTTTTAATGACTAAACGAATGTTGTCATTAAATTTATGTTATCTGCCTATCCGACGGTGCAATTACTCTTAAAATGGTTGCCAATTCTTTTACTTTTAATTAAGTTTAAATTCATTTCATTCATTGAGCTAGGATATCTTCAACATTAGTAACTTTTATTTGAAAAGCAATAAGTAGAAAAAAAATATATTTAGCTTTTCCTTTTTATACATTTAAGAAAATGTTTGACTCTAAAATGTATATATTATCATCTCAAAAAAAGAAAACTACAAAGTAAAACCTTTTTATAAATATAGATTTCACATAAATAAATTTGTCATTTTTTTCTAGTCTCAAATTAAAACTACTTAGGTATGGTCAAGTTCATAAGATGTTTGTCTTAATGTGTTCCTTGAGGACTTAATGAAGCAGAAATTAATGAGTTTATCTTGGTCAAACATTTAAAAATAATATTTTCTGCAACATTAAGTTTTACCTTTTTACATCTATTTCAGTCTCTTCTTTTCTTTATTATTTATTTTCTCTGCATAATAATTCAAAGGCTTGCTTTTCCTATTTCTATTATGGAATCCTCCCAAAAACCTTTCTGCCAATTTTCCATTTTGCTTGTAAATCACAATGCTCTAGCAATTTGCCGTTGTATGCCTAAAGGTCTATGTTTGATAGAGTAGTGAAATTATGTATATACAGTAGAGTCCGGTTATAACGACGCTCAAGGGACCGACGTTTTACGTCGTTATATCCGGAAGACGTACTATCCGGAAGGAGCAAAAAACATTTTTTTTTTTTTTATGGTTGCGATGTTCGTAAAAGGTTTCCAAATAACACAAATTATAATTTTAATCAAAGCAATTTAAAATAAATTAAATATTGTGAATTTTAGATTATTGCGACATATTTTTTCTCGGATCGTCGTAATAACCGGTTGAAGTGTGAAAAATATCGTCGCTATAAGCGGTTTGTCGTTATAAGCGGTTCGTCGTCGGAGGTTCTTTCATATAAGTTTGTATGGGGACCAACCAAGGCATTGAATATCGTTATAACCGGATTCTACTTTATTAAGTAAGAAATTTGGACATGTTTTCATATGATCACAGTTCGAAACTTTATTCAAAAGAATGCGATCAGCTCATATTTGAAGATGATCTGATACAAAATCGCGGGAAAAACATTTCATTACATTTATGTTGGTCATGCTTGGCGTCTTAAAAAATTGATTTGTTTGTGAAATTAGTAAAATTTTTTCGGGATTTACTTGCCGGCAATCCTCAATAAGAGAGCAACCATGTGAATTTATAATGAAGGTAGCAATAATTTCATCAGATTTCTAACATACTACTACTCTATATTTTTAGGAATTTACTAAAAAAAATAATTTTTTATACAGTTTTGAATATACATAGTGATTAATTTATCAAAATATCAAACGGATGAAGTTCAGATTAAATAACATGCAAGTTACCTTATTCCAGTCAAGAAAAAGACAATTTTTTTTGTATTTTCTTCATAGAGTTTTTTTTTAACAAGAGTTTCGAGTTTATTCAAAGATATATATATGTATATATAATTTGTTTGGCTACAGAAATAGTTCTGTAATGTTTTTTTTGTTTGTTTGTAGTTTTACAATTATTGTATTTTGTAGTTTTTAATGCTTTTCTTTTTTTAATCTAAGTTTGTAAGTTTAATTCGGTTTTTCATATATGTATGACTAGGAAAATTTGTTAAATTGAATCAAAAACATTAATACACCCAAAAGGTGCTCTCGCTCTATTTGTTAATTTATTTTCTTTTTTAAACTAAATTCTTCGTTTTGTTATTATATTTTTTTCTTTTTTATTTTGTAAGTCTAGCTAAAAAATTGCCATTAGTGTAAATTCTTTCATTTGGTTTACTTGTTACTTGAAGTTAATTTTTGAAATGTTTTAATGGACTAGTTTTGTAGGATTTAATGATGGAACTCACTTTAAAGATCTTTGCTATCTTTGCTTTCTTTTATGACTAACTGGGATTAACTTAATTGGTATGTATATACAGATTCCATTGAAATTAATTCAATTTTATAAATTGTTTTGCAATTCATTCAAACAAATTTGTTAATGTGTTTGAAATTAACTAATTATCATTTCACAGTTAACTTAGGAATATTGGAATGATTATTCTAGTCCATAGATTAGAACTTGCTAACCTTACATCGTATGACCCAAATTGTCCAGATACACCTATATATATACTTTATGTATGTATGTACAGCCTTAAATTCAATTTACATATATTTACACCATTGACTTTTTAGGTTTTGGAATGTAGTTCACTTTATTGTGGTTGCTGTGAATCATCACAACTCTTGACCACTACTGAGGGAGGCGGAGGTGGTGGTGGTGATGTGGTTGTTGTCTGCTCTCCGCCTCCATCACCCCGATTAAGCAAGTAATCGAGATCAAGTGTTATGCGATCCAATGTGGCATCATTACGTGTCACACATCCTCCGGTACCGCTCTGTGTGTTGGTGGGCGTAGCTGCAGTTGTTGTTGCTGGGGTACTTGTGACCGATGTGGATGTTGAGACCACGGCAGCCACCATGGTGGGCAACAGAGGGTCGAATGTGGTGCGGGATGTTGGTTCCAAAATGGTAACTCGCTTCTGTGTCTTTGGGGTGGGCAGAGTAGCGCTCAGATTACCGCTTATGGTGGGTGGAGGAGGCAGTGGAACACTTCCTGCTGCTGGCATACTCAACATCAGTGAGGTGGGCACAAAGTCCACATATGGATTATGCTGCAAGGGTACATAGTGGGCAGCAGCCGTAGGCGTCACCGTGGGCAGCATGGCACTAGTGTGAATACCAATGATGCTATCTGATGTAGTAAGGGGAGGTAGACAAAGGAAAGGTTTTGGGGGAATTCATATTAATCATCATTATTGTATTAGGACTTTCAAATCTTTGGTTTAATGAGCGTCTGATTAGGTTACCTGCTTGCACACCCTGGAGAATGTCCAGCGTTTCGAGACCCACAAATTCGCCCTGATAATGCGTTGGCTGATGATGCAATGCCCGCCTACCCAGACTGCCGGTCAGACCGCCCATTGTGTAGGCATCATAAGCATATCCCAAGGCATTGGCCATTTCTGGCAGACCCGCATTCCCGCCGCCTCCAGCACCACCACCACTAAGGAGGGCGCAGCAACGTGTGGCTGGCGAAGCAGCAACAGTCAGCGGCAAAGACGTTTGATGGCCACTAAGGAAGGTCTCCGCCTTGCTGACAACGGCAGCTCGGGGTGGGGCCGTTGAGATGATTGTCAACGGCAGCTGCACGCCGCCAGTGTTTCCACCAACCATGCCGACTGTCCCAGTTCCACTTTTAGCCGTCAATTCCAGCTCCAGCCCCACCTTGGACTGCAATGGGGATGCTGATGCAGCCACTGCAGTTGGCATTGATAAGGATACTGCAGCACATTCACTCTCCTTTTCCTTGTCATGGTTGGTATAGACTGCAAAAAAGCGAAAAGAATTTTAAGATGAGATTTGCACTGACCCATGCATAGGAATACCCACAGGTCAAAGGACTATTGATGCTGGCCGTTGTCGTGGTACAGTAGTTGTCGTCCAGGCTCGTCTTGCTCGTATTGAACTTGGTCTGCTTAAGTGAGCTATTCTGACTGCTTCCATTGCTGCTGAGAAACGGTGGACCACGGAGTTGACTTTCAGCTTTGATGACAAAACAAAAGAGTATCACAAAGCCCTGGAAGGAGAAAAAAATTTTAATGTAAAAACTGAGAGAATTTATACTGAGAGAAGAGGGGTGACTGTGTGTTAAAACAAAATTACTTAATCCTTATCAATAAAGCATTTTCCAAGTTCATTATATTGGATATTATATATAGTATATTTTTGAAATCAAATAAATCGATTAAGACTGTAGTCTTTTTCATCTAGTCCTAATCTTATTTATGTAATCCTATTTGTGTAATCCTATTTCTGTATTTGTGCTCCTATGGAATAATGGAATAGGAATACAATTAGGAATACGAAAACAGGAACAGGACTTCAGTTTCAATAAACTTGGCTGCTTATGCTGATCAAGAATATAGACTATAGTATACCCTTTTACCCTGCGGATACATTGAATAAGTTTTCCAATTCTTGTTCAATGTTTACCACTTGGCCTGACCTCTGTTCTTTAAAGTTATTGAAGAATATCGTAAATATGATCTGACCATCTGCTCTTTGGAGTAGGCTTAATAAAGAGATTCTTTCCAGATGGCAACACCGAACTGAGGCGCAAAAAATATGTAGGTAGGTAGGTCTGAATCGTTCATTAAAATAGCTCAATGTTATTATGCATAAGTAACTTTGAAACACATGTATTGTTTCTCAGATATAAGCAATGTGATTGATTCATTTTATGTAGTAACAAGTTCTATATAGAACTTAATTATCTTTAATCCACAGGACGAAAAAGGTCTAGATCCAATGATTTGTTTAGACGATAAAAATCGATTTCTTGATACCTATAAAGTTTAGGCCAAGAACAAAACCGGCTTTGTGGACTAAAAACTATATAAAAACGTATCAATGTATGGATAGATTGTTATCTTGTACATACATTTATTATACCCTATACCCAAAGGGTAAAAGTGTATATTAAAGTCGCTAAAATGTATGTAACAGGCAGAAGAAAGCATTTTCGACCCCATAAAGTATATATATTCTTGATCAGCATCAACAGCCGAGTCGATTGAGACATGTCCGTCTGTCCGTCCGTCTGTCCGTATGAGCCACTCGATCTCAGAGACTATAAGAGCTAGAGCTACCAAATTTCTTGTGAACATCCGTCTGCCTAAGCAGATCAAGTTTGTTTCAAATTTTAGCCACGCCCACTTGCGCCCTCGCAATTTAGAAAAAACTAATTACTAGAGCAGTTTTTAGGGAATCACATTCTTATTTGGCCCACCTAATAATGTGGCCAAAATGCATCATCTGACTAAATTTAGTCGAAATCGGACAATAAATATCGAAGATATACGTCAATGCGTTTTGTACTGAAGCGCTTAGGGCGACATTGGCTGGCAAGAGTGAGCGAGATAGTATGCGTTCGCTGTTGCGGCATGTTAAAGAGAATTTTGCATGAAATTGATGGCGATTTCGAGGATATTCTATTTTATTTAATATAACTAGTTGGTACAGGGTATACTCAATATCGGCAGGGACGACTTGCTTGCTTCATTGATAAATAGTATTAAAAAACACAAAGCCATTGACTCCTTATACACCTCTGGTAGAAATTGATATTGAAAATGTTACGATTAATATAATATTGATTGCAAAATCTACATACATATATCGAAAATCTAACTTGTAATTTTTGAAATTGTAAAATCAAATGTGATATTATGTATATTGGATGAGTTGCAAATGAACCAATCAATTTGGACTTTAATCAAGGCCACTTTTTCAAGTTAAGTGACCAGTCTGAAGCAGCTTGAATTAGTTCCAAAAAAAAGTAAAAGGATAGCCCAGACATGATTTTTCTCTGCTTGACATTTGAAATCGTACCAATCGATTGTGAAATTTATTGCCCAACTTAAAGGTGGCCATAAATCGATGCTAAAACATGTGGAACCAAAAGAAACTGTATGTGTGGTATCTCCTCTATGTGGGCACATATTCCACAAATTATCGGAGGAACCAATTTTTTTCTTTTCCCTTTTATAACGATTAAATATCTGATTGCGATTTTCTTTGCAAATTAATGATCAAAATTCTTAGCAGAGAGGGTTTTTGTCTCTTCTATTTTTGCCTTAGTCAATTGTTGTAATTGTGTTGATTACCTTTGGATGTGCCACAAGAAATCCTCTTTAACTCTAGCGTGTGTTTGTGCGTTTAAATAATTAAATAGTCGGCCACCCGGACCCAAGCCTACACACATGGCCACGCCCACAATCAAAGTGATTTTGGGTGCACATTAATAGTGCCTCTAACTCGACCAACATCCTATGTACTTAGTGTATGAGTGGGTGGGTTCGTTTGTGGCAACACCAAAGGAAAACGGGTGCCAAATGAGTTACATATGTATGTATGTATGTATCTAGGTACAGAAGAGGGAGGGGATGAGCGGCTTTCAGCCTTGTCCTAATTTGTTTGTATTTGAATGTGCCGGCATGCGAGCGAACAAACCCAATCCGCCACCACCATCAACACCAACACCACCCTCTAACACCATCACCCCTCTCTCTCCCTCATCCTCTTACATATCCAAGTGTGTGCGTGTAATTATGTGATTAGTTTTTCCAAAGAAGGAAAAGCATCTATTCTCGTATCTATCTATCCCTGGTCCCTCTTTGTGTGTGCTTGTGTGTAAATAATTGTTTATTTAAGATGGCATAGTCAAGCGTGAGCAAAACCTTAAATGACTTCATTTTCTGGCATATGAGGAGAGGAGAATTGTCATCCAAGTCTAAGGTTAACACTAGACAATGCTTTTTCTGATAATTGAAAAACTATACGATAGCACAGCATCAGAAAATCTTATAAATACTTTATAGGTCAACATATAACTGAGGTGTAAAATTTGCATCTTTTATGTCCTTAATTGAGCAATTAGGATAAAAGGGTTTATTAGAGTTAGTTATTAGCCAAGTCGATTGAGACTTGTCTCTAAAAAAAGTTTTAATATATGTAGATTTATAAAAGTTATTGTGGATATACAGAAAAGACTTCCAGGAAATTTCGCAAAAAAATTCGAAAATTGGGCCACTACTTAGTACAGAGCATACTTATTTCTGTTTTACTTTAATGCTACTCGAAATAAAAGTTTTCTTTAATAATGCAGACTTTGGTATGATTGAAAGCATTTCCAGTATGTTAATGTTAATTTTTGAGTTGAGTATTTAGAATTTTCAGATATCTCACAAACTGCGTGGTATTATTAAATATTTGGCATATTTCAACATTTATCACAGTCCATTTTCTTTCGTAAGGTCAAATGGATAAACTTTTTACTCTTTTAAAAAACGTAATTTTCATCATTATTTTCTTTTTTTTTTTAAATCATTTTAAAATCTAAGAATGTGGCCTAACATTTTATGGGATTAGAAAATTCTTAATAACTTTTTAAAATTACTAGAGTAATGTGCATTGATGTGTCGATCGGGAACGGTAGGCGATTAAAAATAAAAGTTAATATGTCGTTTTTTCAAAACTCCTTTGGTTCCGGTCAGTGAACCAGGATAATTCAAGAAGTCTTGAAACGATTAACTTAAAATTTTGCACATGTATGTATAACTTATTTGGCTTTAAACTAGTCCAAAACTATATAAAATTTTAATCATCAGGTCATCAGGTTAGCGCCCCCCTTTGTGTTCTTCGTTTATGTTAAATATTTTCTAGACCAATTTAATGACAGTCCTACAATTCTTCATAAATTACTGATAAAATAAAATTGAATTGGATGTTATATCTCTTAAGATAAAATTAAAATAATTTTTTTTAGAAAAAGTGTAGAAAAATATGTAATTAGAAATGGTCATCAGGATAGCGCCCCCAAGGATAATTTAAGTTATCTCGCTTAATTTGCTAACCACTGTCACCAAATTTTTTGTGCATCATATATATATGTACAACGCCTTGGGCCGCAAATGCCAAGAGCTAACTTTGGTCAATTAACAAAACTTTCAGTAATCATTTTTACAATGATTTGAATACTTTGAATACTGAAATTGTTTAATAGATGCGTTTCATCAAAAGATAACATTTCCCACTTTAGCAAACTCAAATTGTTTACGGTTTCAATCATACATACATACATACATATGTATAATATGATTGACAGATCAAAATTTTATATGTTTTACTACTTTACTGACGCTATATAAGCATCTGAATAATTTAGTGGTTTGGAATATATTCTATAACTATAACTTGTAAAAGATTTTGCTCTTGTTATATAAAAAAGATCAGACGAGTGTTTCTTTTACAGAATTTTGCCTCTCGAAGCAAAAGTTCACAGGAAAAATATTTGTATTTCAATTGCCTTTAAACTAAACTGAAATTCATAAAAAAACATAACACAAGAGCAAAGTGAAATTGAAATAATATATTTGCATTTTCAAACACATTGCCTGCCATTAGTTGTCACTTGCCAGTTGCAAATCCCAAAGATAAAACGATGGCAATACAGGAAAAAGCAAAGGTGTATAAAATCGCAGGTCTCTGATTAAATTTGCACAGCAAATCAGAGAGAGAAAAAATAAACACAATAACTAAAGTACCGGAGGAGCAAATGTTAGTACAAAACCAAAGTCAAGTGTCAAAGACAAGTGCTTGGGATGGCAAAACACAAAAAGGCTTTTGCCACCTCTTTGATCATTCCATAAGATGGAAGGTTAATGCATCCAGGCAGAAGTGGCTTGGGGGCGTGGCTTTTGTCGGATTCACAGTTGATTTCGCATATATAATAATTCGCCAGCATCAGGTGTAAAAATATGCAGACTTTTGAGATACTTTGATGAAATATGCAAGCAAAATAAGGCAAAGTCGAAATGAATAAAAGGCAACAAGAAAAATAAAAAATATTTGCATTAAGTCGATTCGAACATAAACCTCAATCCAAGTCGTAATCTGGTTTCAAAATAGTTTTGTTAATGCAAAAACATAAATAAACCTAACAAGCCAAAAAAAAAAGAAAACTTTCTAGGACATAAACAAACCAATTTGATGTTTTCGTTGGAGACATTTATCCAAAGTAATAAATAAGATTGGAAAAGCAAAACTCATCCGAAGGCTTAATTAAATATCAATTGCCATTTTCCCCAGTATAAAACTTACCAATATTATGCACGATATGCCAAACGGATATGCCCATAAAGTATCCGGCGACGAATTAACATAAACGATGAAGAATCCATCGGTGCAGAGTTTTACGACCAGCAATCCACCAGCCCGATAAAGTAGGCCAAGTCTATAGAGAAATGGAAGGAACAAGAAGGGCATCAGTGAAAGAAGAAGATGAGAAGGGGAATTAAGTTTGCTCTTGTTGCAGGATAACAGATTTTATGTATTATGATTGCCTGAAATACTCCTAGTAGATATACACCTCCTCACCCAACCTCTGTCCCTCTATCTTTCTCCATCTATCTATCTGCATCAAGCTTATACAGCAAAATGGAAATTAGCTCTTGGACATCATGGACAATTGGTCCATAAGCTCCATTGTGCAAATAACTTAAGCTCACATTTATATCAAGTAATCGAACAGGATTCTTGTGTGTACATACATACGTATATATGTATGTATGCATATATTTATAAAGATGCAGTTTTCAAATGATATTTCCATATATTTCTTGTGGTAAGTTGTATTTGCCATATCTAAATCACTTTTACTAAGTAGGTTGAGTAAAGTTTCCGAAATTGATAAGTAACATTACTCTTTATTTAAAATTGGAGAAATAACTTAAAGCTTTTAAACCAAAAACCGAATATGGGAGTCTATATATATACATATGTATTTCGTTTTCAACTGGAAAGAAAACTGTTAAGCTAACGTTATATTTTAGATGATAGAACTTACAAAGTCTATATGGGTTGATTAACCGGATCGGTCTGTGTTTATAGAAATAACGCCAATGTTTTTCTCAACTATCATGCAGATGCAAAAAGTAGGGAATCGAGTTTAATGAAATCAGAAAAACTTCATAAAAAGTTTGGCAGTTTTTGAAAATAACCCAGTTTATCCAAAATCCATGTCTGACTGCATTAATGAAATTTATTTAAAATCTTTAGCTATCCCGGATTCTTTCTTTACTAATAGTACTTTAAGGTTTCCGAGGAGAATTGGTTTCCTTCGAATTTTTTGTCGGCATTCTCATTTATATAATTAACTTCCCTTTGGCAGAGCGTCAATGGAAATAGTTCCATGTCGAAATGCTTATCTCCATCTGTGCTTTCTATCGTTTTTTCTGCGTCTGTCTGTCTGTCTGTCGGTTCTTGGACTTACCGTCTATGTAACGCCATATTGAATTTATCCAACGGATGCGTGTGCACATTGCGATTCTTGTGCCACAACCACAAAAGTTTCTTCATTAAAATGGCAAACAGAGCAAAGAAAAGAAAAATGAAAAGCAAATCGATGCAAACGAAGAGCAGGAAACTGAGCGAAGGCGAGCCACTCAAGCCGGAAGTGAAAGCCGCGGACGAGGGATGTCCATGGGCGTCCAATGCGGACAAGGAGCCAAAGCGACTCCAAGTGGCAGGCAACTGCTGCTGATGTTGCTGCTGCTGCTGATGTTGTGGCCAAGTCAAAGCCGCAGCTGTCACTGTGGCCATGTCCACGTTGCTGCTGCTGCTGCTGATGCTGCTGCTGGTAGCTGTGATTGATGACGTTGACGTGGCCACATCATCGCCCATTGATGATATTTCCGTGAATGCGGCGCTGATACCACTGCGGTTGCCTTTCGTTGCATTGCCGAGAAATGCCTCCGATTCGAGAAGTAAATTATCACCATTGAGTAACGAATGCGTGGAATAATAAACGCCATCAAATTCAGTGGCAGCTTCGGTATTTGATTCCCTTCCATTGTCAGTGGCATCAGAGTCCTCTGACTGCTTGTGCCACACAATCTCCAGCCACCAATGACGCGGCCATTTGCCAATGATACTGCAGATTAGTGGAGCGGCAATAGCAAACAGAAGCGGCAGCAGCCAACTGATGCCAATGGCGCCGCGTATGCCAGCTTTGCTGCCTTGAAGCGAGGCTGCAGAAGAGGAGGATGTGGATGCGGCACTTGACAAAGCGGCAGGACGACGGCGACAACTACTATTTATATTTTGGCCACTACTGGAGGCTATATTGCCTGACTGGGCACTTATTTGGGTTATGTTGCTCAAACTTTCATGCTCCCGGCGGCGTTTATCCTGTTGCTGTTGCTGCTGCTGCTGGTGGTGATGGTGGTGCTTGCTGCCTGGCGACGACGTCAATGATGAGGAAGAAGTTGCCGCTGCTTTGTTGGTGCCAATTTGCAGATACTTCTTCGGCATCAACTCTGTGTGTATGACCAAAGCAATCGCAATCAGAGTCGAGATGCCCAACAGCAGCAGCGATGCCAGTGAGCTGCTAATAATGGCATGCCAGTTCTGCAGAGAAAGAGAGAGAGAGGGAGAAGAGTCTCCATTAATAAGGATTCACTACAAAAGCGGGCGATGGAACATCATTATTTTTAATTAAATATAAAAAATTGTCACCGAATAGCTACTCCAGAATATTTATGTCCGCCAACTTGGTCCTTAAATTATGAGATACTCATACAGTAATTTTTCGGCATAAATTATTTTATTGCATTTCCCTCCCTACTCGCAAAATGCGTTACATTAGTTATTAAAATGTTGTAAAAAAACATTTTTTTTTTAGGCAATTGCCATTTCGTTTTTAGGACACTCATCATTCAGTTTGGCAAGGATTTTGTTGGCTATAATAATTTTTCTGTGTCTGTTTTTCTTTTTTTTATGAGAATGTCTTTGTAATTGTAATAAGGACGGTAATAGCAATGACATTTGGCATTTATATTTATTCCTAATTGAATGACAAGAGAATTATCTGATCTTCATTTCAAAACTTATTATAATATAATGAAATAAACTTATTATAATATATGTTCATGGGTATGGGACACAATCAACAATGTGCTATGAAGAATAATAAAAGAAGATATTATGGTTGTTTACGAGGGCTGTTTGATAAGTAAAGTTAAATACCATTGCAAAATTGATGTAAATGGTGGATTTACTAAATTTTACAAAAAAAGGCTTTAGAAATATTAAGAAAACTGGTTGCACTGTGGAATAAAAAGGGGCTTATACTAACTAAAAACAAACCAAAGCAAATATATTTTAATAAAACATTGTAAAGGTTATTAAATTTATAAAAAAAAGATTAATAAATGTATATACAATGTATTTGTTTTTATTTTAAACAAAATCATAGTAGTGCATAGACAACAATATTTTACTTTTGGAATTTCTTAAAAAAGTTTCTTAAAAATTTTAAGTTTTACTTCTAATCGACTGTACCAAATTCGATCCGTTTACTATATGTATATCTTTCTCAAATAGTTTCCATAAGAGTGCTTGGTTTAAAGGACAAGTATTTTTTAGTCCATAGTACATAATGCAATAAATACCCGATCATTTCTATAAAAAAATGTCATTTTTCTTTGAACATCAAAACATTAGATCGTAGAGACTTTGTAAAGGTAAGAAGCTGTCAAACAAATATATAATTGATGAATTTATAATGTTCACGAAGTAAATTACTATATCTGTATATATATGTAGTAAGCATATGGATATAAATGATAGAGTAGATTAACTTTACAAGTAATGTCGAAGCGAGTGAGAGAGTGTACTGCCACCCACAACAATTCCTCCACTAAAATTGAATTAAATACAATTTTAGTTGTGGGCATATGAGTAGGAACTCCCTAAGCAATCTTATTTTTAATTATAGCGCTGCTAACTCAATTAGAATTTTCTCATCTGGCTCAATATTTTTTCGCCTATAAAAGGCAAAGTTTTCGTTGACCTGGCATACAGTTCACTTGAAGCAACAGAAGCGTACGGAACCAGCTTTTGAACCACTGCCCATTACACAAGAGTTACAAAAGGAAGACGCAAGACTGCAGTAAAATGGCTCTACGATGCACTTTGGCCGCAATCCTCATGACCATTCTATTGATGATGGTCCTGGTGCTACATGCCAGTGAGGCAGCCTATAGGAAACCACAGCCGCCCTTCAATGGAAGCATTTTTGGCAAACGCAATGCTATCGGTGAGTGATTCATTTACATGGAATCGCAAACAGTATTGATTTTTTTGTTTTTTAATAATTATAGACTACGATAATGCCAAGTCAATGAGCGCTGTTTGTGAGGTGGCCATGGAGGCGTGTCAATCTTGGTTCCCACAAAACGAGAGCAAATAGGAACACGCCCTCAAAATTCGGCAATTATTGGAACTGGGACTGATCTTAAACTTGCACTGCAGCTGCAGCCAGGGTGTAAATCCTGGTCCTTAGATAAAAGCTTGAATCAATTTTTTAGTGTAAGCTGAGCTCATATATATTACAATTATATTAATCTTATGTATCATTAATAATCCTTAAAGAAATATAATTACAGCAATGATAAATGAAAATGATTTTATTTGTTTTGTCAACGGAAACTTGAAAAGATTATTAAGATTTATTGGTTCTACTTCAAGTATAGAGTAACAATTGTTCACATTTGCAGTTAGCAATGTAAATTACATAGTTTAAGGAGTAAATAGCTTGATCGACACTTGATTACAGAACCTTGCATGAATAGATGTCCTTATCGTGGTTTTGAAAGAGTTAACTTAGAAATAGGAGCTTCATATGCTCACCCAAATTACTAGGCGGTAAAATTAAAATATAATGATGCTGGTTTTGGGAACAACAATATCGAAGTCAAAATAAAGAACAGATAGAAAACTTTCCAATTTATGGTTTTGCAGCTTTACCTAACCGTGCAGATTAGTCGTGAAAATTTGCTTCGATTGTGACTGTGACTTGTTACTATTGAAACCTCACTTTTTCAGTAGAAAAATAAGTTTATTATAAGTTGAAAGATCGGAAGAAAATATAGGACAATTTTTTGTTATTTGTTTAAACAATCCTGATCTTTACACTTCATTCTTACATTCTTTGCAAATTCTATAGGTGGTATCAGGTGTCCATTTAACGTCAAATGGGTTTCTTTTTTAAGGGCTTAGGAGTTGTTAAAATATAAAAAAAATCAAAAAATTGATTTTTAATAATTTTTTTTTTTAATATGTGAAATTAAGTTAAAGCATCAAATAATAATGCTGTATTTTAAATTTTTGGAAAGATTTTTTTAAATTTACAAAAAAATTCAACATTCTTAAAGTTATGGCTGTTTGATTTGACCCCTTCTCAAAAAAAAAACTTTGCAGTGACCACGATAGATCCTTAAGGATTCATCCAAAAAGAATTAGTTTTAGAATTGAATAACCTCGTGCTTTATCGAATTTTTATTTTCTTTCAAAAATAACAAAATGGCGGCGTTTTGGAATTTTTTTTTTAATTTTCGAAAAAAAAAACTAACTTTGAGTAGTGGACATGGCCTTAGAATAGCAGGTATATCTCGAAGAAGATTTATCGGATTGACTTCAAATTTTCAGACAATATTTTAAATATATCATACTTTAGGAAAGTGCAAAGAAAATTTTGATTTTTTCAAAATTATAACTACCTCTTAAGGAATCAGTGCTACAATGTTCTTAAGAAAGACAGACGATGGTAAACTTTTATATTTTATTGTCATTAATAATAAATATAATATTATTATATTATATATTATATTATCATTATTAATAATAACAAAACATTGTTGTATTATTGGTATCATAATACATTATAGTAGGTAACATGTTTCGTATTGTCTTAGAATTGGTATACAATTTCAATGTTTTAAACACCTTTACTTTAGTTGTATTCCACAGCTAAATATACAAAAACGAGACTAAGATTTAGTTGATGAAAAAAACTTGAGAAAATATCCAAGTCCCGCTCGAAATGCAGAAAATTTAAGTAATTTTTCTAATCAATGCTATCGTATACATATGGATGTCAAAAATTGTGTCATAATTATCATGTTTGTCACACGGTTCGAAGACTTTCTGCTCTTGTCTTGGAATCATCATCATCATCATAATGGCCATAATCATTTGCTCGTTCTTTCTTTTTGGGTTTTTTTTTAGTGGTTTACTTTCAATTTAACAGAGTCTGGGGGTCAGGCTATTGCAATGCTTTTGCCGGGACAATTTCATTTGGCCTCGAGGCGGAAAAGCGAAAACGAATTTGCAAACTTTTAATTTTCAATTCACAATGCGAATATTTCCGCAATGTCGCTTTGCCGCAGAAAATTATGAGTTAAGTGCGCGCTTAAAAGCTTTCGCCTTTCATATGCTCAGCTGCAGTGCCACGCCCCATGCCTTAAGGGACGTCTACAAAAGGGAGATGTTGATGGGGGTACGGCATGGCGTATACGTAATTTATGTTTTCTTATTTATTTATTATGTGTGGGTGTTTGTGTGTGCGTGTGCTTATGTGTGTGCGTATTGTTGTTTTTTACACTGAAATTGTATTTTATTTATGCACACAAATATACAATAAGTAAAATGAATATTTTAATTGTATTTATTGTGTGCAGGAGGAGCAGGCGAGCGGGCAGATCTTGCTCCTGGTAGTGGTCGTGGTTCTGGCTCCTGCGGTTCGCGGCTAACGCCGCAGGCACTCTTCCTTTGCTGGCATGTGACACGTGTTTCAAACCATTAAATTTGCATGTATTTATGCATATATACACATATGTTATGTATGTATGTGTGAATGTGTGTGTTTGTGTATTTTGTCCTTTTTAATAATGTTGCCATGCCAGAATGTGCGTGCAATTAATGTGCAATAATAATAATAATAATAATAATGATACATAATAACCAGTCCGGTGTATATTTCGTTATTAAGTCATAGTTTTCCCTTTGGCTCTTTTCTTCGTTTAAGCGCATTGTGCAACTGTTTCGTGTCCTGCTGCTCCTACAGCTGGTTTTTCATCCTTTTTTGTGTCGTTATTTCATCATTATAACGCTGACTCGAAGCGTATTAGCATGTCGTTTATGTGACACAAACTGAAGTTTTGCATATACTTTGAATTGAGCTTAAGTCAAGCTTATTACTTTTACAAAGCATATTCTTCTTACGTGTTTTATGTCAGTTAAAGACCAGCTTATGGAACAGAGCCACGTTAACAATGAGTTTCAGCTTAAGAAAAGCTATATTAAATATATTATATATTGGTTCATGTTACAAACTTTTTGTATTGTTAAAAGTATCAATTAATAATGCGAAATTACAACTGTAGCCATTAAGTGAAAGAAAACTTTAGAAACTTCTTTAATCAAAAAAACTTTCTGGTTTTAAAGTCGTTTGCCTACTGATTAACGCTTGCTAATGTGTAAAATGTTTCTTTTAGGGTGTGAGTAAATATATTTAATAATAAAACCGATTACTACACGTTAAACAATTATCCTTCTTGAACCAAAAAGGATGTTAAACCATCAAGTTCTTTGAAAGTTGTTAGAACATATATCATTTAAAACTAGTTGTCGTAGATCTCCGAACGTCACTTAAAAAAAGAACAGAAATAAGATAAACAAAATTTAAGTAGATTACCTACTAACTCGCTTTAGCAAATCCAGGAATAGTCCACATCTATTTAAAACATTTTTTAGATAGATACGAGATATAGTTGCAAATATGATTTATCAGGAAAATGGTGAAGTATTCTTTGTAATATTTTATTTAGCCTAATGATATGTGCTTTTATATAACCTTCCCCAATTTTACTAAACCAAGTTCTTCTTTTTAGTAGTAGAAAATGACCTGCCATAAATCCGAAAATTCTTTACATAAACAAATGCAATCTTTCTCATAATTACAAACGCATAATCAGCTTTCATGATTTTTCAAACAACTTAAGGACTAGAAAAAAAATTTTGAAATGCTCTTTAAGAGTTTCTTTTTTACTCATTGTAGAAATTTCTCATTTCAGTTTGACTTACTAGAGACTTTGATACATATTTTGTGGGTATTTCGCATTGAACTCTTTGACTGTCGCAATCGAATGAGGTTAATATGCTGATAAAGTAGTCTTTCTGCTTCAGAATCATTTCTTTGTCCTTTGGCCTTTGTCATTCACCGATTGCTTTGCTTTCACAATTGCCGTTACTCGTTGTATACCCTGTTTTCTAGGGACATGAGGCATATTAGTGTTGCTCTCATGTATGTTACGAATTAAGACCTAAACTTGGACTCTTATCATGCCATCATTTATGGTTTTAACTAACAGCAAATGTTAAATTAACTCACATTTATCGGTTTGTGTGTGTTTTAAATATCTGGCTTTGATATAAGATAACTATAATGTCAAATGTCCGATATGTGCAATAAGTTTTCGATCATAAGTTTTGTCGGTTAGAAAATATTCGTTAACACAACAACCGTTAGTAGAATGAACTTAATACAGATATATCAATTTTTATGTTTTCTTCATTCTTTATCTTTCTATATCTAATGTTATATTTCATGAGCAATGGTGTAGTATTGCTTGTTACGAGGTATTATCAAGTCGATTCCCGTTTTAATAGCACATCTTACAAAATCTTTTGCGTTTTCAATTGCTTAAACCTTTTTTGCATTTCTTTCTCTTGCTGGCGCTGTCTGTTTGTCTCGGCCTCTGACTCTGCCATCATCTTCTCTTCATCTTCGTCTTAGTCAACCATTTTCCTGTTTTGGCTTTGTTGTTCTCCCGTTTGTCGTACACCATGTTTTATTTGTTTTTCATTCATTTATTGCGCCGTTGTTTTCATTGCGGCCCAGTTTATTACTAATTCAAAAATGTTATTTCTTGTTAGAGGTTTACAGTTATGTACAATATATACATACATACATATACATACTCTTTATACTCTTTTTTTTTCGTTTTGTGTTTTGTATAGCGACCTCAAGGGATTAGGGTGGAGTTAGGGCCAACTTATTTCGTTTGCATTAGAATTTTTTTACATGTATAATTTAAGAGATTTGCGAATACTTTGGGGGAATGCCAGGGGTAAGACCGATATGCAGCATTTCGGATATCCCTTTTGGAAAATCTGAAAATTGCAGAAAATTCAAATTTTCTCTTGTTTATTAATATTAATTTCGACTTCCCCCACTCTCTTTCACTCTATTTCCCTCTCGGTCTCTCTCTCCCTCTCTTTTTCATTCTGATTTTCATTCTCAGTGTTTTTCTTTCTAGTCTCCAAGGGGTTTTTGGTGTGCTGTGCATTGTTGACTTTTAATTTCCTTTCATTCGCCTCTAAGGTGGGCAACAGGTGGTCTGACTTTAGTTTGGGGAATTGTATTCCATGAATTTTCCGTATTTGCTTGCCACAAAACTAAAGTATGTAAATGAAAATATGTATTTTGTGAGTCCGCAAAAGATTTCACAGGCGACAGGTTAATTTGTCTTGATGATGATTGCTGGGCGTGGTAGCCCATTCATTCCATTTCATGATTATTATTTGAAAAGTTGGATAATATTCATGCTTCAGTGTGCCAGGAAATTGGTAATTACCATCCAGACTCACAACAACAAATAATTTTTATTTTACAATTCTGGTTTGTTGGCCCATTTTAATGGGTTTACTTTTCTTTTTTTTTTATATTGTTTGGAGCTCATTTGAATTCGGAATTGGTTCAGTGGAATATCATTGGATACAAATCTTGGGACACTTCGTTTGCCCTCTTTTTCTCTGACTCTTTCTCTGTTTCTCTCAGTTTCTCTGGTTTTCTCTGTGTCTTGCTTGGTTCATGTCTCTGGCACACGCAACGCCGTTTTGTATGCAACACTTTTTGTTATTTTCTTTTTGTTTTTCATTTCTCTGTTGTTGCCTTTCTCTCCTTTTATATTTGGTTTTGGTTTTTGGGTTGCTTTGTTTTTGGTTTGGCTTTTCCTCCATTTTATTTGTTTATTTATTTTGCTGTAATTAAATTTTACGCTTTGGTTGCCTTGCCCATTGCAGACACACATACACACTCATACTGACACGCACACATACACAATAACACATAAAACGAAATGCCTCGGATTGTTTTTAAAGCGCCAAAGTACTAAAGAATTTACGAAAAATTTTAAAAACCATCAACATGAAAGTTTCTCCTTTACTATACACAAACACGGAAAATTCTTTAGTAAAAAAAAAAATTAAGAAAATGAGCAAAAATAATGTAAGTGGAAAAGGGGAGCGACGATCCTAAAGTGATCTGCAGTTTACATTGGTTTCCTTTAAATTACTTTTAAATATTCAGAAAGAAATTTTAATATTTCTGTTAACAATATTTGTTATACAATTTGAAAACAAATTAAATCAAGCTTGGACTATAAATAATTTATTTTCAAAGTGTTCCTGAGCAAACAATTTTCATTTAGCAGTTTTGTAATTCACTAAAAGACAGTTTGAGAAAATCTGAATACTCAGATTTGGCTTTATCTAATAACTAAATACTCAAAAAATGTTTGTTATTGCAATATGTTCGATTACATTCTTAAATGATTTAAGACCTTGGAACTTGGTAAAAATAGGAGCATGTTGTCCATATTTTAGGAAACTTCTTATTTAATTATCTAGAATCTATAATTTAGAACGAAGAAAAGACATTATGTTATTTTAATATTTCCATATGATTTAATTTTCTCTTTTTATAAGTTAGATCTAATCGATTGGAGCTGTAGGTCAAACCAGATCTACCCTTTATGTGTCACAAACATAACTCAGCTCTTACAGCATACACTAAAGCAATCCCAATTCAATAAATATTTAAATTTATTATTTTTACATCTTCTGCTAAGTTTTAAAATAAGTAAATCTATAAATGTTAGTTAGTTACTTACCACTGGTAGCATTTTCATGAAGCCAAGTAAATAAATCAGCATAACACTCGATGTGGATATGCAGAACTGCATCTTGAGGAAGGTGACGGCACACTTGCGATTACACCAAATGGGCAGCAGGATGAGAAAGGCCGAGCAGCATTGGAGGAGGCAACAGGCACAGCTAACGATCACGAAAATTGGACGCTGGGGGGCATGCGGTTGAGTGGACTGAGAAAAAAAAAATGAGAGGAAAGGAAAATGTGGAAAAAGACATAAATAGCAATTCAAACAAGCCAAAATGGAAGAGGAAATTAATATATAGCCAATGGGGAGGTCGTTGTCGTCGTTATAAAAACAAAAGCCAAAAAATATTTACTGCAAGTTCATGGTAGTAGGTCAGGTCCAAATTGTTGATTGCCAGCAAGGCAGCGGAAAGGAGAACGTAAAATTACATATATATATAAATATATATATTTGGATTGCAGGTGAGTTGTATAGTTTAAGCATCATGGCCAACATCAGCAACGAGTGGCCGAGTGGCCAAATGGCAGGGCCTAAAAAGTACTATAAATCAAAAAGCGTTTCCACTCTACTACTCATGAATTGCATAAATTGGCCCAGTTGAATGCCACAAAAATTGGTGAAAGTAAAAGTGGCTTTGACGTTGACCTTGGGTACTCTTACATTTTGCTGTCGCTTGGTCAGCATGACCACATAGGTTCCAGATAGGGGACAAATGCAGCGAGTTATATTCTCCATTAGATGCTTTGTAATGCACAAATCCGATCGCCATGTTGAATCAAAAGATGCTTTGTAATCGTGTCTGAAATGTTTCATAAAAAAGCGACAATTAAGATATTGAATCAAGTTCGTTTGGCTTACTTACCCGCAAACAGCTACCCAATCGCCTGTTTTTGGTACACTTTCATGCTGAAATATAATTTCAACATGGCCAGCCTCGAAGGGTAAGTCAAGGGGCTCACGAAAGTTGTCATTGGAACGATTCGATTGAAATAGCCAGGTCTGAATTATGCGTGAGGTGAGTACATAATCCGCATCTTTTGGATCACTATAAGCAAGAGAAGAAAATTTTTAGTTTTTATGTTTAAAAATGTAGAAAAGAGAAAAATATTTAAAAACTAGGTAGTTAGGCGAATACGGAAAACTGAATATTTGGAATGAAATTTACGATATTTTGGCAACTTTTTTATCGACTACATATGCCTATTTCTTGTAATTTTATTTTAAGGAAAGGTTTAAACATCTAAACAAATTAATGTAGCTAAATTATCAAAAAATTATTAAATTATGGTTTGTTTTTTATACCCTTGCAAAAAGGGTATATTAATTTTGGTCAGAAGTTTGCAACGCATAGAAGGAAGCATCTCCGACTATATAAAGTATATATATTCTTGATCAGCACGACGAGCTGAGTTGATATAGCCATGTCCGTCTGTCCGTCTGTCCGTCTGTCTGTCTGTCTGGATCAACAGCTTCTCCTCCGAAACCCTTAAAGCTACAGAGCTGAAATTTTGCACCCAGTCTTCTTTTTGCTGCAGGCATTGTATATCTCAGAATCATCCCGATCGGATGACTATATCATATAGCTCCCATAGGAACGATCGGTCGAGAATAGAGTTAAGCCTTCATAACTCTGTTGGTTTTCAATCAAATATTACAAAATTTGTTGTTTAAGAGTTTGGTATACTTTCTAACATATCCACCAAGTTTAAATAGAATCGGCTGATATACACCCCTATACCATCTTAGCGCCATCACCGTACATTACTGTTGGACCAAGATTTGGTATATCAAAGGCTGTACGAGGTTTCCGCCATACAAGTTTGCGTTTTTTACTTAAATTTACTTTTGTTACTAAAAATTACGCTATTTTAGAAGTCTAGAGACACTTCTTCATATTGTTTTTCCAGTCGCTTCAGTAATGTACGGTGATGGCGCTAAGATGGTATAGGGGTGTATAGCAGCAAGTGGAGTGGGCAACCTTGACTTTTTTGAATCAAAAATGGATCCTATGGCTTATATGGATATATTAAAAGCCAACTTGCACAAAAGTACAAGAAAATTAGGATTTGGTGGTGATTTTTGGCTCCAGCACGATACTGACCCACAGCATACGGCACACAATGTTGAACTGTGGTTGCTGTAAAACAGAAAATAACAACTCGATTGACCATTCAGTCGTCAGATTTAGATATTATTAAACATATCTGAGATTTTGTGGAGTGCTGGATTCGCCAACGAACTATAACTTCAAAGGATATGCTAAAAAGAGCAATCCTGGAGGAGTGGCTTCAAATTGGGCCGGAGCTTACCGAAAAATTGTCCAACTTAATGTCAAAACGATTGACAGAACGTATAAAAGGGAAACAATATCCCGTCGTTTATAAATTTTTATTTTTTTTTATGAATTAGTACCTTTTATGTTGGTTTGTTTAATGTGTACGGATACTTTTTCTGTATGGAAATCGTTTTTTTTTTTAAGTTTTTTAAATATATAAAAATAACTGTACATAATAATGGATTAAAAACTTGGAATTATTATTGCAAAATGATGTCTTAATCAGACAAAAAAATCATTTTGACAATATCCTTATTGGAAGTATTATTTTTCCTGGATCAAAGTTTTGCATTGAGTGGTGTACGGATAGTTTTTCTGGCTAGTGTATATAAATCCAAAATTCATAAGAAACAAATTCATGAAATTGTTTTTGAAAATTCGTCTGTATGCCTAATTTTTGATTTCCAAGTTTTCTGAAGTACCTATATACAATTGTAACAAAACTGTTAGATAAATAACTAATATATACCGACCCAAACACTAAATTGAATCATATACAATGAATTTGGATTTACTTAATCGAAGTTGATTCGATCGCTTGATTAGTATATGAACAACTCTTTTACAGAACAACCTCTGACCTGT
The DNA here is from genome assembly GCA_035045865.1 of Drosophila austrosaltans. Classification (NCBI taxonomy): domain Eukaryota; kingdom Metazoa; phylum Arthropoda; class Insecta; order Diptera; family Drosophilidae; genus Drosophila; species Drosophila austrosaltans. The sequence goes on from JAWNOQ010000200.1 coordinate 536,434, forward strand.
TAAAGTATCTAAATAATTTTTATTATAAATGCAATGAGTAAAGTGAGTTTAAATTTTGTACTCATATTTTTATGGATGTATAAAAAAACAATGTTACCGAAAAAAAATTGTTGATATCTAAAATCTACAATTTCAATACTACGAGCAAATAGAAGCTAGTATTTCATATTTATTTAATTAGCCTGTCTAAGTTAAAGTAAATTTTCTTAGACTTTTGTTTATTTTGCCATGTCGGAAAACCACTGAAAAGGCACTCATAATTCGTTTCTTAGTGTTTGTGTGGCCCCCACACAAATTCAAATTTCCTAAAATAAATTCTAAAATGTTGTTTTCTATGTCAATATTTGTTCAAGTAAATGCTCTCTTTGTATTTTATTACTTCTCCACGCTGTTGGAAAGGATTACAAATTCAAATTTCCCAAAATGAATTCTCTTTTTGTTCATAACAGGACTAGTAACGTATTATTGTCACACTTTTGTCAGTTGATATCCGCTTATATCTGTATGGCAACACTTCTAATCTATTTCAATGATAATTTCTGCAAAGCTTAAGCATCCATTTCAAGCTATAGTATGAGTATTCTGTCTATATATATAAACATACTTAGTAGCAATTGCATCTACACTAATCTCATCAACTCATAGTACATTGAGGATGCATAGAAATGCGTTTTGTGCTCTGCATGTTCATTAACTCACACAGATATATATGTCCTTGTATATGTATAAGGACATTTATCCTTCAATATTGTCTGTGTATGTGGAATATGCACAATATTATAATTAAATCAACATTTGTTGGAATATTGACAGGAAATTCTGCCATTCTGTTCTGCTACTTCTCTACCAAGTAGAGAAAATCTCTTGGCATTTTGCTAACACATTTGCATGTTGTTTACAGTTAAAGTATTACATTTGTTTGTTGTTGCATTTGTTACTATGTTTTTTTTCTTTTTCTTTTATTGTTGTTGTCTAATATCCCTTAAGCCAAAGAAATGCATGTTGTTTGTCAGTTAACACAGTCAACAACAGTTGGCAGAACACAGTTTATAAAAGAAAATTTACAAAAGCTTGAATAAATGCATGAAAAAATGGCTAAAATTTTTCCGATTTGAATCGAAATTTTATTACAATAACTCACCTGCCACGTGTGTAATATGTTTTTGGTAGAAAACTCTTCAAATTCTTGTACGATATCACAGAGGCAAATATCGTTGAATTGGCCATGATGTGTAAAAGTCTTGATGATAGTCCGATTTCCATATATAATTGATCAGAAAACAGATCCTCGCTGTAAAGAGAAGTGAACGAAATTGTAAGAAAAGTCAACTTAAGTCACCTAATTAAGTTAAATGGGAAAAGTAAAGTTCTGTCTTCAGTTGAAAGTAGTCAGAGACCAAGAAAAAAGTTACTAAATTTCCATTTAGAAATAAAAGGTAAGTGGAAAGCGAGAAAGAGTGACGTTTTGTGAAAATTTTACCTGAGCACCGACTATTAGATACCTACAATGATTCCCGATTAGACGAATTATGTAATTAAGTATACAAGTGTACTTTTTGAACAAAAGTCAAAATATGACCGAACCATTGAAACTAGAAACTGAATGGAGGAATTTCTTGGAGATAAAAGGAAAAGTCATTCTTTAGCTTCATCATGAGTAGGAGGTATTAAATTAATGTATATGAAGAAGCTGTTAAATTAAGTTTATCCTTGACTTGTGGTAAGGAAAAAATGTGCATTAGTCCTTCCCACTGGTAATTAGAAATTATGGTTATCTTATTTCAGAATGCAGAAGCGAAATGGAGACAGAAAGAGTTTTCTTCTTAAGTTTGTGGTTTGCTTTCATCATAAGCCTTCAAGTGGCATAAAAAATACTTATAATAAATTTTTAAACTTACCCGTAAATCCGTAAATTGAATGGCAAAGTTTTCACCGATGTCATATAGATGCGAAGTGAGTTCAGACGATCTAGGGACAAGGTGTCCTCATCTACTGTTAAAATACTTGCGGATCCAGCACTGCCGCCGGACTGCAATTTACCCGTTGTGCTACTACTGCCGCCTCTTCCTCCTCCTCCTGTCCCTGTGCCACTGACCATGTCACCATGTCCAGCTCCTCTTGGGCTGCTGCCGCCCTGGGCAGTCAAAGTTGTCGAACTGTCAGCACCGCCTGCTCCCGCTGCCGATGCGGCTGCCGAGGATGTTGCCTGACTGTTGCCGCCCGTCGATGTGGCCAATTGTGAGGCCGCAATTGTCTCCCGATTCAATGCCGCTGATTGCGTTAAAAGTTGCAGCTTTTTAATTTGCTGAAAAAAGGAAGCGAGGAAAAGGTGAAAAAAACAACAACAATATAAACTGAATGCAACATTACTGAAAAGTTAATTATACAATTGAATCTGGGTCACTGGTATAAGGACCTTGAACAAAAGCAAACTTTCACTGACTTTTATCGAAATAATACAGTAAGCCATGTTGAGATTTACAGATATAACTTTTTAGACTTTATAATTGTCGAGTAATTTAATGTTTTCGTCTTTAATGGTAATTTGTCTTTAAAGATATCATGTGTGTTAGGACAAAATGAATCTTTAACAGGTGTGATATTAATCCTTATAGCCCAAGAGCAAAGGTTTTCTTGAAACAAACTATTAAATCTCCTTTTATTATATTTGATTCAGTCTCTAAGATCCCATTTCTTTCTATATGTTTTAGGGATATAGAAGTTAATTGGTGTTTTTTCCTGAACTCTAAGCCAGTTTTTCCTGACTTTTAACAAATGTATAATAGAGACTAGACAACCAGAAAGATTGTGGCTATCTCACTGATTGTTAATATTAATACCAGCAGAGAAAAGTCATGAAAAGTAAAGGCAAATTGAAACCAAGCTAGAAACTTTTTCTTTTTAGAACTGTACAAAAGAATTGTCGGGAAAGGTAACTGAGGTCATAACGTCTTTTTTGAGGATGAGAGAATTTTTCTAAGCTTATATCAAGATCACGAAAACCAGGCATTTGATGATAATATGTGCTAAACGAAAAAATAATTAAATTTTGTTTAGCAAATTTATTTACCAACAAAGTTTCAGCAATTTAAGTTTTCTACTTCTGTGTTGTTCTTCTTCTTTCGTTGAAAAGAGGCAAAATTACCTTAATTAAGACTAAATGGGCCAACAAATTTATTCGGAATTAATTGCCCTTAACTGCCTAGAAATCACTCTTCTATATATTTACAACTTTTGTTTCTTTTGCATTCTAAGACGTACATTACAAATGCACTTTCAGTAATAAAATAAACCACATTCATTCGAGGTTTTATTTTGTGAGCAAATAAATAAATCTTATTAATTTGAAAACAAATTTTTCACTTTTTTTAGGTAAGAAAACTAATCATTATTTGCAGTCTCCATTAAATACTCAATTTTTTATGAAATTTGACATCTTTAATAGATTACCCGAACAAACTCAGTTTGAAAAGTTAGCTGCGAAGGGGTTGTCTCTATATCTATTTTATATATATATATATATTTATCAAGTTATTCTTCGTCGATTTCATTAAAAATGTTCAACATGTCACCAACTCTATTGGCCTCTCATAAGGGGCCGCTCACTCAAAGTAATGACAGTGGCTTCAATTTTGGCAACTGTTTGCGGTAAGTCCGAATTAAGGTCAAGAGAGGACGACGACTAGACCATTCTTCTTTTATATATAAATATAATATAGGAACAGGGCTATGGTCCGTGGGGGACTTGAGATGCCTGAACCATTTAAAAGCGGCACCACTGTGGCGGGCATTATGTATGCCAATGGCGTTGTCCTTGGCACTGATACTCGATCCACTGCAGGAAAAATGATTCAATCGCGAAATTCTGAGAAGATTTATCGTTTGCATGATTATATTTTGTAAGTTGCTTATTCCCACCATGAAATCACTTTGCCTTCTTATTGTTTTTGTATAAAGTGCCGGTGGTGCAGGCGGTGCTGGTGATCTAAAGCAAATGGCCAGTATGATCGAGACCCAAATGGGTCTAGTTTCGATGAACACGAATAGGCGTCATCCACCAGTTTGCTGTGCCAACAGACTGATCAAACAGTATCTCTACCGTTATCGTGGTGCACTTCGAGCCAGCTTTGTCGTAGGCGGCGTGGGCCTTGGCGGTTCTCAACTTTATTGCACTCACAGTGATGGCTCCTCTGACAGAGTTCCGTACACCGTACTGGGCTCTGGAGCTTTGCCTGCCATGGGCGTACTTGAAACCCGTTGGCATGCGGGACTCGAAGAAAAAGAAGCTCGAGATTTGGTCTGTGATGCCGTTATAGCTGGAATCGATAACGACTTGTACTCCGGTTCTAGTGTAAATTTGTGCATCATACGATGTGACTATACTTTGCATTTATGCAAACAACCGGTCTATGTAAGTCGCAACGTAAATCGTGTGCCTCTCAAAGTTCGGTTCGCCGGCTTTGGTTTACTTTCGAATATTGATCAGAACTACGAGGTGGTGAAAACTAGTGTTTATCCGTTAACATCACAATCCTTGGACGCGAATGTATTTCAGTCCTGGACAAGTACTTGTTTCGAACCAAAGGCGACAACGGCACCTAAGCCTCCTGCTGAAGACGTCGAATCTGACGATGAAGACTATAGTCACTTGTTGCTAGATAATGAAAATAGTCAGCTGAATGACGGGGACTTAAATGTGCCGACTGTATCTACTCCTCAGAGGGGAAATAGTATTGATGAACCGGTATCCAAGAGGTTGAGACGTCAACCTTAGGATACGTATATCCGTCCCACATTGTTATATTTCTTATAGTTTTTATGGATCATAAAGAGTTCAATTGAAATTGGATTTTAAAGAAACTTATTACTGCCAAAAAAAAAACCTTTTGGAAGTTCTCATGTTTCTTAGCCAAAAAGTGTTTTACTGTTTTAAGAGTTTTCTGAATTCATCTTTTTAGTAAAATGATGGAAAACTTCAATCCATTTTGATACCATTTTACAAACGCTTTAAAAAAAACTGAAATCTCTTGCTAAAAAGTAAATTAAACTTATAAAAAATTTATTTCAAAAGTGCAAACTTTACAACCTATTTTTGAGCGGTGTTTTTTAAATAGTCATTATTGTCTTCTAGATATAAAAGGTAAAAATGTGCCATGAGAATATTCAAAGTGAAATTCATATTCACAATAAAATAATGGTTAAAAATATGTGGTGATTTTTTGACTTTTTAATATGCAAAAATAAATTACTTTATTTTGTTTGCTAAAGGTGTCTTCGACACAGAAATATCTTTTACTTAAAGTTTTTGGAAGAAAACTGAAGTTAAAATTTTCAGCAATTATTGTTTAGCTTTTAGTTACAAAAATATCAAACAAGCTTTCTTCAATCTTATAATTGGAATATATATTGGTGATAAAAACTCCTATAATAAAGACAATGTATATTAAAATTTGAAAATTTCATATTCAAATGTCTTTTGAATATTTTAAGGTCGTAATAATTTATCGTTAGGAAGCATATTGTTAAATGCAATTTTAAACTGAATTAGCCAAGTGATTGTGTTTTTTTTTTGTCAGTATATTGCCAAAAAGGCACAATACTCCCTTCCTACAAAAACAAAATAAAAACAAAAATCTATGGCAAAAACGAGTTGACCAAAGTCTGTCTGGCTATGGCATACTTTCATGTTGCCAACAAGAAATTGAGAACTGGCAATACTAGGACGAGGATACACAAACACAGCCAACACAATATCAAACAACATAAAATGCAGTCAATGAACCCACATAAAAATCATAAATTGTTGCATTCTTCAGTTTGGAGTGTAGTTGTCGAGCCATAAACCGTAGTCAATAAGCAGCACTGGCCCCACATGGTCCAACGACCATTGAACCATTTCAAAGTTCGATTTTTGCCATTTGTAATGTGGAGCCCATTACAGAGTCTCCACACGGCATTGCCCATCAGTGATGCTATCCATGCTACCAGGAAAGGGGATTGAAAGGGAAACACTTTTTGCTGTCATGGCAGAATTTCCTGTGCAAATCAAAAATTACATTGGACTATGAGGCAAGCCAAACACATTTTCATACATACAAACGTACACACATACATACATACATACGTACATAAATGTATGAGTCAAACTAATCGAAAACGAAAACAATTTTGAATTGGAAAAGTTTTCTGCAGTAACTTTTGGTCGAAACAAGCAACCAAAAATAGAGGAAAAGAAAGAGAACCAAAAAAATATTTATTGGCATCATCATCATCTTCAGCTGGCCATTAAACAATACGGAAAGTATATGGAAAAAAGTATTAAAGGACAATGTCGACTATTCGAAATCCTTTAAAGGCAAAATGAAAGTGAAAATCCTTTAAATGATCTTTTAAAAAATACTCCGTTTCGTTTGTAGGGTGTAAGATTATTTCAATTTAGATTTTAGAAGTAGATATACACATATAGACAATTCAGTTACAAACTTTTGCCCAAATTGTACATACCTTATCATTTGTTAGAGCATAAAACAAGCATATCAAAACTTTTCCATGTGCAAATTTCACTTGACTTTTGACCTAGCCACGTTTAGCAGTTTACCGGCAAATCACATGGGCGCTTCTATCTAAGTGGGCGTGGCCCCTCACATACATACATACATATGTGTGTGACATGCTGAGTTGGTCGGTGAGTGTTTGAAACTTTTCTTTTTGCCGATTTCAAAGTTTGTCTATGACTTAGGGTCACGTTTTTTATCTGGACTTTTTCATTCTCGACTTTTTAGTTAAGTGATTTGTCGTGAACTGTGGAAATTTGATTTTTGAATAGCTATATTCTTCTTCTTTTTTCATTTACTTTTTACCAAGTTGTATAATATGTACTTTTCATTTGTTGTTTTTATTTTTATTTTTTTTCTTCAAGTTACACAGCAACTTAAAGTAGGTCAGTTAATTTTGTTTGCCATTCGGTTTCGAATCAATAAGAAACTTTCACAATTCGAATAGCTCATAAGTATGTTTGTACACATTTTAATCAACTTTTTTTGTTCAACTTGTTCAATTTCAATTTCCACAAAAAACCACAAAATGGCAGCAAATGCATTTTCATGTTAATCAGCGAAAATAAATGAAAATTTGTTTTAGGCAAATGAACTACAATTGCAATCAATATAATGCATATATATTTTTTTTTTTTTGGAATTTTGCACATTTACGATAATTATTCATCGACATTTTGATTAGATCTTACTGCGAATCGATTTCAATTTGTGCATTCATTTGTTTATATATAAAACTCACAAATATAGTGTTCATAATATTACAAAACCATATTTAAATATATTTTATGTGGTTTTATTTTACTTTCTCCTTCATTGCAAGAAGACCAAAATTAATGGAGGTAAAATTTAATTCCAATTTAATGGCATACCAAAACGAGAAAGGAAAATGATTTAAATGAATAAATAAAAGTTGAACTTATTTCAATTTAATTTCAAACTAAAATTTATATTAAATTTGTAAATGCAAATTTTTGTTAATTTAAGTTAAATGTGATGGAATGACTTGAATGTAGTTCATTAGTTAAGTAACTAAAAAAAATGTTCGTCCAATTTATCGAACATTGAATAGTCACGAAAGAACAATGCACTGCAGATGTAATTAACACTGTTCAACACTAGAAATCATTCGCTAAACACATGCCAACACTGTTGTAAAAAAAATATTAAAATTTGCTTACTCTTCTCCTCTTTTTTGCGATAGTTTCAAATACCAAGATTTTCTTAGCTAGTTTTAAATAATTTTTATAAAATTTAAATGGAAATGCACATGAAAAATGTTGACCTGATTTGTTCTTTCTCTTTCTAACAACGACAACGACTCACTCCATTAAACTTTACCTTTAGTCAATAAAAACGTTGTTCAACTATTTGGCCAACTTTGGAAAAGTTTTCACAGCGAGTTTTTAATCAACCCAATTATATTGCCATCATTTTTTTTCCTCGATTGTTCAGTGCACTTTTTGACTTTGTCAGCTAATAAACATACATTTTTAATTTTCTTTTTTCTTTTTTGCATCGACTTTGAGACTGAGTCTCACATGGCGCATACTTAATATTGAAATGCCATAACTCAAGTCAAACTGTGAGCAAAACTAAATTAATTTATACGTATTAAAAAGTTTCGTGGCTCGTCCTTTCAGTCAACAACTATGTGCTAAGCAGACAGAGTCACTTAAATGAAAGTGGAAGTAAAAGAGAAAAAGGCAAACTTGTTTAATTTCCGCACGCGTTGAGATCGTAAAAGATGAATATTAAAACTGGAGTGGAGAGGCGAGCTTAAAAGCAGACAGCAGCTAATAGATTATGCCATCTATGTAACTATGTATGTAAGTGTATGTGAGTGTGCAAGTAGGTGGTTGGGTCATGGCAAGGAAGCATAGAGGTCCTTGGCATTGAGACGACAGCATTCCAATTATGCTCAGCCGCTGAGCGAAGTTGTAAAGCTGGGCCAGTTCTCAAACAGTTGCAATCAACACTCACATAAATTTGCATAACAAAATATTTCAGCAATATCCTGGCAAGTTCGTGTTGTTACTTTTATGCCGCACTTCGCGAATACAAAATGTACCCAAGGAATAAAACATGAGTCAGTCACCCGACATCAACACCAAAACCAACATCTCGCACTTAAAAACTTAAGTGGAGTGTGAGTCAAAGGGGCAGAGCTCCCATTCTCAGCTACCGGAAAGGGAAGTGCCAGGCTTCTGACACTTCCCAGGGTGTTGGAAAAAAAAGTAAAAATAAAAATAAAAGGCAACGGAATTTGAGGTGCTGAGAAAGTGGTTACTTTTTATTGTTTTGCGGAGCAGGTGAGTTGGTGACATCCAATGAAGTCCTTATGGGGTCATGAGTAAATTGTTTGATTGACGCTCATTAGTGTCTACGTATGCAACTGCATCATCATTAGAAAAAATGGATAGATTTAAGAACGAGGGATTTGAGTTTAATGAAGAAAAAAGTGAAGTTTTAAAGAATTTTTAAGTGGGATATATGTAGCTTGGGTAAGAAATCAAAAAAAATGAAGTAAGAATAATAAAACATTTTTAATGCCTTCTTATGAAGGCGAATCGTTTCTGTTCATTTTGGGTCAGTAATACCTCATAAACCTCTATCTATGGGAAATTGGTTGTAGTTTTACCCTTAAGCTTTTCTTTCTTACCATTTTTTTAAATTTAAAATTCAAGTAGAATAAAGTGTTCATTTTGGAGACAAAAAAATTTTGAAAGTAAAAAAAGGGCAAACAAATTCTGTGAGAAAAACAAAATTTTAGGCAATGGAAGTATGGATGATGAAAGTAAATGTAGATGAAAAAAATGAAGAAAAACGAAGTGAAAGCAATGTGGTGAAAAATTAATTAAAGAAGTTAAATGCAACATGAAAAAAAAGGATGGTAGTGTGCAAAACAAAAGAAAAAATAAAAATTAAAAGAAACATGTAAAAAACGAACCAGAAAAAGAAAACACAAAAGGGACAGGGGTAAACAATACACTCAGAAAAAACAATTCAAATTGGTTTTTGAACCAATGTAATAAGTAATGAAAAGAAAAAAGCCGTCGATTGCGAAAATAATGTCGTTTGGTTTTTTTTTTTAAATCTTGCCTGCAAAACAAGTCTCATTCCTTTCACGAATAGAGGATACCTCGGAGGCTTCTACTGCTACTCGTTGGCTAAGTCTAGTAAAAGCTTTTTAACTTAAGGAAAGATTGGATATCCTGATCTCGCAGGCTTATTAATCAAAGCACATCGTTTAACTTTTTTATGCTGATCAGAAAATAAAGGTTCAAGCCTTTTATTTGAGTAACCTCAATTTCTTATTGCAAATGTCTGTCAACTGATTATCGCTTCGGGCATTCATCATTCAGATATCATTTCATTTCGCCATACCCTAAAAACCACACACAAACCATTCAAACATAAGTCCGAAATTGCCACTGGCCGTATTCAGCAAACCAGAAAAACTTTGCAGCAAAAAAAAAAAAAACATATGAGAGAATGGGAAATCCTTAACCGCATACATATTGAAGGTATTCATTACCAGCCAAGGAGAACATCAATTCTGTGGCTGTTTTTAGAAATCCGCATACGTTTCAAGGGAGACAAATGTAAATTGCCGCCCAGTGACAGGCCAACTACAAGCTAAATAAAAGTAGATATATGTAGTGGGAAAATCTAAAGGAGGAGTCCACCTGATTCGTTCTGGCACCCAGCTCCAGTTCAGTGTGTGTGTGTGTGTGAGTAATAAATCTTGATGTTGGAGCAGAACGTTAACCAGGCTGGCAAATATTGAATATGGCTGCAGGTTGTAAATTATGGCACCCAAACGCTTGGCTGACTGCTGCTCCTGCCGTTGCTCCTACTCCAGTTGTCTCCTCTTTACTTGGTTACATGCATAATTTATGCGCAAGTGCAGCCAAAGTGTCCCAGACCCGTTGTGCTATTGCTATTGCCGCTTACCTGTTGACTGTTCAAGGATTGGGCATTCTGCATGACTTTATCCAGAATGCGCAATATAATCTCCGCTGCCATCTCACGCTCCAGTTGGGTCCCCTTCAACTGCAAATAGGTGTCGAGCTGTGAAATAGGCAAGGAAACAACATCAGACAAGAGTCGCAAACTGCCAAAAATCCCACGATTTCCAAAAAAAAGAGAAAAAAAAACAAACAGAAAAATATAAGAGGGAAAACCTAAAACGAGCTCCTTTAGAGGCTATTCGTTAGGCGGTGAAATTTGTGTGCGCATTAAAATGAAAAATTGTTGCTTTGCGGCCCAAGAAAAAAAAAAGATGAAGATGCAGAAGAAAAAGTAGAAGTAGAACTTTTCTTTGACTGTTCTTTCATTTTACATAGATATCTCTTTTTTTTTTTTTTTTTTTGGTTGTGTTTTCCTGGAAATTGTGTGAAAAATAGCAAGCCGCTCTCGACTCGGCTTTTGCTCTGAGTTTCTGCATTCATTTGCGTGTAAAAATAGTTGGCCAGACTTTTGTGGAGGCATCTGAAGGAAATACTTGTACTTTATATTTTTGTGTGGGTTCCCAAGTGGTTACACCATTTCAGGTGGTTTCGAAGGGCTTTGAAATATTTTTATGTTACGCGAATGATTTGTGGCGGGAAGACTACAAAATTGAATTGGGGAATAGAAATTTATACAAATTGTAGCATAAAATGTGGTGTAAAACGGGATCAGTGATTCAAACTGCTAGAGGTTTCCGGTTGTCTAAAAATAAGGAGTACATTTTATATTGTACTTTACTGTATTTCTCACTTACCTCATGTAGCATATCAATTAGGAAACTGGCTTCGCCGGGTAGAAAACTCTGACGCCTTTGAAGTGTATATTCGAAACATGATTTCAATATGTTCGATGAGTTTGTTTGTTGAAATCCTGCACTTAGGGCGCGAAATCGATTGTAGATCAAGAGTAGTTCATCCCTCACACAACCAGAAAAATCGGGAAGTAACCAACTTGAATTGCCTGTGTCGCGCTGTTCGCAAATGCGTCGAGAATGTCCCTCAAAACCACGTGGACAATCCGTAATGATGGGTGCTCCTGGAGCACTGGTGGGCCAATGGACACCATAGCTAGATTCGGTGAGGCAAACATGCGCTGCATTCCGTTCAATGACATTGATGTAGACGCTCTTGGAGACGGGACGCACACTGTTGGACACCAGGCAAGCATATTCTGCCGATTTTTGTATATTATTGATCTTCAGAATACTGCCATCGGGATAGAGATCCTCCCACATGGCAGTGGCGGCATCCGATTGAAAGAGAACGCCATTGCGTGTCCAACTGTAGCCCAATTGGGCATAACGCTTGATGTCATCATTTCCGGGCGAGAGACAACGCACTCGTAATGAATCGCCACGCTGAAGAGTCACACTGGCTGGATCGACGCGAAGTCGTGGTGGTGATTTAATATGAATGTGCAGAGAGCGGCATTGCTCCACACCCCAATCGGTAACCTACAAAGATACAACAGCCGAGAGATAGGGGAGTCAGTATTAAGTTTTCTAATGATGCCCTTCACTTGCCAAAGTTTTTGTGACAATGCTTGACATCAGAGCGGTCATGACATGGACTTCCATTACTCATATCAACAACTTGAAACAACTGTGTAACTACCAGCCTGAACGTGCATTGATAGCCCTTAGACCCAAACAGAAAATCAACAGCCTTGTCTCTATGACACAAACTCATATCTAACAGGCAAAGCGAGAGAGAGCAAGAGAGACTCATTTGATATCCTTCTCTTTATGCATCCTTCTTTGCTATGCCAACAAAACTGCTGCCAGTTGCCAGTTCCTAGATGATATTTGTCTGCCCTTTGCCCTTCCACTTGGGGCATGTGTTGTAGGTAGGTATCTAAATGCATATTTAATGGACTTGCTTGTTACATACAGGAGTACTCGTAGTCAACTGGAGTTCATTGTGAACTGATTGGATATGAGTTTCTCTGATTGTGCTTGAGTTTGCTTACCAATTGACTTAAAGTGCCCAATTCAATTTCAATAAATACTTTTATGATATGTTTAAACTTAACTTTGTTTTAACATACATAATGATGATGATGTTAGACATTAGCCTTTTCTCTTTGGCCATTGGGAAAAAATAGTTATTAATACCCCATACTACTGATATAAAAGACCATGATACGCATTGACCATACATCTTAACTTTTGTATATTTACTTTTCTTTTTCTTTAAATTCAGAAATCATGATTACTTCTTTTTTCTATATGTTTTATTAATCTTGAGAAATAAACTGGGGAAAAGGTGTAATGTGTGAGAACTCAAACTAATTTATTCCCATGTATTTTGTCTCATTGTAACCAAATCTGTTTGGATTGGACTTTCAATTTTTTAACATAATGTAAAAAACTTTGGTTTTGTTTGAAAAAAATACTATATAATGCTTTCTCAGAATTTATCATTGTGAGCTGCTATATTACCTATGTCTCAAATTATAAAAATTATTGTATATGATTTAAGTTTTAGAGAATGTTCTTTGCTCTCAGTTTATTTTAAACTTAACAATAATTTGTAAATATTTTTAATAAGTATCTTTAATTTCTTGGATGCAGTCCGGCAAATTACTACATTTTAACCACAAACACAGTCAAACAAGTATTTTTTATAGTTTTCTTTTGTTTAGGGGAAATCCCTGATAAATAGTATCTGAAAGGTATTGACAGTTCTATTCAGTTTACATTTCGAATTTTATGAGTTACTGAGTTTTTTACTCATATCAGCAGAAAGGCAGCTGACAGGTTTATATCATATCAGAAAATATAGTTCTTAAAAAAGTTTTTAATGAAACAAAAGGTAAAACTTTGTTTAGTTTTAAGTATTTCTAATTTGTTTGTAACATTTTACAACTGAAATGTAAAGAAGTTTTTGGCAGTTCGACAAAAGCTTTTAGACTTATATTCATTAGTGTTCCACTTCAAAATAACAAAGAAAATGAAATATTCTGTTTAAATCTTGTGCTATATTAAATGAGTTTGTGGTTAGTTAATAAACCAAGTCACTCCCAATATTTAAATTTGAAAGTAAAACCAAATTTCAGTTCAAATGTTGTCTAGGACAAAACTTGGCCCTGAAGAATGCTTTGCTGGCTGGACAAAGGGCTCTTAAAGTTATACACAAATACATGCTCGTATGGGCCAAGTATGTAAATGGCTACTTAAAGCTTTAGTGCCATGTGGGCCTTTGAGCCATTTGAGCAAAACCTTTTGCATTTATTTCCACGCGGTCTGTGAGCAAACGAATTGTAAACTTTTGTTGTTGGTTGCCACTGTGCTGCCACGTAGTAGTTCCTGGGGGTAAACATAGCACTGATGTGCAGGTTGCCAGGTAGGATGGCAGGGAATGGAAGCAGTCATCATAGTCCTGGCGACAACGACACGGATGCTGCACTTGGGGTTGATGATGATGATGATGTTGACAATGAAGGCACTCCTTCTGCTGCATCTGGATGAATGCTCGACGAATTTCCGTTTCAAATTTGAGAAAAAAAAAACTAAGGAAAATAAATAAAGAAGAAGAGACAAACTAACGAGCTTCGGCGTCGGGAGGATCACACCTCGGGGTCTCTGTCATTGCCGCCAATTGTGAAGGCATTGCTCTGGTGTCTGTGTCTGGTTCCTTCGGCGCTTTGACTCAATTGCAACCGAACCGGATATACAGCAATACATGGAGCAACTTTTGCTCTTAAAGTTTATCTAATCGAAAGCTGCCATTGAGTTAAAGCATCAATTTCAAATCATTTCAGCGCCACATTTTTTCACCAATCATTTAATTTTTTTTTCCAAGCCTTAAAGTAGGCAATGCCTCTTTACGACTCTGCAACGTCAACAAATCTTTGCCAGCCACAAAATCCAAATGGCAATTAACTCATTTAGCTGCAACGTTGCCAGACTACAAAACAGCAAGTGGAATTTTTATAGCCAAATGCGATTTTATTGCCCTGGTTTTGGTTTCTCCAAAGGAGACAAGTCGCGTCTCATTAACAGTCGAAGTCGTTAAGGAACACATTGTACAGTACGACAGAATACTACAAGACTATATACAAGCTAATGCCATTTTTTCGGTATAACTACGTAATGGTGATGAACCGCCATTCTCCAATCTTTGCTCTCCACTCCACTCTCCTTTCTCTCGCACTCTAAAAGAATTAATAGCCAATAAAAATTGCGCTAGAAACTCGGCTCCAACATTTTTCCTGTCAATGCCATGCTATTGAAATTGGAGAAGAAAGTCACGGGAATAAGGAATGTTATTCGACTTTGCGACAGACAACAGTAATTATGTAAGCAAATAAAAACAAAAAGCAGAAAAGCTCATTCCAGCTTAACACATTTTGAGTATAAATTTTAGATATAACACATGTGAAATATTCCAAATAAATGGTAACGCTGAAAAGTACTTGTACTAAGGTTTTAAATGTTAGACAAAAGGATACTAATAGATGAACTCTATAATCCAAAAAGGTATACTCCGTATCAGCAGAATCCTCTACTATGCTTAGTACTAAAGTTGAAATGGCTCTGTTCAAATCATCATCAATTTAAAATAAGTACAAAGTTTCGTCATAACAAACGATATCTATTTCACTCATTCTTATCGATACGAACTTAGCCAAATTTCAATATACAGTGAAAACTTGATAATTTGTTCCATGACAAATGGAAAAGAAGCTGGTAGTTCCTTTAAAAACTTAGTTATAGAAAGCTTTTTACGTAAATAAATGGAACACTAAATTGAAATGAAGCAAGCAAGTCGTCCCTGCCGACATTGAGTATACCCTGTACCTACTAGTTATTATATTGAATAAAGTCAAACACCCTCGAAATAGCGATTAATTTCATAAAAAAATTTCTTTAGCATGCCGCAACAGCGAACGCATGCTATCTCGCTCACTCTTTCCAGCTAGTGTCGCCTTGGCAATTCAGTTCAAAATGCACATTCGTATATCTCCGATATTTATTGTCCGATTTCGACTAAAATTGGTCAGATGATGCATATTAGTCACATTATTAGGTGTGCCAAATAAGAATCTGATTCCTTAAAAACTGCTCTAATAATTCTTTTTTTCTGAATTGCGGGGGCGGAAGTGGGCGTGGCAAAAATTTTAAACTCTCTTGATCTGCGTAGTCACTAGACAAATGATCGAACAACCTCAAAATCGCAATCAATTCAAAACAAAATTCCCCTTTACATGCAGCAGCAGCGAACGCATGCTATCTCGCTCTTTCTCATCTGCCAATGCCGCCTTGGCATTTCAGTACAAAACGGATATAGGCATATCTTCGATGTTTATTGTCCGATTTCGACAAAATTTGGTCAGTTGGTCCAGTTTGGGTATATAATTAGGTTTACCAAGTCAGAATACGATATCTTGAAAGCAGCCCTAGTTATCGTTTTTTTTTAAATTGCGGGGGCGGAAGTGGGCGTGGCTAAAATTTGAAACAAACTTGAACTGCTTTGACATTAGACGGATGCTCACACCAAATTTGGTAGCTCTAGCTCTTATAGTCTCTGAGATCGAGTGGCTCATACGGACAGACGGACGGACAGACGGACAGACGGACATATTTCAATCGACTCGGCTGTTGATGCTGATCAAGAATATATATACTTTATTTTTATTATGGGGTCGGAAACGCTTCCTTCTGCCTGTTACATACATTTTAGCGACTTTAATATACCCTTTTACCCTTTGGGTATAAAAAGTAAGTCCTCTGCAATTTCAGACTTTTGGGATTTTACTGTATTGATCGGAAGAGTTTGGTAGTAATTTAAGATATAATACTACATGCTGATTGAAAGGGATGAGATGCAGCATGGAGAGGGAGATATGTCTTATTGAAATTGCCTATCGATGCTGATTAGCAGAAATGATCTAAGACAATACTTTTATTTAAGATCCAATACTGTCACCACTTTCAAAAAGTGCCAAGAATTCATTTTAATGGTTATTATAAAACTGCAGCACAGTTTCCTTTAACCTTAATCCGTGTCCTTTTGTTCATTTTTTGAAAAAGCGTGCCTTATGGTACTTTTCATGGATTATAAGCAGAGTATGAAAATGAATTAAAGGCAATTTAGCTATGAGGGGATTTCTAAAGGACTCCCAGACGACGTCATTACTCCCTGAAGCTATTGAACTAATTGCAACAAGGCGTATACTTAATATCAATAAATAAATAATAAATTAATGTACCAAGGGCATGCATAATATAAATCACCCAACCCCCCCTAACACTCTCTGCCCACTGACTATATATGTGTTAAGTTACGGACATGGAGATGGACATGGACATGCAGTCCCAAGTGCATAATGGGGACAGGAGCTCTTTATTGACGTGCCAACATCCGCATGGACTTTGAGCCTTGAGGCAATGTTATTGAAAAGGAATTTCTTTTTCTTTCACTGTTTGCTGTTTTCATAGTAAACAGCTGCACGACGAACGAGCGAACAATCGACCTTCAGGGACTGTGACTTAAACGCTATGTCCGCTGGGTAATGGAAAGGACTTCAGCTTTGGGCCCCTCCTGATTAACGTTCGGTTGTTGCAGCTGCTAAGCGCTTCGACAAGAAAGCCGTTACCATTACCGTGACTCCCCTTGCTGCTTCCTGCAAGTGCCTTTGATCTGCTTGCGTCATTATGAGGACCGGAGGAGCAAAATAATAATAATGAATAAGCGGCACAGAGTGTGCCAAAGGCACAAAGCACTCGCACCAGCACCAGCACCACCAAAGCAAAGAGTGAATGTAAAAAAAAGCACACGGAATTGAAGGGGAACCACCACATAAAAAACTTAACAAAATCCCCTTGAAGTGCTCGGACAAGGCACTGAATACAATGGCCTCCATTTGCTGGCTGGCTTGCTGGCTCTGACTTGGGCCAAGAAAATGCCAACAAGCAACAGCTGCTGCACCCCCTCAATGGAGCGGGGGTTGTGCAGGCGGGATTGAGAAATAACCAGAGTTTGCTTTTTGCGGTCTTAAAGTGTTGAAACTTATTGTGAGAAATAAAAAAAAATTTAAATGCATCTCTAAATGGGGGAACATTCTAAGTTAGCTTAGGCAAGAAAAAAAATAAATGAAATTTTATTTTAAGCAATAAAATTGGGGAAAATGAAAATTCTAAGAAATATATTTTAGTATGAAGCTAAAGACGAGAAAAAAAAATTTAACGTAAAAACAAATAAAAAGTATTCTGCAAAATTAAGAAATATTTTAATAGAGGAATTCGGTGGGCTATTTGGGGAGTTTAAATTTAAGGTTTCTATTTGACAAATAGAAATTTGATTAAATCTCAAGGCCGACTAGATATTCAAACAAGAATTAAACTTTAATAATAATGTTCAGTAAATTCGAAGTGACTTTCATATAATATAGATATAGTGCTTCCCACTTTTCACTGTGTAAGTCGAAGTCAAAATTGATTCGCAATATGTATTATGAGTTCCTGTTTTGTTATTTTTCGTCTTAAGTTGATAACTAAATAAGTAATATTGCAAACTTTTCCGAAAGGCACAAAATTCTATCAATTTATAGAAAAAACTAACTACAAGTCAATTTCGTTTATATATACTATATATGTACATACATAGTTATGGGTATCACATGACCTCTTTATTACCTATAATAGATGAACCATTTGATTTACAACTCACTTCCTTTTTTTGTTAGCAAACACATTAGAGTCTAAAGGTTTCTTTACCTTATGGGTTGGAGAAGAAAGGGAAACTTTCTTATTTTCCCTCAGAAAAGTTTTCACTTTCTTTCGGATACATAACGTTTGATGTTGTTGGGAAGGCAAAGGCATACCATGTCAATATTATTTCGCCTCTCTTTTTCTTTACAAGCCATTTACGTAATTTGTTATTACCTTAGCCATAAACCAAAAAAAAGAAGAAAAAGAACAAGGAGGAAAAAATGGCTAACGGGTTGCCAGGCAGAGCGAGAAATGGATGGAACGGATTCATTTTGGATTTAATGGTCTGAAACAATTTCGAAAGAGTTACCAGAGTCCGCTACCCTTGAAAATCCAAATAAGGCAAGGGAGATACACTTAGCAGAATTAGGCGGCAAATCTTCTCCATAGTCTTAACAGTCGGAAGATGTTTAAATAGCATAGATTAAAATTTAATTGGTTACTCTAAAAAAAAGAGATAAGGAAGGGCATAAAGAAAGCTTTCACGCTATAGCACACACAAATCAACATAACCCACATTTAAGTTAGTGTTTCGCAATTGCTCTTTCAGTCTTTTTTCATCTCTGTTTTTTATTTTTATTCGTTTTTTTGTTTTTTACACTGGCCATATTTTAATTAGTCTAATTAAAAGCCATATTATATTACAAATGAAGCCGAGAACGGAGAACAGAATGGAGCAAAGTTAAATGTAATTATAAAGCACTTGCAAAAGGATTTCGCTTGTTCGCTTTTCCAGACTACCACAACCTGGACCACAGATAGACGGACGGAAACACGGTCCGACAGAAGGACATAAAGAATTTGTCTAACATGATGTGGCATGGCAATTAAACTGATTAGTTAGGTAAATATATTTTACATCTAAAAGTTGCTGAGATACATAGACAAAAGTTGTAGCAAAGACTATAATTATTTGGCAACACATACGTGTACCTTTGTATATATCGGAATGGTTGTATTTATCTTTATTATATAGATTTAATGTGATTAGAGTTTTGCATATAAACTTGGTAATCTTTTGCATAAAATTCTGCACTATGTGATTATATATTTTGTTTTCTTACCTTACAACTGTAGACTCCATCATCGATTCGACTAGCTTTGGTCACACCCAGAATTGCCGTATAGACATCTTTCGTTTCCGGTGGCAATACAGTTGTCCAAATTTCTCTGAAAAAATGTATACAAAGTATAGATATCATTTAAGGCATGTTTGAAAACTGTATTCGAATGTGTTCGTGCTAATTAGCAGCCACTCTCGCTTTTTGAAAATCGTATAGCCACTCCAACCGAATTCCCGTAATGCCAGTCATGCATTAATTTTCACACCCAATACACGCAGCAGATGGAAAACTAGATCACATGCAGTTTGAGATTGCTTTGCCGCCACTCCCCACCATTCTCTCCACAAACACAACCACCCACACACAAACACACCCACTGTTAATTGGCATACTAATGGCAGGCCACTTATCATCCCTTTGCCCCCCCTGACCCCATCTCTTTAGTATCTATATGCACGTCCGTATGTTCATATATGAAGAGAAATCATTGCTAATGTGAAAACAATCGCGGATGCTGCGGTTCGAAGTCAATTAGCATGGAGCATGCTTCATTTTCAAATGTTCATCGAAATGTTATCGATGTCTAGTCTAGGATTTTGGTTTGTCGAATAAATGGGTCATGCATGCATTGCGATGGTTCGCTGGTTAGCTGGAAAAGATTCTCCATATACATACATAACTATATATGTACATATGTTGTTTGAAGTGGGGAATCCATCTCTGATTTATGTGGGCTATCAATATTGAATTTACGAAAGAACCAATCTGCACTAGAGAAAGATTAGTAAAAAGAGCTCTTGTTTGTAAAGAGTCCATTGACTTGTATACATGTTCGACTCGGACATATAAATACACTCTCTGTATTTTTGAAAATAGATAACAAATCGCATGGCATGCATCCTTAAGTACCTCATTACGAAGTGATTTTACTCCAACATTGTGCAGTTTAAACGTTTTGAACTCAAAATAATGCTTTTTATGGCTACCAAACATGAATTAACAAGTAATTTATTGCTGATTTTAATAATTGACCATTGAAATTTGAAAGAGTCTTGATAAAAACAGTGCGTAGTTGAAGGAATTGACGAGTATAAAGACCTCTATATCGAATTATTGTCAGAGGTTGATTCATTTCAAATGAATTGGTTTTGATCTCTTTTTAATTTTCAGTTATGAAATCTATTTTTCTTTGGATTACAACAAACAATCAATATAAAAAACCACGGGGGTTACACACTTACAAATAATATTTGATTATTCTCTATAATAAAGTCCTATAATTTTTCAAAATTGTCCACATTGCTTAAAAGTTTTATCAATTTGAAGACTAAGCAAATCCTATTCAATTGGGCGGCACTATACAGGAGGGGTAAGACATTTCGCTGTAAAAGTTCAATCTCTGGAACACAATGAAGAAGTTATTTATCACTTTGACACACTAATTGTAGTTATGTATATGTATGTGTGGAAGTGTGTATGTATGTATAAAATGTAAGAAACAAAAAAGTTTTCTTTCGAGAACTTTTCCTTTTTATATTTCCTCTGGGATCTGTATATTATAGTTTCCGAATATTGCCAAAATTTGGTGAAACGTCGTAGACTTGTATAAAATTGATTAACATCGAGTTTGTTTGCCAAAACTTAAAGGACCCTAGAGTTTGCAAAACAAAAACCTTTGTTTTCCCATCGATTGTTGTCAATCCAAGAATTAAGCTTACGTTATGTGTAAAAAGTTTATAAGCCAAGTTTTATTTAAAAAAGTTTAAAATTTGCTATTTAACAATAGACAAACAAACGGACGCGGTTATATAGACTCTCCTATTGATTAAAAGTTGATACACTTTGCTTGAGTATTACAAATACCTAAAGAGTTCATTTATAGCCTCAGTATAATTAAAAAAATTCTTTTATTATCAATTCAATTTCCTATAAATTCCGTTAAAGAAATGTTTAAATCGACTGAGAAGCAATTAACACAATTGGATTAGTGGAATATGTTGATTTTTAGATTTTGTCATGTTTGATTTATTTATAATCGGCTTATTACATGTCTACATATGTATGTAAAATTGGCCTGTCACTCCTCCTCTAGCTCTCCTGTGAGATTAACTAATTGCGAATTTGAATTCAACTCGTCAGCTTTATACAAAACTTTTGCAAACAATATTAAAATGTGCTAAGCCTATCAAGCTGCCTTCTCTGCATTGGAATCCTCTGGAGAAATGTTGCAAATCAGTTTGCACACCTTGATGGGAATGGGGTAGAATGGGCTAAGTGGTGAGAAGAAGCCCAAAAACCAAAAAAACCAAATTCCTTCCAACTGGCAACAACTTAAGTGCTGTTTGAGGTTTTCGTGGCCAACAAACAGGCACAAAAGCAGGAGCAGGAGCAGTTACCTCCCATCTTTCTTGCCGCTCGATGAGTGCATTTCACTAATAACTTTTACGCATGGATAGAGCTGACGTCACAAGTGCCCGAAAAGCCGCATAAAGCGAAAGTGCAGTAAAAGCAGCGGCAGGGTTTGCAGTAAACCACTGGATCTAGAGAGCCTTCGCCACTCCAAAAAGCTCTGGCCTCAAGCTATTTACGGGGTGTAATAGTTAAAAATGCCTCTCAAATGTGGGCAACAAGGTGAGCTGAGGTTGAAAATAAAAGCAAAAAACAGGGCGGCCAGAGGGAACGGGGACTGTGTACGTTGGTATGTATATTTTTCCTGGGCATACAAAGCACTTAACCTACAATTTTACTAATGGCCCATGGCACAAGAATCTTCACAGTGTACCATATATGCAGATATACATATGTATATGTATGTATATCTCTATCTATCCATCGAACGAGCAAGCGAACCGACCAACACTTGGGCACTTGCACTGACCATCGCTGTGCACCTTCAAAATCAATTAAATGGCAACGGAAGTAATAACATTCCATGCAGGAAGTGCGTAATGGCAGTAACAGCATCAGCCAACCACAAAAACAGCAAAAGCAAACTTCTGCCCAACTCGCTTACTGCAAATGAGCAGCTGGAGGAGCACAAACAACATCATCAACAATGGCAATGATGCACAGGAAACTGCTTGCTGCCTAATACAATTACAACAACTAAGCGTTACGGCTAGAAATACGGCCAAAGATAAATCCCCCGCAAAATGGTACCATAGCCATAAGGGCATCTATCTACATGATGTGGAATAAACGACCAGACCAGCCCATTGCTTTGATTGTAAATGTCCGTGACGCGATTTCGCTCAAGTGATCAACGTTAGTGCATCAGTGTGTGCATCTCTCTTGGTGGAGTCATATCAAGAGTTGTGGTTACAAAATGCATTTCCAACTTTCCCACACTCAATGCGAACATGGAAAACGCCTGTTGTAAAGGACTCGCAAAATGCATTTAACGTAGAATTGCCAAACTACTTGATGTGTATTGGTGTTTCTGTTGGTATTGCAGTCAGTTCGAACGGGAACAACAACTGCTCAATGTGAAGAAGAGCTCTGACGTTGATTTTTGGTAGCAGATATTGGTTATTTAACAGGCAAGCGTTAGAATATTTGGCATAATATGACGATCTTTATGTGTATCTTTATTATATAGAAACTTTATATATGTTGCAAGGATTGAAGATAGTATAGGAAAGCTGTGTCTTTTAAATTACTTTATCATAGACAAAACTGCATTATATAAAAGTTCACCCCTAAGGAAATTCGACGTACAATATTTCTTACATCGTCCCACAAATACCCTTTTCTTTTGTGTTCAATTTGACATTTTATTCTGATAACCCTTTAATAAAAAGTTTGGTTACAATCAAAGTTTTGAGTCAATTGTTTCTATTGTGTGACATAGTAGTAGTCCAATCCAATTGATTTCGACAAATATGCTGTATCGATGGGAATCTTAAATATGAAGTTGGATCTAAAAAACTGATGGTCAAGTCAAGCCCAATACGAATCAAATCAAGCACGAAGAGAATCTGTTCAAAAACAGTTTTCTCTTTTTGCTCTTCGTGGTCTGAACTGGGATTGTAATGTTAATTTACCATCGTACTTTTTACTTGGCCTTCCTTCTCTTACTAATCGTAGATTAATGCTTGGCGTCATATTCATGCACAAGCTTCTTAATGGGGATGTAGACTCACCTGAGCTATCGAACCAAGTAAATTTAACAGTTCCTTGTAGACCTACCGTAGTTCAAATTTAATCGAGAATTTCATAATATATATACACTAAGTATCTTATGTATATGATTACGTCTCCATTGATTCAGCAAGCACACACACAATTGATTACTGCATCTCAAAGTCCAAGAAGAACAATAATAAATTTAGTATTTGGTTAACAATAGTATAATCAATTTCGTATTGATAATATTTTGAACAAGATAAGATCAAATCCTGCTGATTGCGATTGGATCAAAGCCAAAAGTGTTTTTCTTTGTTGTGAATATACAGTTTTATATAAGATAGATTTTGTTTTGCTAAAGGCAAAAAAAGAAAGTCCTCTATAAATGTTGAATGTGATTGAAAAATAGCGAGCCATAAACATAAAAACAGAGGCGCTCTCAAAAAAAAACAACCAAAAAAACAGTGTGCCGAGTGATGAAAAATTAGTTGAGGGCCACACATAAATATGCATATCATCATATGTTGTGGCAGGCGACACATAAAAGCCAACAATAACCATGAAAATGACTCAAAGCTATGGTTGATGTTTTTCCTAGAGCAATGGAATGAGAGGAAGAGTGTGGAACAGCGAGAGGTGCGTATGGGTATTTGATTTTTATGTGGCCAATGCGAAATATAACCGCAAAAGACCCCGGAGCAAAGTTCTAGGAAAATGTACATATACAAATATACATATATACATACATACATATATAGAAATCCTTCGGAAATGCTTTTATGAGTTCATAAAATGTCCATCTATGTAGGTGTTTATTGTTGTTGTTCTCGGCCGTGTTGTATTATTTTGGTTTGTACTCGACAAATTGAAATTGTGAAGTTACTTTTTCTGCTGAGTGTTTTATGACATGTCCATAAATATGAATACAGCCACCAAAACGAAAAACAAAAAACACTAACAAGAGAACACAAAAACTCAAAGGAAATGCATTAAATTTGCAGGCCCAACCATAACTTGATTAGACATGGCCCAAAAGAACAGAAAAATAAAATAGAAAGCACACGCAGAATTTCAGATTCATGCTCGTCCATTTTAGGGACATATAGAATATATAAAAACTTTATTAAACGCAACTACGCATAAAAATAAAACGATGACAAAGTACGCGACATTCTCCACGATGTCCTTTGGCCCCATGTTGGCCATTTTTTTGTGTTCGGGACAGACCAGTGCCGAAGTGCGGACGGGACCAACAACAATTCGCTTCAAGTTGTAGCAAATTTCATTACAATCGTAACAAGAAAACGTGTCTCAACAACTAAATTGGAAAAAAAAACCAAAAGGCAAAGAGAGAAATCATAAGAAGAAATAGCGCAGCATCAGAACCAAAGGCTTGATTGGTTTTCCTTTTTCTTCTTCTGCCCAACGCTTTTCTGCTTTTAACTTTTCTCCCCAATCTGCGCGCTGCCATTAAGTAATTTTTCTCTTAAAGCCATATTTTTTTGTCTTCCGTTTTTTTTTTTTTTCGTTGCGGTAAAGTTGAATCATTTTCATATTTTGTCCGCCTAAGACCAATAAACTATGCTAGCAAAAAAAAAAGAGAAAACCCTCCCAAATAGTTTTACCCCAAACACCCTAAAATGTGTCTCCATATTATTTGCCCCTTGGCATATTTCTGTTCTAGCATTTTTTATACCCTTGCAAAAAGGGTATATTAATTTTGGTCAGAAGTTTGCAACGCATAGAAGGAAGCATCTCCGACTATATAAAGTATATATATTCTTGATCAGCACGACGAGCTGAGTTGATATAGCCATGTCCGTCTGTCCGTCTGTCTGTCTGTCTGGATCAACAGCTTCTCCTCCGAAACCCTTAAAGCTACAGAGCTGAAATTTTGCACCCAGTCTTCTTTTTGCTGCAGGCATTGTATATCTCAGAATCATCCCGATCGGATGACTATATCATATAGCTCCCATAGGAACGATCGGTCGAGAATAGAGTTAAGCCTTCATAACTCTGTTGGTTTTCAATCAAATATTACAAAATTTGTTGTTTAAGAGTTTGGTATACTTTCTAACATATCCACCAAGTTTAATTAGAATCGGTTGACTATATCATATAGCTCCCATAGGAACGATCGGTCGAGAATATAGTCTCAGAGCAATAACTTGGGTGTTTGGAAAGTGATTGTCACGAAACTTGGTTTTTGGAAGTTTAGTATATATAGAAATGTCTATGCTAAGTTTCAGCAAAATCGGTCATCTATATGCTATAGCTCCCATAGGAACAATCGGGCCAAAAAAAATTTTTTTTGTCGAATTACTTTTTTTCTCAAGCTACGAACATTTAATGTATGTTTGACTTGTTTCATATGCTTTCTAATGATTTTGTCACATTATAAATGTGTAATTGTTAAATAACAGTTTGCAAGGGTATACGAACTTCGGCACGGCCGAAGTTAGCCCATCCTTCTAGTTTTTTTGTTGTTTTTGTTATCTTGACGGCATTTCATTTTAGCCCGTCTCCTTTCTCCCGTTTTTTGTCTCCTTTATTTTTTTTTTCTTTTTGTTTAGGTCAAAATTGCATCTATCTTTCCTTATTTTTCTGCTGACAAGTTGCCTTTTTCCTTGTCTTTTTTTTTATAGGTTATGTGTTCAAGAGAAGGCTCACAAATTGCGTGTGTATTGTATGTGTGTGTGTGTGTTTGTGTATCAGTGTATGTGTATGTAGTGGTGTCAAGGTGTTAGTGAATCTTATTCAAATTTCCCGCTAATCAAATGCTGCGTGAGCAGCATGACAAAATAAACCGGAAAGATCTAAATATCTATAGCAATTCACTTGGGATCTGGACGGAAGATAAATTGGATTTGCTTATGGCAAGAACTTTGAATAGATTTTCTCTTTTCCACAAATCTTATCCACATTTAACCGAATATTCTTTTACTATTTCAAACAATTTACAGTTACAGCTTTTTGAAAATTAATCGATTTTGGGGAAATATTATTCACTGGAACATTATTTCCATTTTAATACAATTAAGCTTGAAAATCTGCAACAAAGTTAAATTTTAAGATAATTTAAACAGTGAAGGAAAGGATTTATCTTCAGTTCATCACAAAGTTCCTTAGTACTCCAAAGTTTTTTGGCCATTCAATCCAAAAATAAAAGTGAAGGATTAGATTTCATATGTCTTTGGATTTAAATTTTAATGCTGAAATAACCAAACAACCTTTTTCGATTAGACAGAATTTTCCTTACAAGTTGAATACAGATCCGTTCCAAATCGATAACTAAATAATCTATTAAGTTTCAAAGTTTGGCATTTAAGGTAAAAGGAATATTACATAGAAAAACAGGGTTTCTCAATAAAAATTATACGTTTTTCAATTCATTTGGAAACGGGAACATTAATTCAATTTAAAATATTCTTTGGGACAGTACTGATAGATTGATTGAATGCCACTAAACAGTAGAGCTTTCTATTCAAATTTACAACAAGTAGCAGGAAACTAAGTCCAAAATAATATAATTACTTATCCATGAATAATATTGTTTATCCTTTTCTGGTTTGTGTGGTGCTCGCATGATAAAGTCCTTTATTGGCATTAAGCAAAATCACAAAACACGTACAGCAAATCCTTAAAGATAAAGTGTTAGTTATAGATAGTTCGATATTAGCCATATTTGTTAACGTTTGAGAAACAATTGCACTTGCACTAGCTGCAAGTGTTAACAGGAATGTAACGAACAATTGAACTAGTTACTGTTTATTGAATGTATCTAATATTTTTGGGGGAATCCCTCCATATTGTGGTGTAGGTGCGGCTTGGTGATTTAGTTTCGTCGGGTTGTCCCCTCAATGCTTCCTCATACTCTGATTTGCCTCTTTCCAGCCGATCAACTGCCTCTGACGGCCTAAACGCGTTTGGGCGGCTTGCCACGACAGCCAAGCCCAAAGAATTGTTTCCATTTACGGAGATTGCCACGCGCAACCGCCAGACGTCGCCAGCTTCATTTATCCGTCGCTGTGCCAGCAGGATT
Source organism: Drosophila austrosaltans (assembly GCA_035045865.1). Lineage (NCBI taxonomy): Eukaryota > Metazoa > Arthropoda > Insecta > Diptera > Drosophilidae > Drosophila > Drosophila austrosaltans. The sequence continues at coordinate 563,947 of JAWNOQ010000200.1, forward strand.
CGCCTCACCACCATCTTCACCTGCTGCTGCTGATTCCGCCTGCTCAATGGCCTTGGCAGCACTGGGATCCGCAATGCTGCCAAAGTAGTTGCCAGTGGGTTCAATGTCCACCACACGTTCCACATCGTCCAATTTAGGTGGTGCTGGCACCGTGACCATGAGTATGCCATCGGCAGAGAATGTGGCCCTTGCCTGGGTGGCGTCGTAGTGCCGGGGTAGCTTGTAGCAGCGGGAAAATTCCCGAGTTATGCACAGCTGTCCCTTTTCAGCGCGATCATCGGATTGTTTGCCCTCCACACAGATGGTGTCACTGTTTTTGGCCTTCACAGTCAGTTCGGCCAGTTGAAAGTGATGGACATCGAGTACTACCTTAAATGTACCGCGACCCAATGAATCCGGCTCTGTGCCCGTCTCAATGACCACACGTCCAACCAAGCACGAGCCATGACACCAGGCACTATCGTCCATACGCAAATGGAAGTCCCTGGCGCAGACATCTAGCTCGTGGGAGAGATAATATCTACGCTGGCGGCACTTGGACTCACCAGTGAACCAGTGACGCCGCGGCGGCCAATGATAGTGAGCACCGCCATGCTCGTGCTCGTGCTCCCAATCCCAGTCCCAATGAATGGGCATGGTTTCGGTTGCGGTTTCGTTTTCGTTCGTTGCACACGGAACAAACGCGTTGATTTTTGGCCTAAGTCACCAAAAAAACCGTTGTCCTCTGCTCTACTCCACTCCAACTTAATAACTGAAAGCCAACAATTCAATCTGCTAACTACACAACTGTACCCACTAGTCGTACCTAGACCCAGGTAGCAACTGCCACTGGGCTCTATTCAGAAATCCCTGCAATGCCGTGCATAAATTTTGAAGCCATAAACCCCCAACCCCCTTTTACCACGAGCACGCATAAAATGTTAGCCAGTCAGTCACTCAGTCAGTTGGAAACTAGAGCGCAGCTTTGTTTGATCAATATATCCATCACCACGAATCCACCAGCCCACCAATCCACTTGCCCACCAACATGGCAACACAATCAATTCGAATTCCTTTTAGCTATTTTTGTTGCACAAATGGCGCTACTGGAATCGGAAACAAGTTGCAAACTATTATTGCAATAAAGCCAAATTATGAAGAAAACGAGTGTAAAGGACTGTGTGTGTGAGGGCCGAACCACAGCAGCAGCGACCACCAAGTTTATGCAACTAATTGTGGCATTGTCGCCTTACTCAACTCTTCCTGTGAGTCTGCACCAGAAAAAAAAGAAAACTTGAGAGACAAACATGGCAAATGAAACTAATGAAAATCGTGACCCCCATTCGGCACGTAGTCAATGTATTTGCACATATACTGTCACAAATACAGGGTGTTCATTCAATTAAAGGAAATTTCTATTATTAGACATTTCTATCTTGAGATTATTTTGAATAAAGAATGTAAGTAGTTTTACTTCAGGTATTGAGTAACATATTTTGGATTTCACATTAATTCACTTTTGTCATTGGCACCCTGTATTACTTTTGTGTATGGCAAATGTACTAAAGGAGCTGCATTTGTCCTAGACAACGCCAATGTTGTGTTGTCAAGACAGTTTGTCCTCTTTGTAGTTGTTGCAATTGCTGTTGGCCCCGAGTTGAGCCAATTTGTAAAATATACGAAATATATTTTACTTATGTCTCAGACAAATCGAGGATAAGGGGTTGGGTTTTAGTGGGGGCAAGTGGTGGAGGGGGTGGCCGTCTTGCAATTTGGCTGCTAAAATTGAATTTTTGCTTTGGCTTTTAAGCAAGTTTGACAAATTTTTTCTGAAGCAAGCCAACAGTGACTACAACAGAGTAGCACAGTAACTGGAGAGGGTACGAGAGGGAGATGTCGAAAATGAAAGGAGCTGGCAGGATGGCAAAGGGTAAAAATTGCATTGAAGTTAAAGCATCAAATGTGCGTGCTTATCTGGGACAAAGAAAAAGGAGATTCTTCTTTGACTTGCAGTTTTACAGTGTTTGCAGAGCCACGAATGGCTAAAAAGATTGAGAATACAACTCCATAAAGAAATCGATGAAATTGAAATATCCATTGGAAACTAAAATCAACCGGTTTAACTGACAATCAGTTTACACATGATTGCAACTGACGTCAATTTTCTACATTCTCCATTCACGTGTTTAAGAAATTAACAATAGCTTGCTATGTAAAATTTAAATGAAAAAAAAATCCATTTTAACTCATTGGACAAGTCAATTTGACTTCAGTTCGGAATTGTATCTTAAACTGCCCACATCCTTGTAGTTTTCGTTTTCTTGAGGGGAATCTTAAAAAAGTTCACAACAGAAAGTAAGTCAAGTAGTGTGAAAAACAAACTGAAAACAAAACAAATATTTACCCAAGTGCCTAGGGCAAAAGCTTTAAGTAAATAATATTATTAACACGGCGTTGCTACACTTAAGGGAAGGAATTTCCTTCCCTTCGTTAAGTAAACTCAATTAAACCTATAATGAATGGGATGGAAATTATTAAGTGTTTTGAATGAGTGTTTTGGCCCAGTTAGTGAAAGTTGCAACCCATGTCTAGTTGTTGTGACAGCTAGGGCAACTCAAGGTGAATGAAAAGTAATTCCAATGATTAACCCAACCTTCGATTACGTACAACCATTAGCCAAATCTCATCTCGATGGATCAAATCAAAACATTTCATGTATTGAAAATGACTTCCGCTGATTTCAATTAGGTGACTTCGCGTACCTACCTAAGGAACCAACCGATGACGACAATTTCGTCCTTGTTGGCACACATGTTTCTTGATGATAAATTACAGTTACAATCTCTCTCTCTCTCTCTCTCTCCGTTTTTCCCCCGCTAGGCAGTGAAATCAAGCATTAAAAATTTACTTACTTCCGGTTATTTTAGTACGCAAAAGTAAAGTCAACCAAAAACTAACTAGAAGATGGTAAAAGTAGATGGACGAATGGATAGATGGACGGACAGATGGACCTAATGTTTAGTCGTTTGTGTAATGCGAAGTTAGTAAATGTCCAAATGAATGACTTCACTTCACTTTAGTTAAAATATTTACTCATATTGCTACATCCCACAAAATGGAAAGCCCAGGATGGGAACATGTGTTTGTGGCTTTTTGTACATCCAGCAATTTTTTACACATCAATGCTTTCAAGTGGCCCCGGTACAGGCACAGGCTCATGCCCTTTAGCATGGATGTGGGTATGGATAGGAATAAGGATGTGGATGCAGTGGCTGGGCTCCCTTCAGAAAAGTACATGTAGAGGTTTTTCTGCATAAATATGCATAGTAAAAGTAATCACAATTTCGGTTAGAGAATGCAAAACCATGTAAAGAGTTCTAATATTGGTTATCTGAACTGTTTTCCCATAAAAGGGTTTATTTCTTAATTGAGAAAGATGACCATGGCCAATCAAAACATTGGTTTTCATAACTATGCACATATTGGTATATAGATAGAGTTTTTGGTCTCATCTATATGTGGACTTGTGCTTTGAGATAAATTTTAAACAATTTAATGCTAGAGTTGATACTAAAATTTAGTCAAATTTCTTGCTTTAATAATTTTGAATAATAAAATTGGGTAATAATATTTGTTTGCTATATATAATTGACTTTAATTTAAAATATATGGATACTGACTTTCAAATTAACGCCAGCTATGTAGTTTGGCATTTGAATCCTACTATACAAGTACATGTTCATTTATTACATTAATTATTTTATAATTGACTAAAATTCAATGTGACAATTTCATGCTTTTGTTTTTTAGACTTAATCTTTGAATCCTGTCACTTGGACTGTAATAGTAATAGTTACAGAAAAGTTTAAAATTTTAGAACCATTAGGCAGCTTATGAATAATTTCGGGTTTTCAGCAGATTAAATTTGCTAAGGACTAAAAGTCCTTAAAGTTGACAAACTTTTATCGGAGACTTTGAAAAAAATACCTTGACATCAAATATCGCTTTCAATACTATTCTTGCATTGATTAATTTGCTTCATAGGAAAAGCACTTAGAAATTTAAAACTTGTCAAACAAAATATTTGTTAAATCAGCCTTGAAAAAGGAAAACGAAACAAACTAGCGAATTCTATTTAAACAAACTAAGCAAAACTACTTTTCTCTTAAAGTCTAAAAAAACCCTTTTTTTTACAAAAATGAATATTAAAGTAAAAGTTTCCTTGCAAAACATTGTGTTATGCTTCCTCAAGCATTGATTGACTCAATGGTATTCAACTTGCGCCATTTAAACTTTCTGCTAGCCCCTTTGAATGGGGTAAATTGTCAAGGCAACATGGTCGGTTAGTTGGGTAGAAAGGGCTGGGTTCAAATAAGTTGCCATCCCTAACGGGATTGCAGTCGCCCAAGTAACAACCACTCGTTAGTTACGGACATATGCTTTTTATGTAATACGCGAAACATTTCAAAGACGAGGCTCAAGCTTAAAGTGTGGAGGAGTTTCTCAGTATCCACATGTGTTGTGTGGTGTCCCTGCCCTTAAGTTTATGATCAATCATTCGGCTAGGCTCGCTGCGGTTACATCTCCGACTACCTTCAATGTAACTCTGTGGGTGTGTGTATCTGACAAATCTTTATCTTTTTTTCCTCTCTTCTTATTTTTTTTTTTTTTGGCTTGACTTATTTATCCTTTTTCGTCGTTTCATTTTTATTTTGCCAGCCATTTTTATGTCATGTTTATTGATGTGTAAAAGTCATAAAGTCAAATTGAACACTTGTGCCGGAAACCATCCCGGTCCTGTAAGTCCCTTTTTCGCACAGGATTTTTCTATCTTTTTTCCATCCCTCCTTTCATGTTGGATTTTATTTCATTTTAATAAAATTTTGTTTCATTCAAGTGGTAGAACGAGACTTAGTTTGAGGGGCGTTTAATGTCGGTTGGCCAACTACACAGCTGTATAGTGGTCGGGTTCTCTTTTGGAAGTTGAGACTTACCTCGTTGCCTTGGTGGCATTAACGCTGGCCCCATCTTTGAACCACTGAAACTGCATGCGTGATGAGCCCTGGGCTGTGCAGGATATGATAAACTCACTGTCCTCACGCACGGCTGCTTGCGGTTGATTGACACTCAGCTCCTGTAACGAACGCAGAGAAAAGAGAATATGGTGGAAGTGAGACAATGGTTCACTAATTAGAGATTGGTCAGTTGGGAAGTTGTGGTTTCCGTTTCCCACAGGAACAGGACATCTACTGCCAGCCAACAACAACAACAACAAATTTGCGGGTTGTCGGTTGATTCGTCGCCGTCGTCGTCGTCGTCGGTCATGTTAATGTAACTTAATTGCAGTCTGGACACCAGCCTGCATTCTGATGAGGCCAATTGTTCAGACTGTTGTTGTAGGCCATTGCCACAATTAATAAATAATTATTTTCCCGCTGGTCGTCGTCAAGTGCCAAACTGTTGACATATTAATGTGCAAATTATTAACATGGCACTTTGCTGATTTTATTCCACCAGCCCCCTCCCCCCACACTCTCTCAATCTTTTCCTGCAGTTTGGCAACTATAGTTAATAAATTATTGTTTAATATGTAACGGAAATGAAGGATTGACCAACTATGACTGTATATATATACATATATGAATCGCATCGACTCGATTTGGATATATTTACATATGATATTAAAAAATGCCATTCGGCAAAAGTCAATGAGATGGAGATGTTTCCACTTGATTGATTGGCTTTACATTGAACAAACTATTAACCAATTTTGTTTGGTTTTTTTTTTGTACTTAACATTTTTGTTGTATTCCGAAAGTGTTAAAATATTGCGCATACTTGAAAGTGTCTACATATTTTTAAAGAATAAACATTATTTTATAGAAAATTTTTAAAGAATTAAAAAGTATATAAATTTTGATTGTTAAATTTAAATTAAAGATTTAAAGACAGCCAAAACTATAATTGAAAAGTGCCAAGAACCATAATGTGTAAATACTTTTAAAATTATATTGATATACAATACTTTTATCGATAAGGAGCGAATATTTCCACTAACTGGAAATTTGCAAGTGCTTAGTCAAAACTTTTCTAGTTTAAACTCATTTCAACGATTTTTCTTTCCTTTTCTTTTGATAGATTAAGCTAAAACTTACCAGCATATTTAATGGTGGATTTTCATCAAAATGATGAAAATTCGAAACCAAGGTAAAATTTCCAATTCGTCCCCTTTCCACCATTCGAGTGATGGCCTCACGAATCCTTTGTGAGTCTCCCTTAACTCCAAAGAAATGGAATGTTATATCCAAGCGATCGGTGGCATTTGATATCAGTTCTAGATCGCTAATTTTAGTGATATTAAAGTTGCGCAAGACACGGCCAAGCTGTAAAAGAAAAGCACAAAAAATGATTCTTAGATTAGTTGCTTTTTGATATAAAGTAAAAGAAAATCCAACTGGGATTGAGACAAATTGACAGTTATTGTTACATTTGTGTCAAAGCTTCGCCCTTTAAGATTGGTTTTTATTATCCCTTTACCTTTTTTCCATGCTCCTTTTGCGCTTGCCATTGTCTTAACTGAACCAGGAAAACCCTTAACGGTTGTGCTTCGAACTTTTCCATCATTTCAAATTAATGATAATATATTCAAGCAAATAGCACCATTGAGCATTAGGCACGCATAAAAAATACATCGTCGCAGTAGTCGGCCAAGTATAAAAAAACACACAAAAGGAATAGGAGATACGTAACTTTCTTTCTATGCGGTAACTGGGTACAGTAGGCAACAAAAGGTGGAGACACTACAGTCACCTGCAAAACTCTGACACCAGAGAGTGCTTAAGCGGTTGATATTTCCTCCTTTCTCCTTGGTTTTAGTCTTATCTTTTCTTTAAGTTGAGGGTTAAAGTTTTACCCGCCGAAATTGGCTATAAAATGCAATTTTGTTTTTGCCTAACCGAAAAAAAAAAAACAGACAGTTTCTCCCGAGCTTTGTTGCATCAGCATGTGTCGTATACGCCACTCCCTTCCCAACTCTTCTTAGCTTATCTTTTGCCTGTCCAGGACTTATCCTTATTCAAATGATTATGCATTTTGTTAAAGTCTTTCGCTTCTTGCGTCTTGTTCAAGTCCTGCCGCATTCTCCACTGAGGCAAAAGTTTTTGGTAAACTTTTTTCTTTACTCTACTAAAATATTAATATTATTGAGCTATTTCTTTTATATGATGGCAGCACACAAGTCCTTTAAAGTCAATGACTGGGCGAGCCTGCCTGGACACAACAAACAAAATGCCCTAAATATTTTCCGGTACACATTTTAGGTAAAAATATTTGCACAGCTCACAGGCGGCTTACAAGTTAGTTTGCCTTGTTCCTGTCACTCTTTCAACTTTAGGCTCCATTTTCCCATCTCTCTGTCTACATACATACATATAAGAGTATATGGGGAGAAGAATCGATAGCCAAGGTGGAATGACTGAGCCAACAAAAATGCAATTTGAAGCGCCTAACTGCATTGCCGCATGTGAAATTCCAAAGAAAAATGTTGAGAAAAAATGCCGACAAAAAAATTTGTGAAATTCCTAAAAAAAAGAAGACTAAAAGAAGACCAAAAAGGAAAATCTTGGCACATGGACAATGGGCCTTGCTGAAAAATCTATACACTCTCATCCGGACGAGGTGATTAGGAATACATAGAAAAATTTTACTGTTCAAATGGTCATTCAGAATATACTATACGAAAGTGAAATTAAAAATCTATGTTAAAATGATGACAAAAAAAATGAAAAATTTAAATGAGAAAAATTAAATGAGAAATTAGAAATGGAACAAATAAGAGTTTAGTTAGGCTTAGGATAATGGCTTAATTGGGAAAATATTTTTATTTAACCAACTGAGTTTGAAGATTTTGTTGAATTGCACTAATATTAGTTTGAATACTCCTTTACCCTATTGAAGAACAAATATATTTAACTTTTGGTTCAAAAATCATCTTTAAATGTGTACAAATAGTAAAAATTGTATACCAATAATCTGCTTAAATTGAGAAGTTCATCATTCTTGATTAAAAACTAAAAACAGATGTAAAGAAAATAACAGGAACAAGTTGCTTTTTTATTAACATAATCTTTAAATAATAGGAAAATCTTTCAACTTCTCTTTGGTTCCAAGGATAAAACCAGCTAGAAATCGTATTATTAAGCTTGATTTCAGCGAGTCTTCCCTAAAATAAATAAGAGCTATCTGGTCATAACAGTAATCCTGGAGCAAATTATATTGAGATTAAAATTTTTAATTTTAATAAATTATCTAAATTTATAATATTTTTTTTTGTTGTTCCATTGAATGAAATTTTTGTAGAATGTTATTTATTACACTTTTTAGATCAAAGCAAAATTATGTTATTTTCCAATAGAAACTTTTAAATTCAAGCGAAATAACTTTATTAGCTAAATACTAAAGTTTTCTAAATTTAAATATAAAGATTGATTTTAGTAGATTTTGTTATCCACATATTGTTGTTCTTCCACACATAACTAACTTATTCCTATTAAAAATCTTTGTAAATAGTGACACTGCCATAGGAGAAGAGGTGGTTCTGAAAACCTTAACTAAACATTTGTTGTTTGTGGCAAAAGTTTCAGCTAAAAAATAAAATAAATAGCTCTCACTTCCATGGTCATAGCCAATTAGCGCTTTTAATTAGCACAACATTAAAGTTTTGGCCAAAGCGACAGGAAAATGCTGCAAGAGGCAGAGAGCTGACAACAAAAGTCAGCCAAAAGTTTGGTCTAGCTAGCAATGAAAGGCTTATTGGTAGTTATTACACTTGGTACAACCTTGAAGGCCTCCAATTGGCCTTTTACTTAAGTTTAAAATTTTAGTTACTTTCTACTACAGTTTGTTACTACTAAGTACATTTGACACAAGTGCAAATTACCAAATGCAATTCTTTTGCCCTAATTAGTGACTGGGCCAATGTAACCTTCACAGGCCACTTGTACAAATTAGAGCGCTGTGCTCCATCATTGTTAAAGGAATCTCACAAATATTAACAATGCAACATGCCAAGAAAAATGAAGAAAAAAAGAATTACCCACACAAAAGTGTAAAGTAAAGCTGGAAACATACCCATACACCCGACTTTTCCTTCTTTCGAAGCACCTATTTCCCCCAGGGATCTCTCCCCATCCACTACTTTCACAAGTGGCCCCCTTCAACGTCGCATGAAAGTAGTTAAAAAAAAAGGCGCAAAACTTCAACCAACTTGTGTAAATATATAGTTACGGAATTAATCAGAAAAAAGTGTGCACAGAATATATAGCAAGGCAGGCAGGCAGGCAAGTAAGAAAATAAATATTTTCGGTTAATATAAAAGAATTTCTCGTTGCCTTCACTCGCACTTGGTTATATTCCCCCCCCCCCCCCCCCTCATTTCCCTTTTCCCCCATCCCCTTTGTCACTTTCCTTTCCTTGTTTAATAAATATATACCGCAAAATGAAAACTGGCAAGTGGTGAGAAAAAAAAAAACAGAAAAACAAGAAAAAACCAGAAACTGTAGCAGTCAACGTGCTGCAAAGTGGCTTCGGTTGTTTGGCTTGAAAGTTCCTAAGAGGCTTGTGGAGAGCGGCCACGGGAGCAGAGCCATAGGAACAGGAATGGGAGCAGAAACTAGGACTGTTACTGGTATAAGACCTTGGGACAGGTAGGTATCCGTAGGCCCTGGGATTGTTGTGCAAAAAGTATATATTCAGTTTGTTTGCAGAAAAGTTAAGAATGGCATAAATTAAAATTATCAGCTTAAAGTCTGAGTATTTGCACAATAAGGGATAATGCAACTAGGAAGAATAGGCAACAAATAAAGTCAACAAATGAAGTTTCGTAACGAGACTTGATAACAACAGTGAGTTAAGGGACTTAATAAGAACTCTCTACCGGCTAGTTAGTAGATTGTTTGAATTGAGAGTGCAGACATGCTTCATAGTTTGTTAACCAACACTGGCAATTAATGTTACCATATTTATATTGATGAATTATAAGCTTAAAGAATGAAGGGGTAAACTAAGGTAGCAGGTCAAAAAATAAATCCACACTGAGATTGAGTGTTGGTAGGTTATTAGAATAAAATATGCGGATTTTAAAGAGCTTCAGAGATTGTTGATTAATGTGACCATATTTAAAATATGTAAATTATAAAATTGCGTCAAATTGAACTTAATTAAATGAAAATCAAAGTATATGGTTTTAATTTCTTGATTACATTTAATGAAAAAGGAATAACACTTTTTCATTACTTAAGCGGACATCCTTGTTAAAGTTTCTTGATTTTCTTTTAAACAAACTAAAAATTGCTTAATAGATTTATATTTCAATTATTCTGCTTTTATAAAGCTAACAAGTTGGCAAAGTTTGTCGAACTGTTTAAAGTATTTTGCTGAAAGTTTATACTTTCGGCTAGTCCAATAATCTTGTTTATGGAGTCGTCTTATTGGATAGGGATGCACATTAAGTTCTCCCAAGTTAACCCACATGATGTACTTTTCACATTGCACCATTTTCCTTTGCCGTTCTTATCGTGTTATCATTAAAGAATAAAAATCTCAGCTTGATTAAATCTGTGCCACTCATTTGCTACCACTTTCATATATGTACCCTGGCAAAGCCATATCCAACGCACACACATTTATCCGCAAACAGCTCTCAAGGAGATCCTGCTTAACAGCGAGGATGAAACCCCTTAAAGAGAAAGAAGACCCTGTCCTCATCTCTTTCCCCTTGTTGCTGCTCTGTGCGTAGCATTTTTATCTCAACTCTGTGCTAATGGCATTTTAATTTCGAGCAGTCAAGCCGTGAGCGAACAAGCAAAAAAAATATGTTAAGAACATTGTTCGTGAAAATCGGCCGAAGCTTCAGGATATTTTCACAGGCAGTTAAAAGGAAAAGAAATGGACAATAAAAATATGCCAAGTTAAAGAATTACGCCGAAGACTGAAAGATGGATGGGAAAGAAGAAATTGATTGTTTACATATACAATTGTTTGATAGTGGCTATTTTAATTAAGAACTTTCCAATGCAGACTCAGGCAAAGAAGTCTTCAAGTTTGCAACTATTTGGCAGCCATTTATGTGCAACGCCAAGAGGAGGCCAAAGAAAAACAAAAAAAAAAAAAACACACACACAGGACGAGAGAAAGAAAGTGAAGGCCAAGAAAATGCAAGCAAACTGTTGCCAAGTTTCTACTTCGTTTCTTTTGCTTCCTTTTTCCCTTTTCCTTTGGGCCAAGACAGATATTTGTTGTCGGCCATTCACAGCTACCTTGCCACCTAATGAGGTCTAACTGCAAAAAGTTAACAGTTTAGTTGAAAATAATACGAAACTAGATAAAGATGACAAGACACTAAGAGAGGGTTACTACGAAAATATTGTCGTCTAACAATAAATTTTAAAGTAAGGATCAATCGAAATACAGAACTTTCTTGATTCGTTAAGAAATCTGTGCGAATCGAAAAACAAATCAGCAGAATATGAGCAAACACAGAGAGACCACTAAGGGGAAAAAAGTCTAAATGTGGGCATAATTTCGTTCACTAAAAAGTGAAAAATATTGATATGGTATTGGATTCTTAGTGCAGTGTAAAGGATGTTAATATTTGTCCTTAATATCCGAAAGTTAATTTAAAAGTTTCAGAAATACGATAATTTACACATCGGGAATATTTTCAATCTTTTCTCACGAAAAAGTAGAATGACTTCTTTGAATTTTCTTTGGATACTTTTCAATCTCCCCTTGTATGCAAAACATGGTGGCATTTTCTTTTGCCGCATTTAAAATCGGCAGTGGAAAGCAAAGTGCATACATTTGGGCCAACTTGACAACTTTTCGACCAACAGCAGTAGCGGCAGCATCTAGTAGAAAAGTTGCCAAGTTTTTGTGTTGCATTTACCAAGCCAAAACCATTAAAATTAATGTACCTACCGCCCTGATCCCCCCTCTAAGGACTGTTGGCTGGACAGTGTTGACTGTTTAGCATTTTGTCTGTGCAACATCCGTGACTCTGTGAGCTTTGTATAAACTAAAATGGCCACTTTTTTATTGCCTACTTTTTGCTACTTATTTACAGGTTCCCCTTCCTGTGAGCCGAAAATCCTGTCTAGCAGGATGCCAGGCGTTGTCTTTCTAATCGTTGTGCCGACAGCAAATTTTGAACGCGAGTTGATTTACGGTAAGTGGCGATGAGATGCTAAAAATTGAATAAGCACTTGGGCCTAATTAAATACAAAGTGCTACAAATTTGTTTACACTCACACACACACACACACAAACGAAACTCATACATCTAGGCGGTGGTTTTCGTAGGTAGCCACATGACCTGGTAACTCATCCACATCCACAACCACACGCTCATACTTATCCCTATACTCATTCACTTGCATGCGGTATGCTTAGGCGCGTAATTACGTTGTTTAGTGGCGTTATTAATTATTTTATGACATCGTAAAAGTGTTTCTTCTGCGCCTAAAAGCAAGCTATGAATGTTGCATGAGCCACCACCCCTTAATATGAGCTTCATACTCATTTTTTCGGTTTGTTCTTTGCTTCTTTTTTTAACGTGTGTTAAACTTATTTTGCGGTTCTTTTTCGCCGGATGCTTTAAAAGGCTTTTACACACACACACACACACACATGCACACAAATAAAAAGGCCAACATTGGGAAAACGAAAAACATTTTCCTGTCTAAAAATTGAATATTAAATTTTAATTAGTTGGGAAAAGATGGCTATGGTTAAGTGTTGAACGGAAGAGGCAAAGTTCAAAATATGAAAACTGGCAAAATTGTCTTAAATAGACAACCCAAAAAATACTTTCAAATGGAAATAGAAGGCGAGTCTTTAAAACTTACCTGAGATGCCAAATGAAATGAAAATGGGTTTAAAAATTATCTTTTTGGTAATCAATATATCGATTTCAATTAAATCAAGGTGAAATGCAATATTTTATTATTATTCTTATATTAATTCGGCTGAATTTTATTACGTTTATTATCAACTCACTCAACGAAAATTAATATAGACCTTGGTGTGGAGTGTTTTCTTAGAACTCGTAATGAACCGTATTACTTCCACTTTTCGAAGAATTTGATGGAAAAGAATCTTTCAAGTTCTGTCATTGACATGAAAACCATTCTGAAAATGACATTCGAAATGACTTTAGAAAACTTCTTTAAGATTATGTAACTTGTAAAGTTTTCCCACATGTGCCTTTGGGTTACGATTTATGTTTCCGCCCATTTCATAGGTCTAAAAGTTTATTCTTTAGATTAATTTCTGCCAGCAAAAAAAAAAAAATATTTCCACAAAGTCATTAAACAAAATTGTTTGCCTTTAATTTATCATAATCAAAGACGATAAAAATGCCTGCAATAAAAACCCATAAAATGGCAAAAAAGAAAAAAAAAGAACATGGCAAAAGAAATGTATGCCAACTTATCGAATAAAAGAAAAACATGTTTTTTGGAGCATGATTTTCCACATAAAGTATTAATCAAATATTTATTTAAATACAAAACAGAAAGATGGGAAAAGCCATCAAAGGGAATCATCATTAATTTTGTTTGTCACCATGGCGGCAACAGAAGCAGCATCGAGCCTGCTAATGACAATGAGTGGAGACTGAGCTGATGAGTGAATGAAGGGACAAGAGCAGGAGTAAAACTGAGACAGGAAGAAGGACTAGGAGAGAATGGTGAAGGCTGGAACTGCGACCAAATTCTGGGTCTGAGGCTGTTGAGGGCGTGAATAAAGTTCAAGTAAAATAAATCACTTCTTGAGAGAGATGCAAAAATGAGCAATAAACGTGCGTTCGTGGTTGGCCTTGGTAACAGCTCGAAAATGTGTCGAAAAAGCTTGAGAAAAGACAAAGAAAAGAAAAACAGAAACATTAAAAAGAAGGAAAACAACCAAACAAAAAATTGACATGCACTTGTGTTGAGTCATTCTAGAGCTGAAGACTCTGAGGTGTCAGGCATAAATCACAGAGTTCTCGAAAACTCTCTTCTCTCTTTCTAGTCTGTTGGTTTTCTGTGGCACTCAATGCCATGGCAATACAAGTTGGCCAAAAACTTTGGCAGGCTTTAAATGCCGAGGGCCCAGACAAAGTTAAGTATAAGCAAAGAGCCAAGATTTGTCTGGACTGGTTTGGTTTGGTTTCATTTGGTTTGTTTTAGAGGCAGGTCATGAGTGTCTAGAAACTATGTGAAACAGAAACAGAGGCCAAAAAACACACACAGACACACACTCACACACTTGTCTATATATACATATATATAATCGTGTGTATGAGGCAACATTTGCTAGGGGCTTTTCCTGGGTCCTGGCCTAAGCACATTTAAGCTTTATTTTGGCATTTGTCAATGTGCGGGGATTTATATTACATTTCGATGTCTGTCTGCCCTTGGCACCCCCCCGCTGCCCACTCTTTCTCTCTCTTCCACTGTTCTAGACTCTCGCTTCCCCGCATCCTTTACTGTTCACTTTGTTGGCGTAATAAATTGTGATCCTTTGTGTGGTTTTTATTTAGACTTTGATTTGATTTTTTCGCTTGCCATTTTTTTGTTTTGTTTTCGATTTTTTTCCTTGTTGCTGTTGTTGGTCCTTGTTGCGGCTTGTTCTATTTATTTAGCACAAGTGGAGCTTATGGTCCACGTGCCACATTTTTTATTGCTCGAATACTTTAATTTCGTTGCAAAAGCAACTCATGCATAAATTATCTAATTAACAATGGCAATTTATTTACCTAATGTTTTGGTCCACGGCATTTAATTAGAGTAATTTGTAGGAAACACAAAAATGCACTCAAAAATATTGCCCGCTTTTAGGCGCATTGCACAAAGCAAATATTTATTCATTGCTCAACTGGAAAATATGTTGAAATAAAGGCTCAAAAATGAGCATCGTTTAGCTAATTACTAAATTAAATAGTTTTCTTTAGCATTAATTAACCAAATTACGATTTATAATGTGAATAATAAAGACAGTCGAATGATACTGGTCTGGAATATATATGAAAATCGGACAATTTGTATTAATATCAGCAAAGAGTTCTATGAGGTTTAGCAAGCACTTGACCTAGCAAGAAACAAAAGATTCCTTAAGCCTTTGTCTTGGTAGGTCTCGTATCGGATAAAACTTTCTTTATGACAGTGTCGTCTCATTATATGGTAGTAACCACAAATATCTTTCCCTAATATACCAATGCCTCGTCAGATATTCCAGGATTTCTTTCCCCAAGGTAGGAAGTTGATGTTTGGACATGGTTTGGATTTACTCTAAATACAGACTGTTGATGCCTTTGCAGACGAAATATGAATAGATTCATTTCTAGTACACAAAGAAAAATAATATGTAATATATTTATATCCTTTTGATATTAGGTACAGACGATTGTATGGAAAGTGTCGAAAAAACATTTGCGTATATGTTTACCATTACAAGACGGCAAAATAATTCTTTGTAAGGATATCATTGTAGCTAATCATGATCAGTCTTTGAGATTATAATATGACAGTGAGACGATAAACCTAACTTGAGACTCAATTTATGTACCTGGTTAATGTGTTTGTATCACCTTTTCATTTACTCATTCGCAGGCTCTTCCAACAATGTTATTACTGAGTCCATGCCACCGGGTGGTCATGGTCATGGACATCCTTCTATGTTGGCCTCAAGTGGTGGTGGTAATAATAATCTGAACATCAATCTTCCGGAAAATAACAACGCAATACTACGACTCGAAGTTGAATTACGTGACAAGAATGTGCCCAAGTATCGACGCGGTGTGGGTGGTGCGCGTGGCGGCGGATTGGTACGAGGAGGTGGTGCTGGTGGTGGCGGTGGTGTTGGTCGAGGTGGCATAGTTGGTACAGCGGCAGCGGTCAAGCGTACTGGAGCTGGGACAGGAGTACAACGACCAACGGACAATCGTAATTTAGTGGTGCCGCTTGAAAAGGTGAGTTGTCCACATTTCCTCCCATTGCCAACATCTGTGGGATGGTCAAGTGATTCGAAGCTTAACTCTCTTCCCACAAGCACTTAAAGTTGCTTTTCATATGTGTGTATTTGTGTGTGGGAGTGTGCTTGTGTGTGTGGGTGTGTGTATTGTTGCGACAAGGGTCTGTTGAATCCTGTGTCTACGAATGGCTCTGATTCTGGCAACTGCTACGATGATTGTTGCTCTGCGGGATGCACTTAACCGGCCAGAACGTGACTGAAGGGCCCTGCATACTTTTAAGACTTTTTGTATAGAGCAAGGGGGGAAGGCAGAAGGTTAGCCAAGTAAAATGCCAACCAAATTGTCTTGGCTTTTGGTCAAATGATAAGGATGAATGATGTTGAGGGAAGCATAGGATCAGGACTTTTATAATCATCATGAAATGAAAGTGAACCCAAAACAGGAAAAGATTGATGAATGCTACATTCAAAGGAAACAGAATTGGGTCAATTGTAAAAAGCAATACAATCAAATTTTCATAAAGCAACAGATTCAAAGTCATGGAACTTGAACGGTTTGTGGTCGAAAAGCTGACCCATTCAGTCTAAAGCAACCCATTGTTAATTGCTGCTTGTCATACATAAAAGGTAAACCTTAAAAAGTAAACCTTAAAAAGTACAATATATCAGATGTTAAGGCGAACTATAAGCACTAATTTGGATTAACTTTAAGAGACAATTTCGTTACTGAAAAAGTACACAAATTAACTTCCTCTAAGAAATCAGAATTCTAGTTTTTTAATGGTTTTCATGAGTATCCAATTGTGGAAGCTTACCAAAGGTGACTGAATCTCTGAAAAACTCTTTCAATAGCTTTTCACTGAAATTCATCTTTTGATGACAACAGTTGGCAGCTTTGTTAATCTTTTATGTTTTCATTGGTATACTTGATCGTGACCTTTGTTAAATTTAACTGTAGGTTTGAGAATTTTATGAAGTGGCTTGAAACGAATATGCAAGACTAAGCTGGTTACATCTGCTGCCTTCTTTGCTTACAGGTACTTGAGGAGTTACTTGCCAAGTTGGAAATTGAGCACGTTACTTGGACGACCAGTAAGAAAGGTTATTTCCATCACGTCGTTTTCCCGCTGCAAGCCGGCGATGCCTGTGAGACAACCCTACACTGTCTAACCGAGCTGGGCATTGGCACTAAATTGAATTCCAGTGTCAGGTAAGTTGAGACAACTGAAGTGTGGACGCCGGGGCACGCTGGGATTACAACATGAAACACGAAACATGAGAACGTGTCGGGCAAGTCAAGAAGATGGCGCTGGCGCTGACTCTGACCAAGCAACAGCTGGTCGAACTCAGACTCCGTTGAATCCGTTTAAATAAAAAATGCAACCAAAGACTTAAGGCTCCAAGCTCAAGAGCAGGACTCAAGATGTTGTTAGTGTCCTAAGGGTAAGCGAGTTGTCCAATAGAAACTCGTATTTTGATTGCTTGTAGGCAGAACCGGTAATAGGACTCTGACTATAGGATAGTCGAAAGTGGGGGAAAAGGTGTAACTGACATAAGATGAATTAAATGACATTTGATTTAAGCGTTTATAGTGAAAGAAAAATATATTAACCGAAACGTGTAACAGTTAAGTTAGTGTAGGGGGAAATTCTGTTTACCTACAGTGGTGGCCAAAAAATAACATACACACGAAACTAAAGTATCGAAAATACACCCAAAAAATATAGTTTTAGAGCCACAAATTCTGTTCAATATGTTCATGTTGTAATTTTATTTCGTTGTCTTAAATATTTGGTATTTAATACTATTTTTGTTTAAAGCAAAAAGGTCCTTTAATTGGTATTCCTTAATCAATATAGTGATAATGTTGAAATACGTTTCTTAGTAAGAAAACGAAAATGTGTATAGTATATAGTAAGATGTAAATGCAAATTCCCATTTTGCCAAAGATCTTTGCTGTTTCTACTTGAGAAAATGAAATAATTAAAAATGCACTCTCTCTCTCACTTCATCGACTCCTTTGCTGGCAAAGCAACTCTTGGGACATTTATCTCCCAGGCAAACTTCTTTGGGAGTAAGTAAATTAAAGCAAATCTTCTTGGCATTAAGCAAGAAACAATGAACTCTGTTAAGTAGGACTACAAAATAAATTAAAGATGAACAGGCAAAGGCCACGGCAGATACTAGAGGAGAGATCAAATACAGTAACAACAAACAAAAGGAAACAGGAAGGAAAATAAGTGAAGGTGTGATAATTATTTAATGGCATTAAGCAACAAGGATTAAAATGCAGCCAAAAGGGTGTGGCCAGTTGCACAGATGCCCGCCAATGGGTGAAAACAATTGAAAAGAGTAGAGGGAGAGAGGGGGAGACAGGTGTTTCCACCTGCTTGAAGCTTGAGTGTTGAGGCCAGACATGACTGTTATTCTTAAGCTGTTTAATGGTGAAAGAGGAAAATCCAATTAAAATGGAAAAACACACACCCACACACACACAGTTATGCAATTGTCCATGAGTATTTACTGAACAAATGAATTTTTAATGAATGAAACATTTTTTAAGTATATTTCACTCAAAGAATAAGTCAAATTATCAATGCATCGAAATTTTTAATCTATTTAAATTTCGGTAATAGCTTTCAGCCAATTAAAAAAAAGTTATTAATGTGAGTAAAATTAAGTTGAAGTATTTTTGGTATATTTACTTTAGAGATTCCCCCTAAGTAACTGGTATTTATATATATATAATTATATATTTCTATATACAATCACAACTAAATATGATTAATTAAAAGTTTATGTAACCGACAGATGGACTGATGGTTAGGTTCATGGTTTCAAATGTTTTCATAATTTCTAATAACCTAATTTGCCAGTGTAATGAAATTGTATAAATGTATTTGTTAGTTAGTTACTTTTGAATTGTAATGGCCATTGAGGTACTGATAGAAACAAAATTAAAACATTTTACTCTTTGTTTTCTCACAAGCATTTGGCATGTTTAGCGAAATGTTTTATAACCAAATAGCTTGTTTAGGTAGAACATTTTATTTTACGAGCAAAGTTAATATAGAAACAAATTCGGTAATTAACTTATAATGTTTTTTTATTTTTGAATTTGGTAAAAATGTTTGTGAGTTTGTCTGTGTAATATTTTAACTTTATTTTAATAGAATATTTTAAAGTAAGTTTGAGCAAAATTTTTGTTGAAACAATTCTCAAACTGCAAAACCAAAAGTTAAAACAAATTTGCCCTTTAGTTAAGTTACCTCACAACTCTGTTTTATTTCCTTAAAATGAATAAAATAATTAAATTCCATTGAAGGAAATAAAGTTGATTTCCTTCCAAGCAGCAACAATTTATTTAATTCTAAACATTCTGATTAAATTTAAGTTTCAGATGTCAATTGTTATCATGTCTTGTACTTGTTCACTGCATGTCACTCGGAATGGAAAATGCTTCAACTTGCTCCTAACCAAAGATCGTCTATCTTTTTGTTCCCATTCACAGTGTGCTGCCGTGTAGCGTTAGTTATGATGCCATCACAGATGCGGCCAACATGGGCGATGACTACAGGTACAGTCTAGATATGTTCCCTACATATAAAACTACTCCACGATGTAGTGTACGAGGCAGTGAATGCATCTTAACTGACAGATCAGTGGGGTGGCATTTCGTTGATGGCGCTTTGTTGAAAACTAATTTCAGCTTTTCTCCCACACATGTCAAAGGCGTCTGTCATTTCATTACCTTTCACTCACACACTCATACTCTTAGTCAAAGTTAGAGTCTCATTGTTTGTCCGTCTGACCGCCGGCAACGTGACACTCGCCTATTCTAGACCGTCTCTATGTTAGGCCATGTCTAGCCAAAAAAAAAAAAAGGACAAAAAAAAACAAGCAACAGAAAGCAAAACCGGGTCCATTACATTACATCACCCGCGGCCTTGGCCCGAACCCAAGTTTATTACAGCTTTGGTCTAGAGTTACGAGCTACGAGTATTGTCCTGGCTTTTGTCCCAACTCGTCCACGCTGCCGAAAAGTGAAAATGTCAAAAAATTTACATTTGAAAGCTTCTCGTGTGCATGGGTTAAATGCATTTGACTTCAGCCCCAAAAATTTATGACTTTCGTCTCATGCAGAGCGATTGCCGCCTCTTTTTTCTTTTTTTTTTTTTTGCCAGTAATTGGCACTGGCTTGGAATATATGTGCATATGAGATAAGCTCCTAATTGCGGTTAGAATGTAGTTTCTTTTGGGGCTAATTTATGGTCTGCGTAAAACGTTTACATTCGAGGTTAGGGACAAATTTTACGAGACTACTTTTCTACACTTAGCTTTACGTCTACATTAATTGGCCGGGTTATATGGTTTAGGCCTACATATGTACATATATAAATCAAGGTCACAGACCTCTAATGAAAAAACAAACCAAAGGCAGGTAAACTAAAAAGGTGGTTTAATTAATTTGACATGTATAACAGCTGCAATTAGATGAATCATAAAAGTTACAATTGATAATTAGAGAAATTAATAAAAATGTAACAGGTAAAACTTCATATGAGCTAAAACGATTGAAACGAAATTTTATTTGAAATTTGTCAATTAATCTTCATTTTCGTGATATATTTAAAAAACATTGATCACAATTGTGAAATCTTAAGATCAATATCATAGATATTGCTTTCAAATAAAAGCGCATATCTGTTCTGAAACTAACTACAACAAAACTTTGAACTCAATTTGGCTTTATCATACGTCAGAAACAAAACAGCCACTCACATTCAGATAATGGTACCTTAAAGTTTATCCAAATTTGTAAGCCATCTGACTTTATCTATACCTAATTTCATCCAAATTAAAATCACTTTATAATGCAATTCAATTGAACCAATTACAATGGCTAAAATACTTTTACTTTTACCATAGCAATTGACCATTCGTAGATGGAGAACCATTAGATTTTATGATGATGGTGTTTATTTTATTATTATTTTTAATTTTCCGTTGTTTTTCTTTTTTCTTGATTGCAGTGAGGAAGCTGAGGATACCTCGAAATGGAACAATTTTGTGGAATCAATTAAATCGAAACTAACCGTAAAACAAGTGGTTGATGGTGTAAGGGCCGGAGGCTCCTTGTCCTTTGACTATTTGCTTCTAATTGTTACAGCCGAGTAAGTGCAACAGGAAAATCCTTTTACCTAGATAGAAATATAGTAGGTAAAACACATAACTAGTTGATGCAACTAACTATAATAGTAGCACCGAAGTTACAGTACTCTCTTTTAAGTGATATATTGAATGATATTTGATATTTTAGATAGGACAAGCAAACAACTGACCAAAGTGATAATACCCTAAGCAAGGGTATACTTAAGTATTGAGGGCACTTGCACATTTCTAATGGTTTTTTTTTTCTCTCTCTCTCTCTATATATAAATTTTTCAGCTCTCTGGCTGCCCTGGGTCTGGTTGAGAATAATGCACCGAATATTGTTGCGGCCATGTTGGTTTCACCACTTATGGGTCCCGTTATGTCGATTACATTCGGTGCAATTATCTCCGACAGAGAGCTAATGGTAAGTGCCGACTTGGTGTTGGTGTGTCTATGCGGTTTCGTCCATTCGTTTTTGGGAGTTGTTTTGTGTGCCCTTATCCAACACTCTCCTTTTTAGTGTGGTGAAAATTCTCATTTAGAATAGCTATAAACTAGTGCTCCCAAAAAGAAAATAACAATCTGATGAAAAATATATGAATAGTTAAGGAAAATGGAAAAAAACAAAGCCATTTGTTGGGTAGTCTCAACCGAAAAACTGTTGGAAAACGCGTTAAATGAAATTGTCAACATTTTTTTTGTGCATGTTTGAGTCTTTGTTTTGTGTGTGTGTGCAGTTTTGAGTGATTTATGAGCAAATGACATTTAAAAAATAATAAAAAATTGCATTGAAAATTGATTCGACTGTTCGGTCTCGTCTCTGTCTCTATACCGACCCCCCTCCGATCTATTTCTATTCAACGTTTTGCCAGCTGTCAAAATTCTCATACAAATATATTCAGAAGGATGGGTGGTTCTCGGTTGTGCAGAGTGCAGAGCGGGAAAGTCAAATGCATAGCGACAGTTTTTCGCAATGATGTTTTGCAAATTTTCATCACTTTTGTGGTAACTGGCAATTCTATTGAATTGTTTATTGACAGCGCTACAAAATAAGGGGAGGGAGGGGGCCCTTCCAGATCCATATTGTATGAAATATTTAAAATGGCAAACGACAAATGGAGAAGCTAGATCCATTGATGGATACAAAATAACAGATGGGGACAAACATTTGTACATGCATCAATAATTTAGTTATTTTCACCAATGAAATTAAATTAAAAAGTTTGTAAAATGAAATATTTTTATAAAATATCGCTCCAAGCTGAACACATTTCTTTCGTCCACTCCAATTTGACTATTTTTCGCTAAAAGTGTTCACTCATGACTCTGAGTCGACCGTGTCACAAAATCATAAAAATATTCAGTATCACTTTAAGGATCGAATAACAATACAATACATAATCCCCTAAATTGTGCAAATAGTTATACTTGTTGGAACCAAAATTAAGCTCTTAAGGGCAAATGTAAAAAGGATATATTCAATTAACATTCTAAAACTCTTTAAATTCAGATACAAAAACAAAGAACTAATTAGCAATATTTTGTGTGTTTGGAAAGTTCAAAATACTCCTTAATATTTTAACAGAATCGATCACCATACTTAATATGTATGAAGCTAACTGAGGAATTTGAAAATCGCAAAGGCTTTTAGATCTATAGTTCCCAATACATACAAACTCATATTATATCCTTAAAAAATAATGAAGTTGTTGAGAAAATACTTAAATATTTGATCCAAAATTTCTGCTTTGTCTCCTCTACATAAAAAAGTGCATGAAAAATTGTCATAATGATTTAATGGTCATAATAATAAAAGCAAGTAAATTTTAAGGCAACCGCAATAACTTTTTTTAAGTGACTGTTAAAATTTATTTCGGAAATAAAACACTCAAAAAAATATATTCCAGATACTATAGAAATATTTTTAAAAATTAAAATGGTGTCAGTTTATGTCATTTCATAATCAAAAATTTGATTGTTTATTTAAAACATGAACAAAAAATATAAAGTGGAATAAATTAATTTGAAATAAAATTGGAATTTAATGTTCTATTTCAAATTAAGTTTTCGCTTAGCATTTCGAATCACTTTCATATCCCTTGAATAATTCAGAGACTGTTTCCTTTCAATGTATTTTATACTTGGCCGTCTACAGATTCTATTTATAAGCTTTTGTTTTTATTTCTCATATTTTTTTTTTAAATGAATACTGGAATTCACTTCAGTGCTATTTTAGACCTGACGTAAAAGTAATAATCTCAAAGAAACTCAAAAGACACAATTCTTTATGCTGACTGGCACCAGGCATAAATTCAAGGGCTTAAGTCTTTTGAAATTGAAAAGGTTGCCAAAATCTTTCCGTTCAACTTCACCTTGCTTATGGTAGAAACTCAACGACAGACAATTTGCCACTTATTCGTCATTTTCTTTTCTGGCGTTAATTCAAAACTCAACAGAAAAGCATTGCCGCCCAACTAAGCTACTTAAAATTAAAGAAGGCAGCACTTAAGGCATTATCAAGAACTCGCAAGCAAATAAAAACTCAACTTCAACTGTATAGTAAGTCGGCATACAAATAGCACCGCAGCGAACAGGGGGAAGAGGCATCAGAACCTGCTGTCGAAAGTGCCATAATTGTCAACACTAAGAAAGAATACAAGAACCACAACTTTGGACCAATTATATGGCATACTTAGAGGCGCTTTCAAAGATAAGCAGGATTGGTCCACATTCTAATTTTAAATAACGCAAAATTGTTAAAACGTTTTGCAATAGAAATAACATCGGCTGGTGATCCGCTAAAAAGTTTCTTAATGTGTGCCTTGTGTCCTTTCTCTTAAACATATTTTGACCGCAAATCATTTTGCTATACTTAAAAGTATATACAAGTGGAATAAATTACTGACTGTTAGTGAAATTCAAAAGTTTTTTCCCACACTCGTTTTCTTTGAGAACTCTTTAGTTAATCATTTACGGTCTGGTATGACCACAATTGTTCAATTGGAAAATATTAAATAAACTTTGCTTAAACGCAAAATTCTGTTAAATTCAACTCCGGAATAGCATAAAGTTTTTGTGGGTTTCTTTAATTTTGTTTAACATCAAAAGGTGCTTTAAGGTACACACATATATACAAAGCCAGAGACATGTACACAAATGAAAATAAATAGAAACAGCCAAAAATAAAGAGAAAAAAAAAAAAAAAAAAAACAAAAAACAAAAAGAAAGAGAAATAAGTACAACAAGAGTAAAAAAAAAGGAAAGAAAAAATAAGGCAAACATTTTGGTTTCCTAATGAACATGATGCCACCACGATGCCGGTGCGTTGGTCTCGGTTCGGTCTGTGGCCATCTCTGGAGGGAACTTGGTGTCTGCTGACACAATTTTACCGCAACTCTCTCTCACAGGCAAACACACACACATAGGTATATACACACACAGACATCCACACGCACATGTCGCACATACTTAGACAGGTGTCTTTTGCCGAGTTGTATGACATCTGCATCGCCATGTACCTCAATTAAATTTTAATTGAAATGAATATATGTATGTCTGTGTGTGTGTGTATTTTTGTCGCCTTATTTTTATTGAAGTAGCTCAAGTTGTGTCATAATCTATGACCACAAACAGTAGGGTGAGTCAATTTCTCTATATAAAATAGACTATATATGTATTCCAATTTAAGCTTTTGCCATTGATTTATTTATTGTCCATTCTCAGTGGAATAGAACAAGTCACTTTATTTAATTGCTACAGAATCCACTTTTAATTATTTGTGTCAGTTAAAAAATTGTTTTAATTAACTGGCTGAAGATTTCTCTTGAAAACTGATTTTTGATTGGCATACCAAAGAGTAAAGTTCATACACAATCAATTTAATTATTGCTTTTTAATTAAACTTGACTATATTGATGTATATCAGGAATGACATTGTTATATTCTTAACTTGAATGCTGAATACGTAGACAATTGAAGCACATTTATAATTACTACAAAAAGTGTGATTAAAAAGTTAAATCTGAAAATAATTTGAAATGGCATGACAACGTTTCAACATAGTTAATGCTGACATTTAATAATAATATAATTTGTAAATAAATGTGCAATAAATTATGCAATTATTTGGTGTTGCATTTTAGTTCAAAATCATCTTTGAAAACAAAAAAATTCATTAAGAATCTTTTGAAAGAGGAGCTGATTTTATGCGCAATTTATTAAATTTATTTTTTATTATAAATTTGATCAAAGATTTTGATAATCTTATAACTCATAATGAACGGTTGGCTTAAAGGAACAAGGGAAGCTTCTTCGTCAAACAACAAATATAAACTTTTAATCAAAGAAATTATTCACTCATGTTTTATTTAAAGCTTTGGTTTTAAAGAAATTCACAATTTAACATTCAATCACAAAATTGAGTTCGTAAATACATTGTACTTCAAATGATGAAAGAGAAACTGCTGGCTGGCTTAATCCAACTTATGCCTTTGGCTTAATTTTCACTAGTTTGTGGCGGATACCCCTGTCATTGCCATAGAGGGATAATAACTCTATACATTTATCTTGTTTTGATTTCATTACAAAATTTGCATATTCGAAAACTCTGCAGACTGTTGCCACAGAATGTTGCACACGAAATAATAACAACAATAAAATAAAAAAAAAAAAAAAACATCGGGCGAATTACCAAACACATGGAAGTAAAATTTATGTGAATAACAATTCTGAAAAGTCATTTTCTATATTAAATGAAAATTATTGTATACAAGTATTTTGGTCAAAAATTTATATGAAAAGTGTTTAAAAACATTTCCCATCCACGCACACACACAGAGGCCCAAAAATGTCAATTTTATACGATGACAAGAAATACATAATAGAAATTGGTGCTGGTGAAAAGGGGAGTTGTGGGAGGAGAGGCATCCTGAATTACACAATTGGCAAAACATATTAAAAATAATTGACTTCTGTGTAGATAGAAATGAAAACGATGAAATGGCATTGTCATTACAAATATCATATTGAATCCATTTGGCAAATTGTTTATTCATTCATTTTATGCTAACCTGAAATGAGAAAAACAAGAACAAAAAAAACAATGTTTATTACACAATTTTTGTTATAATACTAGATTTTGGGTAAATTTGTTTAGCAAACTCTTTAAAAAAGAATGGAGAGGAAAAGTTTTTGCTTTTGAGTGAGTTGGAAATTTTAAACGTTTTGTCAGCTTGTTAAGGAGCAGCTTCTCCTTCTTCTTCTTAGACAAATTGTGGAGGGACTGACAAATGGTTGTGGCGAGGGGGGGAGTGGCTTGGCAGAGCTAAGACGACATCATGTGGCTGACATTAGAGCATTTTTTCTTTTGTGTGTGCAGCTGCCAACAACAGTTTGAGTTGTGGAGCTGCAAATTTGGGTTAACATGTCACGAATCCACTTGCAGTTGCTTTTTGCTTTACTTTTCCCTGCGCTTTACTTGCTGCGTCCCAAAGTATGCAACATTATCGCTTAAAGTGTTGGTGACTGGCGTCAGTTGGCATTTAACATGACTTACTCTCTCTCTTACACATATGTACATACTTTTTCTCTCTCTCTCTCTCTCTGTGTTTCTTTCTCTTTTTGTTTCTTTTAGCGCGTTGGCTTCATGTGCCTGGCTCTGGGCATGTTTATCTCTCTTTTGTTTGGCTTTATCTTTGGCCTTATATTGGGCACCACCGAAATGCCTTGGGGCCAAAACTCAGATTGGCCGACGGAGGAAATGCGCGGCAGGTGAGCATCATCAGGCAGTCAATCTTGCCCTTAATCAATGTCAATCATTACAAACAATTGCCCAAGATTAGGACACAAATTGAACGTGCCTCGGTTTGCCTCGACAAATTAGCATGTGGCATAAATTAAATTTCATTGAATTATTACATTGAATTTAACTAAGTTGCTTTTTAAGTTGTGAATCAAATTGAACTGAGTAAATTGAAATTGGGCAATGGGCAAAACTTTTCTAGATACTTGTTGAAAATTGTAATTAATTTGAAATCTGATACTTCTAAGTATTGTAAGGAAATTATGCGTCTGAAACACATTTACTTCTATAAGGAACTGATATACAGATGCTTCAGGATCTTTAATACTTATCATTGCTCTCTATCAGCTTTGGTTACTTGTTTTGTAAGCCAAACCTTTTCCATGAGGGTAAACTAGTATTAATACTATATTTTACAATAGATACATAGATTTTACATTGATCAAAATTTCTTAAAGTCTTAAAGTTTTTTAGGCAAACTCATTTTAATACAAATTAAATCGCAGTCTCTAAGGACTGACTATTGCTTAGAAAGTTTAGAAGCGGCTTAGACTTTGACAATATCAAAATCCATTAAGCATGTTAATTATCCACTCTCGACTCTCTCTCACCATTGCCATAGAAAACTTTAAGTCAGTTGGAAAATCTATGAGTGAAAATGTAACAAATTACTTGCAAATAATTCAACTAATCCGAGACTGTCGAGTAATGCGAGTAGGCGTGCGCTCATTAGGAAAGAAGTCCCGTGCCTTCCATTTCCCTTTCTATTCCCGTCACTTGAGTCGCTTACTCTGTCCGTCCTATATATATATATATATATATATATATATATATGTATATATATATGGGCATACATTTATTATGGCATCGTTTTTTTCCTACTCCGCTTTCGCACTTTGTGTTCAAAGAAAATCTTTAAGATGCCACGCGCCGTCTACGTAAATCTTTGCCTACCATTGAAAGCTAAATGGGCTTAGGTATAATGGAGTAGGGGGAAGTGTTGCTTAGAGGTAGGCAGCAAGGGAGAGGACAGCAACAGCAACAACAACAACAATAAATTAAGCTCAGCCACAGAAATTTGCCGGAAGTTGCGTGAAACGAATGTGTGTCGGCAATTGTGTTAATTGCACAAAATAAATTGTTAAAATAATAATAGGAAACCAGAGGAAAAGAGCGAAGAGTGTTAAGTAGAGGCAAAGAGGGAATGACATCTAAATACAAAGATAGATGTACATGTACACACGCACATACATACATATATATATATATACGTATATTTGTTGGATAGATATAATTAAGTGCCTTTTGTCTATGGTCCACGCTTGTGCTTTATGTATTGTCCCAGTCCCACGACCACAAGCAAATCATCATCATTACCATAAACATCATAATTATATAACAAAATCCTATATCTATGACCAGCCCTGGATCATTGGTCAACGCATAGTCCATGTACTATATCATTCCATAGCTGTGTGTATGTTTCTAATGGTCATCCATGCGCCATGTTGGCCGTCATTGTGGGTGGCATAATTGTGTCACGTGGCGCATGAAAATGGTTGCCTAGTCATTGTCTGTTCATCGGATTAGAGAGATGTTCTGTCTGTATTTTCTTACTCATTCACAAAAGGCAAATCGTAATGATATGTTCAAAGAACAGGAAAAAAAACCACAATCATCCCAATTGAATACATCAGTTTCTAATGCACATGTATGTCTTAGTCGATTGAAAAGATACCGATTTACAACAGAACATATAAAGATAATATCAATATTGAAAAGCTTTCATCATCAATTTTTGTCTTAATATTAAATTTAACCAAAATGTGATGAACAGCGTATAAATACAAAAATAGATTGGAAAATTTTAGTTTAAGTTTTAAAGCCAAAAGATACATATATCATTTAGAGGCAGTAAGTCCTTTAATACATTTACTCATAGATGAAACAGAGCCACACCAAGACATAATTTCAACTGTTTATTTTTTCAAATTAAATAAACTCTTCTTAATTCCGATTTGCTATTCAAATAAATTACCCATTTTTAATCGTTACATTATTAAATTTATAGTTCATTTCTATTAAAATCCTGTTTTCAATATATATAATTAAACGAAATTTATTATGTAATATAAAGAATTACCATTGTATTGGTTTTTTTTGGTTAGAAAATGTGTAACAAATGGCAATCATTCCATTTCTTTTTTTTTAATTTTTTTTTAATGATATTTCCTGTTGCATTTAAGTCGTTAATCACTTCTAATTGATAAACATTAAACACACACTAAATGAAATCTATTTTTAAACCGTTAGTGCAATTTAATTGTACATTTAATTTAGTTTAATACATTTAAGCTAGAATTTAAAAACTAGTATTTACACGCCACAACAATAACAATTAAAACCATAAAATATTCTACAATTTCCACACAAATGCATTATGGTAATAGGAAGGGATGTGGGCAGGAGACAAAAACAAACACATTTACACATATCCACACACACACACACACATTGACTAAAACTTTACTCCTTCCCACTTTACCCCTCTAGTTTACTGTTTTTCTCCACCAACATTTGCACTGATTATTTTTGTTAATTTGCATGTGACATTTGCCAGCAGTGGTTATTGTTCGTGGGCGTGGCACAATGACGCCCACGCTGTAAAATAGCATAAATTTAATTTGTTTGGTGTTGTTATTTATAACTTTTGTCTAAATATTGTAGAGAAACGGAGGGAGAGTTGTCACAAAACGCAAATGGAAATAAAAAAGCAGAAGCTCTTTATATTTTACAATGCAAAAAATCTTTTGTTACTTAGATACTTTTTGATAAAGTAAAAGATTGTTTTCTAAAAATAGATAGATTTTATAAATACGTCTGCATTTAAATATAAAAGTTAAAAGTTAATATTTGTGTACAAAATTCATTATTATGCTTCATTATTTATGCTTATGAAATGAGTTGGCCAAGAAGTTACATTAAGTAAAATAACCTTTAATTTTAAAAGAACAATTTGGTGAACATGATAGAGTCTTTGTATTAAACCATGTATAAAGCATTTTAACTTAAAAAAAAATGCTGGCCGTTCTTATAACACTCTAGAGAAATAATATTTGCCCTGGTAACCAAAGTTAATAGTTTGGCTAATTTTAAGACTAAGAAAAATTAATATAGAATATATCAAGTTCTTCAATGTGTCTGAGATTAAATAGTATTTAATAAAATGAAATCTTGTTTCTTGTTGATTATCAATTATACATTTATCTAATCTAATTTAGATTTATAAGACAAAATACCAACAGATATACATACATATATCTATATCGGTTTAGACACTCTGTTCAGTATATATTATCCACTTTCCCATCACTTTCCCATGTGTTTTCATATTTTCTTAATACTCTACCAACGACTAATTGAATATGACTTGAGGACCAAAGTTTTTGCAATAATTGAGCGTAAATTGTTACGCATAATAAAGTTGTTTTAGCTCTAAAATGTTAAACATATCTGTACATATATATACAAGACCCGTTTATACAAAATCAGAGTCAAGGTGAGCGTCACCAAAACCAAAGTCAAAGTGCCATTAATCAAAGAGAAAAAAAAAGTTACTCTCAGGTGGAAACGAATTTCCATGTAGGCAAAGTAAAGGCACAAATGAGGCGCATGAATCAAAGAAGGAAAAAAATATAACGAAAAATGAATAAAAAAAATAAAACCGTAGGTAAAGCTCGACACAATGAAAAGTTTTGCTACATTTTTCACCACTAAATGACTCTGACTCATGACTCCGGACTGAAGGTTGGCGGTGGCGGAAGTGATAACAAAAGCCGCTGACACTTGACAAAGTTGCGCGAATGCCCGAAAAAAAATCACAGACTAGAGAAGAGAGAGAAAGAGGGAGAAATCGCGGGGCACCTGGCGGCTCAGTGGAGTTTGTGCCTTTTGTGACACTGACAGCGGTAGATAAGCACCGTCAACGACAGCCGCTGCCTGGATGGGGCCCAAAACATTCATCTTAATGTGACTTAATTTGCAGTTGGCCTATACCAAAAGTGGCCAACAGATGTCGCGGTCAGTGCTGGGGGGGAGGTGGTTTGTTTCGCTGCGACATTTGTGTTTTTTTAATTAATTTCTGTGTCTTTTACAGTTGATTTTTCAATATATATATGTATATATATTTCGTTTCTCTTTCATTCACAGAGGAAATGTACGATCCCTTTGGATGGGCGTTTTATGGGCGTTAACTTCTGGCACTGGAGTGGCCGTGGCCTTGCTCCAAGGCTCAGCGGGACCATTGATTGGCGTTGCTATATCCGCTTCTCTTTTGCCGCCAGTTGTCAATTGTGTGAGTATGCAAAAGCTCAAGTAGCTAAGGGCAATATATACATCAATGTGTATGTATACAGAAAAATTCTCTATCTTAAGCCGACTTTGCATTACCTTGCATTTAGAATGAATTAAGATTAAGTTCATTATACTTTAATCTACTTACTTGCCTATAATAGAGCCTACATTCTAATCATTCTTTAAGTGGTAGGAAAAAAATCTCATTCTTTTCCAACTGATTTTGTGGCTGACTGATATATAGATAAAAAAAAAGATTCATTAATTTTAAAAATTACATCAGAGAAGTGTTAATTCGTATTTTAATATCCATTACTTGTTTTCGATACTTAATTGGAATGGATATACTAAAAGGCATTCAGGCGTTTTGTTTGACTTTTTTATATACAAATATATAAAAATTTCCTTTTAATTGGTAATCCGATATATGTATACTTGAAAGAGTCACACACATGCCCATATCCTTTGTATGTATGTATGTGTTTTGCTTTTGAATGCGAATTTTTTGAGCTCTTTTTTATTTTTACATATTTTTTTTTCAATGCTTTTGTAATTGGAGTGGTTTTTTGTTAACCTTGAAAATGGCTTTCATATAACGAATTTGTTTGTATTGGAATCAATCAATAATGATGAGCTGTAAGATTAGCTAATCACTGCCATCAGATTTGCGCATTGTAAATATTCTTCAAAATTTTAAAAAATGAGGTCCTCTTATATAGTTTTTCAATTATACTACATTAAACAATGTTCCTTTAGGAAGCAATATCCAAGTCAAAACTTTTTAACTAAACTTTTTACAGTTTTTTTAATTATTAAATATAAATATTAATGGTATAAATAGAACTACTTGCTCTTACAAATGTAATCTTTTTTCCATTACTTTGCGGTTTAACAAGTTATAAACCAAAACTTCACTTGGCTTTAATGACATCCATATTCATATATAAGGCATAAGTCGGGGCAAAAATAATGGTGTTACTGGCGGTCATAAAGGAGTCATTGCTCTTATTTATTACACCCACCCAAAGCAAATGGCAGCTAACAAGTAGCATACAACACTGCGTATGAATAATATGAATAGGGGTAAATAAATTAAAATGGTCATACGCAATGTTGGTCTTAGAAAACAAGCAAGAAGCAAGCGGCGAGGCAATTAATTGTGACACGCTTTTTGGCGCTGCAGTTAGCGGCTTTTTAAGTTTAAAAAAAAAGAAAGCAAAACATGGCCAAAACAGAAAGCCGGCAACCGGCACCAGATTTCGTTTCAGCCTGAGTGCGTTCCTTTGATTTATGGAAGAGGGGGGTAGGAGAGAGGAGGGTGGCAGCAACAGAGAGAGTGGCAGTCGCACACACATGCTCGACCACAGTCGCCGGCATGATTAAGCGATTTCAGCGCCATTGTTTTAGCCAGCTGGCTAGCCCCTAGCCTCAGTGTCCATAATTTGCTTTTGCATCATTTTGTCAGGCTTGCGGTAAACTCCCATCCCCCCCAAAAAAGCTGAAACCCCTCCATAACCACTCCCTCCTGTGCTCAGTAGAATGTGCCGCCTTTGTCTTTCTGTCAGCATTGATAAATGTCAGGCAGCGTCGTCCTCGACGTCGTCGGGAGTTTGTTTGTTTGCTGGCCTCCGTTTCCTCTGTGCAAGTTTTTGCCTGCACTTCCTTTTGGCTGGGGAGCTGCTACAGCTTTAACGCAATCCCCTTCCCTCCGACAACTTCCCTCTTTTCTCACTGTATATTTTACGCAACATCCGCTTTAGCTGTTTTTGGATGGGCTCTGCGTTTCTCAATTTGCACTTGAAAATTGGGTCGAAATTTATGCACTCGTTGCGGTAGGCAAACATCTGAGGCTCTGATCTCTCCCTTGGTTTCCCCCTCTATCTGCTTCAGTTCTCACTCTCTGCCAGTCTCTTCTGCCATGAGTCAGATTTATGGCCAAAAGTTTTTGGGCAATGCACTTCAGATTAATCAGCAAATTGTATTTTGGCCTAATTTATGGGTCAAGAAAAAGTTCACTTGGGGAGACCAAAACTAAAACTCCAAATCCAAAAAAAAAAAGGAAAAGAAAACTAAACGGACCAACTTTCGTTCTCGTTTTGCGGTTTCTCAACTTAGTCTAAAGGCCAAATACTTTTTAAATGCTTGAATAACATTTCGTAGAGTATATTTCGATATTATTCAAAATGTAAGCAAAATTAAGATTGCCACGACATTTGAAAATATTGTCTTCATAATTTTACTAACAATTTGAATTCCCTGCAACATTCTTTTAAAAAGTATTCTTGATGATGGAAACTATGTCCGAAAAGACACCAAATTTAAAGCCCATCTACAAGAATTCCAATTCTCCAGGAGAATCAATAGATCAAGAGTATAGTGAGCAAATCTTTTTATCAATTACAATCAGCCAATCAGTCAATTGGTGAATATATTGACGAGATTATGGATATAATGATTCCAAGGGAGGTCCCTCAACTGCAAAACTATGAAAAGCTTTACGCGGAGGTAGCTAAGTCGTTCGTCTACTTTCAATCGGGATATAGCTTATATATTCTTTGAATCTCATAAAGTCTATAGGATACTACAATACATAAATGAAGGCATTTTAAACTTGGGATCAAAGCAAAAGAGTTAAGACTATCGAAGAATACTTTCAACAAAAATCTTTTAATATCGTTTGACCAAGGAATCAATTTAAAGTTAATATTCTATATGTTTTATATCAAATATAAATAAAAAGAAAATTTAATTTAAAATAATAGTTTCGAAACTTCTAAGCATACAAAATATTCTCAGGGAGATGGTATAAGATCATCGAGTTACAAAAGTCTAACCAAATATCAATTCACTAGGATAGGGTATATAAAAGGAACGCATTTTATGCCAAAAATAATTGCTATTCTTATTTTCAGCTTATTAACTTTTAAATAGACTATTTTTTACGCGTTCCGGCAAAATGAACTTCAGATCGCTCCTTGCCCCTTTGTTTGTCGCCTTTACTTTGGAATCCGAGCAGGCAATAATTTAGCAAGAACTGGTCGTAAATTCGTATATAATAGAAAACGAATAGAAAGTACATATATATGTATATATACAGCGAGTATATGAAGTTGGTAGTAGAATTGGATAGTGATGAAGAACAGGGGCAGGAAGGAAGAAAGCAGAGACATGAGATTTTCCCTTGCAAATAGAAAAACAAACACAAGAGGGCACGCACTTCCGCTTCCTAAGAGCAATGTGCTGAGTCATTATAATTTATAATAGTAAAGCAAAAGAATAGGAATAAAATGGCTAAAGAATACGAGAGAAAGAGTGGGAAAGAGAGAATGAAAGGACGAGCAGACAATGCGACAATGAAGTTTTATCTGTGTCTATGTCGCCCACACAAACACACACTCATACAGAGAGAGAGAGAGCAATAGGGACATGGAGGAAGTTGAAGAAATTTATAACAATTCAAGGCCGGGCAACGCTACTTGGTATGCCAAAGGCAACGACAAGGCCAGTTTCAATTTCAATTTGGCTCAAACCGGGGCACATGCGGCGACCTTATGACCTCGAAAACCAAGACGCCAGTCAGGCCACACATGACGCGCACGCGGACACGGACACAAACACGAACGGAAGTGTGACCAGCAGCAGCCATCCCCCACAAAACTTTCCAGTCACACTCATCATCATCATCATCATCATCATCTCACTTCCCATCTTTGCACTATGATGTCTTTGCACTTTTTTCTTATCCGGACAATTCTTTTCCTTTCTCCTTTCATTTATTTATGCAGGGTCTCTTCTGGTCACTGGCCTGCATTTGGCTCATCTATCCGGAGAAACGTATTCCACATTTGAAAAACGAGGCAATGAACTCAACCAGCGCTTATCCCTTTATCTATACAAACTATTTACCAACGGAATTTCTCGTCAATGGCATTGTCTCCGCTTGTCTGACCATTGTGAATGTCATTTGCATATTCATCACGGCCATCATTGTGCTAAAAATCAAAGAGGTCTCAGCTCCCTATACAGCAAGTCCGGATTTGAAGCGGTAAGTTAAATCGAAAGAAAATTAAATTAAATATTGGTGAATCTCTGCTGAAATTCGAGTTCAGAACTCAGTCTGCGGTATGCAATGGCGCGCACGTAATGAACGGCTGTACAAGTGCTTTTAAGCTTATCATTTCCGTTATGCGAGCCTCTGACTCCAGGCATTGGTCAGTTGGCCATTTGTATTCGTAATTAATAATATGTAACTCGATGATTCAGTGTGCCATTTAATCAGCTTTTATCTGCCTTTTTTATGGTAACCAACCATTCATTTCCTTTATTCTTTTTTTGCGGCTTACCTTCTTGTGGGCGTAACTTTTACATAGAATTCTCTCAACAATGCCATTGACTTTGACATAATTAAGGTCTCAGCTGATAGAGCTACCTTAATGTCTATATGTATGTTCTACATGTTTCTCAGATTGAAATCGCACACACGGCCCCCTCCCCACTCACTGTGTGGCTTGGCACGTGTAGGCAGCAAACTAGCTGGGGAAATTAACTTAAATTGTCACATTCTTTCAATGACTCGTCGCACTTAATCAATGGAATTGTTCATCATTATGATCGCATGGGGAAAAGCAAACAAAGTTAAAGTATAAAGAAAGTCCATGAAAAAGAAGTTTTAAAACAGTTGTCGTCTTGAAGAGAGTT
The DNA here is from genome assembly GCA_035045865.1 of Drosophila austrosaltans. Lineage (NCBI taxonomy): Eukaryota > Metazoa > Arthropoda > Insecta > Diptera > Drosophilidae > Drosophila > Drosophila austrosaltans. The sequence continues at coordinate 599,939 of JAWNOQ010000200.1, forward strand.
TGCTCGTCATGGAGAATGATTGTTTTCTTTGTTCTTTTTCATTAGATGCTGTATATTATTTTTCAATATTCCAATTTACTCTTGAAACAAATATTTGGATAGTATTAGCGATCGATTCCATCTTTGCAGACGAATGTAGTAATATATATAAGTATCTTTTTTGTGGTCCATTAACACCAGCTACTTCGGCGTAGGAGTTTATATTTGGTACATTGGCTTTCTCTTCTTCAAAGATGTTTAATTTTGTATATTGGAAGATTACAATCCCCCACAAACTACATTGGTCAATAGAAACTTTAATAAATAATCCGTTTTGATTTGCTAAACTCAGATGAATAAACACGACAAAACTGAAAATATAATTTAAAATCATAAAGATCTTCTCAATTTTCTAATTACGCCTTTTTAATTTAGTCTATTCCCTGTCGTTGCCACACTTTTAATTTTTTACCGATATCTCTTATGGTTGTCCCTATCGTTCTAGTCAATTGATAACAGGTTGAAAAAGGGGTTGCCAGATACGAATCTTATGATTGATATTCAACGATTTTTCTTCTTCAATCTTTTATAAAATCGCATGCAATTATTTTGATAATTTAAGCTTCAACTAGAAAAGGTTTTCTAAATAAACTAATTATCTATAATCCTTTTTCTTGTTATACAGAAGTGTTTGACTTATTAAACTCTGCCAGCAAGTTTACAAGAAAACCTTAAAGTATTTCCTTAACAGGCCAACATAAAATATTGGCTAAGATTCATCTTAGTAACTTAAAAAAAAAGAAAATGTATGAAATTTAATAATCTACGTCTTCTAACAATGTATTTCACATGAAGATGCTGTTTATCTGGGCCAAAAAAATGACAAATCGCATAATTAACTGGCTTATTTCATGCCTTTCGCAAGAAATCACTCATACGCCAAGTGGTCTAAATGAAAATAAATGCGTTTTATTGCTGAGATCCTTCCCGTCTCTCCTTATTCCATGAATTACAAATGGTGCCAGGCTAAAGATGGCCACGCCCTCACTTGAATGCTGCCAGAATGTACATAAGTATACATGTATAAGACACACACAAATACACATATATTAGTATATGTATCTGTGTTTGTTTTGGACCGGGCGTTTGGGCTTTAATTTCCTAAAGTGGCGCATTAAATTAGTTAAAGCGAAGGCTAAACGTTTTCTGCTTTATTCTTTATTTTTTTTTATTTATTTTTTGGGTTATAATTTATTTCACTCTGTTTTATTTTTGAAGGGGATGTGAGGGAATTTTGTGGCATTTATTTTATTACATACATTTGTGTGTGACAATTTCTGCGTATTTAAGCACGCGCACGCTTGCTGACCCCGCCTTGTTGACGCCTTCCTGCCGCCCCATTTGCTATCTCATCCCTACTTTTGCCTACATTGGGTTTGTTTGCGCCACTTTCAACAATTGTTTATGCAATAGTTTTGTTTGCCTTTGTTGCACTGTGCCACAAAAGCACACATGGACGTGGTCCTTATTTTATTTAGGCGAGGGGAGACAAAAAGAATGTCAGTGAAATAATGAAATTTTATGTAAGGAAAAGTTTAAGACACGGTAACAGTTTTGAATATGGGTTAAGCCAACGATCTCCCCTACTCACTGGCTAATAACAGTCAACTATTATATATAGCTCCTTTATAGAGATCTATGGCCCACACTTGGTGGAATAATATGCCCCTCTGTCACGCCCATGTTAGCACAACAGACAACAACAGGCATGGTCCGTACTATGGCACTGGGCAAATACATAAATGTCATCAACAGAGACGCGATACGGGCCATTGGCCTCCTCTTTTTGGCATATGCTATGCAAGCCTTGCCCTTATCCCTCCCCTTTTCTTCTGCGGCACAGCCCCATTTCGGCTGTTGCATTACGCATAAAGTGCAACATGATTTCATATTTATTTGTTGTTATACAAGTTTGTTTTGCTTTTGGGTGAATTGGTTTTGGTTTGTCCTTCTTCTTCTTTCTGGAAACAACATTTTATCGTTTCTGTTATCTTATCTCTCTGTCTCTCTCTCTCTCTCTCTTTTCTCCCTGAATCTTTCTCTCTCTATCTTTGACTCTGTTTCTTTTGCATCCATTCAAAATCATTTTTATAGCGGCTTTGTGCCAGCGAGAATTGTATGCAAAAAGGACAAAAAAAAAGGATATAAAACACAAAAAAAAAATAGCAACAAGACCAAGTAGGAAAACTGTTGCGGTTAAAGGCGTTGCCAATATTCAAAAGGAGGCTATTATATATACGACAATATATATATATATTTTAAAACACAAAATTCAACGAAAGCTTTTCAAGTTTATTGGTCTGTCGTAAGATAAAAATGGAACCAGAAGTGAACAGATTTAAATTAAACGTTTAAATAGAAAAACTTTTTGGATTGTTTTGTTTAAAATATGTTAAAATCAAAAACGGAAACGATACGTACAATACATATGTATAATATAAAAAGATAGGAACTAAAATCTATAATAATGGCTTATATTACATATTAGACTAAGGAGAAACAAACAAAATTCATTTCTTTAATTATTCGAGATGAATTCTACTTAATTTCTAATTTTATTAAAACTGGCCTGACTTGTTATGGTCAGAAAAACATTTTCTATTATTCGATATATTATCATTTAAACAGAGCAGAAAACTACCTTGATTTTATTAAGGTAATTTGAAGCAACTTTCTGCTCCGCCTCCCCCATAATTTTCTCCAGATTTACCCTATTTTATTGGCCAATGTGACCTATATCAAATGATGATTAAATATTTATATGTATTCTGTTATATTAGCTCAAAATTTCCTCCATATTTTCTTCATTTTTCAATAATTTTGCATAATAATAAAAAAAAAACTTGATAGTCATAACCGAAAAGTTATAAAAATAATATTCATTTTTCTTTTTCATTTTCTTTTACAGATTTTGGGAGACGGATCTACGCACAGTGCGTAAAACGAATCGCTCAACAATGAGACATCATCGTGGCACCATTCGAGGAGGTGGTGCTGGTGGTGGTGGCGGAGGTGGTGTGGGTGGTGCAGGTGTTGGCATTGACAAGCTTATTGGGTGAGTGCAAAAGGAAATGAAAGCAAAGCAGAAAACTCATTCGTTTTTATGATTTTTTACCATTGTTTATTGTTGTCAAGGTAATTTTAAACATGAATGTATATCTGAGAGGGGGGAGTGGTGCAGAGCTTATGGGAAGTGGGGTTGGGTTGGGTTGGTGGCATTTTCCCTCCCTCCCAAGGACAAGGCAATTTACTTCTCGCATTTGTCTGAAAACAATTTGGAAAAGTAAATAATAAAAGTATTTGTGTTATGAGTGCGAATGTGAGACTACCTCTGATTCCCGTTGGCCAATAGCCGCCACCCACTTTTTCTTGCTGTTTCTACATGTGTTACGTTCAGGATATAAATAAATATTATTCTGTCAAGGAATACGGTTGCAAAAGCAAAAAGCGAAGCACATACATATAAAAAATATTTATCGCATAATTGAAATCATTGCCAAGAATTTATGACATTCTTGGGCTGCCACAACAACAACAGTCATAACAACAACAACAACGACACAAATAATAATAATAAAATACTTGAAAAAAGGCAAGAAGAAAAAAAAAAACAGAGAATAGAGATGGCGAAACAAGGTAAACGAAGATATGGACTTGGAAGTTGGTAGCAAATTGATTTATAATTGTTTTGACAATAAGTTATGAATACAGCTAAAGACTTTTCCCCCCCTTGACAGTGGACGTGATCTAAATATATGAACAATATCCTTAAAATGCCGCAGGAAAGAATCTCAATTGTTATTCTCAAATAATCCAACTAATGGCTTCGTATACATAAAAGGAAAAATACTTTTTAGAATTAGAGAGAATTAGAATTAAGAGGAGCGTACAAAAAGCATAAAAACAATTAAAAGATATAAAATGATACTTTAATATCAAATATTTCAACGTCATTTGTGAAGTAATAGTTGAGTGATTTAGAATATAAAAAAGGTCACAGCATTTGAATTTAAAGAAGATTTGGAAGCAGCTGAATGAATAGAGAAAGTTTGTTTGAATCCCTAGCTTCCGGTCGATTTTATAAATTCTCTTTATAAATATTAATATATTTTTTATGGTCAAGTTTGATGAAAATTTATTTTATACTTACAATATTATAAATTGATGATTATTTGCAAATTAAATAAAAAATCAACCGAAGGATAATTTTAGCCGATTGGAATGGACAAGATTGATAGGATACCATCATTACAATATTTAAACTTTTGGTTCCAATTTATACCACTAACTTGCCAACTGCTCAGAAAGAATATTAATAATAATATAGAAATGTGTAAAATTGGTTAATATCTCATATTGAAGGAAGTATTATATTTAGCCTTAATAAAAAGTTCTTAAAAGTTTTTATTCAATCAAATTTCAATAAAGCAATTCACAAGTGTAATAGCGATACGAAAGGTCCACATACATTCTTCTCGTCAATTCACCTCTCAGACCATACACAAATAAAGGCAAGATTTAAAAACGTGGTAAAACAGGAGAATGAAGGCCAGATAAAGTATTCCATTTACCATGAACAAAGAATTTTTAAACAAATATTTCAATGTTACCTTCCAAAAAAATGTTGGAGAAACCCAAGCGGGGAAACCGAGTGGCATCGCTTTGGATATCATAACAATGCAAATTCATGCAACAAATTAACACACAACTGGCAGTGTTTTTAATTTAACGATGAAAAGTTAAAAAACAAAACACAGAGCCAAGTACCATTTACGAAACCATAAATGTTTTGTAAAAGGCCAAGGGATTTCATTTGGGGGAATGCTTCGGTTTTTTGTTTTTTGCCATTGCATTATAAATTCAGAGAGAGCTGCAGCATAAAATTAACACGTTGTTTATTTTTTTCTACCCCCACACACACACACAGAGGCAACTATCAGGGATTGGAGGAGATGCGCGATGCTCAAATGGACACGGCACTGGAAAGAGCACTGGCCCAGGCTGAGAACGATGTTACATTCAAGAAGGTCAAGCGAATGAGTTACTCGAGCAATGCTGCGGGCGAGGTAAGTTTTAAGGTGGAATGTTGAATGGGGGAGGAGGGATGTTGGGTGGTTAGATTTGAATTGCAATTTACGTGGGACGTTTGCAATTAGCCGCCACTGTTAATGGAAACTTGAGAAGGGTAAAAATAGGGCTAAACTGACAGCAATGTTTTGTTCTTTGTCCATCTGAAAAGGATACTGACAGGTGGACCACAAGAGAGAACGAATATTTTCACTTTTCAATTAGGAATCCTAGAGGTTTTTTTCCCCGTTTTACTCATTAGCACACACACACACACAAATACAAAATGGAATTGTAGATCTAAATCAAGACAAGCCAGGATTTACCAATTTGCCATTTCGAAATTATTTTTATTTTGATATTTACATGAATTTAATTTGTCGCTTGTCACTTTACAAATTCTCCGTGTTTAACCTGACCTCCTGCGACGCCTTCTTGTCCTTCTGATCCTATTGCGCCTGTTGCTATTGTTGTTGCTTGAGGTGCTATTCCTGTTATTCCTTCTTGGACGCCTTATCCTTCTCCTCCAGCGGCGAACGGTCTTCACCTTGCCAGTTGATGCAGTAGTAGTTGTCGATGAAGCTGCTGTTGTTGTGTCAGCACTCGTGGTTGTTGTATCGGCGGTATTTGTTGCCGCAGTGGTTGTTTCCGCATCCGTAGCCACTGTGGTGGTATCAGTAGCAGCCGCAGTTGTTGTTGTTGTTGCAGCTGCCTCGGCCACACACTCGGCATCGGCTGCATTAGCCGCATCCGTGCAATCAATGCAACCAGCAACAGTGGCATCAGCGGTACAGGTAACTGCCTCCGCCAGTGGCAAATTGATCAGGCACATGCCCAGGATAACACAATTTATAATCGCTGCGATGGCTTTCATCTTGGCGAATGATAATTTTCATATCAAGTCTTTCTCCTTTTATAGTAGTAATACTAGTTTTTTCTCTTTTTGCGAATTTGCACAACTGTTTGCGAATTTTCGATTGTAAATATTGATGTTTGCTTTTAATGTTGCTTTGAAGATTTAATATGATATATAGATTAGTTAACTCGATAATATTTAGTTTTTTTTTTTTGCTTGCCAAAAGAGAATTCTCTTTGAACTTATATATTTGATCAGCTGGCATTTCTCATTTATTCTAAACACTTGATATTTGGCTTATTTGCATCTATTAGTGTGTTTATCTATTATCAAGCGCATCTGTTTTTTAACCAGCTCATCCAGTTGGAACCCTATAGAGTTTTGATATTTTCTCATTGTCCAAATTCCTCATTATTAAAATATACTTAAAGTGAAGCTAACTAATGACAATATTTGGTGATTTTGTCAAGATCAATTGGAATGCGAATAATTCAATATTATTATTCAATATTTAATATTCTAAATACTAAAATATGAATTCAGATAAAACTATTCCAATTCAATTCAGATTCAACGATATCCACGTATTAGTTTTCTTTAAATATATATATTTTTCTTAGGTACTGAAAGTCATATGATACAACTATAATGGCTATATATATATATCTATTTTTGGCATATTACAATGAAATTCTGTGGAAATTTTATAGTAGACATTTTTTAAAGATATTAACAACTTCTAACCACTGCCTCTTTAATTCAACTCGAACAGGAACTTTCTATAACGACTTAAACTTCTAAAACGTAATCTAAATTATATTGCAATCAAATAATTTAAAATAATTCTTGGTCAATAATATTAAAATGAAACATAAAGTTATTAATAAGTATTTCCTTCGCTTTAAAGGAGATGTACCAACCTAAAACTGAATGATTACTTCCTCCTCGCTTAGTAGTAGAGCTCCTAGCACATGTCTCCAGCAGATTAATGTTAAATTGCTTAAACCAGAACTCCATTAACTACCATTCCAAGTGATTGTTGGGAGTCCGACCTGACCCAGTGACAGCCTTTAACAATCCTCCCACCCAATCAGTCGGATGTAATAAAAGTAATGACAATACCAACTTAAGAGATACAACAAACACAACAATAATAAGCACAATAAGAAAAAGTAAAAACAAGAAAGAGAAGTGTCTGCAAATCGCATTTGTCATGTCCCACGGACTTCTCTGCTGTATGGGATGATAGTCGAAACATCTACTGACAAGAAGCATTTAAACTTAATTAGTGGCAATTATTTGGCGGAAAATACAGGAACAATATGGATAAGGAGAGGAAGAAAGTCCATAAGGAGGATAAAGACAAAACAGAGAAAGAGAAACAGACATAAAAAACTGACCTCAATCATTAGTTGATGATAAGCACCATGCGGAAGCCAAAAGTAAGCGATGCACTCGATGCACAGCGAGAGAGAGAGAGAGAGAGAGAGAGACGGACGTAAGCTGCTGCCACCGCCCAAACACTTTAGACGAGGAGACAATAAACCAAGCAACATGAAGGAATGGAGGGAGGTCAGAGATGGAAGAGATCATAAATCAACGACGCAGCATGCGGCAGCGTCGACTTTGAAATGGGGGGAAAAGGTCAGTTGAAAAAAAAGGCGCCAGGGAAGTAAAAACCCCAAGACTAAAAACGAGTAGCTGAGAATCATGTAAGATTTATGGTAAAACCAGATGATGAAGCTGTTGAACCCTACATCCCGATCTCCTATCCTTAAGTCAATCCAGCTCAAGCTGCTCTAGAACCCAGCCAAAAAAAACTAAAGGACAAACTAACAAATAAAGAACAACAAGCAAAACTCTCGTGAGTATTTTTCGACTATGCAGAAGGACAACAGCAGACAGCAAAAGGATGAACAATGGTAAAAAAAGAAGTATGTCCTAGTCCCGTTTTTTTGTATTTGGGTCTTTGTAATTTTATACTGCAGTTTGGAGTTTCTGTGACCTTTCTACCTTTGGTTCTACTTACATTTAGAGTTTTCAAAATAGTTTTAACACTTTATTTAAGGTCAACACAATTAAAACCAGTTCTAAAGGGAGCAGGTAGTAGTTGCATTTTAAGAATTTCTGACAGTTTCCTTATCAGTAGACATTTTGCCTGTTTTTGTTGCCTGTTTTGTTGTAGTTTTACTCTTTTAGCGGCTTAAATAGATAAGAATTTTAAATAAACGGAACTTTTAATGGACAGCTTAGGTCGAAAAGCTTAATTTGTTCACGTAGCTTTTGACCTTCGATATTTAAAAATGAACTTACTTCACCTTAAAAAACCAGAAACAAAACGAAATGTGGCTTTGTTTGCTCAACTGTGAAGGGTATCAATAATATTTATTTTAAAGTCAAACTATGACATTGTATAAATTTTAAAATGGCAGAGGAATCGATTGACTATTCACAAGTAAAATTAAACTTATTGCTTAGGAAAAAAAAACTGAAATTAGTTCAGTGAAATAGATTGATGATCTTAGAGTTGGAAAAAACAAACGAAAAATAACATTATCCTTCAAATTTATATAAAACAAACTTGCCCAGTACATGCGATGATTCGAAATGGTAAAAGACATTAACGCCGAAGGAATTAGCACTAATGAGTTTAAAACCTTCATCACATACTCTCACGCGTCTGTTTTTCTAAGATACTCACTCCATGGCTTCTGTAGGCTTTGTAAGGGAGATGAGTGATGGGGAGGGAAAAAAAACTTTCTTAATTTCCTGCTTAGGAAGAAGACGCAATTAAAAGTCGCTGACAAGTAACTAGCAAAGAACGAGAATCATCCAGGCGTCAATTGCCACAAATCAACTTTTACATTAATTCATTTTGAATGTGAATGTAGAACTGCAAATAGAACTGGATGCCAGAACTGAGACACTCGAGCGAATGTCAGACTGACATGCTCTAAATACTTTGAGAGGCGACAGCAGCCAACGAAAATGGCAGACGAAATGCAAAACAAACTTGCTAAGCCTACCACCACCAAAAAGTAAAAAAATAAAAAAAAATAACCAAATAAGAGGAGAAGAGACCGAACCACCACAATCACCACTCATCTACAATTTCTCAACGGCTTGTAATCTGTTTAAAGTGAGTCCTGGCCACTAAAACTCAATTAACCCCATTTGAATGGGGCACAGAGAAAACGAATGGCGAAACGAAGAGTGAAGAAATCAAGGCAAAAGATTCAAAACGGAAATGGTTGCCCTTTGAATGGTTTGACTAAAGGAATAGAAGAAGAGGCAGAGAGAGAGAGAATGGAAAGGTGGGGATAGGTGGGATGGTAACTGACAGCATGTTGCATGGAATGGGAGGTAGGAAGGCAACGACTAGCAGCATTTTTCACTTAAAACCGCATTGATACTCAATTACCAGGTCGCCACTCGAACTTGGCGCAACTTTGGCATACAAAACAAACAACTGGGGGAAAGTAGAGAGAAACTGAGGCAAACGGAAGCACTTTGCAACGGAAATGAAACATCAATTAAAGTCGCACACGGCATCGTACCACCAAACGAAAACCCTGGCAACTCTGGCACTTGCCGCTTCCGAGTATATATTGCTTTTTGACCATTGTAAATGGAGGCTTGGAGTTATTTGAGTCGCTTGAGTTTTTCGAATGTCAAACAGGAGCGGTTCAATAAAGTATAGAAAGTATTGAAAAGAACCTTAAGTATTACGACTCTCGCATGAACCGGCCCTGAATATTACATTGTCTGTTACAAGTTTGGTCAAAATGTAGCAAAAGGCCTTAGGGCATTTTACATTTGGTTTATTGCTTAATTGTTACTGTACAGTCATGTGGCATGAGTGAAGTTTAATTGGCTACACTGTAAATATCAAGTGAGCCTAACGGGCATGTGTCTGAAAGTGATGAACATTTACTTTACACACTGTTTCATTCTCTTTCCAATTACAGCTAACGGAACGTCTGGCTAAGATTGCTGGCCTAAATAAACGCTCTGGTGGCGATTCGACAGATCCCTTGCACACCAACTCCAGCAGTTTGTCCGGCAGTCGTATGAATTCCATACCAAACTCTCAGTTGAATGTCGATCTGAAGGCCTTGGATAAATTGGTAAGCAGTCTGTTGGAACAGCATAGTGCTGGTGCCAAAGCTGGTGGAACGCTTACTGCTGCATCCCATTTAGAAGCGGGCACTCGGACACCACCGTTGCAACGAAAGGCATCCAAGAAGCTTAACCGCTGGCGTCCAATGTCACGCTCGGCACATGGCTACAAACAAGGTGATGGCAGCGAATTAGCCGCTGGAGGAAACTTCACCCAGTTGCAAGAGCGCAGCGAGTCGCAGATAGTTTCAGCCCAGCACTCCCCCAATATGCCCACAATAATGGAAAGTAGCACTGGCACTAGTCCCACACCAAACAATTCCCAACAGCAGCAAGGATCCCAGAATCCATGGACAGCCTCCTTGGAACGAACACCCAAAGCAGTGCGAAATATGCTACACAACATTGGTCAGGCTGCCGCCAGTGGAGTGGGTACTTCTGCAGCTGACGAGGATCAACTAAATCTGACTCAGAATTATGTTGAATAAATCTAAACTTCCATTGTAGCTACTAAAGTATTAGTTAGTAAAACATATAAGAAATAAATAAATATATACGATTTCTCCATGCTGCTTCATAAATTTCTTAAATAGTCTTTTAAGAATGGGAAATAATAATTACAAGTAAAAGAAATAATCATTTAAAATTTAACAAACTTTATAAACATAATCATATAAACTAATTCATTAGACAAAAGTAAGTCAAAGTCAAGTCGACTCATTGCCAGTTGAGCCAACAATTTTGAGGGTAAGTGTCAATTTGCAATTGTAATATAGTCACAAGGTTAAAGTTCGAAAAATATAATTTAAATTTATCAAACTAAAGAAATATTTTGAAGCGAACAGACTGCATTCGGCTTCGTTGCCCATACTGCCAACACTGCGAATACGTAATCTTAGACATTTTTCAAGCAAAGTATGAAAAAAGAAAAATATTATAGAATATAGAAAATAATTTTAGCGTGGTGCAATTGATTTGATTAATATTTTATGTATTGAAAATGATTCTTTATCAAGTTTAAGAGTTTTTGCTAAAGGCTATAAATAGATTATTTATTGTGGTGCAATAATGAATGAATTCACAAGTGAAAAATCATAAATTTTTAACGTTAATAAACTTGAATTGAAAATATTTTAATAGTAATAATGTCAAACTGATTAGTTAAGGAACTAAAGTGGCCTTTGCTTGGCATTTTTATGACAATTTTTTAATGTCTTTCAAACTCCAAAAGCAATGTCATTCATAAAAACAGATGGCAAAAAGCTTTGAGTGAAATCCAAATTAATATTTTAACGCCATGAAAAATGCTCTATATCCTACCAGGTCAAAGCCTGTAAAAAAGCGAGATAAGAACAATATCCCCTTCTCTGTCTTTTTTTTTAAACAGCAGCAATTGAAGTTAATCTTGACCCCAGAAGTGGGGTGACAAAAGCGCCAGTAACGACAACTGTCCGGCTATAATGGTTAATAATTTCAAAGGAAAAGCGAGGGATGATGGAGGGGAACGAGAATCACTTGGCGCCTTTCAACCACAGCAGCAACAGCGTTGACTGATGATGATTTTGTGTGTGAGAGCTGTCTGCCCAGCTGTCTGTTTGTCTGGCCGTCTGCTTGTCCGAGTCTCCGTCTATTGTAGCTTGTCATCATCAGACACAAAACTGGACACTAGAAGCTAGGCAATGTTCATGTTGTTGATGTTGATGTTGTTGGATTTGGATGAGTGCAATGAAGCTGTTTGAAGTTGTCTGGCTGTTTTGTGGTTACTGGCTAACACCAGTCAGTAATGATGATAAAATTATCAGGCCTGCAACATCTAATGACGACACGGAGAAAGAGCACGGAAGCGGCAAGTAATGGTAGAACTGTCTCCCATTAAGTGCCAAAGTGGACGTTAATTAGCTTTCCAGAAATCCGGGCGGAAACACAAAGTACCAACAAAAAAAAAAATATTAAGAAAATATTAAGTGCTTTATTCACTTTTCCGGAATGGTCAACTGAATAAGCGTCACATCTCAAGTTAAAAATGTCAACCCAATTTGATTTGTTTTATTTCCTAAATGAGTAATCGATACCCTTTGTCTATTATATATATTTCTTTAGAGATATCTTTCAATGTAACACTTACCTGTCGCTCCATAACACCCGCCAGCTGGTCCCGCTCTGCATTTCTATAATATCCAGTCAAATTGGCTCCAAGTCTCATGGTCACCTCGTAACGTGTTTTGCCCGTGCGGGCCGCATTTCGATTGCCTTTTGGCAAGGCAAATATAGAACTGGGATTCGATCCGAGATTATTGTAACTCTCAAAGTTGCAGGCATGATGGCAATTGTTAGAGCTGACATTCCCAGTGCAGCCTAAGGAGAGAGAGAAAGATCAGAAAGGGGGCAGTAAAATGGTATCAAAGGAATTTTCCCACCTTTAGAGTGCAAACAGGCATTGAATTTTGTTTGCATATACATAAGGGCAGTCAAGAGGAACAATTTAATAATGCCCAGACTAAGGGAACACTTATTCGTATCATACAGACAGCTTTGTTTTCACTTATGTATGTAGGAATGTACATTGGTATGTGTACTCCACTTTACACAATGGAGCAAGTGGAAGTGAACAATAAAATGCACCTTCATTGGTGAGCGCAGGATACTACCTAAATCGCTCTGGGGGTTAGCAAAAATGCAATAAAAGACATCACAGAATACACAACGGGAGAAATGCGAGAAATATTTTTGCCAGGTGGCAGCACGAGCCATACCCAACCATAAATACTAACACATGTTTGTGTGTGTGTGTACCTAAACTCCCCTTCAATTTGACTTACATTTTCTATGCATTTCTCACCTGACCCTCGGCGAGCATGAAAAAACTGTCAAAATCGATGACTTTGGCATTTTGCTGAGTTCATGTTTGGAATTGGCTCTAGACTCTATTCTCAAAAGAATGTGGGGAAGAACTTTTCTCAATTGCGATGACACTTCGTTTAAGTTCATCTCAATGTTTTCTCAATTTTCACTTTCTTTCCAGCAATCATCAATTTACGTCAGATAAGAAAATAATCTACATACAATATTCACATACACACATTCAAAACAAACATTTAGAAACAAAGGTTGTACATGGTAAGTCCGTGACTAAAATACATATAAATATTTTTATGACAAGTTTGTCCCTTGATATGTGTCATTTTACTCATATGTATATAGATTTACATTTAGTCTGGAACTCTAAAAAAAATGAATTTTTCTTTCCCATTTCTTTGATTTTTTTAAGATTGTCCAAGAGATTTAAATTCCGGAAGTCGTAAACACTAAAACCTGGAGAACTTTCACTTTTCGAATTTTATTCAAATTTCTAATTGCTTAGGGTTTAGGCACCACTTAAAACTATAAAGGGAACCATATCTCATTAATTAAATTAACTCAAAAAGATTAAATTAAATAAATTGAATAACTAATAAATAAAAGGCAAAAATGAGGAACTACCGGTATGTATTTACAGATAAAACTATTCGAAAAACTTACCATATTAATATGTCATACGTAGTTAAAATTTAAAAAAAAAAAAAAGATAAAATAATATATTGTTTAAAAATCCGATGAAAATATTTCGGAGATATACCTGAATTTGTTAGGTTACTTCAACTACTGTGTCAACTTTCAAGTTTAAACGCGATTTTTTAAAATTTTTTGAGCACCCATTTTTATACCCTGTACCCATAGGGTAAAAGGGTATATTAAAGTCGCTAAAATGTATGTAACAGGCAGAAGGAAGCGTTTCCGACCCCATAAAGTATATATATTCTTGATCAGCATCAACAGCCGAGTCGATTGAGACATGTCCGTCTGTCCGTCCGTCCGTATGAACACCTAGATCTCGGAGACTATAAGAGCTAGAGCTACCAAATTTGGTGTGAACATCCTTATGTCTTATGCCTAGGCAGATCAAGTTTGTTTCGCAAATAAAAAAGAAAATTTTAAAATCAATTTACTAGAGCTGTATGAAAGATGACGAATTTTTATAATTATATAGTCAAACAGCACTAACTGACCAAATTTCGTTCAAATCGGGCAATGAACATCGGAGATATAGCCATTTGAATTTTGTACTCAATTGCCAAGAATTAAGAAAGAGCGAGATAGCATGCGTTCGCTGCTGCTGCATGTTAAAGAAAATTTCGTTTTGAATTAATTGCGATTTCGAGGGTGTTCGAACTTTTGTTTAGTGCCTACGCAAATTCAGATACTTTAAAATTTTTGCCACGCCCACTTCCGCCCCCGCAATTTAGAAAAAATGAATTACTAGAGAAGTCTTAAAGAAATCACATTCTTATTTGGCACACCCAACAATGTGGCCAAAATGCATCATCTGACCAAATTTAGTCGAAATCGTACAATGAATATCGAAGATATACGAATGTGCATTTTGAACTGAATTGTCAAGGCGACAATAGCTGGCAAGAGTGAGCGAGATAGCATGCGGTAGCTGCATGTTAAAAGGAATTTTGAATTAAGTTGATGCCGATCTTGATTTAATATAACTAGTTGGTACAGGGTATACTCAATGTCGGCAGGGACGGCTTGCTTACTTCATTTTTCAATTATTTTTAATTTGGATAAATAAATTTTTTTAAATTTCTTTAAGAGAATCTATGTATAATACTTTTTAAATTCTAATTGTAAAACTATAAAAACTAAATAGAAAATCATTGACAAGTCTATTTTTTGGATGTCCTTGGCGACATCATCTACAGGAGCGGTGCACAATAAGATTCTTATTGTGTTGGGTTTTGAATTATCAATTGTAACATAAAACTGTTTTTATAAAACAGTAAAAAAAGTCTTTCATAGTCCTTGCAACTGTGTATAACCCCTTATCCAACACTATCCCCTGTAATTAAAAAATATCAAAGAAGCTAACTTCGGCTCTGCCAAAGTTTGTATACCCTTGCAGCAAAATAATTGGTAGAAATGTTTAACAAAATCAGAAAAAAAAAAACAAAAAAGAAGAAAAAAACACATCCAAAAATTTTCACTTTTTCACCGAGCATTGAGAACCATCAAACACCGAGCCCATCGTGGCACCGATCCCTACATACTACGCCACCGTCCTTTCTTACTAAGCATAAGCTAATTCGACATATATGCAAACTCATTGCATCTCGCTCTTTCAATTTCGTTCTGTGTAAGAACACAACTAAAATATTTCTATCTCTCTCACACACCGCGTGGTGGTTGAATTTTTGCATATGTATGTGTGTGCGTGAGCATTAAAATAAATTTAATTTCCTTCAAATCTGATTATTGATTTGTAACCTTAATAATTATCCGATTTAGTTCAAACTTGGTGTATAGTGTATGGATACAAATTAAATTTAAATGCAACAACAAAAAAACAATAATTTTATATATTTCTTATTTGGTGCCGCGCGGATTCGAACTCGGGTCTCTTGTGTTGGTACGGCAGATTTCTTTGAAATTTTTTGTTGCTGGAGTAAATAGCTTATATGGATGATTTGTTTTATTGATTTGTAGCCGTAATAATTATCCGATTTGAGTCAAACTTGGTGGGTAGTGTTTTGGTACAAATTAGATTTATATTCCAAAAGAAAAATAAAAAATTTTTAATTGGAACCCTATTATTCCGATATTGGATATATCATATAGTAATCCGATTCGACCGATTTTCATACTTTGTCTACCTACACCTTTAAGAAAGCTAACTACCAAGTTTCAACTACGTAGCTTAAAATTTAAGTTCGAAAAGCGACGAACAAACAGACAGACGGACAGACGGACATGTCTCAATCGACTCGGCTGTTGATGCTGATCAAGAATAGATATACTTTATGGGGTCGGAAACGTATATTTCTATGCGTTACAAACATCTGACCAATTTTATAATACCCTCTGCAAGGGTATAAAAAATTCATATATTCTTAGGGCAAATTTCAATTGGAAATACAATTCACGAATTGTTGAATTTTAATTACTTTTAAATAAATTGAAACCAATTTTAAAGCATCCTTTATTACAAGTTTGGTACATTGACAGACAATTTATTCCCCGCTATTCAGTTCAATTCACTACTACAAAGTATATATGTATTAGAGGGAATAGTTTGAACAGGAAAAGGGGAAAAAGGATGCTGGTATCCAATCGCTAAATACCTTTAAACATGGAATGCTAATTGACTGCTTAACGGGCTCATTAATAATCTAAGGATAATGCCAAATACGGGAGACTCAGCCACCCACTCTCAAGAAAAAACAAACCCTCAGCCAAACTATTTTGCATTTGCATTCACTCACTCCGAAGACTTTTGTATTTTTACAGACCATTGCATCGACGAGTTGCATAATATTAAAGAGACAACAATGTCAGACGTTGGAAAAGGCAATGGAAAGGGCAAAGGATGAGCAGGGGGAGAATTGGGGTGGTAGAATTCTCCGGTCATGGCAGAATGTTTGTGTAAAATTCTCCTTTTCACTGCTGCAGTTGTTGTCGGTGGTGCAAGTGCGACATGGTTTTTGGCTTTGACAGCAAATGGAAGGGCAACGGCTGTGGCAGAGGCAACAATGATGGGCGTGCCCCTACATATGCCGCCCTAGTGACAACCTGAGGTTTTGCTGCATTTGCAGTTGCAGAGGTTCTGTTGTAATTCTGTATGCTGTAGTTGTTGTTGTTGTTGTTGGAAGTGCGTGTGTACGACCGTGTATGTGTGTGCGTGTGTGTCTGTCTGTTTTAATGCTGTTCCCTGCAGTTGCTGTAAATTTTTATTATGTTTGCACGCACTTGCCCGGTTAAATGATGCGCGACGATGATTGCAAGGAGTGAGGGGGAAGTGCAGTGACACCTTCCATTCCATCTGCTCATCAACTTTCTCCTTTCACTTCTTTTGTCTGTTCTCTGGTCTTTCTCTCTCTCTTCTTTCAGTCTTTCTGTGTAATATTTGTTGTCTGTGCCTTCTCCTCAGCTCCTCGGCTGGCATTGAGTGCATTTTTAATGCTTAATTATTTCCTTAATTAAATTTGCACTATAGCAGCGGGCATCCTTTTACTCTTTCTTCACAAATTTGTTTGTGCCCCATCTATCTGTTCTGTCTCTCTTTGTTATTTTTATGTTTTGCCGCTTTTTTTTTTGGTCCTTTATGTCCCTCTACACATGCACATTTATTATTGCCTGATACCCATGGCTATAATTTTCTTCTGCTGTGTTTTTCTCTCCTTCGTTCAACTTACCCTGGGTGGTCTCATTTATTTCGGGTATTTCACATCTGGTTCCCTTGTAGCCCGCTGGACAATGGCAAGTTATGGCCGCATCGCCAATGTGTCTGCAAATATCGAAAATGGAAATTGGAATATTAATGGTTACATTTAAATTATTAAAATTTTATTTTAGTTTGCAAATCTCACGAACTTTATTTCATTAACGAATCGAAAAACAAGTTGCAAGGAATTTTATTTCCTTGCTTGCCACATCCGCTCATGAGAAGAATAATCTACCCCATGGCGCAATTCATACTGTGGGACTTATCCATTTTAAGTGAACAGTTAAATATGTCGACTTTTCAAGAGGTTAAGACCTGAAACCGATTTGATGGGGCTCCTTGGACTTGATCCACAGATTACCAAAAAAAAAAAAAGGAGAAAAAAATGCGTTTGATATCCTTATCGACCTCAGTGTAAGTTATTTGGCCCAATCAGTTTAGTCCCAACCTGTTTACCAGTGGGCTGTCAATTTTTTATTTTTTGGCCTAACTGTAAGCTTTGGTTGATATGGATGCCGGTTGGGGATAATATAGACAACAGCTTCATCAATGCCATAAGCGACAATAAGAACAGCTGCGACTAAGTCCCATTGAGCAACCATGGGACAGATGCCAAACGTTTAAAAGTCACTAGGTCGGACCGTCCTGTTGTCGGCTTGCTTCTTTTTTTTTTTTCTTTTGCTGGTAATGATACGACAGCAAATGGTCGACCAATCCCAATGGGGCTATGTCACATTTTGTGCTGATGAAAATTATTACAGCTACCCAAAGACCATCCAGTTGACTTGGAATCATGGCATCAGCAGGCATAATCATCATCATCATCAGGTGGTATTAGTGGGATTTCGATTTGAAGTCAAGTTAATTGGAATTTGTATCTGGTGGCTAGTGAATCGTCATTGAAGGAAGTGTTTCCTTCTTTTTTAGTTTTGGGTAAATGGAAAAATTCAATAAAAGTCAACGCTGCAATGAATTGATGGGAAAAGGGGTGAAGCAAGATTCATTGAAGTTTTTATGAAACGGAACTTGACATTTCTCCATCAAGAACGAGATATTCGAGCCAACCCTTAACTGAATTTCTGAAATATTTACGATTTAAACTCCGCTTTTTGGTTTATTTTAAAAATAAACGTTTCTTAAAGTAGTGAATTGGAAGGAGTTGTGTTATTTTCAGGACTTTGAATAGTATCAGAATGTTGCACGGCCTCTTGGTTAGTCCCAGCTTCTGGTGCCGGCTGCTGTTCTGGTGGAGGTTGTTCCTGCTGTCGAACAACGGCAATCTGCGAGATTGAGACTTGAACGTGATGCTGAAGTAAACGACGTAGAGCGCGAACTTCTGCTCTGTCGCGTCTGCCATTATCACGATGGACTCCTCCACGACGTTGTGGTGTAGCACTTCCGTTTCTAGCTCTTTCGAAAGGAATCGTTCGAGAAGCCCCCGATTGTCTAGATATTTCAAACGTCGGACGTCTACGTACGGTAACGCCAACGATTCCAGCTGCACGAATTTGTGACGAACCCCTGATAGACCTCTGAATCATGTTTCTATTTGGCTGTGGATCGGGGGCGCTTATGTAGTCATTATACAAATCTTGACTATTGTCGTAACGTGGTAGCGACTCCAATGGCCGTACGGCAAGCTGGCGGCTACGGAAACTGCCACTCGCACGTGGTTGCGAAGGAACAGTTATTGGACTTCTAGCACTCCTTGGTTGAAAGGTCAAGCCCTATTGAAAAGAGTACGAAATGACAACTTTGCATTGACAAAAAATAGTTTTAGAATTACCAAACTTGCAGCATTCCAGCTAAATAACATTGTGTTTAACTAAAAAGCTCGTTTTCAACAATTCAGGGCTGGACAAACACGCTATGTGTTTCGCAGCAAGGGTTGCACAAAAAATAACTTTCAGTGTGGCTGCTTATGATCTGTTATCTAGTTTGGGGTATTCCAGTTATTTTTCAATTTCGATAAATGCACATCAATAATATCTAAAACTGACCATTTTGGATTAATATTTGTGAATATCTTTCAGTCGCTAAAATCAGGCAAAAACAGATTTGAAAATAACTAAAAAATAATAATTTTTGTCAAATTGTTGCTGTGGTTTCTGTGATTGACAGCTACAAATGTATGTACATATGTTCATATATTTTTATAGACCGAATTCAGTATGAAAAGAAGAAAACAATTCGTTTTAATCTGTTTTAAGTAGGTTCAGGCCAGAGGTTTGAAAATTGAAGCAGTGGTTGCATTTTTAGGTGGCCACATTTTTATATTAATAAAAAGATGCAATTAGAAGAAGTTAACAAAAACTCCAGTTTTTTAATATCACTCACTTTTTTTTCCGAGTTTTCTTATTCCATAAAAAAACAAGGCTTTGTATAGCAATTCAGCTCATCAAGCTGTTCAAGAATAGAGCTGCTTTTTGAAAAGATATTAAAATTTTGTTTTCTTTGTAATTCCATTTCAGGCATCAGAAAAGTTTAAAGTTGATCATTGAAACAATTGTCAATACGTTCAAGTTTTTCAGTAAAATTTTACACTAAAACTATATTTCTTAATTACGACAACTCCGGTTGCATTATTTGGAGTAAAAGTGTTTTACAGTGGTCTCAAAAAATTAGTAACTCTTTGCCGTTTGGTTGTTATTTACTTGTGAAAATTTAATATCCGATCTGTCCTAGTAATATTGCATAGATTCGTTCCTTTAGACCTAGATATGTCGATAGCCACAGATGACTCTTCTTCCCAAGCTAGCACCGAGACAGTCTACATACCAAGACCTCGCATCTATTTGCATTTGCTTGAAAGTCTTGAGCCGATTCCGAATGGAACGCAACGGACGTTTTGCCGTCAGGTTAACGCTCAGTTGGTAGCACTACAAGCTCCTAAAGGAGAACGCATGTACGCCTTTCGTCATATTTTTCGATCTTCTGAAGGGGAAAATCAGATATTTAAAGAAGTGGGCAGGCCAGTTATACAGCAATTGATAAAAGGGCAGAGTCCATTACTTCTGATGCAGGGAAATGTTGCTCAATTGGGTGAACGAAGCACATTGTTGGACAACTGTCTGGAAGAGCTATTTCAGTGTGTTCCATGGAAACTCGCTCCACATTTACTGCTCCAGTGGAATGGCCAGGATGGGTTCGAACTCAGCAGTGCAATTGATCCAAAGAAGGATGGTATTGGTAATTTCGATAATAGCTCCGAAGAAGGTGTGTTCCGGTGTTGCAGTGTCTTTGTGAGTTACTTGGAGATATACAACAACAGCATTTATGATCTGCTATCTGAGGACCAAGTGGAATCCAAGCCATTGCTAATGAGAGAGTGTTGCCAGAAATCGGAAACTCTTTTCTATCCGAATAATTGCAATCACTTTGAGATACGTAGTGCCAGTGAAGGAGTAAGGATGTTGTTACAAGGCCAACAATCTCTTCGCTGTCTTAATGCAAGACTCAACGCTCAAGAGCAGCGGTGTCATACGGCTTACACTATTAGTCTGGTGCAGGCAGAGCTGGTGCAGCATGGCCCAGACGGAGACTTCCAGTTAAATAAACAGGATAGCATTCAATGGAGTCAAGTAACCTTTGTTGACCTCGCGGCAGCAAAGTTGGAGACAATTCCGCAGGACAATTCTCTTTTGATGCTTAGAGAATGCCTGAAACAATTACAACGAGGAGAGAAATTTTCTTCTCACCGGCAATCCAAGTTAACCCAACTTTTGGCCAGACAATTAAAGCAACCCAATGGAATAAACCTTCTGATTTCTCTAAGTCCACTAGATAATTTATGTGGACAGAATCTTCAGTTGCTTGATGTGGCTGAACTTCCAGAAATTAAAGGTATCCAGGCAGAAGCGAATACAAAGGATTTTGATAGTGCCAAGTTGAAACGTCTTCTCGATCATCGTAGCCAGCAGCAACAATCCGTGAAACTTGCGGCACAACGTCTTCGCCTTGACTTTATGTCCATTGATAACTCAGTTTCTCAGCTCCGCACTGATAATTCGGCGCTCCTTTGTGCAAATCGTGAGCATACAAAGCAACTTAGGAATATGGAAGCAAAATTGAAGGGACAAGTTGAATTTTCAAACCAATTGTTGGCTCAACTCAATCAGGCTCGGAGAGACATAAGGGATCTGAGAAATGTGCTTTGCAATCGGGAAAAACAATGTTCCGTTCAGGAGCAAACAATTGCCATAGCTAAGGATCGGATCAAGCGAATGCGTCGCTCCCACGAGAATCGTGAACAGCATTTGGTATCAATGCAGACCAGTAAAGTAACCCAATTGCGTGTTCAGTTGCAGTTGAAGGAGGAACAGCTTAAAAAATTACGTCGCCAGGGAGTTCTGGTAGAGGGGAAACTTTAGGATTGATAAAACAAAAACCTTATTTATTTACATTATCGTTGCAGAATGAATGTTCAGATGAAACAAAGAGCCCAGAAAGCTATGCCTCGAGAACTAAAGCTCTAGTTGCCAAGACTATCGCATGTTCATTACGTAAAAGTTCCGGTAAAAATAGTTCAAAGGTAGGTAGATATGCAGACAATTATTTAAAAAGTATAAGAAAAATCTAATATTTTTCAGGATTTATAAAGACTTTAGGTTTCCCAACCTACAACGATATCAGCAATGCCAAAAATAAGTGAAATTTTATAATGGCAATTAAAGAGTATTGCAAATTCTTACCAATATTGCAAAATGAAACTGTTTTATATCACCTTATACTAATTTTGATTATATTCTATAAAAATTATACTCATAGTTTTGATCTTTCTAATGTCAAATACAAATTCGTAATAGTTTTTACAAAAGAGTAAGTTTTGTTACTTTCTTCAGATATGCTAAAAAGTCTGTGTTTTGAGATGGCTGTACTTACTTGCAAGTTCCGCCATTTTGGCAAACATTTGTGTGCGCATCCTGACACAATGGACCATGGCCACAATCGCTGCCGCTAAATCCTGGAAAGCACGAGCAACCATATGAGCTGAAAGGAGTGAGGGCAAATGAAGGCAATGAGTATATGTTTTGTAGTTGTTGACAAGCTGTCAAAAAATGTTGCCAAGTCCGAGTCGGAGTTGTCAGAGCAAACATTCGCATTCATTTATCTCTCTTTCTCGTTTTGAGATTGCGGCTTGGCATAGTCGATAACTTTTTCTTGGTTTGTGACGCATAAAAGTTTTATTAGTATTATTTTTTTTTCTGTTCATTTAGTACGTGCTTAAGTCAAATTTTTAGTTATTTCAATTCAAAAGCAGTAGCAACAACGTCATTAGAGGCAAATGTTAAGGTCACACACTTAAACCAACACCCGTTTCCCCGTAAGCAATAATTTAACCAAGTCTGCAGACTCAAGGACTCCTTAGAATAAAGAAAAATTTGCCAAGCAGTCACACAGCCTTGAAAAAGCTTTGCACACTTATTAAGTTCAATTAAAATGGCGGAGCCAAGTCCTTTAAGGTCACTCCTTGCCACTAACGCCTCTCTGCCATCTACATCACTCATCATGATAGGGAGCCAAGCCTTCGTTAAAGTTGACAGCGTTAATTCTGGGCCCAAGGCAACAGCACCCAACTCCTACAATGAGGTGGCAAAAAAAAAAAAACATGCCAAAAGAAGGAGAGCACCCATAAAATTATATTAAGAATAATGTAAAGACAGGCTGCTTTGAACAAACGATTTCAAAATTTTAAATTTTTTGTGCTAACTTTGACCTAAGCAACGACATTTACCTTTACTACATGGATCTTATTATCGATTTCAAATGTTTTAAAAAAGATATACATACATATACATACATATATGTATGTACATATGCATGTAAAATATATAATTTATAATGAGTTATTAAATATCTAAAAAGTTTTTGTGTGTGTAATACAGAATTTGGAGTGTGATATATAAAATACTTTAGATAACTTGATTTCAACTTCTGATGCTGATTTTACCGAAAAGCTCGGAACTGAATGCCAAAGAACTCCTCTAGGTTGCCAGAGATCGCGCTACAGACTTGTCGGTTCCACTTAAAGCTTTTGAACGGCAACTCCGACGCAAAATGAGTAGGACCTCGACTGCGTGGCAACTCCTTTGTTAACATACATACAGTGGACTCTCGTTAATTCAAACCTGCGATAATTCGAACCTCTCTGTAATTCGAAGTTAACACGAGTCCCCTACAAAATCTCTTTATATTTCGAATTTTGTCCATACATTTTCATGCACTCGGTAATTCGAACGAAAAAATCATTCCTACAACGCGGTAAATCGAACTCATATGGTCAAACCCTCGACAATTCAAAGTTTTTTGGTGTGTTAGTAAGAACTTTGGCTTTTAACAGTTAAATAAATAATTACGGATGATGAAGAACCATCAATGGTACCAGTAGTTGACATCAGCGGTGTGAGTTTTTTTTTTTGACCATGTTCAAGTGGATAAAGATGTTGCTGTCTTAGGATCACTAACCGATCGACAAATACGAATGGAAGGAGCAGGATGAAGACGATATATCTGAACCCTTGGCAGAGGTGTCAGTTAAGGTAGCAAATGCCACATTCGATAACTTACAAAGCTTTTGTCTACAAAACTGATAAAACAGCATATGAGACACTTTTTCCACTTAAGAAAATTATTGAAAAGTCTGAGCAGCAGCAATGTGCTCCAAAACAAACCCGTATAAATTAATTCTTTTCAAAGATCAAATAATTCACATTATCAATATGTAAAACATTAGCAGTTAAACAAAAACACTTAACAATTCGAAGTATTATTAATTTTCTCTCAAAAATTTCGAACCATTTAATATTTCGAACATTCGATAATTCGAAATATTTTAAGAGTCCCTTGAATTTCGAATTAACGAGAGTCGACTGTATGTACATAAAAAGGTTTAGAATTCACATACTTAAGTATTAGAAATTAATTTGTTGCAAATGCGGATGCAATCTACTTTTATTAAGATATAATTTAAGATCCGTCCAATCTTGATCTGGTAATCACTTCATTCTTTGAAAATTTACGTTTCCCCGCAATAAATCAGGGGAGAACATTTTTTAAGCTTCGCAAGGAACCCATTTGACTATAATGTTAAAAAGGCTTTGTTAAATTGCTTGGTTAATATAATTTTTGTTAAGAATTGGTACATTGGTCATTTTTATAACAGGTAAAGGGTGAAACAAATGGTACAAACTTATGTATTCCTGTTCAAAATAGTCATTTAGTTTCCTTGAATACAATTAAGCAGCATTATGTGTTGAAAAAATTGACGTTTATTACATGTATGCCAACTTGATTTATTAGTTATTTCTTTATATATTTCCTTAAACTTTTGTTTCGTTAATATGCTTCCTTTTCAACTTTCATAAAATTTTATAAAATTTGATACACTTGCCATAAGGAACATTCTATATTTATTATAGGGACTGACAAATTAACCATTTCTTTCTCTATTACCTTTTTTGTTACAATAATTTTTGTAAATTTAATTAGTTTTTATTTAATAAAAGGTTGTTAATTAATGTTCAATTTTGGAACCCGAAATTCTGTTTATACGTAAATAAAAACGAAAAATCGTTCAGCAAAAATGAAAATTACCCTTACTAGATTTAATTAAAACAAAAAACAGAAGCTCATTCATCAATGAGCCTGCTTTTGCCCTTTAATTAACCAAATCAATTTCAAATGTCATGCTCAAATAGCAATTTCTCTCACAATCATTTAAAATCACAAAAATTAATTCACGTTTACACACATATATTTTTTTTGACAATTTAATTGGGCTTCAGTCGGAGCTGAACCCATCAGTTGATGCGCAAGGGTCAGGGGCGGGACGGCTGCAAAAGGTTGCAACCATTTGTTGAAAATAATTGCGCATCCTTTGCCATTTGTTTTACGTCTGTCGCTTTTTTTTTTTGTTCTTTTTTTTTAGCTACAATAGCAATTGAGTCGGTGATTGTCTGAGTTGTTGCCATTGTTCTTGTTGTTGGTGTTGCTGATGTTGTTATTTGTTTGTCATGCCTCGTTGACACATGTCAACAGAAATTAATTTTTAGAAAAATTTGTTTATCGCTCAAAGGTTGTCAACGAGAGAAGCTTTAAATCAAAATTTACTAGAATTTCATATTTTGCCTTTCCATATGAAGTTTTGCAACTTTTCTGGTACTATCAATAAATTGTTAACTAAATAGTTACCCTTCTTTTGCAAAGGCAAAGTTTTTGCATAGAAAAAAACTTAATTGATTTGCTATTAACACCATTTGGTTGCCAAGTATGGATAGCCAGACAAGTGTATAAATCTATATATATGTATTTGTACATGCAAGTTTAATACATGTTAAGTATACGTCAAGTATGCCACAAGCAATAAAAAACTAAAGCAAAACGAAAAAGTTTCTAGCTCGAAATGACAACAACTTTAACACACAAAAAACCAAAACGTGCCCAGGGGTCCTACAAAAGAGAAAAAAAAAACCATTCAAAAAGCGACAGGAAAACTTTTTTGGTTTTATACTCTTACTACTCCTATCAAATGACAAAATAAGGTTTTTTTTGTATATACTTACAATTAATCAGTGTTATTTAAAGTGATTTTATCTGAATGAAAAGTTTTTCCTGTTGCTAAAGAACTTTATTTTTGGAAATCTGGCAGATTTCGGATACGAATTTCAGAATCGAATGATATATGTAGATATATCCTTGTGATTTTAATTTTTCCTGCCATCAAATGTTTTATGAACTCATTTTTTATTTAATTTTTGTCTAAACTTTATTCTTTATCCATATTTATGCTTTTTAAATTTTGCACTAAAAGAGTATATCAACTTCGGATAATATTTTTACTTGGCTTTTGCTTTTATTCTTGTTTTGGGGTGACAAGTTTCATTTGGACTTTTATGGCAATTTGCTTACCGAGTGGGCCTTTTGATGAGTTGGACAAGCAATAAATTTTGTAGATGAAGAAAGTGCGTCAATTTTTGTTTGCAATTATAATTATGCGCCATAAATCAAGTGTGATATATATAGTTAACTTTCATTCCCGGCGATTGTCAATGCTCAATGCACTAGCTGTGGTTTCTATACAGTAATTTATGTCTATATGGTATATAAGTAGGATGCCGATTATCCTTTTGTTGAGCTTATAGATTGACCTACTGAAAACCTACATACACACATGTTTACATTCATATATGCTATATGAATATATGTAAGTGTGTATGTGTATGTGGGCCATTGGGCCATTGTTATACGGAAATTAATTGCCTGGCTCTGTGTTCGGACAGCTGCGATGCTTTGTGAGTGCTTGATACTGGGTACGGTCGATGTCCTTGCCAGTGTCTTGTTGGGCCTTCTGTGACGGAAGTGTTTGCCTAAATAAATGCCAAAATGTAGAACCGGATGCAAAAATGCATTCGGAATCAAATGGGAAAAAAATCTAACCAGTCCTCACTCTTTCCAGAGTAACTTTAGGTGTGCAAGGTCTCACTTTGCAAAAAAAAAATATTTCAAATGGAATCGAAAATTCACTCAGATTTCATATAGTCTAAGCAGGGTATTCTGGAAGTTTGACTATCTAAATCGAACCACATGTGTTAGCTTGGTAAAATGTAAAATTAGAAAAGTTAATCAAAATGTTTAATTCTTTTCAAAATGTTATGATTCTTCCCACTCTTATATACATGTATTAAAATTTGCAATTTGCAACAATTTATAAAAATTTGCTAGGGTATCGAAACTAAGTTTTTACTGAACTAGATCAGACCTTTTGGTTTTCGTTTTATTGTGTGCCACACTCAAGGCCTTAGTTTGCATTTTCCTAAAAACAGGAACAGGTACAGAGATCTGCATATTTTACGAATCGCTGAGAATCACCTGCAGCTGTTTTATGCTCATGCAGCAAGCTTTTTCATCTTTTAGTTTGTTTTTTTTTTTTTGTACTTTTTTGCATATTTTGGTGTGTGTTTTTGGCGACATGTGGGCCTCTAAAAAGTTTTTTAAAACCAGACTTTATAGGGGATTTTTTTTAATTTTTTTTGTTCTGATTTAAATTTGTTTTTCTTTGTTGAAAAAAAAAAAAAAAAAAAAAAAAATATAACCAAAAAAAGATTGTTTTCATTGTCGGTTCTTCATATTAAATTCATTGAGTTCCCAAATGCGGAACAATTAAAAATGCTTGCCAAAAACCAAATCAGCAAAATTTTGGTAAAAGTCCGACTCAAAAATTGCTCGACAGACGGCATAAGATGCTTCACTGCACTTTGGAATAAGAACACAAAAAAAAACTAATAACTTTTATGCAGACATATGTATATGTACATACATATATATATATGCATATATATAACAGATACATACTTGTCATAACAGTCGCCAACATTCTCTCTCAATAAAATGAAACTTTTGATTCAACAAAAATATTCGAGTCTATGTTTAGGTATGAGATGGGGCAAGTCTTTCCTAGGGGTTAGCCGGGACCAATGACAGTTTTTGACAAGAAGCCAAAGTGCATGGCAGCAAAATATGAGATAGGGGCCAGTTTTTGGTATACAGCACTCATATACGAGATGACTTTATCTATATATACTATAAGTATACCATATAATACTTTTCTTTTTCTTTATTTTCACATTTTGTTTCCTTAATGGCTACATAAAATTAAAAAAAAAAAGGTCAAATAAAACAGAAACTGCTGCTACTATAACTACTAGAGTTGCTTTCAATATTTGAAATTTACACAACAGTTTAATTAAAAATTTAAATTTAAATTTAATTGGAATAACTAGTAAATTTGCTATTGATTTTTCATAAAATGTTTTAAACTATGTCTAATATAATCGTATTGGCGATTTCTCTTCTCTTTCTAATCAATTGGTACCATTGCAGGCAGATTGGAAATTTTGAAAATTAAAAGAAAAACATATTTTTAATAGTCTTCAGCCAAAACCGAGGTAGGTTT
This sequence comes from Drosophila austrosaltans, assembly GCA_035045865.1. Classification (NCBI taxonomy): domain Eukaryota; kingdom Metazoa; phylum Arthropoda; class Insecta; order Diptera; family Drosophilidae; genus Drosophila; species Drosophila austrosaltans. The sequence goes on from JAWNOQ010000200.1 coordinate 628,235, forward strand.
TAGTTAGTTTTGTTAAAGTTATTATTGATAATCCCATAGGGCCAGTTGCCGATTGTAGTTTATGTGCCCCAAAAAACTTGAAATTGGCATAAATTTTGATAAAACTTTTACTTCTACTTTAACAACACGGATAGTGTGCCGAAAGGTGCAGTTTCTGGTTGTTTCTTTCAAAAGAGTTTCAAGATTCTTTGGGTGTTGAAATTTAATAGACAAATTTTGGTTATTCTGAAACTTGTCAATGAGATTAAGTGAAATTCTTTGCAATTTATAAAAGATAGTTAAGCAGTTAATAAAATTTATTTATTGCAGTTTCTTAAAGTTTGCCAAGAATAACTAACATTTAATTTATACTTCTAATAATTTATAAAAGAAGATAATTCCATTTCGATAGCAAAGATTTTTAATCACATTTAATTTATTCAAAAACAAAAAAATAGTCATAAACAGAGAAAAAATTTTATTTTCTTTACGATTGAAATTTTGGTGTTTTTATTGATTTTCTTTTCCAAATTTTCTCCTTACTTCTTTACATTAATATCAATTTAAACATAGCTATGGCAAATATTCCAGTAGATCAATTAATTTGTGTTAAATGTGTACAAAAGAAATCCATTTATGGGAACGCAAACAATCATTGATGCTAGCCATCAGTTCTATGCAGTCAATGTGAACACCATCAAACGCAACAACAACAAATAAAAGTTTCAACAAATTACAACAAATTGCTTTTGTTGCTGTTGGCATATGCAACAAATAAACGAAAAGAAATAAAAAGGAACCTTTGCGAACAAATAAGAAAAAGGAAAAAAAAACCTTTCAAACGTTACCAGTTATTTTTTCTTACCTATTTCTACCTAATGCAATCAAATTAAATGCCATTAAATTTGATGGCCTCATGTGTAAAGGGGGTAACAATGGGCGGAATGTGTATGAGGGGGGGTTTCCACGAGTGGCAGGTTAGATGGGAGATTGCCTTGCGGCTGCCTTTTTATCGTTTGCCAGAGTCGTAAAATAAAATTGTGTTTAAAAAATATATATTTTTATTTTTGCATTTTAATGGTCTCTTTTTGTGTTTTTTTTTTTTTTCAACGAATAGAAATTAATTTTCGTGAGCAAATTAAAAGCGCCTGTTTATTTAATATTTTTTTTTTAAGGATATGAAAAACAAAAATATTTTAAGGTAACTTTATGAACATACATGAAAATTAAAAGTACAGAATTCAATGTTTCAAATTTTAATTGAACGAGTTGATGTGACAAAAGAAAAGTGTTCAAATTCTATTTCTAGACCTAAAAACATAAAATTGCTTGAAAATTTTGATTCTTTTCTAATTTGATTAATTATTGAATATAAATTTGAAATATCAGACTAATTTGAAACGAGCGGGTAGCCTCTTCTGGGAAGAAAAGAATCAGAAAGGGGCTGAAAAGTAATATGTATAGGTTTTCTATATATGCAATTAATTATTTATAACATTTTTTTGATTTTCAAAGCAATATAATTGTAATATAACTATAGAAATCGATTAAGCAACATTTGTTTGCCAATTTATGGTTAAAATTGTTTGTTCTCTATCTTTAAAGGTCTGCAAAAATACAATGATAATTATTCGGGAGCCAAACAAAGCTTAATTGCAATATGCATAGCTTTGGCCTTCTCATCAACATTTTGGATAAATGACAATGTTTGACAAGACAGACAATACACCCACATGCAGACACCCGTACAAACATATGAACAGGAGGTCAGGAAGTGCACGCAAGCATTGCCCTTCCCCTCTGTGTGCCACTGTATAAGAATGACACTGACACAGTTACCATGCTCATGGCATGCCATGTGACCGTGTGGCAATGTGGTATGGGCCTCATTGCACATGCAGCAACAGCAGCAGCCATCACCTACTTTTGATGTCCTGCTTATACCCCTACTCCAACGCTTATTTGTCCTTGCTCTGAACCTGATCTCATTTGGTGCTGGCATTTTGTTTGCTCAACTTGCAGCAGTAGCTACTCTTTTTGTTATTAAAGCCAGGCTACAACAACGCTGATTCATAGCCAACGGCAACGCACATTGATTGCGGAATACGGCTCCAGCTCATGTCCTCCCGCTCTTTCCTGCCTGTCGCTGCTTCGTTATGTGGCATACACACACAATTTGCCGCCTGAATGTGGCCTAACTTCAAGCTGCTTGTTTACTGATTGTCGAAGCGCCCCAAAATGGGGCTGGGGATTGACTTTGACAGGTTGTCGGGATTTTTGGCTAACATATGTGTGACTAGAACTGGCATATCGCATAAACTTAACAAACTGATGGATCAGCATACATGTACAGCCAAAAGTTGCACTAACTAAACGGAAGCAAGTTCTGGTGTACTCTACTTATTATATGATGGTACTAGTTTCTATGTTTAACCCTAGTTTAAAAGAAAATACAAATAGAAGAAATTAACATTTGTTTCTCCATTCCTTAACAGAAAATGAATGACGAAAATTCAATTCTAGATATGTATATTTGTCCAAGTAGTAAAATCTAGAAAAATAAAACTACATACTTGGTTCCAAAATGGGATTCTAACTTTGAAAGTTTTACATTTTTGGTATTTTAAAGTTTATTTTTATATAAATGCGTTGCTTTAGATTTATTCTGTTATATTAGAAAACAAAATTTGTTTTTTTTTCTTTGTTAAATTTTTCCTTTCTTATTAAGGTATAAAGCAATTGATCGAAATTTAGAGAGTTCTAATTCACTGTCTACAAGTATATGTACCAAATTTGAACAAAATTCATCACTGAAATCTTTTAAAGTTATTTTTTTTTGTAGCTACGCGGTATACCTTTACGTCACTCACTCAATTTTTGGGACTTTTATAAATAAATTTGAATAAGGACCGACAATTTGTTCATTTTATTAAAGGTTGTCGGCCACAAATTATATGAGGTAATTGTTGTAACCTGTTTTTGAAAGCTTTATTAAAATTAATTTATTAAGCTCATTTTTTAAGCATCAATTATGAAAGTTTTTTCATCATTTATATGTTAAAATTCTTAAACATTTGCGTAAATAAAACAAACTCTGGCATCAGTTCAATAAACCAAACAGAGAAGAAAATTTACCCCTTTTTTTCGATGCTCCTAAAAGGGAAAAACTTTTTCAATTAAACATTTCTTAATGAAAATACAGACATACGCTGAAAGCCCTCGAACAGCCCAAAAAAACAAAAAAAGAAAACGAAAACGAAAATGTAAAATGTAAATGAAAGAAAACATAAAACAGCCAACCAACACCAAAGACCCAAATGGTTTAAAAACCATAAAAAATATATTTAAACATAAATTGGTTGGGTTTGATGTTTTTTCCCCTTTTGTAGTTGCTCTTGTTGTTTTTTTTTTTTCTTCTTTTGCGGTGAAGTGCAACAGATTTTCACTGGCCAACAAAATTGATGAACTTCCCTTTTGCTGGCAATAAATATGCAAAGTTTTGCGAAAATGCACCAAATTGAAATTAAAACCAAGACCAGGCCATAAAAAAATACAGACTTCCAACTGGCTGGCTCCCAATTGTTTATTGTTCTTTTGTTTGTTGTGAAAGTTATTTTCCGAATCTACCAGCATTCGGGCAAAAAGTAGTTCCCGTTGTGAATTTTCCTCTTTGTTACGCAATACAAAAGTCGAATATCCACTCCAACTATTGAGAGTAATCGTAGCATATATGTATATATGGCCTTCATTCCAGTCGATTAGGCTGATGGTCTTAGCAAATTTCCTAGTTTAATGATCAAAACAATGATCAATGAAAACGAAAAAGAAATCAATTCGAATTTCGATTACGATGAGCAGTTGACATTTTGATAACCTAATTATGGTTGACAAGTAATCGATTGTCAATTCGATAACTTCATTAGTGAACGTGTTCAAGAACTATCGATTGTTCCCTTGATCGATAGTTATCACGAAATACTAAATTAGCTTTTACTTTAGATTGAATTCCATTTCTAGCAAACTCTTTATTAATTTAGAGAAATTGCAATATTGCCTAACTTAAATTTATTTAACATATAAGTTATGGTAGACAGCGCATTCACTTTTCCAATAATAAGTAGCTTTAATTTTAGACTTCTCAGACATGACGCGTTGACTTTACATTTCACTTTTATTATTTTCATTTGAAGCCGCTTATTAAAAATACACAACATGTACACCAAGTTACCCTCACACACTCACGCACAAATGGCATCACTTGAAGCATGACAATAGCTGCAGGGGGGAGATGGAGGTAAAAAGGAAAATTAATAAACAAAAAATTGTCAAGTATACGCACTGTGTGTGTCACCCGTGGCCCACTAACTCTCTTATCTGGTATTAAACATTTTCAAATGTTATGCATTTTCTCGCACATTTTGTTAACAAAAGGCGATGAAAGAAAAAAGAGGGAGAGAGAGAGAGAGAACATAAAACGCAAATGGGTTTGGGCTCTGTGGATATGTTTGTGTTTGTGTGTGCCATGTGAAAGATTTACTGGGGTAGCGGGGAAATTTCCTTCCATTCTCGTAATTTGACTGGTGATGGTGCTGAGGAGCTGAGCAGTTGACAGGAAACATGAATGTATTGTCGTTGTTTATATTAAGGAGAAACTAACTAAAAGGGAAAGCGTCTAAAGTCACTTGACAACCAGCAAACCAACCACTGACACAACCCAACTGATGAGATGAGCCGCCACGGTTGCCACTTGGCTTTTAGACGTGCTCCAAGGATATTTGGCTTCCGGCAGCTGTTTATCTAAGGCACGTAGAATGAGTGCTAAGACAAGGTTTTGCTTCTCATTTGCCTCTAGTTGGTAATTAAGTTACAGTTACAGCAACGGTGAAAATACGTGGCAAGAGTGAAATTATATTACAAGAGCAGGTCAGGTCAACCTGTACCCAGTTCAGCCTCTAAATCCTCTCGAACCGAGGCATCAAAAGCTGTCACTATTATATTAAATTTTGGTACCCATCGTCCCGTTGTTTCATTGGCAGCAACACATTTCACTTTCATTTCGACATTAATATTAATATTCAATTAGTCAAGCAAATACACGCGGCCTGGGGCCATCCAATTAATGTTAATTATGCTAAGAAGGCCGCTTGAAAGTTGCAACTTTTTCCTTAGGACGTTCCTGTCAGAAAGTTTTTTTTTTCTCACCCAAATCAGCCACATAAATCTTGAAACTTGACCCAGCCCATTTCCGCATACACACAAACACACCCACCCATTTACACCACTTCAGCCTAAGGGCACAAACAATTGATTTGATTCTTCCATTGTGTTTATATTCCCCCCCATTTTTGGCTCTTCTCTATTAGTACTAATTGCCTTGAAAATGTCAATTTGTTGACGTTAAATTGTGTAATTAGTTACCAATTGAAAATCTTTTCGATTTGTTTTGTTTATCATGCTAATTAAGTTGATATTGTACTTGAAGAAAGAATCTTATTTTTTGGCAGTCAAGGCAGATTTAATGCGGAACAATGCCATGGAAATGAAGATAATGGGCCTAAATTTAAACTAGTTCTATATAAAAAGTTGTATTGTGTTGGTGCTTTAAACTAACCAGGGAATGTATGCAAAATGAACACCTTAGTAAATTGAGTAACACTGAAGCAACTTAACCTATTTAAGAGTAGGAATCACTATTCAAGTCAAGTTCCAGCAGTTGGTTTATTTTTAGTACTATTGTTTAATTAAGTATGCTAAATCATCACATCTAAGTAGAAGTTTTTTTTTTCCATATGTTCGTAAATTAATTTTTGGTTTCCTCTTGTTGAGCATCAGGATGACGTCAAGGATTTCATCAATCAATCAAACACTCAGCCAAGTTGTCGAGAACTTGTCGAGGTCCTGAACCCAGAACCCAACTCAGTGTATGTATGTATGTAGTTCTTGTTCTGGCCATAGTGCTGCTGCGTGTCAAATTCAATTGCGAAGCTTATTCATAAGATTCGTTGCCATTTTGGGTTTTTTTTTGGGGCACCGGAATTGATACATATATGCAACAAGAGTTTGTTCCTTTGCTTTTCAATTGACTTTCGGCGCATGCAGAAATTGTTGTACAATTTTCTTTCAGCTTTTCACTTTTTCCAACGCTTTTTTTCAACCTGTTTCGTTTTCTTTTTTTTGTGTGTGTGTGTGTGTGTTTTAAAAGTGTTGGCAATGCCTTTCATTGTTTAGTGGATGGTTTTTTCCCAGGCGTTGGAGATTTGGGAACTGCTCCGGCTGCCGCTGCTGCTGTTAGTGAAACATTGCAAAATGTATGGCTCCCACTTGGGTTAGGCTTGAAAGCCTCTCGAACTTTCGGGTTTCAACCGGCAACTGTTTTCTACACCATTTTGCCAGGCTCAATAGTGTGAGACAGAGACAGAGTACGAGAGAAAGAGAGAGTGAGCGAGAGGTAGAGGGCAAAGATTGATATGCAAACATTTAACAGTTTGCACGGTTAGCTGGCTGTGATTTTTGTGTTGGCCCAGTTTATATGGCATTGGCCAGAACGAAACGGAACTGAACTGAACTGAATTGAGGAGTCGAGAAAGAAAACTCAATTTTCAAATCATTCCAACGCCACAGTTTCCCTATTGCCCTCCGCCCACTTTGCTGGTTTTGTTTCATTTTGAAAGGTCGACAAAAGTTTTGGCCATGCTTAAATATGCGTAGCATTCCGGACGCAGGTGCTCAATCTCCACTGGGGGCATTGCCAGTTGTTGCCCCGAATCGGTGTCCTTGGTTTTTTTTTTTTGTATTTTTCTTTTGGTAAAGGATATGTGCATGACTTATAAATGTGCGGCACATGTGAGCATCGCTAATAATTCCCCAGACATCGTGAGGTAATAGCATTTTTAGTTGCCATTTAGCAATATTGAAACAAAGAGTGCTACAGAGGGGCAGTTATATAAAAAAGTACCTTTACAAAACGGTATTATGATTAAAGTCTTAATTTAAATGCTCACCTGTAATCTGCACTGGCAAAACAATCGCCAAGAAAGCGACACTGTAGGGTATTACACTGGTTTGCCTTCACATCACGCTGCACTTCGTAGGTTATATTGAAGCCATAAACATCCAGTAAACGATCCAGAGCTCTCAGATGGGTGCCATCCAGGGTGGACATTGTGAAGCGTATTTCAAGATATTGACTATTGAATTGCACCCAAGTCACCTGGGTTACATCGTCCTCGGTTAGAGTAAAGACACGATGTGCCGGCACTTTAAAGTCATCCGAATAATACATATATTCGGTGAACTTAAGACCACCCAGCACATAGAGTTGAGTCAAATAGATCACTATGGACACATTGCCCTGGGCAGTGGTTGGCAAATCGGAGGCATCAATTATCCAAACGCATTCGATGGGCGTGGCAAAACGATGGGGGAAATTCGGTGTCTGAATGAGTCCATATCGAGATTTGAGCATACCCCCACAACCGGAACCAGAACTAGAGCTTGAGCTGGTCGAGTGGGCGGAGCTTGAACTGGAACTGGACATCTGGCCACTGGCAAAGGCATTCAAGGCAAAATTGTGCTTGGTCGCGGGAAATGGCGGTGGCGGTGGCAACGGTACGGCGGGCAATGAAAACTTTTGATCCGCATGGTCGCGTTGTTGTCCCTCTGCCACTGGCAGAGCAAAAGGCAGCAACAGTGGCAATAACAACAACAGCAACAATCTTGTTGAGAACCTGACAACAATTGCCAGATGCGACATTGACTTGGCTTTTTGGGTTCGTCTCCCACTCAATGGATTTCAACTGATGCGCCTTCTGCTACCGCCTGGCTCAACCGTCGTCTTATCATTGGCCCAACGATATGAATAGAACATGGGCGGTAGTTTTTGATTGCTAGTTGTTGTTGTTGTTATTATTGTTGTTGTTGTTCTTTCACTCACTCATTGACATTTGGCCCATCGTTTCCAGCCGTTTTCTGCAAAAAAAAAGAGGAGAAAAAAAATATAACGTAAAGTAGAATGAGATGAAGTGAATTTCTTGTTTTTTTTTTTTTTTTTTTTTTTTTTTAACTTAAACCCATTTTGACAGCTGTCGTTTGCATTTGAATAACTGCCGCCAGCCATTCCACCATATCCAACCATATCCTGACCTAACACTACTACACAAAAATCGTAAACTGTCAGCGTGAAAAAGCAATTTGAAAATCTACTAAAAGAGGCGCACACGAAACAGGAGCCGAACAGAAAGGAATAGAACAGAATACTATAGAAAAGTACAGTACAGTACAGAAATGTGAAGTGGAGTGGAGAGAAGCTGTGCGGCAACATCGTTTTCTGTGGCGCCATCAATCATGGGCTCCAAGCGTGGACGCTCATAAAACAAAAGCATATAACTGCCGCTCACCAAGGCTCCACTCACTCACTCACTCACTCACTCGCGTTTTCTTTGTCAACTTTCAAATTGTTTTTCCATATTTTTTTTGCTTTGTTTTTTTTTCGATCCACTTGTTTTTTCGTCTGTTTGTTTGTATGTTTTTTTGTTTTTGTGGGAGGGTTTCCAATTGGCAAGGCTCTTCAAGTGCTTGACTTTATAGTGTTGTTTTTTTTTTTTTTTGTTATAGGCCCTTTAACTTGAGAAAAGTTTAATTTCAGCTATAGCTATGAGTGTGGCTAATAAATGCAGTTTGAAATGGGAGTAGATGTTGGTTCTATAAAAGGCAATAAGATATTGAACATATATCAATTTTGATCTTTAAATTTGGTTGGCTTTCTATGTTTTCCTTAAACTATATTTATGTTCATTTAAATACTTTAAAGTTTAAACTCATGATATTCTAGAAATTAAAATAAGTTTACGTATACATATATGTATATAATATAAAGAGTAGAAGTGGAAATAATTGATCATACCAATTCCATTTGATGCTATGTAATTCTATTTGATATAGCTGAAGAATTTTTATTCATTTCTTAAGTGTAAGATAATTCTGATCCTAAGACCTAATATTCTGATCCTAAACTTTAGATTTTCTTTAAATTTAATATAATTTAAATTAAATAGATGTCATGTTTTCTATAAAGTTTCCATTTGCCTTTACTTGGTATAGGGTAAACTGAAGTCGGCATTTTTGGCTTTCCAGAAACCAGTTCAAGTTGGTCAATTTATTAATTTTCCATCAACTAATACCAAAAGTCAAGGAAATGCATATACTTTGTTTAAGCAGAACTAAAAAAATTAAATTGACTTAGGATTGAAAGTCTTTTCTCAGTCACTTACCTGTAAGTTATTTCAAATTGTTAAATTAATATACAGAACATTTCTGTCAATATTTTATTAAGTTCACTTTAATTACATATTTTGCTAACCACAATTATGTTGAACAATATGTTTCATCTAACAAATCATGGCAAGTTGGAGTCATCAGTTTGCCGACCATGAAATTGACATTACAAAATCCGTTTGGTGGTAATTAACCGTAATGCAATCAAACTCAAATAAATATTGTCGATATTTCACACTAAGCAAATTTGGGCAAAAACAGTAAACACAAATGGCAATAATTAGGACAACAAATACATAAGGATAACACAGACATGTGTATATGCATGTATGTATGTGTGTGTATGTGCACAACTATTTCCAAATCAAAATCTGAATTTACCAAACACCTTTTGGCCTATGACCAGCAATTGTGGCTGAAATGCCGTTGCATAAATTATTGACTGCCTGTGGGGAATTTGCTGAGACTTGGCTGGTTAATCAGATTATATAAATATATAGATAAACATACATACATATGTGTGTGTGTGTGTGCTTACAAACAATAAGAAATTCCTGTCAATAAAGTAAATAATCTGGCCCAAGACACAATTTCTAAAGTTACATTTGAATTTAACTCATTTTAAAGGCAAATAAATTTGCCGTGTGTCAAGTTTAAAGTGAATAGGGCAAAGTTTTTGGGTTTCTCGCAGAAAGGTGGTAAAAAAGTTTGCAGCTGTAGGTGCCTATATATATATATATATATGTGTGTGTGTTTGTGTGTGTTAACAAGTTTAATCAAACGACAATGTCGTAACACGTGCATACTTTTGGGCGTAACCGGCAGCTAAGACAAGTTAAAATTGTCGACGTCGACGTCGCCCTTCGCAAGTAAGCACGTACACACACACACACACATACACTACATACGATATGTGTAACAGTGGAAAAAGAGACAGAGAGATACAGAGAGGGAGCGGGGGAGTGTGGGATGTTCTTTTAGAAAATTACTTTAGTTACGCATTTTAGGCATAATGAATAATTTTTTTTCTGTTCCTTCTCTGTTTCTTACATTCTTCACTCTTGGCATATGGTTGTTATATCTGGCAAAAGTTAATTTATGCTACAGAATCTTCAGTTGAAACCTCAAGAGAGTTTTTCAAAGTAAATTGCCCCACTCATTTGCCAAAAAAGTATCTGAATGATGATAAAGCTGGATGGCATGAACGTAAGTGTGTTTATATATACAAATATATGAATGATTTAAAAATTTAAATATTTATTTTTTAAAAGTCATAAATTAAAACAATTGACAGTGAATATTCTTTTAATACTATTCTATTGCTGTTTGGTCTATCTACCCATCGAATACTATTAAACTGGAAAAACAGATATATATTAAATGGAAAAAACATATGTGCGAGTAGTTTCTACAGTATATATATGATTTTAATACCCTAAATTCAATATACTACAAATATTTCATATTAATAGTAAAGAAGATTAGTTTGATTTGTTGGTAGTATTTGCATGATTTATTATGGTTTATTATTCGGAGGAAATACTTAAACATCCGAAGACAGAATTCAAACTTGATGAAAATTGTTTTTTTTACACTGCATATATCATTTTACAAATAGCAGAAAGATAAAAAATTACCAAGTTTGATGAGGTGACAAAAGTAGTTAATATTTTTTACCACATTAAATGTTTATAGAATGCAATAAAAGTGCACTTAAATTCTTATTCAACTGTTAAATCGAAAATTAATGTCCTGGCAAATTTTCATTTTCCTATGCATATTTTCATATCGATAGTTAAATCTGCTTTAATACACTATAAATGCAATTTTCATTATCAGATTTAGGCTTTACTCATTGAATTTTAAAACCAAATAATTATTATAAAATTTTTTTTTTATTTACCAAATTTGATGCAATAGAAAATATTCGCCTTAACTAAAAGTCATTACTCGTTACTTATAATATAGTAATTGATTAAAACCAAATGCTGTGTTGTATAGGTCAATTGAAAAATCCACTAGAATATGGTAAATTAGATGGACCAAAGAAATCGAAGGGAAAAAGAATTTGAGTCATTAGTATCAACATCTAACTCGCTAAGATTTGTTGTTTAAACAGTTCAATGCCACAGAGTAACAGCTCATTCCCGAGGCATCGTCGGACCACTGATTCATTATGTTGATCTATACATGATTTCTTAAAACTATAGTTATTATGGTTCTAAGATATTTTAAAAATAATTTCGAATCGTTCTACCCGTATTCCTTTATCTGTTTCTATGGCTTCTAAAAAAAAATCAATCATAATGAAAGAAACATACATATAGAGCCCAAAATATTGTTCAAAACTAAAGCGTCAAATTTTCTGCACCATAATAACTGTCCAATTAAACTTATAGATCAATATATACCATTTGCCTGCACTTAGGCTACTATAGTGTTTAGTTTTCAAGGAAATAATCAGCTGTATCTTCATGTATCTACTAGAGTATACAAACTTCGGCAGGCCCAAAGTGACTTTTCAGAACTTTTTTTTATTGGCATACTTTTGGGTATTAAGAAAAAAAGAAGTTACTTAACTTAGTAATGCGGAAATTTGATACACTTTAATTGAAGACTAATTTATAAGAAGTTGTATAATATTACAAGAGCTGATCGAATTAGATTATTGAAAAGGAATTTTTAAGAGGGAACGTAACATTGAAAGATTACCTAAGATTTATACTTCATGGGCTTAATTAATATTTATATATTTAAAGTGTGTACTTTCAAATATTGAACAAGCAAAATTCTCAATTTCTCACTTTTCATTTTAAACAATTTTTGTGCTATTTGCGTAAACAATTTGTTAACAAGTTTTATTTGCCAAAAATATTTTCTTTTCAGTTTTTTGACCTATCGGAAATGTAAATGACGATGAATTAAAGTTAGTTCAAATCACGGTTGTGTAAATACATAGTCTTAATTAAATCAAGCATGCTTTGATAATGTTAATGCAAGTAGAAAATGTCATTGTGAAGGAAAAATAAACACACAAAATTCCCGTCTCGGGCTCCAAACAATGACGCCTTGCATGCCACACACTTGGCCATAGATAAGAAGAGTTAGGCGGGCACTTCAACTGATACCGATAACTAAACATATACATATATACACACACACACACACACATGCATACACTCCCATAAGCAGACATTTGTGCTGCCAGCGTCGACTTTGCCGCTTGCCGAGCAAATTGCCAATTTAAATTGGCCGCGTTAAATTAGTCGAGTTATCAGCTTCCACTGCGACAGGTGTACGGGAAGTGCGCTACGGATCGGAAACCATATCATTCGCTTCGCTGTGGATGCATCATATTACAGTGATTCAATTTTGCAGTGATTTCCTCGACGGGGTCACCCCGTTTTTGAAAATGGACCGGAAATCGTAACGTGCCGAAAATATAATAATATAATTTCTATTATTTTTTTCCTACAAATCGGATATGGCACGTCAAATTGTTTGCATAATATTTGTGTGATTGTGATTGGTTTCGCATTTCTCAGTGGGTTTCACGGTGGTTGTTAATGGTGGTACGGTGGTTCAGTGTTTCGCATTCAGTTTCATGCTCGGTTCGCGTGTGTATGGTGCTTAAAGTGATTTGCTTTTAAAAAGTGAAAAGTATTAAATATTATCAGTTGAATGGAATTGGCATTAACTGAATCACCGTATAATGTATTTGGCCAAATTAGTGGAAGTCACTATCGATTGAATGATTGGACAATATTTGCACTATATTCTAATTTGTGAAGACTTTGTAAAACAGTATGGAAATCGCTTTTGTGATATCTAATCAGAAGACATTAACACCATTTTGTTGAAAAATTTCGTAGAAAAACGACAAAACGAAAAAAAAAATAATAGAAATAGAGAATGAAATTCGAGTGTTTGATATTCATTGGTGATATTTATATATATATATATATATATATATGTATATGTTTATCGAAATACCAAACATTGTGTCATTAAGTTGATTAAAAGTAACTGATGACATTTCGGTTTCAAAGTTTTTCTAATTAATAGCGATAGGAAATTCGTATTATATGATTAAAGATTATGTCTGGCAGGTGTTTTTTTTTTTGTTTTTTTCATATTCTTAAGCAATTTTTATGTTCCGATTTTGATAATGAATAATAATGACTAAGACTGTTTCCAATAGTAACATTTATTTCGAATAACTTACTAACAATTGCTTCACGCTGCTTATCAAAAAGGTATATTTCCTTGAACAATACCATAAAATACTAGTATGAACCATATGAATTGAGTAACTGCAGTTAAAAAACAAAGTTCGAATTATGACAGTTTTATAAATGAGTGATTATTGTTGTTGTAAAACGAAATCAAAACTAATCAACTAAAGCCACAATCAACATTATTATATTGCCTTTATTCTTTGGCCACAATTTTCACAAAATTGCAAAAGGGAAGGAAAAACAATGCGACAGGGCAAAACAAGTGAAAAGCCAACAAAAGCAGACCAGAATGTATGAAGATTAATTCATTATGTCGAATATGGAATACCCTTACAAGGAGTAAGGACAAAAAGAGAGAATTCGTAAAGGCTTTCAACTGATATAAAAACTTTCAAACAACTTTATTAACTCTATTTTTCAATCACATCCAAATACAATTGCTTAAAATAAGTACTATTGAGTAATCTTAAGTACTACTTTCTTTTCGTCTTCGCGTCAATGACGGACCCTTTGAGAGAGTGTATTGAAAGAAAAAATGCTTCTCTGATAACTGGCAACAAAATGTCAATAAATTAATATAAATGAGTGACTCGTGACTTGCCGGGCACTCGGTTATTGTTGCTATTGTTGTTTTTATTTTTGCATTTCTTAAAAGCAAATCAAACAGAAGTGGAAAAAAATGTTGTATTTGAATTTTTTGATTTGTCATAGACAATTTTCCTGTTTAAGATCTTATCTCGATATATAATGTGAAAAAGAAATAATGTGAAATTCGAAAACTGATAAAATACAAAAAAGTAAAAAATGAACTTCTTATGATATAGATGGGAACGACAACGAGATACCCTTCTTTTACAATAGCTAAATATTAGGTTCAATTCGATTTCTGAATCAAATTCTGCTTTTTTTTTCACAAAAATAAACATAAAGTAATTTTCTGAGAACTTTTTAATATGTTTGTATTTCGTTTCTGCAAACTAATTTATCACTCTTTCGTATATAAAGAGTTATATAATATATATGTAATGAGTATATGTACTCAGTTCTGTGTATTATATAAGCCGCCTTATGAAATAAATGCCCAGAAATGTAGTCAGTTAATTGGCAACGGGTCGCGGCTTTGATTTCATTTCAAGGCATTTGCCCTAAAGCTTTTGACCAAACAATGAAAATCCCCCCGCATAAATAGAAAACAATTAAGTATTTCTCAAAACGATAAGAGATAAACGATAAAAATAAAAAGGCACCCCAAAACAGTCACCACGAAGCACGAACTGACAGTGAGTCATACAAAAACTGAGTAATTAGCACAACCAAATTCAGATGAGTTAAATCTGACGAAGTTTTCCCTTTGTATCAGATGCAAAGGAAAATGCTCATTATAATTTGCTGGTAGTTGGCCACGCCAACTTGACCAACATAGGATTAAATTGCTTTTGAAGTTTCAGTTGGAATAATTTTCAAAGTTTTGTTGAAAATTTTATTCTTTCGTCATTTATTCTTTTAGCTTTCTTAGATAACTATGAATTATATTGTGGATTTGTTCCTAAAGCAGAATAAAATATTATCATAGATATTTAAACAAGTGTTGAAATATAAACTTATTCAAATTGAATCTTAAAATAAAATTTCCAACGAAAAGCTAGAATGTCTATATTTCTCATTTAATTTTTTAAAAATAAAGTCAAGTTTTTGGAATATGTTAGTAAATAATTTTTAATCACTAACACAATTTTTTGTTTCTGTAGAGTAGAATGTTTGGTCGGCTAAACTACAATATGCAATTGATATAAGCCTTAAGGAATTTAGATTTGATTTGTTAAATTGGTTTATTTTCATTAGGTCAGTTTTTAAATGGTGGGGAAAAATGGTTTAACCCATTCATATATAATCCTTTCATTTTTTTTTTTGCTCACCACCAACAAACAAAAATAAAATTGCCATAAATCTAATCAATTTGAAAAACACAAAATGATAAGTGGCCAAGGTAAAGGCAACAACAATAGCAACAATAGCAATCGAAATATCCGATAACAAGCAAAAAAACAAAAAAGAAATTTATACATAACTACTCTACAAATTGAAATATTCAAATAAAGAAAGAAAATCTGAAATCGAGAATGGGGTTATTAAATCAGATTTATATATCCAATATACAATATAATAATCAAAAAAAACGCCACAACAATTGCAACCGAAGAGTCAACAAATTTACAATACTCCAATTAAATCTCGTTTGGGTTATAAATCACAGATATGTACATATATAAATTTTTATATACATATATCTGTTTATATATATATATGTATATATGGTTGGTGTAATCAAATTGTTTAACCCGCAGCGGTAACAACAGAGATGTGAGATAAAAATGCATAAAGTAGTGAACAACTAAAATACAACAACAACAAAACAAAACGGTAACTCTCTAAGCACGAAACATACATATACTTATACATCTACATACATATATATATATATATAAATATATATATACGTATATAAATACGATCCACGATCCCCAACTACCGGCAGTTCACGTAGTGCAAACATGGCCTGCTTTCCGCGCCTCTTCCATCATCGGAGTAGAAACAAATTTACACCCTCGCAAGATGAGAACACCGACACGATACTCAATACACAAGATAGTCCCGTGGTGAGTTTTACTCTCTCTCTCTCTCTCTCTTTCTCTTTGTATATACGTATATATTTATTATTATCTTTCATTCCTCTCTTTGGTTTTGTCTCTCTGATAAGCCGCTACTGATAAGTTGATTAAGTGTTTAATTAAGTTAATCGGAGGGGCGCAAGAAAATGCCATAAATAATGTATAAACAAAATAAAATAACATTTGTAGCAAAATCCAACGGACTAGTAGTTATCATCGTTGTGCCTGTCCATCATGTTAACCATTCACAATCCTTATCACAATGGCAACAGCAGTGAAATAAATACTAAAATCACAGTAGCTGGATAATATACTTGGCACATAAACTGATCTGCACTCTTTTTTTACTTTTTAACAATAAAAGTCAAGATCAAAATGGGCACTCTTAGCGACTCTTATGTATCAAGAGGTCGAGTCATTGGGTCAAGTGTCAAAACACTTCTCTTTCCTTTTTTTTTTTTCAACGATGTTTATATCATTTAAAACTATTCAACAATAGCTAAAAGACATTCAATATTTGAGCCATGATCGAAAAAGTTTCTATGATCCAAATAGAAACAGATCTTTTCGTGTTTTTTTAGTCTGTTGCATTTAGATTGAGTTAGTACAAAAGTTAATTCTAGTTCTCGTCATAACTTAAACTATGATAAAGTGTCAATCTGTCATCGAAATTTAAATTTAAAAAACTTTTAAAGGATGCAATTTGGTCTTCTGATCTAGTAAATTCTTTTTCCCTTATATAGACAATCCCTTGTAAAAGACTTTTCGAGTTTTCTGTAGTGATTCCATTGAAACTTGCAAAACGTATACCTCTATTGGATTATCTATTTTGTATTATCCTTTCTTTATCTTTAACTGAACTTTAGACTAAAGCCACAGTAGATCTTGGTCATACATGTATACATGTATTAAGGTAACTAAATTCTCTTTCTTTTCCTAATCTAAACCTAAACATAGAGCAAGAACAACAAATTAAGAGTAACAGGAAGAAGCAAATATTACCAATTCCAGAAACTATATTTATTCCTAATAAGCATCAATAACCATGTCTAATGTTAGTGTGAAAAATAATATAATGCAATTTGATTCCCCTAATTGCATGGCTGAAATGGAACAGAAGCGTTTAGAATTGAAATTCCAAGTTCTACAATGGCCTGTTGAATATTTACTTTTATTATTATTATTTTAACATTATTCCATACTTGATCGAAAATGGAAAATACCAATAGTTCGATTATATTGCGCCCCTCCCTCAAAGCTGCAATAGAATTTGAACTACGCTCATATACAAATTTATTTATTTATATATTATTATTATTACTTTTTATCAATCGGCGGCGCTTAAACCAAAGAAAAAAAACCTTTAAATTTCGCTTTTTGATTTGTCAAATAATTTATTCCCTAAGGCTGATAATAATGTGAAGTGGCGGCTTCGATGTCACAGTGTACTTACGGGTTTTAAATTTAAGTATATAGATTAAAATATGAAGCGCCGATAATTGTTGACGTTTATGTTATGACGTCTGCCGAAATTCTATTTGAAAGTGTTTTCAACAAATCGAACAACTTTCTCACTTACTAAATATAGATGAAAGAAACTAAAAAACACATCAAGTACATTTGAATTGCATTATATCTAGAAATTATTATAAGTGATTCTTTGATATTCAAGCTGGGGCAAAAGCACTTGAAGAAAATTTCACTTCGTCTGTTGTTTTTCCTTGGCACTTTCTCTACTTTTGTGATTAGGTATGCAAAAATATGATAAGCTTGCATATAAATAGATGTGGGTGGAATAGAAGCGTATATATACATATATCTAACACGAAACAGAAGAATCTCATGCATAAATCTAAAACGAAATATGTGCAGCTGAAGCAAATGATGTATAAATATGCACAATTCGTAGGATGCGTAGCTATCTATACATGTCTGTATCTATATACAGCAATCTTGCTATCTGACTGTCTGTCTGTCTGACTGTCTTACTGTCTGTCAGTTTTCTTTGGTTAGATGCCTGTGGGAGATTGCTATATGTTTGAACGTGATTGCACGTAAAAGTCGCATGTTGTAATACAAAATAACTGCAAGGCGTTGGCCAAAGTCAAAAGGCGTTAAAGAAAACAATACCCGAGGGATTGAAATATGCATGGAATTTGGCAAGGGAATGAACAAAAATTTAATGCTCCTTTTCTGTGTTGCTGTGTGTGTGTGTGGGGGTGTGTGAATGTGTGGAAACCCTTTCCTAAATCCAGCGATTAAGTCATTCAAAATTGTAACGACAATCCGAGTCATTTTGAGCGGCTTTTCCACCGGTATTATCAGACAGCGAAGGCATTTTTTTTTTTATTTTTTTTTTTTTACCGGCATCCGTGGGAAACGGAAAACCTGTCAAAATGTCGTCGTCGTTTAGGTCGATTAGCATATCAAAGCAGGGCCAAACCATGCGTCCTGCATATTGACACATGTTTATTTTATGCGGTGACGACACTCGAAAAGGTTTGAATATTTTATTTTACATTTTGTTTTTGCCGCATGCCAATTGAGAGATAAGTTGTTCTGAAGACTTCACACAACAAGTAAGTCAATAAAACGAAAAACCCACAAACAATAAAGCGATCTTTAAGTTGGCCAAATCATCATTAACAGAACCTACCACAATTTGAAAGCCATAACAAGGTCACCCTAATTACTAACCAGTATATATATACATATATATAGTAATGTGTGTTTGTGTGGAGATAAAATTTTGTACGTCAATTTAATAAATACTGACGGAGTTGAAAGGCTTTGGCTACCTAGCCAACCATACATTTATCTTCTTTTATTCTTTTAAAAACTTTTGCTAAAAATAAAACTTTAACAAATTAAATGCGGGTAATTGTTTGCCAACTCTGCCATTTTTAATGCAATTTTCCGGTATTCTAGGGAACAAATAAAAGTATCTGCCAATGTGTCAATTGGCCTGACTATTTGCAGAGACAATAATAAGATACTTGAGCAAACAATTATTAATTATGAAAATCTCGAATTTCCAATGCGCTTCATAAAGAAGGAAATAATTGTTTATAAGTAAAAATTTTTACAACTTTTGGAGCCCAGAAAAACTACTGTCAATATTTTTTTCTGAAACAACAAAAAAGATATAAAATTTTATGAATGTAAAAATATTAGTGAATGAATGGATTTTTGATTTTTTAAAGGTTCTAAAATCTTAGTTAGTTTACTTATTTAAATTGGGATTCCAATGAATATAACAAAAGAGATTTAAAAAAAACTGAAAAATTTCCCAACTTTCTGAAATTGATAAGAATATAAGCAAAATAAATAAATAATAAATTGAAATAAATTATTTTTTCGGTGTTTCACCTGTTTAAAGTAAAATTTATTAAAGGAAATGTTTGTTTAATCGTATTCCGAAAACAAACATATTCTTGTTATGTAATTAATATCATACTATAACGAGATAATTTTTACAAAGAAAATAATTATTTAGAGGAAAATATATGGTATATACATACATATGATATATGATATACAAAGTAAAAGTCGTTTTTGTTTAGACCAAAGAAATTTCTTTATTTTAAATAAAATGAAATTGTCCTTAGTTTAAAATACGAATTAATACCAGAGTATTTAAGAATATGATGAAAAAAAGAACAATCTAAGGAATACAGAATATTATATTTTTATTGTATATGAAGTTTTCTATTAACTTAACCTTTATATAAAATTTTTAAACAATTTCACACAATTGTCATTTGAAATTTAATAAACTAATTTTGTAAAAGTTTGCAATTTAAAAATCGAAATATTTTAAATTTAAAAATTAACATTCCTTCACATAGAGTATCAAATAATACATTTAGTTATCTGTATCAAGAATATTCTCTTATTTATTGTTTTTCGAGCAGCATGCACGTAAACAGAGGTAAACAGAGAACGCGTAAAAGTTGCCACACCGTTGGTAAAGAAGGCCACCAATACGAAGGCAAAAGTTAAACAAAAGTATTTCTATTTTAAGATAAAAAAATGTTTTTTTTTTTTTGGCTCGCTGGGGTGACTCATACCCAAACTTTACTCTCCCTCTGGACGTTTGAATAATTCAATCAAAACTAAAGTAACCACTTTTCAGCCGTGTCAAAATTGTCATGATGGGTATATACCGATAAGCGACATGAATACAGACAGATTTATAACATTTTAAAGCTCGTGCTGAGCCTATCAATCTGATATAGCCTGCCTCCCCATGCAAAAGAAAATCCTTAAATGTCAAATAATGAAAAGCATTGGAAAACCCCCCGCTCCACACAATTTGTGTGAGTCAGAGCCAGAGCAAATGACAGCCGAGGCTCAAAAGTACGGAAAAGCATAGTTTAATGTGAACACAATGCCGGGCAAATAAAGCGAACGTATTTATAAGATACAATGGAAATGTTGTTTTGCTCCTATTGTGCATTGAATCTGAAAGCGGGCGGGGGTTGGATAAGCCCAACAGAAGCTGGTGGTAAGACTAACAGAGAACAAGAGTGGCCACATTAAACCAAAGGGCTCCACATTTATCAGCAGTGTCAGCTGTAGCAGTTTCAGATTGATTTCAAAAGCACACAGGAGCAAAAGGAACCCCATCCAAAAGGGGAAGTCGAGCATTACATGGATTTGCTTACTCTCCCAGAACCTTTCCTTTTCAGGTTTCTGCCACTTATTCCTTTCGTCGCTCTTTTGCAGTTTTTGCGTCAATTTATTTTTTTGCCACATCCGCCTCATATGGCTTATTGTTTGCTGACACCTGTTGACGTAGAACCAAATTTGATTTGCTAAGTCAACCAACTTTATATATATCTTAATAAAATTGCTCAACTTTGATACAAAGGAAATCAATTTCATTTATGTTAATTTGTGTTCACAATTTAATAATTTTGTTTTCAGTTTCCATGCGATTTGTGGAATAACTTAAAAAACCAAAAACCTGTATAATTGTAGAACTGTATAGAGTAATACCTAATGTTAGTCTTATCTAAAATTTTAATAAGAATTTTTGGTCGAGCCGGGGGAACTTTTTAAGTGTTTACCTATGTATTTAGGCATAAACTTTATCGAACTATTGAAAAATTAGTTATTTTATGACCCATTTCCTAGATTTTAGGCATAAATTTGTAGTTTATGATAAAATTAAGTAAATATTCATTTTTATATATGAAAAATAAAATAGCGCTCAACTGATTAACATAGCTTTAGGTTCTGCTTTATAAAAATGTTTTTAAAAATATTTTTTAAAGGTAAAACCATAATGAAATGCCGAATGTTTGTAATATAGTTAATCGATAATATTATAAGTAGTTAATAGATTTAATAGTAATTACCGGATACCCTTTTTACTTGATATATCTTTTAGTAAGTGCCTTAATCTTGGTAATGTATTGAGAACCAATTGCTATATCTTATATACGTATGAATTCATGTTTGCCTTTTTTATATCCTTGCAAGGGAAAGTTAATTTTCATGAGAAATCTGTAACAAATCTACAAATACATAAAATAATATATTCTTGATTTGGACGACTAGCTGAATTGATCAGCACGATCTCCTCCGAGACCCTTTAAGCTACAAAGCTGAAATGGACTCATTCTTATTTTTGTATGTCTCGAAATCATTCCGATTGGATGACCATATCATATAGCTTTCACAGGCACGTTTTTTGATTGAAAGTCACTAAATGGTATTTGTGACCTTACAATATAACCACCAAGTTTTATAAAAATCGGTTGACTATATCATATATCTTCCATTACAATTATATATTAATAATGTTGTTTCAAAGCAAAAACTTGGTTGTTTTAATCCTTCTGGTTTAAGGCTGACTCATTCGAAATTATTAGCTGTTCTTAATTGATGTGCTTTATTGAATTTGTAAACGAATAAAAACCTAATTACATTATTTCATTAATTTCATCCCATTGGGTCGACAGACAAAAAGTAACATTACTAATTTTTCACATAAGCTTAAATAATAATATTTATTTATTTATTTCTACTTCCGTCATTTTTTATGTATTAACAAACTTTGAAAAATTTTATCTTTTTAGCAAATTGGTCTCTATGTACGACGTGAGGAGATACCTCTTTATACGCCCATCGTCACGCCCAATGCCAGTGAGGTGAGCTTATAGACTTCAACATCATTTATGTATGTATGTCTGTGTGTGTGTGTGTGACAGTTAGCTTAACTGTTATTTGAAACGCTTTTTTCTCACCATCTGTTTGACCACTTTTGTGTGCTTGTCTTTGGCAAATTCAATTAATATTTGTACATATGTTTTCTATACTTTTTAATGAATCGATGACAAACAACATCAAATACAACAACAACAATATATAACACATGTAAATATGCTCCAAACAACAAAAAACACCAACAAAAACAACTGTTACACTCCACTAAACTACAAACACCACCAAATTCGCACCAATTTGTTTGTCTTGGTGAATGTTTTGTGTGCTCTCGTGGTCGCATTTGCTCTCTTTCTGCGGCCTCCGGGCCATTAGGCTCAACTGCAACGCCTAAAACAACAATCAACAAGCCACGCCTCCTCCTCCGCCTCATCCTCACCCATACTACTCCAGGCTGTTGCCGAAAGCGATGCCCCACAGACACCCAATACACAGAAGAAGAAGTTTCGCTCAAATAAGAGCAAACTAAGAGAGCGAACAGAGCAGCAGCAGCAGCAACAGCAGCAACAGAATCAGCTGACGACAACGGCAAATGGCCAGCGGGAGGAGCAGACAACGTTAGCGGTGGTAGCAGCGGCATCTGTCAATGGCAATGCAATTAATGTCACACGTTCCAATTCAAAACTTAGACCAGTAAAAGAGCGTCGCCCAACAGCTTTGCCCACAGATGCGCCTCAAGTGCGCATAGAGGGTGAGACGGATACGGATGGGGAGACAGAGACGGAGGCGAATAAGAAGGCAAAGGAGGACGATGTTGTTGATGGCAAGTCAAAGCTCAAAGTGAATGTGAATGGTATAATTGATGAGAGCGTCTATGTTGACGATGACGTCACAACTTCAACATCGCCATCGACATTCCAGGCAAATGTAAAATTTTTCATTGGTCATACACAGGAACTTAACAGAGACCAGACAGATGACTCTTTGTCATGGCATAGTAGTGATGCCAACAACAACAACAAAAGCAAACTGACAAATGGTGTATTACCACAAGAGCGACAAGGACAGCATCTATTGCTTGGGCCACCATCACCACTGAAAAGCACCAACTCCAGTATGTCACTCAATTATGCGACAAAGTGCAATGGTGGTAACTATTCAGCAACCAGCCCCAACCTGGCGCAAACCCAACGACGACGTGTGTCCACAATGCCCGATATTAACATACCACCGCCGCCGCCGCTACCATCAGAACTTCTTGTGCCCGGAACGCCCCTTCACTTGCGCAAAAAGAGAAGCGCCGAACGCCAACAGCAGGCGAATGCAATGGCAGCAGATGCATCAAATGCCTCGAATAGCCAAGTAAGTAATGAGTATGGGTAACCACTAGGCAACGGCAACCGGGTACCGGGTACCGGGTACTTGGGTTCGATTTTGTGGCTAGTGATTCATTTGCATACCCACAGCACACTCAAGAAAGATGTTGACTTTTGCTTGTCAATACGATGGAACGTATCTCATTTGGGTCTTTAAAGTGTCGTTCCATATTGTTATTGGTTCGATTTTGATCAGTTTATTTGCAGAGTAAATTTATTCATTCATTTAAACACAAGTTCCGCAGCCTTTGAATATTTGTCAACATTGGCAAATGAGCAGTTCATGTTATCAAGATTATACGGTGCGAATAATTAAAAGGGTCAAGTAAGGGTTAGTAAAGCTGAGTAAGATGCTGAAGAGTCTACATACAAACAATTATTCAGCATTTTTGTGTGAATTAAAGATTTTACAAGGCACTAAAAGCCAGCCATTCCCAAGAGATTGCTTAGGCACATTCGGCATAGTGGTGTCGCGGGACTATTGTGATTAAATATTTACCCCACCCATTTACACACCAAGGGAATCCTTGCTATTATAAGCATTTCCTGTCAGGGTCAAGACAGGCCAAACTATCATCTCAGGTAAAGGCACGTAAGCACAGGAAACCCAGGATGGGAGGACGGAAAGCAAGTCTAACAAGACGCTGCGTCAGCTGAAATGTTGCTGTTGGGTTTGGCTAAATTCGCCAGCTCAGCAACAGTTACGATTTACCCCTAGTAATAGAAGGGGCAGGCCAATGCTCGCAGACTGACAATGAAGGTCACTTAGAGAACATGGGAACGAGAGTAACTGAAGGACTACAGAAGACAGGGAACATTACAGCCACAACAGCTTGATTTTGTGGGGCGAAACTTTTAGTTCATGTTTGTTGGTAAACAATTAACATTTCCCTTGTAATAAAGTAAGTTTAAGTGGGTGTATGTGAAAGGGTTTACTATTTTGGATAGAACAGCTGTTTTTTAGTACACACCATTAAGTTAAAGAGTGACATAAAGTCTTCAAAGTAAATGTATTAGTTTGGAATCCCGTTCCGTTCCCTTTTCCTATTCGCCTAAATGTGGCTAAATTATATTCCATTCAAAAGTTAATCTAATTCTTTCTATAAAGTATCTAGTAGTCGGTTATTTGGTAGAAATTTTGGCTTTCTGTGTCGGATAGCAGAAATTATGTAATTTGCAATAAGCGCTTTATTAATGCTAAAACAAAAGGAGAAACAGGAATAGAAATGTTTATCAAGGGAAATTTAATAGGAAACAAAGATGTCGAAAATAGAAGAGCTTTAGTGTGTTTTCTTAATTAGATGAAGCGGGTTCTAGCTTCATTCAGGAAGAAGAATACAAATATTTATAGAAGTTGGTACTATCTTACCAATATGTTATTCTTAATATGTATTTTCGTTCATTACAAAGTAAGCAAACTTTATCCTTTGGATAAGAAAATGCACCTGTGCTGAAAAACTTTTCAAATAGTTTAAAAAGTATTTACTCCTTCGACTGTTTTTAAGTTTTACCAATCAATGTGCAATAACATATCAAACTCAATTTTATTCAATTCAATTCAGTTTTTTTCAACGAAACTTTGGGATATAAAATGATTTCGCCTTGTGCCAAAAAGTATGCTATATATTCTATATTTGGGTCTCGAACTGCTGTCTCAGTCGGTTGTCCAACATGTGCAATATTTTTTCCCCATTCCTCTTAATATTTTGCAAATGTCAACTGAATTTAGTTGACCATAAAAGTGTTGTCCTGACCAAATGAAAACAAACAACTCAATAACTTTCGTTTTCCTTTTTTTTTTCAATATCCAACCACATCAATTAGGATCAAATTTCCACACCAGAGGCGAACGGCGGGAGAAAGAGGAGCACGAGTAGCGGTGAACGTAGAAGCAAATCGAACTTCCAAGTCCATCGTGTGGAAGGAGGTCTCATCTATGCGCGACCAAATTTGCCCGTGCAAAAGGACATTGAAATCGAATTTAATGCAAAGGATGAAGCGTAAGTAAAGGCAACAATGCTGAAAAGAAAAAAAATAAACAACCTCTGCTTCATTACCCACACGAATCCCTATTATAGCACCCGCAATCTCATACACAAGGCCATCGAACGCAATGATTTCCTCAATAATCTAATGGACAAGGAACGCAAGGAGATGGTTATCAATGCTATGGCGCCGGCCAGCTACAAGAAGAATAGTTACATCATCCATGAGCATGAGGAGGGCTCCGAAATATATGTATCAGCTGAGGGTCAATACGATGTGATACGAGCTGGTCAAAATGTGGGCAACTTTGGACCAGCCACCGTATTTGGCGAACTGGCCATACTCTACAATGCGCCCAGGCAGGCCACCATTCAGGGTGAGTAACAGCCAACTGGAGAATTATAACGTTATTTACATATCATTTCCAATCTCTTTTTATTCAGCTGCAACTGATGCACGAGTGTGGAAAATAGCACGTGAAACATTTCGGACTATTATGCAAATCTCTGGTTCCCGGGAAAGGGAAGAGAATTTGCAATTTTTACGCTCCGCTCCATTTTTGCAGGAACTCGACGAGAGCTTGCTCAACAAAGTTGTGGATCTTCTGCAAAGAGTAAATCAAACATAAAAACATTTCCCTATAAGCTGAGTCTTACTTAATGCATATGTTTTTTTTCCAGAAATTCTACGAGACTGACAAGTGTATTGTGCGACAGGGTGAATTGGGCAATGAATTCTTCATCATACGTTGCGGTACAGTTACCATTAAGAAAAAGGACGAAAATCAGATTGAACAAGTTGTTGCGAAACGCAAACGCGGCGACTACTTTGGTGAACAGGCCCTGATGAATGCCGATGTTAGACAAGCCAGTGTTTATGCAGATGCCCCGGGTACAGAAGTTCTCAAACTCGACAGAGAGTGAGTGTCATGGAATATATTCGAATAGGCAGTCCGTAGTAAAGAACTAAATCGGTTTTCTCTTTCTACAGAGCTTTCATCAGCTATTTGGGTACCATTAGGCAATTGCAAGAGAAACCCAATGAACGAAATGATTCTCAAGGACGATCGAGCAATAAAAGTGCTGAATTTGATAACGAATATGCTCACATTGCCATTTCTGAATTGAAAAGGATAGCCACATTGGGTGCGGGGGCATTTGGAAGAGTGGATTTGGTCACCCATGGGCAACGACAACAAGCATTAGCTCTAAAGATAATCAAAAAGATCGAAGTTGTTAAACAGGATCAGATCGAACATGTATATAATGAGAAAAATGTCATGATCAAATGCCGTGATTCACCTTTTATAGTGCAGTAAGTAGATGAGTTGTTTGTTATGTTTACTGCTCCGTTTCTATATCAATTGTATCCCAATCTGTTCTAGACTCTATCGCACCTATCGAAATGACAAATATGTTTATTTCCTTATGGAAGCCTGCATGGGTGGCGATGTATGGACCGTGATGTCCAAGCGCCAATATTTTGATGAGAAAACTGCCAAATTTATTGCCGGCTGTGTGGTTGAAGCATTTGATTTTCTACATTCGCACAATTTCATCTATAGGGATCTAAAACCGGAAAATCTAATGCTCGGCACCGATGGCTATTGCAAGCTGGTAAGTGAATTATTTCGGAAAAAGATAACATTTATTATCGGTATTTTATTTAATAATAGGTGGACTTTGGATTCGCCAAATATGTGAGACCCAATGAGAAAACCAATACCTTTGCTGGCACTCCCGAATATGTGGCACCCGAGATCATTTTGGATCGTGGTCATGATCGATCTGTGGACTACTGGGCATTGGGTATTCTGATCTATGAACTTTTAGTGGGTAAAACGCCATTCCGGGGAGTCAATCAGATCAAGATCTATCAACAAATACTAAGTGGCATTGATGTCATTCATATGCCCACACGTATACCCAAATCAGCCCAGAATTTAGTTAGACATTTGTGCAAACAATTGCCGGCGGAACGTTTGGGATATCAGCGTAAAGGAATTGCCGATATCAAGAAGCACAATTGGTTCGATAGTTTGGATTGGCAACGACTCAAAGAGAAGCAATTGCCATCTCCAATTAAACGACCTCTAAAGAGTTGGACAGACTTGCAGTACTTTGGTCCATCTGGAGTGGAGAATGATTATGAACCACCAGAAGAGCTGAGTGGTTGGGATAAGGACTTTTAGGTCTTTTAGAATTTTATTCAGTGAATTTTTATGATATTGAAATTTATATAGTTTTAGCACTTAATTACGAACCGAATATGTTAATAAGCTAATAACCTGTAAATAAATTGATATTATTGTTAAGTAAATTAAGGGCAACAAGAAATTAAAGAAACATTTGCATTATCTTCCAATTGAACTTTAGTTAAAGCCAAGTAAAAATGCAGAAGCTACGCCAAACTGCAACTGAAACCATTCAATCATCTGCTTATTTGTATTCGCTACTTCAATTAGAACCACAAACTTGTTTCGCCAGTTTTCTCCCTCTTTCTCTCTCTCTCAAAAGCTGAAAAACAAACAAACATTTTCAATTAAGCTCTTTCAGCGAATATTTTCACTTTTCTCTGCGTTTGGCAAATGCAATTCCCTCTACCACGAACAAAGTTGCAAAAGATGCCAATACTTTTGGCTTAAACAGGTTAAAACACGAAACCGTGTAGACAACTTCTGCAGTTAATTCACCCACAAAGTGGTAATGCAAAGGGGGGGATGAACTATGTATTAATCGATCCAGATATGAAATAATTTTAATCGAGGTTAAAATTAAAATCAGTTGTCCTTCAACTATTACATAAATTACTTTCTATCTGATAAATTAAGAGTTACTTTCATCACTTGATATCAATAACTTAATTTTACATTAAATTCTATTTGACTAACCCTACTTGGAATAGAGTCTACACCCATGTATGCATAAGTTAACCAAGTTTATCTTGTTGGATAACATTTCCAAAGTAGACTCAACACGGTGAGGCAACCTGTCGTCATCTTATTGTCTGGCCTCAGTCTTCTTCTCAGTTTGTCTTGCAGTTTGTGTAAACAAAAGACATTCTTATGTCTTTGTTGTCGTTGTCATCATCATCAACATCATCAAGCTCATCATCATCATTATTATTAGACCGACAGTCATTATTACCCACAATGCGAGTGACATTCATTTGTGTATATCTCACAGATACATTTTCATTTTCACATATACATAATTGCATTCATTGTCTCTGTGTGTGTGTGTTTTTGTGTGGCTTTGTGCAAACAGTTATAGTTTCAATGTGGGACTCTCTCGCTACATACATACATACATACATCCATACATATATGAAAATGACACAAACTTTATTGTTTTTAAATAAAATGCAGCAACCTATGCCAACGCACCACCGCACATCCTGCTGTCATATTCAGTGCCCTTCCCATAGCCACTCCCACTGCTGTTGCCGGTGCCGCTGTCAAAGCCTTTGGCCAAGGTTGCTTGAGGACTTCTGACAACAAAAGGTCCTCTGTGTCTGTATGTGTGTGTGTGTGAGGGGCAGGGCATGCCTGGTGAGCAAATATGAAGCGGAGTCAAGAGCAATTATGTCGACCAAATGTGTCTATTTACAATGGAAACGACATGTAGACTTACTACTGAAACTCATTCTATAATCCAAAAGCGGATGTTTATTGAGTTTTGTGACATTAGAACATAACGCTACATAAAATATTGTAACTTGATCCGAGTGAAAGTTAATGAAGACATTTCTTACGGAAAATTAGTTGTTTATCATAGAAAATCAAAAGAAAGACTGTACCTACACTTGGATTCCCTTAGATGTTATAGTTGGTAAAGGAAAAAGTGACTCCTGCTATATTAATATCAGTAAGCTAGAGAAGGATCAAGTAAATAGTAATGCATAAATGAATATCAGTTAAGGATATCAAACAAGTAAATGTTCTATATACATATACTTAGAAGTACAGCCAGAAAATTGATTTGGAATTTGTAGATCTGTTTAAAGAAACCAACTGGTGGTATTAAAAGGCAACTTTAGCTGGATTTTCAATATTTTCAAATCAATTAAAATATAAAATGAACTAACCCTTGCAATTAATTTATTTTTTAAAATATTTTTAACTATTTTTGCTGTTTATTATTAAAATATTTGGGCTTAATCTGCTCTGATCTACGCTAATGTAACGATATTACATATATCCCCGTTTGTTTCATACTCCAAAAGTTTTTATATTTGAACTCCTAAAGTTCCTTCCTTTATATAATTTAAATAATTATATTAATTGTTTGTGTTTTTAACAAAAGAAATGTTTTACTTATTATCAATTAAATTTTCCAAATTATATTTCAAATAAGAAAACGAAGAAAAATTGAAATTGTCTTTTTATCGGTTTATTGCAAATCAGTTGAAGACAGTCCTTTTTGGCCACCCTTCCTGACATTCAAATATTTTATCAACTTATTTCAATTTGTTCTATAATTCAATAAGATTCAATGCGAGACGAAATTCAATTCAATTGGCAGATACACAAACATTCAAAAAGGGAAAATTGCAATGGGGGAGGAGAGGGGAAGTATGATGATGCTGAACCAAACGTGCATGGCGAAAAACTTTCTTAATCAATAATTTAGCACGAATGGTCGGTTGGTCGGTCAAGGGATAGGAGGAGCGAGGGTTGCCATTGCCCTTCGTAGACATTTGCACTCATTTAACAATTTCACGCTTCGTTTAAGAACCGTAAGAGGCAATGCCCAGCCCACTGGGGGGACTTGCCCTTCATCTTTGCCTTTGATTTCAACGGAAAAGGAATAATTTTTTGTTCGTCTTCCGCTGGTTTCATTGGCTTCGTTTTCGTTTATTTTTTTTCTCTCTAGTCTGAAAGTTTTTAGACAAATAAAAAAGGGATTTTGCATGGCTTTTCTTAGTTAACATTAACCCTTTTTTCGCCGGTGGGTGCCCTCGCTATATACTTGTCCCCATCGTCGTCTTGCTCGTCCTCGTCCTTGTTGCCTTCGCCCTTGCCTTCGCCTTTTGTTAGCGGTTGAGCGCGCACAGTTTCCCAACGGAAATGATGACATTTCGTCTAACTTTGTCGCCGCTGTGTGCAGTCGCATAGAAATGTTGAAATGTTGAAATGGTATGGCAAGGTGTGTGGCAAGTGTGAGTGCGAGTGTTGGTGGCAAGTCTAAGAAATGGGAGAGCTTTTACCGGGGCAAAAATGAAAATTTTCATTTTGTCCGTGTGTCAAGAGCGGAAATGGCTCGAAATGTTCCGTTTGTTGGTTGCTGGCATAAAATTGAAATTGAAATTGTGGCCAAATGTTGTCGCCATCATTTTTATTGATTTCCTTTAACATACTTCCTTGGTTTATTTTCTTTTTATTTCATATTTCGCTTGCGGTTTCCCTTTAGGAAGGAAGGTAGCAAAATGTTATTATCAATTATCATTTATTATTGCTTCTTTCTTTCTCGCTCTCTCTGTCTCTCTCTCTTTTTGTATCATCCGCTTCAACGGTTACCGCTTACATTTTCTGTTTTTTTTTTGCCATTTCCTTGAATTGTTTTTCTCCTTACTCATTTTTTTCCTTTTATACTGTGCACACACGAAGAATATGGAAACATAAGTTATAAGCTGAGTGCTGGGTGAATTCTATTTAAGTTGATTAAATGGAAACTTTGCAAGAAAAAAAATATTTGTTATACATATGTATGTATGCACATATATGCGTATATACACACTATTTGAATTCGATGGGGAATCAATGACTTTTCAGTGAAATAGTTTTCCATAGAGTTTAAATCTGCTTATCAATACCCAACCGTACGTTTACTTGGAACTTTTTCTATAGTCAAACAAAATCTTTGCCAACAAACTGCCAAAATGATGGGGACTAACAAGCAATTTACAAGAATTACCAAAGGCAACAAAAACCAAAAGAATAAAGAAGAGAAGAAAACACAGAATATGAAGGGAAGCAGAAGCAGAAACAGAAAAACTTTGTTATAATTTAAACTCTTGGACGAAAGGACAAGTATGTAAGTACATATAACCATGCGAATAGGCCTAATATATGCATAGGCAAGGACATGCTGAAAGCTCTTCAACAACTTTCAATTGCTCATGTCGAGGACCCAAAAAAAACAACCCCACTTCGCCTCCTTCCACTCCAACTTTTACCATGTCCAGGACATGTGAATGCAAATTTTGTATGAACTTAAAAACCCAAATATATCGGGCAGATGCTGCTGCTGCAAGGCTACATCTAAAAATTAGACCCTAATCAATGTGACTATTGTTTACTTTTGCTTACAATACACAGACACAAGCACACACACACAAAAAGAAGAAAAAGGAGATTTATCTTAAATGTAGGCAAGATAATTCTATGCATATTTATTAAAAGTTCTCTGCCTGACCCACAAACATAGGCCGGAAGCTTTTCTATTGGTTAAAATACAGTAGCTGTTTTGTTATCAAAAATCTCTGGGAAATTGTTCCTTATTATTATAGTGATGAAGGGCTTTCGGTTTGTTTAAAGTACATGTTTAGTTTACATCATAAACTACACTTTTTACCTTATCGGTTAAATCTCTGAATAAATCTATGATTGGTAAAGGTTTCACCTTTAAGTGGTTCTGGATGGATACTTTTATAGTAGGTCAAAGACCTAGCAAATGAATATTTGAAATGGTTTAGCTTTTAAAAGGGGAGGCTCTATCAACTTGTGTTATGGTTAATCCCTATTATTAATTAATAAAATCTTATTGAATACGAAAACACTTTTAGGTGAAATTAAAAAAATGGGTTTAAAATTGGAAAATACTTAGTTTCGTTTATATTTCTTATCAAAATATAATGTGATAATAAATTTAATTGGTATTTATATTTAGATAAATAAAAAAATTCGATTTTGTTAAATGAATTGGAATAAAATTATCTGACGATTCAGAAATTGATGTGCCAAAAGTCAAACAGACAGATTAGTTTACAAATAAAATTACTTCTTTTAATCTTGAAAATGTTGAATATGTGTAAACACATAAGCCTGATTGGATAGGAAAAATCATCAAATCTAAAATTACTAATTTGAGGCAGGTGTTTCAATTCCACACTCGACCATACAAGATGCTAAATTACAAAATGAACTACACAAACACACAGACAGAAAACCAATTTTTAGTAAAACAAAACTCAACAACTGACTAAATCCTTTTGCTACACTCAAATCAGCAAACAAATCAGCACTAAACCGGCCAACCCCGCCCATTAAATGAGAAGTGGCCAAAATGTTACACCGTTGACCATTTTCAGTAAAACACATACGAATGATCGCCTTGGGTGCAATTTGAATTTGAGCATTCAATAACGATTTGCACACCGGGACATGGATATGTATGTGGAATGTGGTGTACAGGAGGACATTCTGGAATATCGGGGGACTAGTTGGTACGTGCAATTCAAGCAAATAAGCTTTAAAAATTTTGTTTACCATTAACAGAGGAGACGAAACAATGTTTACAAATGTTGACCAAATGTTGCGAAAGTTCAACTGGCCTAATTCCATTGGCAATGTGCGTGCGTTTCGCACGTATGTAGACATATGTACGTATGTAGATTTATATATATTTTTTATGTATATATGAGAAAGAGATGAAACACAATCGCTTGTCCTTTTTTTTTTTTTGCCAAGTCCAATGTCCGATCTAATCAGCTTCGGTCCAAAACAGAAATTGTTAACAATATTGTCTAAAACAGAAGTAGAAAGTTTATTTTTATGTTGAGAAAAAGTTAAATTTGCATATTTTTTGTGTCAGGTTGTTGTCCTTTTTTTCATTTTGTCCTTGCTACAGTGCTGCCGGCCAATTTGCGGACAAGTTGTAGGCGAAACTGGAGTTGGTTACTCGTAGTCGGTGGCGGGGTGAGTGGAAGGTGGAAGGGTTTGGGCGTAGCTTGGCCACATAAACACTTCTGTGTTGAATACTATGAATAATTAATGAGCCTTTTCTTCCTACACTGTCGGCCAAGTTGTTAAAAGTTTAAAGGCAGTCAAAGGATACTCATGCTTGTTTGTTGGTTTTGTTCTCCAGCTCCTTTTTTTTGTGCTTGTGTGTGTATGTGTGTATCTGTAGGCAATGCAGCGCTCAGACAATGGACTCATGCAATATTTGTGAGGCATTTAAGGCCCTTGATAGGCCTGAGCTTTGCGTAAAAAATGAAAATAAAATGGTGCCGATGCCAATTTAAAAAAAAAGAAGAAAAAAAGTGAAGTACAAAATGGCAAAATGCAAAAAATGCGTTGGATATCTGTAATTCTTGGCCCTTTATGGTGGTTTCGTTTTATACACAAAAAAATGGTGGAATATAAACACATGTATGTACATACATGGAAAATTTAAGAAATTTATTCTTTTTAGACATTTATCGAGAATATTCAGAAAACTTTTTAAAAAAATGTGAATATTGAATAGAATTATCTTAGATTTTTTGGGATTTTATAATTTTTTAATTACCATCTTTGATTGATTTTAGGTTTTATGGTCTAGAGAATAACTTAAATCAAGCGTTTTTAAACTTTACCTCAGGATTATTTATTATTTATTAAAGATTTAATTATATACAATATTAAGACTGTAATTTTGTGGGTTTTTTTTTATATATAAAAAAATGGATTTATTTTCTTTAGATTAAATTTATAGCCCTCTGGAGGGAGCGTGCCTTTCTTATGTATATGTATATATCTGACGTGTGACAGAAAAAAGTGTGCCCAGCTCTTTTTTAATAATTTAATATGCCATCGATAATTACCGATGCCCAGCAGGTTAGGAAGTTTAAATTCTACAATAGTTTGACGATGAATGACTAATGACGTATTATCTAATTTAAGTTTAATGAAAGCCCATCTATTCCTTTTTAATCATACATATACATATATTTATCTATGTCAGTCACTTCTAATGTATACCAAATCAAAAATCCAAAATATTATTTCTTTTAATTTCCAATATTTCAAACTTTTTGTTTCTTCAATTTAAAAACGTTTGAACTTTCATGGTTTATTTGGATAAAGCTTTCAATTCTGCAGAAAAACTATTAGAGTTTGTAAATTATCAGACTTTGATATAACTTATTTGCTTTGAAAACTAATATTTTTAACATTCTAACGAAGTATATGACTAGAAACTTAAAAACAAATCCTATAAATAAATCGAGAAGAATTTGTGGCACTAAAAACTAATGCTTTTGAGTTACTGTTTATTTATTATTTTAAAAAAAATTTCAAATGCCATTTGCTACATTTTTTTTTAATAGATTAATAATATTAGAATTCAGCTAAGAAGTTTTTATTATTTTCCCATTCTACTATTTCTACTATTGTTAATATAAGTGCTCAATTTTATCTACTCGAATTTGAGTCTGGATGTATCTTTGGTTCTTGATGTTAAGTTGGTCTCAATGACAATTTCTATAGATATATCTATTTATATCAGCCAATTTAATGTAGACACAATATAAACACAAGCAAAACACTTGTTTCAATGTTTATGTTTATATTTATTCAAGTAAAAATCACATTACCACATGCTCGGTACTTGGTTCTTGGTTCTCGTTGAAATCAAATTAGGTTATTTTCATGAGCAGCCCAGAAGTATGCAAATATTTGTTCAGCACAAACATACCTACACACAAATACACATACACATACATATGATGCGACGCTAAGACTCGAAACATTCCATTCCAACATGGCATGCAGAGAGAAAGAGGCTGATATATATAGAGTGGGAGAGAGAATGTGAACAAAAACCAGGGAAAAAAGGTCGTTAGATTGTTAACAAGTTCATAAAAAGACGCTGTGCCATACAAACGGGCGTGCACACACAATTATAGGCATGACGCTAAGGATCCTGGCCAGGACCTGTCTAAATACTCGACAACTCCCGACTCGTTGCTTATTTACAAAACACTTTTTACACATTTCTGCAGCAAACTGTGCCAAAAAATGGAGGGCAACCTCTAGGGGCTACAGGGACTAGGACATGGTAGATGAATCTAGGCCGTGGCTTACTATTGGTTATTGCTTTGAACCAAATTAAAGAATAATGCCTGTAAATGGACAGTGCAGCCGCTGCATTTAACCAATATAAATCCGCTTAAATGCAACAAAATTGTATTCTGCGCTCTGCCCCGCAAACAATGGTTAAAAGCGCTTTGTTTCCTGCGCTTATTTAATGCAACAACAAACACCAAACAATTAAAAGCAATTTGTAACCACAGTAAAAATCCATTATCTGGCTTGGCCGCTTTGTGGTATGTCTAAGAGAAACGGTTCGGGGAGTGGGTGGTGAGGGTGCTACCTTCCCATCTAGACCGGGCCAAAAACATTTGAAATATGTTTGTGCAAATTAATTAAAATTATATAAAATGTTGGTTATTAATAATTATTTGTACTGCTTTTTTTTTCTTTGCTTTCCTTGGGCTATTTTATGATTAATTTAATTTTAATATTTACACATTTTTATTAGCTCTATATATTTTAATTAATTGTTTATTAAAAAACATATTATAAAAAAGTCATTGTTTGCAAGTAAATAATATTAAGCAAAAAGTGAACAATAATGATCATAAATATTGCAAAAGATTCACTTTGATACTGAAAATAATAACATTTACTTTAATTTCTTATGCAATTTTCTCGCGCTTAATTATTTTTTAAATCATAATATAATTTTGCTTTATTTTATTGTTACAATAATTAGAAGAAGTCTAAAAAAAAAATAAATTTGTAATCAATTGAACTCAAATATAACTTTTTGGATTACAAATTTATTTATGAAATTAGTTTGCGAAATAAAACATTTTTAAAATAAAGTTTCAGAAAATTATATAAAATGTGCAATTGTTAAAGATAGCCAAATATTTAGTTATTTAGTTAATTTAAAGTCAACTCAAAAATGTAATTGACTAATACTGAAATAAAAATAATTTATAATTTGAAAATAGAAATAATAATAACTTTAAGAAGAACGAGGCAGAAGACTAACAAAGATATAGCAAACTAGTAGTTCGAAGGAAGTCCAAGGGATACGATAGAGAAAGGTGGGGTAAAATGAGATGACTAAGGTAGTTGTAGTCACTACAGAGTACGTGAAAGGCCTCCTGGAGAGTATAATACACACTCGAATAATATTCATACTCCTAATAAAAAGGTAGAACCAGTTCTCAAGTAGAAAGTTTGTGAACAAATAAGCTTACGATTTAATAAAGAGGAAACATTAGGAAAAAGGCCCCGAAGAGCAATTATCATAATATTAACTGGTTATTTATTTAATGATACTTATGTTTTAGATTACCTCATTCAAAATGCTTAATTATGTTTAATATAAGTTTACTCCTTGTACTTAAGAACGAAAGACATTAATACAAGATATTTAACCGTATAAGTTAATATATAATTTCATAAAAAAAAATCTGTTTATATATATGTTTTTTATCTTACCAACATTATTTATGAGCAACCTTGGCCAAAGCATAAAAATATCTAAGTACATCAATAAACTTATAATATATTTGACTTTTGTATAATTTACAAATGAATATCCTTAATCAATATTTATAATATTTTCTCCATTTTACGTTTTTAAGTTTTTCGTAAAAGCAGAATCTAAATGTTAATAAATGTATAATAAACGGATGTTTGCAGATTTCGAAATAGTGAAGAATTTTTGCACTAGAAGTCAAAGGAAAAATTTAAATTTAAATAAATGACAAAATTTGAATAGAGTATCCCTTTTTCCCCTCTATTTTTGATTCTCAATCAATGAGACATAAGAATAAATTATTCTTAGGAATGGAAAGAGTTCATTTCATATCCGAAATTTGAAATTCCAACTCAAAAAAACTTTTGCGTCTTTACTGTCAGAGTTTAACAAAGTTTTACCTTCTTATTATTTATAAATTAATTGTCTTGTTATTTTTTTTGTTTTACTCACCGTCAATCATTGTAATAATAGAAAACTTGAAATGACTTTTTGGTACTTTTCACTTCCAAATTCGGCGTCTGCAATTAGAAAAAAGTATCGAAAAGTTTTAATTAAAGAGCAAATATTTATGCAATATTTATGGCAAAACACAAAAAAAAAACGTAATAACAACAAAACAACAGACCCAAAATTGCTGTAAAATATTAAACAATTAGGTGAAACTCGGCGGCTTGCACAAGTGTTAATAATTGAAATGCTTGTACAAAAACAAAAAAAAAATAAATAAAAAGGAGAAAAAAAAGAACAAAAACATTAAGAAAGCATGCAAACCGAAATTGTTCGTAGAAAAACTTCTTCAGCAAATAGGCAAGCAAAACTTTTGCCTGTTGGCCAATTAATAATAAATCGCGAACAAAGTGGCAATAGAGGCAGATGAAGAATCATGAAAAGCGATGGTGGGGGGTGGCAAGTGGAAATCAAAGTCTGCCAAGGCGGCTGGAGTTCAGGCAACTAATGACGCGGCTCATATTGAGGCAACCGAAAAAGGCGCCCACGTGTAACAACAAATTAGCGCCACAAAAGGGGAGAAACTTGCCAGATAACCCCACCGACCCCATCAGCCACCAAAGTCAAAGGTGGCCAAGACAAAGGTAAAATGTTGCCGAAAAACTTTACCAACAAAAACAACAGAGAAAAAATAAAAATATAAAGGGTCGTGAGATTGTTGTAAGCTTAGCGCTTGATTGAGCGCATCGAAACCCAGCTAGCCTACCCCGCCACCACCGCAATTTCAGCACCCACCCCTCTGGTCATCATGGCCTGATTGATAAGGTAAATTTGTGTTTAAGGTGTTAAGGATCGTTGGTGGGTTTGATGTGGGGGAGTGAAAGTAACTACCAACAATTTGGTGTCTGCAAATTATGAGTGAACCTTCTTCGTCCTTTTCTATGCTTCATTTGGGTCATGGGTTTTGGGCTTATTTTTAAATTAAATAAAGTTCGTCGGCTTCGGTTGCCAATGAATAAAGAGAGTTTTCCTGAGCCTAATTGCATAACCGAGTTACTCGACCATAAAGATTGTTCTCTCTCTCTCTCTATCTCTTGTTGTTGTTGTAGCCCCTATGCTAAAAGGTGGGAAATTATTCAACAAATGACCTAATAGAAATTAATTGGACCCTCTGTAGAGTGGAATTTTCCAATGAACTTTGATATACTTAACTTAAAGATGGAAATACAATAAGCGACAACAAAAAGGTACTATATAAGATAGAACAATACAAAGCTTAAGTTGAAGTACTTTGAAAAATAAATTGATGTAAGTTATAGCGGACATATTTATATCCGTATATATTTAAAGGACAATATCTGGGCTTAATAGATAAATTGATTTGTCCTCAGCAATGAGAAAGCTAAGCTAAGATTTTGAGTCATCTCAGAAATTAAACGATTTCATTTTTTAACTTTGTTGGTCTTATTAAAGTAAAGAAAACAGACAATACAAAATTTTAAAATATATATTACGTAATAAGTTGAAAAATGATAAAAGAGCCGGCATAGTCAACAATCTCTTGGCAAATGCCAAAATATTAGAAGGATTAACATAACTATATTTAACATTTACCTAATTAAAGCTTAAATAATTGTCCAAGAATATGAAAATATAAAAAATTGAAATAATCAAAAAATATTCAAAATAATATAATATTTTATTTATTATAATTTTGCTAATAGGATTTTTTATAATTAATCTTTATCCAAAAATTTATATAGACTCCCAACTATTTAAGTTGTAAAAATTTCAAAGATACAGATTGAGATTTGTACAAAGATATTAGACTTTACTCGAAACGATTCGATTTTTTTTTTTAAACGAAAGCCCAATTCCCATAATGATATATGTAATTTGAAGTCAATTTTACACTTTGGCTTACAATTGTTTTCAAAATTGATAGAAACCTAAAAGAAAATATTTCCCCTTCAAAGAATGGCCTCATCACCTTTTCACTCCACAAAAATTTTCCAATCATTTTCAATTTATCTCTTATTTAAAAAACAACGAAATGAAGAAATTGCTCAAAATCCAGCATAAAAATGTAGCACAAAGCTAATCAATCAAAATACAGAATCTGATAATAAGTAGATGGCAACACCCAAAAAGAAAAAAATTGAAGGAAAAGAAAAAACGACCAGAAAATAAATTGACAGGCATCGGTTGCTTGGCCATAACCAGACGACAGCAAATTGATTTTCGACTCGAAGATCAAGGTAGAGGGAATCATTTTAGCAAAAATTGAAAATGAAAATGAAAATACATTCTGACAAGCCCATAGCCAAACGCCCCCCTTCACGCTTCCAATGCAAAGACTTTGATGGATTTCCATATTGGAAATGACTGGGAAATATGCACAAAGGAAATGCCTTTGAACTATGCAGCCATATTTCTGACAGTAGCCGCAAGCCGAATGAATAAAATTGCTTAATCAAATGTAGAATTGGTAGAGGAAAATCTTTAGAGCAATTAAATTTTCTAATTGAGTTGCCGCTGACATGACGGAATGTGGCATAACTTGAGGCTCTTTAGCTTATCAGAAGAAGAAAAAAAATAGAAGGCGGAAAAACAAGAGGGAAATTGACTTTGCTGATTTATGGGCAGACTCTTAGGCATCTATATATAATACATACATATATATGTAATCGTACATACCTACTTATTCTACATTTTGGGCCTGGGCAATGTGGCCTTCACATTCCGTTGACTTTGCTAATAAATTATTGCTCGTGCGCAAAAACTTTGGCCGCATAAAAAAATATATAGCGCGCCTAAAAGCAGGCAATGCTTTATGTTGCTTATGCGTAAATTGTTTTTCTCTGGTTTTCCCCCCGATTTTCTATGATTTATACACAATGCACACCAACTGGCCACGCCCCAGTCATAATTTATGCTTGAGCAAAGGCAGCCGCGCGCACACATAAAAAACGAACAGCAAAAATAAATTCCAATTCTCACACCAAATTCATTTAGATAATTAGTGATTTTTATTAAATAGACTGATTCTCATGGCTTTAATTTGCTTAAAGTGGACAAACTTTAACCTCTCAGTAAAATAATGAACAATGTCAAACAAAAGTCCTCTTCATGGCAGTCATTCACTCTAGGCCTAGGAAAAATATTTGTTTAGCTTTTATCTAGAAAAGTCAAACCATCCAGGACACTGCCTTTTGCCTGCTCCTTCTAGTAAGTTTGGCATGCATAATTAGAGCAACTCGTCTGCAAAAATGAATAAATTTGCGACCTGAATACAACTCTCAAACACTTGAATTATATGTCACATTTATATACACAGATAGAAGGTAGACTCAGACTTTTATAGCTCACAACATATGTATGAGATTGAGATTTGTATTTGTACTATATCCTGGACAATTACAGACTGTTCATAGTAACAAAGACAAAAGGGGACTTCAAGCGAATATTGTAGAGTTAGAAGCGAATGCCGCCATTGAGATAGAAATGAATAAAATACTTTATATTCATGCAATCTCTTAAATAATCATATACATTTTTATCTAAAACTATAATAGTTATGCTGCAATTGGTTAGGCGTTTATTATTGCATATCTTAAGGATCATTGAGCAGAAAATAGTCTTATATCTTTTTAACAAAGTCAATCAAAGTTAACGTTAATATGAACCAATGGTATATGTATATCCTATAAGAATGTTATTACAGAATGAATCTGGTCCCAATAGACAAATAAAATGATTGACAATCTGAAATCAGTGTAAAATCTTCTTATTTCAACTAGTAATAACTTACATTTTAGAAAATCGTTTCTATGGTTTCAATCAATAAATATGAGATTAGCTGACTTGGCTTTTTATGCTGGCCAAGAATTGATTGGCTCTTAAGGGTAGGTAAAATCAACTTTCAATTCTTTTCTCATGGT
This sequence comes from Drosophila austrosaltans, assembly GCA_035045865.1. NCBI lineage: Eukaryota > Metazoa > Arthropoda > Insecta > Diptera > Drosophilidae > Drosophila > Drosophila austrosaltans. The sequence goes on from JAWNOQ010000200.1 coordinate 669,855, forward strand.
TAGCTTTCTGAGGTTACATTGAATGGTTCTTTATACGCTCTAACAATTGTGGAAGCTTATGTACTTTGTCCTCTGGTGCCATTAAAATTAGTCAAGAAAACCGCAGGATCTAAGTAGACACAACTGAAAAAATAAGCTTGGTGCCATTTAAGACTCTTATGTTTGTTATAAGGATACAAGTATATGGCACGTATGTATGTATGTATACGTGTATGTATAATTACTTTTTACAGCATGCCATAAGCCATGAACATTGCGGTCTTTAGACGTCATGTGCGAAACCGCAGTTATGGCCATGTTTTTGTTGCCGTTAGTAGATGCAGTTAGCAGTTGGAAGATGGAACAAAAATTACGGGGGGAAACACTGCACAAACTGTGTGTGTGTGTGTGTGATTGTATCAGTTTATTATTTTTTTCACACACTATTACAAGTTCAATTTGCAGTTGCTAATAGACAAGCGACGGTGATTAAATGTCTTAATGTCCTGCGAAAAGTAATGTGCGGAACTAAATATTAAATGGTAAAGGAATAAACAGCATATGGGCCATTTGGTCTCTTTCATTACTATATCTTAAAAGTGTATATATAAGTAGATCTGTTTCACATTGTTAGTGCAACTTTATTGAGTGATTATTGATATTTATGGCTCTAGTTATAAACTTTGTTAGTGAAGCACTTTTAATATATCTTAGCGATGTATTAAATTTATGACTTTGTCTTAATGGCTAATTGTCTGTGTGTGTAGTCTGGCAGAGCTAACTTCATTATAATTATGATATATATATAAGTATCTAAGTGCAATTAAGTTACTGAAAATTTGCTAGTTGAAAGAGCTGAAGACATTCCCATACATACAAAGAAATTGCTTCTTACATTTTTGGCATCCTTTTGACATGCGGTTATGTAAATGAGATTTACTTACAGCACATTTAACAGTTTTCCCAAAACGCTTCAATATGATTTTTCATTATAATTTATGCCCACACACACACACACTCACATAATATTGTTGAATTTGTTCAATTTACAACCGAATGAGGATTCGAGCTGAATTTAATGTGTTTATGGAAATGTGAATTAATTTTAATTATGCATTATATTTACCGTATGGCAAATTGATTATATTAAACTTTAATTGAATTTTGTGTATATATCGCAGTCTTGTATTATTTCAAAATATTTCAATACAAACTGCAAACAAAAAAATAAAAAAAAAAAATATTTATTAAACTTTTGTGCGACTGTCATAATTCAAAGTAAATAGCTTATGATTTTTTTTCCTTTCATTTTCCACTCTACTCTGTCTCGGACAGTAATTGCCTATTAATTTGCTGCAACATTCACTGAATTTTCCGCAACAAGAAAAAAAATTGAGAACGTGACAAGTGCCAGATGAAATACAACAAATGTTAAAATGTTTTATTTAATTGTCAAATGTTATAGCCGTAGGTCAAATATGAGCAACAAAATTAACTAAAAAAATTCGAGAAGTTTTATTGAGTAAATTGCTTGATTTTATATTGTACGAAACTACAATACATAATCTCGCAATGTGTTTACATAATATTTTTATGTTACTAAAGTACACTAATATTTAAAATTAAACAAGACAATTAACAATTTAGATAGAAATCAAATGAGAACAACTTATAAAAACTTTGAAATAAATTCAGATTACTTATAAAATAAAAACGAAAGAGAAATGAGCAGAGATTTAGAAATAAGCAGTACTAAAAGTAGAGATTAAATGTAGTTGCTGCATAGTACATAAGAGCTCATGTACAGGAGAGGAAGAATCCACTTCCATTGTTCGTATGAAATATCATCGACAAGTTTTTGAATTTCTAGTATGGAGTATGAAGAGTAATACAATAGTAATAAGCCTACTGGTTTGGCAAACAATAGAAAGAGTTTTTGAACGGACTCAATACTTTCCTAGTGAATCGTGTATTGAACATTCCAAATTAGTGAGCATACATACAGAAAGTACTTACATTCTTTGTTCTATCTCTGTCCATGTCTATGCCTTTGTGTATGTACTTCAATTATATATGTATATTGAGATGAACATGCTTTTATTTCGGAAACGTTTTTCCATCAAATTAAAAAAGCGATTTTCATTTTATATATTTCACAGGCTGATTAGTTTTAAAGCTGCATTTTTTTAATAATTTTGTCATTGAAGTATTACGTTATAGAATTTCTAAGGTTTTTCATCTTTCCTCCATCGTTATGCAAAACACCTTCCTTACCTCGTAACGCATCGTAATATCGTTCTCCCTTCCTTGTTTGCGTTACGTAGTACTTAAACAGTTTCATCGTCTTATAAGTAGAAATGACTTAATATTTAAACATTTAAGCCACACTTTAAAGAACTAACTGTAATTAAAACCCAATTGAAATAGACATTTGTAGTTAGTCTTTTTGCTTTCTCTGCACTCGTAATAGATCTTTAATAGTCAATATGTTTCTTTTTCTTTTGTTTTGCTGTGGTTAACTTCAAAAGAAGTTCAAAAGTTAAACGTGCGTAAAAAATGCCAAACATTTTAAGTCAACACATTAAGCCCAGAGAAGTGGTAGACACTTAAAGCGAGAAGGAAAGGGGACAGAAGGACTAAAGAGAAGCGAACTAAATAACTACAAACTCAACAAAGCGCAAAAAGTGGCAAAAATCACTCATACGCACAGTGCAACAAACAACACGTAGTGGCAGGCTAGAATGAAGGGATAAAGAAAAGAAACATAAACAGAAAAATAGGTTGGACCATCTACCTCATATTCCCCTCTCCCTGTTACGCTTCAATGCAGCTTGCTTGTGGCGTTAAAGCATAGTGAGCAAGGAGCAGGGAGTAAGGGTAAATGTGGAGGATGTGCTAAGCTTTGTTTCATGGCCGAGCGTTTGACTTGCGTTTCAGTTTTTTTTTTGTTGACAAGACAATTTGCAAGATACATACATCGGTTGAAACACACACAGACACACATACACAGAGACTAACACATATGCCTTACGCATACAAATGAAATATTAATGCCGTCAGATCAAAGCAAAAGTAACGTAAAAGTTGCAGGGACAACAAAAAAAAAAAAAACTTTTCCTTTTGCTCAATAATTTTGTTTGTCTGTTTGTTGGCCAAAAAGAAAAGTCAATTTATGGTTTTCCGCCCGCATAATTTCATTTGGCTTTTTGTTTGATTTGGTTTTTTGCTCTCCTGCTCTTTTTTTATATGGTGGAATTTTTTCTTATGCCCTTGCAAAAAAAGGGTGCATTAGCTTTAAGCCTGAATGATTGAAAGTTTTTCAACTGCAAGTAAATGAAACAAATATAACTCCTTTAATGTTTGAATTATATTGATAAATTTCAATAAAACCTGTTCAATATAAGTGAAAGGAAAAAAAGTTCGTTAGTGTGTATAAACTTCGGATTGCCGTTTAAATTTCCTTTTTTCTTTAGAGGGCATGCGAGTGAATTATGTAAAAATGTTTTATATTGAAATGTTTTAGTGCCTGACGTTGTAAAATTTTTTTATGTTTATGATTTAGTTTGTTTTGCTATAAAATTAAAAGCATAATTAAAATGATTTCATATATACATATACATATATACCTAAATATATTTTTTTTAATGCTGTTTATGCATATTTATTATCTCTCACTGTTACCTAAAAGTATACTATAAAAATAAAACCCAGTACTATTTTCTTTTATATTACAATGACACGTTTAGCTGACAAAGACACAAAGACACTTGCTAGCTGAATTCGTAAAAAAAACTCTAGGAAAACCTTTTAAAAATTATTTTTTAAAGAGAATATTTAATTTGGAAAAAGAAACCGGCGCATTGTATTTAAATGCTGTTATAAATGCCATAAATAAATTGCCAGTTAATTCAATTTTAACGCTCCACACAGGACTCGACCGGAATTGCCTGGCAGGCGAGTAGCCACCGGTTTTAATTGCCGCATGCTCACACATACGCACACACACACACACACACACACACTTGCATGCACGTAGACACACATACAAACGGTGCAATTGGCCAAAGGCTGCCTGTTGTCCTGCCGTGTACTCTGCCTTTGCCCAGCATATAGACAATTAAAAAATTTGCACGTTGTTTTCCGTTCATTAAGTAGCCTCAGTCTCAATATCCAATAGCAAAATCCAATTCTCTGTCCTTATATATTGACCGTTGTTGCCTCTTTAATGCAGCGATAAATTCTTGTTCTGCCTGCAGCAGCCAAAATGTAGGCTAAGCCCTTGCCTTTCATCTTTTTTCCCCCGCCCGGTTTTGGGCTCAGCATTTGCTTTTCTTCTCCATTTTACATTCATTTTAATGGCTTTATCCTCGACTCCTTTCGCCCGTTTTTGTCCTGCCTTTATCTGCTTGGCTATTAATTTTGATAAATGGCCTTGGCGATATAGTTTTTGGTTAGCCCTGTCAGCGCTTTACCTGTTTCTAAAAGAGAAACCATAAAACGTTTGTTGTATTTCATATTTTTCAAAATATATATTTTGTTAGTTCTTTTTTATTTTTTTAACTCTTATTTGTTGTTGTTTAGTCGGAGAGAGAGCTCTTGAGTATCTTGACGTGGGACTTGTATGTGCATATCCTGTGCTCATATGATAAAAGATAGATTTAGAATAAAATGAAAGGCTTAATTCTGTAAAATGTAGAGGAATCGTGATAAAGGCATAAATGGAATGCTGTTCACTTTGTGAGAACCTCTAGAATATTCCAATGCAGAATAAGAGTATTAAAGAGTATTTCGATATCGGTATAACACTTGGGTAATAGCAGCTCATTGCAATTAGGTGAACCGGCTCACTCGTTCTTTTTTTCGATGTGAGCCAACTCACTCATATGGCTTACTGGCTCACTTGCAGATACATGAGTTCACTTTGCGATAGCCAATTGAGAAGAACGCAAAACGAGCCATAAGAACTAGTATGCTAAACTGAGCTAGTGAGCCAAAATGAGCTAGTGAGCCAAAATGAACTAGTGTGCCAAAATGAGGTAGTGAGCCAAACTGAGCCATATTGAATGAACAAGCTCAGTGGCTCAGTTCAGTGAGCCATTCATTTTGGTTCACTCACTCAAGTATAATCGGTATTTTTAAATTTTTGTGTACAATATTAATTTTGATTACAAGTTTTTACTAAAATTGTAAACATACTTGGTGAGTCTGGCTCCAGCTTTATTATTCCCTTGCTAGATCAATAAGATTCAAGTTTTTGTAATATAAATGAATGGGTAAAGTTTTAAGGAAGTAGGCAGTAGAGTTGTTTTTTTTTTCTAGTTTATGTAGGTTTCAAATTTATTAGGGTTTAATTTATTTCGGAGATTCTATTCTGTCAAAGTATGATCATCTTACTAAGAATAGTGAATAAAGTTATTAAAAAACCTGAAAGTTGCCTAAGAACACCGGTAACCACTAAAAATTTAAATAAAGATTTATTAAATGAATTTTTTTTTTAAAAACACTTCGCATTTTTACTTGGCAATGCTTTTGTAACATGTCCCTAGATTGAATCAACTAAACTGTGGTTCTTCAAAATTCTCAAAAATAATACATAAGTGATTAGGCTTGTTTCAAATATAGGTACAATGCGGTATTTTGCAGATGTAATTTTGGTGTAAAAAAATCTTGCTCGTATCATTGGAAATATCAAACATACAAAACAAGTGATTCAATCTGACAATTCCTGTGCATTCATTAACTTTTATATATTTTACAAAGGAATTAAGCTTATAACTATATTAATAAACTTATGCTATATTATTATTGTAATTTAAACTTTATTTTCTAATACTAATACAATAATTTTTTGTTTGATACCTAAAAGAGAATGTTTTGAATACCGAAGAGTAAAAATTCTTTATTTGCTTACATAATTTGTAGTTTAATAATAGAAACTATAAATTGAATAAACAGATTCATAGACCATTTGTCTATATCGCTTATTACATATTGTTTTTACAAAAATTAAATTATTTCTACAGGAAAAAATGTATCAAAGATCTCACGTCAAAATCCTGTTAACGAAAAAGGCCTATCTAGAGTTAGAATTGAATGAACATTGCTAATTTCTTATGCATATTGTGGAAGCAACTTTTCTTTACTAAACACTTTAAAGATCGTCCAAAATTTTCAAGAGCATTTAAACTTCAGTGGAAACTAGGAATTTTTGGTTAGGTTTTATGGATGGTAATGCTGTTGGTTTTGTTGGTTTGGCAATCAACGCCAACATCAGTTGTAATATGAAATATTTTATGGGCAAGCCCCCTGCTTCTCCTTTTGCTCCATACTAAATGTATGGACATGCTTAGTGTGTGCTAGTGGTTCGCATGACTGTGTGTGTGTGTGTGTTATTTATGGTGCGTGTGAATGTATGTTTACGTTCCACAAAATGCAATCACACACAAAATTACACACACACACACATACACGTCCTCTAAACTGTGTTAAAATGTGCGTTACAGGCGTCGCCAATGGGGCGCACATTATGAAGGCGTGGCAATTGAAATTTAAACACAAGTTTAAACCATATGTTTGACACACTTACAAAATAGATTTATTCAAGTCTCCATACTTATTTGTACATTTATTTTAAAAATAACATTTTCGCTTTCAATTTTCAGTGCTTTAATTTGACTATAGGCGACTCTGTTACTCGCATTACATGAACTCGATTTCCTTTGGGGAAAAGTTTTGGTAAATGTCCTTCATCAATTTTCTTGTACTAACTTTTATTCTAAGGTTTGAATGACTTTTAGCTTGCAAAAACATTGACTGAGTGCGGCCACATTCATATATCTTAATAATATAAGCCAAGATCCTTGAAGCTTAATCTGAAGACTAATACTATAATAGTAAGTTCACTCAATGTGCTGTTAGTTAACTGTTTTTAACCGACTTCTAGGTAAATGAGTCGATTAAAATCGAAGATTTAATTAACTAAGCTAAGAAACTAAGCTGTCAAAAATTACCTAAAGAGAGAAGTTAAGAGCCAAATAATAAACGCCTCTATCAAAGTTATAAGATGTTAACGATTGACTTCAATCGATATTGCTAGAATATTCAAAAAGTATTTCATCTTAGAATTCAAATTTCAGCAATGTTATACAAAGTTATCTTGCTGATCAAATCACTTTTTCCGAAGAAAATTAATTTGATGTATCTATACTGTATTAGAACAGAACCTTGTCCCACAAAGAACACTTATCAAAATGCATTTAATTGTAAGACTGCTTAGATAAAAGTGTCAGCAAAGTAATATTCATCAATTGAAAATTACCAACCTAGGCCATCTATTAAACGTGACTTTCTAAATTTTCTTAGAATTGAAATGTAAGTAGCAAAAGATTGTAATAGGGTAATTTGGCGACACCTTGCAATATCCCTCAGGCTGCTCCACAACTGAATCAATATTATCGACACAAACGTCTACTGTATCGCTAATCAATCGCTTTTAAATTTCATTATCAATTCCGAAAATGCAGAGTCGCAAGAAGTAGATAATTTCATCATTACCTTTGTTGGAAGATATACATTTAAACTGTTGTGCAATTTCTTAAAGCATTCTCATTTTAAAAACATTTTTTTCCCAGCTCGTACATTAAATTTTTCTCATTCACTTTCACTTTTTAATAGTAATTACTTGAGCATCCAGCAATCCAAGATACTTTTTCGTCATAATAATATTTCCTTTGCTTTTGTATATTGATTAATGCCAACTAAACCAAATTCAAAACATAATTAGTAAACAAATCACATATAATTCACTCAGAAGAAAGTCCGCCATGGCCCCAAGCAAACTTTGCTCCAAGTATGTATCCTATGTGAACCCTCGAGGGGACTGCAGAAAGGATATTCACACAGGCATGATTGGTCATGACGTGCATGCCAATTGCGACCACATAAAAGTCCGAGCAAACGATACATGAAATAAAAATTGCCATAGCAAAACAGGATTATGTAGACAGTGTATAAAACATACCACAAAGTGCAGCAACATACACAGTTGTTGTTTACTAAATAAAATAAAAACTATAACAGCTCGAAAGTGGCATAAAAAGTTGCTAGAGTGGCCCGGCAACAATGGAGCACGTACAATATTCATAGAAAAACCATGGAAACCATTCAAAATAATTAAAAATAACTCCACAAGCGGAAAAAACAATGTCACATAGGTGGAACCAACAAATGTAGCGATGATAAAAAAAACGTCAAAATGCTGTGAATTTGCTAAACAAAACAAGGGGAAGAGATTCATTCACAGCGTTAGTCAGTCTGTCAGTCAGTCAGTCAGTTTCATACTTGCACGCTTTCACTCAATACAGGCTAAAGGATGCTAATGTCTTTTAGATAATCGCTGCTATGCGGCAGATGGCATATTAAACAAAATGGCGTCGACGAACACACACACACACTTATATACATATGCACACCTAAACAGCCATAAGGCAAAGCCTGACTACTTAGTCCTTGTCTCCAACTCCCCCTACCATAATATCCTTCTGTATTGAACACCCAAAGCTATGCTAACATTTTCATGCCATTTGGTTTTACTTGACTTCGTCGTTATCTCTCTCGACTTGTGTTTAACATGGCTGGCAACACATGTTCGCTGGGCTTGGAGCTCTGGCAAAGCTCAAGCTATTAGGCTCATCGTTTTCATAATTTACTAAAAATAATAAGCAACGGGGATATGTTTTTGTTTCTCAATGCTGCCTATCCCATTGCCAATGGCAACTAATACAGAGATTATTGTCAAAAGATATGTGTACATGTCGCCGATATGGGGCATTGCCAATGGACAAATGAAGGTGAAAATGAGGTCACAACAACAATAATCATAGTCTTAACTTTAACAAAGATATAGCTTAAGACATATCTTACGCGATTTAATCTATATTTAATACTATCAAAAGGAAACTTGAAGATCTATTCAAATTTAATTGTAACCAAATTACTAATCAAATTGTGTTTTAAATGTTTCAACAGAAATACAAAAGTAAATAAATAAAAGACAAAAAATTATAGTATATTATATAATTATATATATATAATTAAGAAAACATTGCCTGAACAGCAAAATAGAGGTACATAAGTAATCAAAATTTTTATTCTTTGGGAATTATATACTATGTGAAATGAACTAAAGTTTCTTATAACCTTTAGATTTTGGAATTTACAGCAGAAATGTCGTTATATTAAACCATAATTGTAAATGTATGAATAGTGGAAATAAAAATTAAAGGCAATTTGTGTCAAAATTATATCAGCATCTTATTCTTAAGCCATTAAATATAAATAGCTTTTTAATATATATCGTGTCTTTTACTTGAAACAGTCAAAGTTATTTTTTTTTTTTTTTTTTTTTTTTTTCTGTAGCAAATATGTTTATCCTCTCTATTTTATTTTCCTTTAGGCAATTATTTTTTGCATGACAATTTAGCTCATATTTGGAATATGTTAAAGAAATTTAATGTCTTACGTTTTCTTTTTCCTTTATCACATTCTTATTATAATTACGAATTCACTGAAAATGAAATTAAATGAAGTGTATTAATTATAAATGAACTTAAGAGACCACGTTACACTATATGGAAAGCCAAGAAAATTGTAAAGCATAAAATGTTTTAAGAAATTAAAATTATTTAAAAAATTAAACTTAGAATCAGAAAGCTTCGTCTTATTTGTAGTAGACCTCCACCCTGTAGCTTTAGATTGATCTATGTACAAGTCCACTGCGTTAATAAGATAGTGGGATGGGATCTGGCAACCTTTATCCAGAACTATTCCTGTAGAAGTGGCAACGGCGAATATAATAAGAATTGGCAACGACGGATATAAGAAGAAGGGGTAAGGAAAAGGAAGACGAGCTAAGCTGTAACTACTACAAAAGAATCTACGCAAGTTTCAGAATTACGACGACAGGCAACGAGCTGAATTCATAAACATAAATTTTTAACTTTAAATGTTATAAGCTGTAGTACACAAATATTCAAATAATCTTACTTTAATATACATTATAATAATATTTGGAAAATGTTAGATAAATTGAATATCTTACTTTTTCTTTATCATTATCGCATTCTTTACATACAATTACTCAATCGTTGTTTCAATATTATCAGATTGGGCAAGTAAAGAAAAGAATAAATGTTTTTGTATATAATATTTATTCAATTGTTAAATTATGATAAAAGAGAAGACCATGACAGATGCAATAATAATAATAAAATCATCTTTTAGAATTTTCTATATGTGAATAAATACTTATAAGAACCCCTAGCGAAACTGCTATACCAGATGAATAATTAATAAATATAACATAAAAAAATAATAAAATATTTTTATATAAAAAATAATTGCTTTCTGTCAGCATATAATTAACATTCAATTGTTGTTCGTTTTTATGACGTTCAAATTGTATTGAAACGAAGTTTTTTGGGGGAAAAAAAATAAAAGGGAATTTTGTAATGTTTTGTTTTTTTTGAGGGGGGGGGGGGGGGGGGGGGGGGGGGGGGGGGGGGGGGGGGGGGGGGGGGGGGGGGGGGGAGGAAGGGGGGGGTGGGGGGGGGGGGGGGGGGGGGAGGGTGGTTGGGTATGTTTTTGTTGGTGTGGGGGTGTCTTTTGGGTGGGTGTGGGGGTGGGTGGGGGGGGGGGTTTTTTTTGAGTAGGTTAATGAGAGGGGGGGGTTGTGGTGGGGGGGGGAATGTGGGGGGGGGTTGGGGAGAAATGACTTTTTGTTATTTTATTATTTTTTTTTTTTTTATTAAATTTTTTTTTTTATGAATTTGTTATTTGTTATTAAATTTTTTTTTTTTTGTTTTGTATTTTTTTTTTTTTTTGGTTGGGGTATTTTTTATTTTAATTTTGGGTGGGGTTTATTGGGTGGGGGGTTTTTGGTTTGTTGTTTTTTTTTTTAATGGGTGTTTGTGGGGGGGGGTTTTTAAATTTTTTGTTTTTCATTATGTTTATATATTTTTAAAAAAAATATTTTATTTATTAATTAAAATAAATTTTTTTTTATAATTGATAATATGATGTATTTCTATTTAGGGAGTTTTTTGTTTTGTGTGTCGTCTTTTTTTAAATAATGACATGGTTTTTGTTTTTACTATCCTTTTGGTAAATTAATAAATTAAAGTTCCTTTTTTTGTATTTATTAGAGAAAGTTAAATATTAACTGTGTTTGCTTTGTTCTTTTTGATATGTGAATATATATACATATATATACAATATAAATATTTTTAATATTTTATAGCTTTTCTTTTTCTAGCACTACTCACATTTTAAGTTAATAAATATTTTACAATATTAAAGTGCAAGAATCACAGCATCCAGTAGACCCGACTTGCACTTTTATTATATAGTTATATGCAGATACAAATATATTATAAAATTTATAAATAAAGCTCTGGCTCTGATTCTGGCAATGGCACAGGAATCAGAAACAAAATCCAGCTACCAAGCTGACATGTAATGTATCTGCGTATATCCCAACTTACTTTTATATTCGTGTGAAAGTACGAAAAAAACAGAAGAGAAAACAGCAATAAACACTCTCTGATGGAAAAGAAAGAAAAACACAGCTTCAGCTTCAGGGCATACAAATAAGCTCTGTTCAAATATTTATAAATATAAAAATACAGACAGATGTATGTACATATATTTAAGTACAGGACATCAATTTACAGCATTGACCAACAGAGTGGTAGAGTGAGTATGAAAGCATTTAATAGGTAACTAATTCTTTCCCGCTCTTTCATCTGGGCCACATGGCGTATGAGTGATTTATTGTAATCGAAAATGGTTGAAATGAATTATGGGCGTAATGATAAAACAAGCTCTTGCTCGAAACTACATCAAAAGGTCTGCGAATTCAGCTTAAGTCTGAGCGAGACACAAATGTTGTTACCTGGCAACTTATTGTCAACATACACACACATAGACATGGTCACGCACACACACAAGTTATATCCAATATATGGTATAAAACCAACTCGCACAATCCCAGGCATTCCACTGAGTGAGAGTATTATGCAAATGTCAGATCCCGAGTGTTGTATCTGTGTGTGTCAGTGCATGAGTGTGAGGCGGAATTTTTTAACAGTTGCATTCTTTTTTTCAATTTTCTTTGTTTATTTGCTTTCTACCAGTATTGTATATTTTTCCTGCATATTTTTGTTGTTGTGTTTTTTTTTTTTTTTGTTAGCCTTTAGTCGACAGTTATGAAGTGGACTTAATGCCGATGACTCCTTTACTGTTGTTGGCAATGCCAAAAACTGGTCTCTGCATACAATGAACAGTTAGTCAGAAATTTTAGTGAGATTTAATCCTTTATATATCAGATTCCGTCGACTTAAATATAAATATGTAGATCTCTTTAGCTGGCTGACCATGCACGGGGTTTTATTTCAGGTAAAAAAAATAGGGTGAAATCTTTTTTACGCATTGTTCTTGTTATTCTAAACTATAACCACTAACTATACAATACATAGATGAGACAAACGTAAGATTTTTTGATTGCAAACACTAGCCTAACCATGGAACCCCAGAGACCTTCGGCAAAAAGCCGAACGTTCGTACGCTCAATGAGAGCAAGTGAGAGCAAGTTCTATCAATGTATGTGTGCACTAGTCGGTACATGGGCTGGTATCGTAGTGTGTGTGTGACGTGAAGTTTTACAACACCGCACTTCAATAGCTCGCTCGACACAAATTTTTAATTTTCGACAAAACAGCGACAATATGAAGGGAATATACCCCTGTGGAAAGGATATCAATCAATCTTTGCATTCAATTGCAAAGTGTCTCGGTGGCTGTGCTGATAGAGTGTTCACTTGACGAATCGAGTTACCGCTGGTTCGATCCCCAGTATAAACCCTTGCATACATCGTTGTTTCTCTTTTCTATTTTTTAATAATGAATTGATTTCTTTTTGTCTTCTACTCTTTCATAATAATTAAAGATTATTAGGTTTTTTATTGCCGGCTCTTTAGACAAGAGCCGGACTGGTAATTCCTCCCTAAAATCCCAAAAAAAAGAAATAAAAGACTTCGTTGATGTGTTAATTTATGTTGGCCCTAATGACTTTAAAATTTCAATTTTCCTTTTTTGCTTTTCAGATGATGCACCGCATAATTTTTCCATCAGCCATCTGGTTTTTATTTAAGCAAGACTAACAGAAAATAATTCAATAAGTGTTTTCGATACTCTATGCATTTATGACTTTCGCAAAACCAATCTTTGTAAATACGCTCATTAAAAAAAAATTAATTCATAATTGAAAATAGAAACAATTTTGTGTAGAAGGGTTTATACTGGGGATCGAACCAAGTCAATCATTCGTCAAGCGAACACTCTATCAGCACAGCCACCGAGACTGTCCACAATTCAGTGCAAAGATTGATTGATGTCCTTTCCACAGGGGTATTATTCACTTCATACTGTCGCTGTTTTGTCGAAAATTAAAAATTTGTGTCGAGCGAGCTATTGAAGTGCGGTGTTGTAAAACTTCACGTCACACACACACTACGATACCAGCCCATGTACCGACTAGTGCACACATACATTGACAGAACTTGCTCTCATTGAGCGTACGAACGTTCGGCTTTTTGCCGAAGGTCTCTGGGGTTCCATGGTTAGGCTAGTGTTTGCAATCAAAAAATCTTACGTTTGCCCCATCTATGTATTGTATAGTTAGTGCTATAACATTGATGTTTGACCTCAAAGATATCTCTAAGCTTTCTTTTTACTTTTCCTTATAGTTATGTCAAATCGTACAGAGTAGCTCAGATTTTCATTGAAAGAACGAGATTTATGTTAAATCTTCAAAATAAAGAACAACCATGAATAAGTAGCAATTCTTGAATACAGTCGGTTGTGTGCTTCAGGCTAACAATGTTGCACCAAAGGCTTACTTTTCATATATCAGTTTTTTGTCATTTGATCTACTATTTGTAGTAAAAATTTAAATTTTCTGTGTCTCAACTAACCCTTACTTTATTTACCATTCATTACAGTCTAAAAGCAATTATATTCAAAAGAATGATTTTTGCTTCGATTTTCGAATTTATTGCTCGACAAAATTCAAAGTCGCAGTGAATCGAGGTATCTGAGTACCATTTAAAGGAAAAGGCAAAATAGTTTTAATATTTATTCAGATCCTTTTTGAAATGACTCACATACAAACACTAGACATATAAGCATTGAAACCTTTATAAATTCTAATATACATATATATCTAAAAAAAATGTTTTTAATCAATATGCAAAAAAATAAAATGGCTAAAAACCGAAAACAAAAAAAAAAACACTGTAGATATTTCTACTTTTCCGTTTATTTACTACTTTAACTAAACTTTTTCCCAAAAAAAAAAAAAAAAAATAAAATAAAATAGATTTGCATAACCAGACGGGGATAAAAAAATAGAAACGATATCAATCGCTCAGCGACTATTTACATAACGAAACTCTATTGAAAGTTTTGCCTGCCATTGAGTACATCAAGTATACGTCATGTTGCAATACAGAGAACTAAAACGTTGCTAACGGGCATTAAGTGGCTAGAAAAGTTGTTCAAAATAAAAAAAAAAAAAAATTTCTCCAACTGGTTAGGTTTTTGGAGAACTGTTTGGTCAAATTTAAATTGAAGCAAAAACTATTGAAGGGCAATTATATGTAGCAACAACAAAAGAAACTAAAAAGTACTTGCCAAACTTTCAGTTCACAGTGAAGTGAGAGAAACAGCAAAAAAACTAAAACCATCAATTTACTAAAATTGTCAAGACTTTACCTCAAGAATATAGTCTACAGTTCTCCCCTTTTTTTTTTAACACAAAACCGAACCACAAAAGCCGCAGTATCTCAAATTGGAACTGAAATTTTTATTGAAAACATTTTTAAATTATTTTATAAAAATTCTTTGCTGTCCAAACTATGAAAAACCATTTTCATTTACGCTCAAATTGAAAATGTGAAGAAAATGAGAAAAACCAATCAAGTGGCATAAAATATACAGCTCAAAGTCGATGACCAGCAAAAACACACACCCTATTTTGCTAGCCATCAGGTTATTTCATTTGGATTATTATAAAGCATTTTTCAGCAATTTATCATAGCAACAGCAGCAGCAGCACTCACTTTGCTTATCAAAATGCCAAAAATTTGCCCAAATATATAAAAATGTTGTCAAATAATTTGTTTGATTGACAAATTGGTTAGACTGATTGTGTGTTCCACATGGAATGCATTGGCAAATAGAATGATGAAAATTTTTAGTATTCATTTTTGCATTAAATTTAATCAAAATTGAGATTGATAAGAAATAATCGTATTTTAATGTAATAGAAATATGCCAAATTTGACAAAATTTTATGCAAATTAAAATATTTTTTTCCATCGAAATGCTGAAATATATATACTTCTTTAAGCTGAAATATTACTCGACTAAGTTTTGAAGAATAACAAAATTCATAACAATTTGTTTACCAGTATAAAGTTTTATTACCCCTTTCCATAGTTTCCATTGGTTTCCTTAGTTAATAGAGATATCAAACGGTCATCATTGAAACAAATATCTATTTTGTCAACTAAAAAATCTTTTCCTTTCTGTATGATCCCCTTTTAGCAAAGTTTAAATTTAAGTTTTTGCTATGATTCCCAGACTTTTAGTTTAAGAAAACACACAAAAATGAATTGTAAAACCTTTGTCAACACATTTTCATTTAAAATTTGTTATAAAAATACTTTGTTTCTTTCGTCTTTGTCTTTAGTTAACTGTAGAAACTTTTGCTTGTCTCTTGTTTTAACTTTCTAATTAAATTACGCATACGCCATGTGTGACACAAATTAAATTTTCTAACACAAATAGCATGAAAATTGCTTACGAGTATATGCCGAATTTCAGGAGACAAATAAAAATTTACTTGCCACAATTTTTATTAGGCGGCTGTGGTTCCTTGCCTCGGTGCCTCATCGAAATTAATGTGTCTGTTGTATTCTCGTGTATGTGCGCGTGTATAAGTGTGGTATGTCTTATATGTCCTTGGGGGTATTTTCTATGTCTTGTGCATTAATTTCATGCTTTAATGCCCCCACACAAACATACTCACACAGTTACATGGGGCTCCAGCTTACATGCAGGGGGAGCCCATCTTCAGCTGACGTCACAATCAGAGCATGCGAATTATATGACTCTAGGTAGAGAGGCGTGGGGAAGTTGGGGGATTGAAATTTTTGGGCCACAAAACGATTTATCCTCTAATTGCGGTAAAATTTTCACCATTTATGTTTATGTGTGTGCGCACCATTCTAATAGAATTTGAATATTTTATGCAATGTTTCGCTTGATTACGTTTCCTTCTGTTGGCTAAACTAATAGAACAAAATTGCATTTTACACAAATTTAATTGCGCTTATGCATAATAGAAATACGAATATATAGAAACTGTTTTTACCGCAGGCAAATCAACTCATCAAAATAAAGCCACACTCATAAACGGGCTTAACTAGGCCAAAGCATAAAAAGTGAAAAAAAGAGGCCAGGCCAAACAAAAGCCAGAAGAAAATCCTAGCGCTAAGCCGAATGAAATCAACATGTACCCAAAACAGCTGCCAGAATCCAAAAGAAAAAAAATACGAAAATAAATAAATACACATTTATACACATACATACATACATATATGTATATGTATGTATAATGTACATGCAATATAAATAAATACAAAAAAAAACAGTAGAAAAAACTTGCACATTGGTCATGGCACTAAGAAAATTGGGTCAAGATCAGAACATTTAAGATTTAAATTGGACTAAATGTTGGTGCTTGAGATAAGTTAGGGAAGGTTTTTTTTGGATTACTTCAACTGACTAATTGCAGAATCACTGGTTTTTTTTTAAGTATATGACTATCTTAGCATCTAGTTTAAGTGAAAAAAGCTAAATGAATAATGTGAGAAGTCATTGAATCAACAAAGTTTTTAAACTTTAATTTATCACAACAAATTATATTTTCTAGATCAGTGTGCACTCTTTAGGATGGATTTTCACAGGTGTCCATTGTTTATCTCATATCTGCTCTTGTTGTCGTTATTGTTTGGCCAGCAAGTTGATTTTTTTATATATAACAAAAAGGTATAAATTTTATTAGCACATAAACTGAACGAGAACGTGTGTGGCTTTAAAATATTGTTTCTATGGCCAAAAGCAGAAAAAGCAAACCTGTTTGTCCTAGGTAGAGCAAAATGCTCGTTATCAAACACTTTGTCTTTTCGTGGCATTTGGTTTTGTTTATTCTTCGTTATTCTTCCCTTCTCTTTCCTTTTTTTTTTTTTGTGGTGTCCTAAACTGCATTTTAACGACTCCCTGGACGCGGACAGCAAACGTAAATTTTATCACACACACGTGCTATAAAACACATACACACATATATATATATATAAATTGTATTTAGGTATGTAACTATATCTAGTTGTAATGACTATGCCTCAGTGGACAGCAACGAAGAAAAATAGAGACTGAAGAGCGTGCCTAATGAAAATTGATTTCATTTGAATGAAATTTGCCAATTTCCGTTTCTTTGTACTTTTGTTGTTATTCGTCTGCGTTTGCCTTTTTTTTTTTTTTGTTTATGCCTACTTCTAGTTGAGCGTGTGCAAGGACTGTAAATCCTTTGGTCTATGCATAAATCATTTCACTTTCGTTTTTCTATTGCATACTTATGTGCGCTTGGCATAACAAATGATTCCCATCTAATACCCTTACGAAACGAGTATATTATATGTAGCCAGAAGCTTAGAATTTCGAAATTGAGTTTAGTTTTCTACTATACAGATTATAGGACCAGAATGAACATTTTTCAATCAATTTTACACTTTAAGTTACATAGTATTGGAAACGAATAGTTGTCGATATAAAAAGAGTATACTTTAAGCATTTATAATTATTTCCAAGGGCATAGAAACTTCGATGCTACACAATTTGGAATCAAGGCACTAGAATATTTTTGCTCTGGTACATTTTTAAATGCCGCAAATGTATTTTATGTCTTTCAAATTGCCATTTAGCCCAGGCAAAGGATTTTTTGGGGGGCGAAATTGAGGTTTAACAGGAAGGAGAGAAACTGGCATCTCAAACCCGCTGGCCTGTCACAAATTGGCATTTTGTTGGGTTGAATTGTTTTTGAGTGAAACGTAATGAATACAACATAAAAGGTTACCCAACATTAACCCAAAAGAAAAATAAATGCACATATTATCATTATTTTTATAAATGTATTCATAAATAAACAAGCATCAGTATTAATTTACTATCCAGCTGACATGTGAAAATTAAATATACTATCATATATTTGTTTTTGCCATTTTTGGTATATCATTTCCATATTCCATAGGTGCATTTATGTTTATTAAAATTATTGCACGATTATGCGGCTTTGAGCGTGTGAACATAAATTTAAAGCTTAATCACAAATATAATATATTTAAAATTCTTGTTTCGTGCAATTAATAAGCCGTTAATGTTTTTATTTAAAATGCATAGCTCTTCTTTTCCTTTTTTTTTTTTGGTGGAAAAGAATGAATCATTTTTGCAATCGCTCAAATGGTTTGGCAATTAATTATGCTGAAACTGGCTAAAAATTGGCATTAAGTTTATAAATGCTTAATGGAGGCATTTGGTTAAAAGAATGAGTAGATTTCATTAACTTTTTCCTCCTTTTTTTTTGGTTTTGTTAATATTGAGTCAATTAGATGGCTCTTTTGCGAATGATTATGCTGATTAATTCGCATGAAAATATGTTGATCCATTTAAATTTGATTAAAATAATTATGCAATATGTGCAATCAATTAGGTTTTAATATATATCCCAATTCGATACAATTGATTTATATATTGTGGTATATACATATGTACATAGTTAATAAATTATAATTTAATAAAAGTATCTATCTATCGTTTTTATAGTGAAATTAAGAAAATTTTAAATACAAAGATTGTGAATCGATTGTTTTGTACTGTTTCAAGATTTGCTGAAATTTGTTATCTAGCTATAATAATTTATAAGGAGTCAACATATGGCCAAAAATTATTTTTCATAAATTTTGAAATAATTGTAAAGTTTTCCTTTAACCTAACTATTCTTTTTAGCCATAACTAAAACTATTCGATTACCGTAAAATTTCATCTAAACGTTTTTCTATTATTTTTTCATCTGCGAAATTTTATGGCGCTTGACTTTTATTAAGGTCTCAAATTATATTTTCCCTCATTTATGCAAATTGATTTGTTAAAATGAAAAAAAAAGAAATAACATTGCATAATGTAAACAATTAAATTCTGCCCTTATTCACACGAACCCTATCAAAATCTGCATAAATTAAAGGAAATTCGTGTTTGCAAATTCTTTCACACAAAACAAAATAAAAATCAACTATGTATAAATAAATAAAATAAAGCAAATGGTTAACCTTTGGCATGAAACCAATGGAAATGCCAGTCACGAGTAAACCAAAAAGATGCGCTACGAAATATGCAAAAGAGTAAATGTATTTAAACAGCCAAGGATGCCTTTATTTTGGCCAGGAATGATATCAGCGGGTACTCCAGTACCAGGAGTAGGAGCAGGTCGGCATTTTAACGTCGCCCGCCCATGCAAGCGTATAATTCAATTACGACGAAAGGCACCGGAAAACAGCAACAGCAAGTGCCCAAAACTATAGCGTGAGTAAGAAAAAGACAGAGGCATAGATGAAGCGAGAAGGGAAATCAAAAATTGCAATGGCGGCCGCAACAAAAAACAAACTTCTCCAAAAAAAAAGAACCTCAACCAATAAAATGGTAGGCAAAGAATGGTAAAAGCGCAATGTAAATCGTTGAGCCACTTGAGCATTTCATTTCACTAACAAAGGAATCACAAAAAGATAAGCTATAAGCCAACGCCCCCCTCCCCTCGTTGCCCATCTTGCTACATTCTCCTTCATTCCGTCCCATAACAATAATAACAATTTAAGGAACAATTGAAGGAGACCATTGAAAACGATGAGAATGATGCCCAGTCAGACGGAGACCGAGACCGAGACCGTAGCTAACTAATATGGGTCTACTCTGTTGTCTATGTAAATAATTTAAAGCGGAAATGACGTAGATTATGCGCCTGGCAAAACGGAAGTGGCTAGAACCAAGCGAACCACCCGTAAAGCAGGAGACAAACTAGAACAATATAAAAAAAAAAGTAAAGAGAAATGCGAAAAAAGAAACATGAATACAAATAATTTGCAAACAATGGCCCTGGCATAGGCACATGGCGAATGAGCCCAAAAATAGGCAACGTTTTGCTATTATTTGCATTTCCTCTCCCACTACCCATCAACGAGCCAAACGACCAACAGTTTTTGCTTAACGAAAAAAATTCAAATTAGAAAAGAAGGAAAAGAAGTGAAGGAGAGAAAAAGTCGCATGATTCGCAATTTTCTACTTGGCTTTTGTGTTTTTGTTTTAGTTTTTTTTCTTTGTTTATCAAAATTGTATTTTATTTAGTGTTAGTAGAACAATTGACTTGAACATTTATTTAAATAAATTGTAGAGTAGAAATCGTTGCTTAACATGAAACAATGTGAGATATTTGAAACCTGGCTGGCTTAAGGTTAGATTAGATCTAAATATAAATTTGGAACTCGAACGAATACAATTTTCGTTACATGAATCCATTTCCGCTTCTAAAATTTTACTTATTTTTATTCAAAATGAAACTCAATCGCCATTTTAGAGTTATACCTTAATATTTCCATGGAAGAAGGTCGAAATTTGTAACTTTTTCCAATTAATTGATAAAAAAGATTGTTTAAGTTTTAAGTACAAACACTTTCTTCAATGTAATGAAAAGGTATTAAATAAAAATCTAAGATTTTGTTAAGTCCTAAAGAAGCAATTGTCGACTTATGTTCTTTTTTTATCTTTGAATTTTTATGTATTTTTATATTCAATCTGTTGTTTTATTTATGCTTTCTTGATAGTTTGTTAATATGCATATAAGTCTCAAACTTTTACAATCTATGATATTTTGAACCTGCTGCCAATGCCAAAGGCTTAAAGGTACATTTATATGATACATATATATGATTTTCTAGGCCACCAGTTGGTTGGCCTGTTTATTTATATTTTGTAATTGCGACAAAATGCAGACATTAAGTTAATTTATTTAACATTTAAGCACCTAAAAGCATGCTATGAAAAGCCATAAGCAATGCTCCAAATGATGCTCCAAAAATCCACACATAAATCGAAAAGTTGTCTATAAAATTGAGGCAAATGCTGCAGTCATAAAGCAACAGCAGGAAAGAAGAACATTCCCTCCCATCACCTCCCAGCAACCATTGAAATGATGACCTTGAGTTGCAAGCTTTTATATATGTATGTAAGAATAAATATATGAAAGAGGCGCAAATAAATAAGATATATGGCAACAACAGAAAATGGTAACAATAAACATGGACAGGCCTGCCTCTGCGTGACCAAATGAGGCCTAACGGGTCATAAAAATTACGAGCTAAATGGCGTCGACAACTGCGGCCCAGACTGACTGACTGACTGACTAACTGACAGACAGACTGTATGAGTGACTCGCCGACTGACTGGCTACTGGCAAATTCAATTTTCAGTGGATAGCGAAAATTGATGTCAAAGGCGTAGCCCGTCCAAATTCATTGACACATAAATTTCTGCCACTAAAAATTGCTTTAATGAATCTTTCGGTCGGTTGGCAGCTCGTCCTCTCGTGCTTACTTCCTGTATAGAGGACTCTTTCTTATTTTTACGAAAGCTATGGTTATTCATTGTTATGGACGGCCAAAAGTCACTTGAAATGCGAGCAAACTCGCAAAACGCACACAACCCGCAGACATTTCAAAGGAAATCCGAAAAGTAAAGGAAACAATTTACTTAATAAACCTACCGCTTTGTGCGTAGAATGGAGATGGCCGGAAGACCAAAACGCACAACAACAAAAAATAAAAAGCACAACAACGAATTGAGGAGAAGAAAAAAAATACCTTTTGCAAAATTATAAACAGTCAGTTGAAGCGACCCAAAACCGATAGCACAAACAACAACAATGTTGCCACTGTTGTCGTTGTTGTTGGTGATGCCAAAGAACCTCCATAAATTATAAATATTACGCAAAAAGGGCATCCTCGAACTGAAACACTACAAACTAAATAACCCAATGGACGAAAGAAAAGGGGTCCTGCGGATTGCCTAAAAGGTTTTTTTTTTCGTATTGCCACATCGCATAATAATATATATAGGTAAAAAATATACTTTGGATGAGACCGGAGCAAATAGATTTGTATTGGCAATGAAATTTGCTTCAGGCCGGCGGAAAAGAAGGAGCTAAAAATAATATAATATTTACTATATTCTCCATATTATTGCGAATTGTTAAGGGTCTTTGGCAAAAATTCGTAAATTGTTCTTATCTTAAAGAGCTTATATAACATTTTTTTTGGGAAAAATCATTATTGAAAAAAGCCAACAATTTGGATGTTTTTTGGAAAAGTCATTGAATGTGATTTATGCCCCTTTAACTTCTTCCTGGAAAAACTTATTACAATATAAGAACATTCAGTTCATTTCAAATAATTGAAAGATTTTTTATTGTTTGCTATGAAGTTACATATGACAGAAAGAAGCATTTTTTTTTGTATGTTTCCACATGGAAAGTTATCTTTGCTCGGGAATGAGATTTTGCCTAGTCTCAGAAGTAAAAAATAAGCTAACAAAAGAAACAAGAAAGAATTCTCCTTTTTATTTACCAATGCCCACTAAAAATAACTTAAAATTATTTTTAAAAAATCTTAGCAAGAAATTTGAAATTATGTGCCCTTTAAGTTATACTTTCCTTTGTAAAATTAAGGCAATGCGAGAATTCTCATAATACATTGCGATAGTTAAGCTCTTTTGTATCTTCTCCTTCGGATTAGACGATGAATTTTTAAAATATTCAATTACGTTTGAGAAGGTGTCATGGCTCTGTATCCCCAATCAAAACTCTTTTGTCTATATAATAAATTAGAATGTGTTGAGTTTAGTGCATACCAAATGTACCTTAAATCCAGGACACAGCCCATAAATCGGACTTATCTGACGAAGCTAATTGAATTATCGCCCAAGGGCAGTAAAACTAATAATATACACACATAAACAAGGACAAGAAAAAAGGTGACATAAAAAATGCAAAGCACATATTTAATTGTTTACCTTTGGTTTTGGTACAGCAGTCCAAGAGCAGGACATATAAATAAAATGTATTTTTATTACGCCTCGATAATGCCCACATGTGTGTGTGGGTGTGTGTGTCGTTTTTGTTGGTTTTTTTTTTATGCAAAACTCTTGTGCACAAAACATTAAACTTTAATGCTCGGGGGGAGGATGAGAAATACGTATTCCGAGCCCAGATCTGTGCACACGCATAAAAATCATTTAAATGTTTGTTTTTTTGTTTGTGCCCCTCACTCGATATGTCTGCCCCAAATGTGTTTTTGGTATGAATATTAATAATCATTATAAGCATAAATATAAACATAATACGACTACAAGCCGCCAACCATAGAGGGGTTTCCCATACATCCAACAGTTTCTAAACCAAAGACAAAATCAAAACCATCAACTGGGGAACATTTTGCCGCTTTGCTTGGCAGTTTGAATTATGCGTCACACTTTTGGTTTTGATACCCTCTAAATGTTAATAGAAAAGGTTTTTTGAACTCAATAAAGCGAGCGGAAATTTATTCGCTTAAAGTTTTAAGTCAATTATAAAAAACAAGAGGATCTACACTCGCTTTATACTTCACCTTGAATCAACATACAATTTGAACATTTTCTAACATTTTTGCAAGGAAAGTCATCAATTTGATATTTACCAGTAGAGGCGCCAGTGTGCTTATAATGAAGTTAAACCAAAACTCTTTCTGGGGTATCTTATAGTCTTCACTGCCTTTCCCATGGCCTTTTCATAGATGTAGATTTAGTACATTTTGTAAAGAATTTTCATTTTGACTTTCATTACCCTTTGTTTATCCCCCGTAACACCTCTGTCTCAGCCAAACAGTTCATTAAGCTATTCAAGGACAAAGGCTGTAGGGGCGGCTTATGCAAAACATTGGCGAGGCTATAAAATAAATTAATGGCCAGCTTCCAGCGAATTTTGACGTGGCCATTAACAGAGGACAACAAAAAGCAACAGCAAAAACAACAACAACAACAAAAAAAGAGTTGGCATTTCGTTTAATCCAAGAGATTTAATAACTCAGCCTAAGCACTGGGAAACCATCAAAAATGCTGATAAATTTTTTGTCCTTGTCAAAGGCGTAAGAAGATTTAAGAATGGAATGAAAATGATAATGAAATGTAATCAAAGAAAAATTCTTTTGATTTTTATTTTATAATTAAATTGGATAAATTAAAATAACATTGTTCACCTACACTAAAATCGAAAATTATGTTAAATTTAATTATTTAGAATCGAAAAAAGGAAGCAATTACATTTAAAACAGGCATAACAACTAAACTCGTTGTCATATTTTCAAAATTTTTGGAATTTTAAACTAAACTTTATTCTAATAAAATTGATAAGAATCATAGAAAATTGTTTAGTAAGAGTGAAAAACCTCGAAGTAGTACTTGAATTGTCGATTTCTAAGGAGGAAAGTCTAAACAAAATAAAGACGATTATTTAGATAACTCAAGGAAATTTCTAGATAAAATATTTTAGCTATTGGCATTTTCAATGCCTTTTATTGGATTCTTAAATTCTATTTATCGAATATTTATCTCATTATAACAAAACTTTCGAAAATTTGGAAGGTAAAAGACTCTTTCATGAATTTTTACGAATTAATAGTAACTTCAAAAAAAACTTAAACATCCTTAAGACAATAAGGAATTTGGCTTATATGTATGTATATATGTACATACATATATTTTGAGATTAAAAATCCAATAAAGAATACAAATCATCACTTGATATTGAAAAATTTAAGAAAATTTCTTCAAAGAAACAAAAAACTATAAAAATGTCAGAATGATATTGCATTTTATAAAATATCTCATTATCTCTTCATCTCTGGCCCTAAAGCGAAAATAACATTTTCCTATTTTCCTAGTTTTTCCTTTTGCTTATCTGGGACTTGGATTTCCTACGATAATGGATAAATGTGCATTAAATATAAATCAGAGCCATAAAAGCGAATGAAGAAAAACTTGTACAATTACCAGAGGAAAACTAAAGCCTAGAAAAAATTTAAAGAACGCCTACGCCACATGCTCCTACACGGAGCCAACCAACCCAGTGGACCCACAGTGGAATACTTAGGACAAGCTGTCAAGCATTTTAGCCGTCTCATGGCGATTAGAGACCCAGCCCTTAACCGCAATTGTTGTAACGTTTATTGTTTTGCCATATTTTCGTTTTCCCAAAGAAGCCGGAAAACGGAAGAAAAAAGAGCCAATGCTAATGCAAGGAATAAGTCTACCTATTGATATGCTGACAATGTGTGCGCTGATTTTTTCCGGCAGTTTCCAAAAACAAGGCTGAAACTGTAATAGCAACACGCACACGGCGGCTGGGGTGCGAGGGATGGCGTTGGATTGTTCTTTTGTGCGTCAGCTAAAGTCAAGTACATGCCAGACATACCAAATAACTTCACTTATTTTTTTATGCCCCAGAGTGTGCTGCATACTTTTGAGGGGTGACCCCACCTCCATGCCATCGAATACCCCCCAAATAGACATCTCTGGCAAACTCCGGCAACATTCGGCTTGGTATTTTGTGTCAAATGGAGTAAACGCAAAGCAATCAGCGATGAGGCATCAATAATTCGAAGCGCGTTTCTTTCTTTTGTCTACTTTGAGGCGCCTATTCAAGGCGGCTGGCCACATTAAAACTAAAAATTGTTGCCATTTGGTGAGTTTGGTTTTGGTTTTGTGGTCTTTTAACTTGACTTTTCCTTTTCGCTTCATTTTATTTTCTTTCTTGCCGTTTCCTGCTGATTTATGGCGCCACTTTTAGATGACAAACTCCGCAAAGTATGCTGTATTTATTTATTTTCCCCATGCTTCAAGCAAAACATTCGAACGATAAAGACAAATATGAGCGTCTCATTTGATTTGCCTCTCTCTTTTATGTATCTCATTTGATAGTCACGTTTTTATCTTTTTTTTTCCAAAACGAGGAAGACTTGCATATGAATTGTTAAATAGTTAATAACCGTTTTATATAAATATTAAATTATTTAGATAATGTTTAACGTTGATTTTCAAGGCTTAAAAACAACCACCAAATAAACCGCAATGGAAAAAAAAAAAACCCATAATCGATTGAAATGAAATGATTTTGTAATGCAAAAGAGAAACCAAATTTACCCATCTGTTTTTATATTCTTTCTATAACAACCCCATATTATGAATGATATTCATAAAAAAATTTAGCTTTTTGGGTAATTTTGTTTACTTAAGTTTGCTCTTAGTCTTTAAGTCTTATATGAAGGTGAACTTTTCATTCTGCCACAGATCAGTACAGATCTTAGTTATATATATTTAATATATTTAATATTTTCCTTACATAAATGTTTCTTTTTATCAACTTCATGTCCTGAAAACATTACCAAGTGTAAATAATATGAAAAGATGTTGCTTTTCGGTTATTTATGTTTTGTTTTGCTTACTGGCTGATCGATTGACAGCTGAGACATTATCACTTGCGGACAGCAGGGCATTTCGTTTTTCTTCTTTATTTGGCTATAGCCATAATTTATGGTCTACTTTTAGGAGTCTTTAGCGCAAAAATTTGATTTACTGACCATGATATTTATTGTGTTGTGCTACACACCGAATTTAAAACAACAACAAAATGTCTTCATGCCTACATACATATGTATATACAAGTGTAAGTATGTTGCTATAAGGATACTAACACACAAAGCACACAACATCAAAAAAGAAGCCAAAAACAAAAAGCTTGTTTACATTCGAGTTTACAAAACCTCCTACAATCGCACTTTCACTACTCTTGTTAGGAGAAGGAGGGAGGGGGTAGGGGATTAGATAAAAGATTTACCATTGCCACAAAGACGAAAGAAAATACAAACAGAGGAAAACAACTGATTTCGGGCCAAGAGGCGCATTGAGATGAATTCGCGTTTCTTAGTGGCATACTTTTGGGCGCATTTTTAACACGTCTTTGTTAAGGCTTTTGATTTGACTGTACTCACACAAGCAGATACACAGACAAACTAAATGACAATGGAAGTCACCGAAATTGAAGTTGCAATTGTTGTTGTTGTTGTTATTGTTCTGATGGCAATCTTTGAGAAGAAAAGTTGTAGAACCTGAGAAACTTTGGCAACTTGTCTCACAACTGGCAACTAGCAATTGGCGCTGTAACTGGAGTTTTAGAGTTTTCAAGTTTTCACGTCTTCAAGTTTGACCCAAGTGCCTGTCATAGCCAGTGAACAGTCCAATGCAAGCCCAACATCTTTTGCCAGTCCTGTCATATTTGTTGTGCATACTTTTGCCTAACTTTTTGCCCAACAACTTTTCTTGACTGCAACAACTCATCTTCAACACCAAAATATAAAAATGGCCAAAACTAAATCCAAAGCCACTTGAAATGAAATTAAGTGCGTGATTTAAAAAGTGACCAATTGCAAGCACTTAAAATTGCCTAAATTAAAATTCAAATGTCTTATGTAAATACTAAGCAAAGGTTAAATATAGAAAGAAAAAAAAACGATATTTTAAAAAACTTTATGAAGAATTCTACTTAAGTGTCATTTAAACAAGAAATAATTTAAAAATTTTGTTTCGTATTCAGACATTTTTTTGAGGTAACCAATAATTGACCAATAATTAGTCAATAAATTAAACCAAGCTTAAAATTACAAGTATATGCAAAACATTTAACAAAGCTCAAAAATCTCTTTGATAATTTAAACGTATCAAATTAAATTTATTTCAATTTCTTTGAAGCAAGAACTTTGTATGGCTTTCATAATTAAGTAAAAAAAAAAAAAGGTCAAGTGACTTTAAATATCTAAACTTTAATACGACTTACAATTCAAAAATTTAATGGCATACAAAATGGTCTGGTGAAATAAATTTAAATGCAAATTAAAAAAACAGACTGTTCTGGTTAAGATAAAAGTAAAAGTGAATTTGTTTTTTATTTGTTAGTGGGGGGGGGGGGGAAAAACGTTTATCTCCAATGGGGAAATTCTGCAGGCGGTCAGCCAGTCAAGGTCCCAAAACCCAAATGCATTTAAAATGATTTAGCCTTTTGTCCTTTTTTTTTTTTTTTGTTTTTCTGTTTTTGGAAAGAGGACAGATGCAACTTACCATGACAACTGATAAATACTCATACCAGAAATTAACATTTAAGCCGGGAAACGAATTGCGAGAGAAAAATAAATTTCAATTTATCCATATGTATAAAGTAAATCTGTGTTTGCATGAATGTATTTTTGGTGAATTCGATTTAATTAAAATTTATGCATGTTTCTGTTGGCATAGATTACAATTGTTTTGCACATTTTTAGGCCAAAATCAATGAATAAACTGAAAAATTTATATATATATATATTTGTATGCAGTGTTTGTCTTATAGCCAGAGAAAAAAAAAAGAAGAAAAGTAAAGACAAAGCCAACGGCTAACATAAATTGCCAGCCGCAAATCCTTGACAAATCTGCTGCATTGGCTTTGGCTTTTGCTTGTGCTGCTGCGTCCTTTTAAGATAAATCTTTATTGCCTCATTTTGCTTAAAGTTGATTTCATTTTATTTTGCTGCTGCTTTTCTTTCTTTTGTTTTTTTTTTTTCTGGTTTTTTTATTTTGATGCTCTTCGTCGGCTTGTATTTCTTACATTTTTGTTACCAAACTAACTGTAAGCGGAGCGGGCCCAAAACAAAAGACAACAGGCCGACAGATAACGTCGTTTTTGAGGCAAAAGCCCGCATTGAGTATAGCAACAACAACAACTAAATTTACAAAACGGCAAAACTTTTGCAGCAATGAATGACAAATAAAAACGTAAAACATTTCAAAAGGAAAAAAATATAAGAAAACCCGAATACGAAAATTGGCAAAACTTTCGCCACTTGGCCATTTGGCAGAAAATCGTTTGACTTTAATTTTGTCTGCGGGTCCGTCTCTCAAGTTAATAATTAATTTCTCTCTTATAGAGACACAAACTATATTTAAAATTGCCTATTGTTTGGTCCTTTTTATCTTTGGTCCTTTATGGCCTTCTCGGTGATTGCTTTTTGTCTGTTTGTTCCTATTATTGAGCGGGTGCTAAATTGTAATTGATGACAGTTGGGCCAAAAAATTGTTAAAGAAAATGCCTTAATGTGGGGTAATAGTGCATGAAACCGAACCTTTATCCGCTCAAGATGGTCAAAGGCCACTGGTGTGAAATTGAATATCCAAAATTTAGTGTGTCTTTCCAAGTGAATGGTCTAAGAGAAACTAAACTTCAACATGATTGCAAATAAATAAACTGTTTGGGATAGACAAAACAACATCATTTGATAAATCAATAATATATTATTGTCATAAGTTGATTTCTTTATATAAGAGTTGATTGTATAGAGAGAATTTCAAAGGTGACGACATATATATCTATATTTTTTCCAATATAAACTAATGTTAAATAATATTCCAAACAAATTATTTGCCTTGCTTTTATACGGTTATTAAAAAAAATTATAATATATTTGTTCTGCTATTTTTATGTAAAACTGAAGATTGGAAAGTATGAAAACTTGACTGCTCTTTTTATAAAAATTAAGGAATTTTTTCTTTACCTTTTTGGAAAAGCTTTATAAAAACTGTGATTAACTCTTTTACCTTTTTATTGACAATGTAGGGATCATAAGTTTATTGTTTAATGACTATGGTCGTTTGTGACTTAGTATTAAATGTAAGTGCTTTTTACTCTCACTCTCAACTCTCCAACTCTTCTTCCTCAGCCGGCGTTGCCACACGTCTTTCTTTCCTACAATAATATACATAGTATAGTATATTTATACCATTGAATTTCTACTCCAAATAATAAAAGCTGTATTAAAATTTAGTAAATAAGAACAAGTATGTTCTTCTCTTTCTACACTAGAGAAAACATCTTTCATTAGTATATTGATTTAGTTTTAGAAAATGTTAATTTTGATATTGTTAAGTTTTTTATTTTTCCAAATTAAAGCGCTTGTATAAACAAACAAGTAGACGGAAAGTTTCATCATTGTTGTTTCTTTTTTTTTTTGTTATTTTCTGTGTATTTCTTTTTGTTTAAACTTCCCACATACTCATAGATCCATTTCTATGCTAGTAGTCCCTTTTCAGCTATTGCTGGTACTCCTGCTGGTACTTCAAGTTGAATGCTGGCCAACCTGGCAACCCATTCGGGTAGAAACTCCATAAATTTCCTGTATAAATAAACCAGCCATAAAAAGTTGTTCTTGCTACTTACGTTAAGCATACGGCATGGCATGTATGTTGGTTCCTGGTTCCCTGTATGAAATTGCTGTTACGTATACGCGCCGTGGACAGCTTTCCGTTTGCTTTTCCGCTGCCAAAAAACACAATCTCTTGCTCTTTCTTCGTTTTCCTCTACTCTGGGTAAAATTTAAATACAACCGGCTGAAATTATGAAGTACCCGGACACTGGAAAAAGTCACACATACACACAAGACACACACACACACTCACACACAAAATACACTCACAAAGCCCAAAACTTTGTGTTTGCTTAAACAGCAGCTGCTGCTGCCGTTGCTTTGTTTTTGCCTTTTCTCATATATATACAAATTGTTCGCACAATTTTCCTTTTCCTTTTGTTTTCAGTCCCTTAAATTGTTCATATACTTTTCATTTGTATATCTATCTGTATGTATGAATGTAAATTTGTACGAATTAATATTTCCCTTTCACCCGCACATATTTTTTGTATGTTACTTTTAGTTACATTTGCATTTTTTAAGTGAGTTTTAATAGCTGCTGCCGCTCCTCAACTAGTGAGCTGCGGGTCCGGTCAACTGTAAACAGAAATAGAAACCAAAAGATAAAAAAAACACAGTTTCAGTTACAATTTCAACTTTTTCGTTTAGTAAATATTTGGCAAACAGGGGCAGCGAAAAAAAAAAAACAACAACCCCAAAGTTTTACCGCAAAAAATGTGTTTGGTAAGCAAACAAATCGATAGAAAGCCATTGCTCTTTGGCTTAAAATAAATAAAAAAAGAAACGAAAAAAAAATATAAGAATCAAAAAACACATTGATAGACAATTTGAGAGTTGTTTGTCTGTTGCTTTCAAGTTGAAAATAAACCAGGTTAAACTTACGGCCAGTCGATGACCAAAAAAAACAGATGAAAAATCTATGTATCTGAAATGTAATTCTAAATTGCCAAGAATTGTGCTAGTTACTGTGAGTGTGTAGCAAACTTGAGTTAAAGTTATTACACTGGCATACAAGACATTGATTTAGCATTCAAAAGCATATTAAGCTGCATGGCAATTGAATTTGATTTTGAATTGCATTTAGCTTGTATTCATTTTAGTTCAGTTCAATCCAATTCAATTGAGTGCAATCAAATACAAACTTGAGGCTAAATCTTATCATTGAAATGTATCACAATTGAGTTGAAATGCAGGATTATCAGTTTGTAGCCAAATAGTCTTGATGATTTTCATATGAATAATAAATAAAAGTGCAAATATTTAAAGAGTCTTTCAAATTTGTGTAAATTTGCTAGGGGAAAACTCTATGAAAATATTTTCATTATGTTCTATGATGACAGATGAAAATTTAAGTTTCTTGTGAACTGTTTTGATATATAATAAAGATATTTTAGAAATTATTTCATAATTAATTTAAGCCGTTATAAACAAAATGTTTCTTTTCGATTTGTATGTTTAGTAATCTGCCTTCAAGTCATTACCATTTTCCCTTTCTATAGTTTTTTTTTTTTGTGTAAACATAATATTTTATATTTGCTTTCTATACCAAATCTATTTATGCAAAATACATTTACTTCAATAATAATTAATTTTTATGTACTTAAAAATGATTAATCAGCTTATTCCAAATACTTGAATGCAATTTTCCCAAACTTTCTAAGCTAGCAAAAATTTGGATTCGTTTCGAAATTCATGATAAGCCAAACGAATATATTTTACTGATTATTGCTTTGATTTATGTCAAATTATGATTATATTATTTATTTTTTTTTTTCCTTATAATTTATATGAATGAACCATATGTTCATTTTTATTCTCAGAAGAAGATTGGGAATTTTGTGAACAGACTTGATAAGCTATATCAGGGACGGATTCAGAATTGCAAAATCAATTATGAGATGATATCACCTCCGAATTGAATCATTAAACTTTGACTAAGATCTACCAAGATCAATTTAATTATACGTTTTCATGCTATAATAATTAAAAGAACCTTTTTTAATTTTGCAAACTAAATGTTTCGATTTGACTTTCGTCTTCAATGTTTTATTAATATCTTTGAAAGTGGCCAAAGACAGCAGTGTTTTGAATTCAGCCCTGGTAATATGACTGAAGCCTGACAAAGCTGACTGAAGAGCAAAACCTTATTTCATTTCGATTTAAAAAGTCGAAGAGTAAAGTCAAAGATGGGAATTTTTTTTAAAGTAATCATAATTTACTCCCTTCTTCAGGGGATAAATGCAGATCTTATTAACATGGAACCCAAAGATTGGGTAAGTGCGAATAACTTACATTGATTTAGTGATAAGAATATATATAATACATATTTATATTCCAGAATGATGTCATTTTCGAAGCTCAATATGGTGATAATTATTGCTTTAGTTATGTTAGACCTTTGTTAAACCATTTGAAGCGTATGAATAAGAAAATTGATGCCCATGATGCCCTTGAAGAAGAATTGAAACATATTAAACTGGAACTTAAGGAACGGAATGCCCATGAAAAGCCTAAGCATGATCTTCTTAACGGAAAGAATAAAGAAATTAAGGAATAAAAAATAATGGAACAATTTAAGGAACAAAATGATAAACATACTGAAAATAGTAAGCAAATTAATAATTTAAAGGATTTTATAAACTCAGGGGCTAAACAACTAACGAACCAACTTTACACTGTACTTACTCATAACAATAAGCAATTCAACGACAATTTCGACAACTCGTTAAATGCAAATTCGATATATGATTTATTAAAAACAAAAGATGAACAAATTAATGAGTTAAAGAATACAATAAATGAAAAGAATGAACAAATTGCCGACCTAAGAACCCAAATGAGAAAGGATTCAAAAATTTTAGAAGAGAAAACTCAAGAGCTGATGATATACAATCAGCAGAAAAAGAATCTACATAACATGGGACCCTACGTAGATGAAGTTAAGCGCATACAAATTGCAGGCCAGCCGGCTTTCGAAGTGTCTTATATTTCCCCATTATCAGGATGGATAGTAGTTCAAAGACGCATGGACGGAAGCGTGGACTTTGAAAGAAATTGGGAAGACTACAAGAAAGGATTTGGTAACAAACAAAGAGAGTTTTTCCTTGGACTCGAGAATCTGCATTTAATGACCCAATCTAAACCCCATGAGCTTTATATACAAATGCGAGATGTAAATGGAAGAACGAATTTCGCGCGCTATGATAATTTCAAAGTGGGCAGCGAAAAGGAAAACTTTACACTAATATCGACTGGGAACTACAATGGAACTGCAGGCGATTCATTAAGTTACAATGTTGGCTATATGTTTACAACTCTAGATAAGGATAACGATATTGAGACAGCGGGTAACTGCGCTATTGGCCGCGGTGCATGGTGGCATCACAATTGCTCACACAGGTAAAAATTTCTTTATTTCTTGTTTAATATATAACTAATTTGAATATTTCCAGCTTTCTAAATGGAAAATATAATGAAAATGGAATTACTCTGTATCTACATGGCATTGCTTGGGGCAGTTGGAACAATTGGAACTACACCACATCATTAACCTTCACTCAAATGATGATAAGACCAATTCCTTAAAGTCTTTTCATCCAGAAATGCACATACATATAATGTATAAATTGTTTAACAAATATATAGTTTGCTTGTTTTATATATACTTTTGATAAAATATTTAAATAAAATAAATCATGAAACTTTATAGTCTTGGCTGCTTTTATTATTTCGGTTGACTTCTATGTTCAGAAAACTAAAGTAAAAACATAAAAAATTTTCCATAGGAAAAAAGTTTTCATATATTCTTTGAGCCTATATGGTATATTGGGTATTTACCCCAAAAAAAAAAAAACTTCACCTAATATTGCCAAGTTCAAACATTAGTTTTTATGTACTTAATAAAATCTTTTAAATTGAAAAAATTAAATAGTGTTTTAGATATTGAGTCAACACTTTCAAAATGTTTTTTTTTCACATTCCGATAAAAAAAAAGTGTGTAAAAAAGAATATTGTATGGTAAGTTCAACTTATATGTATAACTAAATATTGAAGAGTTAAAAACTAGGAAATAAAATCTAACATTACAATCGACTTACTTAGATAACCCAGTTTCAATCATGTTTGAACAAAATATAAAAAAATGTATTCATTTATAACTAAATTATCAATTTTTCAATAAATTTCAACTAATTTGTTACAACAAAAGCTGCCTTAGGCAAAGCAAAAAAATATTCTCTTCCATCAGAAAAACAAATTTGTATAAATAAAAGTTTTTGCTTTGGCTACCTGCAAAAAAAGTGAACTAAATGAGACTACAGAAGAATATGTGAAAAAAGTCTAAACTTTCATATAAATCAAATTTATTGTATGAAAAATTAATGTAATTTATGCCCTTTTAATAAAAGCTGCATTGAAACTATTATATAAATGCATTAAAAAAAAGATTAAATTTCAAATTTTGTTGATTGTAACAATTGTTTATGCTGAAAATGATATGAATTTTGTATTGATGCCAAATTCAACAAATATAACAAAAAAATCAAAAATAAATCAAAAATTGTATACTTGAACTGTTTAACAGGTGATTTTTCTTTATCGTTTTAGTTCTATTATCATATTTCGTTTGATGTTAAACTTATTTCGTTACATTAAAGTGCTTTTCGTTCGTGGCCAACTTAAATGAAATGCACAACAATTTTATTAATTAATACAAAATATTTTCGTTAATTAAATTGATAAATTAAAATGTTTGAAAAAGTGTTTATACAAATGAATGGATAAAATCCTGTTCAGTCAATTGGAGCTTAATAAAGCTTTGTGCCAAACCAAAATAACAAAAAAAGGGACCAAGGTGATATACCATGAATATGCGTACATACATATGTACACTATATACTTATATTTTTATTTATGTGTGTATATATTGTATACAAATACAGAACCCACTCTTCGAGCCCCCATCATACCAGTAAAAAATATATAAAAAAGAAGAAATATAACAACATACTGTAGAATTTTTGTGAAAACTGTCTGAAAAATGCTCGTATATATTTTTCAATGGTAAACCGATATGTTGCTGCGCCTGACAGCATGCAATAAAAAAAGCGGCACGCACACAAACATAAACAGACAAACATCCACACAAGCACATAGTGAGAGGGAAGCATAAAGAGAGAGATGGCAAAGCAATGGAAATGGGCCACAAAAAAATGTAGAAGGAGGCCTAAAGGAAGCGCTGAAAACGCTGCAGCAGCATCGGCAGCAGCCACACGCACTGAAAGCTAGAAGGAGAGAGCGAAATGGTAAACCGCTGATGTGCAAACAATAAAGTTCAAGGATATTACAAACATACTTACACACACACACGCACACATATTTGCGATTTGGAGCACATGTGTGTGTGTGTGTAATAGAATTTGTTGCATACTTTGTGGTGGCACATGGGTCAAGTTGCCTAGTGCTATATGTTGACTTTAGCCTGGCCCCACAGCCCAGTTAATACACAGTTGGGTCCTTTTCACTGTTTACTGTCAGCCTGTTTGTTGGATTTTAATTATGCTAATGCAAAGAACAAGCAAACTCACATAAACACACACTCATACACACGCACACAAAGTGCAGGTGTTATGCCTAGAAGGCGCCATCCAAAAAGCGGAGAAAAGTAAAAAAGTTCTTTGACTTTTTCTGTGTGCGGTGGTCTCTTTGCCTCTTATACGAGTATAGGTCAAGTTTAAAAACAATGAATGATGCCTCAACCATTTACATTTGTTTAGTAAATTAATTGGTGTACTTTTGGCTTCACTTTTCCATTCACATTACTTTTCATTTCTATGTACTGCTCGCCCCTTCTTTAACGTGAAACTCACTTGCATGTTGCTGTTGCTTTTAATTAAAAATTCAAATTCTCCCTGGCTTATAAGTAGTTTTGTTTTCCTTGACTTTCTACTCTCACTGTTAGTTATTCTCCCCTCTGTGTGTGTGTGTGTTGTGGTATTTAATTACTTCTTCTTTCAAGTAATGGTGGAAGGGTTACCCCCAATGGCATCTGCAGTAGCAAAGTTTGTTTGATAATTGAAAAAGCAAACCATTCTAATTAGTAGTGGATTAATGGTTGATTCTGAAGGCATAAAAAGGGAAACAGAAGAAGGGCATTTGGCAACAGGACACGTCTAACTTGCAACTCCCCAGTTGCCCATAAAACTATAAATGAACAAAAGAAAACATTCAGAAATGCGATACCTCAAAAAACCCATAATAGAACCCTACCCCATAGAGTTAAACTAATGGACTGGAGCTTATTTTATAATTACAATGACAAATGATTCTTATGACAATTAAAGTACATTAATAAATAATTTATTCAACTAACAAAAGGTTCATCAACATCTTTTCATCTGCAATAATTTTACATTTTAATTGAAAACAATTAATTGGTAGAAAGAGTAATTAATTTAATATTTAAAGTATTTTAAAAGGCATTTTCTACAAAGTTGTTTTGTAAAATATGCAATATTTATTTTTGTATCCATGGTTGCTATAGATATTACAGATTAATAAAATCACTTTTTAACTACTTCCAAGGACTTGGGTAATAAGGTACAGAAATCAGATGAAGCTGGGCTTCACAGTGAGTGAAAAATAAATGGCTTTGTTTATCTTTTAAATTCAAAATAAATTTCTATTTGCACTTTAAATATTTAGTTAAACTTTCTTATTATTCAGTTTTGATTTGAATTATTTAATCTTTTATTTTAATAATTTAATTTAATATGATAAGTTTTCTAACTGTTTTTAACCTCGATTAAGATCACTCTTCATTGTCATATCCTTTTATAAGCCATAAAGTGTGCTTCGGTTTTTTGCTTTCAGTTAAAACTCACAAAGAAATATAAATTCATACAAATTGAGCTGCATAAAATATTAAAGTCAAAGCTTGTAAAAAATCTTAAAGCTACCTAATAAATGAATAAGCGTTTTCTCTTACTTTCTTTACTAAGTTGCCTTAAATTTAATTAATAAATAATGAACTTTGAATTTTTCTGCAATTTGATGTGTGGCCATTTCTTATTTAATTTAATATGCATTACAAATTGGAGTTTGGAATGAATTATTAAAAAAAAAAATTTTTAAATCAAAAAGCAAAAATGGTATTTTTTAACCAAAAGCGGCTTAAATGACATTTATATATATCATCTAGGTATTTGACTAAAAATTAAATTTATTTCACAGAGAGATTAAAATCTATCAAGACAGAAAACATTTGCATTTTAACTTTGACATGGACAATTGGCAAATGCTTTTAGTCAAATCATGTTCTTTAGTTTTTTCGTAGGTGGCTTATTTCAAGCTAGAACCATCACAAATCAGAGTGTCACCATTTAAACTAACGAACCAGAAATAAAATGCAAAAAAAAAAACGTGAAATTGAAAAAAGAAAAATTAAATCGAGTTGAAATTTCCATTTGAAGCTCACCTAATACACGCTTGAGTTAGGTCAGAGTCACATTAAATTATCGCCAGATAAGCAAACAAACACATTCGCACACACGCGTACACACAATCAGTGAACGAATGTCACGCAGGTTTTCTATTTTTTCTCCTCCTTCTCTTTTTTTTATGCTTTTTTCTTTAGTATCGTGGGTACACACAATCACACACACATAAGAAGACACGGCACAGTGACAAAACTATTTGCATATGTAATTTTTGGTTGCCTACTTTTAGGGCTTTTTTTTCGGCAAGCTTTGTGTTAATTGGAAAATCTCATGGAAATCTCGTCACAATTACGACAAAATATACTATTTTCGACTTGTAAAGTTTACTGTTATACGAACCGAACGAGAACCGCACGCATAGGCAGACACGAAAGAACTGAATGGCATCAGTCCTGGCACCTAAACGGAAAGAAAAGCGCAACAGCATCACCAAAACGAAGACCAAATACAGAGTTGTTTATCCCAGTCATAACGAAGGCCGGCTAATGGTTCGTGTCGAACACGAACCTTAAATTTGTGGATTCTGTAAATGCTCGCAATATTCTCTCGTAGACGCTCTCTTTCCGCTGTTTCTCCCTTTTGCAGATTCAGCCCATTGTGGAACATGGGTTATCCCCTTTATCTGACAGTGTGTGCTTACTCGTTCACTAGGTCAGTATCCTGGTCCCCCTCTTCGCAATCACAGTATCCGAATCAGAAATGGCATCACACATATGTGTGCTGCATATCTGTGTTGCCGGTTTTGTGGATTACTTTTTGATTCGATTTTTTGACCATTTACTTCACTTTGGCTTTGGTTTTTGGGGCTTGAGCATGGGCTTGGGTTTGGGTTTTTGGCTTTGGCTTTGACTTGCCTGCATTCGGCACTCCATTGCGGCATTCTGCGGCTGTAGTGCACCTGTGGTCACTGTTTCACTTCACTTAACATCATTTTTGCAAAGCCGATCAGAAATCCATGCCAATTAAATTAAATAACAAATCAATAATATCAGCTCACATAAATACATATATACAAAATACTTTTATATATATATATTTTGGTATATAAGAGCAATCCACTCATTGCAATGAAAATCATTCGACCAATAAAATTCTATCGTTTGTCAGTGCGTTGAATGGAGCGGCATGGCCTTTTCGGGGCGCTTAAGCCTGCCGAAGGGGCATACGGGGCAGGTGTGAATACAAGCAAATCTTGCTGTGTCGGCATTCCTATATGAATTTCTGCTGTACGCCATTGCCGATGTGTTGCCTCAAG
Source organism: Drosophila austrosaltans (assembly GCA_035045865.1). Lineage (NCBI taxonomy): Eukaryota > Metazoa > Arthropoda > Insecta > Diptera > Drosophilidae > Drosophila > Drosophila austrosaltans. The sequence continues at coordinate 709,123 of JAWNOQ010000200.1, forward strand.
CGGAATAAAGACATCATCATAATCATGATGATAAGAAATATTTTTTGTTCGCATTTTTTTTCTGGGGTTTTACTTTTATCTTGGATTTTGGTTCATTGAATCAAACTGAGGGGAGAACGCCTCTAAGTGCGACCCTTCATTTATCTGATGAGATCAAGTTGCTCTCTTTGACATATGTCGGAATTGGTTTATGCGGCCAAATGATTATATCAAATTATTTTATTAAAATTAATCAATGGAATTTCAATCAACTACAGTAATTGGATCTCACCTTTTCATTTACTAGTATAAATAAATTTAGTTTTTAAAATATGAAAACTAAACAATACAACAAAGAAATTTTGCAGCCGTTGCAACTAAAACATATCTGAAAAATAAATAAATGAAAAACTTCTCTTTGGAACACTTTGAATTGCCTTATTTGTTATAGCTGGTTTTTAGGTATCATCTGAAAAATACTTTGCAATAATGAAAGCTCATATGAAATGAAGCAAGTCGTTCCTGCTGACATTAAGTAAATGTTCCTGTATACCAAGTAGATGGAATTCATCAAGTTAAATTTCGCTATGCTAATCAAAAATATGTATATAAAAAATAAAATATCAAAATGCAACAAAAGCAAAATTCAAAATCGAACTATAAAATATTGGTTCCTTATTACATCTTCATATTTTTATATAGTTTATATCTCAATTTCTCAAAAACTTAGATTTTGCATCGAATTTAGAAAATTTAGTTCCATTTTACCAAATTAGAAATATATTTTTATATTAGTTCTATTAGGGAACAGACATTTCTTTACAGAATCTAAAAATTACCAAATCTATTTGTAATTATAAAACCAAATAAATTACTAAGAAACCAACTAACAATTGCAAACTTTAAAAAGTATAAAAATTCAATTATATAAATTACCAAATTTATTCCATTTAAAAATTTTAATAATATGGTTTAACTTTTTATGTAAATTAAGTAGAGTTTTTAAGCATATAATAGTATATTTTTATTTTTGTACAGATATGAAAGAAATGAAATGAAATGAAATGCTGTTCATTTAGAAAATAGTTGAGTATTGATTAAAAAATGTTATTTATTTGTTGTTAAATTTAGGTTATAGAATTTCATTGTTTCAAACAAAATTCTTAAGTTTCTGAAGTCATTGTATCTGGCGATTTGGCAACTACATTCTCGTTTTTACGACTTTTGTTCTTCATACTTGTCCGATCCCCTCTTTTCCACTTGCGAATGCCGTTTAATTCTTATTAATTTTATGCATATACATATTTGTATCAAAATATGTATATAGTAGATAACATAGAAGGCTAACATATTTTATTTATTAGTAGGGAGTTAAGAAGCCAAAACTAAATAGTCGCTACTCATCTTATTCTCTCTGCCTTATCCTGTAAAAAAATAGGCAGCGAGAGGAAAATAATTTAGTAAATTTAGTAAATTATAATTTATGTTAAATTACAAAAGGTTTATAAAACTTTAAGATAAAGGTTCTGTTTACACAATACTCGAGTATCTTGTCAAAAACAATAATTGTGTAAAGTTCACGTTTTGCCTTGACATTCTGCGCCAAAAAAAAATTTCCTTTTATGAAAATATTTTCTACTACAGTTGTTACAGAGCTACAAAAACGAACCCCGTTTTCAAATTGAAATTGAAATGGTCTACACATGTTCGAGACTTAGACACATATATACACATACTCACACAAACACTTACTCAAGACACAAAGTCGGAAAAAAACTAAACTCAAATGCATTCAATTGTAAAATTTCAATGGAAAAATATAATATGATTAGCTAACATGGTTGCGTATCTTTTTGCTATGAGTACTCCAAAGGGGTGTGGATATATGTATGTATAAGGATATATGTGCAGGGGTTGTGGGGAGATGGATATGTTTGAGGGGATAAACAGTTACAAAACATCATAGCCAAGCCGCTTGACTGACTGTGTAAGACATTTACGAGCGTTTGAATTTGACAGATTTCTTTTATTAGAGCGACAGACAGCGCCACTGAAAAAGAACCAGAAAGAGCCACAAATCAGTGGCGTAGATAAAGTTGTTTTTAAGGGATTCCCAACTGTTCAATGTGCTTGAAAAGCTTTTTGCTTATATATCAAACAAACAAGACAGTCTATGCCGATTTCATAATATATGTATTTGGCACTGACTAATTTATTACAATATTTATATACTTTCTCGTAGATAAACTGACATAAAATTTGGGTTAAAAGAGTTGATCAAAATTGATTGAAAATGTAAAATTTACAAGTTTTCTTTTGGTAAATTTGACAGATTTATAGAGGTCAGGACTAAGTTTTTATAAAGATAACACCGGAAACAAATTGTTGGTGGTGAGTCAAAAACAAAATGTGTTAAAAATGTTACATCTTCCAAAGAATTTATCTATATAGCTTTGGAATAGAGCCATGAGGCCAAAGATACTTTAGAATACGATGTCTTTACTAAAGATATTGGTTTAAATTATTTAAAACTTAAAAGAATGAAGAAGTAGTCCTTGATCTTTTCTCTTCCTACGCCCATGAAACAAAGCACTGAAGCGTATGAAAACCAACTGTTAGTTAGATAGGAAAGAGAAAAGAAAGCTATAGTAAAGTTTAATAAAAAGAAACCACAACGCAGAGACAACTCAAAGGCCATATAAAAAAAATCATATAAAGACGTCATAAATTACTTTGCTCACATGAATGCATTTCACAATACTAGCAAAGCAGAAAACCGGAGGCGAAGTCACACTTCTTTTCCAATGAGCCAAGTTTGTTCCTTCCACTTTCACCAAACTCAAGATATTGCCTAACTCACACATACATAGAAGTTTCAACACTTTTTCATATCAATCAACATCGTTATTATCAGAGTATGAATGTGTCTTCTGTCGGAGCGCCTAATTAATGAAATAATTAACTTGCATCTTTTATTTTTGCCTAAGTGCTTTCCTAGCACTTTTCTCACACGTATTCAAGCTTTCTTCTATTTTCCTTTTTTTTTTTCTTGTTTCGTCTTTCCTGCGCTCACACGAAAACAATTAATTACATCAACCAAAAACAGAGGAGCCAAAGTAAACAATCAAAGCTAAAATGAAGCATACGTCTAGGCGCAAAACCAAGCGAAATTCCGTTGGTTAAATGGAAAAGGCAAACAAGCAACTAAACGATACCCTATAACGAGTGGGTAGCAGTAAATTAACAAAGTTATATAAAGATACAATTACCAAATGAATTATTTTTAAATTGAAAACCTTTTTTAGAAACATATCTATATATAGTACATACATACATACATACATATATAAAGCATGAAAATTATTGTAGCATACAATCCACATTTTAATGATCTCAATATACTTCTTCACCCTCTCTATGCAGGGTATAAGAACAACATAAAAGCCAAGGACTTTCTCTAACACTTCAACATGAAAAAGAAAGTTCAGTATAAAGTTTCTTAAGTGTATAGAAAATGAATAGAAATATGCCTATGTACATATTTTTCATTGTTATCAATAAATAGCGAGAATCTATTTTCTTTGAAATCTAACCATTGGAACCACTTGATCTATTTCTGATTCCTAATAAATATTATAGTGTTCGGAAGCTTATCCTTGTGCTTTGCAATCAATGGATAAGTTTTCGTATGTATACTTGGGCGATTGATTTATGTATTATAATTTTTATATTTTTCAAAATAGAAGTCTTATTTTAGTGTTAGAAAAGTAAAAGCTCCCTCAAGGAATCCATTTATTGTTTTAGAAGGTTGTTAATTAAATTCTTTAGTTTAGAGAAACATTTTTTCAAGGAATGAAGGGAACACAAGTGTAGGCCTATACTGTCTGTTGAGATCTTCAAAGAAGCAAAGTCAGCTACTGGAACTAGCATTGTGTTGAATATTTCCTTCTTTCAAGGACAAAGTTACTTTGGCACAACAGACGTTGCCAAATAAATCAAGAAATCAAAGATCTTAACTAAGAAATGAACGCACACAATGAATTAGGTTTTGTCTGCACACGATGCCAACATGCACAAACATGTGTCTATTAGACAAGCACTCACACACACACACATACTCTCTCAGTGTCTATAGACACTATAGTCACACACACTCACACACCGTCTGATAGCATTGGCATGAATGATTAACCATTGCTGAAACAGTGGAGGAATATGAGCCATGAAGGCACGGATTAACTTCAATGGCTCTGACTCAAACATTCAATGGCTCAGAAATTTGTTTTCGGCAACAATTTGTGGCACTTAAGCAATTAGTCAAAGGCAGTTAACGCAACCAACTGAGAATTCTGGTATTTTGCTTTTGCGAAACACTTTTGAAACTCTGAGAACTTTTCCCCGAAAATTGTTACGACTATATACAAACTGTATGTGCGCAAGTAGGAAAACAAGTTAATTAGTACCGATTTTGGTCTGTCGTGGTAGAATAACAAGCTTTTCTTCGAATCGTTTGCCAAAATTGTTCATTTTCCAACAGTTTCTAATAGTTAACCTGAACCTATTAAAAAGCAGTTTCGTCACTAGCCCTAAGTAATAATTTGGTGGAATATATGAAACTCCGATTCGATTCGATTTTGAACAAACTGAAAATGGGATAGATAAAAATAACAGTAAGAACAAAATTACAATTTACTGTCATGTTGTGAAATCAAAATACTTTAGATATTGGCAGAATCGTTCAATTAGAATCAAGTTTCCCCACAAGGCAAAGCCGTGCGTCCAGATAAAGAACTTTGAATTCCAGACAAAAGAGAGATCGCGTGTTGATGAGCCAATGTAATTTAAGCTTTAGCTGATTTTTCTTAGCTTCGATATGCTTACACCAAGATGATGGACTCCAAGATATACATACATATATAAAACATAATCGGATTAAAGCACTGGCAAGTTGTTCAGTGTCAATAATGGACAGGTTTGTCTATTGAGGGTAAACGTTTGTTCATTTACACGGATGGCATTTGAAGAACAAATTGCCAATTGAAAACTTGGATCAAAGTATTTCATATATTTCTAATATGTTTAGCATTAACATTGAACTAAAATTGTACACTATCTCCTTAAATCATATCGGCTAATGATTGTCAGGATCCTACATCCTAGTCCCCATTAGTATCGTATTATTCTTTCGAATTTGTCATTACTCTACGAGGCTTCTTCTCATAAATCTTCTTCCTTCGTCTAATTGGTTTCTTGTTTATGGAATTTCATATCTTTACAAGTTGATTGCATAAGATTTATTGTAAGTTTTTCCTCATTACAATATGTAGTACTTCAAGGCCTCTGCCATAAAGTGCCGAATGATTTTTATTCTAGAAGTTTTTTTTGTTAATTTATATGCCAAGAGAGAGGGGTACCTTTTGTGGAGGGCGTCAACACTCAATAAATGGAAGTAGCTAACAAAGAAATACTTAAAATATACAAAAAAAAAAAAAATCGACTCAAATCCTTCCTCTTTTTACGCTTTTTTTAAGGCAGTTGCCTGCCATTGGACGCTACTCATTGCCAATTAAGTTTAATTGCCCGATCGACCGAGCGACCTACTTCAAAAATGCATACAAAGTGAGCGCAGAGAACTGCAAAAATTGGAAGGCAGATGCGTGTGAGTATTGGGGAAAGAGTGGGGAGGGGCGGATGAATGCCTAGGCCCATTTAACAATCAATTTATTTTTGCAATAATTTTTTTGCTTTTGTGTTCCCCATCCCCTTCCACCTCCACCTCCAATTCCTTTTTTTTTTTTACTCAGTAGGCTTATCGAGTTGAGGGACTCGCAAGTGCCCCAATTCAGTGCATAAATTCATAAATGTTGTTGCCACATTCATTGCATATTCATGCAATTATTGAGTGGCGGCAGAGGCAAACTCCGGGCACCTTGGCATGGACCTCTGCAGCCATCGTCGGTACGGTATCGACTTAAACTCGATTCTAATTGGGGTGATTTATGTATTGAAATGAAACGTATTTTCAATTTGCAATTGTTGTTTACCCAAAATGCAATTTCAGTTAACTGAAATGGTCGTGTAAGCCCCACGGTTTTTTTTTTTGTGGAAATAACGAACTGGTCGGAACAATTGAACAGCAAAAATAGGTTATCATACAATAAACGTAAAGTGCATACTAAGTAGAAGCGAAATAATTAGCAAATAAACTTTATTTTTAAATTAATTTTGTTTGTAAATAAACATTTCATTGTTGTGCAAGAACTCAACATGGAATATTTTATAAAAAGAAACCTTTGGTCAGTAGAAGTGTGCAAACTATAAAATTTCTGCAATATAAAAGCAAATTCGGATTCGAACTTGAATGTTTTTTTATCATTGAATTAAATGGATACTAAAGATAATTGTAAAATTTATTGCTTGGATTTATATTTAATCCATGTATAAGTTTTTATACGGTTGGACCCCGATGATAGTCGGGATGGCTGCGGATCCCGGCAAATGGATAGGAAAATTTTAATGTATTTGCTTAATAATGTATACGTATAAATATTTTTTAGTTTTACAAATGTTCTTTAATGGTCATTTTGAAGAAATTCTACATTTGGAAGGGAATAAAATAAGCGCTTAAGTAGTGAGAGGAGCTTAATATTTCATATACAGTGGACCCTCTGTCAACGAACGCCTCGGATAACGAACATTTCGCATAACGAACGCACAACACAAGTTTATCTTGAATACGGTAGATATGAACTTTATCTTATTCTGTAAATTTATAGTTTCCTAACGTATTGGATGCATTAATGGCCTCTTGGAAAGATATTTTTGAAGCGTTTACTTCATCATCAGTTTTTTTTTTTTTAAATTGTTGTTTGCCATCGCCGAAACAAGGAAACAAATTCATTTTCATACCGAGTAATGGGGATATCGGGTTAATAGGAGACCGGATAATCGGGGTCCGACTGAATGTATTTATAAATTATTATTAAACTCCTCATGCAAATCGCTGAATTAGATTATTCAGTTCATTATCTAATTAATAAAAAAAAATATTTTAGATTACCGTATCATTAAAATATTTGTTTAATTTATTTATTGGGATAAAGTCAAGACTTTTTGTTTACTTACTACTACTTAATAAGAAAATCCCACTTCCATTCCAAAGTAAAAAGATTTTCAAAATGTCAAAGTACTTAATATATGTATTTTTTTGAAAACGTAGAATAAAACTGTGTCTCAGACTCCCTTAATAAAACAATATAAATATGAAGTTAAAATTGAAAAACATTTTGAGACCTTAAACCGAACGTCAAACGGAGCACACATGTCCCTTTTGACAACTTTCCATATCCCGAAGATCTAAAATCTTGCTTGATTGAAAGTTTTCAGTGAAAACTTTTCACTGTCTTTGGCATCATGATGGAATGAGTAGAATTAAAGGTAAGTTACTGAACTAAGTTCAGTAAAATATATTGTTTTTTTGTTGGTCACATTCAAAGACAAAAACAAAGATCTGTTTATCTCTTATGGTAGATAATCAAATTTAATCATTTATCAATTGACAACTGACTAAGATTACCATAATATTCATCTATCTAGAATGAATTAGTTAATATCTACATACTTTTTTAATCTTTCGCATTTCTATTCATATATGTAAATCGTAGTACTTTATGGTCACCTCTTGCACATTATGTGTTTGATTGATCATCTAGAGAATGCATCTTTATACATACACATATATAGCTCCAGGACTTGCATTTGTGACAAGGGTCACGTAAATGCCGCAGATACCAACGATTTCCATTTGTTTCCATTCAAATCGTGCTTGTGACAGAACTTTAATATTTCTTATGCAGTTTCTTTTTTTTTATTATTATTACAAGAATGACAAAAATGCACATACATATAGAAAAAGAAATACGAGTTATACATACATCTATATAGATAAAAAATATAATCACATTTGGACACACAACTAGGTACATATGGAGAATGCAGATTGCAAACAATTTTTTGTTTCTCTCCAAACTATTTTCAATCACTTTTATGGCACAATTCACTTACGAGCTATAAGTACAAAAACAATATCTAAGTACTAATGCTGGTCATCTCAGCTCCCTTTTGCAGCAGGCCGTAAAAAATGGAATCTGTCTGCTCCTTCAACTGTAGGGGATTGCCATCTTCAATGATCTGACCGTGGTCTAACACTATAATGCGCTCATAATCCATAATAGTGCTCAGACGATGCTGTAAAAGAAGTGAAAAAAAAAAGAAAAAGCAGCAATCAAATGCTGGAATAAATCTTTCAAGACAATAAACAACAACAACAACGTACTGCGATAGTTATAATTGTACGACCCTGAAATGCCTTATCCGCTGCCTTAAGAAGAGCACGCTCCGTTGAGATATCCAGTGTACTTGTTGCTTCGTCCAGGACCAGGCAAACGGAACCGCGTAGAATGGCACGTGCCAGGCAAAGTAATTGACGATGCCCGGCACTTAGGTTAATACCGCCATCGGTAATTTCTGTATCTGTGTATGAAATTTATAGAATATATTTAAGATATAGAATACAGAAGTTACTGGTTGATATATACATATGTATGTATGTATATATGTAGAGCATAATAAAAATCCATTTTAGTGCGTAATTAAAGTTGTATTTAATAAGCGTGACATAATGGCCGCTTGGCTAAGCACGCGTTTAAGCCTTAACGAGGGGAATTAACCGACGAATGCAGAGCAGCACTGCACGGCTATGAAAAGAAAGGAAAGGGCTTACACTCTTCCCTTTGACCCCTCACTGTGTCACTCGCTCGTGTTGCTGTAAAATGTCAGCCAAATGTGTGCAAGGGCTAAAGGTTAAACTGCTCTACTCTGTTTGCTCATTTGTTGAAATTCTGTGGCTTACTTTATTGTACCAGAAATAATTGCCTGTCATGGCGAATGCTAATTTAGTTGATTAAAGTACAGTTTATGATAATTAATCAATCTTCGCTTTATTGTGAATACAATTAAATAGAGTTCGTTTTAATAAATATTCTTTGTGCTTAAAGGAGAGTTAAGTACCAGCACTTTTGGGATAAGTCAAATTTATCCTTTACTAAAATATTTTAAAACATTTACTTTTATAGTACCTAAAAATAGACTACGAACAGTAACTGTTGACATACCGTACTTAGTTAGAGTCCTTGAAATGTGGTTTTTAGTTGATTATACTAAACTTTAATGCGATTTTCCCTCAAACTGCCAAACACTCGAAACCTAACACATATTTATTTTACAATTTGTAAAAGCTTCCTACATTTAACACTTTCCACGCTTTCGGGAGTTTATTTATTTTTAGTTTTAGTTATTTATGTAACTAAGTCAAGTGTTGATTTTCCACTCAAGTTTGTTTTGTTGTTGAATAACCGGAATATAGACATTGACATACTACAAATATCATATACATATCACATACATATACAATACAAATCCGCTATCCAAATGCCTCTGTCTTAATATACAAGCATACCAAAGAAAACATAACTTTATTATCAGAGAAACTATTTTTTCTATTAATTATCCCTGTAGTGACTCCGATCTTATCAATTCTTAAAGTTCTCCGGGTATCGCTTATCTAAGTAAAACCTTATCTAATATAACTTCAAATTTAGGGTCTTACAGGGGCGAAGAAACACACAGACAGACAACGTGATACGGTTAGATCAAGTCGTCTTGATTATGTTCTTATATTATATTGGAAAGTATACCTCAATAGGTTGCAAAAAGTTCCCTTTCATTTAGAATAGCTACCGGGTCAGTTCTTTCACTATAATTTTTAAATAAAATTTGTACACATCTTATATTATTTATAAAGAAATTAAAATTTTTATTTATAAAAAAATAAAACCAGACTATTAGAAAAAATTAATTTCTGAACGAACTAAAAAAACTCTTTTGTACCTAACAATCTAAACTAAATTTTGTAAATTATTTCAAAGTGTAGACACAACACATTCAAGAACAAAAGCATTAAAACTTAAAACTGGCTACCTTCTTAAAAATTTTGGCATAATTTGACTGCACATTTTGACTTTAAGTCAAAATCTTTGACTACTTCTACGACTGACCAAACTTTTGCAACTAAATACTACCAACTGACGGCTTGCAATTTCCTGTCTGTTGTAATATGGCCCACTGCTGAATTTACCGCTTATTTATTTTATTCCATATTACACATACATATATTTATGTATAAACATACACTTTTACGCCATTATTAAAACCTACCAAAATTGTAAAATAACATTGTGTCAGAAAAATGAAATTAAATGTCTGTCCACACCCAAAATCAAACCACGCAATGGGTAAATATTTGAAAAATTTGCCTAATCAACACGAGTTTGCGGCAATTTACTCAATAGATAGATATAGATATTATATATAATAAATATGTTTCCCTGAGTGTGTGTGTGTGTGTTTGAATCAATGTGTTGAATATGTATATAACCCACATGTGAGCCAATCAACACGAGAAATCAAACATGCATGAACTTTTACTGTAAACATCAAACAGTCAGTCAGTCAGGCAGTCCAGTGATGGGAGGGGGGAATGGGAACGGAGACGGATATGGGAAGGATGCCATGTTTGCTGCCAAAAATAAACATGATTTTTTCATAAGGCAAACACAGAGTGTGCTACCAGAACCATTGCCAGTAACTGTCGCTTCGTCCTTTAGTTAGTCTGTCAGTCAGTTCATGGTTTTTTGTTGTTTACACAGAGAGCTAAAGGAAGGGAGAGAGAGAAAGAGAGGGGAATGGAGATATAGAGTTTATGCTTACCCAAACCCTGCGGCAAATGCACATTGACAAACTCCTTGAGTTGCGCCAACTCGAGACAATTCCACAATTGCAAATCCGAATAATAACCATGCGGATCAAGATTTTCACGTATTGTTGCATTGAACAGATGCACATCCTGTGGAATTATCGATAATCTAGAGCGTAACTCGTCTGGCCGGATTTGTTCAATGTCCACATCGTCGATGCGAATGTGGCCACTTGTCGTCTGCAATACACCGAATAGGGATAGGGCCAACGAGGATTTGCCACTGCCCGTGCGGCCACAGATGCCAATCTAAAAGATAGAAAAAAACAGAAAAATAAAAAATAATAAAAAAGACACTTGCAATAGAGTAGATACGATTGTCCGGAGGGGTAAAAAGGACTCCACCGTTCAGTGCGTCATCATTTGCAATTGAAATATGTCCGTTAACTGTGAAATTAAATTCAAATAAAAATTTGCTGACTCTTTTACAGACCAGCCAACTGCACTAGAGTTCTTCTACATGCATACACATGCATACATATATACCAATAGAGTTCAAATTGCCGTCTATAATCAGTTGGCACATCTGTTGGTATCCATATAGCCAACAATCAATCAATCAATCAATCAATATGTTGGATGCATCCAAGCCTAAGCCTATTATTGCTAAGCTAAAACGTTTTTAAACTGTTCAAAATGAACAAACTGAAATGCCAAAGCCGTAGCCAAATCAAGGCCTAAATATTCACTCATGATTTCATTCCTCATCCCCGATTCCCCAACCCCAACTCCCAATGTAGAGCACACTAAAATGACGGAAGCCATGGTGAAAATGCTGTTGTCAAAACACTTTTGCATATGCATGAGCTTTAAGCGTGGAAAAGGCAGGAAAAACAAGAAAACTGAAAATTGAATATAAACCCACAGAAAGTTTGTATACATGTCTGTATATGTATTTCTCTATTAGTTGTTTGCCACTTAATTCCGTTCAACAAAAAAAAAAAAAATCAAAAATGCAACAATTGGTGCAAATAATCGATATATGTATGTACATATTGAGTCTATACAAACTCTATAGAATACCTAACCCAACCATATACCTACATATATGTATGTACTTTATGCTAAAAACAATTGCCCAAATATAATAAGACGATTGTATAAAGGAAAAAATATATTTTTGATTGTCAAAGCAACATTTAAGCTTTTATACAATATTACCATATTTACTACTCTCTCTCCCTCTTAGTGTTCAAGCACCGCCTTCAACACCCCAAATGACTATATTATATAATTTTTATAAAATTACTTAAATAAATTGTGCGAAGTGAATATGCACTTGCCAAAGGTAAAAAAAAAAAAAAAAACTATAAACTGCCCTTAAAATACTTAACAATACAATCCTTGATTTATACCAAAAGTATTGTGTCGTAAATTGTTAAGTAAATTTTTAAAGATATATTAATACAGCAACGAATTCTTTTCAACTTTAATGCTTTATATTGTTTTCAGAAAATTCGTTGTAAAATCATAAGTTTTGATTTATCCAAAGATAAAAGGGTTTCAGCTAACTAAAGAAAAAAGTTTAACTGTTTGATTCATATTGTTTTATGCTCATAAAATAGCTTTTCTATAGTGGCTTGATACAAAGGGCAATAATCGAGGAATATTCTATTAAGGAGACCCGGTATCGATTTTTTTATTTTTACATATTATAAAAGTATAGTATTTTAAAAATATACTGTAAAAATTTGGTGGCGAAATTCATTCATCTTCATCAGCGAGGCACAATTTTTTAGAGAGGAGGATTTCAGCACCTTTTTTTGAATAAAAATACCAAATTTTTCTTATCTTAATTTTCATTTTTCTGTAGTTTATAAGTTATAAAATAAGAAAAAAAATTAAAACCATTACTCATTCCTTTAATATAAAAAATTTGTTTTGAAAATAGGTTAATTTTGAGGACGCTAAACCACCGGGTCCCCTTAAATTTTCATACTTCAATTTCAGAATTCAAGCATTTTGCGGTCGATAATCCACCTCAGTTTTGCTTCGTACAAAATTAAAGGACTTAAAAAATTTCTGTAATAAAAAGTTCAATACTTAATGTGCAATTAAAAAAGAAAATAAATTAACAAATGGAGAAAAATTTAGTTGTTTCTAATTAATAATAATTACAATCCTTTTTCAAATATGAGTCTTCATTTTGTGCAAAGTGTGCAAAGTCTTCACGAAATCGGTCCAAGAACTTTTGTAAAAGATGTAAAAGAATTAATTAAGAATAGCGCTAATGTATCAATTTTAAGTTATGGAATGGAATAATTCGATCAAATCGAAATCGAAATTTATAAACGATAGCTCGACAACTGATTTCCGATGGGTATATGGTTAGAAGGTATAAAAGAAAATCTAATTGATTCTACATGGCCAACTGCACTGCATTCTTTTTAAATGTTTTGACCGCTGTTTTCAAATTAAAATTATGTAAATATATTAATGCTTCGTTTTCGTTTAACAAATACAAAAAAACTGATAAAAAGTTTACCAATATTTTCCGCTTCCGTTGATCAACTGGAATCGATACCAAATTAAAAGTGATACAAGGGAATAAAAAAAGAACGTTTGCAAATATGTAATATTTCTGGTATGAGTAAAGAATAGATATTTATGAATAAACAAAAATGTTTTTCAAGCTATAAAAAGTTCCCTTTTTTGTAAACAAACCTCTTATTTACTTACAAAAATATTGCATATGCATATTTATATTCAAAACCACAAACTAATGTGAAAAAACCACCAGTTTTAAATTTAATTTTGGTTATTACGTAATTGTCGGAGTTAGCGGTCGATTCTCAATTACAATTTTTTATTTTATTGATTTTGTTTTTATATCGGGTTGTAATAAAAAAAAAAGTAAAGATAACCACTATTCAAACAGTCGGTTGACTTTAGTATTTTAATTTGTAAAATATAGTTTGATAAACTAATTTATGCAAGGGCTTTAAGGGGCTTATATAAATTCCAGTTCTCAATTATTTTATAAAAGTTGGCTTATTTGTGAGTTCCTTTAGGCTTAGCTTAGATTTTCACAGAATGTTAATTCAAAAATAATAAAGAATGGTTGTGGTCCTGATACTATCAATTATTGAAACCACCGAGAACTATTTTTTAAGCAAAAATATTTAGTTTAAAGACCATAGAAATCTGAAATCTAAAGAAGAATTTTTTCGAATCCTCAAAATTACTTAACAAAGTATAAGTAATGTTAGTAAAATCGAGTAATCTTTAAAGAAGAGACAATTTTTAAGTATTTTTATGAATGCATATTAGAACGGTTTGACGCCTGTAGAATTTTTCAATTAAACTACTTTTCAGTTAAATAATCAATCAGTAAAATATGAATAATTAAAAATATTTTGTAGAGTATTTTCCTGTCCCTTTTTTAACGCATATTTCATTTCACTTTTCATTGACAATTTAAAAATGTTATTGCAAAGAAAATAAGAAATGAATTTGGAATTTAAACTTTAATTCGTTTCTGTTTGCAATTCACAATAGAAATTTATGTATCAAATATTGATTTGCTGCATGAGTTTCCATGTTTATTTTGTCGATTTGTTAAATTGCAAACAATTTAGAAATTTATTGTCAATTTTTAAATATATGTATATTTTTTAAGCCATTTCTTTTGGTCATTGATCTAACTTGATTTATTTATCAAAAATGAAACAGACTTTAATTTATAAATAAATAAATTTTGCACACATTTTCGTGATTTATCACACTTTTTATTCGCCTCATTAAATTGAAATAAATATATCATACATGTGAAATATTTTCAATACTTTTAAATTTGTGATACACTTTTTATACTTTAGCGAAACTAAAATTTCTTCAACTTGGCTATATTTCACTATCGGGGTCTCCTTTTCGTATATTACATATTTGCCCTGCCATTCAAACTTCAAAAACCTATCAATTTTGTTTACAACTACTTTAGAAAATTTACAATATTTGCTGGTAAAAGTAAAAAGAAAAGGGAAAAAACCAAAACGAAAGCAGAAGGCAAAAAGCACAAGCCAAAGCAATGATGGTAAAAACTAACCATTCTGTCTCATTCTCTTTTTTTCTCTCTCTTTCTCTCTCTCTCTGTCGCTTTCTCCCTGTGCGCACTTTACCATAATGATGATGGACAGTTCTATATGTATGGACATGAGCGGACTAACAATATAGAAGGCTAAAAGGGTTCCAGAAATGAAATTGCTAAATCACTAGAAACTATGATATTCAGTTCACAACGTTGCTCTTTTATTTCAAACTTTGCCTGAGAAGATTTCAAAAATTTTTATTTAATATAAAATTTTGTTTATTTAGAATTTTGTTTTGCATCACTTTAAACCCTGCAAAGATTTTCATTGACATACATATACATTTCTATATACATATTTACTATTTGTTTACTATATATACATATGTATATATATATTAAATATTTAATGGTTGTTGCCTAATATTGAGCTTTTGATAATATTGCAGATGATTCTCAATTTATTTAATAAAATGATCTTACATTATTCAGAATATTCTTTATTTATCTTTTAAAGATCTTTCGGTTTCGAACTCCTTAAAAACTGCTTAACTCTTTTTACATTTCGGACTTTCTAAGTTTCCTATGAAGTTTGTTTTAAATTTCAGCAAATAAAAATATCTTCAATTTTATCTATGTTTAGCCCTCATCAGTAACATATTCTTACTGATTCAGTGAGATGTTTAAATTTGATGATTTAGCCGACAAAAAACCAATAAAATAAGTCTTATACGAGAATTTTTTGCTACTGTAAACATATTTTCATGTTTTTTCAAGAATATAAGTTATTAAATTGGTATATTAAAATGCAAATTTTAATCTCGCTGTTAATACGGACCAAGACCATAAATTTACAAATCTTTCTAAGGAAATGGAACTTAAACGCCCCCGTAAGTTGAACACATACGCTTAATCCTAACCTGTGCATAGATGGTTCAATGTACAAACAAATAGACATATAGTATATATATATATAGTAAGTGTATGTATGTATATATATAACATGTTATATATAGTATTTCATCGTTTGGTGTTATTTGCAGACTTTTCATTCCGCTGCTTGTTGACTTTTTTTTATGTTGTCTGGCCAAGTCAAGCCCGGTTAGGTTAGACTTGGGCATTGGCTTTGGTTAGTTTGCGGCTAAAGTGCATTTTCCAACCACTCCGATTGAGATACCATTGCCCTTCCCAAGGACTTTAACTATGTACATTTGCTATGCATTGGTCACAGTTTGTTAGGCTAAAGGTCTGTCTGGATGTCTCTATGGTATATCCACAGTCTTGATGTGATTTTATTTATTGCTTGACATTTTTGCCAGATTATTTACAGTATTGGCTACAGCCGGCCGACCACTGTCTGAAAGGGAAACAATTGTTTGTTTTTTTTAAACCACTCACCCGTTGACCCGCTGGTATGTTCAATGTTAGATTACTGATAACCGTTTGCCTTTGTCCTTCATAACGCAGGCTGACATTTTCGAAACTGATGTCTCCGCGTTGTGGCCAGGAAATCGGTACACTTTGGTCTGGTATATGGAAAAACAAAAGGAATGGGATGTATGTATATAATATGAAAATATTTCAGTATATAATTTAATATCAAATCAACAATGCATGAAAATTTCAACCTTTTAAAATTTATGTTCGCCCACAAAGTGTCAGTTGGAAAATGTTTGCCAAAGAACAAACAAACAAACAAAAAACAAAAGTGAAAACGAACATAAAAAAAAAAAACTGAAACTGATGTGGGCACAAAAACTGACTGGGAGTTAATGAGTAGGGTTTTGGCCAACCAGCGAATAGGCCACAGTTTTAGGACCAGGCCTATGAGAGGCAGCTGACATTTGCAAACACAAAACGATAAGTTAGTTTTATCTAACGATTTGTTGGTATTTAATTCAAGTTTTAAATTATGGGGGCGAGATGATAGCAAAAACATAATTGAATTAGCAAATAGTAATTCGGCATGAGAATGGGATAAATAGTTATCTTCAAATTGGAATTATTATCTTAAAATTAACTTAGAACAAAGATAATTCAAAGTTGGCATAATTCTTTCTATGTAAATTCAGAGATGTGGAATTTCCAAAAAGGATTTTTGACAAGAGAAATAATAAGATGCGATTTAAGAATAACTTAATTTCAAATTGAAATAGAACCAATCCCTAAAAAGGTAGTCAACAACATAAAGCTAACTTCATATCCAATAGGAGCAGCCAATAAAAATTTGTATATTTAACCATTTCGCAGTCTAAGGAAGAAGATTGTTAAAGCTTAGTCTTCTTATTCAGGAAATTTCAACTATAACAAATGCTTATTAAATATTCTAAGACTGTGAACAGTAATGCAAACCTTAACTAATTTTGTCTATTGAACCATTTGAAAATATATTATATATATACTTAATAAAGCAAATTTTATGATCGTAAACAATTTAAAGAAAAGCTTTTATTACAATCGTATGAAATTAAATAAATGAATGAAATATTATGTTTATTAAGTAAAAAATTGAATAATAACAAATATATATTTTTGATGGTAAGCAATAGTTTGATCTTAAATGGTTTCCGAACACTCGATTTTGATTTATATTTAAGGTTTTGAGTTATTACTACAAATAGGATTTTAAAGGATCACAAATCATTTCTTTTGAACAAGTTGAAACTATTCCAAAATTACAAATATATATTAAGATTAAAATGAACAAATTAATCAATTAAAAGAAAACTAAACAACAAATGAGGAAAAATAAGTACATCCTTCACCGTCTAGACTTAGTACAATAGTATAGGACACACTATGTAAATATTGTTCAGATAGAGGCTACCTGGTTTCTAATAATCATTAATTAAGGCTTCCAACACTGATACAATCGATAAAAAGTATAATCTCTACACAAATGTGTATTATCATATTACTCTTATTTACTTTTTATTTAAAGATTTTAGTCCTAATTCATTGTTGGCTTTCGATCTCAACACAATTGCAGGCTTCAACTACTTAAATTGTACTTTAGTGTATTTTCATGCCAATAAAAGATATATTACCGGAAAGTAAGTGTTTAGTAAGTATAAGCCGCATAATAGTAATGATCAAACCGTAAAAGGGAAACTTCATATTAAGTGCCATAACTTTTTGCCGGGCATAAAAGTGTCGGCTATAAGTCAACTGTCATAAATCAATTGGTAATCAATGGGCCGTATAAATGCCTTAAGGCTAATTGAAGGCCAAGAGTTACACATACCAACACTTACTTCTATATATGTATGTAGGTGTGTATATATAAGCTATGTATATATATATTTACTTGTGTACTTACAGGATTTCAGTTGCCGGTGGTGTTGTCGCCTCTTTGCTGGCTCATTTGCCAGGGAGGCGACCTTGTCACCAACTGCTGCCATTTTCTTATCTTTAATCACCGACATCTTTGTCGTCGTCGCCTGCTGCAACTTGTCAACAACTGTCGCCGTGTGGAAGTTTAAGTGATTGCCGTCGCCGGCTGCATTGCCTGCATTTAATTTATCAGCGTCTCTAGGTCCTTTGCCCTGTTGTAGAGCTACATGCTCACCCTGAATCACTCCCGCTCCATCTTCATCAACATCAACGGCAGCTGACGTTGCGCCTGGATAAACTTTGTCACAGGCAGTCGTCGACATGGACGTAGATGTGGACAAGGACGACCTATCGACTTCATTGCTGTTGCTGATTTCCACAGGCATCTCCTGCTCCTGCTCCAGCTCCAACTCTGTAACCGGCTCTTGGGCATAGTGGGCAATACGTTCGACCGAGCCCGCATACATCTCCATATCGGCCAAAAGTTTTACAACCCAATTAAGGTAAATCGGCACCAACAACGTGTAGTTTATGGCCAAACCGACAAGTGATGGTGTTGGTGTCAGTTCCTTGCTCGAGGCTGAGGCTGCATTTGAGTCTGCCAAGCTTTTATTGATGGCATAAGTTCCTGATGTAGCAGCAGCAGCAGCCACTTCCCTGGCATAGTTGCTGCAACTAAGGCTTGCCGTTACCAGTGCCGTCACAATGGCCACAAAAACAATGCATCCACCCAGGTAATCCTGCAAAGAAAGAGAAAGAAAGAGTTGTCATAGAAAGGGTCGGAATGGGCTTGTTAGTGTTGCTCTTTTGGTTAAGGGTTTTTTTTTTTTTTTGCTTTCTTCCACATGACTTTTTAATCAGTCCACGTGTGCGTCTAAGCGGGTGCCATGCCACATTGCCGCCGACTTTTTGTGTGTTTTTAGTTGTTGTTGTTGTTTCCCTTCCAAGTTTTTCCCATTCCCCCTTCCTTTTTTTTTTATTTGGCCCTTTGGTCTTAATGAAACTTTTCCAGGGCTGATGCCAAACCACAATTGAAAAGTTTTGTTCTTTGCTTTTCTTTTCGTTTCGTTTTTCTTTTTTTTCTTTTCGGGTTTTTGTTGTAAGCAGCTTTCCAAAGGCATGTGAATGGGTGGGGAAGAGTGCAAAAGCTGTTGCACATTTCACTTATGGCAAGCTTTACTCTTCTTTCTTTTTGTTGTGCAGGGAGTTAACTTGTCGATAACTTGTTTTAAGGTATTTGCTTGGTGCTTTCTCATCATCAGTCAATTCAGACATACAAATTAAGAATAATAAATTTAATAGAAAATAGCTTTAACTTTCTAATCGAAATATGGTATACCCAAGGCAGAGTAAATTTAAAGAGAGTGATTATATAGATAGGTTATTAAATGATTGTTGGAAATTTTATCAAATATAAAAAAATAAATAAAATGAAGTAAGCAAGTCGTCCCTGCCGACATTGAGTATACCCTGTACCAACTAGTTATATTAAATAAAGATCGGCATCAACTTAATTTAAAATTCCTTTTAACATGCAGCAGCAGCTACCGCATGCTATCTCGCTCACTCTTGACAGCTATTCAGTTCAAAATTCACATTCGTATATCTTCGATATTCATTGTACGATTTCGACTAAATTTGGTCAGATGATGCATTTTGGCCACATTGTTGGGTGTGCCAAATAAGAATGTGATTTCTTTAAAACTTCTCTAGTAATTCATTTTTTCTAAATTGCGGTTGCGGAAGTGGGCGTGGTAAAAATTTTAAACTATCTTAATTTGCGTAGGCACTAAACAAAAGTTCGAACACCCTCGAAATCGCAATCAATTCAAAACGAAATTTCCTTTCACATGCAGCAGCAGCGAACGCATGCTATCTCGCTCTTTGTGGGCGTGAATGGGCAAAAATTTGAAACAAACTTGATCTGCCTAGGCATAAGACATAAGGATGTTCACACCAAATTTGGTAGCTCTAGCTATTATAGTCTCCGTGATCTAGGTGTTCATACGGACGGACGGACAGACGGACAGACGGACATGTCTCAATCGACTCGGCTATTGATGCTGATCAAGAATATATATACTTTATGGGGTCGGAAACGCTTCCTTCTGCCTGTTACATAAATTTTAGCGACTTTAATATACCCTTTACCCTATGGGTACAGGGTATAAAAAAACGTTATCAACATACTTTAAATACTGAGTGAAATTGATGCCTTAACTTTACCTTCAAATAATTAAAAGAAAATATTTATATGAATTTGCCTTTGCTTTGATTTAAGCCTTTCAATTTACTACTCATAAATGTTCTTTTATGAATGCGAACAAATGAATAGAATTTAGTGAGTATTTTTGGTTTTTTCAATTAGTTGTTTCAATCTATTTTTTATATTTTCTTAATTTCTACCCTCTATTTGGGCAATTTTAGAAATTTCATGTTTAGAAAGTCCTCGTGGAAAACAAGGAGCAGAATGTTTTGGGATAGTTATTTAAATGTAAGTGCTTGTTTTTGGATTCAATTGAACTTAATCTACATAGACTAAATATACTTTTATCCAATTTGCTTGCTATGGTATCAAACTAGAAATATTTTCACAATTCTTTTCTTTTGGCGTTTTTCAATTCTTTCTGATAAAGGAAACCACAACTAAAGATGCCAAAGTGGTTCTGCTTTCCAATACATCAATCGCATTAACTTCGTTATAGAACTATGATTAAAAACAAAAGAACCACCGCAATTGTTCACCCTTAGTAGCTGTTAGAAGACCGCAGCAATAAAACAAGCAAATTTGCAAACCTTTACCACATTTTGCACACGTCAACACAATATGTACCAATTTGCACACAATCAATTGGACACTTAAAACCCATAACAGATACTCGAACAATGTAAACTATACCCAGGAATGTGAATGGAAACCGTTGCACCAATCAGACGACGTGTCCATACGCACACGCCCATCGAGCAGGCGAACAGGCAGACAGACAGAGAGACAGACTTTACCTGATGCCAAAGCTTGAAATGAACCCATTCCATTGCATTGACGCCAAGTGCTTCCGCTCCTACTACTACTGCTCCTGCTCCTGTTTTAGAGTCTCCTCACAACCAAAATGCCAATTGAATTCAAATGCATACACACATAGCAAACTTTACAGAAATCAAATGTGCATAACTGGCATATTGACTAGCCACAAGAGAGTTGACCAACAGTCTGGCCAACAGATGGACAGACATACCAAGAGATGGTCAAAGGATACTTACCAATGATATGCCCAGCCAGCGATTACTCGTATTCAATATGGTAAATGCAATTGTGTTCGCCTCGAGACGTTTGAAGAGTATCTCGGTAAAACGTGCCTGCTGATTGTATGCCCGAATTGTGGTCACACCTTGTATTGTCTCCGAAAGATGTGATATGACCGGTGAGTTTGTTGAATTCTCAATGCGTTGCAATTCCCTGGAAATGTATAATTTAAAATAATCGATAAGTAAATAAGCAAATAGTAGAAATAGTATAACAATAAATACGAGTACACATATGTATGTATTTAGTTTGGTCAGTTTATTGCTAAATGTGCTTGCTGCGGACTTAATTAAAGTAAGTAAAAACTTGAATTTAAGGAATGCTTTTTGTCATATTAAAATGAAAGGATTTGTGGTACAAATCAATAATTGAAAATTGCTTTGTCTTTTGATTAAATTTAGTTTAAATGGGAAATAGTTAATTGTTAAAGAGAGCCACTAGTTTTTTTTTAATATAAAAATGGTCTTTCTTTATGTCTTTGTCAAACAAAGCAGCTCTAAGGCAAAGATTTTTGGAATTTATAATATGTAATCTAAATTGACTATTTCACAGCATACTTTTAGGATTTCCAGTGGAAATCCAGTTTTAAACTACGTACGTACAATAAATAGTACATACAAACTAATACATATACATACAAACAAACTTATATATACAAACTAATACTAAGCATAGAATATTTCAATCTTTAGAATGCTCCTTGCTCTTTCTTTATGGATTCATTACACTCGTCTTAAAATACAGGAAGAAAAATTGAGCCACTCAATAAAGATAAAAAGCTTGAGGCAGATTGGATTATCGGAAATAGATTTTCTCTATAATCAACTCTTTTTCTTAGTTACAAATAGAAGGCCAATCTAACATGGAATTGGCATGCCAGACATGAGAACTCTCTTGTAAATAGAACAATAGATTGGATCTCCAAGTCGCGTTTGTAACATGTTAGATTGGACTTTATTATAAATTTACCTAAGGAATTTGCTTTAAGACATACAATATACATACAAGTACAATAAAACAGGAAGTAAGCCCTACAGCGAAATTAAACTGATGTATATTAAAATTTTAAGTTTGCTGCTTATGTATAAAATATTAAACTCTATTGATAAGTCAAAATTGCAAGCAAATGCAGAACAACAATATAATATGCAAAATTTAACTATTTTTCTTTTGTATCGCTCAATAAAGTTCTTTAACTTTAATTTAGAAGTTTCCACTAGTTTCAATTGCAAGAATATATAAATACTAAAACATTTTGAAGCTTGATTGCTTTGATTACTTATATCATTAAAATTAAACGAAGCAAACAGTAAAAAACAATATATTTACATTTTACAAGTTCCATAATGTATCAAAAACCCCACCACTTTCTTTCCCTTAGAATATTTATAGATTTATAGATTTTTAAAACACTCTTTATATAAACGTAAGTAAATGTGTATTGTTAACTTTATCATAGATATATTTAAACTTGTTTTGAGTATTTAAGGAGCACAAAAGCAAAGGAGGCTTCAATGGACAAAACTTTTCTTTCTGAATACTTTAAATGCTTTTGTGACTTGATCAATTAATGAAGTTTTTCAAAAAAAAAAAGAAGAAAAAACCGTAAAACTGTAGTTTATTTAGACAGTAGATGTCAGAATATTTTATCACACAGCAAGCACAAATGTTCGAATTTCTATACAGTTTAAGTAAAAATGTTATCTAACTACAAGAGTATTGTTCTTTAAATACTTTGCTCTTTAAACTTATCCCATCTCACGCTGTCGGCCAGGCACATCATGGACCATTCGCTTCGCCCCTTTCTGTCAAAATTGTTGTAAACTTTTGCAAAACTGAAAATATGCTTGAAAGACAATTATAAGCCACAAGTAGATAGGAATCTGCTAATAGTCCTTTTCGCAATAGAAGGAAGCCGACAGAAGAAGGAGAACGAATGGGCTAAAGAAAGGGTGACAGCGAGAATAAGGGGATAAGGAGCAAACTTAACTTCCAAGTTAATGCCGAGCTCAATTCTGTCCGACTAGCAAAATTCAAAATGCGAAAATCTTTTGTTGCCGTTTTTGTAGCGTACACAAATATACTGACAACAATAACCAGAAAACTGTAGTTATGGGCAAGTTTAACAGTTGTTGGTCACAAAACTTCTACCGCTCTTCAGTCTCAAACTTTGCGTTACAAAAATTTGTCCAAAAAGTGAGAAATTAAGCCACAAAACAACATTTCTATAGCATTTATATAAAAGATTAACGATTTCAATACAATTAGTTCTATATAACTAAATTTTAACTTACCTGGCCGAACACCTGTAGAACTTTTGTATAACATAATAGGCACCACAAATGGGCAGGGTTAGGGCCAAAAACCAGGGCGTAATGCTCACATTTATCAAGATGGCGCACAGGCAGAGCAACGTGAATTGTAGTAAACGTTGACTGGTTGCCGCGATTTTCTGTAAATGAAAATATATAGATGCTATATATGAGCGACAATATGGACAAATGGTTTGTGGTGGGAGAGCAAAAAAAAAAAACGAATGTGGGCCTAGGAGATAAATAGAGTTCCATTGCAGCTTTTTCGGTTGACATTTTTAAATGACTTTTGCTTGTTTGTGGCCAAATTGACAAATGACTAAATTTGTTGCATGTCATTCCCCTCGTTGTGGTTGTTGCCAAACAACATAGAGCACAAAATTAGAAGGGGCGTGGCAATTATGGAAAACGTGTGAGGTACTGATAAATGTGTGCCCACATTAACTCTCAGCTAGCAATGTTTCATAATCAAATTTTTGGGTTATGAAATTGGCCTAGGAACAATTTTCTAAAGTGCATAATAATTGTAGATTTGTTTTAGGCTCTTAAGCTAATACCAACTATTGTAATATCTGCTCTGAAGCATTAACTAACAATTGACTAATTAAATTGCATAACTATTGAAATTGAAATTTAAATACAGCTGAATCGTAATTAAAACTGAATCCTAGCTTTAAGTTTCACTTAACTTTAAAAGGCGTTTCAGAAATATAAGCAGGATCATTGAGAAAGTAACAATGCAAATAATAATTAACTGTTATTTGGTGCAATAATAACATTGCATTAACTGAACAATAGCTTCATTGTAAACTTCAACAAAAAAAAGTCATTTTAAAAACTAACACAAAAGTTACATACATAAGACGGAATAAGTTAATAAGGAACCAAATTGTAAGTATATAATGACTTCATGTAAATACACTAAAATAAAAGATAAAAAAATATACTTTCCACAGAAGCAAACGTGAAAATGTATAAATATATCGTAATGCTTTCTAATAATAAAATTTTAATTTGTTCAATCTCTTTGTAGTTCTTAAATTTATTTTACTTTTATCCATATTTTGCCATCTTATATCAAATGGTATAGAAAAAGTGTCTTAAGGAACACATTTTGCTACACAAACAAAAATCACCTAAAAATAACAATGTTTAATTCAATTAACAAGTCAAATTTATATCCACAAACAATTTTTTTTAAATATGTCCAAGCTAAACAAAATACTTGAATACAAACAAAGGCAGTGGATTGAGACATTTGTGTTAAATTTGGTTATTTCTGTAATTAAAACTGTTTCAAATATTGATTTGCAACCTTTGCAACATTGATTCGTGAGTTGTGTTAAGTAAAGAACTAAAAGGTTTAAGTTCTATTGATTTATTAATCATAAACAATTGTGAGCATAAGCAAATCGGAGCATCGATCAATCCACTACTAAAGTGCACATCAGCTTGGGCGAGCATTTTAATTTTAAAAAACATTTATTTTTGTTGCTATTAAGGTAACAAGTATTACTTGATATTCCACAGCTTTCTGTCTTATGGTACAAGAATAATGGGCGTACAATATAAAAGAGCAATTCAAAAGACCCAACCAACTACAAATGAAACACTTACCAATCACTCTAGTCTGCCAATGAATCAAAGTAAAATCTTTAATCAACTCAATCACAAGAATACATGTGTCAAACTTTGCCATCACAGAGTTAGTCAACATTGAAATTTATTATTGTGAAAGAAAATGGAAAACTAAGTATTTTAAAAATGGAGGGTTGCAATAGCAAATAGTGTCAACAAACTCATATATCACATAGTCAAAAAATTTCGGTGCATAATGCGTGTTTATCAGGTTGAAATCTAAGCCCGGGTAAAACCAATCAGCAAGTGGCAAAAAAAAAAAAAAAAAAACAACCAACAACTGGCAGCTAACAATGGAACACAAAGGAGGGGTTGTAAGGGGAATGGAAAAATAAACTGCAGTGGCAATGGCAATGTTCTCATATATTTTATGAGCCAAACAACAATAACAACAACAACATGAACAAATCTTACCTTATCAATGATCGCCATATCGTTGCTGAAACGGTTCACAATACGTCCGAGCGGTGTCACTTGAAAAAAATGCAACGTTTTATGCAAAATCGTTTGCAAAAGTTTATCGTGCAAATTACGACGAGCATTACAGCCGGCCCATTGTCCGGCCGGTGTTGATATCATGGCCATTATAATGCAAACACACGAAATTGTTGCATACATGCGAAAATAGTACGTGACTTCGTGGTTTGAGTTTGGGCTTGAATGCAAGTGCTCATCCTGATTCTGATTCTGGTTCTGGTCATGGTTGTGCTTGTGCTCGTGTTGCTCCTGTACATGGTCACTCCAATGTTGCAGCCAAACGTCCGTGTAGACACGCAAACATTGCCAAATTAGTGCGGTGATAAAAAAGACAATGATTATGGGCAGTCCGGAGGCACGCATATAAAGCAGATATATGTGATGTGATATTTTTCCATATTTGCGTTCAGCGTCCATTGTGGGTGTTATTGTTGCTGGTAGACCAGGTGCTGCTGCTGCTGCTGTTGCTTCTACTGCTGCTGGTGCTGCTGCTGCTGCTGCGGGCAATGCTGCTTCTGAAGGTCCTGACCAATGTGACTTCTGTTGATCACTCAGCACCTCGGATTGGCAAGGGGTTGTCACGTCTGCCATGTCAGTGCCATCGGCGGCTTGTGTTTCCGTTTTACTATTCATGTTGCTGTTGTCACCATTGTTGTTTGTGATGTTGCTATTATTGCAGTCGTTTGTTGCCAACGCTGCGGATGAGACAAAAAAAAGTCATTCGTAAATAAATGCAAATAAGAAACACATTAATATAAAGCTAAAGAACGTGATGGTAGCCATAATGTTCGCAGAAAGACTATAGTATAAAGGACCAAAGAACAAAGGTTGAAATTCGAAAAGAGATTTTACACAAGAAATAATTTAAGCAATCAATAAAAATGATGTTAAGTTTTGAATCGTATTTGCAGGCAGTAATTAAATAGCCCAATTTTTGGAATTTATTATTAAGTAATAACTTTTTTACTACGATATCTGGCTAGGATTGACAGTTATGGAATTTTTCGGTTTTCAAAATTTTTAGCGGAATCCAAGGATATTATGAGCAAAACGAGGCAGTTATCAGTATGGTAATCTAAGTCTAAATAAAAGTTTTCTAACTAAAAAAATATCACATATTTATACCAGAAGCAGGCATAAATACTTTCAAAGATACTTTCAAAGTTCATACTTTCCAAGATATACAAAATGTTTCAATTAACCATAGAATATAATGAACTGCTATATACAATAGTTATTTTAATTATTAAGCTTTACTTAGTTTAACTCACTGTAATATAGTTAATTTGGTTCTTAAGTTTTATTCCAATAGTTGTGAAATGAATTTAGTTAATTTTTTTAGTTCATCAAGTAGTTATGTCTTAAATTTATTGCTGAATATTAGCGAAAAACTTTCAAATTGTTTTTCGAGACCAGAAAAATAATGTTGTTTGTATAAAAGACCACTTTCAATTGTTAACTTGACCACTATAAATGACAATTGTGTACCAGTTAAAACGAAATGGTAACCATGAATGGGTACCAATGGAGGTCGTGAGAGTGACGAGTAAAATATTGTTACATTTTGTTTTTTTTTTCTTTTTATATCGATTGAAGCGTTCTTGGCCCACATCTCTATTTGGCAATTGTATCTTTTCTGCTGTTGTTTGTATCAATAAAAATTCAATTTTATATGCACACAGAACAAACCAGCAAAAGAAAAAAAAAAAAAAAAGAATTGGAAAAAAACAAAACAAAATAAAAGGGTAGTATAACCTTCTGCAATTCCATTTTTCGCATTGTCTTTGTAGCCCTTCAATTTCAGTTATTTCATTTTACCATATATGCAACATGTTGCAATCAGCATTCACCTGCCACGAAATTGTGGTAAATGGAAGCATTTTTGGATAAATGATAAAAGCCAAAGACTACATTTTCATTAATATATAAAAGCAAAAATCTGAAAATTGTGAAATTAATTTAGTTGATTTATTTAATTAAAATGTCATTTACAAATTGGTTTCTGTTAACAGAAAACGAAATAACAATAAATAACCGAATGCAAATTTATCACAGTTTTCTTATTTAATTTCAATCTAATTCAATTTTCAATAAAAATTTACTTTTTTGAGATTTCTGGCAAAATAATTGGTATATCGAAGAAGAGAACGACTTTACCCTGTGATTTGCGAGTGACTTTGTGTGGCACTCAGCCAGCTGATTAAATTGAAAGTTTTCACTTTGACGACACTCGGCGACGACTTGTCAGCCAAATATTGACAACGAGTAGATAGATCAATGCATTAAGTTAAGCAAAAGTTTTTCTGCCTTACAAACTTGCCACACTCTATCCTTAGCTTAACAGAGGGGCACTAGACGCTACAAAGGGGTTTGGGGAAATTGGAGACATAGACTAGGTCGTTCCAGCCTGGGAGAATAAACTTTTAAAATCAAAGTTGATTTAAGTTTTTCACCGAACGCACACGCTCAGACACATATACACACACATGGCATACCCAAATATACTGATAAATATACCAATATTTTGTTTGCAACGTCTTGCCGTATATTTATGGTGCAGTTTTTCCGCCACCAGGGAAATAAATTTGCAACTAATCAATATTCATTACACAGAACCAAAGTCGGAGCCGGAGTCAGGCAAAGACTTGGGCAATTAAGCAAACTGTGTTGCATTCTTTTGCGTTTATTGATAGCCAAAGCAGGCAATCCTTTAGATTGCAGTTGCAAGGAGGAAATGTGTCGGCTTTTTAATTAGCCAAGATGCAAATAAGTCACTCAAGTGATATTAAGGGCGGATTGTATTGATTGGAAAATATACAAAGAGTTAAAGTTAGAAAGAGAAAGGCAATAAATTTAATATTTTTAAACTAACAGATTTGATATATGACTCTGGGGTTATTTATAAAGATGAAATGAAAAAGATGGCCCAAAATAATAAAAAAAAATTTAATTCTTCTTTTCGATGCTTACATAAAGTTAATCATTTGTGGTTAAATGTAAAAAGGAAATATTAGCTTTAGAATACATTTAATTTGATTGATTCTAGTTAATAATAGTTATTGCTTCCATTAAAATAGTTTAAGAAAATCATTAACTGATCAATTGTTTCTTTCTTTTTGATATAATTTCATAAATTTTGTTTGTATTATAAAATAAAAAGTTGTCCATTTCTTAGTCCAATAATTTTAAAAGGCTTATTGAAAAAGAAACCATTACTGTAAATTTTTAGATAGTTTCTCAGTTTCAAGTCGGTTTGTTGAAAGCTAAAACACTTCCCAGCTAAGAACGAATCGATAAAATTCTAAATCACATTGTTTAGCACCTTCTGGGTAATTTAAAGAAGTTTATCTTTTCAAGATGAAACAAATCCAATAGCCAAGGTTTAACTCTTGAGTGAGAAACAAGATACTTTAGATCTCATGAAAACATATCTTTGTTAACACTTGCTCTTACTTAATATGATAATCCATAGTCTGAACACTTATACATGTATATGGTCTTGTTTGCCACTGCTGCGCTACTGTTTGTTTGCCTTGTTTTTAATAAAGAAATCACGCATACGCACTGTCTGGCTGGCCATCGATTGGCTTGGCCCATATTGCGGCAAAGAACTTTCCATGCATACAAATGGCAAAACTTTATCCAGCCAACGGATAGGGGAAAAAATGAAAAGGAAAATGCCACTGCATAACTTACATTTGGTTGAGGTTTCCGCCACAGACGACACAATGTGCAGCTTTCCATCCGTTTGCAACTCACTGGGCGTTTGTAAATCGGTTGAAGATGGACTGGTGATATCAACTGCGGTTGTAGATGCCACTGAACTAAGTTCAATGCTGGGTAAAAGAGCTGCAGCAGCACTGGACTCCTCCGAAATGCTTCTGCAAGGGATAATTTTAATTACATTAACCTGGCAGCAACCTTTAGTTAAAACAAACTACTCACAGAATCGAATTGGTGGCACTGAGTGGGCGATGGTGATGCTTGGGTTTATTGGAACGACGCATAGACATGCGTCGCAAAAACTGTTGAAAACTTCCGCGAATATGCGAAGCTTCTGTGTCTGCGTGGTCTTCATCGTCAGTCTCGGCTTCACGTTGTGCATCATCAGCAATTACCTCAATGGCCACCGGGCTCACTTCCATGGCTGGTGGTGATGAGGCGTTTCGTGTCACTGGTTGATGCTGTGGCACTCTCTGCGGCGGTTGCCAAGACTGCACACGCATTGGTTCTGTATCGAGCCCATCTCCGGGTCCTGCGGCACAGCTGTCTGCATAACTGCTACAACTGGCGGTCAGAACACTACGACGCAAGAGATCACCACTATTCGCACTCGAGGACGACGTTGCTGTGGTCGTACTAAGGCCGCTCAATCGATGCCATGAATTCGTTGTTGCCCTGGCTGTGCTACCGCGTCGATGAAGTGTTGACGACCTGCGACGCGGTCGCATAATAACATCATCCGCCTGACACTCATCAATTGGCAAGGGGACATCGTAGATAAGATGCCGGGAGCCATAGACGCTGGAACGTTTCCGTTGTAGCTTAAAGCTACCGCTACCATGTTGTAGCCCACAAGCAATGCTGCTGGACAACGACTAAAAAAACACAAAAAATTAAAAACTCGTTGTATTTTAATGCTGAATATTCACCATTTTCTATCCGTTTTTTTTTTTTTTTTCGGTAAATACACTTACCGCTGGTAACTCATCGTCTTCCTCATCTTCATTGACAATGGCGTCGGCTTGTATATTATTAACTGAGATGGACACACTGCCATCTGGCGCCTCTATATCCGAGCCTGGGCCACCACCTACAGCACCGCCACCCGCATCCGATGTTATCGAAATTGAACGCTGCAATCCCAATTTGCTGATATTTTTAAATAGTTTCCAACGTTCACGTGCCGTCCTCTCCTCTTGACTGTGTGTTTGTATATTTTGAGTGGGGTAGAGGATGCAATGAAAAAAATTTAATAAAGCAATTTAAACATTCAAGGTAGTGTATCATTTGTTTAATTTTAATGAAAAAGCAGTGGAAAATATTAATAACCTGAGTTTCATCAAATATATGAAGACAAATGAACACTTTTCAATATACAATTTAAAAATTTAACTTAAAAATATTTCAATATTTTAAAAGTTCTTTTTATGGAGTTTTCCAGTGCGATGACAATTTATTAATTATTAATTTTAGATAGATAAAGGATAGGTCAACAGAAGGTAGCAAATAAACCACTTCATACCATCTCAGTTCAGATAGAAGGGCACATAACCGCAAATTTCTTTGGTCAGGTTTAAATTAAAAGATTTTTTAATAAGTTTAGTGGCAATTCAAGTGTATGTAGTTGTGACTTGGGGTAGTTCTTAGCAGTCTTTTTTCTTTTTTTTTTTTTCATTGTCTACAGAAAATGAAAAACCACGCTAAGTGAATAAATAAATTTTAATTAATTACATTTCTAATCCGATCAATCCGATGATCTTGTTGGCACATAGCCCTCTAAAATACGATTATTTCAGTGGTGTAGTGGGAGGCAATTATATTCAAGTACAGGGGAACTGAGTTCGAATCATGCCTGGGGAGATATTTTTAGACCTACTTATTTTATTGGTTTTTTTTTCTTTTTATTATTATTTTTTTTTTACTTAATTTTATTTTTAAATGTGCACCATTAAAACTAAACGAAACACATTTAATCAATATCGTTTGAAAATCTAGAATATCTTTTGCACATATGTAAATAAACTACAAATTTTGATTTTGTTTATTAAAAAAAAAACTATTTACCAACAGAATTTTCTTCTTTGCAAAGATTTTTCACCTTACAAATTCTTTGCAAAGTTCTAATAGATTAAATATATTTTTTTTTTTTTTGGTTTAAAAAAAGTTTCAACATTTGCCCATGCCTAAATTGAATCTTTGGCACGAACACAACGTGAGTCAGGATGGCCGAGTGGTCTAAGGCGCTGCGTTCAGGTCGCAGTCTACTCTGTAGGCGTGGGTTCGAATCCCACTTCTGACAAGAAATTTTTTTATGTGATAATTATTTTTTTTGTTGTAATTCGTTATGATATAGATTAAATTATATTTTTAAAAGATATAAATACATTAATTTATATATATATATATTTTGTTTTTAACATATATAAAGCGATTAACAAAATATCAAAAAAAACCCCTCTCTATCTGTCATTCCTAATAGTATTTGATGAACCTATTGACCATTTAATATAATATTTTTATTCATACCGTAAATTCCGTAAATAGATTAGTATACTTATCATTATGGTATATTTTTATAGATGATATTAAGAATCAACCGAGTTCGATCAGTCTTTATAAATACAATTACTAATCAACATTCAATGAGCACTTTTTTGTCATTGAGAAACCAAATGCAAAATATTCACAGATAAATGAACTTGAAAGTAATCTCGTTTGTAAACCAAAAGTAAAACTAAGGACCAAAAAGGACACTTGCTGTGTGAACAGTCGTTTACGTCTCAGAAATGCCTGAGTGATTCTCGTAATTTTTTTTCCCCCGTTTTTTCATTGGACCCCGTTGGCATATTCCAATCTAAGCCTCCGTTGGGGGAAAAACAGACGGATTTTTTTTTTTTTTTTGTTCATCTTCGTTCATTTTTGGACATTTTCCCCTTTTTTTGCGCTTTCACATCTTCTTTGGTAGAAAGTATTATACTCACTGTTGTTGTTGGTCTTTTTCTTTTGCGTTTGCCTTGGCAATTATCGAGTTCCATTTGGTGATTATGTGCGGCTGCTTTAGCTCAATGTCCTTATAACTGCCGCAAGCTTGCAGGCGACCATCTTTCATCACAATTAACTGACAGAGCCGGAACCAAGAAGAAAAACGAAACGAAAGCAAAAATTACAAAGCAAAAAGAAAGAGAAGCAACAGAAGAAGCAAAATAGAATTGAAAAGATATCAAATGGAAACTAGAGAACAGAAACTACTGGCAAAAGAAAGGTGCAAAGCACAAAAGGCAATAAATTCAATTTTAAATTTAAATTTGCAATGTTTTTTCTTCTTTTTGTAACTACTCCTACGGCTTCTGTCCAAAAAAATTGTTAAAATGTGTATGTGTGTGTGTGTGTGTGTGTGTGTGCGAAAGCCGAAAGGAAAAATAGAGCCAGACCAGCAGTCCAACAAGAAATGGTCTTTCCAGGCAATTGCATTTATGGCCAAAAGGCGATAAATGCGCTGCTTGGCGGAAACTCTGGGTAAAGTAATAGCAAAGGGGAAAAAGCAGAAAGAGAAAGAGAGAGAGAAAACTAGAGCAACAGACCAACTGTCAGAGTTGAGCTAAGGAATTTAAATATGAAGTGCTGTCTGGTTATGACCATGGGCCATGGGGTGTGGCTCTTCTTTAATCGACAATGCCACTTACATAATCCGCCTCCTTGATCAACTGTAATTGCTGTGTCACCAAAATGATGCTGCGACTCGATTTCAATAGCATTTGACGTACACACTGCTCGAAGACATGTCCTCCAACCTCATTGTCCAGCGATGACAGTGGATCGTCCTACAAAATTTACAAAAGAAAGATGAATATAATTAGGAGTCTGTATTATAAAAAATTTATTCTAATATTGTACATTTAGGATAAAAATGTTGTGAATGGCTATACAAATCATCAAAGCTCTACACCTCATATCTAAACTGTCTCCCAAATCAAGAAGGTGTTTGATTGCTCTTGGTAAATTTTTAGTAATTACAGTTCAGATATTTAATCAACAATATTAAACTTTTTTGATTGCTAGTATATATTTTAAAGTCTTCATGATATGGTTTTTCGATCAAAACTAGTTTTTGTTTAAAATGTGGCAAACAACTATCAATTTTTTAAGGGGACCATATAGGTTCGCAAAAATTTTTTTTTCGATTTTTTTTTTTTGCTTAAATTGTGTGTTAATGTGTTAAAAACATCCTCTGAAAATTTCAAGTCAAAAGAACATATGGTTTTTTTTGTAGAATTTTTTTTTTGCAGGTAGGTCGGGCATAAAAGAAGGAATGGCGAAACATTTAGGCATCCACCGCCAGTACACTTTTTTGTTTTTAATCCGTTTTTCACGGACTTCGATCTAAATTTCTCGAGAACTACTAAGCCGATTTCGATAATTGTTTTTTTCGGTGAAAGCTAACATCCCAATGCAACGAATGAATGCTCTATTAAAAAGAATTTTTATTTGATTGAAAACAGTTGTTAAAACTTTAAACGCGATTATCTCGAAACCACTTTTTTCAAACTGGTTGGGAGAATAACTTCAGTAAATGTAAACCGATTTTTAATATTTTTTTTTTAAATTACTCCTTATACCCACCATTCTCGCGTATACTTGGATATTTTAGATCGGTCAAAAAATAAAGGACCTAGGTCCAAGAAAAGGGGTCAAAAAAGGCAGGTTCGAAATTTTGACTTTGGCACCCCCTCACTCCCCTATATAGTGACCTATTCCAAATATCCTAGTATACGCGATAACCACATCAATTCTTAACATAACTCCATTTTCACTTTTTCTCTCAGATAATCCTTTCTCAAAAAATCCTCCCATTCATGGGCCTATCTTTTAAATTTTTCGTCAACTTAAGAACGAATTACAACAACAACCGATACAACAACAACAACAAAAAACATTTTTTATTTTGACTTCATTAATTATCTTTCAAATAAAAAAAAATGCGAATTGATACCTCTCATACTTTTTGTGTAATTGAATTTTTTGTAAACCTTTGTAAAACGACACCTGAGACTATATGGATATTAAGGGAATGTTTAAAAATAAAAACATTTTTATAATTTCGAAATAAGTAGTCAGTCAAAACTTTCCAAAGTCTAAAATATATGCATTTATAAGTATATCCATATTCTTCGGAATAATATTTTGTAGTATACCCATTATTCATCTCGAAATCAACGAATTATAAACTATTTAAAGTGGTTACTTGGCGAGAATAAAGAATAAGTAACCACTAACATTAAAATTTTAGATAAGATTTGACAAATAATCTAATGGCATTGCTTTTGTTTCAATCCTTTTTTAGTGGAATCTAGCATTTTATGGAAAAGTTGAAAAAGTTTTAAACAATATATTCATCCTAATAAATTCAATTGAAATTTCATGTTCGTTATTTAATATTCCACAAATTTTAACTTTATTTCTAACAATAATTTCTTTTTCAGCAATACAAATTTTATGCAGGACCCAGCATCTCCTCAGGCTTAACCCATGCTTCATAGTCCTCCTTCACAATGCCCGCATTGATGGCTTCCTGTTTAAGTGTGGTGCCATTGTGATTAGCTATTTTAGCAATGGCAGCCGCACGATCGTAACCAATATGTGGAGTCAATGCTGTTGCTAACATCAAAGAATCATGCACGTTCTTGTTCAATCTGTCAGTGTTTGGTTGAATTCCGACCACACAATATTCATAAAAGGAACTCAAACCATCGCCAAGAAGGACAATTGATCGCATAATATTTGCTGCAATCATTGGCATAAATGCATTCAACTCGAAATGCCCGTTGAGAGAACCAATAGTTACGGCTACTTGATTGCCCATCACTTGGGCACAAATCATGCTAATCGACTCACATTGTGTGGGATTGACTTTACCCGGCATAATGGAACTACCCGGCTCATTCTCCGGCAGATGTAGCTCATCTAGGCCACAACGCGGACCCGAACTCAGAAATCTTATATCATTTGCGATTTTCATAGTACTGACGGCAATATTATTGAGTTCACCATGCACTTCCAATAAGGCATCACGACAGCTGATGGCTTCAAATAGATTTGGTGCACTCACAAAGGGCAAACTTGTTAATTCAGCAACTTGTTTGACACACTGTTTGGCAAAACCCTGTGGGGTATTCAGGCCTGTACCCACTGTAGTACCGCCCAAAGATAACTCATACAAATGCTTCAACGACGAATCAAGTCGTTCAAGGCAATTGCTCAGTTGCTGCTTATATCCACTAAATTCCTGACCTAAGGTTAAGGGCACAGCATCCATCCAATGAGTCCGACCAATCTTTATAAGATTCATCCATTCTTGTGATTTTTCATCCAGAGCATTAGTCAATTGACGCAACGAGGGATAAAGTTTCTTTTGCAATTCCATTGCCACAGCAATGCTAATGGCAGAGGAGAAGGTATCATTAGAACTTTGGTTCTTGTTCACATGCTCGAGGGGATGCACAGGATCCTTAGAGCCCAATTGACCACCAAGAATGGTTATGGCACGATTACTAATCACCTCGTTCACATTCATATTTGTGTGAGTACCAGAGCCAGCTTGCCAGATAAGCAGAGGAAAATGATGCTCATCGTAGAGTTTGCCCGATATTATATCATCGCAGGCCTTTGAAATGGCCTCGCAGACGTCCGTCTTCATGCCAAATGACATATTGACCTTGGCCACTGCTTTCTTTACAATGCCCATGGCTATAATAATTGGACGCTATAAAAGTTTAATCTTTTTAGAGCACAAACAAGTAGAATCCCCTACAGACTTACTGGCAAACGCTCTTCGATTCCAGAATTTGGAAATTGCATCAGACAACGCATTGTCTGAGCCCCAAACAGACGATTCAATGGCACATGAACAGATCCCATTGAATCATATTCCACACGTGTATCCGGCACAATAAGCCGTGCCAATTTGTACATCAAATTAAATATCTCTTTCTGATCGAACGACATTTTGTCTTTTTTTTTCGGTGGTTTATATAAATATACAAATGTTTTGATGCGAGTTAAAACGAAAAAGTTTCTATGATTTTTAAATTATGCGAATCGAAAATACTTAAAGTCTTATCATTTTATGTCTTTGACGTTTTGCTAATAAACTTGTTTACCCTGCAACATAGTATAAAAAAATTTTGTCGGTCGCTTTTACAACCTCTGAAGATTTGTTTTTTTTTTTTTTTTACTACATGCGAGACTGTCATCTTTATCATCATACTAATAAAGAGCATTAAGGTGAACTGCAATGCCATCAAATTCAGCGGTGCGTCTTATTGACATTTTCATGTCCTTCTCATGTTACTACGCATAGTTCGTACTTACCATTATTACAACATTGGCCGATGAGTAGATTGCTCGAGCAATGGCAATACGTTGCCTCTGTCCGCCGGACAAGTTGATCCCACGCTCTCCTATAACAGTGAAATCACCCGTCGGCATTAATTCAATATCCGGTTTTAAGGCGCACGCATCCAATACAAAATCATAACGTTTGGGTCGAAAAGATTCACCAAAGAGTATATTCTCACGAATGGTGTCATTTAGTAGCCATGGCTCCTGAGGCACATATGAAATGGTACAGTTTCTGTAAGCGAAAATGTTGTGGATTTAAATAACTTTCAATGAGAAGGGCAAGTTGAAAGCAATTACAAATATGGCAGTTAGCAAGGAGACATATGAGTCGACCTTAACCAGGATTAATTAAAAAATTTATTACATGAGTTACATAAAATATAAGTTAAGGATATATTAAGATGTATGTATAGTTGAATTATATTTTATTATAGATATGTATTGAGATATATGTCTACCAATAATATTTGGTCAGCAAAGGACAGAAATGCATTATTTGAATCAAACAAAGTCATTTTTTTTTTTTGCTTCAAATTTAGCATTCTTCAAATATCATTTTCATTTCACTTTCATTCAATTTCCTTTGTTCAATCGTTTTTATCTTGAATTTCGACTTCTATCCGTATCTTTTGTTTTGCAAATGAAAATACAGTTTTCATCTACAAAAGAAAAACAATTTGTTGACATTCCTTCGTTTCCCTTTACTCCAAGAGTTGTCAATAGACTTTCGCTCCATTCGATTGACCCTAGCAAGTTGCACACATTACGTATGCGTCATGTTGACCCATTTGAGGAAATTGCAACTGTTTTGTCTTTTCCTTTTCACTGCCATTAAATCACACTTTGCACCTCATATCAAAAAGCGAGCTAACCCCTCACTCCTTTCATTTCCCATCACATTACCAACTGTGACTTAAACTCAGCAAAAAGAGATGAAAAAAAAACAAGGAGAGGAGCACACACTTAACAACCGTTAAGTTCACATTGCTTCTGCAAACTGTACATATAATAAATTTAGAAGCCATGAGATGAACACATACACACACACACATACAAACCGGCGGCATACACATGCACCACACACAGAGAACACAGACATTTATAACAGTAATTGAAATTATTGCACATTCTGCGTTTGCCAAGCCACGAATGGAAATCAAGAGCAAGGGAAGGGAGTATCTCGAAAGGGTAACTGGTTGCTCATGATTCTACCCTTTAGAACAAAATCTGACTGCGAAAGGCAATTGCACTCCTGCAGCTCCGGCTTCAGCTATTGCACCCCCCGTTCCCGTTTCAGAAGTTATATGCTGCTGCTGGTAGAGCTACTCTGCCTCACGATTTCTGCTTGTTAAATGCATTTTTATATGGTTGCATGCCCCAACAGAAAGCACTTTGTTACTGACTCAGATTCGATTGAGAGCAATAAGAAGGGCGGCAGCGGCGGCGGCATTTGCTTTTCTTTGCGTTTCTTTCCTTTTCTTTTTATGTGCAATAAAATTAACATACACAGACATTTTGTGATAAATTACCACATCACGTGATGTGCATGGAAACGACTGTGAAAATATGTTGAATGACTGCGGCGACGACGACTGCACCGAATGGTTGCCAACTAGTGCTGCAGCTGCTTTTGGTTGCTGCATTTAATTTTAAACTCTTTTATTCCATTCTTAGCATTA
Source organism: Drosophila austrosaltans (assembly GCA_035045865.1). Lineage (NCBI taxonomy): Eukaryota > Metazoa > Arthropoda > Insecta > Diptera > Drosophilidae > Drosophila > Drosophila austrosaltans. The sequence goes on from JAWNOQ010000200.1 coordinate 747,866, forward strand.
AAAGTGAAACTGCGGGACTAGTGGTTGGCAGTTAGTAGACTCTCCTGATATTAAACACCAACCAGATGCCTGTGGCATGCATCCCACAGTTGCCTCTAGCTAAAACGATGTATTTTCATTTTTAAGTTTGTTAAACGGTGCGTATGCGTGATGCGTTTTAATAGCATTAAAGTGAAATGACCTAAGAACTCGTAGCAAAAAAAAAGGATATACAGCGTATTATAAGACAAAAAATAGTAATAGTAATTCATTATGGAAGACATTTAGGTTGAAAAAAATGGCACTATTTCTAATTCAAACTGATTGTGAACCAATTTTAATTCCTTTTAATGTAAATATATGAATAATAATCATATGACAGAAATTAAATAAAAAATGAAAAATTTGTAAGAAATTTTTTTAACAATTCAAAATAAAGTACTCTCCAAAAAGTTATGATAGTTTAAATGTATGTTCATGTTTGGCAAAGTTTGTTTATATTTAAGAAATTTTATAAAAATCGATTAAGTTCTTTCAGGCTAAAAACGTCAGTTCAAAATAGTTTAAGAGAAAACTGATTACCATATTGAATCAAATTTTCATAAATGCAAATTTGTTATTTAAATATGCTGATATATGCATTTTGTAATAGATAAGTTAAAAGTTCTGTGACAGAAAAATTGATTGCTTTCTATTTTTTTGTATTCCCCATATTGAAAAATTACAAAAAATTATTCAAAAAGGAGCACCAAGTAATATTATTATACATTTTCTACGTTGTTGTATTTTAAGTCTGTCTAACTTCCCCTTTTCCATTTCGTTTATTTAATTAGATTCGAATAATTGACAAGACTTCTTTAAAGACATCAAACTAAAAGTCAGCTAAGTCTACTAAGTTCTCTGGTAATGCTTCTTTAAACAACAATTTAACTAATAATTATCTCTCTATTCAAGATGAAATTCCATTAAAGTGCTCTAGAATGAGTTAAAGGCAATCAATGCAAAGTAATTAAATTTAACTATTTAAGGCCGTCACATACACATTTCCACCTCAAAATCCCTCCCCCCACAGTCTCAATCTCTAATAAACTGAAATACGAGTAATTTTCATGTAAATTTCTATGTTAAACATGTGAAATGATTTGACACATTGCATTGATATGGTGAATCAACATATTTGCGGTTTGACAATTTCGCGGTCGTTAAGAAAACCAATCACTTTATCTAAAAGATAACCCATAGGAGACTTAATTATATACACCGTAGTCTGTGGTATTCAATTCTATGTATATAATGTTGTGTGGCAGGTGTATCTGTGTGTGTGTGTGTTTCTAAATTGTGGTTTATACGCCCAGCGCACCAGCGCAGCAAAAGTTATCAACTAAGCCTCTTAACTAAATTGCAGCTAATTAATTGAAGTCACCCAAGTGGCATTTCTGACAATTAACTAGGCAACATCATGTAAAAGCGAAAGCTTACACACATCCGTATGTATGTATTTATGTGTGTGCTAGTGTGTGTGTGTGGATAATTCCGTCGAATGTCGTGTGTTTACGTCTGTCTTTCCATTTAAGGCCACTGTTTGACTTAGTTTTTAGATAAACAAAGTTCTTTATTTCTTATTTCACTCAACTTCTTAGCACAGAATAGCTAAAGGATGCCCTAGGGCATAAGTTTTTTGACTATGACAAAAGGAAAAATTATTTTTTAAGCAATAAAATTCTTAATTTAATACAACTTAACCCCCTATTAAGATGTTGAGCATAATTTCAGAAATTTCCGAAACAGAAACAGGAATAATTAAATTTGGATAGTCCCACTATCTAAATTTCAAAACACATTAAATACTCAAAGCTCTACAGCAATTGATTTCGTAGCAATTGAACAAATTTGACATATTTCATTTTATTCCAGAATTATTTTACATATTATAAATTATAAATGTTTGTCAGATTAAACAGCAATTGCAACTGTCATGAAATTAAATGCGAGGAAAATTGGAAAACAGCAATGAATATGCTTAAAATGTTTCAATATTACCAATAACTGCCTAAATATGGCAAGAGGGAGAAAAAGAGTTTGTATTGCAATTGATTTGCATATGAAATAAAATTCATATTATGGCAATGCATTTTAATGGCAGCGAATATAGAATAAAATCTTGTGAATTGAAATGTTAAAAGAAAATTTATTGGAAATACTACAAGTATTTGCTTGAAGAGTGTGAGAGAAAAAAAAACACGATAAAATTGTGTAAAGGAAATCGAAAAATGGAGATGGAAATTAAGTCTTTTATTGCATTTTATTTATGGCACAATTGGACAAGGCCAGGAAAACTTGAAACAGAGTTTCATTTTCTGTATGCCTTACCCAAATGCTTCTCCTATACACGAACATACAAAAATATACATAAGCGAAATTGCAAAACTTTAATTAAATGTAAAGAGAATGGGAAAAGAAAGGAAAAGACGAAGCCGGAAGTAAGAACCACAACACACGTGCCTAGGCCATGCCATTATTTTCCTATTATTTTCCTTCACAAAACTTTAGCAAAACTTGCCATATGGATTTTATGCAACTAAACTTTTACTCCCTCGCCTGACATGGCCTTCAAAAATTTCCAATTTACATGGAGAATCTGCAAAAATTGAAAGTGTACAACAACCAGTCAGCTAATTAACATCCAGCGCCTAAAATTATGCAATTAAAACTGAGCAAAATGAGCAAACAAACTTCAATGAAAGAGCAAAGAGGGCAATTGCCAGCATCTCCGCCTTACCCCCTGCCTTGCCTGCCTGCTTCTGCTCCACCATTCGCCTGTTGATACAACTGAAAATGGCCACATAAATAACTGAAAATATTTACATGAGAGGGTGGCTAATGCTAATCCTGCTCCTCCTGGCTAGGACAAGCACCACAAAACGTGCGTAATCTGGCGTAACTGGCAAACGTAGCCAACCATAAACAGATATAAACACAGGAAAAATATATATTTATACCTACATACTTGGAAAATCTAGGTGAAACTACTACTAAGATTTCCCTTTTTAACTAAAGAACAAAAAAAAAATATAAACAGAAAATAAAACTAAAGGAAGGACTGATGACTACGCTAATTGTTAATTAAAAAATATAAATGACTAGCAAATTTAAATAATGTTGTGTTATTCTATCAACAAAAAAACATTACAAATGCCTCATTTTGCAATAAAAGCTGAAACTAAAATAAAAGTAGGTTACTTTTCTTCTTAAAAATGACTTTAGAACAAAAAATTTGGGTAAAATGGTTTCTATTTTAGGCCTTTTTGTTTTGTGCGATTCTTTTTTATCGTTTTTGTTATAACTTGTTTAAGTAAACAAAATGAACTTAAGATCATAAGGCGAAAAAGATTCCAACTTATTATATTATATTTGCATATATCAACTTTTGAAGCATATGTTCTTGATTTAGCGATCGAACGAGATGTCTCTTGACATAAAGGAGAGTCCAAAATGTATCGATTGAGAGTTTATTAGAATTTGAATAACTTTTAAGTTCAATGCCATTTTGAAACTGTTATTAAATATTGATCCAAATAAGCACCAACTAACAAGTTTTAACGGGTTAGTACCATATTGCCCCTAATCCCGACTTAACTTTGTTTTTCCAGAACTGTCAAAAGAAGGTCAAATAATCAATTAATCTACCTTAATATATTCCCAAGGTTTATCAGTTTTTCATTTGTACTTACTTGTGCCAAAACATATTTCCAGCAAGCAGCGGCATTTCCATAAGCAAAGCGGATAATAATGATGTCTTTCCACTGCCATTTTTACCAACAATAATTGTCAATTTGCCTTTCGGTATGGCCATTTCCTGAATATGCAATTGGACATGAGGCATGGAACTATTTGGTTGCCATGTGAAGAGACCATCATTGATGGAAACGGCAATGTCATCGGGCATTTTCAGTAGAAGGGAATCTCGCCGCCAGCTATCAGTGTTTCGGGCACGAATCACTGAGAATTCCATTGGTTTTTCAAGAGTGCCTCCACCGAGTTTTGGTGGCCTAATGGCCACATATGGGGTATTGCGGAGAAGTTCGCGTCGCTGTTGAACCAACTTATGGTGTCCCAACTCGTGTGTGAATGATGCCGGTGACTTGTCCTCCGCTTGCTCGCCATTATTCTGCAGTAAGGGTGTAATGGGCTCGGATTGGGCTATAGGTGCCTGTGGCGGTTGTTCTGGAATATGAATCCGTAGTGCCATTCGCTGTTCATTCAATTTATTTTCAACCTGTGCAGTTCGCATGGCCATATTTGACTTTTCCTGTGTTTCATACATATCCAAAGAGGCATCACTTTTACTCAATATTCTGGCCATGTTTCGTATGCCCTCGAATTGCTTCCGTATCTCATGAGCCTGAAGGAATCGCTCCAATCGACGAGTTGAAACACGAGCTGCTATAATTATTGGTACTGTAATAGGAAAGATCAATAGCGGTACGGTCAGCTGCTGGAACAGAGCCAAAGCAGAGAAGAGACGACTCGCATTAAAATCCAAATAGGCTTGCTCATTCTCCTGCTCCGTCTCTCGTGGCAAGGACAAGTACACGGCTAGAGTCACAAAAGTGATCAAGACTGTGGAAATGTGGGTAAGTATGGCTAATCAAAGAAATGGAAAATTAACTTTCAGTAAGAGTTTAAATGAAGAGTGTAAATGATAAGGACTCACTCATCAATGTCCAATACATGGCATCTTTATTGAGATACTTTAACTCCTTTTTGCGTGCCGCTTGAATCTTTTGCAGAAATACCTCATCCCAGGCATTCAGCTTGATAATCTTAATTCCTATCAATGTGTCGTGTATTTTCTTTAATCGCTCATCTGTGTATTTCTGAAACAAATGAAATTTGTAGGTATTTATAGGATAATAACATGTGTATACAAGGGCAATGAAAAAAGTTATTAAAGTACATAAAATAATAAATTTTACAAAAGTTTACCTTATTAATAGTAACAACTTATAGCTATAAAGAAGTCATTATAGGACTATAAACTTTTCAGTTTTCAATATTATATATGTACATGTAACGCTTTTTTAAAATACCTTCTCTTTATAAAACAAGAACATTTTCTACAATTAAATTAGTTAAAAACGTTATAGAACATAACGAATTAAATTACTCAATTAAATCAACATTTTATAGTTAACGAAGAAAGTCAATAAGCCTAACCATAATTTACATAGCTTATAAATAACTATAAGAAGGCCAAATAGCCAGAAGAAACTTAACAGCTTTTCTCTGGTCAAACACAAAAACCGAAATTCAATTAACTCAAGTCGTCCAGCCGACAATAAGTTTCAATTGACCACAAATCTGTTAACAGGAAACTTTTAATGAGCCATTGCCACTCACAACAACAACAACAGCAATAATATGCAGGAGAATGAAAGAGTCAGAGAAACGGAGAGAGAGATAGAAAGTCCCAAATTGCAACTAACAATTGAAACGAACAGGCAACATTACAATACAAAATTTAAATAGCCTAAATATATTAAGAAATCCTTTTGAAAACCAGGTCAGCTTATGGTTAAGTTTGTCAAATTTTATTATGGATTATAAATAAGTATAAAATTCACTTACCGCTATAACTTCAGCATTTTTGGACATGGCATTACCAATGAGAAACTGCAAAGGTGTCATAATCAATATACACACAATGGCCCCAATAACCGCACTTATGCCCAACTTTAGATAGAGCAAGTAAATGACCACAGATATCTGCAAATATTGAAAGATATATTTCAAAATGAAAGACAAATACAATAAGGATATATATATATTTTGGTCCGCATAAGACTTAAAATAAATTGTAATTGGTGGCTTTCTTTATAAACTATTTTAAAGAAAGTCAGTTTAAACTTTTGCAAAGATTCGTATTGCTATTTGCACCACTGCCAAATATAAATATCATTGAAAGAATTTAATAAGTGTGTTAGAGTTAGTTATGTATTTATGTTATGTTAAAGAAAAACAAATTCCAACTTTCTCTGAAATTTGTGAGTTACAAGGGCTATAGACAGATTTTGATTTAAAATTTACAGAGTCACTCAGAGACACATTTCTTTCATCAATTGATTTATACTCTACTTTATACTTTTAAAGAAATAAAATATTTGATATTATAATCTTGACACCTTATTTCCTTTCATTTCGTCCTTATTCTCAAGTTTCATTTTCAAAAAATTTGTAAGTAGCAATGTGCCTTGACTCGAGGAAATACAAAATCTAAGAGAGGTTTTAGTTACCAAATCTTAGTTACCTCGTAAGTTTACAATATGCTTTAACTGAAAACCCCAAAAAAAACAATTACCAAAGAGAATGTTCAGCACAAAATTGTGACAAAATTATAAGTGAACCTTCTATATTAGGCTTTTTTTACTTTTAGATCTGCTGTAAGAGACTTTACAAGATGAAAGCTGACCTACTAATACACATAAAATTTTTCGCTTTAATTTTTTTTTTAGTAATAGAAAAAACTCCACCATAATATTTGACCACATTTCAAATGCATTATAATGATTGCAAATATAATTATCAAATTAATATTGTTAGTTTTCCTATATGCACATAAAATATAAGCCTTATATAAATACATACATACATATATATATATACATATATGCATATACATAGGTTTGCCCGACCCAAATGTTAATTAATTTTTTACACAATAGGGCTGAATGCGTCTCTACACTATACGGATACGGATGCCTGCTAGCAAATCCGCTTCGGGCTGCATACAAACGAGTAAATTATTTAGCAGCTGTTGCCTGGACGCACACCCTAATACACACTCACACTTTACCCACACAACCATATATATGCATATACATATGTAAACTGATCCCATACTGATACACAAGTAACCGCCCCAAACATTTACAAATCAATTTATTTTGGAAGCAAAACAGACCCTGGCCTAGCCTTGGCCAAAAGTAAATACAACTCATGGCTAATTATGCTGGATTTCAAGTTGTGGGCCAAATTCCGTTGAGGGTGAGAGAGAAAGCAAATGCAGAAGCGGATATAAACAGAAACAGAATCAGACACAGACACATTTAATACGAATTAATTATGCATGTGTATGTGTCTGTGACTATGTCTGTGTGACTTTCTCTATGTGTGTGTGTGTGTTTAGCTTAACCATTAACATGTTTGCCTAATTACATAAAAATCTCTGCACTTTAAATATATTTAAAATGCCAACCATATTGCAAAAGGGCTAATCGAAATAAATAAACTTTACAATGAATTTTAAATGAAATGCCACCGAAAATTTATAGTAGGGCAATTACTTTAGAGATTAAAATGAGGCAAGCGAGAAAGAAAAATAAATGCAATATTGGGCCAAACGATTTAGTCATCAAATGTTATAAATTAAGTCGAAAATCGAACGAAAATCAAATGGCACATTCAAATCACACACAAGTTGCTCGTAAATTTTAAATATATATACAATTCTATGTATGCAAGTACGGACAACTGAACGGAAAATGCATTAGTATTAGTTGCAGTTTTTTTTTTACATTTTGTGTTGCCTTCTTTAAGGCGCAATACGAACCTTAAATGGTATGGCCCAAGCATAGTGGGCGATCCAAAAGAACTGCATTACATTAAGAGTATCCTCTGTCATCAGATTGGTTATGGCGCCAATGTCATTAAATCCTGTAAAGAGTTGAATAATTTGAATAGATTTTGTTTGATTTAAGCAAAAACGGTTCCGGAAAAAGTGTAAAATTTTCTAAACCAAAAAAAATAAACACTTCCTTATGTCTCTCCTCTCATCCGGAACTCTCTCTTGATATAGTGTTTCAACAGGGAGAAAGCTTACACACTTGCATTAGATGATATTGATATAGAATATTCACAAATAATCGATATTACTCATATGTATTCATATGTATAATGGTTTGTGTTGGAATCTTTCTGATTTGATTTTGATTTGATTTTCATATACAGTATAAAGAAAGTATTTTAAAATTTGGAGCTAATCGGAAGCTTACGAATATCTTTTTAAGGCAACCAAAATGATGCTTAAACCCATTAAAACTTAAAGTTTTAAAACGTGCAGGAAAACTCAAAAAGTATTTAGTTATTTAAAACATGAAATTTTGCTCTTCTGATTATCATTTTGTAGTCCCTTGCATATAAATTAATTGTAGTCCTTTGCAATGAAATTAACAATTTGTTTATAAAAGTGTTCTCCTTATTTTTTAACTTATGCTTTTCAAATCTATTGATCTATTTCCTTTAAATTATATTCCAAATCAGAAATTAGTCTTAAGTTCGTTATATCATTTTACTAAATGCAAAGTTGTTTAAATAAGTAGATGTTTAAATATTAATTTTAAAGACATTACTTCTTTAAATCCTAGGTACACATTTTTTTATGTACTAAGATACAAACTAAAAATATAAATAATACCTCAAGAAACTTCTTTTGTAACTAACCTAGCTGTAAATTTGTCTTATAATGTAAATTTAAAAAAATTTTTGCGGACAACATTTCAACGCCCACTTTAACACATTAAAGGACCTTTACATAGCTAGCAGGACCATTTGCAATCATTTCAACCGTAAAACTTTCAATTAACACCAATCGTACATTTACCTTAACCAAATACGAGATAGAAACAACAGCAACCTCAATTAAGGGGAAGGTCCTGAAACACTCACCGGCTGAACGCTCCGTTTGTTCTGTGGCTGCGGCCTCCGTCGGAGGCTTATCATCCGCAGTCAACTTAACGCTCCCATTTTGTTGCCCAGATGTTGCAGGGGGAGTACCATCATCAGTATTATTGGCATTCAGTAGCAAACTTTTGCGATAAATTAGACCCTGTAGCGATGTTTTAATCCTGATGCCCGTCATATTGAGTACATGCGTTGAGGCTTGTGACAATGCGGCCTGCGTCAATGCAGCCAGCAACACTATCCAAGCAATGCTCCAGCCATTTGTTAGTAAATCCGACCAGCTGGCATAGTAAATTCTCACATCACCAATGCCAATACCGAAAACCTCATCAACATCATCAGAGGCCGCATTAGGGGCATCGTCCACCATCACTTCCCATGGCAACAATGATTGAGATGCATTTGCAACGTGCAAACCCTCTGCCTCCGCCTGGGCGTAGAGTGATTCAATATATTGCACTATTTGTTGTATGGCAAGCGGACCAATCAATGCAAATAAATCACCGGCCAACTTCAAAATGCCGCCAAGAGCAAACATATGCCAACTGTTCTTTATATAGCAATACCACAACGATGCTGAACCATTTGACTTTTTCTGAAACAAAAATGTGTTGAAATAAATTGAAAAATTTAAAAATTAAATATTTCACCAAGTAAGTGAAATCAATTAAAAATGAATTTGTGTTATATTAAGGGTTACAGCTTAATCAAATTAAAAGCAAAAAGAAAGTTTAAAAAAATGTTCTTTTTTGGCTTAAACGTAACAAATCACAAGACAACGAAATGGAATATTAAAACTGTGTAGCATTACTTTCTGGATTTCAATCAATTCTCTCTTTAATACTTCTTGTTTTTAAATTAAGCAACAATTTTATGTCTAAATTAAATAATTCGAGTTCCCTGTTAAATAACGCGAGTTAGTAGGAAAATATCCATTATGTTCAAGGAAAGAGACTGCGACAACAATGAAAAAACGTTTTATTACTTAGATACAATATGTCTGCATGGACAAAATCAAAGAAATGGCCAAAACTTGATAAATAATGTAAAAGACGCCTTTTTTAATGTAATGTTTATTATTTATTAATCAAAGTTTAACACACTTTAAGTTAAACGATCTTGTAATATGCACAAAAAAATCATTTCCTTATTTATTTGTTAAAAGCAACCTTTTTTTTTTCAAGAAGAAACAATTAAAGTACATTTCCCTTTTAGTTGCATTGCGTATACGTCATGTGGGCTTTACATTAAAAGTAATTAATAAGGATATTAATGCCTGACTTAAAAAGGACAATGCCATTAAATTCCTTTGGCTTCGGGACAATAATTTACATACACAATTTGTTGGCCAGTTTGTCATTAAAATGCAACCAAACAAAAATGCACCATAAAATCATTCGACCAATATACAGTTCCATATATAAATTAACATTTTCAAACAAAAACAACAAACAACAAATAGCCACACTTTCACTTTGTTATCAACAACGACAATGATGGCATTTCTGACTTCCCTACGGCTATTATGCACATGTGAATGTAATTAACGAGGGCAGCTCATAAAATAAGCACGAAAGTTAACTTTTCCCAGTTTAAATGAGATTCTCGAATGTTTATTTTATGTTTATGCAAATACAGATATAAGAGTCTCAAAAACTCACGAAGAAGCAGTAAAGAGTATCGCCACTCCACTATCGTTATCTTTTTTCTCTGGGTCGCATTTTCAACAAAGATAACCACAACTGGAATCTTCACAGTTTATCAATCATTACGTGCTTTTTGCCTATTTTCCCAATAAGCCGAAGTGCTGTTATATCATTAAAACTCTGTTTTCTTAAATTGTATAGCATCTACATAGAGAGTAGCATAACTCCAGAAACCTTTTCATTCTTCAGCTGTTAAACAAGTGTCTTTAACTATTCTTCAATTGTTAGAAAAGGATACTGAAATTTCGTTTTTTGCAATATGAATCAAACCTTAGAAAGTATGTATGTCTAAAGGCTAACTCAATATTTTGATCCAGACAAAAATGCATTCTAAAAGACGACGGAATTCGTTCCATATCCGCATATCAAATTGATGTAAAGTTCTGTTCAGAACTCTAGCAACTTATCAAACACATCTCGAATGAAAATGCATGGGAAAATTTATAGCCCTCAGTCGATGGCGGAGTTGCATTTAAATAAATAATTAAGCAATTTGCTTGCAGTTGTGCTTTTTTCGTTTCTTTTTTTTTTTTTTTTTTGTTTAAATAAAAAACAATATTTTCTTAATGGAATCTTTTTTGGTATACGGGCCAGAGAAGCAACCAGAGTTAAGAAGAAGACTCAATTGTGGCCATAATTTTTCGTTTTTTTTTTTTTTTCGGCCTGAAGCATTTAATTATTTACTTTTGTTTCGCTTATTTCGCCAGTTTTTAATTAAATGGCGCTTAATGCATTTAATATTTATTTAATCCGTATTAATATTGGTTATTATGTAAGGGCTTTATTAAAAGAACAGTGCACACACTTTAATTCCTTTCAGAGAAGAAGAAAGTCTTAAACACTCACCACCTTTTCCGTGTAGATATACAGGAAGCGGTCATAATGTGCTCGGGCACTGTCCTCTAATCGCATTTGACCCAAATCCTCCAATTCCAGTGGCTCCTTGAAGCCCAACCACAGAAGTGGGGTTAACCACCAGAAGCATGACTTTGAATAGAATGTGGCCAATGTATGCTTATATCCAATTGTATCATAATCTTCCAAGAAATCGTCGCAATACCGCTGAAAAAAAAAACAAGAGTATATAGACTTCATTTTTAAGCAATGGTTTTGAGAAAAAAGTAATAAATAGTGAATCGAAAATAGAGTAAACAAGCTAAATTCATTTCCATAAGTTCATATTGTATGCTTATTGCTGACAAGTTGAAATGGTAAAATTTGTAAAACAAAACAAAATTTAATTGAGAGCTGAATATTATATGATTAAATAAAAAATATTCACCTACAATTTGATTAAATTGTATAAAATTTATGTGTTTACTTTGTAAAACAACGTAAAACAATGGATTTCATAACTGGCCTAAGGATTCTCTTGAATTCAGATTTTTTATTGTTCTATGAAAGAGTATGAATTTGGTTTGAAACTAGTTTGTTGCCCAATTGGTTTTAGAGCTGCCAGATGGTCAGTGTGAAAGGCTTGGATCGCATTGTTGGCGTAGGTGAGTGAGAAGGCAATTACTGGAGACGTTACTTATATTATATATAACCGAATCCTAATACATAGTGCGGAATTTTTCAGACTTCGCCAACTTGTTTACATATGTAGAAGTGTACATTTTTCTGATTTCCCCCAACTTGTTTAACTAGAAGTGTACATTAAAATACATTTTTATTAATCAGTTATCGGAATACAACAAAATAAAATATAATTTACTAGTTATTAAATTTAAAAGTTAAAAGAAAAAACAATTTATTCCGATTTATAGAGCATTTCGGGTGACTCTACATTTGATTGGGTTTCCATGAAATTCGAATTCATATCAAGATGTTGTAGATTCCACTTCCTCTGCATGAGCTTCTGTGCTTCCTCTAGATTCCGGGCGGTTATAGCTTGTCGCTGCACTTGTCCCGTGGACCAGGCAATGGCTAAAAAGCGATACCATGGCAAGTCTCGACATTGATTGCTAAATTTCATGCAAGTCGGATAGACTTCTTCCGCAGCGTCTCCGTTGTATAATATATAGTCTAATGGCAGCACTGTTATGGGCGAGTCTTGTGTTAAAACCAATAGGCAGAGGAGCACAAAAGGCTTATTCTTAAATATAAAGGCCACGTATACGTTTAACGGATCTACTGCTATGGCTTGAGGATAGCCGCATTCCCGACGTTGAGCAAAACCGCTGACGCGATCCAAGTCAGCTACTAGCTGATCTTGCCAGTTGGCAGTTGGATGCAAAAATATATTGGCTTCTGGGTAAGGGGTCCAAGCATAAAGTAAACTGCTATTCTGTTCGACAAAGAGTAAATGTGATCCGCAGCCTGTCCAGGCAGCTGACTGTATGCGCTTTTGACGGAAAATGTCTTTCTTCTGCAATTTCATGCCTTTAATACGCCAAACAGTAGATCCTTCATCACTATGAGCACCAAAGAGGAATTGATTTCCGGGGCTAAATCGTGCAAAACGAAAACCACTTTTGCTACCACAAAACAAGCGCATCTTATTTTTACGATCCGGTTCCCATATTATGATGTTTCGTGTTCCCAGGGCAGCGCTCACCAACAAATTACCATTATCATACCACTCCAAGGAGGTGACATATTCGTGCCCTTTGCAGGTGAGCATCTTTAGGCAATAGGAGTCCAAACCACCGGATTTCTCCATAGCACCTCCATTACGATATTGCCGACTCCAAATACATATTCCTGCGGCACAGCCCACAGCAAGGTCAGAAACTGTCCATGGGCGAAATGCCGCACACGTGACGTGTCTTTGATGCATTAGATCCTGAAGCCGAGTCCCCGTTTTGCACTTCTGGTGTAAAAGCAGCACGGCATCTTCTTTAGTTACCAAAGCCATAAAGTTGTACTGACTGCATGGATGAAAGGCAATAAATCGAATAGAAGCTGACATCCAATTGCGAGTCTCGCTAACATCTTCCAAAGTTTTGGCCGTAATTGGTACAGATGACTGTAAAACAATTCGCAAAAAATTCTGTCCGACAAAGCCAAGGCCTGAGATCACCCATACACTGTAATTTTCCATCATTCGTCGGAGCCATTTATATAAACGCAATAATTTCCCATTACTCTCCATATTCTGATCCATTGTAAAAGTAAAAAATTTGATTAAACTATTACAAATGTGAGGAAATCGAACAATTTTAAAGAATGACAATGCTTGTATCACAATTTTTTTGTTAATGTGTCTAGCAAAACCTTAAACATTGAGTGAGTAGTCACAACTAACTAGATTTAACTAAAACTTGAATTTGCAAAGATATCCGGTATACTTGGGTAGGTCACGAGTGAGTGAGTCAAAATGAATGACTCACTGAACTGAGCCACTGAGCTTGTTCATTCAATACGGCTCATTTTGGCTCACTAGCTCATTTTGGCGCACTAGTTCTTTTAGCTCATTTTGGGTTCTTCTCAATTGGCGATGGCAAAGTGAACACATGAGCTATCTGCAAGTGAGCCAGTGAGCCATATAAGTGAGTTGGCTCACTTCGAAAAAAAGAACGAGTGAGCCGGTAGCCGGTAGTGCAGTATTCGATATTAAAGAAATAATATTAATGAATTAATTTATGTACGACAAAATATGATTGTCCTATGGCTAAAGAAGAAACAATATTTTAAATAATATTCAAGATTTTTTAAAATATTGTTCTAGTTCTTAAAGCAAATTTTGAAACCTAAAATACAGCTTAACTTTAACTTTAACAACAAAGTAATACAATCGTCAAAATTCATAATACCAATGATGGGGGTCAAGAATCGCTCGCTTTCATGAGCTACAAAGTTTATTTGAGATATATCAAAACGAAAATACGATACGAGAGGTATTAAGTACATTTCATGAAACTATAGCAATAAGAATAATAATAATGTCCAATCAAATAAATACAATTCGAATTATATTTTAAAATTTTACAAAAACTATGTTTTCCCCATCCACTTGAATGTGTGTATGTTGGAATGTCTGAAATGTCTGTTGGAAAATTGCAAAATTTGTCCTCATTAAGTCAAAGCTTTGAAACGATGTTTCTTCAATAACATTGGACATACCAAACGTTCTTGAACTTCTTTCATAAACATGCAGATAATATATGTATGTAAGTATATATTTGAAGCGTTCATCACATTCAACTAAACTAAAAATTATACACTAAGCGGCCAAAAAGATCACCTGAAGCGCGTGGAAATAATATGTTACTTTAAGGAAGCCAATTCCTTTTATAAATTCATTTAAAATCAGTGTAAATACTAGTTAAATTTTAAATGAATTTGATGTTTTAAGTTCACAATGAAGATACATTTGGAAACCTCGATAAAACTATTAAAAAATTAACGGCTAAACCAAACAGCTTTCATAATAAATTTGTGATTTTTTGCTTAACGAAAAATCGCTTCGTTTTTTTTTTTTGGATAATAGAAAAAGTATGTTGAGGGGATTACGTGGTTGGATAAGCTTTGCCCTTAAGGCTATATAAAGAAAGTGCAATCCTGAAAAAGTAAACTGTATATATATATATATGTGTACTTATGTACGGCTCCTTGGGCCATCCATAACTCAAGTGTGACTAAGCAACTGGTCTTGGGTCTTATCAAAGGATTTGCCGTCTTGGCCACTCCCACTGCCGTACAAGAGGCAGACATAATGCCATTTTGTTGGCTGCTTACTTGCATGAGACCTTGCCACTTGCATTTTTATTGTTGTAATTGTTGTTGGCTTTGTTGTTGGAATGCAACACGTTTTGTATGCTGCTCAACGCCTTAACAATGGCACTTGGCTTGGATAGCCGCTTGGCTGCCTTTTCATTTTACTCTACCCATCCACACGACCTCCTCCCATCTTCGACTACTGTTGCACGAATTGTGTTGTATTGTGCTGTGTTGTGCAGTGTTGTGGCATTTGTGCACTTAAGCATCTCTAAACTCGTCGTTTTTGTGGCATACTCACTCACCCACTCGTGGCAATCTCACTCCGTGTCTCTAACTCGCCATGCGGTCAAAGCATGCACCGCATAGTAGCGCCTTGAAGTATGCTAAAGGCTTTTGCAAACTGACATAAATAAAATATTTGCCAAGTGCAGAAAATGCTTTGAGCATGAAACTAAATCTCTGCTTAACCTCAATTAAAATGTAAACATATTAAAATCCCAAAAGCAGCAAAACTCTCCACTCCTATCAATCCCCGTGCTCAGTCTGCACATCACCTAATCCCCTGTTAAATTAAATAAACCTTTTGCATTGTCATCATCATTTTCTTCTTCCGGACCATCTCAGTAGTAGTAACCATGCCTCTTCACTTTCTTCAACCCCAAACTATTTGTTCAGCTAATTTTACGCGAGTGCTTTCATCCAAAAATGCAAATGCTAGTCGCATTTATAACCCCTTCACTCGCTTCCGTTTTTAACAGGCAACAGGACGAACAATAAGTAGCAACAAAAACAACAATAAACGTCACCATCCACTATCATAGAGTTGAGTACCCTATAAACAATTTCGAGTACTGTCAAAAGGCAAATAGAACTGAAGTTTTCGCAACTAGGTTACTCTTTCAGTACAAATTTTATTTATTTTCATGGGTTTAAAGTCAATAAGAGATACACCTTCACTCAGCAAATGCTATGAAATTCAGTTGACCCGCATTCATATTCAAGTAAAGATTATAAACAAATCAAGCTTTGGGATATAAGAAATTACTAGATCTAAAAAATATTTAATTCATTCGGATTCACGCAAGAGTCAAGTTGCTGCGATATTTAACCAAACAAGGATGAAGATTTGTTTCCATTAATGTGTTTTGATATTTTTTGTTAATGCAAAAAGTCAGAAGAAATGTGTAAAAACTAATAACAAGAAACTAGCATACAAAGAGTAGTAACTGGTATTTATTTATTTAAAGTCCTTCCTAACTATTGTCAGGTCCTTTAGGGTATTATTTCTCTCGCATAATATCTCAGCTCCCGTTACTTAAAATTGTTTGCATTTTTGGGTTTCTGCTCGACGTGGCATGGAATTATTTAACTACCCACACCGCTCATCTTTATCCGCTTGCTGGAAAACTTCCTTTATTAACATTATGCACCAAAAAAAAAAAAAAAAAAAAAACTTAATTTAGAATAAATCTTCTGCAGGATGCGCAGCATCACTTAAAGCGGCATTTTATCAATACCTTGAAAACTCTTGGCTATTATAATATATATGTATAAGCAAGTATTTGGACACAAACCTTATAAGAATATTATTACATTAACCAGAATATAGATATATAATATCAATCCAATCTCTTAAAACAAAAACTCCCAACCTCAAGCTAAACTGTTCATCCAGGCGTTTCTCTCAAAAGCGTAACCAAAATTTCTAAAACAACGCAGACAGGGCTGATTTTACTTTTTAAAAATCTAATAGTAGAAATCTAAATTTGATTCCAATTTAAATTACGCAACTTAAATCGTTTTAGCACTTATAATATCGTAAATAAATAAAACAAAAAAATTGCTTTAGACGATGTGGTAAGTTCACATGGATTTCTCCTTCTTTTGTTGCATACTTCTGGCATATGCAGTTTAAGTTCTTAATATTTAATATTCGCAATATTCTAGTAACTTGCCCAATCAACTAAGGAGCAGTCGGAAGGCTTGTTTGTTTCATCCTTTGTTTTTTTTTTTTTTTTTTTTGCGTCGCTGGGCCGACACTCACAGTTTGAAATTTCGCATGCGCCTCAAGGTATGCAACAGCGTTAGTGCATTTGGAGCATAACAATGACGAGAGCGAGAAGGTGAAAGTTGCTTTCATGTTGTGACCCGGAACCGTCTCCACTATAAACTGCAATTTTTATATGCTGTCCGTGTAGTCTTTTCTTTTTCGTTTCTTTCATTCTTTCGTTTTCTTTCTTTTTTTTTTGTTTTTTGGGTATTCTTTGCATAGCCAAAAAGGTAAACAAGCAAAATCGTCTAATGTAACTTTAATGTTTTTATTTGCTTTGCTACTTTGGGGTGGTGCTTATTGCTCTGCGGTTTCTCTAGCTGTATGTATATGCCTTGAGTGTGATTATGTGCATATATCTGTATATGTGTGTGTGTTTGTGTCCTGTGTGGCAACTTTGGATTTCCGGACTCAAGCGGAAATAATGTCAAGCATGAGAAGACAAGAAGCGAAGGTTTTCTTAAGCTTGAAGCATCGCCTCTTTGGTTATTCGGATTGCTTAAGATGTTTAAATATTTATCAGTTGTTTTTGGACGTTTCGTTATATATATGTTAATATAGGAACTGGATTTAAAATATATGTATTCTATATAAATATATGCATATATTTCGTAAGCTCAACAGATAACTAATACAAGAACATGGCACTGAAATATGCATACTTTGGGGAATTAAACTTAAATAAACAGAGAGAAAATGGAAAATACATTTCAATAGATGAAATGAAGATTTAACATAATTCAAGGGGAGTATGAAATATTTATGCTATTTCAAAACTTACTTTATATTATATATTGTAGAAAATTAATGAGGTAACATTTCACACAAAAGTGAGAGACGATCTAAGGACAAATGAGTAAGTGAACAAATAAACTTCACTAGGCTCTTTAAAATCTTTAGGTTACCTTATTAAAAACATACATTTTTAAAAATTCGAATATTAATAATTGATATTAGAATTCTATGTGCTTAACCATATTCTATACACTTTTGTATTGATAAAATTTTAATGTGCGATATATATTGAAGAAGATCTCTTCTTTTCTTAAAACAGATTTCCTGTCAGTTGTAGGCTTGGTATCTTTGCACGAATAGCTAACAATTGTGTAACCATTAAAAATAATGAAGCAAGCAAGTCGTCCCTGCCGACGTTGAGTATATCCTGTACCAACTAGTTATATTAAATCAAGATCGGCATCAACTTAATTCAAAATTTCTTTTAACATGCAGCAACAGCTACCGCATGCTATCTCGCTCACTCTTTGCAGCTAGTATCACCTTGGCGATTCAGTTCAAAATGCACATTCGTATATCTTCGATATGCCAAATAAGAATGTGATTCCCCGAAAACTTCTCTAGTAATTCGTTTTTTCTAAATTGCGGGGACGGAAGTGGGCGTGGCAAAAATTTTAAACTATCTTAATTTGCGTAGGCACTAAACTAAAGTTCGAACACCCTCGAAATCGCAACCAATTCAAAACAAAATTTCCTTTAACATGCAGCAGCAGCGGACGCATGCTATCTCGCTCTTTCTTATCTGCCAATGTCGCCTTGGCAATTCAGTACCAAATGCAAATGGCTATATCTTCGGTGTTTATTGTCCGATTTGAACGAAATTTGGTCAGTTTGTGCAGCTCGACTATATAATTATGTCCACTAAATATAAATTCGATATCTTTAATACAGCTCTAGTAAATTCATTTAAAAATTTTCTTTTTTGATTTGCGGGGGCGGAAGTGAGTGTGGCTAAAATTGGCTAAAAAACAAACTTGAACTGCCTAGACATAAGACGGATGTTCACACCAAATTTGGTAGCTCTAGGTCTTATAGTCTCCGAGATCTAGGCGTTCATACGGACAGACGGACATGTCTCAATCGACTCGGCTGTTGATGCTGATCAAGAATATATATACTTTATGGGGTCGGAAACGCTTCTTTCTGCCTGTTACATACATTTTAGCGACTTTAATATACCCTTTACCCTATGGGTACAGGGTATAAAAAGAAGTTAACTTGAGGAATAATGTTATTGCTTAAGAAACAAAACTCTAGGCAGTCGGACAGGTAAGATCAAATCACCCAAGATCATTGGGAATAACAAAAATCTGCTCAAGTTCAAGTTTCTTGAAGAAATGCTAACACAGAAGGTTTCAAAGATTCCATCTTCTAGGATCTAGATCAATTCTAAGAGCTATTATGTACACATAATATAAATTGAACATTGGAATTTTAATTAGTATCTATTTTGCTCAGTTTGAAAAACTAAAACACTCTTAACTCTCCCATTAAGTCTTATCTTATTGAATTAGATTTAAAGATTATATTTTTACTCATTCCAACAATATTTATACAATATATTATATATATATATTATTACGATTGGCATGTAAACCTACCGAAAATGTGAAATCTTAGATTTTCTAATATTAATAGTATATTTTCGCACATTATTCTCATTACTTAAACCTGAATTTAATCATTTCAAATTTATTAACTGTTTATTTTGCAACTTACCTCCTTATAAATTGAAAAGCCATCTATAGCAGCCAAGCCAAGTAAACATATAATGGAAATGATTTGGAGACACGTCTCGAGTTCTAGTAAATCTTCATAATAAACCACCTCGGCCAGTTCATCCATGCGGAGAGCAAAAATCACCAGCTCGACAACAATGCTCGCATACAAAAGGACTTTGAAATGAGAAATTGCTTGATTAATTTCGATGGCAGACGACAATTATCATACTGCGGCAGTCACAAAAGGCAGCACACATAGACACACACCTGTCACCTTCTTGCGCTCCAGCATACGATGATAGCACATTAGCATAATTGTCAACAAGGTGGCAGCCAGAGCATTCCATATTGCTCCACTACCGATGACAATCAAAACATTTAGCTCTCTGAGAACCGCCAGTGACGGAAAGAGACGATTTAACTGGTGGACATCTCGCTGTGGCGGCAACAGACTCCTAGCCAACTCCAAGCTATTAACGGCCAGTAGGAGTAGTGATACAGCCGCCCGTATATTATGAAATGTAAGGAGAGTCTTATGGCACCTGTGACAAAGAAAGGAAAAATAAAAATAACAGAACAAACGGAAACAGAGCGTTAAATAGATTGAAGGAAGAGAGTAGAGTAGAGTAACCAAGAGCTGAAGGGACTTTAAGTATGTACCAACAATTTTGAGTTTAATTAAGCGAAGTGCCAGACGCCTAGACCCCACAAGGTTGCCCCACCATAATTGTCACAATTATATTCAAGTGTTTATACTCCCACAGCCAGTGTGGTGTGGGCTCCACTTTTCATCTGCCTCAGTCCTTCTCCCAATCCGCTTTTTTCCATATCTGTTGGTTGTCACTGCGTAGACATAATTTTGAATTTAATATAATATATCAAAAGTCACTTGACTTGTCTGTCGGAAGGTTTAAATTAAAAATTAAAAAAAAAACAAGAGCAATGAAGAAATCCGAAATATTATATTTTATCTAGGAATTTTTTCTTTTTTATCTAACATTAAATCCGATAAGCTTTTTTTCCACAATTTATATGCTTATCAAAGACCAACTAAGCTCTTTAAATGCCAAAAACTAAATATTTAGTTACCTTTTGATTTCAATTTTCGTTTCTTCTTAGTATGTACTTGTTTTCTAAGATTTAATCTTTTTATTTCAAATAAATTCAAAGCTTCAAAAGTAATACAACTAATAAATATTTTATCACCTCGTGTAAATAAATTGTCTATGTCTGTTTAACAATTTTGTATACGTTTTTTTTTTTCCAAACCAATTTCTTTTAAACACTTGTTCATTTTTGAATCCAATCTGATGTTAGTCTCGGCAGACTGTAAGTTGCTATCTGGTAACAAAAATTGTGAATTGTTTCAATTAATAAACAAGAAAATTAAAAAAATTAATTATAAACGTAGATCGGAGATGCAATAGGGAACCCTATATTCTCTTGCTTGTCTGTCTAGTTGAGGGCTCTGGTATCCCTTTCTATTTTGTTGCCATACGTCAGAATTGGAACTTTGTCGCTTACAGTTTAGAAGTGACTGATGTAATGTTAGTTTGGCATTGACTTCTGAGCCATGCAAGTTTGGCACTGGATGCCTAGTTATTCAGGTGACAACTACAACTGGGTGACATACGTCGCTATTATAAAGAGAGATGACAGCATAGACTGTTATCCAGTGTAGACAATGGCTGATGGAAGGATAAATGCATGGCAATCAAAGGCTAACCATCAAGGTTGGAACTCGATTCTCAATGTAGAGTAAAGAAAAACACCCGAGAAGAATGACTACTCTTCGATTAACACTAAACTTTCTTTCTTTAAACAATATTTTGGAAACAGTGACTACAAAGATGAGAACAATAATTTTGATTTCGATTTTTTGTTATTTCTAATAATTATAAAACAATTCAAAAGTATTTTAAGACTTTTACCACTCTCCTCACTAGTTAATGTCATTTATATTTATCTTCCTTTAAGCTCAATAATACGCCCTCAAATGTGTATATATATGTACATATTTAAGAGTCCTTCCTCTTGACTAGATATTTCACACAAAATATACTTAATGATGTGCAAAAATGTTGCATACTTTTTGGCTGGCGCGCGAACGTTTACACTTTTGCACATGGAGCCATTTCCTTTGGGAGGGGAGCAATATATATATATACATATATATTTATAGCGAAAAAGGGGCCACAGTAAACCTGCGTCTGCATTGCTGTTGGAATATTATTTATTGCAAATACTGTTGCATACAACTTGGCGCAATGAAGCGCCAAAACAGAAGAAGGCAAAATATAAAGGGAACCAGGGACACAGGACTGGGAAAGAGAGCCTGTGTCTGGCCGTATATTCGCCTAGTATGGGAATAAAGGGCTACAGTTAGTTGCCCCAGCTAGGTGGCTGGATTTTAATTTTTTAACGTATAAATGTATACCAAAAATAAAAAGACAAGTTGTTTTTTTTCCAACATTTTATTTATTGAGTTCAATTTTTATGCCCACAGACTGTCTATAAATTTAATGAAAAATGTCTGCCTTGACAGCCCATGGAAGATGGGAAGGAGACGCCAGAGGATCAGGACCGAGGAGGAGGCTCCCCATAACCAACGCTTACATATTAATTACTTTTTGACCGCTCTAAAAACGCATGAATAATTGATTTCAATTTCTCTGAAAAATGTTTTCTGTGCAAATGTGCATTTTTTGGTTTTTGTTCCCATTTAGTTTTTGTTGATGTATATTTAAAAGCAGTAAACAAAACATCAACAGAAAAATAAAAGGAATACTGTGTAAGTATAATACACTGCAAAAAAAAAAAGAAACAAATGGGGAAAAGAGTAGAGAGTCAGCTAGTAGACTTATTCATTGCATTAATTATTATTGGCATACTTTAGAAAACTACGAAATCAATTTAATCTAAAATTTTTGAAAGATTTTCTTAACCGAAAGCTTTTTGAAATAAATAAAAAAAAATTAATTTAAGGCGATTAAAAAACTATTGTAGAGTGTACTAAAACTTCGGTGCAGCCGTAGTCCATCTTGAAGCCACAAGTTTTTTTTTTAATGCATTTTAGTTTATATTCCGAATTTTTTATTGATGAATGCTATGCTATTTGTTTGTACTTATTGTATATAAAATTAATAGTCGTTGATTGGAAATAGTTTATAATTTGTATGTGCTGTCGAAGAGAAACAATGTGTGGAAATTCGTATCATTTATTTCTTTCTTTTTTTTTTGTTGGGCCTGCCAAGTTGATAAATGTTTAATGATGGAAATTCAATTTGTTCATTGAGAACATTTTTAAATAAAGGTCAGTCATTTTGTAGGTCAGACATGAAATTACAATTTGGTTTTCAACAACTTCAATTTATCTAAATTAATGATGTTATGTTATGTAGAGCATATTACACTTTATGTAAGAATAAGGATAAAAATCTTTTAATATCTTTTTTACTAATAAGCTATTTCTACTAAATTCGCTATATATGTAATATTGTGTTAAATTAATAAAATATATTTGGAGGATTTTCCACTACTTCATTAGGGGGGTCAATAGCTCAGAGTAAATATATGATAAACATTTTCAACTCATTTAAATTCGAAGAAAACTGAGTCATTTATTTCACACGATCATGTAAACATGTCCTAGAAAAGCATTATACAAATAAGAGACTCTTCAAAGCACAAAGTTTCTTTTCTTCTTGTGTTTTCCGAAATTTGTAAAACAAAATAAATGCAATAAATTCACAGCTGGAATCGATAATTGCGTTTGTTCAATTTAGCACAGCAAAAATCATAGTAAAAATTTCTTTATCTTTCTTTAATTCAATAAAAATAAATTTCTTTAATTCAATAAATTGTTTGATTTCGAATTGGATAATTTAAAAGAAAATTTTCTTAAAATAAACCTTAAAACAAAATCTTTATTCTTTATTCCAATTATCGGCATATAGTTGAATTTTGCCATCATAAAGTTAACTGCAAAAAAATATTAAAAAATTTGAAAGGACTCATATTGGAAAGCTATTATTTAAGGAATAGCTCGGCACACTTGCCCATCTAATGCAATTATAGTAAAAGGAACGATGAATATTAAATGGAATATGAAAAAAAAATCAATTATAATATAAAATACGAAATCACAACAGTAGACTCTCTCTAGAAGAAGATATAAGAAATAAATTTTTAATTTTGCTTCTAACTTATTATTAATAATAAATTTGAAAAGATTAAAGCAAGTAGCATAAAAATCTGTAGTTTTATTTTTCTTTTTATCAAATACAGAATAAATAATGTGAATAATAGATATGATACATAATTAATTAAAATCAAGATTACCCATTTTGGCTAAAGCAAATGGTACAAATTTCAACTTTATCATATAAAGAGTTAAAAGTTGAGAGTTGCAAAAATTCGTGTATTTTAAATTCAGGTGCGGAAATTGAAATACCCTTTGTAGTTCCTTTAAATCAAACAAATTGTGTATAAATAAAATGTAAAAATTTAAGAAAAAAGAATAGTGAATGAGCTGTTGCTGATAAAGTAAATAGTAATGGTTGAATAACAAAATATAGTCAAAAGAAATTTAAATAACTGAGATTTCAAATTATGTATATTAAACAATATCTTTATCCTACGCCTTTTGATCATTTCCCATTGCTGCATCTGACTTTTCAATGCCAGTTGAATGCATTTTCCTGATTTCCATTAGTAAATATTATTTCATTATCAACTCAACTTCAGTCAAGAAAAAGAAATAATAACTTATTATTATTATTAATAAGTAATAATTAAATAACAAATAATACTTAAAAATAAATTTAAACTAGAAGGATGGGCTAACTTCGGCCGTGCCGAAGTTCGTATACCTTTGCAAACTGTTATTTAACAATTACATATTTACAATTACATTCGAAAGCATATAAAAGAAGTAAAATCTTCATTAAATGTTCGTGGCTTAAGAAAAAAATGTAATTCGACAAAAAAAAAATTTTTTGATCTGATTGTTCCTTATGGGAGCTATAGCATATAGTCAATCGATTTGGCTAAAACTTAGCATCGCCATTTCTATATATACTAAACTTTCAAATACCAAATTTCGTATCAATCGTTTTAAAAACACCCAAGTTGTTGCTCTAAAACAATATTCTTGACCGATCGTTCCTATGGGAGCTATAAGATATAGTCAACCGATTCTAATGAAACTTGGTGGATATGCTAGAAAGTATACCAAACTCATAAACAACAATGATCAAATGTAATATTTGATTGAAAAACAATAAAGTTATGGAGGTTTAACTCTTTTCTCGACCGATCGTTCCCATGGGAGCTATATGATATAGTCATCCGATCGGGATGATTCCGAGATATACAATGCCTGCTGCAAAAAGAAGCCTAGACGCGGCTCCGTAGCTTTAAGGGTTTTGGAGGAGAAGCTGTTGATCCAGACAGACAGACGGGCAGACAGACGCTGCTCGTCGTGCTGATCATTAATATATATACTTTATATAGTCGGAGATGCTTCCTTCTATGCGTTGCAAACTTCTGACCAAAATTAATATACCCTTTTTGCAAGGGTATAATAACAAAGATTGTAAATTATATTAAACAATCTCTTTATCCAAGCGTCCTAAGATCTGTATGCCATTGCTCCATCTGTCTTTTCGATGCCTGTTCGATGCATTTTCCTGACTCCAATAAGTAAATATTATTTCATCATCAACTCAACTTCAATATGGAGAGATATTCAGTTACAAGCAATTCGGTGTGTTGTAATTCAATCAACAACTCAATTTGCAAAAATAATCTAACATTGCACCGATTTGGTTGATTTTATTATTAGTGTGGAGTAGTCCCCCCACACCCTCTTGCATGCTTCCATGAGGCCTTCTTTATGAAACGGCACATTGAAGCAGCTGCAGTTGCATTAGAACGGAAAACAATAATGCGTTCGCCTGCTTTTTGATGCCAACACATTTTAATTGAAATTTATTGTTGTTGCTTTAGCTGGGGAAACGTGAAGTGCAAGTTTTTTTCGTTTTTTTTGTTTTTGGTTGGTTTTTGCTGTTGCTGTTGCTCATGTTATTTCGTAAGTGTGAAAACGGCAGTTTTTGCACCTATTTCTTAGGCCTTTACCTCATCATCAAGAAACTCCGCTTTCTCCGCCTCGTTGTCTGAAGTTTTGCTATTTGGCTGTTAGCCAGTTTATGCACCCGCAGCAACTGTGGCAAATAAGAAATCAAATAAAAATTTAAAATAGCTCACTAAAACACCAACACACACACACACTCACACTCTAATGTATAGCCATAAAGCACACGGCATAGTGTTAAAATTGGAGCAACAACTGATTTGTTTACCAAATGGTCCAAAAATATCCATTATACAAGAAAATTGCATTGAAGTGCAATTGCAGACGCATCTCCCGAGAGAGAGAAAGAGAGAATGATGCTTGCCGTGGCAATGCTGCCTGCCACTTGCCCTTCGGCACACAGTCTAAGCTATATCTCAAGTGCCGGATGTATTATGGCCATCGATTGTTGATTTTTTATGAATGAGCATTGAGAGTAACAGCAACAGGCGAACCATGAGTAGGAGTAGTGGGCGTAATGGGAGTGGAAGTGGAAGTGAGTTGAAGTGCCAGTAACAGAATTGAGTGTGTGCATCGGTGCATTGTTGTTTTATGCATTTCATTCAAACTGTTTATTGCTGCTTATTTTGATTTTCCCCCCCTTTTGCCCTTTATTATTGTACTACAAGTGCGAGGGAGCAGTTGATAGAGAATGTACTTAGATAGTGGCCAATGAGTTTGATTAGTTTCGGATATCAATGATATTTTAAATGCATATTTAAGTGGCATTTCAAGTGGCTAATAGAAGATCTCTCTTGAGAAATTGTTTTTTAAATAGAAAATGTTATTTATGATATTTTTAATCATACAATTTGAAAGATTTTTCTAAAATAATTATAGAATTATATATATACTCTTCATGCACATTAATTCCTCAAACATATTCGTTTAGATATTGGCACGTCTTAGTTATCGTGTAATCATCACAGATATTTCTTTGCCTTACTAAAAACTACTGTTCTCTACTATCTAGTCCATAAATAATAAAAATAGTATCCAAAAATACAAATTAGTTGTCTTTATTTGGAAGAAGATGATATACCGGAAGAAATTGGTTTCAAAATATTATAAATAAGAAGGAAAAATTTCTTAGTTTTAAAGTTAGTTTACTATTTTTATTACCTTGCAGAGGGTATTATAAAATTGGCCAGATGTTTGTTTTCTTTCGAATTAAAGAGGTATTTACATACATATTTAAGTATCTATCTGTCTATCTACCTATCTATCTATTTATCTATCTATCTATCTATCTTTCTGCCTATCTTTCTATCTATCTTTCTATCTATCTTTCTATCTATCTACCTATGTATCTATTTATTTATATATCTATCTATCTATCTATGTATCTATTTATCTATCTATCTACCTATGTGTCTATCTATCTATTTATTTACCTATCTATCATTCTAACTATCTATCTAGCTATATATATCTATCTACATATTTACCTATCTATCTGTCTATGTATCTATCTATCTGTCCATCTATCTTTCTATCTATATATCTATCTGTCTATCTATCTATCTATCTAACTATCTATCTGTATCTGTCATTCAATAAAAACAGTCACCCTTCCGACTATCGTTTCAACTCTTTCTGCACTTCTTGTGACTTCTCCCTTTAGTCGTAATTTCACTCTTCAATTGAACAAAGAAGTAAACTTCTTTTAAATTAACAATGAAAAATGTTATATGTGAATACATCCATACATACTTTAACATTCCCTAATCAAAAAAAAACTGAAATGAATACAATAATATTCAACATTCAATGAGAACGAAATGAACCTGATAAACGATAAAGATCAAAGCGTAATCATTTATAAGCCCATTAACGAGTATTTACGCACAATTGCTCCAAATTCTTTAGCATTAAACAGTTACAATATCGTCAATAATGTAAATATATTTACATAAACACATGCATACATATATATATACATATTTATATATATGTATTGTATGCAGACACAACACTTCAATTATGTGCCCATAGATAAACATACACACAAATAAATTCAAAAATTTGTATTTTTAGTGACAGGGTTGTCTTTTGGAATACCCTGTAAGCCAAGTAAATGTTTTAAAAGCTAATGAAATTAATTTATTAAATGTTGCGAAATAAATAAATAAATTAAATCTAGTTTTTTTTTTTAAATTTCAGAAATCAATTAGCTTAAAAAACGTGAATAAAAAACCTTTAGACTCTTGGAGGATCTGGTTTCAAAATCTGTTGAAACTAGCTTTTTAAGAAATAAAATATAATAGAGATAAATACAGTCAAGCTTCCCTATATTAAATAAGCTAAGGGCCAAGTAAAACATTATTATATAGAAACTTGATTAGCTAGAAATGATGTTATATGAATTTATCAAAAACTGAATGAGAAAGTGGAGTGTTTTAAATAAATTCATTATAAAAAGAGCTTTCTTATATAGAAATCCACTTTAGGGAAGTTCGACTGTAACATTGGCTTTATATTTTATGAAACAACTTTCTATTGTTTCGAAATTACTATACCTGGAAATGAATATTTATATTTTCTTATATCACTTCTTCGATCAAAAATATACTTATTTTAATCCCTATGCACCTACATACATATTTACATATATGTATATGCACTAAAGTTCGACAGATTTTCTTAAAAAATGACCTTTCTCAAATATACCCAGTTGAACCTTACTGCAATTTACAGGGTATAAAAATATGACAACAAATATTGAAATGACAATGCGCACAACTGTTTGATTGTTTATTTATGTATTTGCCTACACGTTAGCAGCTGGGTCGGACGGGCCATGATGAAGATATATGGTCATATTGAATGACCAATGACCAGTGACCAATGACCAGGCAATGCTCCAATGCTCCAATACTTCAAATACTAGCGATGCAACTCAACCACTCAAATAACGACCAGAGTGTGTGTGTGCGGTGCGGCTCATTTCACATTTCATACATTTATACACTTGCCGATGGATGACAAGACGAAAGCAAAAAAAAAATAAATAAATATATGTATAACCAAAACAATTTTCAACAAAATTCCAATGAAAACTCGTGCGACTCTTGAATAATTTTTGTTTGCACAAACATACATACACTAGCATACATACATATATAACTGTAAATACATGTATGATTGTGCGTCTGTATGTATTTCTGTAAACTGGAGTAAACTTTTATTAATTGAGCGTGCATATGTGGCAAATGGAGGCGACGAGATATTGCCTGGCTATGCCATCAGCATCATCTCATTTGGCTAACCAAAATCTAAAGATACACAAAGAGCCGAAGCTGCTATACTCTTGAGAGAGTGTTCAGATAGACAACGAATGTAAATAATACTTTACAGTTTTTTTTAAGTAATTAAGTATTTTTTTATATGCAGATACATTTATCCGATTCGTAAGTAATTAAATATTATTCGAAATTCTTATGATAATGAATTCTCTAGAAAAATTTGGGAATAACACTAAGAAATATTCCTTCAATTTGGCGTTTATGAATGATAGCTCCAAATTGGATTACATTCGGGAAAAAATTTAAACTTGGTTTTATTTCATGAAAAACAAAAATAAATTGAAATTTATTAGCTTAAAACATAAAATTGTACAGTAAAACCTTTTCATCCAAATATATTGTAAATAAGCAATACATTTGTAAGTGCACTTAAAAATTTGGAACAATAAAAAAACTGCTACATATAAATAAATAAAAAAAAAATTGCTTAATTATTGCTAACTAATTTATATAAATCTGCAATGAACTGACTTTAACGAGTCTACAAAATTTTGAACTATTGCCAACTATTTAACAATTAATAAATTTAATATATACATACATACATATGTCTAAAGATATGGTCAAAAGATGTAAGGAAAGTAACATTTGAACATTTTGGGGGATTATATATATATTCTATATAGGTATTTCGACTTTGTCGGCAAATGCATAAAACCAACTGCAAATTGAAGAATTTTTAATGATTTTTTATTTTATTTTTTCATTCTGAAAAGATTTGAATGTCTTTAAAAAGTATCTCTAATTCGGTGAGGAAATTAAAGATCTACATAATTCTGTGCTATCAAAGAGATATATATCATATGTATATGTATGTATGTTTGTACATATATATACATATGTATGTTTAAATTGTTCACTTTGTATTTTTTGTGTGTTGACTGATGTGTCACGGCTGTCAGTAAATAATTCAAATGATTTTGCAACTAGATTTAGATTTCATGTCTATTTTTTTTCCTTGCCTTTAAATGAAAATGTATCGCCGCATATATGTATGTAAATATCTGCTAGTTTATACATTAATATACATTCTACATACATATGTATATATATATCTACATATATATTTATATCTGCATCGGGGAATCTAAGCAGAAGTCAGTCGTTTAGTCATTTGAGCATTCAGTCATTAGACCAAAAGATCGTCTAGGGAAGCATAAACCGGGAAATTTGTGTATTTAGTGTCTTTGGGAATTTTCACAAATAAAAACGAAATTGAGTATCCCAACTAATGTTTATTTGGAAAAACTGCAAAGCATTGTTCATGCATCATAATCAGAGGCGTAGCAAAAGGGGGATGACAATTTGTTTCAATAAACAAATGAACTAATAAAAATTCAAGACAAATAAAAGACAATAATTTACCTCCCCCCACTAGATAAAAGTCTGACTACACCCATGTAATCATAATTTTGTTTTGTACAACTTTAAGAATCAAATTTTTTTATATTCTTTATTTCTTTCGGTTTGCTCGACGCATTGATTCAAACAGCTGGCGAAGCGCCGCATGAGTAATATGTCCATTGGAACCCCCCTGCCCCTCGCTCAGCACTCTGTCATTTTATCCCCTCTGGCAGTCAAACCCATTGTGCTCTACCTCCACCCACTGTATTTATATACAAAACTGCTGCCTTTGCATTTTGTTTATAAACGCATGCGCTAAATTTAAACAAAAATTTTCTCAATTTGTTTATCGGCGGCACCCGAAAAAAAAAGTTTAATTTATGTTTTTAGTCAAGTTAGTAAAAAGAGCAAGTAACCTGCACAGCCGATCATCTGAATCGTCACGGAAAGCTAGTAAAGCGCAGTTCCAGGCAGGTGGTCTACTCCTTGACACGATGACGCCACCAACCACATGCCACAAAATGATTATGATGAGGATGATTTTAATGCCGAATTATGGCCGCATATGATTCTCATGTGTGGAACATTCCAAAAAATAAAAATATAGTTTTCGAAACGAATTCCCTAACCACTCTGACATTACTTATAACAAAAAAAAGAAATTCAATTTTAAATTTGCATAAAACAAATTGTTTTAAATAGATAAAACACTGCAAAAGACGAATATAAGGACAAATGAAACAAATGGGGAAAAAGATTGCGACTTTGAAATGGTTATAAAGTTTGAAAAAGACAAAATAATTTTTTACTGCGGAAGATGCGGTGGTTTCCATAACAAGATAAAAATAAACAAGAATTTGATATGATCAATGGATCGTTTAATTATTATATTACCACGACTATAAGCTTCTATCAATATAAAACATTTTCATATTTAGCAATAAACCAGAAAAATAAATACATTCCGTTTACTACCTAAAATCAGGGATCCAAAAAAGAGCTAATTTTGGATAATTTTCTTCGAATAAATCGTTTTCAACTTTTCAAAAAAAAAAAAAATACAAAAATTATGTTTTTTGGTTATATGTTTTTGAATTTATCTATTTTTATTTTTTGAAATTTATTTTATCAATCACTGTTACTTTGAAAATCTCTTAATCTCAAATAAAATTTATTCGTTTCTTTAGCCATTTAAACTAGCCAAAAAAAAGGTTAAAAACTGAATCTGTAAAGTACAGTGTGCGCTAAATTTTAAAAATTGCAATTTACGATAACTTTTATTGTTATAAAAAAAATTTAAATTGATTATTCTAATAAAAACCCCTAACTATAAAAAGCTGAGCACCAAGCAAAATAATTTAAGCCAAAAAAAAAGTA
Source organism: Drosophila austrosaltans (assembly GCA_035045865.1). Classification (NCBI taxonomy): domain Eukaryota; kingdom Metazoa; phylum Arthropoda; class Insecta; order Diptera; family Drosophilidae; genus Drosophila; species Drosophila austrosaltans. The sequence continues at coordinate 779,677 of JAWNOQ010000200.1, forward strand.
GAAGGATGGGCTAACTTCGGCCGTGCCGAAGTTCGTATACCCTTGCAAACTGTTATTTAACAATTACACAGTTATAATGTGAAAAAATCATTAGAAAGCATATAAAACAAGTCAAACCTAAATTAAATGTTTGTAGCATGAGAAAAAAAAGTATTTCGAAAAAAAAAATTTTTAAATGTATTAAACTTATTAACCCCAAATTTCGGAACAATTGATTGAAAAACAACAAAGTTATTGAAGTTTAATTCTATTCTTGACCGATCGTTCCTATGGGAGCTATATGATATAGTCATCCGATCGGGATGATTCCGAGATTTACAATGCCTGCAGCAAAAAAAAGCCAAGGTACAAAATTTCAGCTTTGTAGAAGCTGTTGATCCAGACAGACAGACGGACAGACGGACATGTCTATATCAACTCAGCTCGTCGTGGTGATCAATATATATACTTTATATAGTCGGAAACGCTTCCTTCTGTGCGTTGCAAACTTCTGACCAAAATTAATATACCCTTGCAAGGGTATAACAATCCTAAAAATTTGATACTATAATAACTATTATAAAAGAATACTCTATAATATAGATATACATAGAGTCTATATAGTAATCCTGTTTAAAACTTTGAAGAAATTCTTAGAAAATGTGTTTCACTTCTAATGCGGGGTCATGAGGTGAACATAATATAGCCTAACAAATGCAATCAATCTATGCAACATGAAATAGTAAAAAAAAAAACTTTAAAAAGTAAAGTTGAAAGGTTTTTTCTTTCAATCTGATTATTTATATATTTTATAATGGATAATGCATGTTTAACTGTATTATTTTACTTATCGTTGTTGAAATCCAATTGTAAATTCCTTACAATTCATTCACCATTTTAAGCAGAAGGTAAAAGCAATCAAAGATATAATTCAAGATCTAATTAAAAATCTAATTAAAATATCCACCACAAGTTTTTCTTTTCTGGATTCAAGAAAACGTAAAGGAGGAAGTACAACCACAATAAATACAGACTTCAAAATTTTTGAATGATCCAAATAAAAAAATATTTATTTGGAAAACTTTGTGCAATTCCAAATTCTGTTAAAATTTCACTACCAATTTTTTTTTATAAATTTGTGAAAAGATGTGAAAGGTGGGGTTTTGGGACAAGTAAAATGCATCCAGGAGGAGGAGGAGGAGGCTTCCTGGAGGCTTCCTTGTAAAATATATAGTTCGACTGTTATACAACATTTGTATAAATGTACTTCACATCAATTCAATTTTGCCATCTTCTAGAGTTATCTGGAGAGTTTAGACATCGGTAAAACGGCCAATTAAACTAGAAATTAACATTTGTATTTAATATTTAAGATGCCTAACAAAAAGAGAAAAGTTCATCTTTACCTTGTCCTTGTCCTTGCCCCTGACGGTATCTTGTTAGAACTTGCTGGGTCAGCATAAGTCCCCTCTGCACGTCTTTCTTCAGGCTTGAATTGCTGCCACGTTGGGTGAGTGCGCGTCCCACCACAGGCGCCAGAGTGCGCACCAAGAAGGGCACAAAGACACGAAGTTGCACAAATGGCATTTTTAAAATCAGATTTCGGTTTGTTTTTCAAAGTGTACAAAAAAAAAATTACTCAAAATTATCCTTGATAAAATATATAAATAAAATTTTGGTGGCTTTTTTGTTGGAATAAAAACTTGATGTTATTCAAATCGAATCTACAACTCAACTGAACAAACTACAGCCGAAATGTATAAGGTATACAATTTTGTGTGTCAGTGCCTACTTTGATTAATAAAATTGTTCTAAGCACATGTCAATCGAAAGTTTAGAAGAATTTCATTGCTTTAGTCAAATTTTAGGAAAGCTGTCAGTTTGTTTAACCAAATCAACTTAGCAACGCTTTTAAATTCAAAAACGAAACCAAAACTGATCCAACAAAACGATTTATAGAGAAAGGTTTTTTACAAGTAAAAATAAAATAAAGACAATTGTGACCATAATTAGCCGGTATATATGTATAATCCTCACCAAAATCAAAATTCTTAACTTACAAACTTAAAGTTGAAACATAAAAAATTCTGTTACTCTTCAGTTATTTATACAACAAATCAAATTTTATTAAAAGTGTATGAAATTTAAAACTGAAAAACAAATTTTACACCGTTGAGTTTATTGTTTTATAACTTTATACAACACATCTGTTTTCTACATTTTTTAAGCTGTATTAGTCGTTCAAATCGTAAAGTTCAAAATTTCTCACATACATATGTATATTTACTCCTTTTTGTATGGTTTTCAAAACTTGGTTTAACAAGTTGAAAAGAAAAAGAAATTCTGTTCCATAAATTTAAAGTACATACTTTGGAAGGTCTAAAATAACACAATAACACTCGGTCTTTTGATCAAATCAAATGAAAAATATTATCTTTGGCCTGTTTATTGTAAATTATTATTCAATTTTTTGTTACTGTTACCCAAACAACCTACGTTATTATATACATTTATGGGTATTTAAGATACTTTGTAGATGAACACGGAGGATCGGTCAATTGTAACTTAAAGGGCAACGAAATAGTCAAAGCTCATTCATCTTGACTTATTAAGTTTATAAACCGATTCCTTTAAAGTTGTCAATGAAAAATATTAAAATATTATATTACATACATATATCAGGCAAAAGGAAGCATTTCCTTCTACCCCATTAACCACATTCATTGTTTGTATGTATGTACATACGTACATACATATGTAGATAAATACAGTAGAGCCTTGTTCACAGCTCTATCCGAGACGAAAAATGTGAATGAACAAAACGGAATTTTGATATTAAAAATACTTAAAAACTGTTTGGTGTTGTAGAATTTTTATTTCATTAGTTTTGTCTTATTTTTAATTATTTCGAGATATCACATTACCGCATTACATTAGATAAACCGGGTTCTAATCTATACTTGTTAAATCAATCTAGTCAGGTCCATCTATCTAATTGTTCGTATGATCTTTGGGATCTTAAAGCTGGAGCTACCAAATTTAGTATAAACATCCTTTCGTTATATCTACACCAATAAAGTTTATTTCAAATATTCACCAAGTTTACTTTCACCCTCGTAATTTAGAATAACTATAGCTGTATTTAGTAAAAATATAGCCAAAACGTAACAGTTTTCTAGAAATCAGGCAATAATCAGAAGAATCAGAACTATATATGTACATATGTATGTAAGAACGTAAAAAGGATTTCTATTGAAATTCCGATAAGAGATTGAAGAATCAAGAAAATTTTATCTTAAATTTATGACAATTGCCTTGGTAGCTTTTTCATATGAACCATCTCTTCTTGTTACAGAGTATACCCTAGTCGTCTAGAAAGAAAAGCACTTAATTTCAAGGTTTAACGAGTTCTTTTGGTTTCCTTTTTTTTTTTTGGAATTCATTTTAAGTGTTAATCACTCAACCGCCTCAAGTTTCCTATCAATTAGGCACGAAATTTTCCAATTAATATTTCAATGCGATCTTAAAATATCTTCCATATTAAATGCGTTTCGTTTACATATTTAACAAGAGAATAGAAATGATAAACTGTAAAACGTTCTCTTCTCCATTTAAATCAATGAATGAATAAAGAATTTTACAATTTTTCATTGTCGAAACGAAAATAATTTTTCACTTACTTTTCATATTTTCGCCAAATGTAAATAAAAACGATGAATAAAAGAATTATACAAATGCATGTTATAATATATTTTGTATGATTTATGGCACAGATATCGGTATTTAAATTATCATAGATAATACGTGCACGACCAACCAGATGATCGCAACGTATCAGATTGAAGTGCATTAATTGTCCCATTTTTGTTTTTTATTTTTTGCAAATTTTTAATAATTAATTGATTTTCCATTTATTCGATAGCCATTTTCATTATACACACACACTCATTTAGTTATACACACACATTCCTTTTCAAAATTTATTCTCTTTCCCATTTATATTTTTTCTTTTTTATTCAATGATTTCCTTTCAAACAAGAATTTGCGTATAGAACAACAGAAAAATTCGAATTTTCTCAAATGTAAACAAATTATTTCGCAATTACACACACAGGTTCCTATATAGAGAAAACAGAAGACTTGATGAGCGGGCACGCAGTTTCGTTAGCGTTTTTACTTTTAATTATTATTTTTTTTTTATATAGCAATTATTATTTTCTTTCTTTTCTTGTTTTCTTTTTAATGTGTGATGTTTATAAACAAAGTAAACGAGTGTGGGGAAATATGCGCACGTTTTCAACGATTAAAGAAGCTTTTCCAAAGAAATCAAAGCTAGTGGCGCAAACCGTCCGCACTCACTGAGCATCGTCAAGCACACTGAACCGAATTAAACGAACGCCAACAACGGAAGGCAGCCAGCCCCCAGCCCAGACCGAAGCTAAGGCAAAAAATTTTGTAATGAGAGCATGCACGTGCAAGATCATACAAGCAAAGTGTACTCTCTCCGCAGAAATAGAGAAAGAGAGTGAGAGAGAGAAAGAAAGCATTTATTGTAGAATCTGTTGAATGTTGATTTTATACCCTTCCTAAAAGTATCACAAAGTGTATTTGAAGAGCACAGGAGATAGCAGAATCTTGTAATATTAAAACTTTCTTCATAAGGATCGTATTAATATATTTTATACTTTTGTACAGGTGGACCTCGATTATCCGGAACGGTCGGAAAACCAAAAAACCCGGGAAATTGAGAGCAAAATTTCCACGTATTTCGTACTTGAAATTTTATAAGTACTTACATACATATGTACATATCTTTAAATCTGCTACCTTCAAAGGCACACTGACCATAAAAATATGTAATATGGACATACAGGCGTGTTTCTCATTGATTGCTAACTAAAACGGGGAAGCCCCTAACTCGCTTTATTATTTTAGAAAAAAATTTCGTTTGAAATCACGGATAATAGGGGTAATCACGGTTAACAGGGGTAATGAAACAAATTCAACTTCATCTCGGATTGAGTTCACTGGAGCTTAAACCATCCGGCTATTATTACTCATATTTAGTCAATTTGTTTATTGCCTAGTCTAAGGCAGATTGCAAATAAAATATTAATTAATAAAAAAAAAAAAAAATCTCGGATAATAGGGGTGCCCGGTTAACAGGGGGCCGGATAATCGAGGTCCAACTGTAGTTATATTTTAAAGTTACATCCAAAGGAGTTTGGACTTTCTGAATTTGCACTAACAACATAAAAACTATGTTTAGTTGTTTATTTTCCTGAAAAGGTCGCCAATTAATGAAATTTTAAAAAAATCATGTTACATTCTTTAAATTGAATATCAAAATTACCCAATTTAATTTAAAAAAATATAGAGTAAGTTAACAAATCGATTCTGCAATACATATGGAGTGCCTGGACACGAATACTTTTGTGACTCACTGTATAAGCATACACGTTTAAAAAATGTAAATTAGTAAATGGAAACCCAATTAGCAAGGGTATACAAATTTCGGAGTGTGATACAAAAAGATTTCCCTGCGTTTATTACGCAAGGTTGTTGCTGATGTTGATGTTGTTATTTCTGCCTGCACTTTGTTTGTTTGCCGGTTTGTGTCTTGTTCTTGGTTGGATATTTTTATGGCCCACGTCAAAAGTTTGTTTTTTTTTTTTTTTGGCCAGTATGTACACGAAATCCCGATGCCTGTCAAACTGTTTGATTATCAGTTTAACCGGTTTATCAGATATTGCATATTTGTTCATATGTAGATAAACTGAATGGCTAATCAATGAGGTTGACTATATGTACATATGTATATTAATAAAAATTTTGCCCCATATAACTTAGTTACTCTTGTTAACTGGATGCAATAGCAAGCAAAATAATGCTGGTACGTGAAAATACTTAAAATTGTGTTAATTTCTATCACTAAGAAGTTGTCCCGATGAGCCAAGTTTATGGAACTTCGAACTTTGCTTAGGTTATAATGTTTAAAATCTTACCGGATCATTTACCTTGCTCTGCTAGGTAGATCTTGAGAATTGTGTACCGTTATAAAAGCTTGTTATATGGATACATATCACAAAAATTTTCTCAAAATTTTTAAATTTTAACCATTGCAGTTCTACAGAGTTCCATTTGGTTACTGTCTGATCCTGATGCTATTTAAGCAATTATGTCAGGTTAGTAGGCAAAGTTCAAAATGCAAAAAATTTTTAAATTATATCAAAAATTTTATAAACTGAATTATTTTTTAATGCAGGCGGAAGCTAATCTATACAGTGACGACTGTAAGGCTCAGTTTGAGCCCACTGTATTGGTGCACGGTGGGGCTGGCGATGTTGCTGATGGTGTTGTACCCTTAAAAAAACTTGGCATTAAGCGGGCAGCTCGCCGTGGTTATATAACACTAATCAAATCGGGAAGTGTGCTGGATGCAGTCGAAGAGGCAGTTAAGATACTCGAGGAGGATATCAATTTCAATGCTGGAAATGGATCTGTGCTTAACTGGGATGGTGATGTGGAAATGGATGCATCAATAATGGACGGCACTACTTTGGGGGCAGGTTGCGTATCTCTGGTACGTGACATAATGCATCCAATATCATTGGCCAGACGGATTATGGATACCACACGACATCACTATATAGCAGGTGAGGGAGCCATGAACATAGCCATTACATCTGGAGACTTTAAGATCCTTGAAAAGGGATCTCTGGTCACAGAAATGGCCAGGAAATCATTGGAAAACTATAAGGCTAGTTTAAACAAAAGACGATCCAATCGCGAAAGCGTTGTCTACGGCTCTCCAGGAACTGTTGGTGCTGTGGCCATTGATGCTTGTGGAAATGTGGCAGCTGCCACTTCTACAGGCGGCATAACTGGAAAACTACCAGGACGTATTGGAGACTCACCAATTTTAGGCGGTGGCACATATGCAGATAATGAGATAGCTGCAGTTTCGGCCACTGGTCACGGTGAGACCATAATGCGTTATAATCTTGTTTCCCGAATGTTGGCTCTGGTGCAGCATGCCAACTATACGGCCCAAGAGGCAGCCGAAAAAGTACTGAATCAAATGACCCAACGATTTGATGAGACGGCCGGTATTATTGCCATTGATCATCTTGGCCGATTGGGTATCCATTTTACAACCAACCGCATGTCCTGGGCCTATCAGCGTGGCGAACAATTGCACTTTGGTGTCGATGCTGGTGAGGATGAGGTGGAAATTGTTGGTTAATGAATCGTTTTTAAAATTTGCACAAGTTCTTTTCGATTCTCTCAGTTGTACATATACAAATGTGTAATCATATATCATGTTGCATACTTCGAATACAAAGTGACGTACGTTTATTTTAGTTAAAAAGCTTTTAGTTTTTTATGCCAAGCTGTATTACATACAGTGTTGAAAAAAATAATAGAAACGGCAATCGCATTACTTTTCAAAGTCATCATTTTTACGTTTATAGGAATTTTTGAAACTCAAAATCACTGATTGAGAATGTGGGACAACAAAACTTTATTTTAAAGTTGATTTTTGGCTTTTTTGAGTTTGGGTTTTTTTTTAAATGACCCCTTGTTTGAGCTGGAAGAAAAAATAGAAACGCACCTATTTTTTTTTTCATAGAAATTAGAAAATTTTTTTTTAAATTATTATTTGGTTTTCATTAGTTACTTTTTCTCAGAAAGGTTTAAAATATTTCCTTTTTTTGTGTTATGGGTTTGATTATTTCAATATTATATGCAAAATGCATCAGTGCAGCCATTGGTCCGGGCAGGAAAGGACAATTATTCAAAATTTTTTTTTTTTTTTTTTTTTTTTTTTTACTTCATTTTTATTTGTAATCTGTAGAGAAACAATAAACAAATTCATTAACAATAACTATAACATAACCGGATGGCTTGGGCTCCATTGAGTTCAATCCATATATTTACATATTTACACATACTTTATAATTACATATTTACATTTATCTAGAGGGCAGGTCTAGAACGTGAAATCTTTTAAGCCGTCGAAGGTTGCTTGAGTTGTCCAGTAGACCTAGTGCTAGAGCATTATCGTGGTTATGCAGTCTAATCATGTATCTTTCTGCGTATAGTTTTATTTCTTCTTTAACAGATGGCAGCTTAAGATCTTTGTGGATATTATGATTAGTTGCATACCAAGGAGCGCATGTAATCATTCTGAGCGTCTTGTTCTGGTACCGTTGGATGATTTCAATGTTAGAGTTACTAGCTGTGCCCCACAGCTGCAATGCGTAGGTCCATACTGGCTTCAGTACAGCCTTATACAGTCTTAATTTGTTCTCGAGACTAAGTTCAGAACGTGGTCCTAATAGCCAATACATTTTCTTTGTTTTCGCTTTGAGCATTCAAAATTTAAAATTTTTTATCATCCTTTCAAATCGGAAATGACAGGTTTTATGAATTCCTTCAAAAAAAAGGTACCTAACCAATAATTTTGATTTTAAAAAGGACTAAAGCGAGCAAAAACGTGGCTCCTCAGAGTAATTCCTACGAGATGGTCAAGCAAGAATAAAAAAAAACCCTTTTATTTTATCAAAGGAGTTAAGAAATAAATTGAAAGTCCTAGTGAGCAGTCGAACCATCCTATCTAGACGGATACCTATGGGCTAAAGAGTGCACAGTCCCAGGAATGCACCTTGATTGAGCAAAAAGGATATTAGTCGCATACTGCCATTTGTCATAAAGCATTCACTACTGCCAAATTAAAAAATTGTCTTTTTGTAAAACGAAATAACGGTTAATTTGATTATATCTGATGGCTATGTGTACGAAAAATACCAAAAAACCACTACATTTGATCCAAATCATACATTGAAGACCATTAAGCTCCGATGTGGTATTAAAATACTATGGGACATACTTCTCGCCATCAAGGGTTGGTCTCTTATTTTGGATAAAAGAGAAAATAAGTGCCGTGGACTACGTCAATATACTAAATTATACAATGCTCCCATATGCTGATGACAATATTCCATTGAAATGGGAGTTTCAGCAGGATAACGATCCCAATCGCTTGTCCAAGCCAGCTAACACATTTCTTCAGGATTTTAATGTGGGTGTTATGGGTTCGTTCCCAGACTTAAACCAAATGGAAAACCTTTTGGGCATCTTGTAAAAAAACAACTCGTGCTAAAAGTCAAATAGCAAAAAGTACTTGTGGAAAAAACTCGAAAAATAGTGGTAATCCTTTGATCCTGCAGTTTCTGTCAAGTTAGTAGGCTCCACGAGGCGTCGCTGCAGCCAAATGCTCAAACATAATGGCAGAACCATAAAACATTAAAGTATTTATTATTTTTTAGTTAGAATTTGTAAAAGATTAGAAAAATTTTTTTTTTATTTTTTAGTGATAGGTTCAGCGTTTCTATTTTTTCTTCCAAGGGGAGAAATATTACCCCTTCGTTTTTTTATTATGAATATGTTTACAAAGCGGAAACTATTGAATTTTGAATATTTGGGTTGTTTTCTTTAAAAAAACACATTTACTTTCAAAATCGGTCGGGTTTAAACCGAGACACACCCAAAAGAGCAAAAATTCCATGCCGTTTCTATTATTTCTTCCAACACTGTATATACATACATACATTGTAATATATTCAGTGTATACTTAGATATATATTCTTTTCGTAATATTATAAATTTTAAAAGGGGTTTAAAAACCTGAGGCAAAGAGATTAGAGAAACAGACTCACTTTTATACTCACTTAAAAAATATATATTCATTTTCACAGAAAGTCAAGATATTGATAGTTTTATACATAAGTTTAAAAAAAACAATGCATTTAAGAAAATTGTCCCAAATGTGTTTATAACTTTCATTTTGATCGATTGTTTCTATGTTCGAGTTATAACATACATTTTTCATATCTGATTGGCATATTTAAATACGCGATTTTGGGAGAATGAGAGGATTATTATGTAGATTAATGAATTTTATTATTACTATCCAATGACAAATAATAAATGGATCTATTAAAATGAAATTATCATCTGCTGCATTTGAGTTTTTTACCATCTCCAATTATTACATATTTTTTATTCCTGAATACAGTGGACTCTCGGTTAACAAACACAATTGGTTCCTCCATCTTGTTCTTTATGCGAAACGTTCGTTAAGCGAAACCAATACTTCCATATAAATCAATGTAAGAAAATATATTACGTTCCAGGTTGAAAAAAAATACACTCTAATTTGTTTAAATTTGAACTTTTACTAAAAGAAAATAACATAAAATGCATCAAAACATTTAAAGAATTGAAAGAATTCACCAATTTATTTTAAGTTTAGTTTTTATTGAAAGAAAGTAAAATAAAGCGTATAAATATTTTCAAGGAACTGAATGTGTATTTGACGGAAGGTGACCTCCAGGGATGCCAAGTCAAAATTTAGGAATTACGGAGCCAACCTCCAAAATCTACGTGTTTTTGCGTAGCACAATTTCTCTGAAATACGTAGATCTACGTACTTTTTTTTAGCTTAAAAACAATAAAAAAAAAAAAACAAATAAACCATTAAATTTTTTAATTAACTGTATTGTACTTCGTTGTTATTAATTTCATTTGTCGTTTTAGAAAGCAAATCACATTGTTCAAATTATACATATTAACTTATGTACATGTTTTACAAAAATGTATACATGTTTTGATGAAAATATTTTAGGTGTTTGTCAAATTGCTTTAAGTTTTCCTTTAATCCACTTTTGGTGTGAAGCAATCCTTTTAAATTTTCCGTGTCTAATTTGTTTCTGATACTTGTCTTAATTAAATTAATTTCTGAAAATAAACGCTCAACATTAGCACTGCTACATAGCAAACCAATATTTTTTAAAAGTACGTAGTTTTAGTCTCTTCACACGTAGGCACGTAGATCTCCCTTAAAATACGGAGATCTACGTGAAAAGACGGAGGGTTGGCATCCCTGGTGACATCTGAAATGGACATTTGAAGTAGAAAAAAACGGTCACACTATAATAGGTAATAGCAAAATTTTACCTGCAATTAAGGTTTCCAGCAAAACTTTGTTCGTTAATCGAAACTTTTTACTTTCCAAGCACATTTTTATGTGTTCGTGATGCGAAATGTTCGTTATCCGAGACGTTCGCTAACCGAGGGTCCATTGTATTCTCTAAAAACATATGATTAAATCTTAATTTTTAAAATAAACCTAGCAAAACGCATAACGCATATTTTGTTTCAAATAATATTTAAGATTTCGACGTTACGATTTGAAGAGTCTTATCTATCTAAAACTATACCATATTTACAATAAATCATTACAACTAAGAACATTTCTTCGTTATTTCTAGATGAAAAAAAATTTTTTTTGTTAAATTTCTCATTTACATAAACAAAATCATTTTTAATAGAAAATCTTAAAATCTAAATGAATTGTGCCGAACAAAAAAACGTTTAAGCATATAAAATAGACTTAATTTTTATGGTTTTTTGTGGATCAGAAACCTCGGAGTATTCCACCAGGGTATTAAAATATTGAATACAATTTAGTAGCTATAGCTATAACAATTTTTATACTTTGGCTTGGATCAATGTTTGCTTTCAAAGCACTATTTTAAGGATTTCCTTTTCCTATTTCAAACTATTCCTATAATATAGCAGAAAAATAGTTAGATAGATGAGAAATAATCACAACTGCCGCACATATTATATAGACGACTGGTTGAGGGTTCAATAAAGAAGCGCAAGGCATGAGTACAATTGTCTTCATGAGTTGTAATATGTTGTTGAAGCAGTCGTTGCAATTCCTTCAAATCACCAGAGTGCTCAAAATAAATGCCACACTCACATACATAGTGGGGCTCTTTTAGTTTCTTTAGAGGCTTTAACTGGCACACGGGACATAAGACAATCTGTTTGTCGCTTTTCAAATCTGGTTCCACATACAAAGTCTCCAAACTTTCCTCTCCTAAGGCGTACCATTCGTTGACATCCAATAGTAGCTCCTCCAATATATGTTGTTCCAGTTCTAGATCTTGGTCAAACTCGTTTAACTCCAAACGAAGCAACTCTTTCAGCTCAGACTGTGCGAAAAAATAGACGGTTCAATTATTGTTACCTATCGTGTAACTGTGACTTACCATTTGTAGTGTGCGATTGGCATCCAAGCTACTCTTACGTGCCTCCACTATGCGTTCACGGCATTTCTGTGTAATAGAAAACAATAAATTGTACATTTAAAAACATCAATTATTGAAGCAAAACAGTAAATGTTTACATCTCGTAGCAATTCCCGTAATTTGGGCATTCCCTTGATACGACTTTTAGCCACACTTTGAGAGTGCCGTTTTTGCTCGACACTTGTTCGGTAAACAGGACTAGCCGGAGACTCCATGACTTGAAATAAAGTACAAATATTTTAGCAAAATAAAAAGAGCGCGAACAGCTGTAGCAAGTTAGCGATGGGAGTATGCAATATGCAATTTTTCTACTCATTTATCGATAGTTGATAAAAAAAAAAAAAAAAAGATAAGCCCGTACACACTGATATTTTTGTTCGTTGTGTAGATAACTAAAATAAATATTTTGTGTTGGGTATATTAAGCTTTTTGTTTTATCTGGATGTTTATACAAAATATTTCGCTAAAATTATTTCTCTTTTCTTTAGTTTTAGAGATACAAAATTATAAATCAATTGTCTAAGTACTTTTTCAAGCAATGGTTTAAATGCACTCCAATTTTAATTCGATACGTTCAAGAGTATTGCCGATTAATTAACCAACACTGTCGCAGAGTTGATTTGACAACTATTGACAGCTCCACCATGGCGTATAGAGCGTTTCCGCTCTTTCTTTCCCTTTCTTTTACCAACGTGCGAGTATCCAGTAAAAGGTTAGTGTACAAAATTTTACAAAATATTAGTGAATTCATTTATAAATAAAATGGTTTTTCGCATTGCAAATAGATGCCAGCCCCGGTTGCTAAGAAGCCAGCAGCTAAGAAGCTGCCCGCTGTTCCAGAATCTAAACTGAAGTTCAGCAAAAAAGTAGTCAGCAAACGTGCCGCTGAAACGAAACGTCGCTTGAAGCGTGCCGCTGTCATTGCCCTGCGCAAGAAGGAGAATTTGGTGCGTGCCGAAAAGTACCAGAATGAGTACATCAAGGCTGATCAGCGTGAAATTAAACTGCGTCGTTTGGCCAAGAAGCGTAACCAGTTCTATGTGCCAGCCGAAGCAAAATTGGCTTTCGTCGTCCGTATCCGTGGGTAAGTAAGGAGAAGCAGAGTGGGTGGCTTTCAGTGCTCAACTAATTCTGTTTCCTTCTTCCCTTCCCTATAGTATCAACAAGGTTGCCCCCAAGGTACGTAAGGTTTTGCAGCTTTTCCGTCTGCGCCAGATCAACAATGGTGTGTTCATCAAGCTGAACAAGGCTACCATCAACATGCTCCGCATTGCTGAGCCCTACATTACCTGGGGCTACCCCAATCTGAAATCGGTGCGCGAGTTGATCTATAAGCGTGGCTTTGTTAAGCACAATCGTCAACGCGTCCCCATCACCGATAACTTTGTGATTGAACGCAAGCTGCGTCAGGCCCACCAAATTCAGTGCGTTGAGGATTTGGTCCATGAAATCTTCACCGTTGGCCCCAACTTCAAGTATGCCTCCAACTTCCTGTGGCCCTTCAAGCTAAACACCCCCACCGGTGGCTGGCGCAAGAAGGCCAACCATTACGTCAATGGTGGTGACTTTGGCAACCGCGAGGACAAGATCAACAGATTGCTGCGCAAGATGGTTTAAGCACTGGATGAGAGACAACAGCTGTCCAGAGCAATAGTTTACAAAAAAAAAACAAATTACGGTCTGTGGCACAGTGAAATAAGAAGAATAAAATTGAACTTTTTTTTAACTTCTAAATGCCGTTCCACAAAACAAAAAGTCAAGGTATTGCTCTCAAATCCCATTTGGAATTTCGCTGGTTTTGTATCACAAAAAAATAGATTTTTAAACCGTTTGAGATTTAAAAAAACACGTCATAATTTGCCCGGAATTGCTTATTGGAATTGAGACCAGTCCTAAAAGTGTTTGGTACTTGGATGGATTAAGATAATCAGCTTTCAATATAGCCATTATTTTTTGAGTGTTAATCTATTTTATTATACGTGATGGCATTTACATATATAGTCTGGATATTTTTTTGTGTCTTGTGTTCCAATTCCTTCTACTACACATCTCTGCCAAGTCTACTGTCATCTAAGAAACAGTTTTCGGCAGTAAAAGAATTTTCTTTATATTGTTGATTGATGACATAAACGGTACTAAAACTACAAAATGGAATTATTCAAAATCTAATTTCTAATAAGAATCGAATCCTTTTAAGGAGAAAACAATGGACGGCAATTTAAATATAATTCCTCACAAGTTTTCTAAGTTAGTTTTAGATGTAACGGATTCTGCCTCTTATATACAGGACCTAACTTTACACTGTCTTGCCGATGCATATAGAAATATGGACCTTAGAAAAATCTAATATAGACCACAAGATTTACTATAAGTTTTTTGGGCTCACATTGGATTGGTGGCTTACATTAAACAATCGAAAATCCCTGAAGAATCGAAACTCTTTATCCCACTGGTCCACGTTATTGTGGAGTGTGGATCATCAACCAATGTTAATTGAATCTGTGCAATATCAGTTTCCGCGTTAGTTTTCCATCATGTTCTAAAGTTCTTCTAATGCTGATCCTTGTAGATTAATTAGGAATTGTATCCCCTTTTTTTCTCTAAGACTTAGAAGAACCTTTTTGAGTTTATAATAGAATCGGAGCAGACTTCTTACCTACAAAAAGGTTCCAGCCAGGATCGTCCCTGCTCACATTGCCCAACGATGGATACACTTTCAGATTCAGAAAAGATTTTCAAATAAAAAGATTCTTAAATTTTCAATTTAAGCAACGTTTATTTGAAACTGTCGTTATAAAAATTTGAAAAACCTTAAACTTAATAATATAAACATTCATTTTCTTTCACAAATATACTGACATAAATGTATATGCATAACCCACCATATTAATTTTCCCCGATATAATCGCATTTCAAATGAGATTACCAATTGATTCGCTTATATTAATTGCCTTTTAGACAGCCATTTCCATTTGGATTTTTGGATAGGGATTATAGTTGACAATCTCAAAATCTTCGTAACGAAAATCTTCAATGTCGCCAACTTGACGCTTAAAGACCAGCTGTGGAAATGGACGCGGCGTGCGCTGCAATTGCTCCTTAAGGGGCTCCACATGATTAAGATAGACATGAGTATCGCCCATGGTGTGAACAAAATCTCCTGGCTTCAGGCCCGTAACATGGGCAATCATATACGTGAGGAGAGCATATGAAGCGATATTGAAGGGTACACCCAGTCCCATATCGGCGCTACGCTGATATAACTGGCAGGACAATTCACCTCGCGTCTGCGAAACATAAAACTGCGCCAGACAATGACACGGTGGCAAAGCCATTTTTGGTATGTCCAGCGGATTCCAAGCCGACATAATTATGCGGCGATCGGATGGATTCGTTTTTATGGTACTGATAACTTGACGCAGTTGATCAATACCTTTGCCAGTATAATCGTCCTCACAGGTGCCATACTCTGCCCCAAAATGACGCCACTGAAAGCCGTAAACGGGTCCCAAGTCTCCAACGGCACGATCCGTAAAGCCCAAATTATCCAGGAACTCTCGTGTACTATTTCCATCCCAAATATGGACATTCTTGTCCTGCAACAACTTGGCATTGGTCTTTCCGCTGATGAACCAAAGCAATTCCTCGGCAACAGCTCGGAAGAACACTCGTTTGGTAGTCAACAATGGAAAAGATTCTCTCATATTGAAACGCATTTGGCTGCCAAATATTGACAAAGTGCCAACTTTAGTGCGATCCAATCTTGTCTCGCCACATTCAATAATGGATTTAATAAGATTCAAGTATTGTTGCTCATCTTGATTCCCTTGAGTGGTCTCATCCACCTCCATGGGATTCGTTTTCTCGTTGATCGAAGAAGTCAGCACCAATTGTCGCTTTGCTGGGGAAACTTTTGTTGGTGTCTTCTTGGGAGATTTCGTGGGCGAAACCCTCATGATACCCTTGGGCGATTTTTTTTCCGGCGTAACCACCATTTTTCTAGGACTGTTATAATTGTTTAATAAACTTCAATTCACTTCAACACAACTCACTCGATTGCTTAGTTGGCCAGATGTTTTACTTCTAATTGGCGGGAGTATTTTAGAAAACGCGGGACGGGACTTAATGTGACCAAGCAATGCAAACTTGTTATTAAAGACACGAACGTTACAAACCAACTAACTATTCAAATCTATGTGAAAGATAAATAGCCAATAAAGAATTCGAATTTACCTTCTCCTATTGGGTGCAGGTGTTTTTAAAATGTCCAGTCTAAGCATTATTTTATTTTTAGAATCCGTAAAATTATAGGTTTTTTTTAATTTTTGTATTATTTGAAAAATTTGTAAGTTTATTTTGGATATTCTACCATTTAGTTGTTTTTTTTATCGATTAATTCTTCGAAAAGTATTCACCACCTGGTCAACGAATATTATCGGCTTTTAACATGGAAACTATTTATATCGAAAAAGTTAACAGGAAGCAAATTTGAAGCCTCATTGAAATATATTATATTTCAAAAGCTAATAATTGGTAAATACGCACGCATTTATAAATGCATTTAGCAATTATCAACTTGGTATATTCTGTAATTATTAAAAGCTTTAAGATCCAGAAAGGATTTATTCGGTCAATTTAAGTTACTTCTAAATTTATTTAAAGAAAACGGGCTATATTTTTCTATACCAAATAAATTTACAAGAAAAGCTTCCTTAACGAGTTTTCATGCACATTCCTTCAGCAAAATTTGATGAAAGTCTATCAGAATAGAAAAATTTTAATGGTAAATCATTTTTCCTATTTTAATGACGAATTGTTAAAAATAAAGGCCATTTTATTTAAACTTTAGAATTATTAAGTAAATTCCAGCAAAATAATAATTTGTACACATAAAAAAGAAACTTAAAATTCAAATGATGCAGCTAACCTGTGAACCGGTTCCGGTAATGGCGTCATTCTTATTAACCGAGGCACCCACATATTTGGTGCTTTTTCTCAAATACCGTTCAGCAAACTTTGCTTAAATTTGTTGGAATTTAGCTGAATATATGGAGCACAATCCGAGATATCGTGCATTCCATGACTCGTGCTGTGTATACAACCCCCAAAATGTGGGGAGCTTATATTTTCATAGTCAAAATTATAATACTTGAAACGCCTAAAAAGAATTCACGATTTACTATTTGTTCCTTAAAAGTATCTCTGTAACGTAAGGTAAATTCTTCGATCCTCCCTCTTAATATAGAGTTTGCAAACTTCTTGTCGTTTTTTTTTTTTCTTTTGAGCGCGAACAAGGCGCTGTATTTAAATATGGAAAGCATAAAAGTAAAAGTATGCTATTTGATTTTTGTAATAAACAGGGTGCCGAGTAAATTAAAATTTTTTTTTTTCATTAAATACCATATAAGAAAATATTTTGCCTTACAGCTGGCAGTGTTTTGCACTCAATTAATTTGAATATTACAATAATTGTATATAAAATGAAAGAAAAGTATAAATCAATTCCATAAAAGGGAAAATCGTCAAAGTGTGTGTGTTTGTGTAAAAGCTGGCACCCTGTTTCTTTTTTTTTTCTTACAAATTTGCAATAATTATTCTTCGTTTACTCTCTTTACATTCAATACATGCTAACGGTATTTTGCAACGGACCAACTTAAGGTCGTTTTGTCTGTAGCAGTGGATCCCTTCCCATCTATTGATGCCCGCCGGCATGTGTTGTGGTTACGTGTATATTCTGAACAAGACGTTGCCCCCAATACTCCTCCAGGTTGAATGGTTTGAAATTTTTCAATTGATTATCAGATTCATTGCAATAAATAACAGGTGTACCCTGTTCATTGACCTGCAAAAAGAATAAAATATAAAAAATTAATATCATTTTTATTTTTTTTGTAAAGTTTATCTTGCTAACGATTTAAAATTTGAATTGTAAATCATGTTTTTGTTTCAAAAAGGAAACCGATATTTGACCTACAAAACCCATGAATCAATTTTAACAATATTTGCAAAGTAGAAAATATTTTCGTCGTCTTGCAACACAAAGAAAGCAAGACTTTTATTGAAGCAATATCAAACAACCGTAAGATAAAAGATTTAGATTACTTTTCGCAAAGTTTATACCATTATTGGACTTTTTTAAGCAAAATTGATATAAATGAAACTTTGTCTAGTATTCGAAATCGAGGATAAAGCTTTTCAAGATAAAAATATATTGAATTTTCTAGCTAATCTAGTTTTAATCCAAATCGGATGATAGAATGCAAATGAATGTTTGTCAAGCCGAGACTCAGCCTTGCAATTGAAGCTCTTGCATATTTAACGTTAGTCTAGCTTCTGCACTCGGTTTCTATCAGGAAGCAAAATAAATTTGGCCAACGGCCACCTTACAAATACATAGAAACTGTTTGACCTGCCGCAAGGTGTTAAACATTGCGATATATTTTCTTCTTATTTCTGAAATTATCTTTGGCAACGTTCGTCTTTCATTTTGCTTTGCTTATTGACTCGCGTTCGTCTCTTACCTTATTCCATGCTTCTCGTATGTATCGTATCAATTCGTCGTGTTGTGACAAATTACTGTTGTTGTGTTGTTGTCCACCCACCCCCGCTCCAATACTAACACCACCACCACCAACTGCTGATGCATTATTAATGCTGTTATTGGAGTACTGCGTTGAATTGGATGTTATTGTTGCTCCTCCTGGCCCAAGCGATGACGTTGCTGACGCCGCATTGTTGTTGTGGTGATGATGATTGTGTGGCGCCTGACCCTGGCGGCGTATGTAGGGATAGCGTCTAAAAATGCAAATGCAGACAAAATAAATGTAGTGAAAGAATAGCCCAATTATCAGTTTTGATGTCACCCTGTGCTTATGTGTGTTTTGTTTTATTATATGCGTCACAAAACTTTGCTTAAATTGTTAAGATCACATTCCATAACATTTCCATACCCATTATTGCGCTCCATTTTGTCTGGAATTTATTTAATTCCCAAAATATGCTATTAATATTTCTGCTCCAATTTTCTGCCTTTATTTACAGTGGCAGCACTAAATTCAATGTTGTAAAACGATATATCGAAAATGGCAGCTCTCTGAAAATGAATGAATAGCGGAGGCGCAAAAACGATTAGCAAAGACAGAATCCCGAATAGCCGAGACTCAAAAATGAATTTAATTTGGGGGAATTTTAAGCCTGGCCTGATTTCACGTCTCACCCTTGGGTCATTTCACTGGAGATTATATTAATAAAAATACAAATATTTATAGTGAAAAGAGAAGAGGCCCATTATGTTTAAATTTGTTTAGACATTATAGGAGGTAATATGACAGAATAATATTTCTGTCGATAATATTTTTCTATGTTTCTATCACAAATCAAAATCCATAAAATTACATTGACCAACTTTACGCAATTTACATTACGTTTATTTTTACAAAATGCATAACATATATATTTTTGTATTTAACTGTTAATAATAGATTTACAAACTAACAGCGCATATTACATACATTGTACATAAAAAAATGTTTACAGAATGATAGTAGAAAGTATAATCATAAAAAATTTCATTTACAAAAGAATTATAATATTATACATATAAACATATATATTTTATTAACATAAAATCCTATCTGAGCATTCTTTATAACACAACACTACGTTCATTAATAATCATCATTCTCCTTCTCATCATATCATAATCATCAATGGGATGATCGTTTCTCAACGAAAAAAAATGCACATTCCGACTTTTGTTTGTTCGTTTTCATTACATTTTGGCAGCACCAGAGAGTGAAAGATATATACCATAGAAAAATTATATCGTACCATTACTATAAAAATACTACTACCTCCTACAGTTTAGGCGCACAAAATCTTAAAAGTGATTTGAATTAATCACATTTAAGTGGAATCATGTAAACTAGGTCAGCACATCTGTACTTTTCCTTCGCACAGACAAAAATCTTGTTTGGAATAAGTTGAGTTAATGACAGGATAGTTGTACACTTTGTTAAAATACCAAATACGACTTGATGAAGTGTACCTTCATCAATTTTACCTTCAATTTTAACAAAGTAAAGATGAAAAAAATCTTTTTTTTTTTCAATTAGAAAAATTGCAGTAGAAACCGTCGCAATGATTTTATTTCTATTTTCTTTCTTTCTCTCATGATTTTGTGATTTGGCTAAAACTTGGGGAACGTATATGTTGGTAGTTTTTTCTACCATATTTTTCGATATCAGAGTTTTATATTGATCTATTATTATTTTTTAAACGTACTTTTTCTTTTTTTCCAACTGATATGACATGATAACTCAAATGAAACATATAATATTGCAAAATTCTGAGCAATTTCTTTAAAGTGAGATTAGAAAGTTCCCGATATATATCATTAATATTATTTCAAAAATATAATGAGTATTGGTTATCAAAAATCAATTTAGAAAAATTTAAAAATTTTTTTTTTGGCACCAAATTGACTTGGTTTTGTGCTGAGCTTGTTCTTAACAAAAAATTTGTGGATTTTGAAATTTTTTTTCTATTAAAGTTTTACCTATGGAAAACATTTACCACTCTAAAGATCATCATCGCCAATGCCTTCGAATGCCTCATTACGGACCGCTGCCCGCTGACCGTCGTTACCACCATTACCTGAATCGTTGCGAAAGAAAACAGCAGCAAAGGTTCGAGCTGTGGTAAGTTTATGCTGTTGCCTGGAAGTGGGGGCTAATCGTTGGGCCAGAAATTTCACTGGCGGATTAATGGCATCAGCGGTTGTCGGTGCCGTTGTAGTAGCCATTGTATATGATGATGATGAAGCTGCCGTTGATGTGGATGAGACCGAACTTGGTGTGGATAAGGACGATGCTGATGTTCCAGCCACATTTTCTATATCATCGTCACTGTCACCTCCATCGCCCCCGCCATTTCCGTGCAATAGCTCATCTACCATTGCCTGCAAACAGACTGACATTAACATGGCCTGTTCACTAGTTATGGTTATCCAACGTAACGTTTGTTTGGACATGAGATACTCAAAAGCCAATTGCAATTGGCTTGGCTGATCCCGTGATTCGAATGTATTATGGAGAGCACTAACGCGCCAACAACGCATTCTAGTGACACGAAACTTTGTCTCGTAGATTTTATGACCGCGAGTTGACCGCAAACTTAACTCCTTGTTGCCAATGGTTATGAGAGCACTAGTCTCTGGCTCGGGATAGTCCACCTGGGAGGCTCTAAACTGAAGGCAACCATAGGAAGGCAATTGACTTGCTAGCTCTAGATATGGCAAGGGATGACCCTGCGAATGAAGATGATTTAATTGCCTGCGCATTTCCGGATTGCATATAATCCACTCATTAAAGACGTCCGCTACGGTTTGCTGGTAGAGCAAGTCCAGGGCCACCTTATTACTGAAGAGTTTTGTATCCCAGGTGGGATTCCAGTAGCAGGTGCGTAACAGCAATTGACAGGGTTGAGCATGGAGGCGTGTAATAAAAGGCGACTCAAAATCCATGAGCCGTCGTAACAATAATATCTGATCTGTCTCTTCCTCCCGACGCATTAAATAGAGGCAAAAATATTGCCTCAGTTCATCGGGCAAATGGAGGGCATGACAAATGCGCTCTAGCAGGGAGCTTGCATTCTGTTGCACATGACAATTGACCAGCAACTGTCGTCCATCTTTAGAATTGGCATAGACCATTACATCAAGTTTTTGCTCTTCTTTATCGCTGCTCACATTGCCCTCGGCCATGGCGGTCTCCAGTTGTGCCCGTTGCCAAAATTGTTGCAAGTACGGCAGTCGTGCAATACGTCCGTCCTGACCAATGATCTGTAAATAATGCTCCAACGCCGCTCGTCGAGTTTCCAACTGACTGTTGGTTAACGGTAATAAGCGTTTGGGCGGAAATGGAGGAAGCGTGGCCACATCCATATCCAGGTCCAGGCAACGCCTACGCAGCTGCTCATTCAGCGCGTGGAGCTGTTTGTAGCGTAGACAGCAATGATAGTTGCCATTTATATAGATGTTGTATACAGTAAAGGTTGAGGTGGGCGTGCCATAGCCATTGCCATTCCCATTTCGCCGCCCATTCAATGATGATGTTGAATCCTCCTGGGTGTCCGGTATCGAGAAATGCATGATTGCACAATGTGATCACTTTGTCAATTTCTTTTCACTTTCTCATTGCGTTGCACTTTTCCTTTGTCGTTGCTGCAGTGACTGATTGATTTCAATTTTAATTAACTAACAAATGCAATAAGAGTTTTGCAACAACAACAAAAACAAACTAGCGTAGGTGTAGTATTGCCAGAAACTGTTTTTTGATCTGGTAGCGCTACCATTTACTCATATTTAGAGCGCTGTTACTTAACGGCATCACTTTTGAGCACTGTCAACTCAATGGACCGTTAATTTTAAAATCAAAATAATGGATATGTAGAGCCATAAGCTAAATTAAACTGATAATATTGAACTAATTATATTAAAATGAACTAACTACATTACTTTTATCAGTAATTTTCTCAAAAAATGAGTTGTTGAAATAGTAGTAAATATATTTATAATTTTAGCTTTATTTTGTAAAATACTCTATTTTTGAAATGTAATTAGAAAGTGTATTGTTTCAAATAAACCATTTCAGGATTGAATTGTGTTTATATATTATAAAATTTTTGCTGGTTTACGATAATATTACTAGCGTGGGTAAACTGACTCCGATTTTAATAATTACGAAAAAAAAATAGCTATACATATATATATATATACTTTAAGCGGTCGGAATCGTATCTTGCTCCATGTCTGACGCATTTTATGACACTCTTTGCAAGGGTATTTCAAACAAAAATTGCGCAAATGTGTTTCTTATCGATTCCATTTTTTAAACGGTGCTGCCAGATGCTGCTTTTAAAGCATAGTACTTAAGAGTTTGGTCACTCTGCCGTTTTGTTTTGCTTGGTAAGCAGATGTTTCCCACGAAAAGATAATTATTATTATTTAATTATTTCGAAATCAAGTTTAACGTTATTTTAAACAATTTATGAAAAAGAATGTGTATTTCAATTAACGCAATATATAAAAATGTGATTAAAAGTAAATAATTCTCTGTTAAAATGCCGATTGCGCATACCAATTAAAATTCTAAGAAAGTTGGCATTTTCCATTCGTTATCAAATAGCAGATACAGATACAAATCAAGACAACGTCACTCGTAGCGAAAATGTATAGTTTATTATATTGTGATATTGTTCTGCTCCTTCATAGATAAAACTCAACGAAGCCTCTAAATTGTTAAATTGGCTTTCCTGCATCCCCGCCTTCTTGTCTGATTGTCTCTTGGTCAGGATTTCTATATAGATATAGATACATTGTGCTTGTGCGCATCGTCGTCGTGGTGACCTTCTCATCTTTCTTTCATTGCCATTGTCGAGTAAGCAAAAACAAAAATCAATGGAGGATTTGACACCATTGACCAACCTTCAACAGGTATGAATTGGATATATATATATGTATATATCATAAACATAAAGTTTTTATATAAATTAAACTATTTTCATTTTCATAGTATTTATGATTTACAATATTTTTGTTACAGTTTTAGTTCAAAGTGATTTTTGTTTATGTTACAAAAACCGAACCGTCCACTGCCGCTGCTTCATTCCACAATTAGACAAAATCATTATTTTCTTTTGTAAGTTATAAAAAACTTAATATATAAACAAATATAATATAATATTCATAAGCCTTGGCTATGTTTTTCTTAAGTTATCATGATTACTAAAGCTTACTCTTATGTATGCTAATAATGATAACACGGGAAAAGATAAATCTTAAAAGCCAGTAACACGTTTCTACTTTTATTTGTGAAAAAGATTGAAAGTAAGAAACACATTTGAGTTCCAACTGCAGACCCGCATTATCGTTAATTGAGTAAAATAGTAATTTTAATTAAGCCTACGATAATAATGTATCAACAAATGTTTAAACTTTTTTCTGAGTATGGCACGGTGAGATATATCAAATTATGAGTAATACTGTGTTTTAATACGAAACAATCGAACTGTTGGTTTATAGTAATAATGACTCAACTCACTAAGATAGTTTACTGACTGGACAAGAAGATATACATACATACATACATACATACATATAGAAAGAAGAGTTCTATTCGAGACAATTAAATAAATATTGAAACGGTGATCCTCATTGAGACACTTTAAACAAGATAGCTCGAAAATGTTTTTTTTTTTTGTTTATTGTCTTCTCAATTTTCAATCTTTACAATTATTTCCGTTTCTCCAAAAACGTATATCTTTATATTGGAAGCAATCTCTTAATTAAAATACATTCTGTTCCTACTTACATTGAGTACAACAGATGAAAAAATAATTAGTTCTAGCTCCTTCTAATCATCTAAAACACAAACTATTTTATTTTACTTACTGAGTACAAAGACTCATAAAAATGAAAAATATATGGAAAAATACCTGCTTAAAAATTAATAATAAATAAATTGTAGGCGGATACAATATGATTTAGGCATTTAGATACATCTGTACATAGATTCATATGTTTGTATGTATGTATATATTTGAAAAGCACGTTTTTAAGCATCATCAGCGTTTATACAATATTATTATTGTTATATAAAAGTGGGTCTTATCGCCGCAACGACTTGTTTTCAATATGTACTCGAACTTGGAGCTTATACTAAGTGAATGAATCAGTCGAATTGCCGATTTTTCAAATCATTTTACGATTAATAACGTATGTAATATGAAGCCGACGAAGAACTGCAAATCAAGTCCAAGGCTATCTATCAGTCTCGTCTGCGATGGCACAAGTAAAGCGAAAAAAAAATAAAAATTCCACTCCTCACACCCTCTCCTACACTGAATCTCTCGCTCTGTCTTCGTCTCGCTACTGCCTCCCTATATCTCTCTCCCTCTATCTTTCGGGGAATGCGTCGTTATCACTATTGTTAGTGTCCGTATCCGCGCGTACATGGAATTTGAAACAGGGAGAAACGGAGTCAGTGGAAAATTTTGTTGTTGTTGTTTTTGCTTCCGAGTCAAAAAGCGGGCTTGAGTATGAGAACGGTTTTAGTGCGAATTGAGCTCGCGTTCCGAGTGCATGTAGTGCTAACAGATCCTTTCTTTTAAATACTTTGAAATAATTGACAGTCATTCACATTTAACCTGCCTACCCATACAGATCGCAGAAAACGCCACTCGAAAACCGAAGAAGATGTCGGAACGACAACCTTTACTCCAACAAAGTGATGCCTCCGATTATGAGGGTGGTGGTCGCAGTGGTTCATTACGGCCGGTAAGCAGCTCCCCACCAGACAGCACACTTGTCAACGTACAAAGCGACGATAGTTTAGCAGGTGAGTTAATTAACAAAGATTTATTGAAATTTCAATCTGTGGGAGGCAAAACTTTAGATATTTCGACTTTCTACGGTTGCTTTGAACGTTTCGGACGGGAAGGTATCCTTCTATAATCCTACTTTTGTTTCCGTTTTTGTCATGACAAATTTCGGTGTATATGAGGTTCTTCTTTTTGATTGGTAACGCTATTTGGTGTCAATTGACGAAGGCAGATTGTTGATTATATGAAACCAGTTGTGTGCATATTTTAAGTGTCCAAGTTGTTATAGGGATTTATATTTATGCATCTTTCCTATATTAACCTGTTTGCAAAGCGTAATTTAATCTGTCTATATAGCGATACATATAGAAAAAATATATTCATACTTGGGAATGACCAAACGGAAGATAATTAAACCACAGTTTATTTTAAGCGAATTGATGATTAACGACAGATTTTTAACCCTTTAGGGAATTCTCTTAGTAGGAAAGAAAAAATAAAACAAATTTTTATGCACATGTTTAAAAAAATGAAAAAAAGAATTGATGATGTCACAATGATAATGACTCTCTCTTTCTCTAAAAATATATTCTCAGTTCATGCTGCAGCAGGAGCTGGCGATGAGGAAAGCAATGACAGTAGTCAAGGAGGCAAATCGATGTACAATCCATCAAATCATCGGGACTTGGAGCATCCCACATCAAATTTTGATACATTGATACACTTGCTGAAAGGAAACATTGGCACTGGCATCCTGGCCATGCCACATGCCTTTAAAAACGCTGGTCTCTATGTAGGCCTAGTTGGCACTCTGATTATGGGTGCAATTTGTACACATTGTATGCACATGCTGGTCAAGTGCTCCCACGAACTATGCCACCGATTACAGCAGCCATCATTGGATTTCTCGGGTGTAGCCTACAGCAGCTTTGATACAGGTCCATTGAGCTTGAGGCGCTACTCACAGTTGGCTAGACGCATAATAACCATGTTTTTATTTATAACACAAATTGGTTTCTGTTGCGTGTACTTTCTGTTTGTTGCCCTCAACATCAAGGATGTGATGGATCACTATTATGTAATGAATAAATACATATATTTAATAATCATGCTGGTGCCCATGGTGCTTCTGAATCTGGTACGCAATCTCAAGTACCTGACACCTGTCTCTCTAATTGCTTCAGTGCTGACAGTTGCCGGTTTGGCCATAACTTTCTCATACTTGCTACACGATCTTCCTGATGTGGATACTGTAAAGCCAATGGCTAGCTGGGCAACCTTGCCTCTGTATTTTGGTACAGCTGTCTATGCTTTTGAAGGCATCGGCGTTGTGCTGCCTCTAGAGAACCATATGCGTACGCCACAAGATTTTGGAGGCACTACAGGTGTCCTTAATACCGGCATGGTATTGGTGGCCTGTCTATACACGGCTGTTGGTTTCTTTGGTTATCTGAAATATGGCGAGGGCGTTAAAGGCAGCATTACATTGAATCTGCCACAGGAGGATATGTAAGTGCATTTAGATTATTACGATCGCAATGAATAACCTTAATTTTTCTTTTCAGCCTTTCACAATTAGTGAAAATCACAATGGCAGTGGCCATATTCTTTTCATATACTCTACAGTTCTATGTGCCAGTAAATATAGTGGAACCCTTTGTGCGTAACCAATTTGAGTCTCGTCAAGCCAAAGATCTATCAGCTACTATCCTCCGAATTATTTTAGTAACCTTTACCTGTAAGTTTATCCGTTGTTCGACTTTGTTTAAGAAGTTTGCTAACATTTTGCTCTCTCTATAGTTATACTCGCTGCCTGCATTCCCAATTTAGAAGATATTATCTCACTGGTGGGTGCCGTTAGCAGTTCTACATTGGCCCTTATTGCACCACCCATTATTGAAATGATCACTTTTTACCATGTCGGCTATGGTCGTTATAATTGGCTACTATGGAAGGATTTTGCGATCTTGCTGTTTGGTGTATGCGGCTTTGTATTTGGCACTTGGGCTAGTTTGGCAAAAATCTTTAATGCCAACACAGTCTAATAATTCAGGAATTTTTAAACACCTTTTAAAAACGTGTGCGAATTTACGATGAAGGCTTTACGTAGTTTTACTGCAACTCTACGATTATGATTAGTTTACCAACAACTTTGGTGCTTATCTTACCAATTTTGCGTTGTGTTTTATTTATTAGTATGCAATATCTTAAGCCTCTCATTGAACCAGACAATAATTAGCATAATAGGTAGATTATATATCTTTTTTCGTTTTGTTTTACATGTTAATTTATAATATTATTATGTTTTACTTGTATATCTATTAAGCTCGAGGATCGCACAATTCCAAAAGTGATTTTGCAAAGTATTCATATAAATATTATTGTTTAGATTTTACTATTACTATTACTCTATATAAAGATGAACCTATATAATGTTGTACATTAAATAGACAAACATAATATGATAATGACATGTGATATTGTCATATTTTGTTTCCAATGTAGATTGAAGCTGTTCATTCCAAAACAACTTCTCATTCTCAGAAATCAAATATATAGATATAGCATAAACACTTTTATTGTTCGTATACAATTATATAAAAACCCTGATTGTACATACAGCATACTAAGATATATATATACCGATTCAATATGTATTTATATTATTTAAAGGTCCCCAATATTTGACCTTTAAACGATACGCGCATGTTTTTCGCAACAATATTCTTGAAAAATCTTTAAACAATAACAAAAGACAATAATATATACATAAAGTTTATAAAAATTGAACAGCTAATGTACCAGGATTGACTAAACGAATTGCAGGTCTTGGGTTCGGGTTTAACAGGACTAAAGATTGCAGTTCTGGCTGTTGCCTGAATCTCAACTGTTGTCCTTTACGTGGCCGTTGGATCAGTAGTGCGGGAGCCTGATCGGATGACTGTATTTCCTCTGCATCTGGATCAGGTGTGAAATCTTGCGGATCCGCTGAGCTGGGCAACTCTCCTACTTCATCGGCTGGTGGTGGACCATAGGTCAAGTCGGGTGGTCCATATGTTTGATCCGGCTGATTGATTCCCTCTTCGAACGGAACTTCAGGCTTAAGCTCATCGGCCGATGGATACGGAGCGACTGCCTGTTGTTGTTTCTGACTGCGTAGTCGTCCTGGACTCGCCTGGGCCAAAACCAATCCAAGAGCCAACAGCACAGCAAGGCTGGTGAATAAAGATTTCGATTGCTTGTACATATTGTATGAACGACTTGTTGATGAATGACAACTTTACTGCCAAAACTTGAATATTTATATAGTATTTTGTCTTAAGATGGTTACGTGTTTAGCCTAAAATTATTCAAAATACGTTATCATGTAGGTATATGGCCGGGTCACCTCAAACCCTTTGTCACGTTGCAGGTCACCAAATTGGGAAGTCAATCAAAATCGTTTAATTTCAATACCAATGCCGTCAAAAGATATTTGTGTACTTGACACTCAATTCTCCAAAACGTTTATCGTGGGTTTTTGCTTTCATTCAAAAAGTAAATTAAATCTGTTATTTTTATATACTTTTGTATATTAGTTAGTTCTTATCATATCAACTAAATATATATTTAAAATACTATTTCAAACACTTTTCTGAACCATAAGAAAACTTAACAATTTGCAGTTGAATAACCAAAAGAGATTGTTCTGGATTAAAAACTAATCTTCTTAAGCCGATTTTGTGATTTCCTGACTCATTGCAAGCTAAATGAATCCTTAAATTTTTTTATTTCTCTTGATTCGCAGGCCAATTGTTTTCGTTGCTTTCTGCATGCTCTTATAATTCTCAAGTTGTTATTCAGCACTGTGTTTATATATAATACGCTTGCTACAATCGACGGTTTGTGTTGTTTGGAAGGAGAGCAAGTTAGCACTCCCCTAGACAAGGATGGAACACATAAACGAACGGCTGGGCACAAGACGAAGCCGTTCACAATTTTTTTTTTTTAGGTGATCGATCTGTATGTTTTATTTCTATAAAATTAATAGTATAAAATTGGCCAAGTGGGTAAAATACTGTTCTGAAATAAAATTTCTAAGATATATTTAGGTCAAAAACAAGTAATACATGGCTTATGAAAAATAACCCGGCAACATAATGTCCAAGAGTATTGTCATCTTTTCATTGATCATTATTAGTAATCCTTAGAATCTCTCTTAATAGGGGGAATTTAGAGTCCTTTGCTTTGCCGGATATAGGTATGTACATATAAGCAAAGTATGCTCGATGTTTGCTGGTGCGTGAGTAGAGCAAGGAATGACGGATAAGATTTAGGAGATAATATCATTTCAATGGTTTTTAAAATGTTTTCCATTATTATTAAAATTAAAAATAAATTAAAAATCTATAAAGCCTCAGCCTTGGGTTTTCATCATTTTGTTCACGTTGTACATTTCTGACTCACGATTATAAATCTAAAAGGGGGTAATAATATCTTTTCCATTTAAGCTTTCTTTATTATTGCTCAGTAACCGACTTTGTACTCCTTTATAGTTTGAGCCCTATATCGTGAACTGATCCATTCACTTTTAAGCAATTCCTTTATAGCATCTGCTCGTTAGGTCTTCATCTTTATCAAAATGTTTGAGTGCCTATTTGGGGACTGGAGTTTTCTTTTTCAAAAGACCCATTTGAAAATATTATTTTAATTTACAAAATTTATAGATACGATTAGATAATACTTCCATAAGATTTTGTCGTTGAAGGGTCTCCCATTGGTTAAGGTAAACATCATTTTCACAGGTCAGTGTCTTCACCAAAGCATTTCGAATCACAAGATTTTTATTTTCCTTTGGCAAACGTTTTCGTTCTGAAGGCCTGAAGGTTTTTGCGTAAAACTTCGATTAAGTTCTTTAAAAGTTGCCAGCATTTACAGATAGGCCAATAGAGCCAATAGTAAAATATTTCCATTGACTAAATAATTCTTATCAAGAGATGCATACGCTGATAATGATGTATAGTTTTCCAAAAGAGCTGACTTTAGTTCCTCAAACGCTTTGATTTGAAAGTTGAAAAAAAAATTAATAATAGGAACGAGAATTTCACTACTATCGCCATATTATCGAAAGGAAACTAATAAATAATATATATATTTTTTTGCTTTATTCACTCATTGTTCATAATCCACAATTCTAGTCATCAGATTCAGGGCATGGAGGAACCCATTCCCATTCACTCCAGGAAACGCAACCATTTTTGGCAGCAAGGTATCCGGTCTGTGATTCGCATTCAGCGACTTCGACATCATCGGAACCATTGCATAGCCAATAGTGGGTGGGATCCCAGTTGTTACGGTATGTCACACCGCTACGGACACCTGCACAACTGGCGGGTTTACCATTTCCATTGGGATCGCAGCTGGACATGACAGCGACGACGAGAGCCAAAAGGAGGACAGCAATGAGAGCTACAACAAAAAAAGGTCAAAATGGATAGGTGTCAAAAATTGGGAAAACTCGTGTGTTTCTTCAATGTTTTTTTTTTTCTTTTTCTACTCACAGGCTTTCATTTTGATCAAGGCAACTGAAATGAAACTGATTGTTGGTTGAAAAGTGCGAATGCGAATCTTTATATACTCAGTTTCTTGGCCTGGCTTTTAACTGATACGAACCTACATATATTAATATATATGCACCTTATCTATCCGTGTACTTTTTACTCGTGTATTTGATAACTTCTATTTTAAACATAACATGAAATCGTTTAAAAATAATCGTGATTGTTTCCTATCTATATCTTGACATAGGAATCGTGCCAGGTAATTAGAAGATTTGCAAACGCATCTCCATTTCATGACAAGGATGTCGAAATTGCATTGCTTGTCAGTCAAATCGAACATGTATTGAATTGATTGGTATATAACTTGGTCAATTCTGATCCTGAATCGAAGTTTCCTGCTCTTAAGGCTGATCTATCTAAATTTTAAACATAAGTACTACTTTCTTTCTTAAGGGGACTGTCTAAACTATTGAGTGAAAGTTTTTTTTACTAGTAAAGTTTTTGCAATTTCGCCTTCGTTAAAATGGACATTAGCCTCTCCAAGCATTTGCTGAGTTCTGGATTGGGATTCGGTTTTTGGGTCTTGAAGGATTTCTTCATTGCCTTTAGCTCGATTTTTGGGTTCCTGTATTGTCTACTCTAGGATGGGGGATTTTTTCTTTTTTAAGAATAATTGTTAAATAAAGATATATAATTATTAATCACTTAACTGTTTGCCCTTCCTTTCGAAATGCTTCTTTAATATCAACGAACTTCTTTGCACTCGGTGATAAATTATCACTGGAGGCTACAGAACCTGGAGCCGTTGTGGTTTTGATGGACTTTTTGCCATATTTCGATGCAGCTGCCTCCACAGCTGCAGTAGCCGCAATTGCCAGAGCACATCCTAAGGATTCGCATATGATTTTCAGATGTTCCAATTCATCGGAGGGGTGATCATGACTACTTCGAGTTTTTGTCACCTCTTTTTTAATTGTTTTTTTATTTAATCTTGATTTCTTCTTTACATCTTCTTTCTGATGTTGGCAACATCTGCAGCATCTAAAGTGATCATCACCGCGCACATCATTAAAGGATCCAATGCGTTCGCACTGTTCTAATCTTGGTTCCCCTCCCATGTTTTGTCCAACGCTATCCGGGTAAAACATATACGGCATCTGATAGCACACCGAATGTGGTTGACCCGGAGTGGGACCAGATACAGTAACTGGATTACCAGAACAAGTTGGCATTGGTATGGGAAGGTAACACATTAAAGGCACAGGAGCTGCTTCTTTAGTCATACGGTGCGATCCTTGATGCGAATAGTCTCTGCCAAACAGAAGTACTTCTTGGCGATTAGCATTGAACATAAAAGCATTTGGTATTGAGCTACTCCATGATTGTGGCGAGTTTTGTTGTAACCTCTGATTTACTGGATAATGTATTGGAACACCTTGCTCGGAGCTAATAGCTGTTGATGCTGGTGTCACTGCCATTAAATGTATCGTTATATAATTATCCAAACCCGAATGCAATGATGTCGGTGGAGTAGCTGCATATGGTGTTGAAGCCTGAGGTATCTCTTGGGTTTCTAATCCGTTCTCCGTTGGCTCCATGGCAAATAATATTTTACATAGAATTTGAACGCCCAACAACCAAATTGATCAAACTTATGAAGCCTACTAAGAGATGGACAGACAAATTGCAGAGAAACCTCGATATAACGAACTTTGTTATAACGAAAAACTTAACATAACGAATTATTCTTCAAGTCCCTTGAAGAAACATCGCTATTCCGAAGTTTTTCATACAAAAATGCTATATAGCTTTAAAGAAGAATTTCTGAGTCTGAAAGCCCCTATATAGCGGAGCAATATTTCGAACACCTCTATACAAATAAAATAAGGCGACATTAAATTTGTGGCAAGCCGTTAAAGTTCCATTATCCCAAACCAAAGGTAAACAAAGTCTTAAAGCAAGCCATTAAAGAATTGTCTCCATTCATTACTTATTACTGATGATGACATTGTTGATAATGTTTTAAACAGAAATACAGTCGACATTGTTAAGGACGATGAAGAGGTCAAGAGCGTTGTTACTGCCAAAGAAGCTAACCAACTGGTTGAAAATTTCCAAACTTTTCTTGAGGCACAGGAATCTATACCAAAAAAGGCATTCTATAGCTTAGGATCTGTTGAGCGAAGTCTTGATGGCTGCATTCGAAACTTGCACAAACAAATAAAAATGACCAATTATTTTAATAAAAGCTAATTAAAAAAAATGTTTAACCTTTTACTTTTTATATTCACCTCACTTCAGTGCAGATTTATCTTTAATTTGATGTAAACAGGTAAAAACAGTATTTATGTCGAATTTTCTTTCAGATTTCTTTGAATTTCGTTTTACCAGGGTT
Organism: Drosophila austrosaltans; assembly: GCA_035045865.1. Taxonomy (NCBI): domain Eukaryota; kingdom Metazoa; phylum Arthropoda; class Insecta; order Diptera; family Drosophilidae; genus Drosophila; species Drosophila austrosaltans. The sequence continues at coordinate 813,135 of JAWNOQ010000200.1, forward strand.
TTACTAATAAGTACCTACAGCGAATCAATTGATATAACGAAAAAAAATCTCTGGTTCCCTTCAGATTCGTTATATCGAGGTTTCACTGTATTTTAATTTTGTTAACTTACCGTTTATATAAATATGTTCCATATGGGAGACTTGTTAGTACATAAGGATCTTTAACAGTTAAGGTACTGGTTTTTGAAAAATGCAAGCAAACTTACATATACATATATTTATTATAATTTCTTAAAAAAATAATAAAACTACTTTTTATTTTAAAGCCTGAGCAATGTAAATCGTTTTTAATACCTGGATAAATTTAGACTTGAAACTATTTTATACCTAAACAGTTTTACAACAAATAGTTATAATACTTTCCTACTTCACTCTAAACGTTCCAGTGTCCCGAGACTCCTTCTACATGTTCCCAGATAGGCCTTTGCCTTGGGGTTTGACACCCTGTTTATTTTTCTGGAAATTGAGTCTATTTGTATACCCTTGTTTGAGAGAGAGTACAATAAAAGTGGAAAGATAGTTCAATCTGCTTATTCGTCTGTCCATCTGTCTGTTTCTTTCCGGCTTTTAGACACTAATTTTTAAGCTATGTCGATAAAACTTGGTAGATAAGATTTTTAGATGTTTGTGATCAGCATTACTAAGAATGGGTCGGTTCAGTCATCTATAAGATATAGTAATTGTAGGAATAATCGGCGTAGGAAAAACTCTTTATTACCTTTTAGCGAATTAATGCTTTTAACACATACATATATACCATCCAACAAATTTGATCAGATCGGAACGAGGGAAAACCAATAAAACAAATCATCGACAGGAGGTTTTTGCCCATATTGACCTCTCACTTGAAAGGTTTTTATAAAACCGGTGAATATCGTCTTCTAAACGATATAAACAATTAGATTTAAACTACTTAAATTACTAAACAATATTTGCATACCCATATGCAATACGTTTTGAAAAGTAAACAAAAAGGATGGACTCTAATAATTTCACTCATTTTTAAGTAGCTTTCAAAAGAATTATATTTTTCTTTGTTTTATGAATGAACTTAATCAAATGAGCTGCGTAAATACCTTTAAATAACTTGTTTACTTGAAGGAATTTATAATTTGATAGCCGCCTTAATCCCGAGCGTTCTTAACTTACTATTCATGTTATTAAGCTGTGTATGTACGACATATGTTTGTACTGATTTCGAACTTTCGGTTGCATGTCGTCAGTTGATAAAAGGCTACCGAAATATGTTCTTCCCTTTGCCCTGTCCCCCACAAAGCAAATCATAATCAGTGTACTGATAGCAATTCCACGAAAAACTTTCAAGTTTCCAATAAAAAAGTGAGAAGTGAGACACGTTTTGATAAGACTAGTATACAAGACTCAAGGTGCAGGAAGCAGTATTTGAACGAGGAAAAAGAATTGTGTTTCAGCAATCGGTATCTCGTGGCGCCTTCCGTTTCAACTGCAACATCTCATTTAAGTTCGGATTCTCCTCTCTCTCTCTCCCTCTCAATTTGGGGACAAGTGCAACCAAGATGAACGGCGCTAATTTCTTAACCATCTTTAACAATATAACGTTTTATGGCCATTGCATTATGGCCTCGCGGGTAGATTCGAGAAGATTTTATGCTCTCTGAACAGACAACACGGTGGAGCGTCAAAAGCACCTCGCTATCAATATAAATATTTCATTGCATTAACCGACTACAACTTGCTTTAATTTAATGAAATGTAAGCTCCCCTTTTGAAGGAAAGTGAAAATACATGCAACTGGCGAAAGAACTTGCTGCCTGCTGGCGACACTAATTACCCATCACTCCAACTTTGAATCCAACGAAGCGAGCTACTAACAATTTCAGTCTTAAATTGCCAAAGCCCAATTTTGCGCCAGAGTCAAGTTAGTAAATTCCCTTGAAGAGTTGGCGTAATATCCAATCCCAACATTTTATAAAGTCGTTGACACAACAGCGCCCGAGCTTAGTCGCAATGTTTTTAACCAAAGGAAAACTACTTACTGCACTTTGTGCGTATATTGGAATAAGCCTCACAATGGCACAAGTTCAATCGGAGGAAACGGAGGCAATAGTGAAACCAAGTTTACCAGTGGATCTATCAAAATTCTCAGCAACAGGCAAGAGTTTCAAATCTTCCCCTGAGATCTACGCAGCCCAAACTGATTTCCGTGGATCAGTTGGCGATAATACAGGAACAGGTACAGTCTACATTCCAAAACCAATCGATGGAACCTCTGGACCTGGATCCTCAACAGGCAAGAGTTTTAAATCCTCTCCTGAGATCTATGCAACCCAAACTGATCCCCATGGATCAATTGGCGATAATACAGGAACAGGAACGGTCTTTATTGCAAAACCAATCGATGGGACGGCTAGATCTGGACCTTCAATCTCTTTGGGAAATGTTGGTGAAAATTTAGATGCTGCCTACAGCAAGTGGCGCAATAGCGTCGGAGATGGATCTCTTGACTTCCAAAAAAGGATAAGTGTGGGTAAGTTAAAAAATAAAACCAATTGTTATATATGCAGTCTTTGATGACGAAAGGGTTTCCAGTATCCAATAGTAGTAGAAATTGATGTTTTGTCCTCTCAAGAGAGTTCATTTAAAAAAGGGAAGCAGTGTCTTTCACTGTATATGGGTTGGGCACAAATTCCATAGGTTTTCTTATATATAGCAAATGTCTCTATTATCTCCAACCTATGACCAATTTAAACATGTCCTTTGAAAAGTGTCATAGAAAAACAACTCATTTGATTTCTTTATAGTATTTTTGCAACCTTTTTGCATTTTCATCTCATTTTTGATAAAGTTTTATCTCTTTAATTTTATTCTCCTTAAACTCAACTTTTGGACTTGGACTATAACTCTTTTAGAATCTTAATTTATTAAATTTATGGCTTTTGTTAATCGTCTTAATCAACTTTAAGATTAACCGGCAATGTAACATGGTTTAACTTTAACTTGATTATTTGAAAGTCTTATCAAATAATTCCAATTTTGCAATGACTGATAATAGTTCAATTTTCTGCGAATTTTAATTATATTAAATTGCGCTACCAGAACATAAATGTATCTGGCATTTTCATTAGATTAGATATTTTTTTTGACTTGATTGATTATCCATTGAATTGTTCATACTTAGAAAGCTATGTAAGAGATAAAATTCGTATGTCTCATTAATCTTATTCGATTGTTCAATAATAAACAGGTCACTATGGCGGCGGAATTCCATCGCATGGCCATGCCCAGAGCGGAACTAACTTTCAGAGTCACCATCATCCCTATCCCTACGAGTACACTCATAGTAGCACTGGTGGAGTTGCAGAAGGAGCCACTGGTGCTTACTATGGCAGTTCCAGTGCAGAGACAGGGATTCCATTTGATGTTTATGGCGCCCGTCCAGCTCATGGTCACTATGCTGCTGCTCACGCTGGAGAGTATTCTTATCTACCATATCAATATGATATAGAATCTCATGAAATAGCATCTCACAAGGGTCCATCGGAAGTAGCCAAGAAAACTCTGCTGGCCAAGAGTTTTTTGATTCCCTTGGCTAGTGCGGCTGTTCTTGGTATTGCAGCTGCATTGGTTAGCAATCCGCTCTTGTTGCAATTGGGAACAGTGTCTGGTGTTGGTGTGACAGGAGGATTGACTCCTGCAATTGTGGGAAAACGTAAGAAACGTGCAATTCGACGTGCTTATTTTTGACAAATTTAATCGAACAAAGGTTAATTCCGACAAAACTGCTTCACTTTTGTTGCTGTCAAATTAATGTGCGACAGTTAGTCAATATTTTTAAAGAGATAAAATTAAACTAGGTATTTTTAATCTTATATTATGGATTGCAACTTGCGTAATTTGAAAGATTTTCTGATCTTATACAACAAAGCCACTGAAGAGCAGCACAAAAAATTGCAGAAACAGCAACAGGAAGAAAGTCAAACACTAGTGGAAACTACTGTCCCAATACCAATTCTCACTGGTCCGAGATTCGATTAATGGTTATTTGGTAATATAGGAATTTTCATTAATCATTTAAACAAAAAAGAAAGAATCAAATTATGCCATTGAAACCACAGAAATCAGAATAAGGAGAATATTAATTGGAATAACCGTTCGTTTACATTGAATAAATACTAGACTTATGTATATATATTTAATAATTCCTTCATTATTTATTCTTCATCTATTTTTGTAAATCCCAAATCTCAAGCTACCTATATTTGTCAGACGGAGAGTCTGACAATATTTCTTATCTATGGAGCCGAAGCGGAAAAAAAGCTTTCTTATCAATATAGGTTGTGCAGTTGTAGGTAGCAGTCTGCCAGATCAAAATACTATATACTAGTTTATAATATAATAAATTAAAAAGAATTTCAAGCGCAGAAAATTTCATACTCTGTACCCATAGGACGAAAGGGTATACTAAAGTCGCTAAAATGTATGTAACAGTCAGAATGAAGCGTTTTCAACTTTATAAAATGAGACATGTCCGTATGAACACCCAGATCTCAAAGACTATAAGAGCTAAAACTAACAAATTTGGTTCGTAATCCGTCTAGTGTGCAGGCAGATCAAGTTTATTTTAAATTTCAGCCACGCCCAATTCCGCCCCCGCAATTTAGAATAAACGAATTACTAGAGCCGTATTAAAGATTCGTATTCTTACTTGGCACGACTAATTTTATAACCAAACTGCACAAGCTAACCAAATTTAGTTGAAATCGGAAAAAAAAAAATCGCCAAGGGCGAAATTGGCTGGCAAGAGTAAGCGAGATAGCACGCTTTCGCTGTTGCTGCATGTAAAAGTGATTTTTGTTTTACTTTCGATCTCGAGGGTATTTAATATACATATGTATGTACATAACCAGTTGGCACAGGGTATACTTAATGTCATTTATGTATGTATATTTGCAATCGTGTTATACCCCGTAAACATAAAGTATTTACATAAATTAATCTACTTTCGATTCAAAATTTTAAAAACTAAATTTATCCAACCTATAAATACAGTCAAATATATGTACAAAGTAGAGCATTGTATGCATACATAAGTCGTGGCTTATTAAAAAAGGAGCAGGTGCAGAGACATAAATGTGGAAGCTTGTAAGCTTTAAATTGATGATAAACATCCATTGAAGTCTTTGTTTTCAACTATGAATATTTATAATTAGCAAACTGTGGGATTTCATGTTATGCATCTTGTAAACTTTCTTTACTTATAAGTAAGAAAAGATTAAAATTCAGTAACGTCGTAACTATTGAACCAAGATTTTTTTTTGGGGATCTAATTCTTCAGTTATTAACATTAAATCAAAAAGAATCCCCATTTTGAATTTGATTTCTTCTGATAATGATAACAGTGAACTAAATTGAACCACTAGTTCCAGCACTTAGAACACGTATTGTCAACCCTGGCGATTCAGCGAATATACGTGTAAAAACAAAATGAAAATTAAATTTGGCAAAACATTATGGGTAGCAAGAGAACTTTAGATATGAGTTTTAGTTCGAAAACGGGCAGAAAACAATTCAAACCATTAACAGTGAGTGTGCAAAGTGGATTGACGCACTGTACAAGCCCATCGCAAGAGCCAGAATTGGAAAATGAAACACATTTGTTGGAGGGATCGCGAACTTCTACTCCCAAGACATCGAGGTCAGCTTGGGAGGGATTACGAAGGACACTAACTATGATTAATACCCAACTTGAAGATTCATCACCAATTCCCAGACGTGACACAGGGAAATCGCTGCTGAATACAAGTTGGCCTCGTTGTAAGTTTCGGCGTAAAATTGATCCATTGCCAGTTTGTATTTCATCTAAAAAACGATGTATGACTGGAGTGGAATCGGAATGGGATGCCAGACATTCTGATTCGGAAAATGATGGCCATTCTACGCCAAACATGACACCAAAATCATTCCAGAAACCGTGGAACAGCCTCAGAAAGACAATGTCAAGTTTGGTCATGAATAACTCGTTCTGTGGTGAAGATTCGGAAGACATATCAATTGAAAATACTCCCAATACTCAGGTTACAACAACTCAAACATTCATTCATCAATCAGTACCAGCCATCGCAAAGAAAGTCACTCCAAAGTTCAAGTTAAGATGTGTTAAAGGTGGCTATGTGCAAGAGTATAGAAAGATGCTGCAAAAGATGGCAATGGACCGTCGACATCTAAACCTTCGCAAACCCAGCCATACAGTACAAATCCTTAATATATGTGAATCATTTGGCGTAAAAATGGCTTTAGTTAGATCCAAAACAAAGCCTGAATCAGGGCCAGCAATATTTAACATTATAATCCGTCCGGATATGGCCAATAGTATCGGGGTTGGCTCAAGATTGCAATTATATCTTGATAAAGAGCCACTTCAACTGGCAAATAAGCAAATTGTACATTTGCAATCAAATCAAATTATCCCACTGTAATTACAGAATATGTTTGATTTGGGTTTACCATAAGAATATATGAATACATATATATTAATGATAAATATATATAGATATGTCATTAATGAAAAGTTTATTATTGTTATACAATGAGAGCCTGAAGCTTGCTACTTGAAAACTTAAACAATTTTGTTTATGTTAAAGAAAAGTGTATATTTTTTTTTTTTTGTTTATCTGTAGTATTTAAATTCTTTCGTGCCATTTAGAGTTAGTTTATAAATAAAATTCATTTAACTACATCCAAAACCAAAACCTTCAGAATCTATACTTAGTCTTACACAATTAAGATTATATAAAAAATATATTGTTTTTTAATGGACGGAATGTGGGGAATAAGTCTTCAAAGTAGTATATATATTTTAATCGATGACATCAGTCTTTTATTCTCTGAAGCGATAAGAGTATTACCAGCACACAGTTTTTTCCTGCAATATTTTGGAATGGACACGTTGAGCCAGAAATCTAAAAAAGGAAATGAAAATAAAATCAGCTTATATAAAAAATTGGCCAACTATCCAAAAGGTTACCTTAAGGCATGCGTGGGCACAGCAGCCACAACTAGGAGAAATAAAATGTTGCCCAAGTCATCTGCATGGGCGTAACATTTGTGATAATCTGAGCAGCTATATTGATCCATTATTGTTACAGTCGAAGAAGACGAGGATACGGCTTCCATTTGTTGAATTGCCTCCATAGTTTGATCGAAGAACTGTTTGAGCAGATCTAAGCGCTGCAATTCACCCACAATAATGCGCTTGGCACTGGTCGATTGATTGAGATTTCGGGTGAAAATGCTTTTGCGAGTGTGTCGGTTGATTAATATAAGGGCCAAGACATTGCCATCAATCTCTAGATTCTCGGGCAGACTGCGGGGCACACACCGTTCAACTGCGGGAAGCAGAGTTGCTAATTCATTCAATTTCATCGCTTGCAAATTAAGTTCCCGAAAGGAGGCATTCTCGGCTCCACAGAGCACGCATAATGCCGAGGAGCTTGAGGCCAGTGGAATGCTGACAAAACGATAGGCTATATTCGGACTCTTTATGGGTAGATAAACGGGCACATCATGTTGTAGAGAACTTGATGAATGGAGCAGATAAAGAAGCAATTCACGATCAATGGTATCCAAATCCCACCAGCCCTCAGTCGCCACAGCAATACGATTACCCACCACAAGGCAACAGAACAGCGATCCACAACTACCACTAAACTCATTGAGACACTGCACTAATTGCGCATTTTCCGAGGCAAGGACACAATCCGTATAACCCAGAAGTTGATTACCACTACAAGCTGCTTCCAGTACTGCGTCAACAATCGGAACGTATTTCTTCGAATCCTTTTTCAGTCGCTCCAATAAAGTAGCATGAGACATTTCATTCGCACGACTAATAAATAAGGATATTGTACCGAAAACCAATTCGGCCAGCGATTGAAGTGTTTGCTCCGTACCCAAGCCGCTAGCGCACACAATCAAAGTTATTCCATTTAGATCACGCCAAATGTAAGTCCATTCTTCATTATCTAAATTATTTTGATTATTGTTGTTGTTGCTTTGTTGTTTTGCTTTGGTAGTAGTTGTAGCTTCTAGTTGAATTCCAAGCGACTTAAAGAACATATGAAAACCATTCAAAGAAGCAACAGTTGAGAACGGTAGCTAATTGTCAGTGGGAAGGGGTCAAACGAAGAACAAGTTATTATTTAGATGTAGGCATTTTATAGTGAGGACTCACATTATCGCAGTCGCCCTTTTTACGTGTGAATATGGGCAACCCTCCATTTGTTGTTAAACATAGCAAATAAATTGACATTTTCGTTTAAAACTGAAGGGCTTTCTTTTTAATGAAAAAAAAAACATCAAATTGTGATGGAACTAGGATCGATTGCTAGAAACGGTGAACATTTTACAGTGGCTCCGTTTTACGCAAACTCAAAACCTAGGTGGCGCTAATAAGTAAAGCGCCAAATTTTAACTACAATTCGAATAGTGCACAAAAATGTAAGCATTTTTATAAATTGAGACGAAAAAGAATACAAACTTTGAAAAAGGCAAAATGCTAATGTGCAAAATAAAGATAACATACACATATTTGCAGCATTTATTACTAATACGGTCCAATAAAGCGTTTAATGACAAATGCTTTTTTTTTAGTGTGTACAGTACACATTGAGATATTTGAAAAATATCAAAAATTTGAAATCACAATATCATTCATTTAGTAATCAAACAACACATGTATTTAGTTTCCAAATATATTGGAAAAAGTCATAAAAACAAGTTCAGTCTTTGAACATACCACAGAAAATTAAATTTCTTAAAAAAGGAATTTCGCGAATTAAGTTAAAAGCGAACTGACAAATGAGTTACCAAAAATTTTTCAATCGTTGTAATTAGTCAATATTTAATTTAAATATTTTTATACATAATTTGGCAAGTTGGCAGCACCTTTTCAAAAGTATCTGTTATATCGATACAGCGATGTTTTTTTTTTTACATCACTAATTCACACAAATTGCATCGTTTTCGCATTGTCTCCGTCGTTTTCACACGCTGCTCTTTTCCGTAAATTGTAAATTGGTAAGTTAAATAAGTGAACATCAACGAATATGTTATAAAATTTGGCTAAAACATTAATGCAGCTTAAATTAAACATATTATTAATACTGGTGAAATGCCGCCGCAGCAGTCGGCCTGAGCGACGACAGCGTTCGATTCGGATTGTAATGGTGTTAGTGTGACTGTTTGTAGTATGTGTGCAGGCGTTTGTGCCGCGATGTGGATGAGGGTTTAGTGTGTGTTTGTGAGGTTTGCGATATTTATTTCGTTCATACGATTGTTTATATGGCGATATTTTAAGGAAGAAATGTGTGCAAACGTAGATTTCCATTGTACAATTTGCTAGTTTCAAAATCGTGCCTTAAATCAATTAATTTTTTTTTATTCGTATTGAATCAAACTTTTTCACTCTTATAGTGTTTACAATATCATTTGGGCATAAACCGTTTTCGCAAAAGAAAAAATATAAGCGCGCGCACTGAGCAGCGTGTGTTTGTATTTGTATGTGTGTGAGCAGCGTGTGTGTCTGTGTATGCGTGTGTCTCCAAAAAGAAAATAAGAAAATATAAAAAATATGGTTGCCGAAAAACGCAATAAATGTTAGTTAAGTTTGTTAATTAGTTTTGCTTTCTTTGCAATTTTGCATCCTTTATTGCAGCTCCAGAACGGGATCAGACGATCGGCTCTGGACTATCACAACTACTGATCACCGCCTTATCCAGATCCTCCAGCGTGTCCCAGCGGGCAATCACGAAGCTATCAAAATTAACGCTGACACAACTGCCGAGCGACGCAGACGCGAACGCCGTTTCTACTACAAAACCATGGCAATGGCAACGGCGGCCGCCCCCACCATGCTGACATCGGATGAGGCCAGCAAGCTGTTGGATTTCTCCCAGAAGCTGGACATCAATCTGCTGGACAAGATTGTCGAGGTCGTTTACACATCGCAGGGCGAGCAGCTGCGGCTGGCCCAAGACATATTGACCACACTTAAGGAGCATCCAGAGGCCTGGACTCGTGTGGACAGCATACTCGAATATTCACAAAATCAGCAGACCAAATTCTATGCCCTCCAAATACTCGAGGAGGTAATCAAAACGCGCTGGAAGGTATTGCCGCGCCAACAATGCGAAGGCATTAAGAAATATGTTGTCAGTCTAATCATCAAGACCTCATCGGATCCGGCCATTATGGAACAGAATAAGGTCTATTTGAATAAATTGAATATTATTCTGGTGCAAATCTTAAAGCGTGAATGGCCACGCAACTGGGAGACCTTCATTAGCGATATTGTTGGAGCATCCAAGACAAATGAGAGCCTTTGTATGAACAATATGGTGATTCTAAAGAATCTAAGCGAAGAAGTATTTGATTTCTCTTTGGGCCAAATCACTCAGACAAAAGCGAAGCATCTGAAGGACACAATGTGCTCGGAATTTTCACAAATATTTACACTCTGCTCATTTGTTCTGGAAAATTCGATGAACGCCGCCTTGATTCATGTGACGCTGGAAACACTACTGCGTTTCCTAAATTGGATACCGCTTGGATATATCTTTGAGACGACGCTAATTGAAACGTTGATCTTTAAATTTTTGAGTGTGCCCATGTTCCGGAATGTGACCCTTAAGTGCCTGTCGGAAATTGCCGGTTTGACGGCCACAAATTACAATGAGAACTTTGCCACACTCTTTAAGGACACCATGGTCCAACTGGATCAGATAATTGGCCAGAATATGAACATGAATCAAGTGTTCCGGTGTGGGGCCGATGTTGAACAGGAATTGGTCCTTAACTTGGCCATGTTTCTGTGCACATTCCTCAAGGAGCATGGCAAACTGGTGGAGGATGCAAAATATGTTGACTATTTGAATCAGGCTCTTATGTATTTGGTTATGATCAGTGAGGTGGAGGATGTTGAGGTCTTCAAGATCTGTTTGGAATATTGGAACAGTCTGGTGGAGGACTTGTACAATTCTGAATACTTTCATCCCACTCTTGAATCTTCGAGGCGACAACAAGTCTATCCCAGACGACGATTTTATGCCCCCATCCTATCCAAGGTGCGTTTCACTATGATCTCGCGCATGGCGAAACCGGAAGAGGTGCTAGTGGTGGAGAATGAGAATGGCGAGGTGGTGCGAGAATTCATGAAGGACACCAATTCCATTAATCTGTACAAGAATATGCGAGAGACATTGGTGTTTTTAACTCATTTGGATTGTATGGATACAGACCGAATTATGACGCTTAAGCTCTTGAATCAGGTGAATGGCAGTGAATTCTCTTGGAAGAACCTCAATACGTTATGCTGGGCCATTGGCTCTATTTCCGGTATGATAAGTCGATGTTTACTTTGATAAACAATTTTAATGAATTTTGTTTTTTGCAGGCGCCTTCTGTGAGGAGGATGAGAAACGATTTCTTGTAACCGTTATCAAGGATCTGCTTGGTCTGTGTGAGCAGAAAAAAGGCAAGGACAACAAGGCCATTATTGCCTCTAACATAATGTATGTAGTTGGTCAATATCCACGCTTCCTGCGCGCCCATTGGAAATTCCTCAAGACCGTTGTTAATAAACTCTTTGAATTTATGCACGAGACCCACGATGGTGTCCAAGATATGGCCTGCGATACCTTTATCAAAATAGCCATTAAATGTCGCCGATACTTTGTCACCATACAGCCAAACGAGGCATGCACCTTCATCGACGAGATCTTGAGCACAATGAGCAGCATCATATGTGATCTGCAGCCACAACAGGTAAGCCTTTAATGTTGGTCAACATTTGTTTAATCAAAAAAATATTGAAAAGAATTCAAAATATTAATTTTCATTCTTGTATTTTATATCAGGTTCACACCTTTTACGAGGCCGTTGGCTATATGATCTCCGCTCAAGTGGATCAAGTGCAGCAGGATGCTTTAATCGAAAGATATATGCAATTACCCAATCAGGTCTGGGATGATATCATATCACGAGCATCAAAAAATGTCGATTTTCTCAAGAATATGACGGCTGTAAAACAATTGGGAAGCATTCTGAAAACGAATGTCGCCGCTTGTAAAGCACTCGGTCATGCTTATGTCATCCAACTTGGACGCATCTATTTGGATATGCTGAATGTGTACAAAATAACATCGGAGAACATTATCCAGGCAATTGAGGTGAATGGTGTCAATGTGAACAATCAGCCCTTGATTAAGACCATGCATGTGGTTAAGAAAGAGACGCTCAATTTGATAGCCGAATGGGTATCGCGTTCCAATGACAATCAGCTAGTAATGGATAACTTTATACCGCCCTTATTGGATGCCATTTTACTGGACTATCAGGTATGTAGCAAATAAATATTTACTATTCAATGCAACTCATATGTAAACTAGAGATTTAATTACCAATTGGAGTTAATCTGCTTATTTTGAAAACTTAATTGAATTTGGCTTTAATGACATTTTTACAAAATGTTGTCTTTATATCGCATGTAATGTAGCATTTTTCTTGATCTATTGTGCTTCAAACAGCTATCGCTAAACATTAACTGATTCAATTTTATTATATTTTTAGCGCTGTAAAGTACCATCGGCACGCGAACCTAAAGTTCTTAGTGCAATGGCCACCATAGTACATAAACTGCGACAGTATATCACCAATGAAGTACCAAAAATATTCGATGCTGTCTTCGAGTGTACACTGGACATGATTAATAAGAATTTCGAGGATTATCCACAACATCGTCTCAGTTTCTATGAACTCTTACAAGCTGTCAATGCCCATTGTTTCAAGGCGTTCCTGAATATACCGCCAGCTCAGTTTAAGTTGGTCTTTGACTCGGTTGTTTGGGCATTCAAACACACAATGCGCAATGTGGCAGACATGGGCTTAAACATATTGTTTAAGGTATCTAAGAATTGTTATATTTTTGTATTTTTGTAAATATAGCTAATGCTTTTTTTTTATCATCCTTATAGATGTTGCAGAATTTGGAACAGCATCCAAATGCGGCGCAGAGTTTCTATCAGACCTATTTTACGGATATCCTTATGCAAATCTTTTCGGTGGTTACTGACACATCCCATACGGCTGGGTTACCGAATCATGCCATCATTTTGGCATATATGTTCTCTTTGGTAGAGAATCGTAAGATTACAGTAGACCTGGGACCCATACCGGACAATATGATATTCATACAGGAATATGTGGCATCTCTGTTAAAGTCGGCATTTAATCATCTATCAGATAATCAGATCAAAGTCTTTGTCAATGGCCTATTTAATTTGGATGAGAATGTGCAAGCATTTAAGGAGCATTTGAGAGATTTTCTTATACAGATACGCGTAAGTAATAATGATTATCAATATAATTGGTTGATATTAATATTATCTATATATTCTTTTAGGAGGCCACCGGGGAAGATGATTCCGACTTGTATCTGGAGGAGCGTGAGGCCGCTCTTGCCGAAGAGCAATCTAATAAGCGTCAAATGCAACGTAATATTCCAGGCATGTTAAATCCACACGAATTACCCGAGGACATGCAAGATGAATAAATAATTATGAAACGGGGAGATTGGATGAATGAATTAAATGGAATGGAATAGAAGCGAGTGTAGAGGGGTTACCGCAAATCTTTTTTTGCATAACTGTAGTTTTGATGAGAATGATTTATGATGAGATAAGATGATGATTATGATTCAGATGTATGAGTGTTTCTCAATTGGAGAAAAAGTATAAATGTTTGTTTGATTGAATGCATATAAGTATAAACGTTATATATATATATACCAACACACACACACGCATACACATACACCCACATATATATATATATATTTATATATATACACACACACACACCTACATAAAGTTGCGTTTATGGTGAATGAATAGTAAGCGATTATTTCTTGCGCAATAACATACATTAATATGATTAACATATTTTTGCGCACTGTCCTCGACATAACCCAAGCGCAACGACAAAAGGGAAAGCCGAAAATTGTAACAGATCACCCCTCCTCCCCTCCCCGACACACACACACACTCACACACATAGTTGTAAAACATTGTCGTCTACATTAAAAGGCAAAACACAAAAAGAAACAAAAAAAAAAGTGAAGAAATGATACAACTTTATCGTACTAATATTAATAATGATGTTTGTTTGAAAATTTTAAATGAGTATAAATGTAGAAATATCGTGTATGAATGAAAAATGAGCGAACACACCAGAAATACACACACCCACTCCAACACAAATCTACCCAGCAAGCAGAAGAAGTATAAGAACAACAGCAGCCGCCGTAGAAAGAGGAAAAAAAAGAGTATATTAATTTAATTCTAATTGTAGTTGACAAAATCAGAAAGTTTAAGTAACAAATTATATGTAAACTTTGCATAAATTTAGCATTAACAACAACAAGAACAACAATAAGCTGATAATGATTGATGATGAAGAATGAATGATATAATACAGAACACACCACCCCCTCCCACAATAAAGTTGATGTTATGTGTGCAGAAAGAGAGAGAGAGAGAGAATCCCGGAGAAAAAATGCAAATATCCAAAATCCTTACACAGCCCTACAGCCACAAACCCACATACACACAAACACAATACAAAAAAAAAAAGGAAATAACCATAGAATTGCATATTTGATGATGATGGTTAAATTTTTACATAATTAGTTTGTACATTAATTTAAAAATAAAAATCAATTAAAACTACATAAAGCGATATATTAGGTATGCAAGATCTGGATTTAATCACATCTATATGCTTTTTTTTCATTTCTCCATCTCTCATTTCTACCATTCTCATCTAAATTCATAGTTTAAAAAGAGATCTATTTAGTTTGCGCTTATGTTTATTCAAAATATTTTACTTAAGGGGTATTTGCAATCGATTGTTGTGTAAAAACTTTGTATCTGTAGCATATTTCGTCCATTTTTCAAAAATGTCCTGTGAGATTAGCCAAGTATCTCCATCTGGCTGAATGGGATAAAGATTAGTCTTGTTACTAAAAGGTATCTCTACCTCATTGGCGACACGTTGTTTGTAAGCACTGCCATTGAATGCCTGATTCGACTGTAAAGCAACTGTTACATCGTCTATAAAGAAAGCCCATCGTGGTTTATAATAGTCACGGATCATGCCCGACCATTGTTTACAGGCATAATCCAGAATCTCGCCAGTGGGACCCCAAGTTGTTATTTGGTTGCGTGCGTTAAACTCAAAGTTGGATATATCTGCTAAAGAGGGAGCCAAATGCTTGGCAGCTTCCAGCCATGTTCCCAATAAAAAGTGCGATCCACTGCCCAAAATTCGCTCCAGATCATCGAATAATTCCAACAACTTTGTACCCAAATACTCAAAGCGAGGCAATTGTCTTTTCCTGTACGATGAATTCAAATTGACATAGATTTGATCGGCAGTGATTTGTAGAAATTGTCGAGTAATATCCACCAGATCATGCTGGTAGATGTCGTACTTATCGTCATCTAATGGAATTATACTACGAGCACTTAGCATTAGTTGCCAGGCCTCTAGCACATGGGAGACATTGTACCATGTAAATGGGGACAAGTTAAAGGCTGGTCGTCTGGTTATGGTATATTTTCCGCGCATCTTTTGAAGTCCATGGAAGGCATAGACACTTTTCTGGAGTAGTTGCCATGTCTGGCTAAGCCTTTGATCATTCACGCCATACCTAAATCGTGAGGTTGGTATAAATTTAATTAATTTTTGTTATAATAAAACTATTTTACCTGGTAATAGCAAAATTATTAAACCATTTATCAGAATTTATCTCCTGATTACTCCAACCGCGTTCCAAGGCATAGGAATACATTACATAGTTCTGCCCAATCCCCTCTGGTGTGATGCCCACTCCCACCATACTACTGTTTGCCATTTCTCGAGCAATCGTTATGCCCGAGTTAACTAGCTCAACGGATCCCAACATTCCCAGAGTACCGCCAAAGTTGTGCAACATACACCAGATAAATGGTTGCCCATAGTAAGAATTGGTCCGACGATATTGGGGATGTTGCTCGCTCTGAAGATCCAAGACGAGGAGTTGACCTTTTGGAACAGCTGTGAGGAAAGCCTCTATCAATTGATCTGTCCAAAAGACGTTTTTAACAAACATCCAGCCCTGCAGTAGCCACACTGCTTTCGGATCAACTTCATTCATGGATTTGTAGATTTCCGCTGCTGTTGCGCGCATGAAGTCAGCCTTGGCTACAGGCGGTTCTAGTTCGTTAAAGGGGTCACAAAAGAAGACATGATTGGAGCCATAGCTTTGAATCACTCGCCGCAAAAACATTGTGGCTAACTGCCGAAATAGTGGCTCCTGCGGCTCCACAAACAGATCGCAGCAATAAGGATCGGGAAATCGATTCCAACGTTCGGTCTCCGTAAAATTGGCTTGGGGAAAAATCCGTCGCATGGATTTAGGCACATGGCCAGCAAAGGCGGGCAAAGCCACACTAATTCCCAATTCGCGTTGAGCCTGTATAACCTGTTGTTGTAGCAATTGCTGTAGTCTTCTGAATTCCGATCCCATGCCGCCGGTAAGTGGGCCACCCCATCCTCTAATATTTCCCATGCGTTGCCAAGGCTGGAATGCTGGACCAGCGAAATGAGCTTCTATTTCACTATTACTAACGCCAAGCTCCGTGTAAATATCCTGCCAAATTAACTCCTGGATAGGTGCTATGGTCAGGCTGATACCCATAAGAGCCATCCAATCGATGTGGCGACGCCATTGCTTAAAATTCCACCAGGCAAAACTGTAGCCCCATGTGCAAACGTTCTGATAATAGATTATAGGACTCGCCGATGTGGAGCGCATGGTCACATTTGGCAAATGTTGATTAACAGGTAGTTCAACGTTCATCTTGAACCAATCAACATCCTTGTTCAACACGTACTTGAGATAGTGATGAAAGCCCTTGCATACAGATGTGCCATCCCAGCCGGTAATAAGGATCTTGCCATTATTCTGCAATGTGATCTTAAAAAAAAATCCATTTTATTTGTTGCGTTGTGTTTCTTTTGTATCCCAATTTGTGAGAAAATTCATTGGTATTCACCTGAAAACTGCGAACGTCCAGGAGCTTATTCACCTCGACCTCGAATAGTTCCGATGAGCGAACTCCAATTACACGCCTAATTACATTTCTTGCTGCCGCTTCCTGTACATCTGGCGATATGTCAGGAGAAACGTGAGCAGCCAGCTTGGAGCCCAAGATAGCGCCACCGCCCGCATATTGACCAAGGCCAAGGCTAAACTGATTAATCAAGAGCAAAGTCAAAACGGAGCGCAAAATCGTTCTGATCATGACTGCAATAAAATGACAACTGACTTAAATCAACATGCTCTCCGATAATAATCTCCGAAGAGAGGAGCAAAGAGATCGGTCGGTAAATTCATCATCAAAAGTTCAGCATTTACTCTTAGATTAAGACTCGGATGGGGTGCGTTTCTAATCGTACGCCTTAAATCTCAATCGGGACATCTAGCAGACAGTAAGGTCTGTGCTTGAGAGAATTGTTTATGATATTAAGCTTATAAATTTGTATTGTACATACGTTTTTTGTTTACGAGTAACAAAGATCATATGTATGTAACCATTTGAATTTGTTCACCAAAGATTGGCTTTGTTTTCGGTATAAAATTGACAAACCCTGGCCTGACTGCTTTGCAGCAATTCTTCCTGTTTATTTATAAACATCTCTCGAAAAAAGAACTCGTGCACATTCCTAATGAATCTATCTACATTTTTTTGTTTTTACCGTTCTTCGTCTTTTGTTTTTTGTTCATCTTCTGTTCCCTTTTTTTAAATTGTTCAATTTTATTTTACTCTTTTTTCAATAACTATCCAAAAACTATAAGTTCTGAAATAAATCTATTTTAAATTAAATCCGGAATATAAAAACACAAAAAAGAACTAATAATATTTTAAGTATCCAACCCAATATTTTTATTTTATTCTTATCCTTAGAATATGTAGAATACATGGTCAAAGGGATTTTTCGAAATCTAAAGCCGTTTAGAATTTATAGCCATAAACGTGTGTATAGAGCACGGTAGTGGGCAAGAACATTCAAACGCGTTTTCTCGAAACACGATTTTTGAAAACTGCTGCCAACTCAAATTCAAAAACTACTGAACCGATTTGGCTCGAAATATCTTTATTATATGTTAACCTATCTAATGAAGTAGACTTATTGCGAACGCTTTGTTATTATTTTTTTTTTTTTTTGAGCTAAAAGAACTCCCAAAAAGGGTCGAAAAAGTGATTTTTTATTTCAAAAGTCTGTAAAGAATTTATTTTTTGGAATTTTCAATTTCTTTTAGTTCATTGTATGGGCGTGAAGTCTAAAATTTTTGGGCTTTTTGCATTCCACACCAACACAACTGTTGGAATCCTGGCAGCAGTTGGGGTACTTTTTTTATATGGGTGCTGTTGACCTCGAAAACAACAATACATATTGCTTTCTAAAAAATAATAAAATATAGTTATAATGTGAATAAATAATATTTAAAAACAATAAATTGTATTACTTTTTTGAATGAAAATCCAAAGTACTAAGATCCGTTGAAAATGAAGGCCTGAGTGGAAAATTGTTGCAACAACGCTGAATATACTTGCTTAAATCAAGCGGATTTAGCTCATTACCGATTGGTCCAAATGAGCTAGACCGACTGGCCTATTGATGTTGATCAAGAATATATAGGTGTTCAAGAAGCATTCTTACCTGCGTTACAAACAACTAATAAATTATACTATACCCTTCGCAAGAGTCCATGACTGGGCAGCTGCCTTCTACATTCATTCAAAGAGTAAAAGATGAAAATCTCACAATGTCCGTTGAATTTTATTGCACAAATTCTTGTCTTAGACACTAAACATTATTTTTAAATATATAATAAACTATTTTAATGTTTTTCTTTTATTTGTATTGAATTTCAATCGGCATTCAATCGGCAAAAATTTTGACCCAGTTGTGTATGTATAAGTAATTTCTAACAACTTTGATAACAATTATGCAATAAAAAATACTCGGAATCATAAATAAATTATACAAAAAAGCCTTGGCCAACAACGAACTACAATTACATATGTATGTAGTGCTTAAAATTACTAATATTTCTATTACATAAGCAGTTATATACAAAATAGGGATGCCACATATAAGCCGCTAACTACATCCATCATAGATTTGAAAATTAAAAACCTTTCAAACACTTTTTAACAAGTTTATACGTCGTCCTGTGCTTTATTCTGTTGGGATATGTATTGTAAATACTCGTAAAAAGTATTCAAAATACATTCCTCTTAGTAATCACCGATCGCCTACGTCTTTATTAAGTTTAAAAGCCTTTCACATTGCTCATTAAAAAAAGTACTACAATAAAATGACTAGTGCTCTAAACAGCCCAAAAAAACTCAATTGTACAAATAAACTATATTTAAAAATATGTATGTGTATATATAAGTACGTATGCAAATTGATGCATTTTGAAACAACCTGGTTATAATTTTATCTATTTGTGTGTGTGCGCCTCTAATGGCCACCTAGAAATATGCGTTTTTGCGTCCGCAAACTTAAAGTTTGCTTTCAAAAACCGAATAACGAAATATTTTTCACAACAATCGTTTACTTTCAAATGGCCGTTAATGTGAAACATTAAAAACAAGTTCGGAAAATAACTCAACTCGTGAGCGCATCTCGTGAGCGAAACCGTTATTTCAAAATATTTATTTCTGGAAATATAACTTATTAGACCTGTAGGCGTCAGTTCGTAAAAACGAAAAGTGAATCAGTCGCCAAGAATTTCGGTTGTCCTTAGCTACCTTCATATAATTTCCAGATTTTAAAAAAATACTACGATATTTCCAAACAATAGGAACGCACATCCGGTTAATGGTGCGCACTTATAGAAAGCTCATGGAACCATTTAATATATTTTAGTGAAGCCTGACTTGTTGATTAAGTAAATAACTACCATAAACGTTACATAACCGGCATGCAATAATATCCGAAATTCGAAGTTTGGTCATTAACGGTACCACGAGGGGATGATACACGTTTCAATTGCATTCTATGCGTAAACATCTGGGAAAAGCAATACAGTTTTTCCAGTTTTCAGCTCGATTTGTTGGATTTGAGTAAATTCGTTGTGCTTCCCTTTTTACATTCCTTGTCTTTCACACGTTTTTCTTACGTCGTTTCTTACCTATTCACTAATTGAGTAAGCTTTGCGAATACATTTACTGTGACGCGTGATCCTTAATTCCTCGGCTTCATGTGGATGTTGATGCGCATGATGATGGCGAAGATGGGCGGGTGGTGGTAATTCCGGCATTTCAGTTGACGACTTATTCAGGGCATAAGTTCGTATAAAATCTATTGTGGAATAACCCTGCGTACAAGAGGACGAAGTCGCGGGAACGGTGGGATTTTCTGCTTTAGTAACTGCTAATTCTGTTTCTGTTGTTGTGGTGACACTATTAAGACTTTGAGCCTGAATTTGGCCACCACCGGTTACATCCAAGCCAGCATTAGAAGAGGTGATAGCCTCAGGAGTTACTGGAGCTGTTTTAGCTGTGGCCACCACAGAAACTAAAGAGAGACCGCTACCAAAGCCATTATTCAAGGTTTTTGGCGAACTTTGCATAGCTGCTGGACTACGTGGCTGGTCCAAGTCAAGTACTATATAGTTTACTCCACCTCCACCAAGAGGTGAACCTGTTATGCTGGTGGGTGTGTTTGGTTCCGGGGCTGCCGATACCGAAACTGTCGAAGAGCAGGATTCTCGCTGCAAGGGTAAATCCAATCGACTGACATTCTCATAGCAACGGTCGCCGCTGGACAAATCGAAGATCAGACGATCACGCAAATTGCAGGCAGTGGGAGTCTCCACATTGGCATACATGTGCATCGTTGTATCCGTTACTGAGCCAGCAGTTGGAGCAGGCGTAGCCGGTGGTGGTGCCGATTCCTGCGGCGGTCTATCCAAAGTTCTTGCTGTTTGTGGACTAGATGTCATTTCATCCGTCTCCTCTTTCTGTGATGGATAGACTTCAGTTAGTCCACGGAACGGCTGATCGAAATACAAATTGGTCGGGGTGTTGGTGTACGGTGTAAAGGACAACAGATCAGGTGAATCTGGTGTCGCATTGGTTTCTTGCTGCAACGGTGCAGTGCCATCGGTTACATTATGACTTAAGTTTCGTGCCAATAGGGGAGCCGGCTCCAGGTAATTGTTGCTGTGGGGATTTCCATCGAAACGTGCTCGCCCTCCTATTCCCATTAGTACTGATACCGAGGCCGTCGAATTAACCCTCTCGCGTTCGACTTGTGCCAGGGCATCCGTGTTGACGGCATTGATGTAACGCTGGAACATGGGATACAGTTGCTCGGCATTTTGTACACGAAAAGTGTAAATGCCAGGGCCGGACATACATCGCCTGCCCGCCTCAAAGGAAAAGAGATCTGCGTTGAGCCCATACCGCCGCAAATGCTGCAAAGCCCACACAATAGGCTCGGATCCTGGTGCCAGAAAGATGAGCTCGCGCGGAGTCAATTCCAGGTAGCCACTCCGTGTTATCGTTGTTGCTATGGGCGTGCCAGGACTACCATTTGGCCTGGGCTGCAGATGCGCCACTCTTACCCGAAATACATTTTCGTTGGTTTGAAGTTTGTTGGTGCTGGTGATACAGCCCATCACGGTGCGTGGAAACCTTTTTAGGTTGGCCGTTGCTTTGGACTTATCGTTGACTTGTTGTTATTAACTCCCCCTCAGCGAGAATCAGCTTGCGAAAAGTATAAATACAATAGTACTGTAAAACTATCGATCCATCGATTTTTTATATTGTTGTGTCGGTATCGATGATTTTTGTTTACTATCGATAGTAATAATATCATGTACTCCCCATCACTTGTTTTGGCGCAGATTTGCAGGTCGACATCAAATTTTGTTAAAAAAACATACATATTTGTTTGATAGACAGTAAAGTATGAGAATAAAAGGTTATTTGTAGGTAAATTTTCGTTGGTTTACGTGGCGGAGGAAGAAAGGGTTCCGATCTAGCAAGTAACTAATTTATGTTTTGTATGCATGTGCTTTGTTAAGATGGAGAAGACAGCAGCGTTGAGGCAATTCACAACAACCAGCTAGTTTAAAGACCACGAGTCGGAAGATCATCGGTTTGGGGCTATTTCGACAAAATAAACAAGACCTCGATTTAGGACTTATAAAATTTGTTGCTCAAGACATGCAACCTTTTTCTATAGTTGAGAATTCTGAGTTTCGCAACTTTATAAACAATTGTGACAGATAATGCAAGCACAATGATCAAAGCGTGTGAGGTGCTTTAAAAAAGGCATTTAACCTGCTATAACACTCACTTAATTTGGTGCTGCAAGATAAGCTGGATGACTTAAAAGAATTAGGGGAAGGCGGGGTATTTTGGGCCACGGGGAATCGTGAACCAGCGCCATTTTTTTTTCCCAGTGAATTGTGACAGGTGCGAATGACTGTTATCGACTCGTCTTATGATACACTATATTTTCCATAATGAACAAGTGTGCGCACCAGCATTGGTACTTTGTTTTATTAACAAATAGAAATTGGATGCTCTCGATGTATAATTTACACTCCGTGAATGTCCTTATATTTTTTTTATTCCTTTGAATAGACGGAGGTAACTATGTTTTTAATATTCGTGTGTATATTAGCTTTCAAAATTATAACGGGATTTTGCATGTATTTGTTATTGTTGTTGTTTTTTGCAGCCATTTTCTAAAAATGAGGCCTCGGGGAATTGTGAACCTTTTTTCTTGGGGAATTAAGAGCCACTTGTTTCTTGCCATTTAACGACATTTTTAATGTGTTGAATGCTTATGTATTGAAAACATGCCGAAAAAAATAAATCGGGGAAATACCATACATTGTAACGTCTGCGATCGTGCAGTGCACTTGAAATGTGCCAGAATAACTGAAAGTTATTGGACTTGCATAAATTGCATTTCAGGTTGACGTGTGTATTTTTTTTCACTACAACAACTAATTTCTTAACTATTATTTATATTCTAGTGAAATAAATAAAATTTTCCTAACAAATATCGCTATTTTTATTCAATTTTAAAAGTGGTTCACAATACCCCGAGAATTTTGAAAATCACGAAAAAAGGTATTTTTGGAAATTGCCTTAGAATCACCTAATTTTCAAATATTCCATTAAACTGTTGTGACCAAATGAAAGCTAGATCTTCATACTATAACACCCAACACTCAAATTTGAAGTAAAATTTGTTTAAATAGAAAATTTCTGGCAATAAAAAAAAGTGGCTCACAATACCCCGCCTTCCCCAACTTAAAAAATGCAAATCTCCAACTCCTACCTCAGAGCCGCCAACAACAATTGAGCAATCAAAGACAACACGACATCCTCTATACGAATTTGTAAATATCAACATAGAAAGTTTGCCTAGGACCAAGCGCTCCGATGCAATAGTTGATTTACACCAATGCGAAACATCACTCCTCGGGGACATTCCCTAATGATCTCCTCAAATTTTGGCAGGTATATAGTTAAATAAAAAAATTTCTTCAAAAATATTGAATGTTTCCGCATTTACAGCATAACGAAAGTAAAATAAAAGACGTTATGACAAAATTTTTGTGCATTCCTGTTTCATCCACGGAGTCAGAGCGATTGTTCAGCAAATCTGGACAGATTACAACGGAACGTCGAGCTGCTCATTATTCTTGCTTCTTGGCAAAAGACTGAAACACAAACATCTCAATTTAATTTAATTAAAACTTGTTATGTTTTGTTATAGACCATGAAGGATCTTTTGTTAGACAAATTAAATGTTTATTAAAATCTTTATTTTTATTGGTAAATGTGCATTTATTTAGTTCGTTTTTGAAGTTGAAAATATTTTCGATAGTACTTCAAATATTTCTTGTAATAACATCGGAAGTATTGAATGTTGCAACCATCGATAGTTTTACAGTCCTAGCGAGTACTAGTGTGACTGGTTTACATAAAGCGGTCGCTTTATTATATCTTTTCGATTATTTATCACTTTTAAAACACTAAATCGTCAAGGCGCACCAGAGGTGTTTGCTGCCACGTCATTAACCCTAAGACTGTATTGAGCCCGAGAACTCTATGTAAATATTTACCAAAAAAATATTAAGCACTTGTAATTGTCTCAAAAGTCGTGATAATAATTTGAATTATATTTTGCTTTATTTAAATTAGACTTTTCCTAAAAGTATGCTGTCCTGTTGTTGAACTGTAAACTAACAGTGCTCGCCAATGATTCTGCTAAATTACTTGCTCGCATACAATGCTGTAAAATAAATTGTCAATCTAAAGAAGTTGGCAACCCTAAAAATAATAAAGCCATCTTTTCATTCCCTATTTTTTTTTGGTTTAATTTGCAATTTTCTAATGTAAATCGACAAGTGTTGTGATTAAAACTATGCTCCATCAATGTATTCAAGTGTCGAGCATCTAATGAGCGTTATATACGAGCAAATGCCGTCTATTTTGTGCGACAATTGTGCAATTTTATCTGTGTAGTGTAGAAAAGAAAAAAAGAAGAAAATTTTCTCGATTTTTGTGGTATGAAAAAAATGAAATGGCGGCGTCCATAATAGAAGCAGCAGCAGAATCAGCAACTGCCACAGAAGAATGCAAAGATGAAGATGCCATAAGCTCCACACTGCATTCATGTGCAAATGATCCAAATTTTGCTGTAATTTGTGCGTTTTTGCAAAAGTTTTCAAAAGATTTGGGCCTGCAATTGCCGAATTTTAAGCATTTGCAGTTGTGGTTGACAAACAACGATGAAGGTGAGAGAGCGTGAGAATGTGTGTGAGAAAGAAGGAGAGCGAATCAACAGTGTTGGACAAGTTGGCCTTCGAGTTGTTCCTAGTTAGGAATTCTATCTGTGGCAATAAGAATGTTGTACTCGCTACAGAACTCTCGATTAGTATAAAAAGAAAAGTTGATATAGTCATGACTTTACTGAATGAACTAATAAGTATGTTGATTCGTATTGACGCAACAATCGCTATTAGTACCTTGGAAAAGGAATATGCTCTTAAGGTCTTCCTTTTCAAATTTAGCCTTTTTTCATCCTAGCTTTAGCCTTTACTTGTTTATGCTCAGCACTTACGCATTGAGAGAAAAACAGAGTCGAGAGAGCGTGTGAATGAGAGAGATATATTGTTTGTGTATGTTCAAGAGAATTTTGTTTGTTTTTTGTGAATCAACAATAACAATAAGAATATGTACAAATTAATAAACTTTTTCATTTTACAAAATTACAGTTCCCGAACTGAAAGATCTGCATATAAAATTGTTGCGCAAAACACGTAAAACAGTACACGAGAAAAGCTGGGAATCGGCTTTAAGTAAATTCTGTTTCGGTTATTCAGCGCAAGATGCATGGGAAATTGAACGATTTGGCTATAAGAATTCCAGTCTAAAAGTCAAATTGCGTATATTTCGGGTGAGTTTACATTTGTGTGATTGTTTTTGAAGTGAATTAAGCAGTTTCTTTAAATATAAAAAACAGGAACTCCTGGAAAGCCAATTTGAAAGGAATGCAAAGTTTCGAGCACATATCTTGACTCTCAATGCAGATGCTTTGAGGTGTCGGCCAATTGGACGCGATCGATTGGGTCATACTTATTGGTATACTCAGGACAAGGATTGCAATTTGCGTATCTATCAAGAGCATTTGGATGAGGAGATTTGGCAAGTGGTGGCCACCAATCGTGATGAATTTGTGAATCTTATTACCAGGCTGAGGGGAAATGAGGTTGTCTTACCCTCTAAGGATATAGGCGAGGCGGATGAGGACACCACTAGTTCGAGTAACACGTGCCAAGAGAAGCCTCCACCTCCAGAAGAGCAAGAGCAAGAAGAGCATGAGAATGAAGAGGATGACGAGGAGGAAGACGAAGAGGACGAAGATCAAGAAGATGAGGAACAGCAAAAAGATGATGCGAAAAAAGTGGTGCCCAATTTAAAAATCAAACTACGGTCGCCTGCGCCAGAAGAAGATCAGCCCAAAGTCAAGAGAGTTAAGGTGAGTATAATAAATATTCAACTAATTAGATATTATATTCAATTCTTTGATTTCTTCTTAGCCGTTGGTTATAACACAAGCCAAGATCCAATCACCAGCTCCCTTGACTAAGAAGCGTTCTCTGGAAGAAGTGGACGATAATAATTCCATAACTTTGGAGCAAGATGAAGAACAAAACAAGAAAAACCGCCCCACACTGTTGGATACGAAAAGGATTAAGAAACCCAGTCGCTATGAAAGCACAAAGAGTGATGATCACCAAAGCGGGTCAGCAGAATCTGGTGATGATGAAGGCGAAGAAGAGGAGGAAGATGAGGAAGGAGATGAATCTGAAGTGGAAGAGGGCGAGGAGGAGAGTAGTGAGGATATCGATAGTGCTGCTGCGGACATTGAAGAAGACGAGGAGGGTGATGACGATGATGATGATGAAGTGGGTGAAGCCATAGAAGACCCAACAATAAAAATATTTGGTCGAGGATCAGGAAATGATTGTGATGCCGGCAACTATCTGTTTGTTTATGACGATCCCGATAGTATTGAAGAGTCTCCAGTAGGGGAAGCCATTGAGGAACATGTATTTTATGTTTATGGCTTAGGCAGTGGCACCTCCTGCCTGGTGGGCAACGGGAAAAATGAGTCGTCAGAAGATACAGGAGCTGCAACAGTCACTCCCGCTACCGCTCCAACCGAACCCAGGGCAACCTTCTTTTTTGGCGAACCCGGTTGCCTTAAACTGAGTCCCATTAAACAGCAGCAAACACCAAAGCCGTCAGCAACGAAACGTAGTATTTTTGATAGTCTAAGTGAAGAGAAAACAAATGGAGAAAGTGCAAAAGAAGAGCGGGAAGAAACTCCACCCAGAAATGGTGACGGTGACCAAAAGGAAGAAAAACCTGAGATTGATAACAAGAAAGAAAAAGTTGAAGCCATAGTAGATGCTCAAGATCAAGATAAAGTGCATAAAAAGGATGTTGAAATAGAAGCAATCTCAAAAGAACAAACACAAAAGGAGGAGCTGAAGGAAGATCAGCAAAAGAATGAGAAAATCTCAGAGATTTTAAGTGAGGCAGTTGAAAAGGAGAAGGACTGTGAGTCAAAAACTGAGCTACAAAATCGCTCAAAAAGTGAAGCAATCAAAGAGGTAGACAAACCGAAAGAAACTCCTAAGGAAAGCCCCAAACCCGAGTTGTTAAATAGCTTAAAAAAGTTATGTGACAAAGATGAAACATCGTTGGACAAAATTGTTGCAGAAACGATTGAGAAAACAAGTAATGAAAAGGCGAAGAGTGAGGACCTGACACCTGATACTGAAAAGACTCAACTAATCCTAAGAGCAAAGGCTGATGAAAGTGTCACTGAAACAATTACAACCAAAAAAGATTCAAATGATATAAGTAAAAAAATGTTAAATCTACCGGAAACAACTAAAAACGGTAATTGTAATACACCAAAACAAGAAGAATCTTCTAATGCCGATAAGGAAACGGTTAAGATTTGTAAGGAAAATAATGACGATATAGTTAAAGGTGAATCATCAACAATTGCAGAGGATAAAAAAGATGCTAAAGACTCTAAGGAATTGACTGAAGAAGCAACAGAAACTCAATTAGTTGCTCCGTCTAATTCTCATGAAAGGGTTAAACGTGATGAGAAAACGGTTCAGTGTGACGAAAAACAATCGATTGAAGACAATAGTAAAAATGACGAATACTCTTCAGACTGTAAAAAGTTTAAAGGTGAAACTGAATGTGAAAATAAAAAGAAAATTACCGAATCAGTTGCAAAGCAAATAATCGACACAAGTGATCCTAGTACAATTAAAAGCGACAAAGTTGCAACGGTTAATACTACAGCTGATGAACCGGTTAAAGATTCTTCCGATAATAACATTTCAAGAAAATTGCATGATTTAGTACAAAATAAAGAATTGCCAAGCACGTCAAAAGTGTCCCATAACCGTAAAGATTGTAACGAAAAGTTAAAGAAGAGCTCTCCCCCCAAAGAGTATTCCAATTTAGTACCTAATATTCAAGCACATCCGATACGAACCAATACCATTGAAAAGCCAAAAGCTACAATGTTGGGTAAACGTCGTCTCAATTTACCACCTCCACGTCTATCGACATCTGAGAGTGAAGTAGATGCCCAAGAGGAGGAACAGCAAGAGGATGAGCTTGACGATTCCGACGTTGGAGGGAAACGCATTAAAATGCGTCCCAAGATGACCAATGCTGATGCAAGGCGTAAAGTGGAGGCACAAAAAACTCAGATCGATGAGACATCCACCTCGTCAAGTGGTGGGGAAGAAGACTCCCGAAGTCGTCGCAAAATTGCTGCTCCCAAAAGGCAACTAGAGAAGGTGGACCCTCCACAGGCAGCTACGAACACTACAACTACTGCAATTACTACTACTACTGCGAGGCAAAAGCCTACACTGGCTGAGATTATAGAAAAGAAATTAAAAAAGACACCAGAGAAGGCGGTTACATCGACGAAAACGTCTAATCCTGCTGTTGTTACGTCACCTCCAGCTTCCACGTTCACGCCACCAAAAAAGTCTCCTATTACAAAGCCACTCAAAAAGAATCTTTTGACCCAAATGCGGCAAGAGGAGAGTGATGAAGAGGCCATACCAAGGAAACGTACTAACAGTGAAACAGTTGCTCCACCTTCAACTCCGTCCAATTCCCTTTTTACGGAGGAACGTCAACGGAAGCGACGTAGCAGTGAGGAAATCAAGGACGCCAAAGACTCTTCGTCTAGTGAAGAATCCTTACCCGCTGTCAGTGAGAAACATAAACGCAATAATGAAGATGAAGTAGCGCATGAGGACACGCAGCAAAAACCCAGCAGAGATGCAGTATCAAAGTCAACTCCACCTAAGAACAAGGATACCAAATCACCGCTAAGTTCAATAAAAAATGTACAACCAGAAGAGGATTTAGGGTCAACATCTAAGGTAGAGGAGAAGAAATCATTGAGTGCTAAGCAAGAAGAGAAGGAATTGAGCCCACCTCCAAAGGATTTGCCTGATCCACTTGCATCTAATCGGCGTTCAGGTCGTCGTGGGGGTGCAGCTGTTGTCCATAGTGAGCTACCACAACCCAAACGGACACGGGGATCTGGTGGTGCTAGTGGTCCTTTAAAATCTCAGTCAGAAATTATTAGAGAAATGAAAGGTGAGCCAGATGAACCAGTTAAGGTAGAAACCAAAGTGGAAATTAGGGACAAAGAACCAGTCAAATCGGAATTGACAGATAAAGTGGAGCTGTCGGCTAAAGCGCAGGTATCAGCTAAAGAGGACGTGTCAGCTAAACCGGAGGTATCATCTAAAGCTAATGTGCCTCTCAAAGCCGAGGTGCCCAAAGCTGGAGACCCCGTTAAACACGAAGTACCGGACCCCGTTAAAGACGAAGTGTCGGACAAAGAAGGGGAGTCACCCAAACAGGCAGCACCAACAGTAGCAAAGGTAGGTCCAGGTCGAGGACGTGGCCCACGCAAGAAACGTGAAGTCGATACCACAAATATCATTGAATCGAATGATTCTGAGACTCCAGTACGTCAGTCTCGTCGCATTGCACAGCAAAAGATTAAAGAAGAGGCCGAGAGGCGCAAACTTGAAGAAGTTGCTCTTCGCACAAT
This sequence comes from Drosophila austrosaltans, assembly GCA_035045865.1. Classification (NCBI taxonomy): domain Eukaryota; kingdom Metazoa; phylum Arthropoda; class Insecta; order Diptera; family Drosophilidae; genus Drosophila; species Drosophila austrosaltans. Next base: position 842,937 of record JAWNOQ010000200.1, read on the forward strand.
GAAGCAGGAACTTAAGAAGAAGAAAAAAGCTGAAAAAGAAGCTGATCCCACAGTGCCGGAACCCTCTGCCGAGGAGGAATCTTCTGAAGAAGCTAGCGAAGCCGAAGAGGCTAGCAACCAGATGAAGAAGAAAGCTAAAAAGAAATGTCCTGGTAAAGATGGTACCTGGTCCTCAGACTCCGAAGAGCAGGCCGAGAGTGAGGAAGAAGAAGAGGAGCCTCCCCACTATGAAACAGATCCTGGATCACCTCTATTTAAATCAGACCATGAATTTTCACCCGAATCCGAAGTGGAAGACGAAACCCAATTAGTGCCCATGAAACGGGCACGTACTGTTCGCAAAGAGAACGCGGAAGATGAGGAGTTTGACGCGGATGAAGCATGTCAAAAGTGTGGCAAGTCAGACCATCCTGAATGGATTTTACTTTGCGATACTCCTGATTGTAATAAAGGTTATCATTGCTCTTGTCTGTCGCCGGTTTTGTTCTACATTCCCGAAGGCGATTGGCATTGTCCACCCTGCCAGCAGGAGCAATTAATAGGTGCTTTGGAGGATGAACTAAAAAAATATGACAACATGGTCAATCAAAAGCAGGAGGAAAAACGTTTGGCCGACCAGGCCGAACGTAAGAGACTGCAACAAGAAGCAGAGGATCAAGAGATTGAAAAATCAAAGGCGATTGAACATAAACTTGAGACCGATGAAAGCGAAGAGGAAGTGGTTAGGAAAAAGGATAAGCCAAAACGACGACGTGGTGACGGTCGTAGCAATCGTAAAGCAGCCAAACGAGGTTCACGTCGTCGTCGCGATGGTGGCCGTGATACAGACGACTCTTCAAATAGTCAATCTAGAGGAGGCAGTGGTTCCGGTTCGGCTACCAGTAGTTCCAGCAGCAGCAGTTTCTCGGATTCGGATGATGAACCCATATATAAACTGCGTAAACGTCGACAAATCAATGTTAGCTATCGTCTCAATGAGTACGATGACCTCATCAATTCCGCTTTGAAGAAGGAAATGGATGAAGTGGCTGGTGCCGGAAATCTGGGTCGAGGTAAAGATATATCTACCATTATAGAGGCAGACAAGGAAAAGAATCGTCAAGAAACAGATGATCCGGTGGAGGAAAAGAAACCGGAGTTAACGAAAGAAAAGAGTGACACAAGTACCGACTCGGATGATGATGATGCAGTGCCTCTCAAGCAAACTAAAACGAAATCTAAATTCCAAGCCGGAGGGAAAAAGAAGTCCCGTAAACTAACCACTCTCGATGTTAGCTCAGAAGAGGATCATGGGAGTGACGAGGACTTCAAAACTTCCAGTTACTCGGATGAGGATAGCTCACAATCCGCTTCCGATGATTCCGACTCCAGTTTAGAGATCTATCGACGACCGGGACGTGGTAATAAACAAAGAAAAGCAGCCAGAAAAGCAGCACGAGAACGTCGGAAAGTACGAAAATTTGTAGTGGACGAATCTGATGAGAGCGAGGAGGAAGTGCAGCAACAGAAATCAAAATCCAAAAAGAAAAAGAAAGAGGATTCTGACTATACAGAAACCGAAACCGAAGATGACGATGAGAATGGCTCAGAGTTAACTGAAAATATGGATAGTGCCGATCTCTGCGATGATACGACTAGCGAGAGTGAAGATGGGGCCTGGCGTCCTGGTAAAAAGAAGAAGAAATCGAGTAGTAGCAAAAAATCCAACTTGGGATCGGGCATAGCCAGGAAATCTCCAAAACTCAAGAAGCCTGCTGCCACTACGAAAAAGGTGAAGCGTTTGGAATATTCGGATGATGACATCAGTGAGAGTGAACCGGAAGATGAAGAGGAGGAGGATGAAGATGGAGCACCGATTTCGGGTAAAGGTTCGGGAAAACAGCCACGATCTCAGCCTCTTAAAACTGGAAGCTCTGCGTCTGGTCAAACCAAAGCGAAGCCTAAAAAGAAACCACCTCCTCCATCTCGATCATCTGATGAGGGCGGTTCCGATGAGCGTACGCGAACCCGGGGACGCCGTTATGCCTACATTGAAGACTTTGACGACGATAGCTCTGATGGTGGCATTAAGCCTGGTGTCCAACGACCTGACACTCCTCCCGAGGAGCGTCAAAAGTTCATACAAAAACAGGAAGAAATTAAACGCATGTTGGCCGAGAAGAATGCCGAGGGCGCCAAATTGGCAGCCACCCCGCGGCTGACTCCGATTAAGGGCACTAATCCACCACAGCAGGAGCAAAAGCAGCGTACTCCTAGCAAATCTGGTGCAGATTCCCTATCCACAGTGCCATTGTCAGTGATTCGGCAAGCCAAGGTGTTGGATATAGACTATTTGCAACGCAAAGGTGAGGCTATTGGAGATTTGGATGATGTGGATGAATCCGAATTAGATGATGCTGAATTGCCCGATGATTTGCCCGAGGATATGGAAGACGCAATTGCTCGTATGGTGGAAGAAGAGGAGCAATTTAGTGCTGCAGCAGCTCGGGAGCTACCAGGAGCGGAAGAGGTTTTGCGAACCACACCCAATAAATCGAAACCTGTTAAAGCTACAGACGGACCTTCGGCTGTACCTGCCACCTCTGGCGCTTCGGCTGGCTCTTCTGGGTTGCAGGAACCACTTAGAAAACGTCTGCCAATGCCCACAATGGGACCACCACTTCTGCGACATCAATTTCCAGCCTCTGCCTCTTTATTGCCACCTCCAACTTCATCTGCAGCCGGTGGCATGCACCCAATGCTGCAGCGACATCTTCAATCTCAGCCGCCACAGGCCATGCAACTATTGCAGAATGCCCTCTCTGCCCCCTTGGGTCAACCCTTAAGTCGGGCTAGCTATGGCCAGCCCCCACATAATCAACATTTGCCTCTGGGGATGCCAATGCCAGCTGCGGCACATCTTATGCAAGCTGCTGCTGCTGCAGCTGCAGTACGTCCACCGCCATCAGAATCTACATTAGCACAACCACCGACCGTACCAATAGATCAAAAGCCTCGAGGACGTCGAAAAAAGGTGACTCCTCTGAGAGATCAACTGCAGAAACAGCAAACAGCAGCGGCAGTGACGGCAGCCAGTTCGGTGGTTCCTGGTGGACTGCCTCTTCCCACAGATAAACAGACAAAACTGTTCAAACCCCATGAAGATGCACCACCTACATCCGTTGCTGTTACAGTTCCTTCCTCCATACCATCCGCGCCACCATCGACCCAAGCTTCGGTCATCACGAGAATGCCCTCGCATCTGCATCCGCCTTCACCCCATGGACGGGGTCCACCTGGTGGTATGTATCCCAGCAGTGCGGAATTGGCACGCTTTTATGCTCAGCCTCTGCCGCCAACTCCTGTGTCCTCTGCTTCTGCAACCGCTGGTGGGTCACGTTCACCTTCTACGGCGCCAACGCCGGGTCCCCCACGTCATCTGTTACGTCCGCAAATGCCACCAGGATTGCCGCCTGCACACTCCACATTGCGTCCCACCTACGGACCACCTCCTCCATTGCGCGGAGCTCCGCCGCCCACTTCAGGACCACCCACGGCAGGAGGACCATCGCCAAGTGCACGTCCACCCTACTCCTTGCATGGACCTGATCATCATGGACCTCCTCCGGCTGGCCTTTATGCTGCTGGACCTCCGCCAGCTAGGCATGCATCACCTCATATTAATCCCTACAGGTGAAAAAAGAAATTACAGTATAAAGAAACTTAGAAATAATTACGCCTTTTCATGGCCTTTCAGAGCACCGCCCATCTATGGAAATCCTAATTATCCGCCTCGCGTAGGATTACCTGGACCAAGTAATATACGACCAGGAGCAGTCGATTATGTTTCCGGACCACGTAAGTGACATGTTAAGAAAAAATATATGGAATATATGACTAATTATCTTTCTTCACAATATTTCAGGTGGGTATCCACCTTATGGCTATTATCCACCACCACCGCTGGCCACACCACCCGCCCATGCTGCACCCAGTTCAGTAATAGTAAGTGCTCCGCCGACCCACCCGCCGACTACGCCCACAAATCATTCTGTCTCGGCCTTGACGCGAGGAAAGTCGCCAGCGCCAGCTCCAGCACCAGTTTTACCACCAGCTCCGGCACCAGCACCAGCACCAGTTTTACCATCAGCACCAGTACCATCACCGGCGACCGCTTCCGCGCCACCATTGCCCCTGACCACAACTGAATCAGTTGTTTCACATAAGCCAAGTAAAAAATTAACCACATTGGAAGCTTATTCCAATACAAAATCACCATTAGCTCCAGCTGCGGATTCACCAGCAGCCATTGCTGCTGAAGAGGATTCCAGTTCGGCGCATGGTGTGTGTACCAGTGCTCCACCAGGTGCTGGATCCTCTTCTGGAGGAGGAGTAGGCGAATTTAGTGGGCTGGTGAGCTATTTTAGCTCTCAGCAAGATGACTATGACACATAACAAACGCCGTTGGCAAACAACAAAACAATGTATATAATGTAGTTTATTTATATACATATATATAAATGTATATATGTATAGGATAATCATGTCAAAGGACTCTTTGGGCCACTTATTGGAAATTGAAATCCTAAACGCAATTGAGAAACGTGCATATAAAAAACAAAACTGTAGGAATATTTTTAACATTTAGTTAACTCTCAGTTACAAATTGGATATTTTTTTGAAACTAAAATGTTTTAATTTTACCATTTCATTTTTCCATTTCGTTTTTCTTGCTGAAAAATTCTTTAATTTAATTTTATTTATTTTGCACATATTCCCTTCCCCTTTCTAGGCAACAACACCATCATCAACAACTCAAAAAAAAAAAAAAAAATTAAAGATACAAGAACAACAATAAACCCCAACTACTTCAGACTATATCTAGTATTTTAATTTAGTTGTATATTATTCACTACTATAAACCTATGATACATACCATAAATACTAATTAACTATAAATATAACATAAAATAAACGAGAGCAACGTAAACAGAATCATAGATATAGTTATGGAAATGCAGTGCATATATTATAAAAACTTTTTAGTTTACCTAACCCCATTTACACGATAATAATATGATACGAATGAATGGTATACTAAATCAAAGAAAGAATTAAACTAAAACTAAATGGAAAATAAACTATTTAACGTTAGTTGAAAGTAACAAAAAAAAAAAAAAATATATATATCAAGATATTTATATAAATGTATATTTTGTTGTAAGGTTTCCGAATGGTATTGGGCTGGATCTAAGGTTTGTAATAAATGGCATCGGAGGAGGGGCTTTTACAGATGTTAACTACATATATTTATATTTCCAAGCGATTTAAGTATACAAACTTATTATAAAATGATGAATGAATCCTTTATCCCGAAACTAAATTGCGAATCTACATTTTTTTATTTAGGTAATATTTAGGATAAATTTTTTTTAATTGTAATTAAGGTTTACATAGGGCGCGGTAGCGGGCAACAACATTGCCAAAATATAAGGATTCAAAGGCACGACAAATGGATTGTCTTAAGGGGGTCTTCCAGTGTGACGTATAAAAAAAACATTTTTTTTTATCTTTTTCTTATTCTTATCCTTAGAATATTTAGAATACATAGTCAAAAGGATTTTTCGAAATCTAAAGCCGTTTAGAAGTTATAGTCATAAACCTGAGTAGGTGTACATAGGGCGCGGTAGCGGGCAACAACATTCAAACGCGTTTTCGGAAAACACGATTTTTGAAAACTACTGCCAGATAACTTAAAAGCTACTGAGCCGATTTGGCTCAAATTCAAAATTTCTTTATTATATGTTAACCTATCTAATGAACTAGAATTATTGCGATTGCTCCATTAGTTTTTTTTTTTAGCTAAAAAAAGGACTCCCAAATTTTTTATTTCCAAAGTCGCTAATAAATTTATTTTTTGGAATTTTCAATTTCTTTTCCCGATTCAAAAAATATTTTTTTTTTAATTTTAGATCAACGCAACTGTTGGAATCCTGACAGCACTTAAAGTACTTTTTTTTGTATATGTGTCCCTGTTGGGCAAAGGACCTCGAAAACAACAATATTGCTTTCTTAAAAATTTTAAAATATAGTTGAAATATTAATAAATAATATTTAAAAACAATAAACAGTGTTATTGGCAACATGGAATCAATCAATCAAATCAATCTTTCAGATTGTTTATAGATCATTTATTTTTGAAGACCAGGGACATCAGACCATCTGTCCTGCTTGTTCAATCTTCTTCTCATAGAAAGCTTTTGGTGCTGTTACGAATAATGGAAGATTCGTTTTGGAAGATAAATATGAAGGGAATGAAGAAGCTTTTAGATTAGCTTTGGTGACTCCCTCCTGTTAATAAGATTTAGTGGGTTTGAATGGATTCGTTTTGTAATATCTCAATTAAGGCGAATTTGTAAATGTATATTGTAGTTATTTACCTTAATTAGATTTAATCTGTATTTGTAATACTCAGAAATTTGATTCACTCAATTCATTGAATGATTTATCCAATTAATATTAATTATTATTTTCTTAACAAACGTTTTGAATCATTTAAATTTTTCACATCTTTTAAAGCAAAATCGTTGTAGAGACATAAAGTCCAAGTGAATAATGGACAAGCAATAAAATGGAATTCATCTCTATTGTCCATATGCAAATGTTTTAAACAAAAATTATATATTGCTTATATATGTTTGTATATATATTTGATATCATATGCAAATGCAACAGCTTACGGATAGAGAAACCACTTAAAACGTGATCAAAGTACCTGGATTTCACTTTTAAATGCCCTTGAAAAGGGAGTAATCGAATCTTGGTTAAAAGTTTCTAATGCTCAAAAGAACGGATATCCTCTTTACGAACCAATCTTCTTGTGTTTATAAAATTTTTCTTTATGAAATGAAATACCGGAAATATTGTCAAAATACGTTCACTTATATAAACTGACTCCCATTGATATTGATCTACATTCCCATTATTAATGTAAAAATCCGTAAAAATCCGTAAAAACATTTTAAAGGATTAAGTAAGGGTATTAAACATTCGTCATAAATGACATAAGATTGCCCTTAGCTTTTTGTTTGTTTCCTCTTTTGTGACCAAACATTTTTGCAAATTATGGAGCGACTTTCTATAGTCAAACCAGTTTATGTTAAGCTTTTTAATAAATATAAATATATACATATATAAAAAAGAATTAATTTCTTTACAAATAGTTTGGCCAACCCTCGCTAAAAGTGAAAATATCGCAATAAACTAAACCCCCAAAGTAGCGACAAATACTACACACAATCAATTAAGTGTTATCAATATAAACATATTGATAGGCAAACGATTTGAACGGATGCAGAACATCCTCCATAAAGATAGATAATATAACATATTCCCATGGTTTTAATTTAATTAAAGTGTGCCGCGCGGTTTTATATCTATATCTTTATTTTTAAACACTCGTACAATTGGATAAAAAGGGCATATTAAAGTCGTTACATAAACGTATGTAACAGGCGAATGCAAAAACTTGGAAACTTCGAGACTGTTAAACTTGTAGCTACAATTTTTTGATAAATTTAAAGTTCTTTTCAACATTAGAATGAAAATTAATAAATTTGGCAGATGGAAACAGTAAAGTGCCATATTAAGCAAGGAGTAAAGGGTATCTAAAAGTCGACTTGCTTACGCCATTCATTTTAAATAACCAAAGTAAATTTAGAGAATTTTCAAGTGCCTATCAATTGGTTCTTAATTTATACAAATGAGTAGATAAAGCTAATCATATATTGGTATAAAAGCCCCAAATTTTGTTAGTGAAAAGTATTCCCAAGAAAGTAATTGAAAATGAAAGCAGTAACACTTTGTCTTTTGGTTTTGGTTTCGGCCAGTTGCCTGCTCAGCTCCAATGTAAGACCAAGAAATCCTTAAAGAAAAAATCACTTGAATCTTAAAAAATTTCATACATTTTTTTCGTTTTCTAGGTAAAGGCTAATGTTGATGTGGATCCTGACTTTCAGGCTATACAAATGGAACTGGCTAGTTGGCTTGCCGAAATTGAAGCTGATGGTGACTATATGGATGTGGAGCAGTATGGCTTTATTACATCTTGTGCCCGTATTCTGAAGAAATGTTTGACCTCTGTGCGCGGTGTCAATTGCATTCTTAAGGAGGTGGTGGCCGTGATGCAGGCTTGCACCACTTATGTGGATGCTATTGACGCCTGCGGTGTTGCTGTGCCCAAGGATGTGGCCGCCATTGTTGCATCTTGCAAGGCCATGATAACCATATGCAATGATATTATCCATTTGAATTCAACCCTGTGTACCACCGATGACAGTAGTTCCACAATGTCTTCCTCCAAGTGTGTGTTGCAGCTGTTCAAGGCCTGCATGAAACTAACTAGAAAGATCAATACTACTTTGAAGCAGATTACCAAATTGCCGTCAGATACCAGCTCTTGCTTTGTTGGTGCCACCAACAATGTTAAGGATGCGTGCAACGCCTTTTTGCCAAACATTGATGTGTGCATTGCCTCCATGTAATTATGTTAAATAAAATTTGATCAGCATTAATGAAATGGTTTTTTAATTGGGAAGATCAATGAGATCGGTTACATACATTCAGACATGATAAATTTAATTTATTTTATTTCTTATTTTTCTCTTATTGGTTGTAAGAATTCTTGTAGGAAAAACTAATGTGCCCGTTTCCATGGCCCTTTTGGCTTTATATGCTTATTGCTTAATCAAAAAAAAAAAATATTTTATGACTTAATGGGCTGTTTTATGATTATTTATTTAGAATTTGCATTTATTGTTTAATTTACAATTTGAATTTTTAAATATTTGTAAAAACCAGTCAACGGTAACTTTATTCAAAACAAGAAGGGCGGGCTAACTAAGTTCATGATGAAGTTCTAATACCCTTTCAAAAAAAGTTAATCATTCTAAAAAATAATTATTTATATTTGGTAGTTTCTTTGTCAGCTTTATCATATTGTAGACCAATTCTACTAAAATTCATTTTAGACATTTCTTTAAATATGAAAAAAACATTTCTATATCAACTATCTTTATATTTTTTACCCTTTTTGGCAAGGGTATTAAAAAAATTCCCCTACTAATTCAAAAGCATATTGTACAACGAATTTTGAATTTTTATATTATTTAAATTTTTCACATGCGTATTTTTGGTTCTAATACTTTGGAAGTCTTAAGCAACATTATGACATATTTAATGAAAAATCCGGGTCAAGATTTAACAAAACGTTTCTCAAGTCAAGGTTGAGGGTTTTCCTTTCTCTTTTACAAATGTGAAGCAATTAAAACGGGCTCAGTGAATTGGAGACGACAAAAGAGTTTGCTCCAGAAACCAGATTTTAACCAGGTAAGTTTTTTATTTACCATATATGTATGTATGTAAAAGAGATTGCATTGTTCATTTCATCTCATTACATATAAAGATATAGCGCATCATTATTAGTTTATCTGTTAATTATCCTGAACAAAACGAAACTAATTTTAAAACTTTGCACTTCGAATAAAGGTTGTTTTCCTTCCTTTTATTTTAATCTGTGGAATTGATTTAGTATATGATATATTACCATCACCTTGACCAACTTGGGGTTGATTTTATCAATTAAGATATTTATCTTTTTCAAATGTTTCGGGTTCGAAATACATTCCATATTAGGTTACTAATTTATATCTTTAGTTTCTTTACCTTAGTTACCTGTTACCTTATTTATGGCTTATTCAAATAATGTCTTTGTCTTTTGGCCTACACCTGTTTTCAGGTTTTATGGGAATTCGAATGGAAACCGTAAAAGGCTTACGCAAAAATGTTTTTTTTTTTGCAAATTTCGCTTAATTTCTTTTGCTGTCTCTTTTACACACCATTTCAATAATTATTGTTTTTTATGCGACCTTTCAATATCTGGAACAAAAAGGAATTGAAAAGACAATTGCGTTTTTTTTTTATATTTTTATAGGTTTTTTTTTTGGTTTTTATTTAATTATAGCTAAAAATCTCAACAAAAACTTTGCATAACAACAAAATATCAACAACAAAGATGAAGGGGGGAAGATGCTCGCTTGTTAATTTAACAAGTCGCATATCCTGTGATTGACTTTTGGGTGATCCTCACATAAAGATCCCTTCGGTTGGTGGCACAAGTTTAGAAACGGAAACGCTTGGCTGGCACATTGTACTGATAGCCGGAAGATGGGCCAGAGATGTCCTGGTATTCGGGAGCAGGAACTGGGGCGGGTGCAGAGTAAACTGGAGCGGGAGCGGGGGCAGAGTAGACTGGAGCGGGAGCAGGGGCAGAGTAGATTGGAGCGGGAGCTGGGATATCCTGAACAGGAGGCAGATACTCTGGAGCTGGAGCTGGTGCAGGAGCGGAGTAAACTGGAGCTGGAGCAGGAGCAGAGTAAACTGGGGCAGGAGCAGGAGCGTTATAAACTGGAGCGGGAGCTGGGGCAGAGTAGACTGGAGCGGGAGCTGGGATATCCTGAACAGGAGGCAGGTACTCAGGAGCAGGTGCTGGGGCAGGAGCAGAGTAGACTGGGGCTGGAGCGGGAGCGTTGTAAACTGGAGCGGGTGCTGGAGCAGAGTAGATTGGAGCGGGAGCTGGAGCTGGGATGTCCTGAACAGGAGGCAGATATTCAGGAGCTGGAGCTGGAGCAGGAGCAGAGTAAACTGGAGCTGGAGCAGGAGCAGAGTAGATTGGAGCGGGAGCTGGGATATCCTGAACAGGAGGCAGGTACTCAGGAGCTGGAGCTGGGGCGGGAGCAGAGTAAACTGGGGCAGGAGCTGGAGCGTTGTAAACTGGGGCAGGTGCCGGAGCTGAGTAAATTGGACCAGGAGCAGGTGCTGAATAGCTAGGTGCTGGCGCCGATGGAATGTCAAAAGATGGCGATGGCCTGTTATAATTATATCCATTACCCAGGTTCAAGTGGGAAACATCAGCCGAAACGGCGGCAATGACGCACACAGCAAACACGAAAAGCTTCTGCAAAAACCAGAAAAAAAGAGAAAGAGATTCACTTGTTAATCCCGTCGAGACACGCTAATTGACAGGCGAAGGTGAAGGTGATAATGTGCGGCTTCCTCATGGCCAAGCAGAAGGAGGCGTATTAAATTCCCTTTATGGAAGGTCATCCTCACATCTTGATCGATATGTCTGAATCAGTGTTTTTTTTTCAGCCACTCACCATTGTTGTTGATTTGTTGTTGTGAGTTTTGTAAAGTTTGTTGGATTTTTCTTTGGATGCTTTGGCCAAGAGACACTAAAGCTGAATGATAACCAACTGCAGATGGCCCAGCCGTTTTATACCCAAAATACAACGCAACGCCACCCCACTTCCAATCCAGTCCAATAAGGTGTTGGTCGGCATAGTATCCAAATTGTTGGGTCTTCTCCAACGCGTTTTGGTCTTCACTTGTCAAACCAGCAAAGCAAAGCAGAGATCAGAGAGATCATTAACCCACAGATGGCCCTTAATAAACCAACTTAAACTTGATAAATTTAAAAAAAAAAAATTCATTGAAAATTGCTATACAAACCTATAGCCATTTCAAAAGAATTTTCAGTTGAGTTTGTTGGAATAATTTCTGATTTTACAATTCTCAACTATGAGGAAAACTTTTCATAATAGCACCGAAGGTACAAATAATTTGAACAGTTTTTTGGAAATAAGTAAACTCTTTTTGGGAATTCTTTTTTAAATATTTTTTTAGTCAAAATAAAGACTGATAAAATATACAAATATCAGATTTAGTTAGGTTTATACATATATCGAGGTGTATTGAAATTTAGTGCTATCAAGATACTAACAAAATTTTTAATTAAAAAATTAAGAAGATAATTAACAATATGAAATATTGTAAATATAATAAAATTGCTACAAAGTCAGTTATTATTGGATTATTTGTTCTGAGTTTGTTATTCATTGTTTAAATGAAACATATTTATGTTATTTTATGTCATTTACAACATGAATTTATTTCGATTATTTATAGTCTTTAAGAAATGCAGTTTTGAGATATTAGATAAAACTTTATAATATTGTTTTATTAAATTTTATTTTTTATATAAATCGTATAACTTTAGCCCTTAAATATTCTGAATAACATCCAATTAGTAACGTTTAAATGGTATCCAATATAACCCATTAAGACATACTGTGGGTTAAAGTTTATCTGCACGGTGATGCGCTCACTTTGGAGTCGTTGTTGTGATTGTTGTTGCTTTTGTTTTTGTGGTCATGCGTGTGCGTGGCCGTTGGCAACCACTAGCGTTATCTGTTGGAGATTTTGATGGGTTTTGCAATGTCAATAGGACAGAGAGCGGCAAGACGGCGCGTAACTGCACAGCTACGTTTAACCATATGCAAATTGTGCCTCTACCAGTTGGGGGCGTATGTATACCCTCCCCCACCTCCCCCATTCACTTACTAAATGAGTGTGTGTATACAAAACTAATTTATTAAGGGCTCTGTGGTAAATGTCAAAGGTTGCTATCTAACCTAAAATTATTTACTAGTAAAAATATTAAATTTTTCAAAACTCATAAACGTTTATTGGGCTAGCCAATTTGTTTTATTTGTCATGTTTTTTAGCCGATGCTAATGGCTTAAATCTACTTTTGCTGCACGCTTGGCTTGTTTAACTCAAGGATGGCTACCAGCGGCGAACCACGGGCAGGTGGTGGTCACAGCGGTCTTGATTTATCCATCTCAAGTTAAAGCATTATTATTAAACTTTGTAATACTCATGAATATGTAGACGTAGCATCAGTTAATTAATTTAAATATGACTTAGGGTCTCGTTTGAATTTAAGCTACATGGTCGTCCCGTGTTTGTACATACACAGTCTCACCATATACATATACATAATATATATCGGTACATATACCAATACATACATATGCCATGTCCGTGTATTATATGTATGTATGTATGTCTTACCTATATAATATATAAATAAATTCATATTGACAAATTTAATTTCATTCAAGTCATTTTTCGCACTCTTTTGTCAATACTTTTACTCAATCATCTGCATTAGTTGGCAAAAAAAAGGCGTTTCTTTTATTATCAATTTCATTACTTTTGTATAACATTCAGTTTAAATACGTATTGAAGCTACTGTGACCTTCAGACGACCTAATAAAAAACAAACAAATTAAAAGGAAAAAAATACAAATACATATGTATAAATAGCCAAACATATATTTATATATTGATAAGGTTTCTTTTTTCTCTTTCATTGCATAAATCATTAATAATCAAATGGAATGCAAATGCATTAAGCATAATTCACTACAAATGAAATCGCGAATTTGGTTAGCCTACTTAAACTTGACCCGGTCTTCCGAAAAAAAAAACATCACTATAAAATGTACATACATACATATACATTTATATAGTATATCTGTGTATATACAATATTTAGCCAATGGCTAAAAGGCAGAGGCTTTATACCGTTTTAATTATTAACAGCAACAATAAACCAAACACAATTTGCCAAAATAAAAATTATTGTCTATTTTTGGTCCCAAGTTAATTAACTAATTAGCTAACCATAATATATACATACATACATAGGTAGATATGTATAAAGGTACACAGAGAAAAAATTGCTATTATATCATATCAAAAGTCACACGGAAATCTATAAATCAGTCAATATATTTGTAAACTTAAATGGCATTTTAATGGAAGACAAATTCTCAACGTTCAACAGATATGTAACATTGTTTCAATACTGTATCCGATATGGGTTATACCACAGACATTGCAGTGACTTTGTTGGCCATTTTTAACCTTCTTCCTTGTTGGTTTCATACAAAAAATGTTTGTATCATGTATTGTATTCATGTTTTCTATGAAGTGACACTATGAATCTTCAGTGTACAAATATTATAAGAAGCGCTTAGATGGGCTATTTTACATTGAATCATAACTTTAATTTTAATAACGTTTTATTTACAATTCTGTGTTGCTAACTTAATGCGAGCTTGTTGTAGATTTTTACATTTTTAATTAAATTAAAAACTTATCTTATCAAAGTTATGAACAGTAACATGAAAAGTTGGTAATAAATTTTTCTGCCTGTTCCACTTTTTTTTTTTAAATCACTTATATTTACGGTTTTTGCATTCACTTCAACTACGAATAATTTTGTTATCAATATTTTTGATATTTATGTGAAATTTTTGATATCAGAGATTCGATAAGCTCAAATCCACATAAAATTTATTTGCTTTAGTTTTATTTTAAATAAAATATCCGGTTTTCTGCTTAACAGAGAATGTTGTGTGGTCATTGATTATAAAGAAATATTTGAAATATATGGTTTATGTCTTTATTAAATCTACAATGATCGAATAACTATTGTTTAGCATAACAATTTAAACTATTGCCCAATAAATAACGTAAACTCAGAGCGGCCACATTAAAGTCAATTAATTATCGTCTGCAGCTATTCATTAGCACATATTAGTTGGCCATCAAATTGGTTTCTGTATTATGTCTGAAAAAAAACCCATCATTTGTTTATTTCAAATACATTTCGTTAACTGAAAGCTTAAGTTTAAGTTAACTGCTAAATGAAGCTTTCCATTGCATTGTTTGAAAAAAGCGCGCCACCTTATCAAACACCTTGCCACACATTCAAAGCGAAAACTTTAACAGGGTGGCCATGTTGTATTAAGCTTATGGCAACCCCAAAATTTGGCGCTCCATCTTTAAATGGAAATTTTGAATTTCAAGAAGTTCTCCTGCTCAAAATCAAATTTAATAGCTACTCGAATATTTGCGAGTTGACAATAAAGGAAGTTATTGGGATTTAATTTTTGAAATATAAACGTTAAAGTTTATGTGTCCTTGCAACGCTATTTTCAACAATCATTGTTTTTGTTTTTTGTCAACAGCGAAGAAAAGAAACATTAAACTTTTAACAAGAAATGGCTTACATTTCGTATTCTGAAATTATTTAGTGGAATTTTAGGAGACAAATAGATAATAGTATTAGGATGTTGTAACAATTCTTTCATATTTTTTCGGATTTAAATTTAGCACAATTAATTTAAACTTTTTTTTTGACACAACGAAATTAAATTAAAAATGGAATTTGAAATTTAGGAAATCATAAGGTAAAAACTATAGAAAAAAAATCAATGTCGAATTCAAACTATGTACAAAGAAGTCTCATCGACTATTTGTTGAAATTTTTTTTATTCTTAATAAGTTTAATAAGTAGAAGTTGGCCAGTACCCAACCATTGGGTTCTGAAGCGTGAAAAGTTTGGTTTTTTTTAGAGTCTGTTTTCTTTTCATTTTTAATCTAATGCGTGTCGCTCTCAATCAATAATCCACTTTTCTAGTAGAACTTCTATTTGCTTCAAAGAAATTGCAATCTAAACTAACCAAAGTCGACCCAAGCTTACCTTTTATAATTGAAGACAATTATTCTGTATAAAGTTCTGATGGTTTAAAACAGAAACTCTATTTTTTTCTTCTTATAAATAATGATCAAGATATCAATATATATACATATATACGAATACATATATTAACTAATAATATATAATAATATTCAATGAAATATATGTATGTGTATGATTACAGAATACAGTACTATATGTATTACTGTATGCTTTAGCGGCTTAAATAATTTTAATACACATAATTTTTTAAAGTTTAATATCAAACGTATCCAATGGTCTATCAGTAGCTAATATGAAGTAGTAGTAGGAGTAGGAAAATGCAGATAATCGGGTCATAATTATAATTCCAATCTAATTTTGAGTTGCTTGTGTTCGCCATTGCACAATTAGGTGCTTGCATTTACAGTTGAGTAGAATTTTTTGTTAGTTTACCAAAGACTAAAATAATAAAGTTAATTAATTTATGCGTTATTATATGTATATAAACAATTTTATAGTTTTCGTTTACTTACAAGTTTCTGCGTGCCGACAGACCAACAGAATATGAAATTGATAGAATGGAAAACTGATAGACAGTCGGACAAAATTTGCAATTGGTAAGTCATTGAAACACATCATTGATTGCTAATTTCATCCTGTTTATCCAGTTTTCCCGGGATGTGCAAATGTATTTAGCATGCTCCCATCCCAGTTGCAATAATCATAATCAAATATTGGTTTAGTCATCATCATCATCCATATCATCGGGGGTAAATAGCTCACTGATTTCTAGAAAATAAGCGATCTTTTTCGCTATAAATCCACCCAATAATACTCCTGGAATCACAGTTAATGCCAGTCCTATGTGATAATATCTATCACGTGTGGGTTTCGGAGGAAGGCTTCCATAATTTGTAAAGGCTCCACGCATTGGCGTAGATAACCTAGAAAAAATCGTTGACGCCTGATATTTACTTAAAACGATCCTCCACATTCCCGTTTCGAAGAAAACATTTTTCCCAAAAAGAATCCTTATTAAAAAAAACAATAAATAGTTTGTCTGATGCTTTTGTTAATCTTAAAACCAAATTATTACTTTTTTTTTTTTTTGATTTAAAAGGCACAACTTTCTCTGACCAAATTGGAGAAGTACCAATTCCTACTTATTTTTGTACCTATGAGCACTAAGTTTGACTAAAGAACTCATTGCGCATGCGTGCCGTTTGAAACATGAAATGTGCTGTAAAAGGGCAACCGCTTCCGGTTCTGTCGCCTGATTGTCACTTTACCAATATTTTCTTTATTTGACTTTGGTATGGAGAATATGTAATTGACCTACACCTGTTTGACGAAGCGTGCAATGCATCGTTCTAAGTGATGCCACCTTAATGACCTCACTATTTTGAGATGTTCCCAACTTTAATTACATACAAACTGACTGCAAGAACTAAGAGACAAACAGAATGTAATAGTGAAATGGAATTTGTATCAAAACACTTTAATGTGTAAAGTTGTTTCATGAAACTATATAAGCAATTAGTTATCAATATCATAGTTTGATTGCTGGAATGCCATAAATTTGGTTATAAATCGTATAAGTTATGCCCAAGTGTTTAGGTACTTAGGATGTAAACGCTTTGAAACTTGCCTCGGTTTTGATATTTAGGATTTTCTTTGAATTTTAGGAATAAAACAAAATAAGGAGACAAGTTTTCCATCTTTTTTTAGAAACAAATTTTTTCAAAACAATAGCAATTTAATTATTAAAGATATGCATTCCTCGGTAGATGAGTTGTCTAAGTGGCCCAGTCATTTAGTGGCCCAGTCAACTGAACAACGAGCATTCGGGTTCGAATCGCAGGCTAGTGTATGGAAGTAGTTTTTCGTCTAAGCCGAAGGCCTTAGTTGCCAGTGCTTGTAAAATATAGTTAGGTTTTGATAGTTTATAACTATATCCTACACTTTAATAATAATAATAATAATAATTATTAAAGATATAAAAAGTTAGTTAGTGTTTTATTGAACTGAAATATGAATAAATCGAGTGTAAGTAAAGTTCTTTAACCTTGTTTGATATTGTTTTTTTTTTTGCTTGTTGAACTTAAAATGGCTGTCATAATCTATTTAATGTAATGTTCTTTTAAAATATATGTAATGAGGTCGAATCGAGTGAAAAGGCTTTTCTTTTAATGACCATTAGAAAGAAGATTGATTGACCTGACGCCGCCGTATAATTTAAGTGGCGTCAGTATACTCGTTCATCTTATTAATCATAGTGTGTGTATGTATGTATATGTGTGTATGGGAGGAAAAACAATAAAACAACTTATCATTCACTTAAAATCCGTGCACAGATCCCTTTTTATTTAATAGGCCTTTTTGTAAACCTTATTTGTCTTGTCGGACAACCCCTTTTAGCGAGTTTCTTCAAAGGGCAAGTTTTGTTGCCCAATTCTTTTGTTTTGAATTTGAATAACATTGTACATACAAACGAAGGAAATACTGAAAACTATAATCAGTAAATTCCGCTTCCGTTTGCCATTTCGCACGTATTTGAAAAACCCTACATAAAGAAACACACATGTTTACAAGCAATTAGTTTATACTTTTCCAGGGAAACGTGAGCTACCCAAATCCTATAATCCTCGCTTCTGGGTGCAACAGGTAAATTTTTCGTAACTTTCAAATTCATGAGAACTGCCAAGCCGCTGTTTTTTCAATTCAAGTCAACGGCGTTCCGTAAGATCGCTTCAACGGCTTTTATCCGACGACTCTTTGCCGGTAAGAAAAAAGCTTTGAAGTCTCATTTCAGTTTGTGTTTAACTCTGGCGCGTTGTGGTCGTTGAAGCTGCGGCAAACGGACAAAGTATCGATCACTGTATGTAACGTAATGGGCATATAAACATTGGTGTGTGTGTGCGCAAGTGTGTGTGTGTGAAAGCCGTTAAGAAGTCTGATAGCCAGCCAGCAACAAGAAAATCTGTAAAACGGGCACGTTAAGCCGTTTTTATTTTTCTTTTCTTTCTTTTTTTCCTTCGGCTCTGCCTATTTCTCTTCTTTTGCCTTTTCTTGTGTTTCTCGTTCACCTTTTTGGCTGGTACTTTGTATAGGTGTGTGTGTGTGTGCGTGAGTGCCCATGTGCATGTGTGTATGTGTGTGTATATGTGGACTGAAACTTCAGGTGCAGATTGCTGCCGCGTTGATGTTTTTCTTGAACAAGTTTTAGTCTGAGTTTGGCCTTCGTCTGGCATGGTACAGTAAACGCATTTTACTCGACTCTTCGTCGTCGGATTTGGATCTTAGAAATCTAAGCAATGTATTTTTAGTGCATTTTTGTGGTGAATGTTGTTTACGGTCAAAACTGGATTTTCTTCAACTGTGGCAAAAACAAAAAAACCCAAAAAATAAAAAAAAAACAAATATTAGAAAAAAAGGATTCTGTGTGTAATGAAAAACGCGTGCTAGACTCGTGTGTATGAATGAGTGTGTGTGTGTGCTCTTGTGAAAATTACTGCAAACTGGATGAAGTGAAACGAAATAAACTGCAAAAGAAATAAAAATTTAATAAAATCGAACCAAAGGAGACTAAAGAATTGAAAAATTCAATATTTGGCAGTTAAAACATGAAACACAAAGTTGGGCAAGAAAATTGTGAAATTTCTCTTTTGGAATGTATTTAAACAAAGCACAAGAACGTAGAAAGAAAAAAAATGGATTTTTTTTTATGTTTGGATTAAAAATATTTGTAGATTTTTTAAATACGTAGTGAAAATCGATTTCACTAAAGGTTCTGCTAGATCTTAAAATTCTATTTATAGGTTTTTGATTGTTGGTTATTATGTGTTCAATAGTGAAGATTTTTATTTTATAACTTACTTCATTTTGATTTGTAACTTTGAACTAGAATCCAGACAAAATAAATTTAATCAAAACAGATTGCAATATCAAATTACACATCATTCAAATAGTTTTTGGTACTTAGTTGACTTATGTATGTATGTCAACCTCAATCTACTTAGTTTAACCGTTTTATTATGTGATTCTTTAACTTGATTGTTAGCTCCAAGTTTTGTCATTTTACTCAATCGTAATGCTCCTTATATGGCTTATATTCTCCATTACTAGCCAAGTTAGTTGAACTTCCATTGCTTTGGCTCTCTTTTATAAACTTGCTCAGTTCTTCTTTTTTTTCCTTCTGTTTCTTCTTTTTTTTTTTGTTTACCACTCCATTAACTTCTCTGTGCCTTTTGCACTTTAGTTTCAACTGACATTAGAATACAAGTGGAATTACATATACAAGTACACATTGTTACATATACTTAAATATGTATGTATGCACATACACATGTATAGCTGTCTTATATAGGGAATAACACACTCATTTTACATGCCAGCTGCGCATTTACGCTCCCATTAACTGGATAGAAATTAAAAACATATGGAAAGAAAAGAAAATATAAACCAAGCAAAATATGGCACAGGCAACCACAAAAATAAGAAAAAAATTATTCAGTTCACTTTGCAAAATTATTGCAGTTTGCATGGGCAATGGGCAAATGTTTATAGCAGGTGCAGCAGTAATTTCGTTCTTTTTGGTTGACTCAAGTTTGTGGCTTAAGTCTTTTGTATTATTTTTGGTGTTTTTGGAACACAAATCGGATTGTTCTTTTTCCCTTGGTCATGTTTTGCCTAATTAGCATAAATATTTTTATCGTAAAAGATTTCTTTCGAACGAAAAATCATTCTCCTTTTCCCCTAAGTTCTCAAACACGACGTGCTTGGACTGATCAAGTGGGAATTCTTGGATAGTTCTTTCATTGCATGCATAATTAAATAGAATTAAAAAATAGAAAGAAAACATGCCATTAGAAAACTTTTAATATGCATAAATCTTTGCTTATGTTAATATGTCAGATGCCTCATAAATTATATTTATGAACATATTTCCATTCTCCTCCTCTCTCAATAGTGCAACATCGTTGACCTTGTCCATTAATTTATAATATAAAAAAAAAATTTAACAACAAAACCAAAAAAGTTGCCATAAGACACAGCGGTTGTCGCAAAAAAACGAAAGGAAGAAAAAATTAAATTAAATAAACAAAGAAAAAAGTTGTTGACTTCAAGGATAACCAGCTGACATGCCACATAAATTGGAATATTAAAAGTGAGAAAAAAGGAAAACGGTGGTGACGATACATAACGAACCTATTTTAAGTGTATATCGGAGCTGCATTTAAAAGAGGTAAGTGGCATATTGAATTTAAAAAAAAAGAAAAGAGACAAACGTGTCTCAACTAACAGCTTACACTTGGAGAAACGTAGAACAGTTTGAATCTTTTTCGAAAAGATTTTTTCTTTTAGAAAATAAAAGATATATAAATATCTAGTTTTTTGTAAGTTAATTTGGACCAATTAAATTTTTACTTATTTTGCAAATTCTTCCTCAAGAATTTTGTTGTTTATTTTCTATCAATAAGTTTTCAGATTTTAAAGTTAAATGTTGATAAAAAAGACTTTTTTCCATACTAATTAAAACAAATATTCTCCATGATCTCTTTATTTTAATTTAAATTTTTAAAAATTAAAAATAAATAGTGATTTACATAGTTTTAATGGTTATGAATCATTTAAATATTACTACGATTCTCAAATTTAATAAGAAAACTGTCAAAAATGAATTAGAACTAAACATGTTTTAGAAATTACTTTGTTATTTAACTATAAAAAAGTAATTACACTTAACTTTTGAATTGTTAAACATTAAAAATAAGTAATGTTTTTTTTTTTAAAATGTGGTTAAGTTGTAAATCCTTGACGAACTGCAGTCATTTTATAAATCGTATATTAATGTTTACATTTTTAACCCAGCAAATAGTTTTCTTACTGAAATAAATTTGTATTTTGTTCAGATGATATCATAAACTTAAAGAAAGATTATCGATTTTGATACTGCTGACATCATTCTCAAATAACTTCACATTAAAACTATTCAATGAAATTATGTATATAGGTATATCATTTATTTTTGGACACACCCAATTCATGCCATTCCTTTGAATGCATGCATACCTACATACTTACATATATATGTATATGTATATGCATATATATTGCGCAAATACACTATATGATTATATATATTGATAAACAATGGCATGCTTTCATTTTGCCAACAATTTGCTCGGCAAATTAGCTTAATATTTTTCTTTATTAAATTGATTTCATTGACTTGATTGATTTACGATTGGGAAATAATGAGTATTGTTGTTTGCTGGTGCTATTTGTTATTGTTATTATTGTTGTTGTATCTCCATTTTTGTCTAAGTAGCACACGACAACAAAGAACAATTTCTTTTACTTTCTATTAAACAAAAAAACATCGCCAACGAAGCTTCGCCGACAGTCTGTCAGTCATTCAGTGAGACAGTCTCGCCTTTGTTTGTCACATATATTCAATAAAGGCCAAGTCGAGTTCCAAGTTGAGGCTCGAAAAGCGAGAGCTGCCACCAAACAGTTAACCTCAATTCTCAAGACGCAACGCTTGTTGTTGCTTAATAACAACAACAACAACAACAATATTGTAAAGCAACGAAAAACAAAACTGTAGAAATAGAAAAAAATTTCACTTCCAACTTAAAGTGAAAAGCAGAACAAATGTCGTCCATCTCTTTCTTTCACTCGCCCTAGCCCTCGCCCTCGCCCTCGTTCTCCCCCCTTGCATGAGATTAGTAAACAAAAAAAATACATACAATATTTGCTTTTATTTTTGGCAAGACAAATAAACTTTTTTTGGTCTTTTTTTTTGCTAGAAATTTTATGGTTTTCTGCTAAAGATAATTTTAATGAATTTTATAAAACTTGTAAAACTTGTTTTAGCCCGTATACGAGTGTGGTTTATGGACCAAGTTTTTATTTGATTAGTCATAATTTTTATATTGGCATGCGAATCAAACGGAAGTTGGTAATGCATCAGTTTGTTGTCTAAGTCTTTTGTTTTTAATGCAGACCTCAGACCAATGGCAAGGGTTAGCATAGACAAACTAGCAATTTGACCTAAAGTTTTTTAATTTTTGTGACTTTGAAAGCAAATTGAGAGAAAATTATACTTTTGGCTTACTATTCCAAAAATAGCAAAAAATATTATAAAATTGTTTAGAAAGGAAAATTATAACAAGATCAAAGGTTCACCTTTTCGTTTTGAGAAAAGTTATGTGAGCTGTATAAAGTTTGGATACTTTTTAAAGTCTTCAGTTTTGTTCTTATCTTGATAGTAATTGTTAAATCTTTTGTTTGTTACATATTTTTTTATCACTAGCGTTTCACATACAACATTCTTTACATTTTTTCACACGATTTTAAGGGACGCCTTCTCCCAAAAGAAGTTTAATCCAAATCCTTTTTCATCTTAATATCGAATTTCATAGAAATTGAAGTGAAAAACATCAATAAGTCATCTATATAAATCCTCGTAAGTAACCAGAACCACGCATCGTAACTGTTTGCCAGGTAGTAGAACCAATCCGAAAATCAATTTCAATTCATAAAAATCAGGTAAAATGTTGAAAATTTTAGACTACCTACCCGCTACCTGCAGAAGTGCGAGGGAGGATGGTCACCATACTCCATCAACAAAAAATTAAAAATAGACGCAAAATAACCAACTGTCTTGGCTAGATTCCATTGAAATAGAAAAGGGCGTGCCGATGCCATGACTCAAAGTGATTAAAGTTGATTGGCATTTCTACTCGTTAGAGCTGAGAAAGAGAGACAAAGATTTTGTTTTTGTTTTTTTTTTTTTTACCGACATTTCATGTCTTGAGCTCATCAAATCATTATATTGCCATTGCCAATAATATCTCACACATTTTTGTTTTGTTTTTAATATATATATAATTTTCCAATCAACAATTACACTTTTCTTGTCAATGAAAGTTTTGAATACTTCCGCTTTGCCATCAGTGAGTGAAAGTATCTCAATTCTGAAAGCTAAGAGAAAAAATAGAAATAAAGATGAGATAAAATGAGGAGGGAAAAATCAGCTTAATCATCTTGAAAAGCAGTTGACAATTTCATAACTTTTTTTCTTTAGCTAGGTGGGCGCTTTCACGGGCGCCATCTGCCATCAAGATAAAATCTTTCATCAGTCATCTATCTCCGTGACCGTCGATTAGTTACAATTGCCACAAATTTTCTTCTCTATTTTCTTCTTCTCAGTTTTCCATTATTTTTAATTGTGAGAATTGTATGGTAGCCAACAAAAAGGAAAAGTAGAGCTCGAATAGAAAAATTTGACGCTGTCATTGTCGACAATTGTTAAAAAAGAAACAAAAATTATTAAAGCACTGTCAGCAAGTAAGATTCATTTAGTATCTTTCTTTTTTGGGTAATATACATATATAAGATAAAACTTTCAAAGCGTCAAAAATAAAAATGTAATTTAGAGAAAACATCTATAATTTTGTCTAGTTTATAAGCTATATTCTTTCACTCAAAAATAATTATTATTGCATATAAATAATAATTATTTTTAAGATTTATTTCTTTACTCACATAAAGGCAATTGTTCTCAGATCTAGAGAGTGTATTAGTATTTGTTAACAATTACTTAGCTTACTTTGTGTGTAGATAATCGCGATTAACTAAGTTTGCCTGCTGCAGAGTTATAATTATTAATAAGAATTTATTTAGCCTGCTTTCTTGATTTCTCATTTCCTCCTTCGGGTACAAAAAATGTTTAAATAAACGTTTAGGTAAGGTCAGTTCAAGTTAATCCTAAGGAGCCTTAATCAGATATCGTCTAAAATAAAACCTTGAACATACCAAAAAAAAAAAGTTAGAGTAAAAAAGTAAAATAGTTAGTGAATTGATTTAAGTAGTAAAAATAGATTGAATTCATAAGCAATGCAAAAGTTTGTTGCCCAAGTTTTTTGTTTTCTTAGACCAACGGCATTAGCTATTGCTGATATAAGGGTCGAAAGCAATTTGTAAACAAAATAAATAAATAGGTAAGATAAATTTTTTAATGAAATTTTTAAAAGTTAACAAATTTAAGCGACCCACTAAAAAAGTACGTAAACGATTGATTAGTTAATCTTGTTTTAGTCCCGCATCAATTTATGTTCTTTTTTAATTTTTTCTATTTTTATTTCAACTTTTTAGTATAACGAATGACTTGGTTGGCAAACCTTTTTTATTTAAACCAATTTCCCATAGGAAAATTGTATTTTCCCTTTGGGCAGCATTCACTTTCAAGATCTTTCTGGTCGGCATAAACTTCAAAAAAGAAAAGAAAAAGAGAAACAATACACATGACTGGTTTACACCATCATCTACACAAACAGACAATTCGCCCTCACATAACTTGACTCTTGACTTGTGTGTGCATATTTCTTTTAACCTGTTTTAGATGTGTGTGTGTGTGTGTGTGCGTATGCGTGTGTATGTATTTCTTTTATGTTCGTTTGCCTTTTGGCTGCCTTTTCGCTGCATTCTTGACGGCCGTCTCTTTGGCCAAGTGTTGAATTTCACAAACCAAACAAACAATGAGGCAAAATCAAATACTAAAGCATTTTTGGACTTGCATTTGTTGCAAGATATCTAAAAATTTTGTTATTGATATGAATTGTTATATTATTTCCTTCTAATATGTTGCTTTTGGTTTTTAAATAGGTTTTTAGGCTATTTTGTTGAAAATAATTGCTTCTTCATTTTCTTGTACTTATGTAAATGTCTGAGGGGGCGGTACGCCTTGAAGAGGTGCGGCTGCATCGTCTACATTATGGCATTATATATTTAAGCATTTCAACTACCTTTTCGTCTTCTTTCAACATTATTTTGAACCAGTTTTTCACTTGGCTTTTTCAGTTACAAAATCATAAAGCAAAGCGCAAAAACTTTTTCTTGTCTATTTACAAATTAAACATTAATTGCACTAGAGACTTCATCCTCTGAATGCCGCCTCGGGCCCATATATATGTAAGTACATTATAAATGTACATATTGGCCGCACATTTGTGAAAGCGTTTGGCTAGTAGAAATCACTTGACCATTTGGGTGGTTGTTTTTGTAGTTTGCCCAGCTTTCGTCGGCATGGAAAACTAACATTTTAATGAAATGGAAAATCAACTAGTCTCAAGGAATAAGTCGAATATACACGGATTTTAAGTTCTCAACAACAACCAAGTAAAACCGCAACCTTCAAAGTTCATTTAATTGAGTACAAAAAAAAAACCTTTTCAACCAAAACTCATTCCCAATCTCCAATATCTCCATCACACAAGCCACAACCACTTTTATGGCAACCCAAATACCAAGCACAAAAATATATATCTCGTACATGCCACAATCTTTGTAACTAGTTCAATGGGTCTGCTCCATTGGAGAGTTGATCCAGCTGGTTTTTTTATTTTTGCTTGCCACATTGGAGTTGGAACTGCTACCCGGTTACCTTCCTACCTACTACCTGAGCCACCAAATTAAACCCCATCTAAAGATCAATAACACAAATACAGAACCAAAGAAAATAAAATAAAAGAGAACCAAGCCGCCACGCCACAGAAATGATATCACGAAGCCAAGAATACAAATTTGCATAAAAATCTGGTTTCTTACCCTAACAGTTGTTGGGTCAGGCGAATAAACAAACAAAAAAAAAAAATGTATACATATTGAAATGATTGGATTATGAGTGTTAAATGAGAGTGAGTCTGATAGCCGGTTAATGAAGAATGAAGCCGACAAATTCCAAAAGAACGGATATTGATATTATATATATAAATATTTTATCTTAATATAGAACGAAAAAGGTCATAAAAACTCACAGTAGGTAAAAGCTTACTTAATTTTTTTTTTAATTACAAGTTAAAATGAAATTATTGTTAGAATATGAGACTTGATTTCTGTGGTTCCCACTACATGCATAAAAAACTATTGTTTCTTTTGATTTCCTATTGATTGTCATAGAATTAGACATGATCTCATGACAAGCAATTGCTTACGTTATGACAAATTTAACATACAGAATGGTATAAAGGTTTTATCTTATATTGAAAACAAGAACCAAAAAATCAATCAAATTTATTTTATCTAGTTATTTTGAAACTTTTAACGTTTATTTTATTGTTTATTGCAAGTACTAAAAAAGGTTTGATTATGAAACCTGTTCAAATCATATCAAAATGCATTCTAACTTTCTAATACAAAACCATTCTATAGTTGTTTAATATTTAACTCAAAGTTCTTTGGTAAAGCAAAAGCAAAGATTTATAATATCAAATATCGCTTTTCCCTTCAAAAATCTAAACTTTTTCAATTAATAGCAACAATTATGTTCTATTCAAAATTACTTTGACTTTTGATCCCCCACATTATTGCCCGGTTAAGTTGAATTTTTGTCGATGGATACCAACTAACCCAATTTGTGAAACCGTCATTATAGCCAATTGACCTTCAAGCCATAAATGTAAGAAACATAAAGAAAAAAATCAAAGTAAAATAATATTTGGTCATTAGATGGCCAGACAACGCCAAAAGCAATACAAATGCACAGTGGAGGGAAAGATATGAAAACACGAAACAAGTTTGCAATTGCAACAAAACGCTCTCCCGGACAAGTGTACAAGTGAAAGTTCAATAGTTTTTTGGTAGTGGTGGTGGTGATGGAAAAACTCTGCAAAGCTGCCAATGCGAATTGAAAATGGAAAACTAAACACGCGCACCGTAAAAGGCATGCACAAGCTGTAGTAACTTGCAGCAGCAGAAGCAAAAAGTTCAAATAAAAAAATTATTTACTCGTTGACTTTTACCATTTTGTGTCTGTCTGCTAAAGTTTAGTCATCTTTTTCAGTTTTTTGTTGTTGTTGTTGTTGTTTTTGTTAAATGTCGAAGGTGCCATCAATAACGACCGGTTTTTCGGTTTACGCTGTGTTTGTTTTTGCTTTGCATATTTGAATTTTGATTGACTCTGTATATGAGTTTTCCCATTTAGATTGCAACACCTTCAAAAATGAAGAAAAAGAAAAAGATGAAAAAACAAGGAAAAAAGATATTGACAAAGTCTTTTGTTCTGTATTTGCGCAAAAGATCGTTATGCGACATAGCCAAGTTTGTTGCTTAAGTCTTTTGTTTTACATATTAGCAAAGATTAAATTTTCACACTTTTTCGTTGATTTTATGAATTATTTTTGATCTTCGGCAAGCTATTGAATATGATTTGAATATTGTATAGAAATAGTCAAACTTTTCTCTCTCTCTCTCTTTCTCTCTTTGATCTCTTGTTTCTTATTGAATGAAATGAAAATTTCTTCATACTTATTACTACATATCAAAATTTATAGTTAAAGATCTGGGCAGTTTGATAAATGCTATAAAAAAGTGTCATATAAACATATTACGCAAAGGAAAAAACAAAACTTCCAACTTCCCATACACATCGTGCCACCTATTTTCATGCAAATCAAAAGTTAATCTGTCGTAACATAATGAAGATATATATACATACATATAAGCATAATCAAGAGACAAATCAATGGCCAATAAACATCAAACCTTTCACTCTCGTCTGGGCGTTTTATTTGCTTGCTAAATACGTTAACATGCAACTCCTCTCCACCTCTTCTTCATCTGATTTGCTTGTCAGTTATTAGCATAGAAAATATTTGCATATTGCACATTTTGCATTTAGTTGAATTTTGAATTCACTTCACTTCGATAGATCGATTGGTACTTTGGAGTATTTTTTGATTTGCCTTTTGGCTTAGTTCGTGCTTTTGCCGTTTTCGTGTTGTGGTTGATGACTATTCCGTTCATTAGCCATGATGATTATATAAGCAGCTTAGAGCCAAATATTTGGCAGGGTGTTGACTTCTAACTGTTCGATAATTGCTTTTGGCTCCAAGGATGGTTTAGAATAATAAAGAAATTATGCACAAAATTAAAGGAATTTTTACTGTTAGTCAATTATACTAACTGAAACTTTGTTTGTCAGCATGCCAATGTTGTTATAGCCTTCAGTGGGTTTTAATAATTAACAGTTTTTTTGTTTGTTGTTTTTGTTTTTATTTAATGTTGTGTTTAGTTAAATGACAAAGCCATTTTTGGTTACGCCCACACATCGTGCTCTCGCCCTCGTCTATCATCTTAATTTGTGAGCTTCATTAAACAGGGAAAGAAAGAGAGACTAACTGATAAGTCTATATAAGTTTTGGCGCCTTCCCGTGACTACCTGTGACTACTGCTTGAGACTTGATTTTAAAAGTTTAAACAATGGGCCGAAAGCACCCACACTAAACACATACACACACTCAAATATTTGGACACCATAAACAATAACAATAACAATGCAAACGAAAAGTTAACTCTAGCCAACTCTAGCTTTTCTTTTTGCCAGTGTTTTTTTTTTCTTACCATTTTTCTGGGCCAAGCCGCATAGTCAACTAATTGCAACAACAACCGGCAGAGACACCAGCTGGGCGAGTCACAAAAATGTGGTTTTGCCACAGCTGCAGCAGGAAAATCGACAACAAGAAAAATTGCAAAGTCTTTTCTGATTTTGCCAGACAGACGCATATAAAATTTTGAAATTAAAATAAAAAGAAAAGAAAATTTACAATTTATTGCATAATTCAAAGTCAATTAAAAGGCGTACAACGCCCTTTTATACAATAATTAAATCTCCTTAATTAACGTTCAGCGGTGGTGTCTTGGTGGTGGTGGTGCTGCGTGCATTGTCTATTTGCAAATTATTATTATTTTTTCGGCTTTCAATAAAAGCCGCCGCTTTTGAACTTAATCAACAAGAAAAATAAAAAGAAACAAGACAGCAAAAAGGTTATCTAATATTATTGTTGCCAGTTTGCTATTTTTTTTCGCCTTAACTTACTTTTCATCTCCTCTCTCTCTGTCTTTCTCTTTCAAACCTTCGCGTTTGACTAAATTTTGAGCCGAGATTAAAAATTGTTTGTTGTTTTGCTATTTGTGTAATGTATTTTCTAAAGACAATTTGCGGAAGTTGTTAATGGATCTTGGACGTTTCATATTACATTTTGTTGCAATGGACAATCAACTGGAGGCTGGTAAAATGAAACTGATCTAAGATAAACAAAAGATTTTGGTAACAAACTTGATTTCAGTTACATGCATATCTATGTGAATAAAGTTGGGAAATAGTTTTTTGGAAAAAAATGAGCGATCAATGTGATTTAAGATAAGCTAAATGGTTAAAAAGGTGACCTGAACGACCTACTGCTTGAAAATTAAGTAGTTTCCCAAACTGTATTTGTTTTTGAAATAGTCCATTTTGTTTAAGAGTCTTTACTATACCAAAACTTTGGGTTAAATTTGTTTTAGTTTTAACTTGCAAGAGGTAAACTATGTTTATTTTGTTTTTAAGTTTCTATGTAACATTAAATTAGGTACAGTTTCATTAAAATTTGACGAACAGAAAGGCTTTATAAGAAAATAGCTTGCCAGAATACTTTTAAAATAAATTAGAAAAGATGTTACTTATTTTTCGAAAGATATTCAACTTTTAAGACAAATTCAATACAAATTTTAAGAAGCTTGCAGTCAGCTCGGAATTAAAAGGTTTTACAATAAAATGGAACTCCTATAATCTCTTATGTTAACCAGATAAATTCCCTAGATAAATTTTATTCAAACTGAAACTGCAATCCTTATGAAGTTCCGACAGCTGTTGGCTTACCTTTTGTTACGTTTTTTTTTCTTTCTTTTTTTCTTGAACTGAATCACATTTCACCTCACTTAACAAGAGTCAAGCGCATTTGGGTTAGATATTCATTATATATATGTTTTTTTTTTTACCCCCCATTCCACTTAATATACAAAGTTTAAGGCGCTTTTTTTTGCATTGTTGTCATAAATCACGAGTGCGTGTCTATTTTTGAAGTCACTTGGATTTGAAGTTTATTTTTGTTTCATTGTTAAATACTCAGACACAGATAGTTTTGTCTATGTATGTGTGCCTTTTCATTCATATTCAAAAGTGAAATATATACATATGATGTCTGGGGTCTCTAGTAAACCAAGATCGAGGCGCAAGGTTGCCGTTATTGTCAAGTAATTATACCTAAGCTAACTAATACTAAGTTGATTTTATTATGTGTCTATTTGCATAGGTAAAACGTGTTTAGAGACAAGTTTGAAGATAAAGTTTGAAGGTGTTTTTCAGTGAAATTTTAATGATTTACCATTAATTCTTCAAGTTACTTAAAACAAAGACTTTATTTTAATGATTTGAGATTTTTAAATATTTTTACTTTAAATTAATTAGTTTTTTAACTAAAAATTCTTTCTTAGAAGCAAGAATTAATCATACATAAGCAAGCATATATAATATACAGAAGAAAGAATCGAATTAAGTGTATTAATGATTTCATTATAAGTCAACAAGCATATAACAAATACATATGTAAATTCCTGTGGTTTCTATAAACTTAGTAAACTTTCTAAACCGCATTGACTAAATCATCTAGCCACAATCAAACAGAAGAGTTTGGAAGAAAAACATGTGCTTAACTTTAAGCTTTAGCTAGAGGTTATATCTGAGTCAGTTATGAATAATTTGCTAACCAAATCGATGTCATGTGTGCTAGTATGAGGTGTGAATGACGTGAACCGGTTTTGCCGATTTTATTTGGAAATTATTTCAAAGATTTATCTGAACAAACAAAATTTCTCACTCCTAATCTCTCCTCTCTTTCTCTTTTGCAGAACTTTAATTGGCTTTAAGTCGGCAACATGAACAAATCGACGGCAGCCAATTCGCATTGGCTGGCCGCTTTGCTGTTGTCTTTGCTGTTATTTTGTCTGATTCAAACAATTACAGCCGACGAGGCGTTTTCGTGTCCAAATGGTAAGTTGCTTTGATCTTTAACTATCCCCTCAATCCATTAAACTTGAATTCAAATTGCATTCGAAATCAACAAAAAGTTGAAACACGTGCGTGGCCGCAACAGGTGTGGCCAATGCAAAAGAAAAAAATATTTTCAGTTTAAATATAAATCCAAAGCGCATGCTATGTTAATTATATAGAAGAAATAAATTATATATAAATACAAATCTTTGAATACCTTTTGATTTCCGTCGCTTAAGGTGCGCTTAAATGAATTGCAATTATCTTTTAAAAATAATTTACAATCGACAATTCTTTGGTGTTCTAATTGAACACTTTAAATGGTTAACTAGAGAAGCGAATGCGGACAGATTTCCGGTTGAAAAATGGTTCTCTAAGTGAAAAAGGAAAACAAAATTAATTGAAATTGTTAAGATATTGAACTTGTATCAGGTTACTGTGTAGAATGTATTGGTAAAGCAGTTAATATTTGAAAATCTTAAAGATTGTTAATGAAAACTTTCTTTCCGGTTAAGAAAAAGTTTAAATTTGGTTTTAAGTATTTTTGAGCTGTCTTTTTTCTGTCCTATTTCATCAAATATTGTCAAATGTATCATCACTATTTTATGTTTTTAAAAAGATATGTATTAATATGAATTTTCTTTTAAAAGTTATGTTTTAACATGAATGTTCTTTCGATAGCCAATTTGTAATTGATTAAAAGAATAAAAGAAGAAGTTTTTGAACAAATTGTTTAGAAAATGTTTAAAGGTTAATCAAGTCATTAGTTAATTAAATAAAGTTAATGTTTTTAAATTTTTACCTTATATAACACAATTAGAGAAAAGTCTTATGGTAAATTTGCCATCAGTAAATATATCCATTTGTATCTTATTATTAAGGTAATAATTAATGTCTCACAAATTTAAGAAATCACTGAAAAGCTTATCAAAAACATAACTTTTGTTGAGGGACACTAAAACATGTCATTTATCAAATAACTTTAAATTGTTTCATAATAAAAAATTTAACTAAAATGTAATGAAAACTAAATTTGTCAACATTTACCAAAGACCTTCACAAATGTTAAAAAAGTCAAAAAGTTATCGAGCATCACAAGAAACAAGTAACTAAATTTGTTTATCTAAGGGTAATAAACTGTAAGATTGGTTAGATATTATAATGCCATTAGCTTAACATTCATGAGGCTAATAAAAACACCTCGATTTTAACCCATATCGCTGTCGGTTTGAATTATTAACACCCATCAATAAAAAAAACAAAAAAAGTGCACAAGAACTGCAAGAAATGCCAACAGTTTGGCCTATTTTTGCTTGCCAACACACCTGCACAACCTGAATTGCATATCAAAATAACAACAGCAACAACAACAACAACAACAAAAAAAAAAAACAACGAAAAATCGACAAAAAGAAAAAAAGTTGAACGTAATGAAAAAATATTAAAAGACTTAGGCAACGAACTTGTTTGGTATGAATGTAAATGGGTGTGAGTGCTACGTGTGTGTGTGTGTGTGCGAGTGTTAATCAGCACAGCAAACTGCAGCTAGTTAAGATGGAAGCTATGCCAACAAGTGGCACAACAGGTAAGACAGGAGGCGGCAATAGCCCAGAGTTAGTCAGTCAGTCAGTCAGGCAAACTTGGTTGGTTTGGCATTAACCAACAGCAGCTAACCAACAACAACAACAACAACAACCGTTAAGAAATCTCGTTTCAAAGCGCTTTAAGTTTTTCTTTCTACAGCAATAGCAAGAAAAAAACACCAACTCCCCAACCTATTCCCCTACCCACCTACCTACCCAATGCCGCCCCATGGCCATATGTGTAGAGTTGAAAGAGACTTTGAAATAATTCTTTGCTTTGGGCTAAGAAAAGGTAACCTGTTCTTGGCATATGTAATAACCGTTATGGCAGTTGTGGGTGGTAGGTCTTCAAGTCTTCAACATGTTTTCAACATTATGTATTATTATATATATTGATTGATTATTTTTGGATCATTACTTCCGTCATATTCTTTTTCTCTTCTTTTCTAATTTTTCGCATAAAAGTTGTTTGTCCGGTTGCCAGGGCCAAAAGAATTTTTATGTCTAAAATGTGCGTTATGATTATGACCAAAAACCAAACCCGAAATGCCTGTTGAACATAATAGGCTTAATGATCGTAAAAACTCCAGTTTAGATAAGATCGATTATGTTAAGGAAACTATGAAATGGTATTCTATTATAATAAACTGATTTGAACTTCTCATTGAGGAAATTGTCGGTTACACAAAGTCCAGAATCATGTCCGAAAGAAAACTAAAAGTCATTCATTTCTTTTGCAACAAATGTAGCATGAAATTAACATAATGAACTGGATAATGAAAGTTATAATGATCATGTAAAGAAACAAACGAGTATACTGAGAAGAAAAAAGTAGAAAAATATATATATATTTCTAAAACCTCTAACACATCTTTCTTCATTTCCTAAAAAAAAAAGTGGAGAAAATTAAATGTTGTATCTACCGGTTAAAAATCACGCCTAACTGTAAATGTCTCAAATTGATAAACTTCAAGTTGACTGACAAGTAAACAGCCGAAAGCAGAAGCCGCAGCATCTACCTAGACCATCATCAAAGACGATGGCCAACTATTGCCACATTTTTTTTTTTTTTGGACACGCTTGAGTAAATGCCAAGAGGCTTCAGCTAATTAAATGAACATATCTCAGAGTTCTACGTTTCCACTCTCTACGCAATACGCGTACACTCGAAAAAACAAGAACCGAAAAAAAGAGAACAGAAAAACTGACTTTCTGGGTCAGCACGCACACATATACAGAAAAATCCAAAGTGATTTATGGGTTAAATGGCTATGTGACGCCATTTATAACACATATGAAGAATTTTGTATATCATATACTATACACACATTCTTGATTTAAATATTATTTATGACTTTGATGGTATTTTAGTAAATCACAAAGCGTAAAAACATAAGCGTGCGCTTAAGCAAATTAAACACAATTTGTTATTAAGTTAAAGTGTCTTTATGAGTTTTTGGTAGGGAAGTCAACACTTTTCCACCTGACTGACTGCGGTGTGAACTTGTCGAATGATGAGGATATTTTAACCAAAGAAGATACTTAGCCATTAAACCAGGTTCTACTTGTCTTTTAGCTTTCTACGCACTTGCGAAATAATGAACTCTTCTTAGTTAGATCTTTCTTAATTTCTTTTTTGGTTGGTAGATTTGATGGAAGATAATAAAAATTCTGGAAATGCATGGAGGAATGGGGTTAATGAAATGAGCACAGTCCAGGTAGTTGAAGATTTATTGCATATTTGTGAAACTAACCTGCAAAAAAAAACCACAGTTTTCACTTTTTCTAAGCAAAGAAAAGAATTATGCTGGTAATTAGATTTCCAAAGTGTACAACTGGGCAAGCACACATGGAATTGAGATTTGGGGTAAATGGGTCAAAGAATTCGAAATTACATACATAGATTACCAAAAAAAAAAAAAAAAAACAAAGACTATTAATTGCTCTTTCAACACTTATACATTAGTTCACATAGTTCTTTAAACACTTGTCAAAGTTTCTCACAGTTTAAGCATATGGAAAACTAGTTCAAGTGTCTTAACCAATTGACTGTTCATATTTAAAGCCAGTGCTAAATTGCCAACTCACTGCCAAATCTTGGCCATTTTGTTTCCACTTATATACATCTATATATATACAGATCTTTCAGTTATGTTATATACTTATAGACTGCATAATTTTATGTAAGAAATTCTCACATTATTAATTTTGTATTGTGTTCACAAGACTTTGTATGCTGAAATCCAACAAACGTGAGCATAGTTAGTCAGACAAATTAGAGTGAACCTTAACAAGTTGCAGCTGCAAATGAATTGGACTTATTTCATATAGTCAATAGATCACAAAGAAACTCTATACATATATACTTTCTGGTTAAGAATTTGAAATATGTGGAACAATTCAATAAAGCAGCCAACAGATATGCAAATGAATGCAAAAACAGGTAAAGAAAGAACACAAAGTGAGCCAAGTTGTATAGTAAGTAAAGACGAAAACCGGCTAACCTTGTCCAGTTGTCAGTTGCTGCACCCAGAAAGACAAAAAGAGTTAAAAGAATTTCCAAGCCATTGCCAGTTACGTGGCTTTAATTGCTCAACATCGACAAGCCAAAGTCGTGGTAAACTTCTTGACTGTCATGATGACACACAGACAGACAGACAGACAGGCAAACAGTCAAGGAGTGGGAGTTTTACAAGGCGGGAGTAATTCCCATTAAAAACAATTACATGAGATTCACTGTATTATATAGTTGCCATTCCCCCTCCACCCCCCACTTCAATTAAAGTAAGGCAATGGTGCCCGAAAATGTAGATATTCAATCTCTTAAGTGGAACACTGTACGGTTATTGGTTTTTTTTTTGGCATGGTGATGGGGGCATAGCTAAAATTAAATACAAATTGTTGCGGTAAATAGGTAACAAATAAATCAAATTGAAATTGTGGCAAATAGCGGTTGTACAGTTAGAGATATATAGAAAATAACCGATTGACCAAATTGGGCACCGTTTTACCAACAATGGAAATGTCGGTAATGGTAATGAGATTTGTCAATAGCAGCTTATTTGAGAGAACAAGTTAGATGTTCTTCTCATTCCAAACCAAGCTAGCTGATTGATTCATTTGGAAATGATTTAAAAATATAGTTTGACTTATATGCAAGTTGTCAATTTGAATCATCTGGTTGGAGTTGAAGGTAATTTAAACATACATCACTTTGGGTCTTTGGTTTCATAAGGCAAGATTGGTCAAAGTTAATCAACAATTTAAATGAATTTCAGGCCCAAGTACATACAAATATATTGTTACATATTATTTTTTTAATGACCTGGGTTAGAGTTGAAGATGATGGCAATTTGTGAACATTTTTGTGGCTTTGATATTGCAAGTTTACTTCAGCCAAGCCCAAGAGGTTATTAGGTAATAAGTCTCTAATAGCCATGATTTTAAATGTCTGAAACATATAATATGTATATCAGATTATATAATAGTAATCCGAACTTACGGGATTAAAACACTTTAAACTAAATTTTGTTCAGCATTAATTTTCATTGTTAATTAATTTGTTTTGCCGATTCTTTTTGCTTTTTATCAACTGAGAAATCTATAATTAAAAGTTTGTGAGTTTCCAATTTGATATCAAGTTGAAGTAAATGTGCCCACACGGAAATCGTGAAAGTCCATGCCAAATGGCAACATAATTTACCACTCCTTCACCTAAAACAAAGTCCATTTGAGTAGAAAACCAAAGACTTAAGTAAAACCAAACTGTAACAACTTACCGACCCATAGGCAACCAAATGGACAAATTTAAAATGCCGGCTTTTCTCTCAAATACTGACGCGTGCTTGTGCACATGAAAAAATTGTTTAAATTGTTTTCTTGGTTTTTAGTGTTTTCCCCGAGTTTCCATTGCAAATACAGAAAAAGGAAAAAAAAACTCTGCAAGCTTTGTGCAATACATTTTAGTCGATTTGATTTTAAATGAAAGCTGTCAATCAGGCTGACAAAAAGGCGGGTTTTTTTTTTGTTTTTGTCGCTCTCCATGTCCAAGTCGGAAAACTTTCCCATTTTACCAGGAAAACACATATAGTATTAAATGTTTGAAAGGAAAATGAAAGCGCCATTAACTTACACAAACTATGAATTAAGCTACAAATGGAGGAAATCTCTTGGTTTAAATAAATCTATAAAGTTCTCGTTCTTTAAAATGTCCAGGGATGGATTTCAGGTGAAGTACATAAAGAAAATGTTTTTAGTTTTGAAATGAAAGTCTCAGAAGACTGATAAAATACTTCAAATCAAATTGAACATCGTAGAAAATGAATAAAATAGATTAAGTAAATATTTTCATGATAAAGAAAACAATAAGTTTAGCTAAAAAAGAGTTGAACCGTTTACTATTTTACTCTAAATTGTATTTTAAATAAATTTAACTGAGATATTTTATTTCTTTTTAAGAAAATTTCTTTTTCTATTCTTGCACTTTATTCTTGACTTGCTTCTACTTGGTTTCATATTCCTGAATTGAGAAAACCCAAAAAAAAGAAGTCATTTAATTTTCTCTTGACTCTTAACCCTTTTATGCCTGAATGCGCTCCTGAACTATGTCTCTGTGACACATGAGCTTACACGCATACCTGACATAGAAAGTCCAAGCCAAAGAATATAAATTATGCAAAACAAGTTGGTTTTTATTGGGGTCATCTCAGGCCAGACAAGATCTCAGTGGGGTATCGGAGATATATGTATTAATTTGAAATGTAGGTAAATTAATTGTAAAGAATTTACTCAGTTAGTAGCTGAAAGACCACTAAAGCCGATTAGTTAGGTTTCTAAATGAACACGACAACATGATTATTAATAGATGATAATGTAAGTTTTCAATACTTTCAAACTTTTTTATAAAAACAATATTTAAGAAAGCCTACTTAACTACTTCTCGTTGTTTATTCGTTGGAAAACAGCCTCCGACATGTTGTTTAAACGTTTTTCTTTAATAATTATAGCCATGATTATCTTAAGGTTAATTTCATGCCAAATTGGTTTCTTTTGATCGTAAAAAAGCATAACATAATATCTTTATAAGGCATCTCCAACCAGTTCTTTTCATATGGAAAGTTGCTAATCAAGACTGAGAAAGTCAATTGACAGAGAAAGAAGAAGTAGTGAAAATTTTTAACAATTAATCAAATAACTATGACCTTGTCTCATATATTATTTACATTTAATTTTTTTTCTCTTCTTTTTTACAGGTTGGGAACTGCGCGGCTTAAATTGTTATAAATATTTTAATATTAAACATTCGTGGGAGAAAAGCGCCGAACTGTGTCGAAGGTGAGTGGAATCATAGATCCATAACTATATGATAATTTTGTGCAGTGATAATTTTTTTTGGATAGGAAGTTAATAGAGGTGTAGGATAGATAGTCTATGGACTAACTACATAAAAGGTAACACAAAATTGGATCTCTAGCTACGCTTGAACAACTTGAGCAACTGTCATTACCTGTTTTGTTCTCTAGATAGATGGTTGAATGGTTAGATATATATGTATTTGTATAATGCGAGTATAGTATCTATCTATCTATGTATGTGTGTATGTACTTTATGTACTTGTTCCAGCAAATTGCCGTTACAACACCGCATTGCATTTCCGTTTGCTGACAGTTAACTGTCAATGCCAAAACCGAGACCAAGACGTTTGTCAATGTGGATGTGGTCGTTGATGTTGCTGACCAAGTTTGAAATTGTCTTTCAAGCCTGACTGGGCGCGGGCTATCAATAAGCCAAATCGATCGAACTGCATGAATCATAATTTTGACTTCTCCTTCTTCTTCTTCTTTGCTTTCAACTTTACCTGAACCGCCGTTCAAGCGAAAAGAAAGTTTGAAAAAAGCTTCCGGCGTTCCTGATTCGGTTGTTTCTTTTTCTTTCTTTCTGTTTTTTTTTTTTTTTTTTTTTTGGGTGTTAACCAGCATGGCGTTGACCCAAATACTCGTGAACCTGCTTCATTGAATTCCAATATGCATTGATTTAAAATTGAGAGTGTTTTTTCTTTTCTTTGTTGTTTAGATATATCACTTATTCTTCTTCTTCCAATTTTTTAATGAGCGTGAGAATCCACAATTTGATGATGGGGTGAAAGTTGAACATTTCAAGCATAAACATGAACAAAATTTTTGCTTAATAAACACATCGAGTCATAATGTTAACTATCTTTGCTATATGTCAATGCCCTACGCAATTTCTCTTCGCAATTCAGTGTTAAATGGCAAATTACATATGCCTGGCACATGCCGCCTCACTAGCTTTATTTAGCCTCCTAATGTAATTTACATGCCATAGACCTCGCCCCAGTCCAAATGGCAATTAAAATGCTACTGACGTCTCCGAGTTCAACAAACGAATCAGAAGCCCCAGACCAACAACAAATACATACATATATGTATGTATGTAAACTTAAAAATTTGCCAAAAAGAAAAGGTAACCGAAAAATAAAATTAAATAAAATAAACCATTGCGTTGACAGGTGCCGTTTTTTGGTGAACTCAACACTCAGCTGTGAAATGTTTGCTTAACTACCAATATATGTTTCGTTTTTTTTTTGTTTTTTGGAGAAATTTCTTTTCTTTTGTCTCTTTGAGTTTTTTGTTTTTTGCGTGTGCAGCATGCGAAATTTGGTAGAAAGAAGGAAAACCTCTGTCAAGGTGGTAAAACTTAAGACTAAAAGAGCTGTGACCGAAAAAAAGAAAATAAAATTGCTTTAAGGGATGACTACTAAATGACTTCAGTTGAATAAAACAACTTAAATTTAGACAATCGACTAGAAACTACAAATTACTAGCCATTGAATTTAACACAAAGATTGCCTTGAACAGTAATCGGAAACAAGATAAACTCCTATCGAAATATCATTTATAATCAATACTTAAATATTACCTAGTAAAAGCGCCATTTATCTTTTATTAGAATCATATTTCATATGGTTTCACTTCTCTTTAATTAAGTCATTATAAAGAAACGCAAAGAAAGATGGGAATACATAAAATAACTTTGCAATTTCGCTGTCTCACAAATTGCTTGGGTGAAAATGTATAAAAAAAAGCGTTAAATGAAAAACCAAACATATCGAATAATATTTATATATGTATGTACATACATATATATACTTAGTATAATTTCTTTGCATTTATATGTATATATTTTTTTTTTTGCTAAATGTAAACACGCCCTGGCCATAACTCGATTTTCACTCCTAAGAGGCAGAAATATGTATGTATGTACGTACATATTAAGTGCAGCAACATGTGAGAACGAGGGAGGAAACCAGGGAGTGTCTTACATACATAATTTTTATTGGCATGCAACAACAGTTGCCCATAGCGTCCCACACAGCGTATGCGTAATATCTCAAATTTTCAGATTTTTTGGGTAAAACTCGTTTGGTGTTAGGTTGGCAGAACCGAAAATCAAAAGTTTTGTAATTGGAAATGAAAGTTTACTTTAGGTATTATACATTTTGATGGCAAAACATAATAGAAAATATTACTTAGAAAATAGAAAGTAAAGAAAATGCAGCTGCTTTAATTGAAGTTGCTGCAAATGTGCAACGAAAAATTAAGATGCACACACACACACTTACACACTAATGATTAATCGCACATTTCCTCTATTTTCTTTGATTTATCTTACAGATACGGTGCTGAATTGGTGGCCATTGATACATATGCAGAGAATAATGAAACTTTGGCCATAGCTCGAGCCAGTGATCCCAATCAACGGGGTTCGGATAAATACTGGTTAGGCTTGGCCTCGCTAGATGATTTGAGAACCAATACTTTGGAATCGGCCTCGGGTGCTTTGATCTCTCAATACTCTGGTTTTTGGTCATTGAATCAGCCCAATGCCGAATCTGGTGAATGTGTGGCAGCCAGTTTTGCAAGCAAATCTCAGAGCTGGGATCTGGGCACTTGTGAATCCCTATTGCCGTTCATGTGCCGTGCGCCCGCCTGCCCCCAGGGAGCTCTTCACTGCGCCAATGGCTTGTGCATCAATCAGGCCTTTAAATGCGATGGCAGCGATGATTGTGGCGATGGTACTGATGAATTGGATTGCCCAGCTCAGTGTCATTATCATATGCAATCAGGTGGCGATGTGATTGAAACACCCAATTATCCTCATAAATATGGAGCATTAAGCAAATGCAAATGGACATTGGAGGGACCATTAGGTAGCAACATCATATTGCAGTTCCAGGACTTTGAGACGGAGAAGACCTTTGATACGGTACAGATTCTGGTAGGAGGACGCACTGAAGATAAGTCAGTGTCGTTGGCAACACTTAGCGGCAAGCAGGATTTGACCACTCAACCATTCGTTTCTGCATCCAACTTTATGATTGTTAAGTTTACCACCGATGGTAGTGTGGAGCGTAAGGGATTCCGTGCTACTTGGAAAACAGAGGCTAAAAACTGCGGCGGAACTTTGAAGGCTACGCTGCAACGTCAAATTTTGACCAGCCCCAACTATCCTAAACAATATCCGGGCGGTTTGGAGTGTTTATATGTCATCAAAGCCCAACCAGGTCGCATTATCTCGATTGAAGTAGATGATCTGGATGTGGCTGACGGACGTGATTATCTAGTTATACGTGATGGCGAATCACCCATGAGTCGTACTATTGCCAAGCTGACGGGCAAGACATTGCAGAATGAACGTGTCATCATCTCCACAGGAAATGCTCTCTACCTGTATTTCAAGTCGAGTTTGGGTGAAGCTGGCAAGGGATTCAGTTTACGTTATATCCAAGGTTGCAAGGCTACTATTACAGCTAGAAATGGTACAGTCACCTCACCAGCCTTTGGTCTTGCCGATTATCCCAAGAACCAAGAGTGTTACTTTACCATAAGGAACAATGCCCGTGCTCCCCTCTCATTGAAATTCGATAAGTTCACTGTACACAAGAGCGATAATGTTCAGGTGTTTGATGGTTCATCTACATCGGGTCTACGTTTGCACTCGGGCAATGGATTTACGGGAACAGCAGCACCGAAACTAACATTGACTGCTTCATCTGGAGAGATGTTGATTAAGTTTAGTTCAGATGCTTTGCATAATGCTGCAGGGTAAGTTTCACTACAATTATTTGCTTAGACATTAGTTTTTCTAAAACGTTCATTTCTTCTTTAGATGGTCGGCCACTTTCTCTGCGGATTGCCCAG
The DNA here is from genome assembly GCA_035045865.1 of Drosophila austrosaltans. Lineage (NCBI taxonomy): Eukaryota > Metazoa > Arthropoda > Insecta > Diptera > Drosophilidae > Drosophila > Drosophila austrosaltans. The sequence goes on from JAWNOQ010000200.1 coordinate 885,027, forward strand.
AGTTACAGCCCGGCATTGGAGCCTTGGCCTCCAGTCGTGATACCGCATTTGGTACGCTGGTCAGCTTTACATGTCCTATTGGACAGGAGTTTGCCACCGGCAAGACGCGTCTGGTAACGGAATGTTTGCCTGGTGGCAACTGGAGTGTCTCCTACATACCAAAGTGTCAGGGTAGGTTTAACAAATCTCTGGATAACCACGCAATTTATTCATTATAAATTGCCCTTTTCCCTACAGAGGTCTACTGCGGTCCTGTGCCACAAATTGACAACGGCTTCTCCATTGGATCATCTAATGTCACCTATCGCGGCATTGCCATGTATCAGTGCTATGCCGGTTTTGCCTTTGCTTCGAGTGCCCCAATTGAGAAGATCTCTTGTTTGCCAGATGGACGCTGGGAACGTCAACCCCATTGTATGGCGTCACAATGCGCTGTCTTGCCAGAAGTATCGCATGCCAATGTCACTCTACTGAATGGTGGTGGCCGTAGCTATGGCACCATTGTGAAATACGAATGTGAACCAGGTTATGAAAGGAATGGCCATCCTGTATTGACCTGCATGTCGAATGGTACTTGGAGCGGTGATGTGCCTAGATGTACACGAAAACGTTGCTTTGAATTCCCACAGATTGAGAATGGTTTTGTTGTGGACTCGGCACGTCCATATCTCTATGGTGACGAAGCCAGGGTTCAATGTTATAAGGGATATAAATTAATTGGTAGCAATATCATGCGTTGCAGTGAAGCTCAACGATTTGAACAGCCTCCAACTTGTGAGGATATCAATGAGTGCAGCTCTTCCCAGTGTGATTTAACAACCACAGAGTGCATGAATACGAATGGCTCATTCCATTGCCAGTGCAGATCCGGATTTACAGCAACTACAGAGTGCAGACCAGTTGCAGACTTAGGTTTAGGCAATGGCGGTATTCCTGATGATAGCATCTCTACTTCCGCTAGTGAACCAGGTTATAGCAAGAGCTTGTTGCGCTTGAATACGAATGGTTGGTGCGGTGCCGCTTTGGATCCTGGTGCAAATTGGATACTGATCGACCTTAAGGCTCCAACTATACTGCGTGGCTTCCGCACCATGTCCGTGCAACGGCCTGATGGAAATGTGGCTTTCAGTTCAGCAGTCCGCCTACAATACACAAATGAGTTAACTGACGTCTTTAAGGACTATGCCAATCCAGATGGTACTGCAGTGGAATTTAGAATACTTGAACCAACTTTGTCTATTTTAAATCTTCCGCTACCGATTGAGGCTCGCTTTATACGTTTCCGCATTCAGGATTATGTGGGTGCACCTTGCCTTCGAATGGAGCTCATGGGATGTACTCGCTTGGACTGCGTCGATATTAACGAGTGTAGCAAGAACAATGGAGGTTGTGATCAGAAATGTATGAATTCGCCAGGAGGTTACTCCTGCGCTTGTAATACCGGTTATCAGTTGTATACCTCAAATGGCACGGCTGGTTACCACGTTGAACGTTCCGAGTCGGGTGAACGTGATGGCGATACCTATCAGCGTAATAAGACTTGTGTGCCTTTGATGTGCCCCGAATTGGAAGCTCCAGAGAATGGTCAACTATTGAGTGATCGCAATGATTATCACTTTGGTGATGTGGTGCGATTCCAGTGTAATTTTGGTTACATCATGAGTGGCAGCTCAGCAGCTCTTTGTCTGTCAAGTGGTCAATGGAATGCCAGTGTGCCCGAGTGCAATTGTAAGTTGAGGAAGGATTTGTGTAAAATTTTTAAATAACTATTCAAACTTTTCTGTTTTTCCTTCTTAGATGCAAAGTGTGTTTCCCTGCCAGATGATAAATTGGAAGGTTTAACTGTGGCACGTCCTGATCCTGAATCCGTTTTGGTGCCCTTCCGCGATAATGTGACCATCAGTTGTGGTTCAGCTGGACGGCAATTGCGTGCCACCGCTTCGGCAGGATTTAGACAGTGTGTCTATGATCCTAAACCAGGTCTTCCAGATTATTGGCTTTCGGGCATGCAACCCTCTTGCCCTCGTGTAGATTGTTATACACCAATGCCTACACCAGGAGCAGAATATGGTCAGTTTGTGGATACACGCTATCAGAGTAGCTTCTTCTTTGGCTGCCAAAATACCTTTAAGTTGGCTGGACAAACTGGACGTCATGATAATGTTGTTCGCTGTGGCGCCGATGGCATTTGGGACTTTGGTGATTTGCGTTGTGAAGGACCCGTGTGCGAGGACCCAGGCAGACCAGCTGATGGTCGTCAATTGGCGCGGAGCTATGAACAAAGCTCTGAAGTTTACTTCGGCTGCAATCGTCCCGGGTATATATTGATAAATCCACGACCAATTACCTGCATACGCGAGCCAGAGTGCAAAGTTATCAAGCCGTTGGGCTTGAGCTCTGGAAGAATCCCTGACTCCGCTATTAATGCCACTTCCGAGCGTCCCAACTATGAGGCTAAGAATATTCGATTGAATTCAGCTACTGGCTGGTGCGGCAAACAAGAAGCCTTCACCTATGTCAGTGTGGATCTGGGGCAAATCTATCGCGTTAAGGCCATTCTAGTCAAGGGTGTTGTGACCAATGACATCGTGGGACGACCAACTGAGATACGCTTCTTCTACAAGCAGGCAGAGCATGAGAATTATGTGGTTTATTTCCCCAATTTTAATTTAACTATGCGTGATCCTGGTAATTACGGAGAATTGGCTATGATTACATTACCCAAATATGTTCAGGCTCGATTCGTCATTTTGGGTATTGTGAGCTATATGGATAATGCATGTCTTAAATTTGAACTAATGGGCTGCGAAGAACCCAAACAGGAACCTTTATTGGGTTACGATTATGGCTATTCACCCTGCGTGGATAATGAACCACCAATTTTCCAGAACTGCCCCCAACAACCGATTATTGTGCGCCGCGATGAAAACGGTGGCGTATTGCCCGTGAACTTTACCGAACCAACTGCCGTAGATAATTCCGGTTCAATTGCTCGATTGGAGATTAAACCCCAAAACTTCCGTACACCCAGTCATATTTTCAAGGATACAGTTGTGAAATATGTCGCTTTTGATTATGATGGAAATGTGGCTATATGTGAGATTAATATCACTGTGCCAGATGTCACTCCACCACTGCTACAGTGTCCCCAGAGCTATGTAATTGAACTGGTAGATCGTCAGGATAGCTACAACGTTAACTTCAATGATACACGGAAACGAATCAAAACCTCCGACGAAACTGGTGAAGTACGCTTGCAGTTTACACCAGAAAGGGCAACAATTAAGATTGGTAACTTTGAGAATGTAACAGTCACGGCAACGGATAAGTACAATAATCGTGCTAGCTGTCACTTCCAAGTGTCTGTGCAGGCCTCACCTTGTGTGGATTGGGAACTTCAGCCACCAGCTAATGGAGCCATTAATTGCTTACCAGGAGATAGAGGTATCGAGTGTATAGCAACATGCAAATCAGGATTCCGCTTCACTGATGGTGAACCTCTAAAGACATTCTCGTGTGAGACCTCCCGTTTGTGGAGACCCACTTCCGTGGTGCCCGACTGTGTATCAGAAAATACGGAACAGGCTGCCTATCATGTTACCGCAACCATTACTTATCGCGCCAATGGAGCAGTGGCCCAGTCTTGTCTAGGCCAATACCAGGATGTGTTGGCTCAGCACTATACAGGATTGAATCAGTTACTCTCGCAACGTTGTTCGGCTGTGAATGTCAACATGAATGTTACCTTTGTCAAGTCAGTACCCATGCTGCTGGAAGAGAATGTAGTCAAGATGGACTTTATTCTATCCATTCTGCCAGCTGTTCGTCAACCTCAGCTGTATGACCTTTGCGGATCCACTTTGAATCTGATCTTTGATTTGAGTGTGCCATATGCCAGTGCTGTGATTGATTCGTTGCTCAACATCTCCAATATTGGCAATCAGTGTCCACCATTGAGGGCACTAAAGTCGCAAATATCGCGAGGATTCAACTGCAATGTAGGTGAAGTGCTCAATATGGATACCAGCGATGTGCCACGTTGTTTACACTGTCCAGCTGGAACATATGTGTCTGAGGGTCAAAATAGTTGCACTTACTGCCCACGTGGCTACTATCAGAACCGTGATCGTCAGGGAACTTGCTTACGTTGTCCTGCTGGTACCTACACCAAAGAAGAAGGATCCAAATCTCTTAACGACTGCATACCCGTGTGTGGTTATGGTACTTACTCACCCACTGGTCTGGTACCTTGTTTGGAATGCCCACGCAACTCATTCACTAGTGAACCGCCAACAGGTGGCTTTAAGGATTGTCAGGCTTGCCCGGCTCAGACATTTACTTACCAGCCCTCCGCTTCTAACAGAGCTTTGTGTCGCGCAAAGTGTGCCCCGGGTACTTATTCAGCCACTGGTCTTGCACCATGCTCGCCTTGCCCATTCCATCATTACCAAAGTGCTGCTGGTTCCCAGAGCTGTAATGAATGCCCCAGCAATATGAGAACTGATTCGGCTGGATCAAAGGGACGCGAGCAATGCAAGCCAGTCGTATGCGGCGAAGGAGCCTGTCAACACGGTGGCTTGTGTGTTCCCATGGGTCATGACATTCAATGCTTCTGTCCGGCAGGTTTCTCGGGACGTCGCTGTGAACAGGATATTGACGAGTGCGCTTCGCAACCTTGCTTTAATGGTGGCCAGTGTAAGGACTTGCCTCAAGGCTATCGCTGCGAGTGTCCTGCAGGCTATTCAGGCATTAATTGCCAAGAGGAGGCTAGCGATTGTGGCAATGATACATGCCCTGCCCGTGCCATGTGCAAGAATGAACCAGGATACAAAAACGTCACTTGCCTTTGCCGCAGTGGTTACACGGGAGACCAGTGCGATGTGACAATAGATCCATGCACAGCCAACGGTAATCCTTGTGGAAACGGAGCCAGTTGCTTGGCCTTGCAGCAAGGACGCTACAAGTGCGAATGTTTGCCCGGCTGGGAGGGTCTCCACTGTGAACAGAACATAAATGACTGTGCCGAAAGTCCTTGCCTTCTGGGTGCCAACTGCACTGATTTGGTGAATGACTTCCAATGTTCCTGTCCACCTGGATTTACGGGTAAACGTTGCGAACAGAAAATCGACCTCTGTCTGTCTGAGCCATGCAAACACGGAACATGTGTGGATCGTTTGTTTGATCACGAGTGCGTCTGTCATCCTGGATGGACGGGACCTGCATGCGATATCAACATTGATGACTGTCGGGATAAACCATGTGCCAATGATGGCGTCTGTGTGGATTTGGTTGATGGCTATAGCTGCAACTGTGAACCTGGCTACACCGGCAAGAACTGCCAGCATACCATAGATGATTGTGCTTCGAATCCTTGCCAGCATGGTGCTACTTGCGTGGATCAGTTAGACGGTTTTAGCTGCAAGTGCAGACCTGGTTTCGTTGGTCTCAGTTGTGAAGCGGAGATCGATGAATGCTTAAGCGATCCTTGCAACCCAGTTGGCACTGAACGATGCCTCGACTTGGATAACAAATTTGAATGTGTTTGTCGGGATGGCTTCAAGGGTGCACTCTGTGAGACTGATATAGATGACTGCGAAGCTCAACCTTGTCTAAACAATGGCATTTGTCGCGATCGTGTTGGAGGATTCGAATGCGGGTGTGAGCCCGGCTGGAGTGGTATGCGTTGTGAACAGCAAGTGACGACATGTAATGTCCAGGCTCCTTGCCAAAACGATGCCAGCTGTATTGATCTATTCCAGGACTACTTCTGTGTGTGTCCAAGTGGCACTGATGGCAAAAACTGTGAAACTGCTCCAGAACGCTGCATTGGCGATCCTTGCATGCATGGTGGAAAGTGTCAAGACTTTGGATCGGGCTTGAACTGCAGCTGCCCAGCGGACTATTCTGGAATTGGTTGCCAGTATGAGTATGATGCTTGTGAGGAGCATGTCTGCCAGAATGGAGCCATCTGCTTAGATAACGGGGCCGGCTATAGTTGTCAGTGTCCTCCTGGCTTTACAGGCAAAAATTGCGAACAAGATATTGCGGACTGTAAGGACAACTCTTGCCCGCCTGGCGCAAGCTGTGTGGATTTAACCAATGGTTTCTACTGTCAGTGTCCCTTCAATATGACCGGCGACGACTGTCGCAAGGCTATTCAAGTAGACTACGATTTGTACTTCAGTGATCCCACACGATCAACAGCTGCTCAGGTTGTGCCATTTGCCACCGGCGATGCTAATAGCCTTACTTTGGCAATGTGGGTGCAATTTGCCCAAAAGGATGATACAGGCATCTTCTTCACCCTATATGGCGTGGAGTCGGCTCGCATGACCCAACGTCGTCGCCTGTTGTTGCAAGCACACTCAAGCGGAGTTCAAGTATCCCTCTTTGAGGACTTACCCGACGTATTTTTAAGCTTCGGAGAGTACACCTCTGTCAATGATGGACAATGGCATCATGTAGCTGTTGTTTGGGATGGAGTTAGTGGACAATTGCAATTGATCACTGAAGGTTTGATTGCCAGCAAGGTGGAATATGGAGTTGGTGGTGTTTTACCATCATATCTTTGGGCTGTCTTGGGACGTCCTCAACCTGATACTGTAAAACACGATCTGGCCTATACAGACTTGGGCTTCCAGGGCACAGTTACCAAGGCTCAGGTGTGGGCACGCGCTTTAGACATCACCTCAGAGATACAGAAGCAAGTGCGTGATTGTCGCTCAGAGCCTGTCCTTTATGCTGGTCTCATTCTAAACTGGGCTGGCTACGAACTTACCTCCGGAGGAGTGGAACGAAACGTCCCATCAATGTGTGGTCAGCGCAAGTGCCCTGTGGGTTATACCGGAGCCAATTGTCAGCAGTTGGTAGTAGATAAGGAACCCCCAGTTGTGGAGCATTGTCCTGGAGATTTATGGGTCATTGCAAAGAATGGTTCTGCTGTAGTTACTTGGGATGAACCGCATTTCAGCGACAATATTGGCGTGACTAAGATCTATGAGCGTAACGGACATCGTTCGGGTACAACCCTCCTATGGGGTACCTATGATATAACCTACATAGCCGCTGACGCAGCTGGCAATACGGCCTCTTGCAGTTTCAAGGTGTCTTTGTTGAGTAAGTACTTGAGCTTAATCAGTTGAAGGTATCAAAACTAATTTATCTTTTTGTTTTAGCCGACTTCTGTCCTTCTTTGGCCGATCCTGTAGGTGGCTCTCAGGTCTGTAAGGATTGGGGTGCTGGTGGACAGTTCAAGGTGTGCGAAATTGCCTGTAATACCGGTTTGCGCTTCTCGGAACCAGTGCCCGAATTCTATACTTGCGGAGCCGAAGGTTTTTGGCGTCCAACACGCGAACCATCAATGCCATTGGTATATCCATCATGTTCCCCGGCTAAGCCTGCACAGCGTGTATTCCGTATCAAGATGCTATTCCCATCAGATGTTCTCTGCAACAAAGCTGGACAAGCAGTGCTCCGGCAGAAGGTTACCAACTCAGTGAACAGTTTGAATCGTGATTGGAACTTCTGTTCATATGCTGTTGAAGGAACTAGGTAAATATTATCAAATGTCTACAATACAGTTTATTAATGTTTTGAATTTTCCTAACAGGGAATGTAAGGATATTCAAATCGATGTAAAGTGTGATCACTATCGCGCTGCTCAAAACAATCGTGTACGGCGTCAAGTCAAGGATGGTGGTGTCTATGTAATGGAAGCTGAATTGCCAGTGGTCAAGTAAGTAAATGAATAAGTGATGCATGTTTTTTAAAACCCAGCACGTGGGTGTAGCATGTTCTAAATACACGATATGTGTTATATGTTTTGTATATGTAAATGTATGTTCCTTAACCCCAAAACAACATTTTAGCGAGGATGATGATCTCACACTGACAGGGGGTCGTCAGGGACGCCAACAAACTGGCGGTGATACATACACTCTGGAAATAGCCTTCCCGGCTGTTAAGTATGTCAAACAAAAACCAGCACTTCCTACAATTCGTTCAATCTAACGATCAATTTTGCACCCGATCTCGACATATCCAGCACCCCACAGCCTAATCCAAGCAATGAAAACTAATGCTTTATCTAACACCATTACTACATTCTTAAGCGTGCTAACCTCACTTAATACTTTAACTTTTCCATATCTTTACACCATGATCTAATTGTATTTTTTATATTTTCAACTATTTAGTGATCCTGTTATCCATACTTCAACTGGTGAACGTTCGAATGTCAAGCAATTGTTGGAGAAACTCATCCTTGAAGATGACCAATTTGCTGTGCAGGATATTTTGCCAAATACTGTGCCAGATCCTGCATCCTTGGAATTGGGATCGGAGTATGCCTGCCCCGTTGGTCAGGTAGTGATGATACCCGACTGTGTTCCTTGTGCTATAGGCACCTTCTACGACAACGCCAATAAGACTTGTATACCTTGCGCACGTGGCACTTACCAATCCGAAGCTGGACAACAGCAATGTAGCAAGTGTCCGGTTATAGCAGGACGTCCTGGAGTTACAGCTGGTCCTGGAGCTCGCTCGGCAGCCGATTGCAAGGAAAGATGCCCAGCTGGCAAATACTTTGATGCTGAGACTGGTCTTTGTCGTTCATGCGGTCATGGCTTCTATCAGTCAAACGAAGGAGCATTCAGTTGTGAACTTTGCGGTTTAGGTCAGACCACACGCTCCACGGAAGCCACTTCTCGCAAAGAATGTCGCGATGAGTGCAGTTCTGGACAACAATTGGGAGCCGATGGTCGTTGCGAACCTTGTCCTAGGGGCACATACCGCTTACAAGGGGTGCAACCCTCTTGTGCTGGCTGTCCACTGGGTCGTACCACACCAAAGGTGGGAGCTAGTTCTGTGGAAGAGTGTACTCTTCCTGTATGCTCGCCCGGTACCTATTTGAATGGTACACTTAACATGTGCATTGAGTGCCGTAAGGGTTTCTATCAATCTGAATCACAGCAAACCACTTGCATCCAGTGCCCACCAAATCATAGCACCAAGATAACTGGAGCCACGTCAAAGAGCGAGTGTACAAATCCTTGCGAACATATCGCCGAAGGCAAGCCGCATTGTGATGTAAATGCCTATTGTATTATGGTGCCAGAGACATCAGACTTCAAATGCGAATGTAAGCCAGGATTCAATGGTACTGGCATGGCCTGTACTGATGTGTGTGATGGTCATTGTGAGAATTCGGGCACTTGTGTCAAGGATCTCAAGGGTACACCATCCTGCCGCTGCGTGGGCTCGTTTACTGGTCCACATTGTGCTGAGCGCTCAGAGTTTGCCTACATAGCTGGTGGAATAGCAGGAGCCGTTATCTTTATTATAATCATAGTCCTACTCATCTGGATGATTTGTGTTAGATCTACCAAGAGACGTGATCCCAAGAAGATGCTTACTCCTGCCATTGATCAAACGGGATCGCAAGTTAACTTCTATTATGGAGCACATACACCATATGCAGAGTCCATAGCTCCATCGCATCACAGTACCTATGCCCATTACTATGATGATGAGGAAGATGGCTGGGAGATGCCAAATTTCTACAACGAAACATACATGAAAGATGGTAGGAGAGGCAAACGAATCAAACATATATGAACAGAATGCTGATGTGGCTTTTTTGTATACATTTTTCAGGTCTACATGGCGGAAAAATGAGCACATTGGCCAGATCCAATGCTTCGCTCTACGGAACTAAAGAAGACTTATACGATCGACTGAAACGTCACGCCTATACGGGCAAGAAAGGTTTGTATTAAAACACTGATTTTATATCTTTTCCAATCTCTCCTATACTAATCACATGATTTCTTTTTTATTTTATTTGCAGAAAAGAGTGACAGTGATAGCGAAGTGCAGTAAACAATCAACGAAAACCATTTTAGAACAAGAATATATAAATCTTAAAATATTAACTGCTTTATCATACAATTTTGTGGTCATAAACGGAATGCAGAGGCAAAGTTCTAACATTGCCGACCCTCAAATACTCATTCAAAGAACAGAATCTTTAGTATGAACACAGATAAGCCTTGCATTGAATCGACGTAATAGCTTTGGTTCTAGCTTTGAAAAACCTCATTTTTTTCGGCAATTACGTGACTTAATGCAAAGCTTTAGAACAAAATGAAAAATAGAAAGGATAAAAAGAAAAACGATTCTTAAAATTAGTAACTTCCATATGTGCTCTTTAGATATGCAAGATGAAAACAATCACTAAATGAAATTAAGTCGAACTTTAAATTGTTTTAATTTTAAGTATTATTTACCTATACAGAAAAGAAATAAAAACAAAAAATGTACACTTTAAATTACCTTGCTTAAGAAGGTACTAAAATAGAGAGAAAGCGTTAAAAATTTTGCAATATTTCGCTGAGAGTGCTGTAAAAAGCAAAAATCAAATATAGTCGTTATTTTAAATTAATTTTATAAATTTCGTATAACTGTAAAAAAATAAACAAACAAACAAAAAAGGAAAAATTAAACTAATTAAAGAAAAAAAATTGACTTTGTTTCTATTCAATAGTTGGCAGTTGTTTGTGGTTCTATTACGATATCAAAAATGATACCTTGTACCAGAGAGACTTGTATAAAGGCCACCGAATACACATGTTTCTAATTAACACGTAGAAATAAAATTTGGTATAACACATTAAATTAAATCTTCAGAATCTTCAGTGATGTTAGAAATCAGATTTGGAATATTTAAGAAAGCGATAATTCCCTTTGGTTACAAGTATCAGAAATAGAAAATTTTTACAAGAAAGCAATTGTAAAATATTACATTTTCTTAAACAAAAAGTTTTATAGAAATTCTTTTTGAAAAAACCTAATCATTTTTTACTTTTGGTTTAGTTGGCTTTCCGTAAAATTTAAAAGAGAACAGTCTCACTTTTACTTTTTTTTTTTTGAATATCAAAGTTTCAGCTCTTATAAAAAAGAAAAAAGTAACAAAATTTATAATATTGAAAATTTTGAATCAAAATGGTCTCGACGGTGGCATTAGTTGTTTCTGTAATCCCACAAGTACTTGGAGTTTCGATTTTTCTAAAGCAGCCGAGTGATAAATGTTCTCCTGCACCTGCATTGGCTAGTTGGATATTTGTTTTGGCTTTGGTAATCCTATGTTCTGATTGGAATATCCTTCCCCGGCGGTATACCCATGTACCTTATCCAACAAAGCTCGCTATCGAGATATTGACATGCACTACAGTGATTGACATCAGCTCGGTTCTTATTTGGTGCCGCGTTGAGACATTAATGTATAAACTGGTGCAAACTTTCTTTGCCCCCGAGACAAGATGTGGAAAATGGACTTGTCAGGTCGTCGGTCTAACCATTTTAAGCAATATTTTTGCACTTGCTATCCTATGCTTTACCCTAGATGCCATTGGTGTTACAATCACATGGATACGTTTAAAACATTATAACAAAAGAGGAAAGGATATCTATTTTCAGTTACCGGCTACATATGAATCATTTAACGGCAATCATCAGTATGTAGATCGTGCAACAAGGCCCTTCTGTGTTGGATGTGGCAAAAGATACAATCAACGTTAGACATGGCTCAAAGTCCTCAATTCGACTCGAAGTGGAATCAAAATTATCCAAGGTTTATTGAATTACTTCGAGACGACTTAAAACCAAAGATTTTATGTATAATATTTACCTTCTTTTCATGTCCTATGATTTTAAATTTAAACATAATTTGCCCAACAATAAATTGATGAACTATATAAACAATAATAAATAAATAAAAACATGTTTATGTAACATAATTTTTAATATAGAAAAAGTATATATGAACATAATATATTCTTGGATAATTTGCGAAAAATTGCTGATTTTCCTAACTTGAAATGTTTTATTTCTATTTCGAAATTTGGTAACTTAACTACATTACGTTTTGCTCTTACGTGTCGTTGCGTTTGGTTACGTTGTATATTTTCATGTTTGTCGTTCTGCAGCCCTGCCACAGAACTTCGCGGGAATTTCAAATCACTATATGAATGTTGAATGGTCAAGAATACTGTTAAAACTTTTATTAACGAAATAAGTGCAATTTAGAGAGCAGTTCATAGCCAAATGCATATTATTAATTTGGTCGCGAAATTAATTTGTTTTCTTGTGAATATGCAATGTACGCATATGCCCAGGAGGTCAATGTGTGTTCGTTTACGCTTGGCGGTAGTCATATTTGTTTCTTTAGTGGCACTCATTAATTCTTTTGAGCAACTTAAACCTTGCGGAGAAAGTAAACCAAGCCGACAGCCAAACTACATAGTAGTATGGGCTGAAGCATTTTGCGACTACAGAGTGCTTTGAATACGGTTTGCAAGAAACCAGATGTTTTTACCTCATCCTTGCTTTTGGCTTTGTCCACACCTGGAGCGGCTGTACTAATCTCGTTGGAATCGACCATATCATTGTAGGTATCATTTTCAAGAAGTTGACGCAAGAGATCAATATTGTTTTCTGCATCAAGGAGCTGATCCAGGCGGACCATTTTACGGTCAGTCAAAGAGCCAGTTGTTGAGCTGGCTGGGGTTAACCGTGCTTGTATTGTGATTTGCACCTTTTCCTTCTCAATAGGCTTCTCTTGAACGGGCTGCTCCACTAATGGCGTAATAACCAAAACATCTTTTAGCAAATCCTTTACATTGGCGTCCTCCTCTTTTTCGGAAACTACATCCTTTGCCACCAAATCATCGGCAAGCGGTTCAACTGTCAACGAATTTTCACTAACTGAGCCAACAGCCAATGTGTTATCGACAACTGAATCGACGACAGCCAAATCATCGGCAACTAAATCTTTGGTAACAAAGTCCTCGGAAACCAAATCCTTGGATACCAAATCTTCGGAAACCAAATCCTCAGATACCAAATCTTGGGAAACCAAATTGTTCTCCGGCAATTTAGCTGAATCTTGTGTAGCTTCCAATTTTAGGAGTTCCATTCGAATTTGCTCCTCCTTTTGTACCTCCAAGTCCAAGGCTTCAGAATGCGCAGCCACATCTGCCTCCATTTCGGCCACGGCCCGTTGCAATTCTCTCAGCGATTGCTGTTCAGCTCTTTGCATATCAATCTTGGAAGTGGTGCTAGGGATTTCATCCAAAAGGTGCTGCAATATAGGCTGATCGAGGCTAGCTGAGGGTAACTCATCTGATTTCGATTCGACAACAGAAATATCCGTGGCAGAGCAATCCAATTGTACACCAGAATCATCGGCTTGATTCATTGGATTGGAATCATCGGCTTGAGTCATTGGATTGAAATCATCGGCTTTATTTAATGAATTGGTATTATTCTCCAGTTCTTGCTTTTCGACCATCGTTTCGTTTTTGTTATCATGCTCTTGGTCGATCTGCTTTTTCCCCATGCCGGTGTTCTTCTCCTGAAGACTAATCCTCAACTCACTTTGCCTCTTGGCTTGCCCCATGACGCTAGTGTACTGACGATTACTCAATGAAATGAAGCTACCACTGGCATCCAGCATTACTGGTCCCGGAATTTTCGTAACACTGTTTTCCTTTTTTAGTTCAACTTGGGGATTATTGTCATTCTTAGATGAACCATCATTCACAATGTCCTCCTGGGAAGGGGTCGTCTGCAAATCGCAGCTGGCCATTGTTGCTATGTGGGTGTATGGGTCTTCCTGACCCGCAATTAGTATAAACAATAATGTTTCTTTGGGGAAAAAAAAAAACTACTTACGCTTAAAACTTTATGAAGCAAGACTGTCTAATTTTTCTTTCTAGACTTTCCAGTATGTTTAAAAATTTGTCGCTTTTTCCTATGTTTTTCCTGTTGGAAAACACAAAGGTAAATAGTCTCTAAAAATTTATTTTCATAAATTGCGTCCACTATATATATATATATATATATATATATATATATATATATATATATAATTGCAAAATAATAAAATGATTTGTCAAAGCCATCTCACGTCAATGTTAATTTTTTGACAGAAGAGTTGAAAGAAATCTATCGATAATTGGTGGGACTGTACTAAAAATTTATTTCCTTTTTGTAAGGCGAGAAACGGATGGGAAAAAATATAGAAATCATTTTGAAATTTGAGTAAGTTTAGTAGTATTCATATAAATGTTTACATTCTGGAATATGGGCTGAACTTACATTTTAATATGTGGTTTATCTACAAATCTATTATAATGCCATGTCCATCATTGTATAATCAGTTTTGGTTTTAATGTTAATGAACTCTTTATTAATCAGATTTGTCTTATACAGATAAATAGTATTTTAAAAGCTAAAATTCTTAGAACGTTCTTTTGTATATAAAAGGTATTCTTTTTAGAGCTTCATAATGAAAATATAAATTTTAATACCCTTGCAAAAGACAAGGCCCCTTAAGAATATGAATTTCGATTTCATTCTTAATTTTGGTAGATAAGCTTTCTAGATATGGTCAGATCGGACGACTATGACATTAGGCCACTATCGAAATAATCGGTCTACAATTGATTTGTTATTATGTTATTATTTATTTATTATTATGCATTATCCTCTTAGGTAAAACCAGATTGGAAACTGATTAAGGTATTTATTTTTATAAATTTTTTATTTGCAGTATTTGTTTTTAAACTATTTATTGAAACCGATAACGTAGAGAAGAAATGGAAGGGTATATAAACTTTGGCACGGCCGATGTTTAGCGTCCGACCAGTTCAAGCGGTTTTTAGTGGTTTTTCAGGCGATCCTATGTATCCTTGGAGGGATTTGTGGCACAAAACCAGCTGTAATTCCTTTTAATATACGAATAAAATTTGTTCGTGTGACAGCTTTTTCTTTGCACAATTTTTGATTTCGTTTCGCTTTTTGTTGAGATTGTCATCCCCTAGACTCAAATGTCAGTTAGACACAGTTAACTTGTGTTTAAAGTTTTGATAAATAGGTCATCGCGAATGCTTAAGTTAAATAAATAATAAACTTAATTTATTTGGTTAAAATTTATGGCAGTTAAAGGTTTTTCCCTTGTGCAGAAGTTATTTGTGGGTAATTTAGAAGATTTGGAAAACCAAGTGACATTCCGCTTAGTTATCCAGCTCAACTTTTAGCTTCAAATGTGTGGGCAATTCGTTGTAGACAATAGGAGGGACCCGGGCTACAAAAATGGAAAGAAATGTAAGTAAACTTATTAATTAAGTAAAAATATGACTTACTGTTGCATTTGTAAATCAAATCCGACCATATAATCATCTCTTGTGAAAAACAAAACACACCCAAACGACCGCCCTTGAGGGTGGAATCGTAGACATTGTGCGAGTCCAAGATCAAGCGATCCCCTTCATACATTCTGTTGAGAAATGAGTTGGAGGAAGAGTTAAACAACACATACTAGACAGTCTTACCTTAATCTTATTAGCCCAATGGCTGGTCGATGAACCAGTGACCAACGATACGAGGTTTTTTCTTTCCAGCCGACATTCATGGGATCTCTCCAGAGTAGTCTAGCTTGTCCAGGTGTATCGCCAGCGTGCCATAAACTGTTTCTCATCATTGAACCAGGACCTGTGTTGCTGTCAATCAGTTTAATTTGAATGCCCGGTTCGGCAGAGGCTCTAAAGGGTGAAGAATGCCAATAAGTCTGGGTACCCTTCTTCCATTGGACCACATAGAATTTACTATTGCTTTGGTAACTGAATATAAATCCCACATAATCGTCGTCTGTATCATCGTTGACATGGAAAGTTCCCTCAAAATCAACACCACCAAAAGCATCTTTGCCCACCACAAGTCCTGGATCAGAGTTAAGGGTCTGAACAATCTCAGATCCATTGGCATGTACCTCCCAATTTGGGTCTAATTGAGCATCGCCTACTGGATCCAATATAACCGAGCGGATTGTACGAAAATCCGTTCGATGTATCATGGAATTATTTGGACAATTGTCAATTATATTTGGTGTTCCATCAAGATCTTCATCATCTTCGCAAATATCACCCTTGCCATTTCGATTCGAATCCAATTGGTCTGGATTCCTAGCTAAGGGGCAATTATCTCTATAGTTTGGAATGCCATCGCCATCGATATCATCATCGCAAACATCGCCTTTGCCGTCGTCATCTGTGTCCAGTTGCTCTGAATTACTAACCATAGGACAATTGTCTTCCGAGTCCTGAATGCCGTCATCGTCTCCATCGATATTACTATCACAGGCATCGCCCACTAGGTCCATGTCACGATCCTCCTACAAAGCATATCCTTTTAAGAATTTTTATCAATCAAGGAAACAAATATTACCTGCACGGGATTAGGTATTGTTGGACAATTATCGCAAACATCACCCACACCGTCGTGATCGACATCGGCTTGATTACCATTCCTGAGCAAAGGACAATTGTCGTATTGATTCAAAATTCCATCATTATCAATATCCTCATCACATTCATTGCCCAAACCATCATCATCGGCATCCAGTTGCCTGCCATTAAAAACGAATATGCAATTATCGCAAGCATCACCAACACCATCGTGATCCGAGTCCAGTTGCTCGAGATTGTAGGCAAACGGACAGTTGTCCTTGTTGTTTAGTACTTGATCCCCATCAGCATCATCATCGCATCCATCACCAAATCCATCTAAATCAGCATCTTCCTGACCAGAATTCGGAAGATCTGGACAATTATCCCTACGGCAACGTGATTCCACACAGTTAAGCGACTCGTCTGGCCAACCATCGAGATCCCGATCACGACCACACATTTTTCCATTGCCTGCCCAACCCACACTGCAGCGACATTGATATTTGTAGTTATCCACCAGAACACATTCAGCATTTCGAGCACAAATAGACCCATCCGGACAAACATCAGAGGCTGAAAGGCAACTGAAGGTTCCATTGGCCACATAACCGTCATGGCATTGACACCTATATGAGCCCTGGAAATGTTAAATGGAGTTCAGAGACTCAGTCATAAAAGGTAACCTTTTTTTTCTCTTCCGCTTACAATGTTATTCAGACAGGTGGAATGCTCTGGGCATCTAAAGAAGCCCATCTTACATTCATCAATATCTGAACAGGTCTGCTTTTGGAATCCTACAGCCAAATAATCCGCATAATAGCCATGCACATGTACACCATCCATGCCAGGGGGGCATGGACCACATCTAAAGCCAGGATTGAGATTCGTGCATATTGCACTGTCATCGCAAGGTCTATAAATTGCACACTCGTCAACATCATGACAGTTGCTTCCATTGATTTTATGACCCTTTGGGCAGGAGATGCATTGGAAATATGGATGGAAACCCATTCGAATGCATTCAACACCTACGTTAATGAGATTGAACGATAATGAATCAATGCGATAAGCTCAACATTGTTGGTTTGTACGCTAAAAGCGAGGTTAGATACACTGAAAAGTAGGGTTAGGTGGAACATGTTGGTAGATGAGTATAAAATATAAAAACGAACCTAGGTAAGGTCACGTTTAATAAATTTAAGAATTTAATATTTAAAATTAAAGAAAAAAGTCACCTCTAGTTCACTTAAATGTAACCTAATGACAACAAAGTGAGGTTAGTTATGCAAAAAATGAGGTTAGGTAGGCAACATAATTGTTTTAAATTGAATTGACATTTATCTCTACACTTTTAACTGATTCTGAAGCTGAAGCATGACCAGAAAATGATAGTGTATAAACATGATGATAGACAGATAGAGAGATAGAATAAAGATGATGAGAAAACTGATATACCAAAAATATATATATAAATGTATATAAAACGAATACAGACCAGATTTCAAATTAGAGCTTAGAATAAAACAACTTTTTTTTTTTTATTTTTTGGAAAAAATTTAGCACAATTTTTATTCATACATATATATTTCATTTTACAGAGAAGGATGGTAGGACAATAGGCAAGGATCGCTGCACGTTTATAAACTCCATTTTCTGGGCATAGCGATATATTTAGTTATTACTTGATTGCCATTTATTATTATTAATTTTAGACATTTTGTAAGTAGGTTTTTTTTTTTTGTTTAATTATTTCTGTTCATTTATTTTGTTGTGTTGTTTGAAGCAAAACTAATACTTTGAATTTCATTATTATTTTTTCTTGTTTTCGTGTTTGTATTTAGCGCCAATTGTAGAGCTTACAACTTATGACTATAGTTTATATACTATATAATTTGATTCTGCATTTTCAAATTGTTCTTTAATTCGTTATGACCGAATATTTGCGCTGCGTGTATTGGCTCTGTCTCTGATACGAGTGTTGTAGGTTATGGGTGGGTACTAAAATGTTACCTAATACAAATGAGAATTTATATTATTAATAATCGTTAAGTATATATCATTTTGCAAACTAATAAAATACACCCACTTAACAATAACTCTTTTGAACTTGTACCGAAATCAATTAGCAAAAAGACTTGACTTATAAGGAGACTCATGACATTCCATTTTGCTTTGAGTCAGAGTACCGGACTCTGAGCTCTAATTAGCTGTCTTGTTTCACACATTCGTTGGAATAAAAGATGAAAATTGCTCTGGCTACACTATAATTTTCGAGTATAGCTATATACTTTTTTCAATCAAAAGGGTTCAGTGAGTTTCAACATTAATAAATCAAATAGTCGTGTGAATTGTGTGCGCTACAGTTAAGTTTGAGGAGCATGTGAGTTTGTAAAGGTAAAGGAATTTTAAAGGGCATTTTCGAAGGTCTAAAGTACATATCTGAAGTATATAAAACTAAATCATTTTAATCTAAAGTTAAGGTAAATCGGAATAAATTGTTTAACTTTGAAGCTTTAAATATTGGAAAACTATTAGTTTAGCAAAATTTAAATTTTTAAATTTGGATAATGAAAAATAAAAAATTAAACCTTAAAAATTTGTATAGGCTGTTGTTATCATATATGTAGGTATATATATTTTCAAAGGTTGTCTTCATAATCTATGAAAACATTCAATGCTTTTTTTAAATGGCATCTCGATTCTTGGTATTTTCCATTTAAAATTATATTCTATATAAAAATGCAAGCAGAATATCAATTCCACAATAATAACTAACTGCTTTGAATATAGTGCCAATATTATAACGATTTGCAACTATAATTTGTGTACTTTGTACCTATCAACCAAGACAAAGTCAAATTAGCCACAGAATGAGAATCCCAAAAATCAAACGGGGAAAGAAATAAACCCAGAGGAGAGAAAACAAAGCAAACTTGTTTCAAAACTCCACTTGAAACTAATCAAAAACCTCAAACAGCATTAACAGCCACAAATATCCATTTATATTCATTCAATGATTGCTGCTGATGTTTTGGTCAACTTACCTGAGGGGCATGGTGTATCCAGGCAAGGATTACGTAGCGTACATGTGCGTCCATCACCTTCATAGCCAACTGGACAGGAGTCACACTGTGCACCGTTCACAGTATCGTGACACTGAACGCCTCTGCAAGCAAGAGAAAGAAAACGTTAAAATCAAGGAAAAAGATGTAGGAGATGGGTTTCGTTTTGTTTATTATTATTAATACTGACAGGCAAGGAACAAACAACAACAACAACAGCAACAACAAGAAAAACGAGAATAACAAAAAAAAAATGAAGACGAAATTTATTAATGATGTTTAGTTTTCGAGAATGGTTACACACAAAAGAGCTCAAAGAGAAAAGGTTATAGCTGACCAGACCGACAAAGCCGGCGATCGACAGGGTAGACATGTGCCAGTTGTTCGTTGGTTTTTTGTAGTTTACCCTTTCCCTCCACTCCCATTGAGACATTGGAAGAGACCCCAGATCCAAAGAAAACAAATTACAATTACAAGAAAAACTTATTAAAAGTCCCAAAAGAAGGTACCTATACATATATACACACATTAACATGTAGGTTGTGTAGGATGTGATGGCCCATGGCCAAAAACGGCATTGCATGTAAATTTCTCTGTTCCTTTTTTTTTTTTTTTATTTTTCTTATTTTATTTATGCCTTTAAAGTGTGGGATTGCTCATGGGCTTTTGGTTTTGCAAAATATTTACATATCATGACATGGTCATTAGCTGGCAATTCGAGATTACAGTTAGCTTTCAGCCCATCCACCATTTGCTTATCCCATTTGCCAGGACATAACTCATTGCAATCCAATTTTCTAAGAAGAACTCAATCTCTCATCTACTGTGCCCAACTAACCCAGAAGCCATATTTTTAAATATTTTATGTGAAGTTGCCGGAAGACATAGACAGAGTCAGAGAGCCCTAGACCTCAGCTTCCCAGTTTAAACTTAACTACAACAAAAAATATAATACAAATGATGACGTAAGAAATAATTACAAAGGATTTGGCAAAGATGGAATACTCTTAGACATAACAACATGTAAACAAATTCTGCAAAAAGAAAATTCCCCTTTACAGTTTTTTAACTGAATGAGTAAGACTTTTTTTTTAGAATAATTTCAAGATCAAAATAAATAATGTGAAGAGTTCTATATGAACATTAAGTATGCAAAACATAATTTTTTTTTTTTTGCTTTTCAAAGTGTTATTGGAATGGACAAACTTTTCCTATCTGTAGTTTTAAGAAAAAACACTTCAATTTTAGCACTGACTTTAAATATATATGCTATATTCTTAAAAGCAGAAGTACAACCCTTCTAAAAATCTTCAAATTTCTAGTATTTGTAGTATAACTATTACTATGATCTTAACAATATAAACCGCTAGAAAAGTTACCTACTCAATCGATTGAAAAAAACATCATATAAAAAAAAATGGTTTAGCAATCATTTTAATTCTAAGTTGTTTTCCTAGTAATTTTTAAGTAATTTTATTTTTGTTATTTCCCACTACTTCGCAAGGTGAGGGGATTGGATTTGATCACACACAGCTAGAAGGAGAGTCGTTCAAGGATTATGTATTCCATTTGCGAACCCTCATGTACCGCGCAGTCTATGACAGTACTCGAAGTTGTTCCGAATATATGAAAATTTGGCACCGGAATATCGCCTGTTCGTCCGTAGGTATGAATTTTGAACATTAAGTGAGCATATCGAGATGGTTTTTAGATGGTGCTGAAGTATAAAAATGTTCTTTTCAATTTCATACATTAAAAAGCGATACAAAATTAGTTGCATAAAAAATCACTCAAAGTAGTTTTTAGAAGCGTTCAAACTATTTCTCAATTCTAAATTTAAACCCCAACTGATATATAGTCTAACGTTTTCAAATAAAGAATGGCAAACTTTAACAAATGTCTCAAAATATGTACTTTGTTTCCTTTTTGGTATTTCTTCATATCATATTCAACATAGTCAATATACTCATTGATAAAGAGTATAAGAACAACAATCTGTGAATTGCAGTAGGCGTTTAGAACTGAGTCGCAAATAAAAGGTTCGACCATATTTTGTTATTTTTTCTGTGGTTGGAATAAATATAGAATATATATACTTATACTTATGTAGATATGAGCAGAGAAACTGTCAGTTCAACAGATTCGTCAGCTTGGGGCTTTATAATACTTATTCATATATATGTACGTATGCCGGACTATGGTGGGCAACAAGACACTTGTTAAGAGTGTGTGCGTCAATATTTTTGTTATGTGGAAGCATTTTGGGGATCGGCTCTAACAACTGCCTGACTCTGACTCCGTTTGCGACTCCGTTTTGGCGGCCAACACTTCAATCCGGCAATGCGCAATTAGCAAAAAGTGTTAAGTACTTAAGTGGCAAGTAAGCAGGAGGCATGTAGAAGGTACGGGGAGGAGGGGAGATAGATAAGTCAAGGCGGCGCTGGCACTGTCCATCCAACAAAATATACATAGATACATGTCCATGTTGCGTAGGCCGCGTGTTCCCAGAGCAGCAAGAGTAGCCTCTCAGTCTCCACTTTGCGCTTTTCTGCTTTGTTTCAGTTCATTCGACCATATTGTCTGCGGCATCGTTTGAGTGCTGGGAAAATAGCCAGTCAGGCGCAACGAGGAACGCATTAGCATTTCTGCCACCAGCCCCAGCCCCAGCCACGCCCCCGCCCTCCATCAAACTCTTAAACTCCATCGACTAGTTAGCATGACCAAAACTCACTTGCCCATGCCGTGCGCCTCCACTTGCATCTACTCCTTTCGTACCCCCCCCCCCCCCACGCTTCCCTTTTGGCTCTTTCGTTTTATTAACCACGCATTCATAATTCATAATTCCAATTTGCTGGCTGTTCTTTTATTTTGTTTTATTTTTATTTTTTTTCCTTTTCAAGTCCAGTTCAAACACCACCCAAAATAACTTGGACTCAGGCTCCAAAGGACTGACAACTGAAAGCCACGCAGTGCTGCATACTGAGTTGGCTGAGTAATGTGTGAACATGGCTCTGGAACATGCAAAATGCTTTTAGGGCAATTTCCTTTGGTTTGGGCTTTGGTCGCCACTGGAAGTGAGCTACAAACTAAATGGCCAAATATTTAACATCGGAAATTGAATATTAAAAAAAAAACCAAATAAAAATATTAATTTAGTCTCTAGGCTGGGAGATATATAAATTTTAAGAAAAGTTTAAGATTTATAAGATTTATTTCTTATATCATCAAATAAAGCTAAAAAGTTAAGTTACTTTAAGATAACACTTTAAAATTTTCTTTACAACTACAAAATGTTCTATAAATTTTCGATTTTTTATTTATTATTATTCTTTACAGTTGGAAAAATTTGGATTATCTACTTTAAGAGGTTCCACTAAGTTAGTCTAACTAACTTAATGCCAGCTTAAAAAATCGACAACTACAAGAGAAATTCAATATCGCATAGTGTAAAATATAGTGGCCAGGTTTCCCCTGATAGATAGATCCATTAGAATACGAAATTTCAACCTCTTTCACACTTGATAATATATTATTTCTTTCCTCTCATTTAAAAGTAGAATTTCCATCTAATTTAGGTTTTTTTTTTTTTTTGTTTTCTTTTAAGCCAACATGCAGCAACCTCACCCAAATTGCTTCTAATAGTAGCGCATGCCATGCAAATGCATGCCACTTATTTCTAACAATAACAACAACATAAGAGCCACTTGGCTGCCTTACTCTAGCACTCCTATTGGAGGGCTTCCTTTTTAGAGAGCAAGCAATCCTCCTTCTCCTCGATCCTACCTATCAACCTACCTATGCATGTGCCGTAGACACAAGCTTTAGACAAACTACAACTAACTGCCATAAAGCGGCGTTTATTTTGCCACAGGCCACTTATCTGTGAGGTTTGACTATGACGATGACTACGACGACGACGACTTCCAAGCTTGATCTCAAGCTCTCTAGGCCGAGTCTTGTTTTTGTTGGGAGTCCAAGCCAAAGTCAGCTATTAATTTGAATTCAAGCAGTCAAACGACAGAGTCAACAACAGCAACTTGGAATCAATGGATCCACTTTTGAGGCAACGGCTGCGACTGCGACTGGGACTGGGTCTGGAGCTTACTATGGGGCTGGGGCTGGGTCTCAACTGTTGCTTTTTGTTTTGTTGCGTAGGCGAACTTGATTCACTCTACTCTCTTGAGATATGCGTTCCACCGAACTTTAATGTTGAACCAGCTACAACTCGCTTCTTGCTTTTACCTTCTCTTAACAAAAACCAAAAAAAAAGACAACAACAACAACAAAAGGGGGCCTAGAAGAAAATGTTTGCCGTAAACGTTTTGTTTTGGTTAAGAATCTGTGGGAAAGTTGTGCCATAATCAAAATGGAATTCTGTCATGGAATTGTGTTTAACACATGTGTACACATGTTTGGTGTGTCTTTATCTCATCATCATGATCATCATCAATAGAATCAGCATCGTCTAACTTCTCCAACTCTTCTCCCCTTGGCTGCAGCTTGATTGCATTAAAGATTATTTCATCGGCTGCATAATTTAACTTTTTTGAACAACAGAGAAATTGAGCGAGTGAAAACCGATTCGGACAAAAGGAAACTTTTTTAGGCCTTGGGCTTGGTTATGATTGGTTTTTCAGGTGGTCTCGACTTTGGTGCAATATTGGTATTTCTTTATCGAAATGGAAAGTGACGTGAAGACGACAGGAAATGACTAAATTTGCCTGCAATAGGAAAGTCTTTTATAAATCTGTGTTTTAGTTAAGTGATAATAAAATTTTTAATGCAAAAAAAAAAAAAAAACTATAATAGAGCTAAACTATTAAACTTGTATAAAAGAAATTTAAAGCTGGAATTTCTATTCTACCCATGATTTATTAAAATGAAATATTTTCAAATGGTTATTCCAATATATACTTTAAAAAAATATTTCTAGTATATAAAATAAATATTTTGACTATAATAGTTTTCAATTAGGATTTTTATTTGCATTTTAATAAATGTTATCCAATTCTGTTTATAAAAATGAGGACGGCATCTGATTTTATCTCTTATATTGAATATAAATATTTGCCACTTTGATCTTTGAATGCCTGTAAAAAATCTAAAATCGATTTGAGAGTTTGGATTTAATCTCTTTATATTAATCTGACTTCGAAGCAAATTAAATGGGTCTGAGAAAAAAAATGCGTCGGAACTCCTTTACCGTATCCGCAGAATTGGACGAGCTTTGGTGTCGAGGCCTGGCGAAGTGGATCAAAAAATCCCATGGTTCTATTGTAAAAGTGTTGGAATGTATGCATACTTCAAAACTAAATAAATTTGAATTAAAAAATTTTGAAAAATTTTCCAAAAAATATGGTTCAAACGTGCATAAGTGAATAAACCGGCATTTTAAACCATTTTGTAACAAACTTCGATTAATTCAATAATTTAAATTTTATTTTTTTTGTTCCCTTTTAAGATATATGTAAAAATATTACATCCAAAATCTCAAATCGATTAATGAATTTTTAGATTTTTTACAGGCATTCAAAGATCAAAATGGCAAACATGTATCCACAAGTGCTCGCCACTGTATGTAAAAGGATTTAGTGATCAAAATATTATCACTACTGTACTGTAGATTTATATTATATTTTATATTCATTTCATAATAATACTATATGCACCAAACAACTTTAACTACAACTTCCACTTGTCAATTACCTTAAAAATATTTCGAAAAATAAATTTTGTTTCATTAAGAATATTATTTGACTTTGAATAGTCAAGCTGAAAAGCAGCTTTAAATTTTGGAATCAGAATAAATTAGACCGACTTTTGGTAAAAAATGTTAAGCCAACTTGGTTTGTTTCCAGAATTAAAATTAGTTCAACAAAACAAAACATTAGATCTTTTATGGCAATCTCATACGAAATCCCAAATCAGAACTAATTTGTAACTTTATTTTGATTTCAAATTCCAACACTTCAAATCCAAGTTATTATTTGATTACTTAGTACCCTGTTTCTATATATCTATATTTTTTTCATTTTTTGTTAAATTCCTCAATTTTCAATTGCAGAATTCATAGTTCATAGAAGAAAAGTGTTTTCTAAAACTTTAAAGCATTTTCACCGATACAAAAAAACATGTCAATAAGCTTTATCTGGAAATCTAAATAATATCATAAATTACCAATTCAATTATAGTGAAAAGACGAACTTTTAAACAAGAAAAACCTTTCTTTATCAAATGTATTTGAACCACCTACAGACCGATCATATTAAGTTCAGTTGATTTCGAAACCGGAAGAAATCGCCACAGGGCGGAAAATAATAAAGTTCTTGGCACTGCCAATCGATGTCAAACTTTATCAACTAATTATGCAAAATACCCACAGCAAAATGCTTTGAAAGTCTTAACTAATAAAAACATAAATTCTACTTCCCGCCGATACCCCCTCCCCTTTCCACTACCACCGCCACCATGACATGTCATAAATATGTTAAACAAAACTATAACAAGTTATGCCATGTATAACGGACATCAAAGATGAACAAGAACCTATCTAGGCATACAATTTCATAGGGAGGGGCTCTTTAAACAAAATGCAACAAAACCTTTGCAATAATACAAAAGTAAAAATCAAAAAACTTATACAAAAAGGCAACCGAAAGTTGTGGGGTCTTCTCTTTTTCTGGACCACAAATGGCACTTGAAATAGCCGCATAAATTACTTAAATAGTAGAACCCGAACCTGAACCCGCACATAGCTGAAAGAATTGACTGACTCTCTGAGGACTGACTGACTTCATTGTGTCAAAACACTTAAAGTGATTTTTTTTTTTGGTCGATTCTGTAATGTGAGACTCTGACGACGAAGCGCCTGCCACGCGCATAGGAAGCAGTCGACCATAAATTTGTGTAAATTATTGGAAATGGTGGGGATGAGGGAGAGAGGGAACCCAAAGGGAATTGTAAGTAGGTAGGCATAGTATTGTATAGTGTAGTAGGTGTCTTCTGTGGTTCCACTATTGGTACACATGGAAAGGTGCGTCTTGTCTTGACCGTATTTTAATTTGCATAAAATTGTTTTAAATGTTGTCACGACGCAACGCATATCGCCGCCGACTCGTTACTGTCATCTTTCATTATCGATGAAATGTGGCCCAATGTGTGTGGTAGAAAAAAAAACAAAATCTCCTAAATAAACTCTAGGAACAATCATTTCGATTTTTGTTCTCTTCTAACCATGAAGTCAATGCGCGGCGTCATGGTTTTGTTTAGACTGTTCTCTTTTTTTGAATTCGAGTGTAAGGTTAAATAGCCAATAGTGAACCATCTATTCTATTAAAACACCATAAAACTTGTACTAATGACATCGCACACCTGTTGATCCTTTGTTGTGGCAGTTATCTTGAAAAATTTTTTTTATAGACAATTCTATTCAAAAGCGACCCATAAGCATATATCCCTCCTGTTGTAAGCGGTAGATGGTCTTTTGTGTTAAAACTGATAATGGAATTTGGTTTTGTTTCTTCTTTTTTTTTGTTTTTTTCTCTCCCCTTTGCGGCTTACGTTTCCAAGAATTTCATTTTAGAGATATTTCTCAATAGAATATGGTTAACTATTTCGTAAACAATATATTGTTGATCTTTAGCTTTTAGTAAGTTTACTTTGCTTTTAACAAAGTAACAAAATTCATTTCCGGCATAGGGAACAAAATAATATTTACAAATTGTTGAACTAAAGTCTCATGTATAAAACCATAACTTTAATACTTGTTAAATAAATTTTGTTGGAACTCAATTTTATGTCCTTTAAGTTTTTGCCACAAAGTTCCATCAGTTTCTGTTTGTTTACTTTCGTGCTATAATGACACCTGATCTATACCAAAAAAGGTAAGAAAATCTCTTAATTTATCCAACACCTTCCAACACTTATCAGCATTTTTAACTGGTTTTTAAACCATCATTCAAATATCTTAAGCTTTTCCACTCTATTTCGTGTTTATTCTTTTTGTCTTTGATCTCGTTTCTTCAATCATTCATGGATTAAGTTGCCGGGGCTTCTGAGAATTTACCAAGTAAATATAAATTGTCTTTCTCAATGGGCATCGCTTACTTATCAATCATAGATATGAAGGCAAACAGACATAGAGACGAACTGTCTGAAGTATCTGGAAGGGATCTGCAAAAAGTTGCTTGACTAGATCATCAAACTATAAACAACATCAAATTGCCATTAAGACCATATGCAAATAATTGCAGAGTCAGAGTCAATGTCAAAGTTTTTTTTGCATTAAAAGCGAAGAAGAGAGGAGGAGTTGGGGGGGAAGAGAATTAAAACCCTTTTGTGGACACCTTTTGAAGATTAGTGGCAATGGAGGCGGCGGCGTTGTCTTTTGAAACCCTTTTCGAACCTAGCATGACAAATACAATTAACATGGATGCAATGACCACGCCCTTGACGCCATTAAAAAAGACAGTCGGACAAAAAAAAAACTGCGTTAATTTTTGTTGTTTCCCATTCTGTGTTTTTGTTTTTTGTGTCGTTTGTTTTACTTACGGATAGCATTGGAAGTTGGAGCAAGTGACGCCTGGTTTGCAAACCTTCCCATCGCCAATAAAGCCAACAGGACAACGGCCACACCTTGGACCCGATGCAGAATCATGACAGTCCACGCCTTTTAAAAGAGAACAACGCATTATGGCATAACATATTTTTAATTGCACAGAGCAAGTAAGTATGTATGTGTATCTGTGTATGACTAATGCTTACCAGGATAACAAGGATTCGCTGTACGACAATTGGGCTCAAGTCGTATATTATTATCACCGCTCAGAGGTTCCTTGCAGCCAGCACAGTTCTCCAATAACATACGCAAGTAGGCAATCTCCTGACGTTGGTGGGCGACGTCTTCACGGAGCAGCTTAACCAAAGCCATTAAATCGCTCAGCGATCGTGCGAGGGCGTCTGGAACAATGAGTCCACACAAATATAAGAGTTAAGAGTTTAAAATAAAGTAACAATAATTCATGTAGTGAATGTGAGTGAGTATGTATTTATGTGTGTATGTGTGTGTGTGTGTGTGTGTGTGGGATGGGGAAACGTTTCCATCGTCTGACAAGATTAAGGTCTAAACCAATGCAAAAAATTGCACTCGCTCACCATAGGTTGAACCCTGCAATAGCTAATCCTCTTTGACGCTTGAATGAATATTTTTGCATTACCTTTAGTACCAATATAGAGTCTCAGCTGCTAATGTTCAGCGTTTAAATGCAATATTTTCCTTTATTTAATCTAATGCGACAGCTAAACTGAGCATCCATTTGGATCCCAATGGCGGCACTTTCTTTTCCTTAGAGGTGAGTTACAGTACTTTGATATCGCTTTGATTTCCAAATTTGATCAGTTGAGATTAAGATTTGTACGTGAACTTTAATAAATAATCACAACTTCATATTTTGAACCGAAAGTAAAGTTTAGTGTGAAATTTATTTCTTCCACATATGGGTTGTTCAGAGGTATCTAAACTATCCTACACTAAATTGGAAACCTTGCATTTTTAGATCCAACACATCCATATCCAAATGTATGCATTTACAGAATAATAATACTTATCTGGTAAAGCTCAAAGTTACATTTTAATTGCTTGGCTTTAGCATTTCACTAAACTATATCCAGAAATTGTTCGAATCTTTGGAAACTGGGTAGTGGAATGCATTCTCATCATGAAGCACCCCACAAAATTTATGAAGTCTTTTTAACTCTTTGTCATATGGAGAGAGATATGCATATAGGTGGATCATTACCTAATTTTGATTCTTTTTGGGGGGCGCTAATGGACTTTTCGCAAAAAAAAAAAACACATTGGTAAGTTTTTCTTAAAATTTTACTATCTATTTTTGCTGAACTTGGTTAACAAAATTTTCTGGTAATGTCTAAAATAGTATGAAGATAAATTGAAAACACTTGTTGAACTAGAATATATAAAGTTTAAATAACGATGCGTGGGTGTGCTATTCATTTCGATTGACAGTTCAAATTTAAGTAAAAACTGTGAAAATTGAATCAACTTTCTTCCATATGACTAATTCTAATATTGGTAATGAGAACATAAATTAAGAATTTAGCAGGTAAATAGCATCAACATAAATATCTGTCATCTCTAGATCTCCATTACGAATGTTGTACGACGCCATGTAAGACACATGGCAACAACTAAACTAGTCCAATCAATGTTTTTCCTCCCTGTTCCAACCGACCAAGCATGCGACAGAGCGACCGACAGAACGACAATCTGAGTGAGTGAGTGAGTTTTGTCAACATTGAAAACGCCGCCGCCACCGTCGCCATGGTCTTAACGCCCAAACGCATCCGTTCCAAGACAAGTCAGCTTTGGGACCAAAAGATCTGAGATCTCGTTTTGGTTACATTTGGGCAACCTTCGCTTTTCTATCTATCTCGTCGCCACGTAATTCATTCATTACGTTTTCGCTTTGCGATTTATGTTCGAGTAGATGCCGCCTGCCTAAGATTCGAGACCCTGCCAAGTCGACCCGATGTCTTATGTGTGTGTGGTGTGTGGGTACACATAGACCCTGGGCCCGGGCTACCAATTTGGTTTCACGTACTGAGCCAGATAAATAATAATTATGCTGAATCGGTTCCATACGAAACGAGTGCACAAGTTATGCCTGGTTTTATATGTTGTTGCCTTTTTATACTTATATACATATTCTTTTTTGTCATACTCGTATCTTGACGTTCATTAGCGTTGTCTTTTCTGTGGGCGCTATACTCCTTCCCCTTTTCTATCCAACTACCCCTCATCCATTTTCATTTCTTGGCACTAAGCGGCGACTTATTGGTCTTTGAATGTGGGTACTTGCACATGGGTTTTATGTGTTGTAATTAATTGCTCTGAGCGGATTTGTAAGACATTATCAGGTTTATGTCTATTATTGGTCATGAGAGACCTAATGAACATCTTAATACTTGAAACGAGAGCTAAAAGTTGCTTATTTCCTTTTTCAAGGTATAGGTAAAATAAGAGTACTCAAAGTAGTGTCATGAAATTTTTATCAACCAGTGCTAGTTTTATAGTTTACCATTTCTAAAACTTCTGTTCTGCAAAATCCAAATGGTGTTTCGATATTTACTTTATACAATTTACTTTATACAAAGTGCAAATTCTATAATCAAAAGTGCCCCAATGCGATATAGCAACTTTTTGCAAATTAAACAAATTTCTAGAGCCTAATACAAACTTGAAAAATTTTAAATAAACTTATTGAATTGTACACAAATTTGTAGAATTTTTGTGGAACTATTCCAAGTAGTTATTGAAAGGTTCTATAAAAAGGGAATAGCTGTGTTTCAATGTGCAAAAAATAAATAGGTTATGTCAGAGCACATATGTACATAACTTGGAATTTACTATAATATATTTTCAAATGTGCCACTGCCGTTTTGAATAGTGAATAATGAAGAGTTTTTAAACCTTTTTTCCGGCCCAACCATGCATTACTGTGAAACAGTATCTGGCAACCTCTGCCCATGACTACTAACTCTAGAATAGTGGCAACGACGGATATAAGGACGAGTGGCAACGATGAGTTAGATGAAAGTATTTTAGCTCCAAGAGACGCGAGATTTTAGTAACGACGATGTTCCAAATTTAATAAATATCAAGTTGTGTCTTAAAGATTCTTAGTCTAATTACACTTATTCACAAATATTCAAAAAAAACTTTTATAAATAAACATTCTTCTGTGGTGTAGTTTTTGCATTACTAACAAAAAATCATGAATGTTCCTTATAGCGAAACCCTTGTAGAATATTTCTTTTCAAATTTTACAATGCAGTATTGATGCAAAATAAAAAACTATAATTTTACAATCGTTGGATATGAAAAACTGGTTTAAAATGCGACTATTTGTAATTATCTATAGAATGTTAGTAGCTAAGAGGTGAATTTTCGATGAATATTTACAGATTTTTTATTTATTAAAATTTTAAAAATTAAAAAAAATTGTGCCTTACCTAAAAAAATGTTCTTATGTTCTTAATTAATCTTAGAAAATTATTTTTATTTTCGTTAATTGAAGTGCTCTTTATTTCTTACAACGTTCTAAGCACTGAAAACACTTTTAAGTTATTTTTAGTTTTTAAGTCAAGTCACTCCCACATTTAAACAACTTGCTCAAGGTCTTCTTACTGCATTAAAATATTTAAAACATTAGACATGCCATTGACACTTCCAAGCCTACCTTCCTACCCATATCAGTCTGTTAGCCCACACTCTCTCACTCTTTCTCAGCAACATTTGGTTTAATTGAATTATGTACTATGAAACTGACACAAAGCCAAAACTAAAATAATTCCATCAACGGGAACATCTATGCAAATAGAAGTAACTTAAAAATTTGCCACGCCCTTAAGAAAGAAAGATAGAGAGGGGAAATGTTGCCTCAAGTCGTTGACTGTTTTAGGACTACCGACTGTCAGAAGTTGACAAACGTTTTGACTTGACTTTGGGTGGGTTTGCATTTGGGGTGGTGTGATGTGATGTGGTGTGGGCTTTTTCTAACCTACCTTCACAGTCGCCATGCAAGATGGGTATATCGCCACGCTCACTGTCCGTTGGAACCTCCTGTTGCCTCTGATCGACACCTTCACGGGCCAGAGTAGGTTCATTATACCAATTGCTGCGAACATCGCGTTTCTTGTTCTTCTCTGAAAATGTGAAAAAAAAGGCAAAAGATACCAAATTGGGTGGGTTGTTAGCACAGCCCACTGGCAATTCTCCTCACATCTCATCTATCACTTACCACGTTCGGTGATCTTGTTTCGCAATAAGCGTCTATTTCCGCGCCGATGTAAACCCTTTTGGCAATTGGCTCTCTGTAAAGAATGTTCCATATCGGCATCGAAATGAAGGGGATACTTGCGTTCACGGAACTAAAAAAAGGAAACAGTTCTAACTCAATGAATTCCTCTTTCATTTGTACTTTGACTTACCAATTTTATTACGGGATCATCCATTTGTGTATATAACTTGGCCAAATTCATATCTATATCATGATGCGTACTAGCCTTACAATCAACGTACAAAGTAATACGATTCTTTGAAAATTGCAGAGCTAATGATCGTATGGTACTCGTCTCATTGATATTGGGTATTTCAAAATTACGTGATTCGGTTGCACCATTGGCACTTATATCGAGTGTTACCCGTTGCTCCTTGCGATCCAGGAAAAATGACATTTTATGTTTTAGCATGGGAAAATCGATCATAAATAGTGCCTCAATTGATATATGTAACTTCCGACGAGGTCTAATTTAAGAATTTAAGCATGAACTCTAATAAATTTTCAATATATTATTAATTAAAATATATACCTTATATGTCGGGTGGATATAACCACATCACCTTTTCGTATATATTGCTCCAATTCAGCAGAGGCAACTGCAAATAAAAAAGAAAACAATGAATAATCATAAGAAAATCCATATCCAGATCTTTCGACTTCTGCTATAATTTACTTTATTTATATATT
Organism: Drosophila austrosaltans; assembly: GCA_035045865.1. Taxonomy (NCBI): domain Eukaryota; kingdom Metazoa; phylum Arthropoda; class Insecta; order Diptera; family Drosophilidae; genus Drosophila; species Drosophila austrosaltans. Next base: position 917,922 of record JAWNOQ010000200.1, read on the forward strand.
TATTGGTAAAGATCATTCGCAGATCTAGATACAATCGATTGGCTTTTCTCATATATAATAGAATAAATTTATTCAGATTTAATTTTCTATATTCTTCGTTTTTCAACTTTTCAGTCGCATTTCTGGCCAATCTATAAATTAACTTCCTGATTCAAGATAAGCAGCTACAAAAATATTTGCTCTCCCTCAAGGCAAAGTATAACTTCCGTTCTTCAAACTGATAACCAAAAAGAATATCGATTACAAAATCAATATATGTACATACATATATGCTTCAATGTTTGTCATTTTTTGACCATAAACCGAGATTATTTCCAAACACTTTGCTCTATTTATCCACAAACATTGGCAATCACATTTCGCGCCTGTACCGGAGATAAAGAGAAAAAGCGAGTCGGACTGAGTGAAAAGATTACACCACATAAATACAAAAGTATATACATTTTTTTTATGGAACATGCAACACAATGTTTATTTTGGTCTGCATGCCATGCCCCCTAATCTAGCGGCATGTTAACCCAAAAAAAAAAAGGAAAAAAAATCTTGAGTATTTGGTTAATCCAAATAAGAATTTATCAAATTGTTGTATTTCACGCATTTGTGCAGTTATTTGTCTTTTTCACATTTGACAGTCGAATGGTGAGGCTAGATGACCTTCACGATGTTGCAAAAGTCTCAGCCGGCTCTCTATTTTCCCTCCCCTCCCTCTCTGTCTCTCTCTCTCTCCCTGTTGTATTGTGATCGGGCAACGCCAACGATCCATCTACGGTCAGGGGAGGTCGCCAACTGAGTGCATAAAACTAAAAAAAAAAAAATTGAATACTAACCAACTGACAGTTGAGCTGACTGTTTCCAATACAAAAATGGGAATTTACATAAATCGCAATGTATTTTTTTTTTCTCTTTTTTGTTTTTGGTTTAAATATTTACATTCGATCTCGAACTTTGCATGTTTGCCCATAAAGAAAAACAAAATCAACAACATGTACTTAAATATTAAAGGTGCAAGAATGTTCAGTAATGGTATGGAAATGGTTATGGTATGGTAGGTGGGTACTCTACCTGGATCCAATGATAATGATGCAATCTCGACGAATGTCAGCGCCAATGCGGTCAGACCGATTAGCAGCACGCGCGTCCAATTCATCGTCGGACTTTTCTTTTATGCTGATGAAAATGGGGGAAAAAATCTGCTCTTCTCTTTGCTTTTCTGCGCCGTCCGCTGTAATATAAATATAAAAAAGAAAAAAAAAAAACGTAAAAATCAACAAACAAAAAAAAAGCACACCTTATAGTCAGTCGGTTATTTATTTATGTTTAAAAATAAAAAATCAGGAAAATGAAGATGCCGGAAGGTAACTTTAACGATCCGAAGTTTATATACACTTGAAATCTAGATAAATTATCAAGAATTAAGAAACATTATATGATTAAATTATCAGATCTCCCCGAGTCGATTGACCTTCTTTGTGATTTGAAAAAGTTTAAGACAATATTAGATATGCCAAGAATTAGTGTTATATTATAAAGAGATAGTTTAGATAAATCTTAGATACTTTCTTTTGTACGTTCCAAACATCTCATACAATTTTTAATACCCTGTTATAGGGAATAATCAACACATAAAATGTATTTGTAGGATCGCATAAAAATGATAAATAAAATTTGAAATGGAATTGTTATAACGAGTAAAGAATTAAGAACACAAATGCTTAAAATTCTTGACATTTCTTTCCCGGAAGTATTCGATCGAGTATCACCTATACACACAAACACACACAGAGACAAGCGATAATTCTATATATATACCTTCATCTGATTTGGCCATCTGTGGGCGTCATTCGATGTAATAAAGCATTTTCGAGCTTAAGCTTTTTATTTTTCTTTGGTTTTGAATTGCCTAAGATTTATGTTTGATTTTTGCAATCATTCTTTTTTAGTTAAAATAAATGTTTATTTGTTGGAATTTGCTTTCTCAGGTGTTTAGTTTTTGGAACGGAAGTTGTAGGAATAATAATAAAAAAAAGTGGAAATTTTCTCTTTTTCATCTTGCTTCGATAAAAACGAACAGTGTTATATGAGATAAGGCAGAGCTTTTAAATGCCGAATACCATTTGTATATATATCTAGTGTAAATATAATCCCAGATAATCCCTGTCAAATGGCAAATAAAAAAACCTTAAGAAACTTTAAAAAGCTCTCAGACAAGAACTATTACAACTTTTACTGCACACTCAGAGTCAAGTCATAAGACCTTCTTCTTACTACATCGGGTAATTGCGATTACCATAAATGGCTCATGTTCTTTGTGACTCAGTGACATTGTAGCCTGACTCTGCTGATGGCAACAGCAACAACTCCAGCTCTATACCCAATGAGAACGAAACAACCTAACTGCCACTATAAATCCATAACTGTCACTCAACATTTTGGACCAGTATTGGCAGTATCGTTGTCTAGTCGGTCGGTCGCTAGTGTCGTGTAAGGCTATAACAACATTGCAGCAGCAGCAGCAGCGGCAGCATCTTCTCGTCAACCGTTACCACATTCCTGGGACACCTCCTTAGAAGCGAAGCCACAGCATGATGATCATGTTCTTAATGATGATCATCAAGTTGTGTTTATTTAACCATGAAATTGTTAGACTTTGGATTTGTTTGTTGTTTAGTTTATAACACACACTGAATGACGGTTTTGTGGCCTATTCGAGTGCCCGACGGAGGCCTAAATGCTTAATTGCAATCGGCTGGAGTTTTGGGATGTTGTCTTATTTAGTTTTTACGATAGCCACTTGCTTAATGCCAATCAGTGCATACTTAGTTCCGTCTTATTTTATATTCATTGATCGTTAAATTTTGTTTATTAGTTTAAATTTATTAGCTACGTAGTCTGATCAAAAGGATCACAGAATTAGGAGAGCTCTAAAAACAAATGCCATCAATTGACAGTAGCCCCGCCGCAATGGCATTAGCCGCAAGTTGAGAAACAAGTTAATTTATTATGACGAAGACGAAGAGTGTGGATGCAAATGGGGAATATGGGATTTGAAGATAAGCGGTTGACTGGTTTCATAGCCAAGATTGATGGTTGTTTTGCCACATAAGTGAACGAAATAGAAGTGAGATCAATTTTCGCCATTTGTGTCACATGATAAATTTTTATTATTATTAACTTAATTTTTTAAACCAAAAAAATATATTGTCATATAAAATTAAAGAAAATAAATTCAGAGTAGACAAGGGCTAAAATTAATTTCTTTAATGTCTATCTTTTACCTAAGAAGAAAATGAAGTAGATTCTTGAAATAAATAGTTTGAGCTTGTAAAATCTAAACTCTCAAAAATATTTTTTTAAATTGGAAGAAGGGAAACTAGTTTATAGGGCTAGGAAGCTAGCCCTTTCTCTTAAGTTTCAGCTTTTTACAAAGATCTTTGAGAATAAAAAGTCATTTTATCATTAAAGACATCACTTAATAAGATATAGAATTTTATATTAATCAGCTTATATGTTTCAATCAAGATCAATTACTTTGATTTTAATTCAAACTGAATGAAGCAGCCATGAGACCTTTGAAATGATTCCCTAGAACTTAACCCAAACTCATTGAAATGTATCTAAGACAGTTAATCCTTGGCTACTGTTAACAGATTCCCAATAGCAAGAACAGTTCCCACAAAATGTCAGTCTTAAGTAATCAAAATAATAATCCCCAGGGAAAGGCAAGGAACACATAATCCTCATATACCTCGGCAATTTATTAAACACTTTTTAATGCCATTGCTTAGGTACAGATCATGCCTTCGTACATATTCGCCTATATATTTATATATACATCCATCTGTCCAGCACCCACGCAGCCGAACAACTTAAGTCCAAAATAATATATAGATATGTCTTGGATAGATGTCACTGCGTCGCCATGGAGACGGCAAATGACAGCAAAGTCGACGACAACGACGACGACGCCACATCAAGTTAAAGTTAATAAAAAGCACAAATCAAAAAACAAAAGCCATCTATATACCACATTGATTGACATTTAATTAAGCAAAAGGCAAATGTACACGGAAGCCGCAAAACGTACAAAACTTGCGACCACAAACCAAACAGAACTACAAAAACAGTCACCCACTATTTACTATTAGACTGAGGTTTCGACTCTCGGACCTTTACCTACTCCCCTAACCATTTGATCTTGGTCGACTGAACAAGTTTTCAAAGCGGGCGGCATTGCTTATTATCATTTAGAGAGCTGAATCCCGCAACCATTTGACAATAGGCGTTGCTTGTTAATCATCAAAAGGAAATTTGATGCTTATCGGAAAAGTCGTTCAATCAGATCGAATGGAAATAGACAAGCACCCTAAAGAGGCCTCAGACTAAAGATTGTGACTGGCGAGGGCATGTCCATGAGTACACCCAGAGATTGCAAAGCAATTTCAAGAAACAGAATAATTAACTAAACTATCTAACTTGTTTCAATGATCTCAAATATATATACATATGAATACTCAAAAAAAAATTGCGAAATTAACAAAAACTAAAAAAAATATTAATATGAGTTGATGTACATATATGACCCATGACTAACTGTTCTGAGTACCAAACAAATTGTCATCTCACTTACACTGTTGTTACTTGATACTTTTCAGCGCTAATTAAATACTATAATTAATTAATTTTTCTTCATTCTCGTTAGTTTTTTGTTTTTATAAATGAAATCTTCCATCACTATTTCAATATTGAGACCTCAAAAGCTACTTTTGGAGCATTTATTTATTATTGTTACTCCGGTTTATATCCCCTCTCTATTGAATAACTTATACACAGTAAAAATATTACTTTATATAAAAAAATTTCTTTAAGTGTAAATATTTGTACCCTACATTATTATTAACATAACTGTTATGAACTTTTAAAAGTGCTAATTTCTTTAGCTCTATTATTAACCCAAATTATATTGTGTAGAGCAATTTATTTTTACTTTCTTCTATTTGATAGGGTAAACTAATAGTTTTCAATGGATTATTTAATCTAAATAAAACTTGTTAATTTGTTTCCCAAATTTTAGAACCATGACTTTTGGTGGTTGGTAAACTCATCTATGGTCTTGCCATTAAAGAGTTCAAAAGGTTCTTCCATTTGATGTAAGAAATCGCCTTATTAAGTATGAATATATTATTTTCAATATTGCCTCCAACAACTGTCTTTGTATTTTGCTCTATTTAAATTTGTTTGTAGAAGGACAGACTCAAGAAATAAAATGTTTGAATATCGTCTTAGTAGTATTACAAGTAAAATTAGACTAACTAAAGTTAAGATTGTAAACATTTTTTAAATTTTACCCCAAAAAAAATTAACCAAATTTGGCCACAAAATTTGAACTACTGTACCATACCCAACCAATATTATTTATTGTGCAATATAACAACCAATAATGAAAATTCAAGGTTATATAAAGTGCATTGTTATCACAGCAGCTTCCAGCTAGAATTCAGAAAACAACTGAATGAAAATATGAAATGAATGAAAGCGAGAAACTACTTTTTCATGACTCATAATCATAATTTCTGGGCCGGCCCTCGGTGTTGGCATTAGAAATTCAAATATTTTGATTGTTCAGCTCGCTTGGCACATGCAAGCAGCGAATCTCAACTTCAGCATCCAACATCCAAAGTCCCCCCAGGGCGTTAAGAAACAGTGCAAAAAAGAAAAAGAAAAAAAAAACACAAAAAACGGTCCGCTCAGCTACTGCAAATGCGCATGCGCGCAGCCTCAGCTGCTGTCCGACTATCGCGTGTGGGCAGGACAAGTTTCGCGATGTCGACGTCTGCGTCGTCGGCAGCGTCAACGCTGTCGCCGCAGGCACCGTGTGCTCGTGTCACTGGAAATCAAATCAACCGCGCTTAAATGCTCAGCCGAAAACTCAGCCGCCGTCGCTGCCTCAGGTTTAGCTTTAGCTTCAGCTTCAGTTTTCGAGTTCGGTGCTGGCAAACCTGCTGTCAGTTGCTGGTTTGACATGGAAAAAACGATGGCGGCGCCTACGCATCCCACAAACGACAAAAAACTTTGTGGTTAGGGGTGGTGTGGGACGGTGAGAAGCGAAGACCCGAACTAAGCCACTTAGGGAAATTCTTCAACGGATTTTCATTTACCTAAAAGAAAAAAACTTTCTTTAGGCTTTTGTTTAATTTTTTCCAGGCATTTTTTTTTTATAATTGAAAAAAGTGAACTGATAAATTGGTTTCATCATAGTAGATCTTATTTTTTATTTTCAGTTTTTTTTTGTTTACGATGCCCCGTTTCCGGCGCAACTGTGGCAACTGAGAAAGTGACAAGCCAAAGTCGAGGTTGACAGGGCACTTGACGTCCTCATTTATTGATTACTGTTTTGGTTTTAAGATTTGGTTTTTCTATTTCTCTTTATTTAAACTTTGTATCAGAAATCTGGTAGTTGACAGTTGAAATGTTGGCCATTCAGGTGTTATACAAAAAAAAAAAAAAAAATGAGACATAAACAAAAGTGTTAACGCTTTACTTTTTTGAGTTTTATTTCATAATATTGAAAGGTCTATCAATTATGGTGCGATTTCTGGTATGGTAATTGCCGCCTGCCGTTTCAATCAAAAAATGATTACAACAAAATTGCATTGAAATATTTTTGAATTGGTTGGAATTTGAACAATGTTGAAAATAATAGATGAACATTCAATGGAAAATTGCTTCCATGGAAAAATGGTTTATTAATTTTAATCGAATGTTTATGTTTATTAACAACTTTCTAATAGTTAATCATCCTTTTTAAAGATCTACATTTGCATAAGCGGAGCAATCAATCTCAGTTTTCTTTTCAATACTTTCTCGGCAATGATTTCAATACGTATTTGAATTTATATTTCAGTTTTGGTTTTTAAACTTTCAAGTAATTTGCTTCTGATGTTGCATTCAGAAACCCTTTTTCGGTTTGGGTTACATTTCGTTTACAGTTCCATTTGTTTTAAGAATAAAGAGAAATTTTCAAATGGTTATAGTTAGGCTGATAAATTATATTTAATTTAATTTATTCTTTAATCTATGTATATTTTAAAGTGTTATCTAGATATCAAATTGTAAACCTAATTGGAACCAACACTCCGAAACAGTTTTCAGAATTTCTCAAAATAATGACCGAAAGTAAATTTCAGAACCTGTACGTAACAAAAAAGGTACTTATTAGATTCAAAATTCTAACATATCATTCACAAAAAATGACTTTTTAACCATCGACAGCAAAAACTAAAAATATAAATTAAGAATTTAATTGCGTAATACGTACAAATCCAATTGCCTTGACATTTTCGCTTTCAAAAAAATATCTCCATTATAAATTCAATTAATTAGCATTGTAATGTTTACTAAAAACTCTTAATGCTTGTATACAAATGCAGCATTAAACAAAAACAAATTGTTCTTAGTTTATTAAAAAAAATAAAAGAATATATTTATTTACACTTTTGAATGGCGATAAATATTATTTGAGAATAAACCAACTGAGAACTTTTGCGGTCAGCTTAAAGATCTTTTAGATAATGTTGTAAATAATAGAATCTACAATATGAATAATATACGATGAATTTCATGAATAAATTTATAAAAAAAATATATATTTAAGTTTCTGCATGAATAAATTGTAAGCAACTTAATATTCCGCAAAATAACAAAATAGGAAGAAACAAATATCATATAAATATAGCCGGCAGCAAAAATATGTCGCAAATCGTATTATTATGCCATAAACTACAATATGGCTGCTATATAATTATATGATTAGGCCAGGTGTTTAACCCAACACACCCCACACACACGCACACCCATACAAACATATGCACACCTTTGAGTGTGTGCCTCCCATTGAAGATTTCTCATTTACATATCTTTGCAGAATAATCAAAATACGATTATTGGATCTAACACTAAGACAGCAAATATTTTGCCTTTACGATTTTGGCTTTTTGTTCGAGATCTAATCAACAGGTTATAAATGATACGATATTTTGGTTTATGTTTGGCGCCGCATTGTCGTATAAGGTGAAACCTGTCAAAACTATTTAGAATGGGTTTTAAGCTGTAATTAAGCCAAAAATCGAAAACCTATTAACTTATTTTGATGAACCATTAAAATGAACTTTTCTTTGCCTTTTGCTCTCATCTTTGTTGAGTCACTTTTGTCAACGCCATTCCAAATAAAAATATAATAAATAGACGACTGAACTTATATTAGCTTAGGTGACGTTTTAATACACTTTCTACAACAACAAGAAATGAAGAAGACTACGATTAAGGCCATCAATCCTGACAGGAAGTAGACTAAAACAAATCTCAAGAACAAAGGATTGTCGATAAAGATGGTATAAAAGTTCTTTCATGAGTTATATATAAGTAAGCAAAGCTTTTCTAATTTAGACATAAAACAGTATATAAGAAATGAATGGAAGTGGAGAACTCTGCAATAATTATATTAAAAGCTAATCCTAAAATTAACTTTATTAAGTAACTAAACTTTTAATCTCTTTAGCTAAGTAACTACTTCCCTGCATTGCAAGCCTCTGCCTAAACCAATGTATACCCTTTCTTTAGGGTATTCGTGAAGAAAACGTCTCATTTGAATTGCAAATTAATGAAATATACTATCGTATATAGTGTCTTTTTTTTAGCTTTGTTGTCCATCAATACAAAGCATTAACAAATTTGTAAAGTCTAATTCAGTTTTCAAACATTTCATTCCAAAATGAGATGAGGTGAGATGACGATGCGCTAATTTGGCTGCAGCAATTTTCCAGTTTTTCAATGTGATTTGCATTTGCATTTGTTTATGAACTCATAACTTTGTGTAGCGAGCGGAAATTCCAGCAAACAAAAAGGCAATATTATTTATGTTTTAATAATGCCAAGAGGCAACTCTATCTCTATATATGGTCGCCAGGGGATCCGTAAGTAATATATTCACAAAAAATTAAAATAAACCGCAAGTCCACGATGAGACATCATCAGGCGGCAGTTATAAATTGTTATGGAAATGTCTTTTTGCCTTTCCAGTGGGCGTCATTTTAATTGAAATGCTTTTGGCTTGCAGAAGCACAAGCCACGAACTAGTCTGTTGAAATCAAATCAAATAAATTACCTTAAAAATACAATATATTTCATTTCTATGAAAGAAAAAAAAAACTAAACTAAAACACAATGCCAAGTATCTAGTATCTTTTGTCTAGTATTTGGATAAACTATGGCAAATAAATTCTACTCCTTTATGCAAACACTATAATCTATCTTTTGCCATAAAAAAAAAAACTCAACCTCAATCTGCATTAAACAAAAGCAACAACAGACATCTTAGAAAAAAAAATATGTGTGGAAAGTCTGGTAATTAATAAATTATGACTTAGAGTTGGTATTTATGGCGCCAATGCTGCGATAAGCGGAGTCCAACAGAAGATCTTCCTGGAGATTAATGCGGAATCTCTCTTTCTCTCTCTCTTTAAGCCTCTGGCTTTGGGTGTGTCTAATTAATATGTATCGATAGTATTTGAAATTACAACAACAATTAGCATGATTTATCATCAGATATGGAAATGGCAGAGAAATAAAAATATTCATAAATTGGTCAATCAATAAGGCTAAGATTACCAAGCCAAATGAGTTGAGACAACGAAATAAGAGAATATGATTAAAGAAATATTAGAGTTTTTTCGTATAATATACAACCGTGTTAAAAACAGTTCAATAAATTTTAAATAGCTAAAATCGTACTTAAATCGTTGTTTACATTTACATTTTATCCATTTGATTCGACTTTCTTACTTTATTATTTAACTGTTGACTGTTGTGAGTTCTATATAAAATTATTTGGAATATTACTTTAAGTTATTTAATATAGTCCACATTAATTATAAAAATAAAAATAACTATTCAAGCTATTACGTACAGTCCATATTAACTATATGAACATAAAAATATGATAGATTGTTAAGGTTATCTTTACTTGGGAAAGTCACATCATTAGCTTACTATAAGCCTTGTTGTTAAGACTTAGGATTGGGCTTAAATGATACCTAAAAGTATTATAACCAAATAATTTGTAGTTTTTAAATATTTAACCTTTTTTCCGAGTACCAATTTTTATACAAATTTATGCTCAAGAGGAATGATATATAGCAATAACTGTAGCTATATTTTCGTGGAACAATTCAATTTGTATTCATTTTATTTTCTTTGGGTTGGATAGGACACACGATTTATATATCTTTCTCATACTAACTTAAGTATTTTTAGTCACTGCAAATCATTTTTGAAGCTGTTTGAATTTTTGTATTTAGATTAAGATAAAAGTAAAGTAAATTTTAGTTTAAAACTTTTTGACCTGACTGAAAATCAAAATTTCAATAAATTGGTTAAAATATTAAAATAAAACTCAATCTAAGCCAATCTCAAATAAAAAGGAAAACCAATTTATAACTTTATTTCTTTGCTACAGATTTTTCTTAAATTTAACTATTTTAAGTCCTTTAATTCTAACAGATCACCATTAATGGTTGTCTTTACTTGGTTTCACAGCTTAAAATCACAAAAAGGTAAACTTTCTTAGCCCTTGACTTTCATGTTCTTTGTTTAAATTTTACTCTGTTTGATATTTATTGCAGTTTTTTTACGTGTATCCCATTTATATGGTATTTTTAAGATACACTTGAGCTCCTGTTATAACCTTCACACTTACCACTTAGTCAAGGACGTCGTTGCACGCCAACGTTGAATTCGTTAAGCCTCAACTCAACTGCAAGTTCAACTCCAGAAGGCACTTTTCGTTAGATCCAAATCAACTACTACTTAGTTTCTAGCAGCTCCTTGAGGCTGTCAACGCGTAATTTAGAAGGGGAACAAACTTGAGTTATTTTTATAGCGTTTCCCACACTTTTGTTATTTGTATGTATGTATATAAATATTTTTTTCTTTTTTTGGAGGAAAGATCAAACAAAATTTCACTATAAGAATCGATAATAGAACGGATGCATAAAATATTTCTGAAAGTTTTTTTTTTATTATTTTTTATTTTAGTTGTTTTGAAAATAAACCCTTTTCAAAACTCACAAACACACGACAAAGATCTTTTCGAATTGATTTTATTAGAATGAACACGCGACGATCGTCTGCGATCCTCCAACGACTGAAACAGCTTGGCGACTGTGACTGACTTTGGGGCTGATCCCAGGCGTTCGTGCTAATAAAAATTAAAACACTTTTATGCTATTAACAACGAAGAAGAAGACGGCGAACGCGACGCGATCTCGTTGTCGTTGTCGAGTCGATCTGGATATGGAAGTGGAAGTGGAAGCCACCACCTTGACAGCGAAATGGAAAATGAAATGGGTAAAATGATGATATTGATCGGAGGACGAAGATGTGTTTTTTTTTTTGGTGCCTGTCAAAAAGTTTAGCTGCGACAATTTAATTCCAATGATGGGCGAGATTATTAAAAGCGGCCATAGATCACACGAATAGCGGGTGCGCGAGATTTTGTTCGATCGATGTAAATATATATGTTTATTTTTTTTTTCCGATAATCGATTTGTCTACCTGAGAGAGAGAGAGAAACACGTACCGTTTGGTTCAACGTGCCAACGCACACTGAAAGGGAACTCAGACGGTGGCCAAGACTGAGCAGAGAAGGCAACAGCAGCAACTTGTTGCTGCAGTCACCGATGTTGTCGTCATTGTTGTTGTTGTTGTCGTTGCCGCTGCCTGATTGCAGTTTGTTTTGTTCTCAGCTGTTGTTGACTTGTTGCTTTTCACTGTTTTGCTGTTGTTGTTTTTGTTGTTGGGAGAAACGCGTTCAGGCCGCGCAGCAGCCGAAGACGGCGGCAGCATCAGCATTTTGTCTTCGTTTGTGTTTCTTTTGACGCGTGAGTAAGCTAAAGACGCCCACGTGCGAAATTTGCGTAAGCTCTTTGAATCTTCAGAGTTGCCAGACTGTTGTAGCAGTTAATGGAAGCTACAATAATCACTTGACAATAAAGATAAGTTGGTAGAATTAATTCGTTTAAAAATTCCGGTTGGGGTTACATTAATATACCAGCTGAAGATCTATTTATCTGTTTATGTAAGTGATTTAAATATTTTGGCGATAGTTGAAAGATTAAAAGGAAGTGAGTAACTAGATGATCTCCTTTAAATCAGTTAAAACAAACTGTAAGTAATTTAAGCAATAACTTGTTAGTGTACATTTTTGCTCTTATTTTATAAAAACACCTTCTGCTTTTTTATTCTAGATGCCTTTGAGATCTTTTGATTGTGTTATTATGTAAAATTTTGGCTACTCAATGAGTTTTCTTACAGTCACGGACATATTTAATCAAATAAAACTATACTTATAAGATTCTTACAATTCACAAGTATAATTTTTAGTTCCTTGATAGTTAACCTATTAAATGTCGAATTTAAAGTCCAAATTCACAAAAATCATATTTTATTCTATTAAGTTTCTCAAGTTTTCTGCATAGAATTAAAGAGATAAAATAAAATTTTTTTGTCCTTTTTTCGTTATTTCATTAATCGAATCTAAGTATACGTAAATTCCTTTATGCTTGTTTTTACGTCTTTAATGAGTTGCCCTAAATTATACATTGTTTTAAGTCATTAACCTGAAATCCAATCCCAGAGACAATGTTGCCCTTCATATGACCATAAACCGAAATTCAAGTGAACCCTTTTAATGTGCTCCTCCATACCATACCCATACCCATCCCATCCCATCAAAGCAAATTTAAAGAGTTCCAGTTGAAGTCGCAGACACTTTTGGATCGTAAATAAACGGCACGCTCTGTAGGCATTAAAAGTGAACCAAAAACAAAAAATACTCGTAAAAACTAGCCCCCAAAATGATATGCACATGGCACCTATTAATGGCTACTTATGCAGTACAAGTGTCATCCCTCCTCCCATACTACCACCCTGCTCGCTTCCTCTTCCCTTCTCCCTTTTTTCTTAAATGACACGAGACTGATGCGTAACACGACAGCCAAGCTAAAAGATAGGTAAAGGCGGGGGAATCTCTCGCCACGACCTGTTCATCATTATGTCGCCGGCATTTTTCACATATATCATGAGTACACACCCCGTAGATGCTATCCACATCATCGCTGCATATTTTGATGCATTTTTTGTATTTCTTTTTTTTTTCATTTTCGGCCACAACAAGACGACCGACCACTTGCTGAAATTTCATTATGTGCGTGATTTATAAATAAGATGAGCGGCTGCAGGCATCATCTCCATTTCCCAGCATCTCATGAACGAACGACCCACGCACTTTTGGAGACGGCGCTACAACATCTTGCACGCTGCTGGTTCGGACTCCACCTCTGCCTATGCCTTTGCCTTTGCCTTTGCCTCTTGTTATTGCAGTTCATTTCGTATTAATCATAAAATTGTATTATTAACATGTTTATTTTGTTCGCTCTTCGAAAGATTCGATTACATGCATTCCTTTTTGTTGTTGTGTATTGATATTGTTTTTGTTGCTGTTGTTGCTACTCTGAACGTGACTTTGTTGTACAGTGTTTGAAACGAAAGTGAGCCACTTTCTAACACCAGAAGCGCGGGGGTATGTACGTATGTATGTAAATCGCTTTGGACAATGAAGTTGAAGTGCATTTTTGTCCACTTTTATGTCTTTGCTTGTTAAATTGGTTGCCCAAAGGCTGGGCAGCTTGTCCATATCATTATTGTCAACAACAGCACCTGGATTGCTAATCATCATGATCATAATGATGTCGACTGATGAAAACCTAGTGTGGGTGTCAGCAACTGGAAAGGAGTAAAGAAAGCTGTGGGAATAAGTTCGTTGAGAAGACATCATGCGAAAAGAGGTCATAAAGCAATTTTTACAGTAATGGAAGAAGTTTCTGCAACAATATTGAACAACTAGCTTTTTTTTTTAGATTCGCACTTATGCATATATGTTTTCAACTTTTATATTGCTTTTATATAGCCTCGGTTGTTTGAGAAGATAGCGATCGATACATTATAGTATTAAGACCAAAAACATAATCTAGTTATATCGTTTCTCCATTATCCTTCTTTTTATTAAAGACTTTGAGTTGTAAAAGGCTACTAAATATACAGTCCTCAGATTTGATGTAAGTCAAGATAATGATTACCTAACGACTTTGCAAATAAAAAGTAAATCTTGATAAAATCCCAAAACGATTTGAATGGTTTTTCATGAATAAAAAGTGAAAGATTAAGGAACTGTGATTGGAATGACTTTCAATAATAATAAATTATTTCTGACTAAAAATTAAACTGTATAAAAACAACTTCTTGTTTTAGGTTTACAAGGACTTTCTTTTTTAATTATCAAACTTGGGTTCGAATTTGATATTTCATGTATAGTTACTTTGAATATTGACATTTGATTATATCTCATTCATGTTTTGATTTTTACAACAACAATATATGTAAATATATTAAATCACAGATTGATACAAGCCAATATCAGTTTAAGAATGTTTTTACTTCTCTTTAGATACCAAATAAAGCTTCCGCTTAAAGTTGTTTTTTTATACCCTTGCAGAGGGTATTATAAAATTGGTCAGATGTTTGTAACGCATAGAAATATACGTTTCCGACCCCATAAAGTATATATATTCTTGATCAGCATCAACAGCCGAGTCGATTGAGACATGTCCGTCTGTCCGTCTGTCTGTTTAGCCAGACGTTTTCGAGCTTAAATTTTAAGCTACATGGTTGAAACATGAAAAGTTAAGTTCCTCAATCGATTGAGCAGGTAAAGTTTAAAAATTAGTCGGATCGGATAATTATCACCGGAGCTATTAACTAAAACGTGGAGGTACCTCGAGTAAAATAAGCAGTTTTCTTTGGCAGCAAAGAAACAAAAACAAATTCCAAGCAATCACACACACACATACATATGCAAAAATTGGTCACCACGCGGTGTGTGAGAGAGACAGAAACATTTGCGTTGTGTTGCTGCACAGAACGAAATTTAAAGAGTGAGATGCCATGCGTTTGCTATATGTACATATATGTATGTCGAACTAGCTTAAGTGAGTTAAGTGAGGATGGTGACGTAGTACGTAAAGATCGGTAGCACGATGGTTCGGTGTTTGGTAGATTCGAATCTCGGTGAATTCGGGAAAATTTTTTGTTGAGTTTTCTCTTCAATTACTTTAAAAATTTTGTTTTTAAATTAAATAGTAAAACAATGAAGCTGCAAGGGTATACAAACTTCGGCAGAGCCGAAGTTAGCTTCTTTGATATTTTTTTATTAAAAAACAAAATATTTATATACACTTTATTTATTACCAATGCCTTAGGTTTAATGTATAAATCAATTTAATATTTAATATATCATTCTAAACGATACTGGGAATCCATCAGTATTTGCATGTTTATAGCAATCAATATTTAAAACTGGTTTTTCTTTGATAAACTTGATATGGGCATATTATATTGTTGTCTAATCGATTGCACGTTGAAGCTAAGATTCAAGTTTTTGGTCTTCCCATAGAATTTCACCTGACCCTTTGTGTTTTGGCCATTGTTAAGCCTAGCTCTCGATGCCGTTTCAAATAGATTGTTAAATATTAATTCAAATCTATAAAGCAATATTAAACAAACAGAAATAGGAAACAAGTTTTTCGCTCCATTCTCAAAGTTACAATGTTTAATAAATATTTAAAAAACACGACCATATAATTAGCGTCAAAGGGCTTGGGCCATAAACCAAATGATTAACGTCGACTTAACAAATCTAATGTTCCCCCTATACAAATAAAGACCCATCCATTGGAGTGGAGTCAGTCGGTCGGCATCTATTAATTACACAAATTAAATTCTTTTTCGATTTGTTGCTATTTTCTACAATTTTACATTTTATTTTTGGTTTCGTTTTTGGTTTTTATGAATAAATTAATTTAAATTAAGCAATAAGCAAACTAACTAGAGTATCTAAATAGTACACAATATTACGTCTTAAGCGTATTTTATGATAGCATATTGAAAACATTCCATTCAAAATGGGCCAGATCAAAATACATACATACATATATCTCAAATCGTCTCTTGATCTTGGTCTTTATTTTTTTTTTTGTTTTACAAATAAATTTTCTAACCCAAAACTGGCCAGCAAATTAGATGCCTTTTGTTCCAAGCCGCTTTATTTGTTTTTTTTTTCTGTTTCATTTTTCCTCAGTTAGATAAACGGTAGCTCGGAGATCTTAATTGATCAGTTTGCGCGTCTTTGTTGCTATTGTTGCCTATGATTTATCCACTTTGGTCAGTTCCATGGAGTCGCCGCCACAACTGAAATTACATCCATGTGTTACATACTTGGTTTGTTTATCTGGGATGAGTTGACATAAAATGATATAGTGGGTGATGATCCGAATGACCTTATGCAAGCTCACACATTAACCTAATTAAGTGTGCATTAAGCGAAAGATATCGACTCAAGCTCAAGGTCAAAAAGTGTTTAAAATGAAAATAAAAGTTGCATCCAAAAAGATTTTATCTACAAAAAAACTTTTTAATTTAAAGTGCATCTTGAAAATCCTTCAACTTTAACCAACTTTAATTGATAAGAAACAGTTTCGTTTTATTGAACACTGGAAAACCAAAAGGTTTAGGGAATAACCTAAGCTTAAAATTTCAGAATCCTTTTCTTTAATAAGTTTTAATTAATAATATAGGAAAATGGTAAGTTTCACTTAAACTTGAGTAGATTGAAAATTGGAAAATATTTAGCATCTATGAAACTATAAATCCGTTACCAGTTTTCTGACTTGAACTGATAGGCCCTTTAGAATTGTGTTTAATCTATGATACTGACTTTAGTCTGACTCTGTTTGGATTATTATCATATATGTATATATATATTTACTAGATAAACCAGTTTCATAATGCATCTGACTAGCTAGACAGTATCAGTACAACAAATATTCAATACATTTGCTGCCAAGTGAGATTCTTCCGTCGTAGCTTTATATTAATTCCGAAGCTTTGCTCAGATTTATATGGGATATTATTATCCCATACACGACATATCTAAGTTAATACCAATCAATTGGATAGTGCCTTCTTGTTTAGATAAAGTAATATAGTAATAATATCCTGTTTTACTGACTTAAAATACCGATTCATTCATATAGTTACTTAAAAATAGAGTGAAAAAGTTCCCAAGTTTGTTTTGTAAACCTTTTTTTCTCCCAGGGCCACATTCAGAACTTCCTGAGGCTCTGTTAGTTAGATAAAAACTTCTTTATCTGTTTAAGCTTTTAAGAAAATTGAAAGTCTAAGACTCGATAGTTAAAAAAGCTTTAAACTTAATATTGATAAAAATTTTACACTTCCATTTACCTAACCTTTTCTCTTCTTAAGATTGAAGTAAACCCAAACCAGTTTAATCTATCTCTACTCACAAATATGAATGGATCCTTGGAAAAAAACTCAATTAATTCATGTATTTTTTTGGAATGTACAGCCACTTGGCTACTCAAAACAGGAAAATGCCCATCAAAGTGTAGTGTCATTTAAGTAACCATTTACTTAACACCTGTTTATGTCTCTCTTTCTTTCTGCCTTAATTAGCAATTCGAAATCCTAAACCACAAATTCACTTTCCACGCTTGAAAACCACATATTGAAGGAATTCTTGTAACCCATCTAAGTTGGCCAAAAAGTGTGCCCATAAAATTTAGAAATTTATGCCGACAACTGTGCGAAAACCGAAATGAAAAGTGAAGTTGATGATGGCCAGAGTCATAAAATAAACGAAAGAAACAAAAATAGAGGGAACCAACATTACTTCAGGTAGATGATGGGCGACTTGGGCTTCTCAATCTTCTCCGCCGCATGGTACTTGATGGTGACAACACTGACATTGGAATCATCATTAGCATCGTCATCGTACGCACTGGCAAGGGGAGCTGTGGCCCCATCGACTTTTGTTGGATGCTGCAAGTGTGGAGAATCACCAGCAGCGCCATTTGCATTACTATTTGACTTAAGGCGCACCACACGAGCTAACTTTGTTGTGGCCGCCACTGCAGCGGCCATGACATTGCCATGACCATTGGGTAATGCACTGTTGACGGGCTTCTGCAGCAGCTGATTGGATGAGTCCAAACGATTTGAGAGCGATGTATGGCGATTATTCACCGACTGTAAACATGGGAATTGGAAGTAACAGTTGGTTTTAACTTTACATAATTTACATTTAGATTTCTCTTACCACATTGTTGTTGTTATTCATTCTACCACGTATGTTATATAACCCATAGACCAATGGATTCATGCACGAATTTGTTGAAGCAAATATATATAGAGCTTTGCGTACCAATGAATTCACCTGATTCACTGACGATTTATCCCATGAATACCACATGCATATGGTATAGTATGGTGTCCAACAGATAATGAATACAATAACAATTGAGATGGTCATCTTCAAGGTACGCTTCTTTGCCCTACTCAAGACATCATCGTTGGAGCGTCGAAAACGTTCTGCTACCACATCCTTGAGGACACGCTTGCTCTTTCTATAGATCTCCAAATAGATGGCGCCATAGCAGTAAATGAAAACGATCAGGGGAAAGGCATACATGGCACACATTGTGGCTATCTGATATAGCCAGTTGTCAAAGTCACTAACAAACGAATGAAAGGTGACACACTGAAAGTAGCCTTTAACAGTGGGATGCTCCTCCAGGTGGAAGAGAAAGGCCTGTAAAATAATATTAGCACAGTTTCTCAAACATCACTCGTCTAGTTGTTTTTCTTTTTTAGTTCACCTGCGGGATACTGCATATAACAGAGCCCAACCAGGCACAGGCCAGCATTATGCGTCCGCGATTATAGGAACGCTGCAGCGGCTTTAGGATGGCATAATATCTGAGATAAAATAAGAAAAGGAAAAAACAGAAACTTTAGCAAAAAGTATAGAGACAAACGTCAGCATCGATTGACACTTTTAGTTCCCCTTATCTGGGTATCGATTTGGTCCATTAGCGACAGTCAGTAAAGTCACAGACAAGTCAAGATACAGTGGATCGAAAAGCAAAAAGAGAAAACTAATAAAAAAGCCAAAACTTTTGAAAAGCAATAAATTTAATTGAAATTTAAATAAATTATCATTTAGAATATAACTTTTTCATAGCAAAGAGTCAAAATTCAACTGCCGAATTTTATAATTAAAATATATCTTTCTAAAACTCAAATATAATTCAAGATGATTTACTATTCCACTGTAATTTTACCGTAAAGTATACAACATCTCTGTCGAAGCGATCTACAAAGGCTGTGGGACTCAACTCACCTGTCTAGCGATATGCACACCATTACAAAGCTGGACAAGTACAGACCGAATACACGAAAGAAACTCATGAGACGGCACATTAGATCCGTTGAGCGCCATTGGACTGTCCAGGCCCACGCAATCTCTAGCGGCATCAAAAGAAACGTCACCATTAGATCGGCAATGGCCAAATGCATTAGCATGATATCGATGCGTAAGGGACATCGCAGTCGCCGTTTCGTTAGTAGATACAGCACTGTTGTGTTGCCAATTGTTGAGATCACAAAGAGTATGCTAAGTCAAAGAAAGAGAAAAAAAAAAGGCAAAAGGAAAGTTTACACCAGCGATTAGACAACTGCAAATTAAAGAGGTTTTTGTTTTCTCTACTATGCATGTGATGTACGTGGGAGAGTTGTACTAGAATGTGTGGGAGTTTTATATTACGAAAATCGGTCAATAGAAAGATTCTAAGAAAAGACCTAAACACACACAGAAAAGGTGTGTGTATGTATGTGTTTCAACTATTATGATTTATATTATTTATACATACTTAATCGAATTATTTATAAATAAAGATGTAATCATTTGAGGTGTTTTTCAATAGTATGTATAAGTGTTGTAGATTAGAAGGATGAATACTAACTAACTATATATACTATTTGAACTTGATTATTATTTTTTGACCTATAACGCATTAATACTTAGTCACTAAGTCAATTGAAACAAAAACAATAAAACAATAAGTTAATCAATTTTATCGATTATAACTTAACTTAAAAAACGAATAATAAAACATTAAATAATACAGACACTAAAAGAAAATCTAACTAAGAAGAATCTTCACTTCACTGTTATTAAGAAAAAATGAAGTTTTTTAGTAGTTAACTCATAAATAATTAGAATTGGAAAACACTTAATAGATCTTTTTTAAAACATTATACTAAATAGGTTTGGTTACATACTCTAAAAATACTCTTATGTATTAAAATAAAAGAAAAAATCACCCTCAGCTGACTAAATAAAAAACACTTTCTACGCCTTCTTCAGTTTACTTTAATCAGTATCATCAATCTCTCTCTTTCTCTCTATATTTTGCCTGACCCTTTCTGAACCTCACTTTCAAACTATAGTCGTACAAATTCCAATTGTACAGGGGGAAAAAAAAGAAGAAAAAATTATAACAAAATTTTTCAGACATGGTCTGTCAGAGAACACTGAACACGAAATGATTTATACTTATTTATAACAAACACCTACACATTGTGGCTGATAAGTTTAGTAAAAACGCCGAAGCCGCGTCCCAAGCTTATCAGCCCGATTCGATGAGCATGCCAAAGTACAAGCAAAGCTATACAGAATGCAGGGAAAATATCGATGTGATGCCAATGTGTGTGGGTGGTGCTAGGAGGAAGTTAGTTCACGTGATGGGTTCTTAGGTTATCGCTCTCAATTCACACTTACCTATACACTGTAATGGAAAGACGATGGCCATCATTGAAGATCATATCCTTGGACAAATGCATTGTCCCATTAGTTTTATTTACATTGGACCAATCCTTAAGTATACGATGATCATATATCTCTTCATTAACCTCACCCGACTGGGCCATTGTTTCATTACAAATGATAATGTTGGCGGCTTTTAGATCTTCTTTCTTTTCGAACTTTTGTTTTATTGTTTAGGTCTGCAGTTAATAGATTTAATGTTAAAACATGTTAATTTGCTTTTCACTAAAAATAAAACACTATGACATAAATTTGAAAATATTCACAATTAAAACTCAATCCTAATATTTTATGGAATCAAAAAAAATAAAATGTTTTTTTTCGATAAGGTCACAACACACAGGGAAATCAAATTAATTGCTATTTTAACTTTTTTATTTTTTTACTTTGAGAAAATTTTATTAAGTTTACTTTACGAAAAATTATTGTTTCCTTGCAATACAAAAAAGGAAGCAATAGTACAATAATTTGTTTATAATAGCTTTTATTATATTCCAATATATCTATATATAGCTGATTCTTATTGTATAAAAAACTGAAACAGTATTAGAGTTTTCGGTTTTAGAAAAGAAAATTTCTAGTCGCACTATTAACACTCTTTAATATCTTCTCAATTATAACTCTTGTTATTGATTTTCAAAATATTGCCCTTGATCAACTTCTTTTGTAGAAATCTATTCCAAATTTTAAGTGTAGTAAATTAATTTCTTAATTTTGGGCCGTTTTCTATAAGTATATATAAAACTTTTAACTTCACGAAAACCTCAATTGAAACAATCAAAAAAAATTTCATTATTATTTCAGTTTTATAATTGATATTTGATTCCCACTTAACTAATTAATTAAAGCCATAGAAAACAATCCTACTCTGATGATATCCTATATATAAAAGTTAAAGTAACTAATATTTGTTCAACATGTCGTATGAGTAATATTAAACCAATTTTTTGCTAGTTTGTTTTAGATGAAAAAATTGCTCAAACTATCATATTCTAAGGAAAATCAGCTGTATTTTTATATATATGTATTCAGTGTACATATATCAGTGTTATTTACTTTTTGTAAAGATTCATGGAATTCTCCGATGACCAAGCCAAAAAGAATGATCACCAACTTGTGTGGGGTCAGTGCAGAAACTACCCATAAATATTTAGACAAAAGCAAAAAACTAAAATATACAATACAAAAGCACACAAACAACAATTTATCTGACGCAAATTATTGTTCTATATATATGTATGTAGTTTATTTGTTAAGGGCAGGGACAGAGGGTGGGTAAGGCTGTCAATTAAATCGATTGGAATTGAAATCGTATACCTCATTTGAAACGATTATTTCAGAGTAATATTGTTTTGCTTATTGATTGACAGCTGCATGTTATAATTAACCAATTAACAATTGTTTGTATTTTTGCTTAATTAGTTATTAAATTTTATTAAA
This sequence comes from Drosophila austrosaltans, assembly GCA_035045865.1. NCBI lineage: Eukaryota > Metazoa > Arthropoda > Insecta > Diptera > Drosophilidae > Drosophila > Drosophila austrosaltans. The sequence goes on from JAWNOQ010000200.1 coordinate 940,213, forward strand.
TGTTACTTCATTTTGCTGTCAAAGAATCCTTTTCACTTCCTTAATTGGTTGTCACATTTTCTTTTTTTTTTTTGTTTGTCACTTGGTAAAAGTTCAAAAACATTTTAATTATTGTGTCGATTTTGTTGTTTAATTTGTTTGTTGCATTTCGGTTTAATATTTATGTTAATATTTTTGAATAGCTTTGACCTTGAACTAATTGGTTTATTTTGTTGATAATAATAAAAATTCCACTTATGTTGGGCGACTTTCATTGTACAAATACGAATCAGTAGGTAGCATATATACAGATAGAGAGAATGTTGATTCTCATTAATCTGTTAATCGATTTGCGCTCAATCAAACAACAACAGCAACAACAACAACCGTAATAAACAGCTCACTCAATTAAATTAATAATCTTTCCAGCTCTCTTTGACACTCTTTCTCTCTTATAGTTTTACTCTCTATCTCTCTCGGTCGTCTAATCCTTGAGCATGCTCCATACTCATTGAAAATTACAATAATAGTTTAAGGTATAATTTGTTTAATTACACACAAACAGCGTTTGTTGCCTTTTGAACTTTTGCATTTTTTATTGTCTATAAAGACAAATAAACAGAGTACAAAGAATGAAATATATTTCTACCAAATGTGACTCCGATTTTTGAATACGCTATATGAATTGTTACGATATATTAAATTAGTTGATAATACTGCCTTAAAGACATGGCCTAGGGGTTAATTTTGACTGATAACTACTTTAGTAACCATCTTTAATATTTTCAGCTTTATTTTTGTATATTTAATAGTTCTCGGACTTTATTAAACTTGCTGACATTTGAGAGGAAAGAAGCAAAATTAGCATTTAATAGAGTATTTAATAGAGATTTGGAAAAAATTAAAACAAATTTATAATTTAAGTATGAGTATGACTCAGAGGACTTGTAATTGCAAATTTAACATAAACAAATAATACTCGACTTATATTAATATATAGGTATATATAATATAATTTTATTGGGTAGCCTTCGATATTGTGTAAAAAAGAACAACAAATCTAAATGACTATTACATTATCATGCTAATGATCTTTGATTGGGTATGGTTTTTGGGTAAGATCGGTGATCTCCTTCAAACAGATAAGAAAAAAACTATACGATTGCTAAATAATTTTACTTTTTCTATATACATTGAAATAAGTCCTTGCCAGTAGAAGAAGATTAAGATTAACTTTGAGGAGAATTCTAACCAAAATTCTATGATGGAAAAACAAAAATAATATTTGCTGTTTTTTCTAGCTTGTGTTTTGTTTCATTATAAGAAAAAGATACATATTTTGAAATATATTCCCTATTAAAACTATCAATGAATTTGGCAGTTTTTATTTTTGATGGATCCTTCATATTCTCAGCAGTTCCTTATTTCGATTCTTAGAAGGGTCAAACCTTCTGCTAACAATGGCCTTTGGTTAATCTTAAATCAATTACTCAACAAAGTCATTTATATTCCACTAGATTCTTCCAGTTAAGAACAGTAAAATATCATTGAATCTGTGTATATATGTTTGTATGTAAGTGTCATTTTGTAGGCGTTCGTAATCGAGATGATTACGCGAAATTTAAGCGTACGTGATGTAGAATCTCTTTTGCCTTTTTCTTTTTTCTTTTTTTTTTTTTTGCTTTCCGCTTGCTACTTATTCTTTTCGCTTCTTTGTATTTCCGTTTTGTTTTTCGTTTTCTAAACACGCGCAAATGCCGTGTACGGTTATGTATACACACACACATACATATATGTATATATACAACATATATAAACAGATTTTAATATGATGAAAACTCAGATAATATTTTGCACGTTGGATTCGCACCTCACAACACTTAATCAATGACGATCAATTCACAGACACTCTTCTCCTTATTGTTATCGATAAGGTGATCATTTAAACTCTTAACGGTAAACTTGCAATGCGATTTTCACCGTATATGTCCGGCGTCCAGGAACTAACTGAATTGATCACACGGCTGCTATGAACACTGATGCTGCCGCTGATGTTTCACCGTGAAATCGAAATCTCAACAACAACTGATAATCTAATGAAATAAGCAAAATGAAAAAGAAAAGATGCGACACGGCCGCGCATGTAGTTGGCTGCTGCCGCTGCTGCGGCTGTGGCTGCGGCTGCGATAACGATAACACTTAAAGGCGACCCCAATTTTTGTCTATGTATGCGTGTGCGGGGCCCGCCCGCATAAAAACCAACAAAAAAATGTATTTTTTATCAATGAGAGTGTGTCTCAAATTCATCTCAAAGTTCAAACGCTGTCTGTCTATGGCTCCTGGATCGCCAAAACATTTAAAACAATTTCTCCCTTATCAGCAGTTTGACAAAATAGCAAAAATAATAATATAAGCACGCTCAATTAAAATTACTTATTATGCTTATCTCTGTGTAGTACGACCAGTGTGAGGCGGCACGTCTTGACTTTGCCTCTGTTTTGATGGGAAACTTATTTGTATATAATTTTTCGGTTCCAATCACTGCGCAATTTTGTATCCTTGTGAACTCTTAGAGCGCTCGTTCGCTTCTGTTGTCCTTTGCCGTTCAAGGTTAACAATATAACCTCGCTATTTGCCAACTGAACCTTTTCATTAAATATAATGAACGGCGTCAAAAGGATTTCAGATTTCAATTTCAAGTTCATGGCGCCCGCTATTGTATGCTACACTATGGTGTGTGTGAGTGTCAATGAGTGTTTAACGCTATCAAGATGCACCTGTGCTTTGTTGACTATAATGAGCGAACATGCGACAATGGTGGGCAATTGTTTTCAGTTCGCAAAACGAAATATAATATGCAGCTTAAAGTGTTTAAAGGCAAATTGATAGAACCAAAAAAGCAATATATTTATGGATTAGCCCTAAAAGTAGACTTTTGTTTTAATTATAGTAGAGAGACCAAAAGGAAAAAGAGGAAAAATATGGTCAACAACAGGGCAAAAAAGAGGTAATGAGGTAAAGCGAATGACTTTCGATTCTGACACTTGATTTAAAAATATCCCAAAAGTGGGACAAAAATGAACGCAATACTTTATTTTTAATATACAACTAAAATAATAATGGAGATTACTTTAAAAATGTAAAACAAAATTATTATTTTTTCCCTTTAGAACCAGAAGTACAACATGCGAATTCAAAATGGCTTAGAAATTCTGACAAAAGCAGTGAGTAGAAAATACCAAATAATGGAAGTCCAAAAATATTCTTATGCTAAACTAGCCCTGACCAGAGAGCAGTAAACCGAAATCGATGGTTTCGGTTGCTCCCTCTCTCTCTCTCTCTCTCTCTCTCTCTCTCCGGCCGCCTGTTTTGATTTAACAATGACCTCCTCCTTCAGAAAAAAAATATTTTCTTTTAATTTAGAAGCAATTCGGCGGTGCTAAAGATGAAATTTTACCCGCTCAGCCTATCCCTACCTTTGGACCCTCTGCTTCGAATGCAAATGAAGATCCCCTGCAATCAATTACCTAAATTCCAAAAAATTATTCAATAAATCCTTATAGAATTCTTTGAGTTCGTTGGAAATTCAATGACGTAAAATACATATCTAGAGGTACTAAAAAAAATTTGGTTCAAAATCCTTAGGATAGCGGTAGAAGTGATCATTTCCTGTTTCATCAGGATAATGACCCAAAGTACACTTAGTGGAAAAGTCCACATCTGGCTTATTTGTAACTGCCCTGCTGTGGTTAAACTTCTGAAATCAACACTGGATCTAATAGATCTAAAATTTGTGGGCGATATTGGACAATAACATCCAAAAATCGGCCAAAATCCACCAAAAAACGGGTTAAAAGCAGCCCATCTCGAGGAGTGGTCTAAAATCAGTCCGGAAACCACCAAAATGTTGCTTATTTTGGTGCCAAACAGCCTAAAACCTGTCTTAGATACAAATGGAAGACACACAAAACATTAAATTTCAAACAAATACGGTTTATATCAAGATATAAACGTTTTAGGTAGGCTTGTTTAAATAACTATTACATTGAAATGTCGATTATTTCAAGTTTTTGCTCTTTTTTATGTGAAAAAAAAAACTTGAATTTGCAAAAAAATAATTACTTTGGTAAATGTTCCAAGCCAATATTTTAGAGTAATGAGATTCAAATTTCCTTATTTTTTAATTCCGGAAACAATCTTTAACTGAATCATGTTAATTAACAGCTGTCTAGTTCGAGTCTGTTAACTTACATCAGCTATCGGTTAACCGTGAAATTACTCAACACTGTACTAACACGTGCGGTTGTTGTTGTTGTGGTGTTTTATTGTTTTTACTGCATTTATTTCTAAAGTTTTAGTTTAATGAAAAATAATTAAATATGCTGCGTAAAAACAAGAAACAGCCTCAGACGGTAGCTGAAAAGGTCAGCCAACTGTTGGCTCATCCCAACGACAGCGACAGCGAAGAGGAATCTGATGTTGACACTTCTGCAAGATTGGCCGATTTTGAACCGGAGGAATATGATTTGCCAGATGCAAGGAGTACGGAGTTCCGAAAACGGAACGTTAAATTGCTTTCAGAACAAAGCGATAGATATAAGGGAAAGATCAGTAGTCGCATGGAGATGGAGGATGATGAGCTATCTTATGAAGAGAGCGACAGCGATGAGGAAGAGGCTCTGGAGGCTTTTAATCAAAAGATAAAAAGCACAAAAAAAGATGTTGAGGAAAGTGAAAACTCAGAAGACGACGAAAATAGTGAAAATGAGGACGAAGACGAAGAGGAAGAAGGGGACGAGGATGAAGATGAGGAGAAAAGTGGAGATGAGGAAAGTAGAAACGAAGAAGAGGATTCAGATGAGGATGAAGATCAAGCTGACTCTATTAATCCCTCTGATATAATATCAAAGACCAATCATCAAGCTGAAATCCAAAAAGGTCTTTGTGTCCAAAACCAATTACGCATCTGGGAGCGACTCCTAGAGCTGCGCATCAATACCCAAAAGTTTACCAGCAAAGCAAACCAGTTGCCATCACCCGAAACTCTTAAAGCTTTTAGTTCTTCTCCTGACCATCAAGAGGAACTACAGGCAGTCTTGGTGGAAGCCAAGGAACGTTCGTCAAAGTTGCTACAGCAACTTCTGGCACTTCAATCAGCTCTGACCCAACAAAACTCGGAACATCGCCAAGCAGTCAAGCGTAAATCATTGCCTGATGATTCGGAATTACCAATTAAACGATTCTCTAGCATTCTTCAAGACAATTTTCAACAATCCTTGAACTATCGCAATGAAGTCTTGCTTAAGTGGGACGATCGCACCAAGCTTTTAACACCAGGTGCTGGTTTAAAACGAAAATCCCTGCAAGATGATTATGACATTATTAAGAAAATCAACAGTGCTTTGGCCAATCGTCAAACTTTGGTGGAAAAGTCACAAATACTAAAAAACAACAATCAGGTGGAAAAGCAGGACGAGCAAAATGAACCGGAGCGTCATCCTCATATCTATGATGACAGTGATTTCTATCATCAGCAACTACGCGAGCTTATTGAATACAAGGCCAGCTCTTCATCCAATATGAGTGAAATCACCAAGCAGTTTGTAGAGTTGCAAAAGTTACGTCAGAAAATGAAGAAAAAAGTGGACACCAGAGCCAGCAAGGGTCGAAAGCTAAGGTAAGTTAAATGAAGCATTGATAATATCTAATCCAGGTTTATAACTCCATCATTATTTTTTTTTAATATTCACAGATATGTGGTGCATAATAAACTAATTAATTTTATGGCTCCCAATGAAGCTAGCGATTGGACTGAAAGTTCTAAAACGGAGCTATACAAGTCGTTGTTTGTTTAGAAAATCCATATAAATATTAAGATTATTATAATAAATTTTGCAAAATTTTCAAGAAGTTAAATGAAAAACTTATTTTAATTAGTGGAACACCTCTGTGTCTGTCTGATTAGGTACTTTTAAGTTTCTGATACATGTTTAGGGATATCTACTAGCAAAAAAATGGGATACTTGTAATATGTTTAAAATTTCCATCATATCAAGTCTCATTGTGTTACTAAAACAGAAATTCTATCTATTCTATATTCGTTCTTTAAAAACTGAAATATTTTTAGTTATGTATATTGTTTATATATCGTAATTGTATTACTGATAGTTTCATTCATATACTTAATACTCCGATTGTCTCTCAATTAAACAACTAAATGGATAGAACCTTTTCGTTTTTCAATTATACAGTAGCCCAATTTAACCTGAATTAAAAATGTCTTTTTGTTGAGGCAATAAACATAGTTTTTATGTATTGGTGAGTCAAGACATGCCTGTTAAACAGAACAGTTCAGGTTTGATAGTTATAGAAGAGAATTCAACATTTTCGGGACTTCAATTAATTTTTTATGAAGGTAATCGCCGAATGTAGTTCGATTTGAGTTTGAATAGTTTCGGTCTTGGATTGCAAAATGCCGAACCTGAAAACGTGTCATACAACAACATGTATTAGTTGAGTAATTTAAGAATTGATGCTGAATCCTTCAATGTTTTATATTCAAATAATATTTTCCTCGGATAAGCTATTTTTATCCTTAAATACAATTTCCTTCTTATTGCTCCCCAAGTTGGTAAAATTATTTTCTCTTATGAAGACAAAATACTTTATCCCATTACAACTATTTGAAGTTGATATTCGACCAAAGTAATCATTTTAAGTTTAATTTGTATTTATTTTTCATATATTTATGTATTTATTTTCAGTTTTCTTCACGTATTAACTGCTAAATTTGTATGTTCAACATTTCATTTTATTTGTTCATTTTATTTTGTTCTTTTGCTTTTATTTAACTGGGTTAATTATGCAATAACGCAACGGTCAAATGCATAACAATATGGCTAGAATATAATCGCAAATGTTCGGTGTTTATACTGTGTCTATATCTTTACCGTTTCGTGTTTTCAAACTGCATGTGGGTGTGTATGTGTGTTTTTGAGTGAGTGGGGAAAATTGGGGAAATTGTTTTGTATATTATTAATTAATTATTTATATTATTTTGCTGGCTTTTTCAAGTTCTTCATTTCATACATATAATATATGCATATTTATTCATATATATATATAATTTGTTAATACATTAAACTAGTTTTCCATTGTTGCACATACTTGACTTGGTATTTATTTACTTTGCTAGGTTTTCTTTTTGTTTGTTTGTTTTTTCTCATTTATAAAATTAATTTTTTTATTTTACGTGAATTTTTAATTATCTTTTCTTTTAGTATGTTTCGTCGTCTAAGTCATTGTTAGTTTATATGTTTCATATATTTATATATATATATATGTATATTTAATGCTAGTAAATTAGTGTTTAATTGCAATAAATAGGGAAGAGAATGTGTTAGGGGTTTGATTTTGCAGTTCGTTGACAAAAGTCAACAATCAATTTCAAACCGTACAAAAAAACCAACACAGAATTTAAATTACAATATAATTAATATAATAAATTAATACAGACATTCAAGTTTCTTAGAAAATACCGAAAAAGTTGTCATATAAAAAATTTCGAGCACATTTACATTATCAATTTTTGTTTTTCTCTTTTTTTTTTTTTCTTTGGAAATAATTTGATGATGGAGTATTTCATTGTCAAGCTCTCATTTAAAAATTAATTAACAATCAGCAGAAAGTGTATATTTGTATGTATGTATATAAAGATGAATATATCTATTAGAGCACATAATATCAATTGATTTATACGTTTGTAATATAATAAAATGTAAAATATTGCACTTTCAAATGCGCACGAGAATATCAATATTTATTTTCGTTTTTGGTTCTACTTAAACCAAATGATAAAATAATAATGTAAGTTAACTAAAAAAAAAATACTTTATAATGCAAATGGACAGACAATTTTGAATATACAAATTTAAGTGAAATACTGGGTAATATTTTTGGTTTTGTTCGAAAATAGAAATACCGAAAGATATAGTGATAATACAAATAACAAAAAATTGGACAATAGTGGAAGATACGGCAAAATCGAAGAATTCACTTTAAAATTTAAATAATTTCATAAATGCTTTTTCAGAATTTGAAACACAAATTTCTCACTTCTTTGGAATTTAAATACAATTTTCAAAAATTCATTGTTTTTAAGTCGTTAAATTGTTCAAAAATATAGTATAAAGAATAAAGTAGTGGTTTAATTTAAGGAAATACGAATAATTAAGTGAAATTATAGAAAGATATTGAATTAATATTAAAGACTTGTCGAGTTCACAGGAAGATAACACAATGCAATGACAATGACAGCGAAATAGCGCGGAAAAACTACAATATGAGGGCTTTATAAAATACAATTTGGAAAAATTCGCAAATTTAAGGAAATAATTCACTAAACTGTATAAAAACTATCAAATTCTTCGATTTTTGGATTCCGTTGTCTAACTTTCTTACAATTATAAATCTATTATGGGTGTGTGTGATTGTGTGTTTTGAGTGAGTCGATTTTCCTTTCATGTTTTTCCTTTAGTTTTTTTTTGTCGTTTACAATCTACCAATACAAAGATTACAAAATGCTGACTATTATTTTCTTTGCCTTTTGTTTTGCTCTGTTCACTTCTCTTTTCATTCTCGCTCTCATTGATTTTGCCGCTTCTCTAATTGTTAATGGAATTTTTTAGCAACAAGGGCAGCCCAGTTTTTGTTTTTGATTTGGAAACAAGTATTGTGGCAGTTTTAGCCCCTCCAGCAGCCACCGTTTCTCCTGATGACGCCCCCTCATTGCGGGCGATGTTAGCGGTGGCGTTCGTGGCGATGGCCGAGCTGCGTCTATTGGGTGCCACTTGACGTTGATGCAGCTCTTGAAGCAGAGCCGAATGCTTGTCCAGGGCTTTTAGCTGGGCTGTATTCTGTTGCTCATAGAGCGATGACTGTAGTTGGGTGTGAATTGAAGTGACATTGGAGAGGGTGCTCTCGGCCTCCGCTGTTAGAAAATTGCTTAAATAACGTTTACTAGTTGTTGTAGTTGTTGTGGTTCCTGATGTTGACGATGATAATGATGATGCTGTCGTTGTAGTGGTTGCCATTGTATTGTGTTCCTGCCCTGAAACCTAAGAATCAAGCAAGAAGCCTCGTTATAGTTGAAATATCGAAATGATTATACTTTTATCTACACCTTTCTTTTAGCCCCCATCTCTGGGTCTCAAGTGCATTTTCCTGGATGTATAACATTTTCCATATCCTTTTGAACTGCATACAACTCAGACAATTGCTTGGCGAAAATCACATTCAATTCGCTGAGTTTAGCCAGCTGCAAATAAATAAAATCAAATTGTAATCTAAAACTTATTCTAGTGGCATGGATGCGATGGTAAAGAATAGTTAATGCCAAGCAGAATAGAACAATGATCTAAATTTAGATCACTTACAGTTTGATCATTGCACTTTTCACGTAAACTAATGTTGGCCGTTTTAAGCTCTATTTCCTGTTGCAACAGCTCTGTCTGCAATTGTTCCGTGCGGGCTTTAAGGGCGGCCACTTCACGACGTAATTCATCCTCTGTGGGTCCGCCACCGCCGCCTCCTGCTCCAGCTGCGGCTCCACCACCGCCAACCCGTAATAATTCCATGTCTCGCTTTAGACGTATATTCTCTTCCTTGTATGTATGTAGTTGACGCTTCCATTCATCCACATTGGCAGTAGATTCCTAAAAAAAAAAAAGAAAATGGAATTGGATATTATATATATGCACATACATATATATATTTGTTAGGATAAGCTCACCTGCAAAGCGCTAGTCAAGCGTATATTATTATTTTTCAAGGTGGCCAGCTCAATTTCCCATTTCTTGGCATTGGCACAGCTGCATTTAAAGAAATAAATATAGTATATAGGTTGTTATCCCAAATTGAATGTTTATCATGTTTTTGTGGATTAATTAGGCCAGTAATCGTATTGGCCATCTAAAAACATTCAGTTTTAATATTTTTACAACAAAGGCCATAATGAACTTTATATAACAAACTAAGAAAAACTGTTTGTTCTAACTATTTATCAACTAAAATTATAATTCTACATAAAAAAAATTCTTGGGTAAATTAGCCCGACAGCTTTACAACAATTGTAAGAGTTTTCTTTCTGTAATTCCATTAGTAAGTAAAATAAATGGGCAAAATTACAACTAATTTGCTTGATTGGAAATATTTATGAAATATGTATATATAAAAGCATTATATCAGAAATTCTTGAGAATTGGCTGAAACATTTTGAATATCAAATCTAAAACATATGGTAAACGTAGAATAGATTGCGCGACATATTTTTCTTCTAACATTCTTTCTTATCAGATACTAATTCCTCTAGTTTAAGATAAAGCAGTAGATAAACATTTTTTAGTTTTATCGATTAAGTGGCTTGCAAAAATTTCGAGATAATATACATAGTTTTTAAATATTTATCTTGACGGACGGACAAATATTTGTGGAATTTCATGAGACAAACAACAAAATAAAGCATAAAGATAAGGCATATCTAAACATTATTAAGCACTTACCTTTGTGCTAATGCCATTTTGAGACGTTCATTTTCATATTTTAATTGTTGTTCGGCTGTGGCACCAGCGCCGGGACCCGTGTGCATGCCCACAATGCTACCGCCCGAGGAAATGGTGATGCCACCACCGCTTGTTACATTTGCTCCCGATGAGGGCTGTGGTGAAGGAGTGGCCGAACTTATATCCTGTTTGCCATCAACTGTATTTAGTAGCTTATGCGAAGGACTATCCGGATTAGCATTTTGTGTATTGGTATTACTCATATTCGGTGGCTCCACAGTATGAGGATCGATGACGGTATTATCATTCTGCATGCCAACAGCACGACCAGAAATGGGGGAAGTATTGGCCGATGTTGTCGGAGTGACAGCATTAGAGCCATTTGCAGATTTCATTGCATTTTTGGTTGCCTCTTTAACCTCTTGGAACTTTTCCACAAACTAAAAGATATGACGAAAGATTTCATGAAAAAACAGACAGGAAAAGAAATATAAAAATCAATGTTATTTACCTTGGTTAGTTCCGCCTCGGAGGCAAAGCCTAAGCCATATACCGTGTTCGCTCGTACATCGCTCCATTGACCAAATTTCTGGGAGGTTTGTGTGAATGTCATATTTGGTGTTATTGTGGAATTTATCACCGCCTTAGTGCCCTCCACTGAGATAATTCTATAGAGATTTCGGGAACTGTCGTAAAAGAAACTGACATTGACGGCCTTCATGCTGGCCGTAATCCAGGTACGTTTAGTCTTCGGATCAATGTGGAAAACATGAGCCTGGCATGTGAAAATTGGTTGTTCGCTGGCGGTAGAGAGACAAATGGGAGCATCAAGTTAGAAAGGAAAATTAATTATGGGTGTTAATTAAAAATTCCACTTTAATGCATCTTTAATATTTAATTTTTATCTTTTACCAAGGCGCTGGCATGTCTATGTCTCTGTCTTCGTATTCTCCTAATGCTGCTGCTGGTACTGCTACTGCTGTTTCCGCTAGTTGTTGTTATCGCTAAATTGCATTATGTGCTTAAACGTTTTTTTGTAGCCTTCGTTTTGCTTAGCCTTTTTTTTCGTTTCCAATTGGCCAGCCTACACTTCCATGTACACATGTACATTCATACATACATACACACACATACACATGACATTTGTATAGAGCCCCAAGACCGACAACAACACTACGAGAGCAGAGCAGCGCAGCGCAGTTTGGCAGCGACGCCCCCATCTCAATTGCAAAAAAAAAAAAAAACACTCTGTGGCATCCTGCTTTTATTCGCTTATGCTTACCCCATTTTTATGTCCTGTGTGTCCCTTATAGTTACAATGAGTCTTTACTTTTGTTTTGCTGTATATGTAATTTTTTTTTTCTTATTTTCGGCAATTTAAAAAACAAAACGCCTAGTCCTAGTGTTGTTCAACCGAGTTAAGCTGCAAAAGTTGCGTCAGAAAGTGAGAAAAAAAGATACGAAAGTTTATTATTATTATACCGAAATATCTTCTCATGAGGGTAGTAATTTAGGCACGTTTACTCTCAAAATTTTAAATAATAAAATTAATTATATTCATCTTTAAATATGCACGCACGAATTCGCCGACCGTCTTTAAATTCGCTTAGATCTAGAGCTGGAAAAAACATCGATGGTACTATCGATATATCGATGGTTTTGAATTTTTGTGAAACATCGGTGTTTGGCCAGCACTATCGATGTTTTTTCTTTCTTTTACAAGTGTTCGAGAGAAAAGCATGTAAGTAAGAATTTTCTGTTTTGCATTTTGCAATTTTATTTATTTTCAATCCAAAGTTCTGACATAATTGTCTTGCGACAGCATTTGGAGAATCCAAATGCATCTGAGGGGTGCAATCCACTGGAATATTGAAAGGTAAGAAATTGGATTTTACAAATTGACAGTTATATTATCTTCTTCTTTACAAAATTTCTTTAGGGTTGTTCATCGGACACAGAAATTAAAAAAAAAAAAAAATGGACAAAAAATTCTGTGTGCCTGCGTCGTCCTGCGAATCAGAACTATTATTCAGCAAGGCAGGCCAAATAACATCGGATAGACGTTTGAAATCTAGTGTTGTAAACAAACTTTTGTTTTTAAACAAAAATCTCAAAATGAACTCTAATCCTTGTTTTTTTTTTTTGTTTTTGAATGACAATAATTAAAAAAAAGTAAAAGCTTTAAAAGAACGTATTACTTTTAATTTTAATTAGTTATAAAAAAAAGTTACCAAATGAATGAATTGTTATTTTGTACTAAATCGAAGTTTATAACTAAAATATAAACCCAAATCTTGCTTACTCGCTTTGTTTCTATTTAGTATCTATATATTGCTATATCTCTTTATTCCAGCGTTGCATATGAACGAAGAATTTAAAAACATTGAGATTAATGAATGATTTTAAAAATACCGCGCAAACATCGAGACATCGATGTTTCATCGATGTTTGACATTAAAAACATCGAAAACATCGATGGTTGCAAACATCGATGTTTTTCCAGCTCTACTTAGATCTGCTAAGTTTCTGTCAGTGTTGCCAGAATTTGAGCGTCAAAATAATCCAGATTTGGAAAAAAGTAAACTAGAATATGCTAAAATTTGAAAAATATAAGCCAAAAAATAAGCTAAACAGCACATAATGGGGAATTTAAAATGTTATAAAGAAATTATGGTCGTCCATATTATCGTATTTCAGTGTTTCAAAGTTGTCAACGTTTGTGTTACAGTAAATATAAAATTGCTAGTATACATATGTACATACATTACGAGCAGTTAAATATTTCAAAAACAAATAGTATACTTAATATTAAAAATAGCTGAAAAACACAAAGGAAAAATAAGCTGAAAAAAACTAGTTATTAAAACAATATAAAACAATGCTTCAACTGTTTCAAGAGCTCTATTATGAAATTACTACTGCACTCCCAAATAAACATCTCATTAACCTTGTCCATTTGTGCAGTTTTGATCTGTTTTTCGAACTTGAGCCAAGACACAGATCTCTTGACATGTTTTTTAAAATCTTCTTCACATGTTTTTTAAAATCTTCTTTTAAAATGTTTATGTTTTTTTCTTCAGGAATTATTTTGATTTGTAAAGCTAGAATTCCCGCTACCCGCTGTTTTCAAATTTTTTCCCGTAATTCTTAATAAAAGAAGTCAGATCTGACTTGAAAATAGCTAAAATGGTAGCACTGGTTAGGTAAATTCGCAAGAGTTCATATAGGGATGGAAATGTGTTCGATATTGAATCAGTGCTGAGGCCGCAAAAGAAGAATTACTATCGATACCAGTACTCGCAAAAGATACCGGTAAATTTAACAGTGCTCGCAATCGATGCTGTCAAAAAAATGGCGATCAAACCGTTACGGTTGGGAGTTGCAAGCACTTTTAAAAAAATGGCAACGAAAATAGATGCAGATTTCTTAAACTGCAGTTCTAACTGCATAATTCCCACGGACTAATTGTTTTGGAAACGACTATGCAGGCGAATCTAAATTACCGGCATGTTTCAAATAAATACTCATCCACATTTACGTGTTGGGAACGCTTACTTCCGGCCGTTACAAACATTGCTTCGTATAAAATGGACTTTTTAGCAAAAACGTATAAAACTATACGAAAAGCTTTACGATACGCCTATTTATACCAATAACTTTCAAGTTCAAACATTAGTGATGGTGTTTGGGTATCTATTTTATTGTTAATAAAAAAGTATTTTTTTATAAAACAAAACTTTAAAACTTTTAAAAACTTCAATTAACGTATTCGGCTTTCCATCGTTCCATTTCATGTACATTCTGTTTTGGCGCTCTCTCTAATGTTAATTTAAGTACATCATTTGCGAGTACTGTTAAATTAACAGCATATTTTTAGAGCACTGTTATTTTAACAGCATCATTCGCGAGTAGAGTAAAAAAAAATTATTGGGACGTTAATTTTGCTGCCATAATTTGGCAATATTTAATTATAATTATCACATATGCAAAGACTGGACATCAACAAAAGTTGTATTGTTGCCGCTGCTTCAGTAGCTGCTGCCCTGCCGCCGTGCGATCGATCGGGGTACGTTAATTTTTGTCCCATTCAACCGTAGTGTTGGCGAGGGGCAAAGGAGGTAGAGTTTTTCTCGGTATTTTTTTTCGCATAAAAGCCGTTCCCAAAAAAAAAATTGAAGAGTTCAAATGGCCAGAAAACACTATAAATGAGCATATGTCGTCCAGATTGTGTGTATTTGAGTGCATTTTAAGGAATAGTTACTGCAGAATTGAGTAAGCAAAGCAAATATGCCAGAGTTATGCGAAATAGAAAAAATATGCTGAACATGTGTGTTTGTGTGTGTATGCTGTGCATGTGCCTGCGTGTGAGTGCTTTAGGTGCGAATGTATGCGTACATGTGTGTGTGTGTGTTGGTGTAGAAAACTTGTTATCAATGCGGCGCCTATGATAAAATGTCTCATTAGACATGTTTCCCGAATGGATTGCTTAACCCGTGCGTAGGCTTAATGCTTAACCCCCTATTGCATGTGGGCATTAACAGTTAATCAAAGTGTGGGACTAAAATATTTATTGGTAGTCGCTTTTAACCCAAGTAGGTGCTTTTAATTTGCACCTAAATTATTGCCTTCTTCCTTTAGGAACTGACCGCCGGCTGCAGCAGCATTAAAAAAGGCCAAAGTGAAATCGGTATACAAAATAATAGTTTCGATTTTACAGAATTCTAATTCGATTCTAATTGCTTAATCATTTTACGGTAGTAATTGTGATTATGACCTTAACAAGGCCATGGTTAAATTGGAATTACTGATATCATATTTGTCAATGCCATATGTGTAGATTTTGTTTTTAAGATAAGACAAATGGAGCACTATTCAAATAAGGACATTTTTAATTGACCAATTATATAAAGCCGCAATCTCCTTGTCGTTTTGCCTTTGCTCTTGCAGTTGTGCATGCCTGTGTGTGTTGTTGTGGCGTGCTCTGGCGGCCCCAACTAAATAATGTGGAACATGATGTGCGACGTAATGCCCACAATTTCGGAAGACAGCATATCGCAGCGTTCCTCACAGTTCAGCGGCGAAGATGCTAACTTTGAGCAGCTTATGGTCTCCATGCTCGATGAGCGGGACAAGCTTATGGATAGCTTGCGTGAGGCCCAAGAGCGTCTCGGTGAGACTGAGGTCAAATTGCATGATGTGGAAAAGGAGCGTGACAGTTTGCAACGGCAAATCAATGCGAATCTTCCACAGGTATTAAAATAACGATAAATATTTAAATATATATATTATTAATGGGAGTTTTTTCTTTCTCCAGGAATTTGCCACTTTGACCAAGGAGTTGACTCAGGCCCGCGAAACTTTGTTGGAACGTGACGAGGAAATTGGCGAACTAAAAGCAGAACGCAATAATACCAGAGTAAGAAATCGAGAAAATCAAAGAAAATGAGATTCTCTTTAAGGCATTGTGATCACTAAGCAAAAAGATAGATTCCTGGGCTAAGACAAGTTTGTCGGCAAACAACAAACAGTTTACTTTTATAGAACCGTAAACCATAATTATTACAGTATTACATTCATATATGGTAGATCTTTTTATAGTCTTTGGGTGATACCTTTTGGTATACATACGTATCATAAAAATCTTTAATAAATCTTTTTCTTATCTTTTTTTGACATGTTACAGCTTCTCTTAGAACATCTAGAATGCTTGGTATCGCGACATGAGCGCTCCCTGCGCATGACTGTAGTCAAGAGGCAAGCTGCAGCCCAAAGTGGAGTCTCCAGTGAGGTGGAGGTGCTAAAGGCTCTGAAATCTCTGTTCGAGCATCACAAAGCATTAGATGAAAAAGTGCGAGAACGCCTGCGTTTGTCCATCGAAAAGAATAATGTGTTGGAAGAAGAGCTGACCACCACTAAAGACGAGCTAACACAATATAAGACGGGTGCATTGCAGCGTGGTGATGGAGTTGGTGGAAGCGGAACTGGAACAGGGAGTGGCGTGGTATCTGGCGTAGGAGTGGGCAATGAGAATGGGCTCAAAGAAAAGGTGTGTACAATTTTATTGAACTTTTCCCTAGATGCAATCAAGCGTATTAACCCCACAATTCTGTTATTTTACAGCTGGCCGGAGGAGCTGGAGGCGTAAATGGTGATGCCAATGAGCTAAATGATTATGCGGCCAAAACACATGAATTACAAACCATCATTGAGAAGCAGGTGAGGATGCAGGGGTGGCCAGGCGGCAACATATGTTTGCCATGTGTGCTATAATACATTTCATTCCTCTCTTTTTGCATGTAATTTCGCAGACATCGGAACTTTCTCAGTGGCAGCGTCGTGTATCCGATTTAAACAACAAAATCAGTGAACTAGAGGAAAATATGTCACGTGTTCAGAAAGATAACTGCAAGGCCCAAGACCAATGCTCAAAATTGCAACGTGATCTTCGTGAGAATGTGGCTCAGAAAGAGGATCAGGTGAGCTGCGCTTGAATTATTTTTTATAAATATTAAACTTAATTTTAACTCTCTATTTTTCAATCTTCAGGAGGAACGCATTGCCACGCTAGAAAAGAGATATCTGAATGCTCAGCGTGAATCCACTTCATTGCATGATCTTAATGAGAAACTGGAGCAAGAGTTGAGGCATAAAGAGGCACAACTAAAGGTGAGTTATATAGATCAATCATAATCAATTTGGGCTATGGCTAAAATGGTTTATATAACGACATGAGCGAAATGGTTTTCAGTCATTTTCATACATCAAGCGGTTCAAATGTTTCTCAACTTTTCCTTTTCTTATATCTGCTTAAACATTCAAACATATTAAAAGTGGATCCGAACAATCATTTTAAACGCAATTTTGCCTAGTTTGATTGAAATCCCAATTTGTTCTTTTAAAAGTAGTATACGTGAAATTGCTAAATTATGGTGATAAAAACGATAAAACCCATTGATATCTAAATTATTTAGCATCAGTTTCCATTAGAAATCGATCCCTAAAGGTCTGTACAATCACAAAGGGCGTAAATATAATATTTGTAGATAATGGAAATGATTCAGTCTAGTGTATTTCAACGTACTTTAGATAAAATGTTTTGCTCATTGCTTTATATATACCATTAATATTGCTCATTAAGTAAGTTTTCCCTCTACCAAAAAGTGACTAATAATTCCATTTCCCCTTGCAACAAATAATATTAATTATAAACGAAAACCCTCAAACAAACTCGTTGCTCAAACCCTACCACAAAAACCAAAATCAGCTGCATGAAGAGAAAATCAGCGCCATTGAAGAGAAATTGGAACTCTCCGAACAGAAATTGGCTCAGCATGCCAAGCTTCAGCCGGATATGGAAGAGCAATTGAAGGCGCGCATGGAGGCATTGACTAAGGTAGGAAACAAGGTATGCACTCGAAATCCAACTAAAAATATGCGCGCCTTGCCAGGTTCCATATATTTTATATATTACTATATATATGTATATGTAAAAAACTATATAAATTTTTTAATTAATTTTCCCTTTATTTCTACAACAAACACAACAAGAAAACACCCAGACCAAGCACAACAATAAATGTCTATATCTGTCTTGCACCACTTCACCAACTACTAATCAATCCATTATCAAGAATCAGACATTTTACCTCACCCACTTTCTTAGTTTTTTCTTCGATTTTTGGTTTCGAGCTTTCATTACTAACTTTTGCATGTACACGAGAATTTGAAGAATATTTTTAATTGCAAAAACCAATTCTCCCTCTCTATCCATATCTCTCTGTCTTGGGTAAAAAGGCTCAAGAACGACATGGCTCAGCTGAGGATCGTATACGGGGATTGGAGAACAATCTGGATGAAAAGACCGCTGAGGTTGTGAGACTAAATCAACGTCTTAAAATGAATGAGGAACATAATTTGCGCTTATCCTCGACTGTGGACAAATTGCTATCCGAGTCCAACGAGCGCTTACAGGTCCATTTGAAGGAGCGTATGCATGCCCTCGATGAAAAGAATGCTCTGACGCATGAATTGGAGAAAGCACGTAAGGTGGCTGAGGAACTGCATCATGAGAAGAGTGAAATTATGAAGGAATTGTCAAAGACCAGGCTGGAGATTGAGAATTTCAAGCGGCAGCTGTTGCAGCAAGAGATCGCCTATAATATCCAGCAGACAGAGGCACTGACCCGAAGTCTCTCGCCGAGCAGCGTGGTCGATCCTAGTGGTGGAGCCTTCACGAGGAGCGCGTCGCATGCCAGCTTTGAAACGCACTCTCTGCGAAGGCAAAGCAAACAATCGAGACTGTCTGAGGAGAATGCACTGGCTCGCTCAATTACCGAGCAGGAATGGGAGAAACTTCAACAGGCGGCGCATGCCCAGCAGCAGGCATATGAGCTGGTCGCGGCCAGTGCAGCCGCTGGTGATATTGATGATAGCGATGCTTTATATGCGGCAGCCACAGCGGATATGATGTCGCCTTCGGGTCATACAGATGCCCAGACTTTGGCCATGATGTTGCAGGAGCAATTGGATGCCATTAACAACGAGATACGCTTAATTCAAGAGGAGAAGCAATCGACTGAGGCCAGGGCCGAGGAGCTAGAATCCAGAGTGGGCAGTTTAGAGCACGTAAATCTCTTGGCACGAGGGCGTTCCATGGACAGACAAAGTCCGCCCATGAGTGGCAGGAGTACCCCTAATAGTCCGCAAAGAGATTTTATGCAAAAGTATCATACGGTAAGTTCATTAGTCTTTATTATCTAGGAAAGAGGATTAAACCATATTTATTCTTTCTGATTTAGCTCAACTTGCCCGTGCTATCCAGTGATGCCTCACGTGAGGAACTACATGGTGGCATGTCCACCACAGGCGATTCAAGTTCAGGAGGAGCTGCTTCTCCTTTAACTGCTCGGTCTATGCGCCTAGAGCGTGTGGCTCAGGCATTGGCACACAGTCAAGAGGAGCTGCGTAGACGCTCCATAGGATTAGCACCAAATAATCCGGTGGCCCCGAATCATACGGGTTCCCATATTCCCCTAAGCAGTCATAATTATGGCTTGTCCCCCCTCAGTTCACGGTACGGCAGTCAGGAGTCACTGCGTCACTATAATACAATGGGTTCGATGTCCATGCTGCAAACACCCACCTCAGGTGTATCCCGAGATGCAGCCGCTACGGCAGTCCAAAAGAAAAAGGGCATCAAGTCTTCTCTGGGTCGATTTTTCAGTAAAAAGGAGAAGGTCAAAGGTGTAAAAGATACGCTGCCCGATGGCTCGCCAAGTATGATGTCTATTGGCAATCTTTCAATTGGGTTAAGTGAAGTGGATTCTCAGTATGATGCCATGAGCATGACGGGTGGCATGATGCCAAGAATTGCCAGTGCTCAGGGTTCCAAAATTAGCAGTGTCGACTATGGCAGACAAAAGAAGTAAGTTGAAAATGGAGATATGTAAATCATTATATAAATTATTTTATGCTTACTTACCCCCATTTCGCATTTTCTTCCAGGGATCACGACTATCGAAATGATTTGCTGGGCGAGGCAATGAAGGCGGGCACACCATTTGCATTGTGGAATGGACCCACCATAGTTGCCTGGTTGGAGCTTTGGGTGGGCATGCCTGCCTGGTATGTGGCTGCATGCAGGGCAAATGTTAAATCTGGGGCCATAATGAGCGCGTTAAGCGACACTGAAATTCAGCGAGAAATAGGTAAAATTCTAGATTAACTGGCATTTAATCTTGAGTAATTAAACTCATTTTTTACTTTTCAGGCATAAGTAATCCTTTACATAGGCTTAAGTTGCGCCTTGCCATACAAGAAATGGTTTCACTAACCTCACCCTCAGCTCCGCAAACGTCACGAACCACTTTGGCATTCGGTAAGCTATACAAATGATTAATCAAAGATATACTTACGGTCGGTACAATACAGGTTGGAACCTAATTAAATCTTATACTTTTAAATTTGTGAACAAATCAAGATCTTTAATTTTCACTTCGTTTGCTCCTCAGGCGACATGAATCACGAGTGGATAGGCAACTATTGGCTGCCAGGCTTGGGTTTACCACAATACCGCACAACGTTTATGGAGTGTCTGGTCGATGCTCGCATGCTGGATCATTTGACCAAGAAAGATTTGCGCGGTCAGCTCAAAATGGTCGACAGTTTTCATCGCACCAGTTTGCAGTACGGCATATCCATGCTTAAACGTTTAAACTACGACCGCACTGAACTGGAGCATAGACGAAAGATGAGCGAAAATGGATTGTGTGATGTCCTTGTCTGGAGTAATGAGCGTGTGATACGCTGGGTGGGGAGCATAGGGCTTAAGGTGAGCAGTAATATGACTATGATTTAGAAAATTCTTAAATGTTTATTTATCTATGCCAGGAATATGCTAACAACTTGCTCGAATCGGGTGTGCACGGTGCATTGATGGCTCTCGATGAGAGTTTCGATGCCAATGCCATGGGCTTGGCCCTACAAATTCCCACGCAAAATGCTCAGGTTAGTTTATACAATAAGCTTTAATTTGAATAAATTATTAATGAAGAAATTTTGCAATACCTTTTCAGGCTCGCCAAATACTCGATACTGAGTTTAATAATTTGCTACAAATTGCCACAGATCGGAGGCCCGAGAACGAACAGCGTAGTGCATCCTGATGCAGTTACAGTCCGCCCACAACATTGGTGGATGAATAAATAAGAAGGAGTTGAAGAAAAAAAAGGGCAGCAGTTACCTACAAAAGACCAGGGGCAAACTTTTTCCTACAGACAAAAAATGATAAAACAAAACATGAAGTTGAATCAGACAACTAAGCCACAAAATTCTAACAAGAAAGACGCAACGCAAGAGACTCTCCCCCCCAGCATGATGCACGTCTAATCTTTATATATATATATATATATACATATATATAATACACGCATAGTCATATAATCCATAACAAGACAATGTATACAAGACATAGCACATACATACATACATATATACTCTATATAGGACATACATACGTAGTTTGCATGGGCGCCCTGTACAAGTTTTAGAAGCTAATCCATCATTTTTTTAATTGTACATTTTTTTGTTTTAACACATTGACATACATAATTAGTTTGTATATATATATAATATCCTTATATATATATATATATAGTGTAATTTAGAGTTCGTATTTCTAGTTCGATTTGGCGAATTAGGTCTCTGTGCGTCAGAACATTTAGTTCGTTTAGTGCAATATGTGACTGATGGGTTTTATAAAAAGATTAAAAATTGTCCATCGATGTTAGATGTTAGGTATAACCAAGTTTTCCATTTTTATGCCATTTTTGTGGCCAATAAATATTATGAAGTGAAAATTAAAGACATTTACATAAAAATTTCATCAACATATGATCAATTGCTTATCGTTCGCTTACCCCCGAAGTTCGCATAGAAATTACTGTGGCCTTATTGGCATTTAAGCTTCATCAATCTATATTTAAAAAGTTTATGTGCAATAACTTTAGCTCTTGCTTTTTAAAACATTTCATTTGGTGTTTGATTGTAATATATACTTCCAAAAGATAATTGCCAAGTTTGATCAAAATCGTTTGTTTATTAATGTGTATATCATATAGCTTCAATAGAAACGATCGGTACAAAAACTAGTTTTAGTAGGAAAAACATATTTTTCATTTTTAATTTACAGTAAAATAATGTTTAACTTTCAAAGAGTTATGTCAAATTTCATAGTAATTGGATGACTATATCTAACTGATCGACCAAATCTCGAATTTGTAAGGGCATAATTTATTTTTATGGTAAATTGCTTATTTATTGTCCTAAACGATCTGTTTTGAACTGCCTGCAGAGATCTAGTTGAACTAGTTTTGAAACTCTAGTGTAATTGGGCTTGCAATAGACTAACAGTATTTTTGTATTTTGTTTTAACTGCAGTTGGACGGACGGATGGATACAGACGAGTAGAGTAGAGGAATGTGTGCTTTGAACCAAATTTGTAACCAAACTTGTTTGTTATATAATTTTTATGGCATTTTGTACAGTTAACATTTTTTATTTAATTTTTTTTATATAGAATTCTTAACATACGCTTTACATAATGACATTATGACTTTATGTTTAACTTTTTTGTTGTTTTTTTTTTTTTTGGTTATAGTAAAAGTCAGAAGGCGTTCCAATTGAGTTTATAAACTGAACAACCAACATGCACAACAATCAGGCATACATATACGAGAATCATATATATATATATATAGGTATATACGTTCACCTAGTTTAATATACAGCTCACTTATACATATACAGTAAATATATGTATACGTATATATATAAATACACACATAATTAACATTATCAAGCATACGTGTAACTAACAAGAAAGTATTAACAAAGTGAATGATTGATTGTATGATGAAGTGAAAGATGAAGTCGCAAGCGCCCATTTAAAAAACAAACTATTTACATAACATATACAAAAATAGGAAGAATGACAAAAAGAAAAAAAGTTAGAAAGGTAGAGAGTTAGAAACGGGAATCGCAGAAAGGAAAAATATATAGTGTATGAATACAGCAAACCAGTAAAAGCTTTAAAGGCCAAAACTAAACTCTACTTAGCCTTTGCTTTTAATCATAAACCAAGAAAACTTTAGGCAAGCTAACAGAATTTATTTATAAACTATATATTGTAATTGGCATTGAAATTAAATTTAACAAAACTCAAGAAAAAAATTGATTAATATGAAATATTCAAAAAAACGAAAAGGGAAACCAATTTAAGCATATCCATTGTTTTTCAAAACAACAAAAAAAATTTTAATTTATAATTTGTTTTAGTTAATTCGTTTCACAAAAGGCAATCTAATAAATGAAGTAATCTATTCTCTACATATTAAGTTTTTTTATTAATTATTTCTTTTTCTTCTTTTCTTTGTCATTTTCTAATTATATATATATATCTCTATACATACATATATGTACTTATAGCACACAAACTGCCTGTCTATAACCATATATCAGTTTTTTTGGGGGTCCTTTTTCTCCTTGTATTTAAGTTTTCTTTTTCAATATAAACGAAAATGAATATAACCAAAATTGCAACTAATGCTTGTCTCTAAGTTGAATAAAGGGAATATTAAAGTAATTGATTTATGCAAAATACTAACTAATACTAATAAAGAAAATACTTAATGAAATTATTTCAACTGTATTAGCGAAATTGAGAAACAGAATCAATATTAAAACAAAAATCTATTTATGTATGTAACAACTGTAGCATTAAACAATTTATGATGTGTAACCTAAATTTACTAAACAAAACAAAAAAAAAAAAATACTAAATACTTAATGCAAGCTGACAAGTTAAGTTAATTGGAGCTACAAAGTAATTGGTTTAATTGTTAACTTTTGTTGATTGATTAAATTCTTAAACCAACTTAACTAAACTAAATCTAAAACTAAATACATATAAATATATACAAACAAATTTCTTAATATGCAACATATGTAAATATATTTATATAATATTGTGAACAAAATGAGAAGAAAAAAAAAACCACAAAAAAACATACAAGAAGGAAAATGAATGTGGAATAATATACTAACAATTTAGTAAAGGCAAAAATTCCGTTTAGGAGTTTTTTATATGTACCATATATATTTGAAAAAAGTAAAAACAAAAAAATGAAAATGAGAACCACAACAACAAATGGAGAAAATAAAACTATAAATTAAAATTTATTACAAAAAAAAAACTACATGAGTTATTACTTTAAAAACCAAAATGTAGTAAAAAATTAAACATAATTTTATTGCCCAATTTTTTATATGTACATATGTATAAATTTTGTTATTCCTTAAACCGAGACAGGAATGAGGTTTCCAAAAAAAAAAAAACTTCGTTTGAATAAGCTTAACATAATATTGAAGTAAGAAATCTCGAAGACCGGACTGCTTTTTTACCTCAAAGATTACTTTATTATTATAATGATTTTCAACTTGTTTTGTATATCAATTTGAAGTTAAAGAAATTCTTTAAAATCAGACTACTATTTTAGAGTTAAAACCGAATAGAAGTTTTACAAAACCTTGACATTTTTCTCAGAGTAACTTCCCTAACATAAAGCATTCCAGATTCAAAATAGCAATGTGGGGTCGAAATGGTCTTCAAAAATGGGTCGAAAAAGTAATTTTTTTTTTTCAAAAGTCTACTTTTTTTTTATATGGGTCCCTGTTGGGCGGAGTATCTCGAAATCAACATAATATATTGTTATCAAAAAAATATGAAAATATTGTTTAAATATCAATTAATGATATACACAAACAATAAATTGAATTGTTCAAATCATTTAGTAAAAATTTTTGAAAAATTACATGAAAAAAACGCAACCCTCACACTAGGATTCTGGAAATTTAAGATTGTTGAAAGTTACATCCTTAAGTTGCAGTAAGTATGTACCCCTAAATTTACCACCATAATATCTCAAATTTGATCGATTTCAAATTAATAAAAGTTTGTTGTTCAGACATACATGTATACATATATAACTACAAGTTTTATTAAAATAATTAAGATTCCTTTAGTTTTTGTTTTTGTTTTTTTTTTATAAAACCTTCAAGAAATGATGAGAAAATGTTTTTTCATTCACATTGTTTTAATTCCAAGTAGGACCGGAATCTTGTATGTACAGTCATGAACAAAAGTTTTGGCAACTGCCCTGTTTCCAAATAAACACCAGAATATTTAGTTAACAATGTTAGTGTTTCAATTGTTTATATTTTTTTTAATATTCTTAGATATTTATTGATTGCATAAACAGTTAAAAAAGGAACTTTTTTCAAAACTTAATTTTGTAAAATAATAAAAACGAAAAGCTTGTCGATTTCAAATGGACAAAAGTATTGGTTCTTTCCATAAATGTTCAATTAGATTGGCCGTGTGCTTGGGATCGTTGTCCTGTTGAAAAGTAAATAAGCTGCCTAAACTCAACATTTCTGCACCTTTTTTTAAATTTGCCTTTAAAATTTCGATATACAATTGTTTGTCCATTATACCATCTATAAAAATAAGCTCTCCAACGAGAGCAGAAGACATGCAGCGGATGAAAGGGAAAAAATGGTCCAGTAAAGGTATGGAGGAAGCCGAACACTGCATGAAACGCATGCAACCAATTGGCAACAGTGAACCATGGTGGCGGAGGGGCTTTGGTGTGGTATGGTATTTGTACTTATGTACATATGTATACATAGGTATGTATGTATGTATATCTCTTGTCAATTAGATTTTTCATAATGAACTAGTTCACAAAAGTTTCATAGAAATGGACATTCCCGTTACATCAAAAAGTTAGCTTTGATTTTATTGTTTACTGAGGCTTGTAAGAAACTCCAACACAAATTTCGTCTCGCTTTCGTTTCGTCACAAGTACCCATCTTTATTTTTGGTCTCAAATTTTATTGTTTATATGGAAAGAGATGTTTTTTAAATCAGTCAAGATTTTTCGTTCGTAAATGCGATACTGTTAGAAATTGTTTGGTTTCTGATTCAAAATTTTACGTTGACTGTGAAGCGGCTCATCGACCAGCTGCATTCGCACGAACACTGTAAACAGCACGAGACGGGACACAATATAAAATTGGCCAACCTCCACGAACCACGAAATAAACTACGGAAGAAACTAAACCAAGAAAACGACAAGGGCGTAATATATTTTTTAGGGCCTTGCCAAGAAATTAATATACCGATTAACAACCATGAGCCAGGCGTCATCGAGTGGGTTCGGTGCAAACCGCAATCGTTATTACAATCCTGTCTCGAAAATACAATCGCTTATCCACAATCTGGATGCGGAACTGGTCCACCTATGTAAGCAGTGTTCGGTGCCAAAGCCGCTGACCAGCTACAACTATAATTCCACAACATCTGGAATAGGAGGAGGAAGTGGACCCAGTGCATATTCTTCACACGGTGTAATGAGTACTCACCGTTATTCGGATAGTATTAATAACCTATTGGCCCGAGCCCGGTCCACTGGTTCGGCACAGAGCGCAAGTCAACGCAGCTCCACGTTGACACCGGAGGCTCATAAGCGTCAGCTAAGAAATTTATATAGGACACGGGTAATCGATGCCTATCGTAATAGACGCATTTTCACTGTCTATGGAAACTATCATACGGTGAGGCGAGCGTTGATGCGGCGTGGTTGGTTGGAAAAGCTACCGGCCGCGCGTCATGCGAAGCTACAGACCATGTCGGAAGATGCACTGCTGGAGCATGCGCGACGTGGCAATGACTATGAAGCAGTTATTATCTCAAAGATGATCAATCACTTTCCGGCCTTTTTCATCTGGCAGGGCAAGGGTCAGAAAGATCTATGTGCTGAGGTCCTGCCATTCCGGAATCGTGTAAGACGTAGTCAATTCCTTGATTTTTCGACCAAGGTTGGTCTGGTCGGCTGTGCAGAACAGGAACGCTGGTATCGCGAGGATGGGGTCTGCGGCATGAGCTATCCGCGTTTCTACCGCTTGGGTGGAAATAGTATGGAGGAGCGCATGGCCTTTATTGAAGACTATCAGCATACTCAGGCTCGCTCCCTGTTACGTTTTGTCAAGGAACATCGTCCTTCCGAACTGATTGATCCTGAGAATGGTACAGTTCTAAGCACTACCTTGGACTTTGCTCTTAGCAAGGTGAAGAAAATGATACGGCAAGCAGAGCATTATTCTCTGGATGATGCCAGGATTAAACCACCGACTCCTGCCGAAATAGTGGAAAATCAAACATTTATGGTACAGTCGACAGATATTCTGAAGAATCATGCCCAATTTAAAATCACCGAGAAGGTTATGACAGAATACGCCCGTTTGGCAGCTCAATATCTGGATCAAATTGAGGCTCTGCGTACGGATTATCGATGGGATGGATGTCGTAACCTGTGGATTCTCAAACCGGGCTATCAGTCGCGTGGCATAGGCATTGTCATACGAAGTTCCCTGGATGATATTCTGGCTTGGACGTCAAACAATCAAAATAAGAAGTATATTGTTCAGAAGTACATAGGTGAGTTGAAAATTGGATTTAAAATTTCCAAGAGTGTCTCTTTATAGATATATCTACATATATATTTATATAATTGTGCTTGTGCTCTTCCATTTTAGATAAACTTTTGTGATTTTATCTTTTAAATCGTTTTCTTACTGACCTTTTCCTCATCTCACTTTAGAACGTCCGCTCCTCGTCTATCGCACCAAATTCGACATCCGTCAATATATGTTGATAACCATCAGTGAATCTCAGGTGACTATTTGGACGTATCGCGATTGCTATCTCCGGTTCAGCTCACAGGAATTTACCATGGATGATCTAAGGGAATCCATACACTTGACCAACAATTCGGTACAGAAACGCTATAAGAACAAACAGAATCGCGACTCGCGATTACCTAAGCACAACATGTGGTCATTGGATCAATTTAAGTGTCACCTTCGTCATGTGAATGCACCAGACGATACTTGGTCAAAGATCTACAATGGTATCAAACAGAATTTGGTGGCCGTGGTGATGGCGAGTTTGGATGAAACTGAATTGGTGCAAAATGCGTTCGAATTATACGGATGTGACTTTATGTTGGATGAGCATTATAATCCAATATTGATAGAGATTAATTCAACACCAGATCTGTCGCCGTCCACTGAAGTTACTGCTAGAATTTGCCCCTTGGTTCTAAAGGATTGCATTCGAGTGGTTGTGGATCTTCCCAAAAATATGTCAGCCGCTACAGGACTCTTTGAGAAAGCCTTCGAGGTGAACTACAATATCAATAAGGGTGTTGATGTGAAGCAACCGTTGGAATTAAGTGGGAAACAGATGACACTATTTGAGTCTCTACCCAAGATAAGAACCAGTACAAGAACGCGTTTACTACGAAAAATTCTTAGCAATGTTAAATCGTCCACAAATCGCAAATTGGGGTCCAAAGCGGAAAAAGATGAAGCGGCTAAGAAAGCAAAAGCCATTACTACCGCCAATGCAAAGCTTAAAAGAAAGGTAGGTAATACTCCGGGTTCATCATTGTCATAATGTATTCTAATTCAGTATTTTTCTAAAAAGAAAGTTTCCAAAGGATCTACTGGCTCGAAGGCAAGTTCAAGTGCGCCCTCGACACAACCTTCCGCCCATAATGTAGGACAAAAAACGATTCTAAATTCAACTACCCGAGAGAATCTGGCTCTACAATATACGGCCCCCAAGTAAAATAGTAAAACTACCATAGAGAGGGTTAAAATCTGTAGACATTGAAACCATGACCCTCCTGTCACCCCCATAACACCATTCCCGTAGACAGGTTAAGGAGAAGCAGTGTTTTTTTTTTTCAATTCCAAGCACATTTGGACTCATTTAATTATGCGTAAATTTATAGCGATCCTTTGATACGGGAGTAAAACAAGTTCTTAATAGATTTCAATTTATTAAACAGCAAAATCATTTTTCACATTGTTCACGTGAATAATGAATAAATTCATTGGTAACAATTAACAATAGAATGTTTAACTAATAATCGAGTAATTTAATAAAATTATTCTATTCAATTTAATAATTTATTTGACTTGTATCTATAATATAGTATACATCGGAAATTCTAGCTAACAGATAATATTTTTATATCTAGAATGTTTTTACAGAGAATATTATTTAAAATTTTAAACTTTAAATTGAATAAAACGAAGTTTTCTTTTGTTAGTTTAGGAAATCTATATATACTACCCCTTCATATATCTCGGGGCAAGCCAATCACATGGATGACGATGATCCTAGTGGCAGTGGTGTTGGTACTGGCGCTGGCACCGTAAGCAAGGACTTTGCCAGCTTATTGGCTAACGCGGTGCGTGGACTCAAAACTTGAGCCTGGGTTAATTGTAGTTCACTGGAGACCTGCTTTAGGGCACTAACAATGGGTTCACCACGATGCAGGGCCTGTACCGAAATGCTAAGAGGTAAACGTGGTCCATTTGACTTGCGACCAAAAGTTCTGCCAATGGCATGCATACTGGCTGTGCTCTCGATCTCCGATTTGGTACGAATGAAACGACGCGAGTTGAGTGTTGGAGTGGCTAGGTTTTTAGGTTTGTTGGACGCGCTGCAAGAATTGGTGGTGGTGGTTACGGAAATGTTTCTTAAACTTCGCCATTTGCGTTCACTAATGACGGGCGCAGTAGCTGGAGCACATGGAGTCTCATGTTTCTCCATAAGATTCTCATTACCAGTGGAACTGTAGTTTTTAATAAGTATTTTGAACTTTTTCTCGGAATGTTCTCCTTGATGTCCGTTGGTGGTGGAGCTGCTTAAACGGGGACCACAACTACGTTGTCGTTTGGGTGGAAGAGCCATATTCGACGATGATGATGAGGAAAGCTCCCCACCACAGGGCGGTATTCGTTTATGGGAAGCACTTAATAGCTGAGTGATGGAACGTCCAGCTTGTTTCAGTAGATACGGATAGCCCGAAGGAGGAGGTGGAGCAACTGTAGATGGCGATTTAATAGAGTTTATTATGGATGGTGGTGGTTGCTGACTACTGAGACTACTCCGACTACTGTTCAATGGTTCCACCATATATTTCTCCATATACTCGGTTGCATTAAAAGTGGGCATGGCCCGGTGTATTCGTGATATAGTTGTTGAGGGCAAAATGGCAGAACGTTGGCGGAATACACTGCTAGTTGCAAGACTCCTTTCCCTCCGCTGCTGCTGGTAATAATAGTGATTATGACCATGATTTGCTTTATGCAGCATTTGTTTGCCCTTAACAAACAAGTTTAGGCCCATGTAGGCGGGAGTGGGGGGAACTACTTGGCGATAGGCAAGCTCAAAGTTGCCCAATTCCGATTTGGGATCGGTACGCCGATCTATAACCACTAGAAATAAAAATTATTCATTTAAAATCCGTTACCAAAATTGAATCCTTTTCCGCATACCTTTCACCACATCTTCCAAGCACTGCGGACACATGCGAGCCGTCACACTAGTAGTTGCTCCCAAGTCAGGACTAGAATTGATCTCAATTAACCAAGGATAAAAGTTTTCACATATCATAAAGTCAGCACCAAATAACTCAAATGTATTCGGTCTTCGATCCATATTCTCCTGCGAGGCTAACATGCAACCCACAATGGCTTTGCGCATTCCCGGAAATATGCGTTCTAGCCACATGTTGTATTTGCCTATCTGCCGGAGATATGCCTGAAACGAGTAGCAATCCCACATATTCTCACTGGGTAATCGTTTATCTCGTTTCCCATTCGTGTATTTCTTTTGTATGGCATAATTGGTGAGATGCACAGATTCGTGATGATTGCTCAAGCTGTATTCCTGAGAACTGAAGCGCAAGTAGCTTTCGCGATAGAACCAAACGACCAATGGCTGACAAAGAAGTAGGAAGATCAGCACCAATTGTTTTTGAATAAAAATCTATTTCTTACCTGTGTATTGGTTATAAGAAACCATTGGCGTATGTCAAATTTGGTCTGGAACAATATGAGTGGTCGTTCTGCAATTATAACGAAAATAATATAGAAAATATATAAAATTGAAGTTGCATTATAAAGTTTGTCAACATCTTTATATAAAAGTTGCAAAAAGTATATGAATAAAGAAGGATTTATACCGAAAGTGTTGTTAAGGAAGTTTTGTAAAATTTTGATAATATCTGTTTTTATAGTGTTTGGTGAATTTTTTGAACCAAGTTAATGTCACATTATTGATAGAAAACCATTCATTTTTTTTTGTAAATAAATTATCTTAGTCATTATTTCTGATGGTATCTGTGATAGGCCGATACTTTTTGTAACTGATAATTTATAAATTATATTCAAATACAAGTAGATTATACGAGTTATTTTCAGGTTATTTCAGCTAAAACTTGAAAGAAAAAATGTTGCCTACATTTGTGCGCAATTGATTCACTCTTATAGATTGCCCAACAGATATTCGCCACGTCGGAATTTTTATCTGTTTTGCTTTTGTTAGAAAACAATTTTTATGTCTATGTCTTTCAATTCTATGTCTTTCAATTTAATGAACATCTTTGAGTGTTGAAATTGAATTCTTTTGATGACTCAAAAATATTATAACCAATTGTTAGTTGTTTGCTGTCTAATTAGCCAACTATTGATTAACTCTAGCATAATTTATATAATAAGCCTTTTAAAAAAAGACTACTTATTGGCCTGATGGCATGTGAATACTTATTAGGGCCAGAACAAACTGTTATTGCAAACATTTGAGGTAAGATTGAAAATCAATTGGCCAACTTGTTGCACTGATTGAACTGGCATACAATGTAATAACCGTAAAACAAATTATGAATGCTGCCAGCCAGCGAAAAACTAGCGATTGCGTTTTTAGGCCAAATAGAGCATATGTGCATACGTACATACATACACATACACGTAAGTGTGTAAGTATATATTGTATATTTGTATTCTATTGAATGTGTGTTTCCTTGACTGGATATATGCGTGGCGTGCAGACACCACAACTGACGTTTTGAGCTTCCAAAAATGGGCAACAGAAGTTGGCATCATATGTGAAAAGAAAGTACATAAACAATAACAATAACAACAACAACTAGTACATTGGCGGTGGCCTGATTTGCGACCTAGTTTTTGATATGTTTGTTTGTAACGTTTATGACCAGAAACTTGAAACTGCATAAACACATAAAATCCATCAACATAAGAAAATTGCCTTCTTTTGTAATAAGCTGCAATCGTTGCAATAAGCTAATGAATCAAATTTTTATAAAATAGGGCGTAAAGAATGCGAAATATGTTGTTATCTATGTAGTCTGTCTGTCTATTTTTAGATGAGAAGGCAATGGTCTATCTATAATACACTTTCATTTTCACTTACCAATATATTTTTGCACTACATAACGACTTTTTGATGCTATCGATGGATTTACTACACCCAAAATTTTCTTTAAATTATCCATAAGAAGTATGCCACGACCACGACATTTGTTTGCCGGCTTAACAATCCATAAATTCTGATAGCCATCCAAACTGTATTGCGGCCAATGGATTTTCATTTTGTCCACCAACGTTAGGCAACTTTTGATCATATGCTCCAACCTCTGGCCATCATGTTGAATGCGTCCATCCTCATTGACCAATTGCTGATGCTGATAGAGAAATGCATCCCAATCATGCTCCCATACCTTTGGTGGATCCTCGTAATCAATATCATTATGCTGACAACTGTCTATATATTCAATAAGTCTTTTGTAAGCAAAGTCTATTGAGGAATAGGGAATTTTGCCGGTCGATGAGAAAACTGTATCGATGCCCTGTTTATGGTATTTGCAGAGCATTGCCCTTAAATAGGCCACACAAGCTGTTAGCTTGAAATTGTCAATAAACTCGCCCAATTCCTCGGGACTCCAAACATTATAGCAGCGTGGAAAATACATTTCCGCTGTGCCCTCCTCAAAGAACCAATGGAAATCCCTCAATTGATTGCACAGACCTTCCTTGGAGGTAAATGGTGCACGATGGAATTTATTAATGGTCATGCCAGGATTTTTAGCCTGATCGATATAATCACATTTCTCTTTACGATTTGTCCAAAGGAAATCCACAGGCATATGCTCCAGAAAACGAGACATGATATTTCGCTCGCATTTTAGTATGTATTGGCGACGAGTTTCACCTGCTTTTCTCTTGGGTAGCCGCTGCGTTAGATCCTCATAGGTCATTTGGCCAGCGGGCACAACTTTACGATGAACATCCAATTTCTCAACCCATCCTCGAGCTAATAGGGCATTACGCACTGAATTGAAACAGCCGCGTATTGTGAAAATTTTATTCTGCTTGGCCGCCTCCTGGGCTTTGCGCCGTAATTCGTTCATCCGGTCCGTTGTTATCCAAGTACGTCGCGCTACATAGTTTGTTGGTGCGCCCAGGGGTGTTACCACGGACTTGCTTAAAGCTTTTCCAGGTAAATTCTCCTTGTTATTGTTATCCTTATTGTTATTGTTGTTGTTGTTATTATCCGATAAATTTGTTTCCCTTGCAGGAGCTAACACAGACACAGGCTTTACTGCATAATTCTCAATTGCTGGCGTCAATTGAATAATCGGCACATTTAGGGGCACTAAAGTGACAGCAGCAGGAGTTGAGGGTGGCGCTGCTGGTGGCGGAGGCATTTCATCTGCCACCAATTTCTTCTTTTGCAATGTGGCACTGGAACATTTCTTCTTTAGTTCCGTATTAGGATTATTTACCACATTACCACGCTGTGGCTCACTACTTGGACGGGTCTGCATTTCTCGGCTCGTTCGCCTCGAGCTTTGCCCGACAACTAATTCGCGATTGCCACTGGGCCACTGGGTCCTCACTGTCCTGACTGTTAATTTTCGACTGCCTGGCAACCAGCATTGAGCCAGTTAAGTTCACAAGTTCACTTCGAACGACTCTATTAATAGTAACATGCTCGGGCTCAAATATATTTTTATAGTCTTCACATATTTGTATCTGTATCTGTAGCTATATCGAAGCTAAGCGTAGCGTTTGCTTTGTCAGTAGCATAAAACACGATTTTTTGCACTTTTGCACGTTGGGTTAGGTCGACTTGGTTGGAATGTTTGTTTTCGGTTACTAGGCGATAATATATGATAGTAGATAGTTGGGGCTACTTGTTTTTTTTTGTGACATAAAATTGACCTTCAAAAAAGTCTAATATGTTGGGATGGGTTCGAAACAATACATAAATTAGGTCAATTCAGAAATTAAGTAAGGTATCTACAAGAGACTTCTCTTTATTCCCAAGTTAAAGAAACCTAATACTATATCTTTGACATATCTCAAATAAAGCTCCATAACCAAATGCACATATTTGTAAGTAAGGAATGCTTTGGGGTGTCTACAAGAGATTTTTATTTATTCCCAAATTAGAGAAGCCTAAGACTAAATCTTTGACAGACTTTAAATGAATCTCTATAATTAAACATATGTATAAGTTGATATCATATCAGATTTTTCATCTAATCCAAGAAATATCACTATAGTATTTTGCTATAACTTATAACCAATTTTGTTTACTGTATCGTCGAAAAAAACTTCTTTAACTTGACGTAGGCATTCACGTCAGAAAAGAAGTATAATTTTGAATGATGTTTCTGCACGGTGCATACATATGTTTGTTTTCTGTTCAGGTATTGGTATCGTTGTCTCTGTCCTGGCACATCTTGTGGGTGTACGATTGAGGCCTTAGTGTTGGTGTCATGCTCCACGTTGTCGTCACTGAAGTGCGCGCGCGTTGGCACTGACGACGTCAACGACGCTATGGGGCTTTGGCTTTGGAAGTGGCAACGATTTAAGGCATGCGAATCAAGGACCGGAAACGGCAACGTCAGTCAGGACAAGCTTAGAACGGACGAGTGAACACAGCCTGACAGATACACAAAGGGCTTCTATAATGTTTATGTGTATGTACATATAACCATGTCATGATTTGTGCAATTTTCGCAATGGCGTAGCCAACAGCAAAAAAAAAAAAAACTTTTCAATTATTTGTAAAATAATCAAGTTAAATGCTACCACAAGGCGGGAAAAGGACGATTGCAAAAAGGGTTACGCTAGGTAAATGGTTGAGAATCGTCTTTTCTGTCTTCTCGTTATTTGGTTCAAGGACAATTTAGCCGCAAACTTAATTTGCAGCGGTTTCTACACGAGTTGTGGCAAAGTTTTTTGGCTTTCAACACGGCAACACCTCCGCATAGATATACATACCTTTCACATGGAACGTCAGGAGCAGGTCGTCCTTGCGTGTTGTGAAACTTTTGTCTCCTTTTCTTCCATTACCATTATTTGTATTATATTAAAAAAGAGTTTCGCGGTATTTAGTGACTTGCAAATTCTTAAATTGTGAAACGTAAGTTGTTGTTATTGCCCTCACATTGTATGTATCGTATTATAACTGGGGCGGTAATTAATTTTCCTTCTCAGTACTTTAAATAGTTTTGTTGGCAAGTTAATTCGTTGTACTGCTCAATGAAGGCGGAGTTGTTTAAAATTGTTTTAATTCTTGTATTTTCGTAATTGTAGCTATTGTTGGTTATTGAGGTCAGGCAAAGGGTAAAAGATGAAAGTGATATGATTGTTGGGGCAGTAGAAAAAATGTGACTTCGGTTATGGAAGCAAAGGAAAAATAAATTTAAATTTGTTTTATTTACTTTTCCAGGTCTTAGACATGAAACATTTTTTAAGCTAATGAACTTTGTTTTATTGTTAATTTGAGGATCAATAATAAAATATATAACTACTGGGACACATAAACTTACTAAATCAGGAAAAAGAAAGTCATTAATTAGAAAGTATTTTTTAATACCAGAATAACGAGATTTGTTATAGCTTTTGTTTAGAAGAAAATTGGGCTCATTTTCTCATTTTCTGGCTGATATGTGTAATTGTGTTAAAAGAAGCAATTGAGAGATTCAAGTCTGCAGGACAGTAGTAAAAATAGAAAACTATGTAACTATTTGTTAGATAATGAACTTGTGGCGTTTCTTTCTAAAAATTTTGATTGAATGCATTTTATTAAAAGTTATTATTGTATATTATTGTTACTATGTAACAATTTTGTAAATATATCCCTAAAAACTTTGTTAATGATATCACAATAAATCAAATATAGTTCTAAAAACAATTGCTGTTTGAATCATATGTTGAACTAAATAGATTTTTAGCTTTATTAATAAATTGATTGAAAGGTAAGTTAAAGTTAAATAAAGTTTAAAGTTACATAGATAAGTTTAATTTAATGTTTTTGCTTATGTTAATTTAAACTAATGTATGTAAGTGTTAATGGTGAATGTTTGAAATTAATGAGATGTTTCTGAATTAAGATGATTAGTGTTTGTCATTTTTAATTATTTCAGATAATATACAACATTTTAATATTTTTGGAGAATATAAAATAAAGTGGGCTAAATGCTTTTCGAATTAAAAAAAATTTATAAACATATCCTTCCTCAGCAACAATGGCTAAGACGGCTTAGCCTTATTCGCCTGCCCGTATCTAAGTATAGTTTATAAATTACATAGATGAAACTCAGTTGATATACTTAAATGACAAATTTTAAGGTAGTTAAACACATATGTATATATAGAGTACCCACCTCTAGCCTTATTACTATTTGAATTCGAATTATTTAAAATTTTTGAGTCAACATATTTTAAAAGCTATATTTAAATATAGTTTTAAGCGGGTAAGATGATTTCAAGAATTATACAGGCATTAACACTTCCGAACTTTTGGCTTCACTTTTGACCCCAATAACAGAATTGTTAACATTGAATTGGTTAAGATTAAAACTTCCTGGGCTTTGCCAAAATATATTCTTTGAAAACATCGTTGGCAAAAATGGCGTTTAGTCGCTTTCATACATCCGATCTATCATATCTTTTATAATATTATTTTTTTCAACTATTCATATTATAAATAATATGGCGCCTTTGAATAGGACAGTCCGTCCCTGATCTAGGGAAAGCTTTTTGCCACCAGTAAAGCTTTTTTTTTTTGGAAAACTCACAGAACCATTTGGTGAGAGAGAAGATTTTCATTCGTTCTTGTTTCGTTAGTTCTTTAGCTTTTCCGAACGCATTCGTTTGTCCATACCACGAACGTCAGAGCAACAAATATAAAAACCGAAACAGTTGGAAAATGTAAAAACATTCATAACGGAAAACTGCTGACGCTAGGACGTCTTCGCCGCCGACAATTTTCCAATTTTTTGCGCGCCTTTCGCTACTTGTGTTTTTTGTGTATATTTTTCCATCTCCAAGTGTCGATTTTCATTCTCGTAAATATTTGGCGCGCTCACTTTGCCAAACTCCGTTACTAAGTTATTCTTTCTGAATTACGGCAAATTTTACTTGTGGTGCAATCTTGAAGATATTTTTACATACACTGGAACATTATCCTTTCGCACAGATTTGAGTTATTACGACCATTTGCAATGTGACTTTCTAAGTGTGACTGCAGCTTTGTTGTCATTTTGTTGCCAAAAAATAAGAAAAAAGAAAAAGAAAGGGAAGCTCCAAACAGAAGAAGTAGAACCTGTTGTTCGATTGATAACCAATTAAACAAAACAAAAAAAAAAAAGATTTTTTAATATTGGATTACGATTTTCGGATTACTCAAAGAAAAACAACCAGGAGGAACAATAAAGTTTACGAAATGGGCACTATCGGTGAGTTTTATATTTTAATTTCTATATAAAGTTTAAGGTAATCGGGATAAAGAATTATAGTTTTAAATGAGTATTGAAATATTAAGAAATCAACATTTGTATAGCTAAGATGGGATTGGTTAGTGGAAAATAAGTTTATTGCATTGCTTAACTAAAGGATTACATATAAACTTGTAACAAAGTGTACTAAATTGAGTCTCTATACTAAATACTTATCACGCAAAATTATTTCAGCTTTTTGAACGGTTCTTTTTATTACAGATATCTTATATAATAAATATGTATAACAGTTTATTAACTCGTCTAACATAAAAGACTTTCTTTCCCCATTTTCCCCATGTGTTGAAAAATCACCTTTTTATATTTGAAACAAGGAAGCTCATGTATAATATGTATATTAAGCAATTGTCACACCGTTTCATTTCACAGATTAAGTATTCATTAAATTTTTCCGCAAGTGGTGTAAGAATGCATTATTCTACTTTGATCTTAGAACATTTATTTTTTCTTTCATCTCAAAGCCATTGGCCATTTGTGCCTATCAAATGTCAACCAATCAACATTGCTTTCCATTATCCCATTATATGAAAGCCTGTCAATTAATAGTTCCTTGAACTCCTGTTCCTTTTGGATGGCGTAACTTGTTGTTAACATGACTCCTCCTTCTTTCTCTTTTTTTTTGAATCTATGTATACATTTTACTTGGCTATTCAAACAGTTGCACAATTTCCTTTTTAGATTACTTGTCATTCAATCCGATCACAGTCATTGTTGGTTTATGTGAAACTCAAATCCACATGACGTCTGTACTCTGTGCTCCGCCCAGTTGTTATATAAATAATCCTTTCTTTTACCCTTTCATAAGGGTATATCTGTTTTGACCAGCAGTTTGCGAATCAAGAAAGTGTTTACCAAACTAAGCCAAAGAATAAGAAAGAATAGTTTCAGTAGACTGGAAAACAGAAATTTTACCTAAAATCTAATAAAAAAAGGACAAAACAAAATCCAAAGAGTGGGGAAATTTAATTTCTATTCGTTCATGTCGCTTTATCTTGTAAGGGTATAAATTATTCGTTACAATTCATCTTGGCTATTTTCGTTTGGTTTTTTTTGTTGGGTTCGTTACAATAACGATATACACGCGCAATAGGGCAAAGATTTTTTTCAATTGAAATTATATGAGGACATGCATATCCTGCTGTGTTTGTTCCCTGTGTGGCCTGCCTTTCAATTAT
The DNA here is from genome assembly GCA_035045865.1 of Drosophila austrosaltans. Lineage (NCBI taxonomy): Eukaryota > Metazoa > Arthropoda > Insecta > Diptera > Drosophilidae > Drosophila > Drosophila austrosaltans. Next base: position 979,234 of record JAWNOQ010000200.1, read on the forward strand.
CCTAGTCTAAAAATAAACTAGTGGAAGTGGAAAGCTAAAATTGCTTTCAACACCAAAACCGAAAAAAAAAACTAAAAAAAATGGAGGCAAGCGGCAAATGACAACGACAACGTCATTATAATAAACATGGTCTCTTGTGGGCCTGGCCAACAAAAATTCTGTTTATCCAAATTGTATAAAATGTGAAAAGTGTGATGTGAGGTGGAGGGAGCAGGGACAGCCATCTCTATAGCTCATAATCCAATGACGCACGAGATTCTGATTTCTGTGCACACACAATCTTTATACACACATATATAAATAACCGAGTATAGTATATATACACATAATATATATATGTATATGTTTATTGTATGTGTGTATAAAGCAACTCTATAGACAGTCATCAAGCAGCAGTTGTGTTTGTCCAGCCTTGGTTATCCTTGAATATTCAGTGTCGTCCTTTGGGTGCGCCGATTGTCTGTCCACCTCTTCAACTTTTACAAATGCGCTTTGATTGCCATCCACAAGTGCCACCTGAGTGTTAAGACAGGGGGGCAAAGAAATTGGGGGCGAGGCAATGGTTGCTATTTTGTATGCCATTTGTTGTGCGTGTGTGTGTATGTGACTGTTTTGGTGTGTGGTCTGTGGGTGTTTCTATTAGACACGCTTGACATGCTCCTCGATGCTGAAAAAGCATCAAAGTAGAATTTCTTGTTGGCGTAAGCTAAAAGTTCAGAGGTGAATATAACCATAGATTCTCAGAATGACATTGTCCCAAGGCAAAACACTGGAAACCAAGATTGAGGTTTCCAGCAATTTTAAATAAATAAAAAAAAAATAAAATATAATAAAAAAATACGAAAAGAAAATAACATTAACGATAAAACAGTTGAATATTATATTATTTTTGAATATAAGCTAAAATATTTAAAATATTTTTATTCTATTGGCTAAATTTCCCTAATAATCAAATTTACATAATTTTACTTTAGTTTTTAGTTATGTTTCAATTTGAATAAGTCTGAAGGCTTGGTAATCGAAAGCTTTAACTATCGATATAAACATTGATATCGATACCAAGACACAATGTATCGGGGATTTACACAACTCCAGATTAATTCCAACTTATTTACAATGTTCACTATAAAAATTCAAGGTTTCTAAATTTTAAAAACATTTAATAATTAATTACTTTTCGATAATTTTGTAAAGTTAATACTTACATAGATCTGTTGCACAGTGTTGACAGGTTGCTTGTCTTGATGTTCTTTTGACATTTTTGAACAAAGTTCACAGTGAAATTGTTATTCATAATTTAACCTTTGAAAAGAAAGTACAGTTAGGCAAAAGGAAGCAAACATGTTTGGTATTAGGTAAATATAAGTATATGTACATTATTTATAACCGTATCCTAAGAAACTGTCTTTGGAAATCAGAGATGAGGCGCATCTTCATATGGGTGTAACGTGCAATGGTTGCCAAAGACGCAATTTTTCTGGCCGTCGTTTTCGTTGTCTTTCTTGTGTGGAGCATTTCAATTTGTGTGCTGGATGCTATGCTCTCGATGTGACTACTGAGGAGCATAAATATGATCATGCCATGCAGTGCATGTTAACGCCTGCCAGTTTGGCTACACTTTATGGCAAGAGGAAGGAGGAGCTGATGGGCACACATCCTTTGCTCATCCGTTGTCCCTACTGCAAGATGAACAATTTCAATTTAAGTGAATTTGAGCAACATCTTGGGGAATTACATCCAAATGCGGATCCCAAATTATTGCTCAGCTATAAAACGAATCTTTGACTTTTTATTGTCATATTTTAATTTCTTTTTATTGCATTGAGTTGGCATTTGTTGAATTGAATTGAATTGGTAATAAACGTTTCGTTGTTGAATAAGGACATCAAATAAATAAATATGCCTTTAATCCTGAGAATAAACAATAATTACTTTGTACATTAATGTTCATCTTTTGTTATCTATTTTGGACCATGTTAATAGCCATGTTAATGACTCGAGCAAATAGTTCTAAGGGCTCCTAATGGCACATTCTATTTGTGGTTCGTCAAGAAGAAAGCCAACAAATGGCGCCCGTTAATATTTATTTTGTGAACACCCTCCCCTTAACCCCCGCTCAATCATTATAAGGCAGAAACAAAGGCTACCAAAAAAATGTTGCCTGTTTATTCTGGTTAATAGAAATAGTCGTTGTTGCCCAAAAGTTCACAAGGTCAATGTGTCTTAAGAATAAATTATCCAAAATATACTCTCTTAATTTTGTTTAATTTTTGTTTTAGATTCGACCAACATACTTTAAATTTTCAATTTTATGATAATTACATTTAACTTCTTTGATCGGGCAAGCTGGTTCCGGGTGCAGACATTTGCAGTAGATAAATTTTGTCTTAAGATACTCATCAACTTCTGTGGCATTGCCTTCGGTTTTCAATACTTCACGATACTCCTCAACACTTTCCAAATTAACTGGATCCAATTGATGCATAAAGCATTTAAGTTTCAAAACTGCTGCATGAAAATAATTAAATATATCGGCAGCCATTATCCGGTGAAATCGTATGGAGCGATGATACTGATCGCCTATAATGAATGGTGTCTCCAGTGTTTTATCTAACTTATCGTATTCTTTGTAAAACAGCTTACAGTATTTGTCCAATTCAAGAACTGCAGTCCCAATGCCTTTGCTAAAGGTTATCGAATAGAGTGATCTATAAGGATGGACATTTTGTTCTTACTTACTTTGAGGATCGCATTATATTCCATTTTTCCTCATACTCATTCACAATGGTTTCCTCGGCAGATAGGGTATAGACTTCGGGATATCGACATCCTGGCACTGCACTAATCAATATCAAATATCTTTGGGTTAGCAACCACAATCTTTCAATAAGTATTCTCTGTGTCTTGATTTCGCATTGATATAAATCAAAAAAGTCGCAATATCGTTGCTCTAGATCTACTAGTAGAGCCAGAACATTGCCCTCTGTTTCAAAGTGCTCCTTAAGTTGCGGAGTTAGGTGGGGCTCTTCATCGTGAAATATTTGACTCATTGCAAAGTTTATATATTTGTTATTTTAAGTTTCGTTAATTTTATAGACGACTGTCTTTTTATATATTTAGTACATTTATTTATGCAAGGATGACTATGTTTCAAATATTTAGTAGAAGAACAAAAATTGCAATCAATGTAAAAATTTAGTTACTAATAATTGTGATTGTTCCAAAAATTCAAGATTCCTTCTAGCACATTCGCATCACGAAAATAAAACTCTTTTAAATATAATTCAATACAAAAATAGACAAATAAAGACTTAGAGAGGTGAATGAAAAAATTTATTAAGATATTTCAAGGTTAAACTAAACTTAACAATTTTTTGTTGAACTAGATAAAAGGAACAAAACGGTAAACGAAACACGTTAAAAATAAAGGCGCCTCAAATCCCAACGACCAATATAGTTTTTACAAATGGGACAAGCTTGAATTGGATTTGATAACACTTGGGTCAGGCATTGACTGCAAAAGATGTGACCACATTTCGTTGCCACTGGTCTTTGAAGGGCACTTGTCAAGCATATGGGACACTGGTAGGATCCCAAATTGGTAAAATTATTCTTATTTTGATCTGAAGTTAAATCAATAACTGCATCGGGCGTCATTAATGCTGCATAGCGGCGATGAATGGTTGATTGTTGCTTATCCATGATGTATCGTATTTATGCAGTAAAAGATGTAGGAAATATTATTTTTTAACATTTACCAGCTGTTTACAAATGTTTACTTGTTATATAAAGTAAAAAAAAAAGTAGACTTTCAATTTGTAAGTGACGAGATGCTTGTTTCTTAGCTAACTAGGACTTCGAAAATTAACTATTGTACAATACTGACCGATAAGATATAATAGTCAATAGTGAATTTGACAGACAAATAAACTTCCCTTCCAATTTATTTTCCGATAATACTTATCTGGTCTACCTTTCTCTTTATTTTTGTCATAATAAAAGTATGTTATAATATTGTAAGCATATTTGTGGACAAATTGCTTAAATTTTGAACATTCAAAAACTGTAAATAGAGACTTCCAGATTCCTAAGCTAAACTGAATTGATCCTAAATATAAAAAACTAGATGTTTTATTTTTGTTTTTAAAAGTTTGACTTTGATTATATGGACTAAGTTCTTACAGATATATATTATGAAGATGAAGAAGAATGAAGACTTTAAGTTTCAAAACCGAGTTATAACTTTCATTGTATAAACTTTTTTTTTTAACATAATTGCTCAAAATAGAATTCCAAGAATTCGTTTGAGAAATGAAAAAGCAAACAAAGGAGAATGCAAGCATCAGCAATTTTCATATATCCCACATATTTGAGATATTAAATTTTGTTTATACAAATACTATATAAAACAGATGAAACTTGTAAGTATTGAGAATATAATATATTTAAAATAAAACTGCTAAACATGGTTTTGTGCGTTCTTACAAAATATTTTTAGGTCTAATTATAAAATAATTAATTTTGTACATCTATTTTTATTATCTTTGCGAAGAAAAAGATACTCATTAATCACCATTCCATTTTGGAGTATTTACAACTGTATAGAAATATATAAAAAAGGAAATGGAAATCATTTTATCATTTTCAATCAAGCCAACTCTTTAAGATTACTGATATAATCACAAATTACTTAATTTATAATTATTATTTTTAAAAATTGCAAAATTGTTCGTCATAACATAGAATTTAAGACCTCTAACCCATCAATAACTAATTGGACATTGATGCTTAACTAATTTATTAAAGACGAAATCAACGAATTATTAAAAGTTCTTTAGATACCCGTCAATCTAAATAAAAATCAAATTGAATTTGGAAAAAAAAAGAATTCATAATACGTCACGTTGAAAATTCTCAACATGTAGCACGTCCGAATACCATGTGATATACTCGTACTACAAATAAAAATAACACTTTGGCCAACAAAAAAAGTCACTGAAGCAAAACGTTGAGATTCTTTTTGATTGATTTCGATGAAAATCTATTTGGTATGCAAGTGCAAGAAGAGCGGAAATTAAATTAGCCAAAATTTGTAATTTTCTCAATGCGGCAAAAAGAAGCAAGATATTTCCAAATACTATAGATACTCGTACATCGTACAATTGCGTATATTTCTCATAAACATATTGAGCAATGACCAGATCTGAAATCATTAATGAAGTGCGAAGCCAATTTTCGATTTCTTTTTTTTTTGAAATTTTAACGGCAGAGAGTGAATACTTTGGGATAATGGACGAAATTTGAACTCGTCAGACGGCACGTCAAGCCGCAACAAACATTGCTCATTTCAATATGTGGGTACATATTACTTAAATAAATACAAGGGGAGGGCAAAAATATACACCGACACACACACACATACATATATACATATATACATATATACATATACACATTGCAAAGTAAAAATTTAAATGTGATCGTTAACAAATAAATTGAACAAAAGGAAACCCATAAACTGACAAAATACATTTGGTGGAAATGTATGAAATCTTTGTAAATGAGAAATAGTATAAAAAACATTTGTTTAATGTCGAAATAGCTGACTTAATATAATTTTAGCAGAATCTGTCTTTGTTTGAGTTTATAAATATTTAAATTGAACATTAATTTTTCATTTACATTATTAAAAGGTTTCATACTGGTTAATACTGTTTCGTTTATTTGTGAGATCAAAATATGGGCACTTTATCGATTTTTAATTAAGAAATTGCATATATTTGTCATATATCCAAAAAATATATATCTAATAAACTACTGATATCGTTTTCTTCGATATGTGTGTAGTAGCCATCATATCATATAAGTATCCTTTTTCAGTATGAATACTTTTCCCTCACTAGTTGGCACTGATTTCTTTTCTCTTCCCTTATTCCCTGCGACATTAGGGCAATCTGTCCTTTTATACTATGACTTGCATAATTACATTTTAATTAATTATCATTTAATTAAATCTTAAGTTTAAAATGGCGTTAATTGTAAGGATATTACAATGCTAACACATTATGTGTCACCACAAAGTCAAGGACTAAAGATGGAGTCTAAGTGAATTATTTTCACTGCTACAGAATATCTTTCTGTTGGCACCTCGTCTTTACCTATGGAATGAAAAATATTTGCCAGAATCTTCAAATTTCATTTTACTCACACGCAAAAAATGTTTGATTTTTATATTTTGTTTATGATTTTTAATTGGCATCGCACATGGCATATCGGCACACGCTTCGTATGCGCAATATTTTCCCATAGGTTTGCAAGGCGTGTGTGCATATATGAGTAAGTGTGCTTATGTTACCATGGCTTTATGGGTATCTTGTTATTTGCAAGATGTTTTTTATCAACACCAATACAGTCTGTCTGCCTGTCCGTCTGTCTGTCTGTCCGTCTGTCTGGCTAATGGGCCTCCGTCTCTATAAAAGCGATTTTTCAATTTTGCTTTTGTTTGGCTTTTCTGTGAGGCATTTTATGTAATTAATTCATTTTGTGTTATGGCAAAGGCATTTTATAGTGTTTGCTGAGATTTATGAAAGTGCATAGTAGTCTGAGAGCGGGTAAATGTGTGTGTGCGTGTGTGTGTGTGTGTGTTTATAGTGCAATGAACCTTCTTGAGACAGAGTATAATTAATGCTAATTGAAATGAAAGGGAAACTCAAATTGCACAAGTTCGAGTGATTGAAAAATTCAACTGTCCATATGTATCTACAATTGATTTTTAATTCCACTTTAAAACTTAATTACATTCTTATGCTTTTGACCCTGAACTTTGTTGAACTAGTGTTAAACTTGAAAGAAAATTATATATTTTCAAGTGCAGTTAAAAATACAATAATTATTTTCCATTTTTCCACACATTTCATGACAAATGAGAAACGAAATCTTCTATGCTGGGCATAAAAATAAGATTTATGCTAATTTCTATTTTATGACACCATTTTTTTATTTTGGCTTTTTATCATAAAGCTACTGTAAACTAAATTGAGCCGAAACACATGTAGGTACGAACATTTGTAAATAGTTTATATATTGGGCACATTTCTGTTGGAATGCATTTTAAAATATGTGAATTTTGTTTTTATTTTCAGAAAGATTTTGACGAATTTCAGTGGTTGTTTAATATTTGGACTCTTGTTTTTCATTTTCATTTTTCTTTCCATTTTTTTTTTATTTTTTGCTCTTTTGTTGGTTTTCTTTCGCTTTCTACGCGTCGAGCCGTGGGACAAGGTCGTGCCGTCGGCTGTCGGCATGAAAAATATTATGGCTAACCAAAAGATAAAATGTATGGGTATATAAGTATGAAAGAAGAAATAGTTAGACAGAGATGGATAAGTAGATAGAAAAAGAAAGATATATATATATGTATATATAGAGAGAGGTGAATGATAGATCACTGAATGCATAAGTTGTATTACTTTTCATTACCTCTGAATATTGCAGAAGGGTAATCTAGAATTTTTAACGAGTATGTATTTATAGGAAAACTCTAAGAAACAGTTTTTACTTTCCTTTCCTTTCTTTTATGTGCATACTTTTGGACTCATTTTAATCTATACTAACTAACTTGGGTTAGTCTAGACATGCCTGCTCGTCTTTATAAATAAAACCAAGCTAACGAAATGAACAATGAAGTCGAATGAAATTTTTAACCCTTTTTATTAATATTTATTCCTTGTTGCATTTCAGCTGTTTATTTTTTATTTAAGTGTTAAATTTTTGTTGTTTAAGTTTGTAATTCTTTAATTTATATCTTGTATATCTTTACTCGATACAGGGTAAACAAAAGTCGGTGCCATATCGCTTACATAGTACCGTCTGTATTCATTTTGTTTCTTTCTCATTTTTGACCAACTGTTTGTTTGGTGCGTTATGACGCGCTTTTTGCCATTGACACGCAATAAAAATATGTACTTAAAAATTGTAAAAATTCATAATGAGAACATTAAAATGATTTTTATTTTCGTTTGGGCCTATTTATTAATTGTTTTGAGTGACAAATCAGGGGCAAATCAAAGAATGAACAAAATTTATTACGATATTTCAAGGTTTAACTTAACAATTTTTTGTTGTACTAGATAAAAGGAACAAAACGGTAAAACGAAAAGAAACACGTTAAAAATAAAGGCGCCTCAAATCCCATCGGTCAATATAGTTTTTACAAATGGGACAAGCTTGAATTTGATCTGATAACACTTGGGTCAGGCATTGACCGCAAAAGATGTGACCACATTTCGTTGCCACTGGTCTTTGAAGGGCACTTGTCAAGCATATGGGACACTGGTAAGATCCCAAATTGGTAAAATTATTCTTATTTTGATCTGAAGTTAAATCAATAACTGCATCGGGCGTCATTAATGCTGCATAGCGGCGATGAATGGTTGATTGTTGCTTATCCATGATGTATCGTATTTATGTAGTAAAAGACATAGGAAATATTATTTCTTAACATTTACCAAATGTTTACTTGTTATATAAAGTAAAAGAAAATTTAGACTTTCAATTTGTGGGTGACGAGATGCTTGTTTCTAAGCTAACTAGGATAATGAGAAAGGCTACAATAAAATTACAAAAACAAATTCATAAATATTTTAAACTAAAGAAATTTGTATTTTGTTTGTTGAAAACTTTGAAATAGTAATTGTGCAATACTGACCCATAAGATATATTAGTCAATAGTCGAAATGGCTGACAAATAAACTTCCTTTCTAATTTGTTCCCCTTTTGTTTTCCAAGGTGAAAATTACTAAAGAATTCCCCGTAATACCTATCTAGTCTACCTTTCTCTTTATTTTTGTCATTTCATGTTCAGGCACATGAAAAAAAAAAAAACAAACAGCAGCAAGATATAGTATAATGAGAAATCAAAAATGCGTGGGCATCTCCTGCTATATTCCTGCTGGCATCCAAAAATGATTTTATTTTTATTTTATTTTCTCTCTCTCTCTCTTTTTTTATACTTATGTAGTATTTAATAAATTATTAATTTTTCCCAGTTCAGACAGACATCACATGAAACGTAAATGAAAATATCCACATATATACAATATATACATACATATATACATATGTGTGTGTATATAAATCTATCTATTTTGTATATATAAACATATATTCACGGAGCAAAAAAAAAAAAACATTTTTAATACAAAATTGTTTTACGCATCGAAACAATTTTATTTTATTTTACTATTTTTTTTTTTTTTTTTTTTTTTTTATAATTTCTCTTTGATTGAACTATATAATATTATTGGATCTAGAAATATATTTTGATATCATCATTTATTTGGAAAATTCCCAAATTGACATATCCTATATACAAATCATCAAATCGCTACAAAATACTTAACTAAATTTTTTAATTACAACTATTAAGTTGTTTATGTGAGCCAATAAAAATTAATCGGAAAATAATTAGATTGAATAATACGCCAAGAGATCAGCCGTTCAATTGAATTGGAAACGATGTGAAGTGAAGTGTGTGGGTTAACCGGTTTAAACCGGGTGACTTTTTCTACAAATCTCTTTTTCTTTTCTTTTTTTTTTTTGAAGCATAAGCCCAAGGGGCGTATACTCTATGCCCGTGAGGATGTTGTTGCCATTGAGAGTATTGTTCTCTCTTTTCCTCTCTGGTTCCGAATTTAAATCTGAATATGAATCTGAATTGTTATTGTTTTCGTCTCGACACGTCTACTCAAAGTTCTTTTAACTTTGTATTCTTTTTTTTTTCTTTTTATTTTCAAATGTTGGGCGAGAAAAACATTCTTATTTCCATTGTGTATGAGTGTCTGTGGGATGACATTTTGTTTGTTTGCTTTCAATTTGTGTTTATATATATTTAAACAATAGTCGATTTCCTTTTTGTTGTTATTTCTTAACTAATTAGTATAGGGTTGAATTTATCAATAAATGATACACAAATCTAACAAACTTTTTCTAATTATTTTTAATGCCTTTATTGGATTATATAAAATTATATAATTAAATGAGAAAAGAATAAAAAGAATCTGTTGAAAAATATATTCTATTTACAATTTGGTATATTCAAGTGAAGCATTTGATTAATGTAAATCATTATAAATTTGTCATTCAATTTAAAGGAACTTTAGAGTATTAAGTTCTGGATTTGTCCCTAGACTTTTACAGCAATTTCTTATTGAAAATTAGATTTTCATTTACTTTGAGCTCTAAAATTGGTATTTTTTCAATTTATTTGTAAGGCATTATCTTACTAATCTACCTATATAGCTTATATATCATAGGAATCAAATTAATTAACCCATTTGGCATTTTCTGATCGGGAATCGGAAGCCAACAAAATCTCTTATATCTTCCAAGCTTGATTGTTTTTTCAAATTGATTTTTTCAGTCAATCTTATAGATTCTTTATTTAATATTTATTTATTTAGTAATTTATTGAAATGTATTTAGTCTTGAATTCGAAATAGTTACTATGAATTCAATTCTAAACAAATCATATGGCACACACTCATCATACTAATCGCTTCCGTTTCCTTATGGTTAGAATTTATCGTTTCACTCAGCAAAACTCAATAAAAGTTGACGTCAACTAACTCGACTGCAATGAAAGATATAAGTATTACAATTATTTATGACCAGCAATCTTTGAGTGTGTTCCGAGTATACAGAAATAAAGACAAATATATGAAACAACAATTGTTGAATTCAATTGTTCAAATACTTTCATTTCATATTAAATATATTTGTATGTATGTATATACAAACTTGACTATATTTATTTATACAAGTTGTTGCGATTCTTTTTTTTTTTGCCTCCACTGACCCCCAACGTAGCCGAGATGAAGATCCCCCAGCGTAGCCGGTTCAGATCCATCGCAAGGTGGTTCCAAAATGGGCATCAATAATTTATGAGATTTTCTGCCTCCTATTTTTACCTTCACTTGTGGGCGAACTATTTAAATATTATTTATTATATTTGCTCAAGTGCCTACAAATTAGCCATGTTTCATTTTTGGTACATTTTTTTCGTAATATTTTTGTACTGTCGTTTTTTTTTTTTAATAAATTTGATAAATGTTTATTGTACTCTTACGTTAAAATTTGCCTTGACCTTACCTTGAATTTTTACTTTTACACGAGATTTTTTCGCGAGCATTTCGTTTTCTTACCCTATTTAATGGAGGGCATAAGGGTATATTATTCAGATTTAAATATAGCACACTTTTTTATATATTTAATTCTAATATGAATAATAAAATAAAAAAAAATTTACTTCAAGGCTTGAACGTGGTAAATTAAGAAAAGTAATTATTAAAAGCTTCTAAATATATTCTTTCTAAAAACTTAGTAAAACAATTTCTTACAAGTTTATAGAATAACTGGATGATTGAGGTCCTTAATATTGAATAAATAAACTTTATTATAAATAATTGTTATTGCTATTTCCTGCAGGGTATTTTTTAGTTCTTCGACACTTTTTAATATTTGTACATATATATTTTTTTTGCGCGTAATTAGGAATTTGTCTATAGCCGGCAAAAATATGTTTACAGGAGGCTATTTATAAAAATTTATTTACAAAATTAAAATATGAGAAAAAAAAAATGAAAGAAGCAAACAAATATTAAATATATCATAAAGGCGGAACTATTAAAATAAATTATAGTAGATTGAGCGTGGGCGTCAACTTTTGCCACTCACTATTGGTAAGTGCATTTTTGACTGTGTACGTTTTGTCTAGGTAATCCGTTTCTCTCTACGTTTTTTTTGTCAGCCTTTCACTTATTAGCCATGACATGCAACTGTCACTTGGAGAATGCGGCTTGAAAATGTCGCCGATTTCCCTTTAACTCATCTCTTCTTTTCATAGTCTCACGTACAGGTCATGTGAGCGTTTGCCCTCGGTTGTCTGTTTGCTTGAAGTATTTTACCGTTACTCTCATATATGCATATGTATATGTATATACTAAGTATCCGACATTGTTTTTTGTTTGGTGCTTTAAGGGGGGTGTAAAAACCGCCCCACTTTTGCTAAAAATATTTCTATATAGCTAAATTTCTGAGTAAAGCCAATCATAAAATTAAACGCGTTTTATAAATATAACAAATTTGAATATAAGTATATCATTTCCTTTCCCACTCACCGATCTAAGTATATAGTAAGAGCAAAATTGGATCAGACGTAAATGTTTGTGTTTTTTTTTTTGCTTAAGCTTTGCGTATTTGTTGTACAATATATTTTATTTTAATTTCCTTTTTTTTCTGTTTTTGTTTTGGTTGCCTGTTTTTTTTTTTTTTTTTTTTTGTGAACGCGCAACGGAAATTTTTGTTTAAAAGTCGTTAATGTTTATTGAATTTTATAATATGTTTAAAATTATATTGTTTTTTTTAGTTAAGGGGGAAAATTTTCGGCGTCTGAAAGGCAAAACCTAGTTGGGGATAACATTTTAGACCGCATATATGTACATATGTACATATATAAAGTATATATGTGTGTGTGTGTAGGGTGGCAGCACTGCCCAAGCCTAAGTCGACTCTAGAAGTAGACAAGGATGCCAGACGACATGTTGTTATTTTTATACCCTTGCAAGGGTATATTATTTTGGTCAAAAGTTTGCAACGCACAGAAGGAAGCGTTTCAGACTATATAAAGTATATATATTCTTGATCAGCACGACGAGCTGAGTTGATATAGCCATGTCCGTATCTCCGTCTGTCTGGATCAACAGCTTCTCCTCCGGGACCCTTAAAGCTACAGAGCTGAAATTTTGCACCCAGGCTTCTTTTTGCTGCAGGCATTGTATATCTCAGAATCATCCCGATCGGATGACTATATCATATAGCTGCCATAGGTCAAAAATTAGAATTACACTTCAATAACTTTGTTGCTTTTCAATCAATTGTTACGAAATTTGGGGTTTAAGTTTAATACACCTTTAAACAAATCCACCAAGTTTGATCAGAATCGGTTGACTATATCATATAGCTCCCATAGGAACGATCGGTCAAGAATATATTCTCAGAGCAATAACTTAGGTGTTTTGAAAGCGATTGTGACGAAATTCGGAAGTTTAGTATATATAGAAATGTCTGTGCTAAGTTTCAGACAAATCGGTCATCTATATGCTATAGCTCCCATAGGACAAATCGGGCCAAAAAATTTTTTTTTTTCGAAATACTTTTTTTTCTCTTGCTACAAACATTTAATGTAGGTTTGACTTGTTTTATATGCTTTCTAATGATTTTGTTACATTATAAATGTGTATATATTTAAATTGTTAAATAACAGTTTACAAGGGTATACGAACTTAGCCCATCCTTCTAGTTGGATTTTTAATTTTTTTTTGCTAACTTTAATTCTGAGGTAAAATGTTAATTAACACCTCAATCTGTATAATGTAAACAGTTAACCAAAACTATAACTACATATGTACTATAAATATTATAAGTAATTTAATTAAAACTTTATAACCAGAGACTTTCTACCATATCGTCGTTTAATATTATATAATCAATCGAAATTAGAGAATATCTGTTACCTATGTATGTATATCTATTTAACTGATACGAAAACCCAAAGATCTAAAACAAAAATAGTATAAAATTAGTTTTATATACATACATAGATGCTTATTATCAATTTCTGAGTTCACATATTAATTTATTACACCGAATTGAAAAATCAGTTTCATGAAAGTTGTTTTTAATTCTTCTCTTATTTCTAGTAAAAATCCATTGTTTAAATGAATTCACAACCTTGAATTTGTAGGGAAAATGGTAATAATAAACAATTTTATTTTGTTTAGTATTTGATTGTAAAGCGTTTTACCAAATTTTTACATATCAGGTGTTGAAAAGTTTACCACCCCAAAAAAAAATTGTAAATAGCCAACAATAGGCAAGAAGCATTTCTTCCAAAAGAAAAATCAACAAACAGCAAAAAGAAAGAGATTGTTGTAAATGCTGCAAATGTAACAAAAGCAATTTGTTGACCCAATTCCCGCCCACTTTTAGTAAACAATCAAAGTTTATTTATAGCCTCGACAATATGTAGCAATACATTTGTAATTATAATTTGTTCTTATATGTATATACATACATTATGGTTGAAAGATTGTCGTAGGTCTGCCATCTCGAAACGATTTAAAAGCGATTTCCTTCTTTTTTTTAAGTTCACCTCGTTTCGGACCACAACAAAGATCGCAGGCAAATCAATATAATTGTATATGTATATGGGAGGATGGGGAGATGAGGTAGAGGAGGTCTTATAACTTGAGGGCCGTATTCGGGGGGAATTTTCAATTTCACAGACAGCGTGGTCTGGACCAATTTATCATCATTCTCATCATAATCATCAGCAATTCGTACTGGTATTGTTCTATATAGACAGAGAGAGATCAGATGTATATACATATATATGTATTATTCTTACAATAATAAAAACTAAGACGCCCGCACGGCTGGCTGCCTTAGTAGCCTCTTCGACCTGGCCTATACATACAAATACACTTAAAAGTGTATCTCTCTTTCTAGGCTGTGTGTGTTTTTGTGTGTCTATCTGTCTGTGTGTGTGTGCGTTTATGTGGCACGCCGACCGACAACGACTTGCCCATTGACGTCAGCAATGCCCCCAAAGTCGCACACTCAAACGGGCGTAATGCCAAGCAATAGCAGGTGGGGGGTGCAAAACGGGGTCCAGTCGGCGATGAGGCGTGAGGATTGCGACGGGCAGCAGGCACAGTCATTTTGGCAGTCAGTCATACAACTTGATGCTGTTGTGTGTTGCCTTCTCCGTGTTCTTCATACAATTTATACTCTAGACCTTTGTAGGGTATTACGATATATACGAACATTACATGGACCTTGTATTTATTTATATTTATTTCCATTGATGCTAAACAGTAATATTATCAATTGTTTATAACAGGATTTCGGATATTATAAGTTATAATAAATAAGCTGTTCAAGTTGCTTATTTGCTTCTGCACTCTGAGTTTCTGCCAGGTTGTACTTATCGAAGTCGAAGATATTTTAAGATATATTCATTTTTATTCTTTAATATATATATAAACTCTGATTCTTTTTTAACTGATTATATTTACATTTATTACTTAGTTTTTATATAGCTAAGATCATTAATTTTCCATTTTCTAGAACGGAAATATAAATCAAAAAAGTTCTCTAATAATATTTGGCACACTTTTCTAACATGATTTTCATTGTATATACTTTCGTTTAGGATATCTAATATTCTTGAGTATAATTTTACACTATAATTTGTTGTCACAAGTATATACATATGTGTTATTCATGCTTCACAGTTGGGTCGATCTCCTGGCGCCTTTGTTGTTGTTGTAGTTGTTGCAATTGCACAAAATTTTCTCCCATATGAACTAAATGTCCGTCCATCTGTTCAGTTTGTCTGTCTGTCTAACTGTCTATTTATTTTGACCCACTGTATATAGTAGAAGCAGATCATTTATACGGAAATTCAACATTTCTTTGGCTTCGTTTAATTTTAGCTACTCCTCGAAATTGCATTTTTGCCTGGTTGCCTTCTTGCCCCCCCTGCCAGACCCTTTTTTGCCTCATTTGTTATTAGCTATTTTTGGCCAGCAAAGTGAGAATACATACAATAATACAGTATAATAATGAAACTGCGAATAGACATAATTTGTGCACAAAAAAGCGAGAAGTGAAAAGTGAAAGTTTGATTTATGAACACACGCAGACTGCTGCGGCTTTTGTATCTCTGTTGATGGTTTTTAATGGTTTATAATTAGTTTGCTACTCAAGTCTTTTCATTTATGTTAGGGGGCGCGCTCATTTATTAGGGATTTGTAGTTGGCCATTGGCCGCTCTTGGCTCTGGCATCGAGCCAATCAATTTCTGGAACGGAAATAGAAAAAGTCACTAAAATCATAAATAAAAGAAATCAGTAAAAGAACAACCGAACCAAAACTTTAGCTTGTTTGCTGTCCTGTATTGCCAATTTGCTACTGGTTGTGGGGTTAATTGCCAGCAACTGTGCTACAAAATGTATGTTTGCCGCCCCCTTCCCCCCCGCCAAAATCAAGTTGTTGTGACGCACGTGGTGGCAATTGGTTGCTTGGACAAAAGAAATGAATCGGAAGAGGGGGCAATTGTTTGTAAACCAATACTTTATCAATTAGAAGGTAATTATTTCTCATATATATCAAATGTATACACAAAGGTTACTTTCGGTTATTCTTAGTGCTTACACATAATACTAAAAAGGTCAAAGGTTTAACAACAAGTACGAACGTTAATAAGGCTTTGATTATTATTTATAACGGTTGAATTGTATTGCATTGCCTATTTGTAGTCTCTAGTCTTATCCTTGCCCTTAGCAACAGCTGAGAGCTATCAAAGTATCTATTCACATATTGATTTATGATTAGATGTACCCATCAAAGTAATATCTTGTTGTGGCTGCGACTTCAGCTGGCAATCAAACAAATTGTTTATATTTTTCTTTTTATTTTGGTTTATTCTGTGTTGTTGTTCGTTTTTGGTTTTTTGATTTATAACGAACTTTTGATCTGAACATTTTGCTTTTATGTGCCCATTTGTTGTTTATACGGTGCGAATTATTAATTTATCAAATGGCAAAACAAAACATAGAAAATCGCTTTGCGTTTTACAGCCTTCCTCCCCTCCCTCCCAAATAATAATAAAAAATAAAAAAAAGAAATGAAGAAAAAACTGAAACGCCCACGGCCAGAGCACGAGACGTCGCCAAATTGTCTGTGACAAAGTTAGTGCAGAATTTGCGTAGATCAGAACAATATAAAGGGGCAGCGATTACATATTAAGTTTGTCTAGTATATATCGGTATCCAAAAGACGTCAGCACTTTCTTAGTCACAGTGATTTTGGAATCATCTATAGTCGAATCTGCGTAGTGTTTGTGTGGGGCCCGACGCCTACCTAAGTTTCCATCTAATTTTGAAGGCAGCGCACACAAATTTATTACTCGCAAAAAGAAAAGCAGAAGAAATCAAATGAGTTTCATTTTATTTTTCATCCAAATGAGACAAGATTGCTTTAACTGGAAAATCAGGAACAACAGCCATTTATAGGGAGTGATGCCATTTGATTTTCCTTTCCAAAATTGAATTTTATCCTAAATTGTTTTTGACATGTTTCTTGATCATTTCACACTCGTATTTCAAAAAAAGAAAAATCTATATCTAATATATGGCATCATTGGCAACGTTGTGCGGGAGGTGTTTAAAATTAATTGCTGATTACATAGTCTGAATGAAAAAAAAAATATTTGATGAATTTTTGTTTTATACAAATTAAGGTATTCGAGAAATGCATTAGACAATAATTTATGAGTTGTGGGACATATGTATAGACACAAGTTTTTATACATATGTATATATAGTTATATATAAACATTAGAAGCAGTGGTTGTTCAGGTTGAACAGGTAGATATAATCGCTTATTGATTTATGAAGGGGGCATATAAAATGTAAATTTATTAGCATTTTAATTGGGTTAAACTGACAAAACATGAAGTCAAGTTCAAAGAAAGAGAAATAAAATACAATTTATAATTAATAATTTGGAATAACATTACTGTTTTCAACATATAATTTTAAAATACTTAACCCTGGATCGTTTGATGAAAAATCTATATAAATTTTTGTATTTGAAAATTGGTAAAAAAAAGTTTTTAAAACATAAAGAAGAAAGTGTTACCTAAATAAAAAAATTTTTAAATATAATTTTTATAAATAAGTAAATGAGCAGTCGTTGGATCCAAATAATTTTTTTGAAAAAATTACAAATATTGAAAAAAGAAAAAAACATTCCCTAATTACCTGACCACAAATGAGTGATATACTTTTTTTGTAATTGGGTCAAGGAAATTGAACGAATTTATTTTAAAAAATAGATAAAATCAAATGAAATATGACTTTATTTAAAGAAATCACTAAATGTATTGAGTGAATAAAACTACAATTGCAGCTGAAATGTTTATGCCCCAGAACTTTACAGAACTAAGCAACGTTAGGTTTTTGAGATTGAATGCTTACCCACTAAAAATTTAGAATAATTGCCCTAGTTCTGTCTAATGTAAATTTGAAATATTATAAATTATATTTTCCCCTTTATCTTTTGCAGAGAAACGCTCTTTCTCCTTCCGCTTGCGTCGATCATTTGGTGATGGAGGCAGCACCAATAGCCGCAATAGTAACAACAATAGCAGCACTTGCACCAATCATAATAATCAGAAACGTTGCAGCACTCCGTTAACGCCGACTAGCACCAGTACGGGACGATTGGAGGTACCTGGTGCCGCTTCGGTTAGTCGTCGTAGCAGCATCTACAAGAAACCGGATAAGAATGATGGAGGACAAATCCATTTGATACCGGATGTAGAGTTGCCATTGATGACATTTGCCGATCAGTACAATATAGAGAAGACCTTGGCTGAGGGATGTTTTGCCAAAATATTGCTGTGCCGGCATCGACCAACTAATACTCTGGTGGCTCTTAAGGCCGTCCATGCCGAACTGACCACAATTAGAGAGTTTCAAAAGGAGTTCCATTATAATTATGAGCTATCCCATCATCGTCATATCCTCAGCGCCTATGCAGTGGCATTTCAGACCAAGGACTATTATGTGTTTGCCATGGAGCATGCGCCCTATGGTGATCTGGCCTCCAATATCGGCCCGAATGGCCTACATGAAACGGCTTGTAAATTGATCTCGGAACAATTGAGTTCGGCATTGGGCTTTATGCATTCAAAGAGTCTGGTTCATCGTGATCTGAAGATAGAAAATGTTTTAGTTTTCACTCCAGATTTTGCACGAGTTAAGTTATGTGATTTTGGGGCCACCACCAAGAAAGGTCTGTTGGTGCACAAGGTCAAGCATACTTGGACCAGTTGTGTGCCACCGGAGCAATTGGAGTTGATTAAGAATGAAAGGTTTCAGTGTCTGCCGATTAGTGATTCGTGGCAATTTGGCATTTTATTGTACAACATTTTGACGGGCAATCCACCGTGGCAATCAGCCGATTGGGTCAAAGATCAGGCCTATGCCAATTTTATGAAATATGAGCAACGCAAGACCACCAAGGTACCGGAAAATTTCCGGCGCTTCTCACCACGCCTAATGCGCTGTTTCCGAAAGTATTTAAGTCATGATCCCGAAGATCGTTGCAAGATCACCGAGGTCACCAAATACATGAAGGATCGTTGGGTGGAGTGCCGCATCTCGGCCTCCAAATCGGCGACTCTTATCTCTCCTAATAACCATGATCAGGACTCGTGCATCTATCTAAATCAACGTGAGGGTAGACTATCGGGTGATGAGAATAAATTAAGATTTAAGCGTATGATGTCTAGTTATGGTCTAGACATACCCATTGATCAGGCTATGGTCAGAAGGCGTGTCTGGGATTGGCTATCGACATGTGATGCCAATTATGATCCCGATGTTGAAAGTTTGCATGCATTGGATCTAATGTAAAAGACTAGCCAGACAACAGATATTTAGGGGTGTTTTTCGAAAATTTTGAGAATTTGTAGATCTATATAAGATCGTATATTGTATACACACACACACACATATACTGCATACATATATGTATAATTTATAAGCAAGATATGGAGCAAGAAAATACTTT
Source organism: Drosophila austrosaltans (assembly GCA_035045865.1). Taxonomy (NCBI): domain Eukaryota; kingdom Metazoa; phylum Arthropoda; class Insecta; order Diptera; family Drosophilidae; genus Drosophila; species Drosophila austrosaltans. Next base: position 998,934 of record JAWNOQ010000200.1, read on the forward strand.
TCCATTATTGCCAGAAAATCTACTATACCCTTTATAAGTAGTAAAAATTTGTAAGTCCAAAAAAAAAAAAAAGCAAAAAAGCAAAAGAACACTTCAAAGGATTACTTTCCACTAGTGTTACCCTTTTTCTAGTCTTCCTCCATCAAGGGTTTAGAATAATCCTATGAGATAAAACAAAAACGCAAAACCAAAAAAACAACTTCTATATGTTAAAGTAGTTTTATATATACATACCTATATATACATACATATATATAAATGTAGGTATATATCTGTATAATGTGTGATTTAAGCGTTACTTATTATCATTATAAGATATACTTATATACGATATACACAAACTAATGCAATTATCTAGAATTTATTTAACCTAAGATGCTAATGCATTATATGACCAATTATTAGTAAAACTAAGTTTTGTTGTATTTGTATATTTATAATAGTCTATACCCTAAATATGTCTAAATTTCTTTATGTGTAGAGATTATCATATGTAATCTGTATGTCTAATGTGTATTTTACGATTTTGTATACATATAATCATAAATATGCATACTCTATAAAAAGCAAAAACCCAAGAAAAAAAACTTTGTATATCTTAATAATAATTTATGCAAAAGAGAATAATATATATAAATAGAAACATAAACCGAGTTTATATGACAAAATAAGAGTTTTTTATTAATTTAAATTGTAATTTTAATTGGGTTTCAGAATTGAAGTGTTCTACTTATAATGTATTTTGGGTTTTCAATTTGTAAATATTTCTATTATCAAAAATAGGTGATGATTTGTTCATAATTGAAACGAATATCAAGTGGCGGAATTCGATACATTGGCTGGTTTATTGACTTTATTTCTTTCTAATTATAAAGAAAATACGTTAAGAAAGTACATTAACTTATATAAATTTAATGCCCAGGCGTCAACAAAATATTGTCAACATGAGCTTATACCTCTATGAATGGTTACATACATTTCGTTGTCTAATATAGGTAAGTATGCCCGATTATATAAAGAATACAGATTTATTTAATTTTGGTAAAAATAACTTGCATTCCTATAACCATATTGATTTTCAATTGAAATTTCAAATTAAACGGTTAAATTAAAACTTATAATTTTGTACTTTTGTTTATTTAGAAAATTGTACATAAAATTGTTTATTTATAATGCTTAATATAGTATATATGAATGAATGATTGTTTGATAGTGATTAACTCTGTTCCTTCTTAAGATAAATTTAGATTTTATTTTTATCAAATAACTATTTAATTATACTGTTCAGAACCGAGAATTCGAAAGGGTATATTGGCTTTCACATAAGCAAAGATTTTTGCATAACAAAACAGAGGAGAACAAATAAATTCCGATACATATCTAAACATTAAAAAAACGTTTGCAAAATATTGTTTACAATAATTGTGCAGAAAACAGAATGGCGAACTATAAATATTTATTATTTTTATAATATTAATTATTTATTATTGTTTGAGTCTTTTGAATGTACCATCCACATCCCCATGTACTAGCAAGTCCAGTCTAATAGTTTTCAATTGTGCTCCGAAGGTTATTCAGCTGTTGTTTTTTGTATTTAATGTCAGCGGTCAGGGTCAAAGAAGAGGGGAGCAGCAGCAAAGCAAGTAGGGGGCGGCGGGGCCAATGTGTGGACAGGATGTGACGCTTTCAACCGTAAATCTGTCTCTAATAAACACATAGCCGGAGCCCACTGACTGAAGGTTGATTAAACAAAACGGCAGACTAAGCAGGTGAGTTGGTGGGCGGACAATTTGTTTGCATTTACCGTCTATCTCGTTCGTGTTTCTTTCTTTCTTTTACCCGATTCTCAATTAACTCGAATAACTCATGGGCAAATATTTAAACGTGATTGATTATGTGAATGAATGCGTTCGTTAGCCTTTAATCAAATTGAAGTTCATTGTCGTGTTGTATCTTCAATCGGCTTGGCCATTGTTTATTTTGTAATAAAAGATGTTAAATACTTAATATTTTTAAAATCCTATTTTATATATTTATTGTATTATTTCTGTTTTCTTTTCTTTTTTTTTATGGGGGCGCATGTTAACACTTAAAACATTTTTTATGGGACAAAAAGTCAACTAGAGGAAGAGAATAAATAAACTTAAAAGTCTATAAATAACACTCGAGAGGTGGGGCCATGTGATCAAAAATTAATTAAATATTTTCTGGCCACGCGCTTTGGAGCCATGATCTAGTTGCAATTTTCAAATATTATTTAAGTTTAAATCTGTATGCGGCATTTGTTTTTTGTTTTTTTGGTTAGTGGCTGATCAATAAATATACATTTTATCCCGTTTAATTAGCTGCCATTGGTGTAAAACTGTCTGTGAAAGCAAAACGATGTTGTGCCGCGCGCATAAATAAATTCAAATCGCACGAAAATAGCGTGAATAGGTTTTCTTTTTACGATCCTCAGTCAAAATCTCTTGTCCCGTCGGCAAATTTTCAATGTCTCGCATTTGTTGTTCTTGTTTCTAATACTGGCCAATTGTCGCGGCATGGGGCATAATTTATGACCCGCATTTGCCATTTTGGCAGTATTGAGAGCAGGCAAGATGACGATCATCACGACGGGAACGACGCGTCAACACAGTGAGGCAGAAATGAAAGCATCATGGAATTACGACATGCGGATGTCACCGACATGCACAAAAGTATGCAATGAATTTTGTTTCTTTATGCAATTAATTTTGACATCGCCCGTTGCCATTTTCATCCCCACCGGCAATAAGTATAACTTTAATCACTTTAATAAAAATTAAAATATTAAACGACAAGTCTATATATAAATTGGTTAACTCATGTGTCGAGCAAAAAATGTATTTTAGATGCAGTAACCTAAAAATAAAATAGTCTGCTGCACTAGACAACTTTGTCATGTTATTGAAAAACTATAAAAAGTAAGTATGTCTGTATTTGTAAAGCCATCTGAATTTACTGGCACATTTCCTCTATATATAGCTATGGAGGGTAAAATTTTGTAAGAGATTTTAAAACTGTTTTCTTATTTTATAGAAATAAAGCTGTAAGATGAAATATACTTTAAGTGATACATATGTATGTGATAGCGATATCGGAAACTTTACAGATCAGGGCAATTACTTTTTCCAGTTCCATTACTACAGGAACTCAATGACTAATCTGTTAAAATAGTTTGCATTTATCTATTAACTAGTACAATTTGACAGTCGCTTAATATGAAATCAGTAAAAGCAGCTCAATTAGAATTGCTTGTTAAGACATACTCTTCATGATAAAAAAAAATATGCTAAAATCAAAAAGAAAGTAGCTACTTTAGGGTAGATACAAATATACCAATCTTCTAATATATTTTCTCAGTTTTTTCATTACTAAAAGAGAAATACAAAGTTTAGCATGCCTGATGAAATGGTTTAATTTCCAGGGTATAGACTTCTGCAATATATCTTAATGACTGCCACAGCTAAAGCACCATCTGGAATGTATAGTTAACAATTTTGGATAACAAATGATATTTGGATTCTCACACATTTACATTTATTTGGGATGCACTTTCAGCCCACGTATTAACGCGTTTTTGAGGCTTGTGCAAGAAACTATTTGGTGAGCTGCTTAATAACTAAACAAATTTTATAGTAGGTTTTAGGTCTGTAGGTATAACAAATATGAATATATCATATGGATATATGCAATCTAATGTCTAACAAGCTGTCTAAAACGAATTTTATTGTGTATGTGTATTTCGTATATGTGTATATATAAAAATGTCTATAAAAATGTTTTGCGATAAATCATAAAAACTTATGAAAAATTGCAACAGTCGAACGGTTGGCGGCCTGCTCATTATTCTCATCCTTCTCATCCACATTATTTCCATCATTCGAACCGCATTAGGCCGATTTCAATGGTATATGCTGTTTGATTACCTATAAGTAAAAAGGGGAAAGAGGGAGAAATGTGGTGGGGGGATGAGAAACGTTTATAAACATTTTTGTTGTACTCGAATTTTCAATCTGCCAAATTGTTTACAATTAAATAATAATAAAACGAATATCAATTAAGACGCGTGTGAAATACGTCAGTTCGTTATCTAAATTTAGTTGGCAGATAGAAGGCGTGTATATTGTTTTTGTTTTTGTTCTCATATGATGTGGGCGTAGACTGAATCATTGGGTCAGCCGCAGGAAACGCGTTTTCCGCGTAACCGACCCAATAAAGGCCGAAAACGTAAAACTAAACAATCCAAAGCATATAAAAGGAAATCAATAAAATCGTTGATTAATGAGAATAAAACTAGAAAGGGAATTCACCTCCGAGCACATGTTCTTGTAGATCTCATCAGTATCCCACGGTCCACGTTCGGGCAGGGCAATGCCTCGCCTACGTAGCTCCTGAACACAATCGGTTAAATCGAAAATGGGCAAAGGATCGATGCCAGCTTTTGCCACCTTGCCAGCCAAATACTCTACATAGTGTGTTCTATAATAAACAAAATTTCCATAGATAATCAAAGATTCTTAAATTTCAAACAAGGACTTGGTTTTCTCCTACATACCGACACATGCCCGCATGCTTTTCCGGCACTTCGCTATTGCAGACTGTATCTACCAGTCCCTGTGGAGTCTCCTTTTGCAACGGTATGGGACATTTGGCCAATGATCTGGCCTTTCTGGAACTTCTCGGTTCATTCGTTTCTTCCTTCTTAGGTTCTGTATCAAAATGAACCCCTTGTTCTTTGAGCAAGAATTGTAATTGCATGGGAATTTTGTCACGCAAATAGAATAAACAATTTCGGGGATGATGGGCATGGAGGCCCAATTTGGCGCAATATGGTGAAATATTACATTTGGCGCCCATCATGAAGGGTCGGGCGCAGCCATAACAAAACTCAAATTTACACTGAGTGCAGGTGAAATGCATGCAGCCGCCCCTGGAAGAAGAGGGTAAAGTTAAATTATCATAGTCAAAATTCAAAAGTGAGTCTTTAGCTAACCTCGCCAGTGAATATCGAAATTTGCATTTGGGACAATCAATGCCATTTTGTGCCAAATGCTCCTGCACACCCTGTGCCTGTAGTTCGGGATCATTTTCACGTTTCCACTCCAAGTAGGCTTCGCAGGAGCTGCCCTCATGCTGTCTCTCCCAGGGTTTACGACACTGGGCACAGGTCACTGAGCCACAATCGGGACATATCAAACGCTTCTGTTTGGGTCGGGCAAAGAAACCAGATGAACATTGGATACACCATTTAAAATTGGGATCTTGCAGCAGGGAGCGATCACGTAATTTGCGTTGAAAGAGCTCATGGACATCATTGTCTAAAATACTCTTAAGAAAGATATCCAAGTTGGAAAAGTATTCCAAATGTTCATCCTCATGTTCAACTTCGTTGCTTAGTTCCGGTAACTTGCAGAATGGACAACTACAATCATTAATGGAACGATCCGTGACCTAAAAGGGCACAGAAGAGTATAGAAATCACAGATTCTGAAATGGATCTAAATAAATACCTGAACAGTGAAATAACTTTTGGCACATTGCTTGCAGCATTTGTGGGTACACTTTAGCATCGATACAATCTGATTCATTGGATAGGAATTCATGCACAATTCACATTCTTGTTGCAACATAGCAATGGCTTGATCCAAGTCGGAACATTCTTTTGCAGCCCATAAGGCAACATCTTCCTGGAACTTCATATTGACCAAAGTGGCAGCAATTTGGGCTTCTGCTAAATTGGTAACCATTTCCTGTTCCACATATTTTCTGGCTAAAACCTGGAAAATGAAATCAAAGAGAATGGGTAGAGATAACAGTGGGGGAACCTCTTTTGTGGAGTACACACCGCTGGTTCGTCTATAACTGGTTCTTGTAGGCTGGGATATGCCCGAAATACAGGAATACTGAGTTTGCGCTTAAGTAACTCTGCTTTCAATGGTTCAGCTATTTCTTCCTCATCATCTTCCTCTGCAGCTGAAGTCTCATAATCATCATCAGAGAAACAAGTCTCATGATATTTCTTTTTGGGTATACGGGGCTGAGAGCGAGGTTTTAGTAGAGCCACTGCCGCAGCAGCAGCAGCAGCTCCACTCGTTGAGGGTCCATCTTGTTGGGTCTGAGTATTGAATCGATTGATAGCTTCGCTGATAGATTTCTTTGAGGACGGGCTGCTTCTCAGAGGGACTCGACTGGACGTTGAAGGCGCGGGAACGTTTTTAATACCTTGCTGCTTTTGGAGATACTCCTGCTGCATACGTTTCACTGAGGATATGCCCATGGGGGCCGAAAAGGACTTGGACCGCAGAGGGAGTTTTCGATTCATGGTGTTGGGTGTCTCATTTGTGGGTTTGGGTATTTTACTTATCGTGGACTTGCCAGTTTTGGAAGTAGTGGGTGTGGCGTTTGGAGTGCTGGTGCTAGGCACTGGTTCTGTACTAAATGTCTTCTGTTTGGTGTTGGTTTTTAATGAAGTGGAGGCTTTTACCTTTTTGGGCTCCTCCAATATTGTTTCGACTGGCAGTTCCACAGGACGGGATTCAGAATCAACTATAGGCGGTGATGGGATAAGGGGAAGGGCGGTGGATACTTCCATGGGAAGGTCTGGTTCAATTTCCTCAACAACTTCTTGTGTACTGTTGTTCAATTCGTCCGGAGTAATTGAGGGCATTGCGGTCTCTATCTCCTCAGGGTCTTGAATAGCTTCTAGTTGGGTTTCTTCTTCATCACCAGTTTTGGTTGAAGTAATTCCCTTATCACTTCCTGTTAAAGAAATTATTTCACTTGATGCAGTTGTAACATTTTCAATTGTCAGATTGGTAGGAGTGACAGATGAGCTAGTGATGACTGTTTCAGGAATCTGTGTTGTTGTGTTTTCCTCTTCCTCTTCTTGCTCCTCATCTTCTTCCATAATATCCTCAATTTCGGTACCTTCTGCGTCATCACCAGTGGAGGCATCTTCAATATAAGATGTACGTTCATCATCATATTCTTCGCCCTCTTCTTCCTCCTCCTCTTCCCCTTCACTATCGTACCACTCCATGTCATCCGAATATTCGTCAGAGTATTCATCTTCATCTGTTGATTCAAAGTCATCCATGCTAATCTCATCACGCATTTGCTTAATCAGCCGCTGTGTGTCCTCTACCAACTCGCTAAGATTTTGTTTGGAAGGGTCTCCAGATGGTATGAACTCTTTGAGCTGCACTACTTTATGCGATCCAGATTGACTTGAGTGAGAGTTAACGGAGGCGCTACTTGTTGACTTAGGTATATTCGATTCCTGGGCAGACTCTTCTGGAGGAAGAGAAGATTGTAGTTGTGGTTCTATTATCTGCTCATCGCTATCCAAACTATAAAGTTCAGCGTCTTCGCCACTAAACTCTGTGGCATCCTCAAATATCTCATCCGATTCAACCGGACTTATGACAACGTCTGTTTCTGTAGCATTTGAGGAAGGCTCTTCTTCTTTTCTATCCTGCTCTTCTTTGTCTAGGTCTTCAGGCTCCATAGGGGTAAGATTCTCAGTTCTGCTTTCACTTCGTAAGCTGGTGGTACTTAAAGTTCTCACTGGTATTTTGGAGAATCGTTTGGGGCTGCGTTTCGTATCCGCAGTGATCTTGTTTGTAGAAGCTTCATTCTGATCTGTTAACATTGCTGTAGAAACTGCGGCTTCAAACGAATTGTAGGTTGTAGATTCTGCATCTGCTATGGTTGCAGAAGCTGTAGATTCTTCCAATATTTCGGGTTGCTCACCAACTTCTTTAGTTGAAGCTTCGGCTACAAACGATTTGGAATTTGTAGTTTCTTCCAAATTTTGGGGTTGCTCATTAACTTCTATAGTAGAAGCTTCGGCTACAAACGATTTTAAGGTTGTAGGCTCTTCCAAGGTTTGGAACTGCTCATCAACTTTAGTAGTTGAAGCTCCGGTAATAGTTGATTTGGAAATTGTAGGTTCTTCCAATATTTGGGGTTGTTCGATTGCACTTGTATTTGCGTTTTGAATTTTCAACGACTCGTTCAAAACTAGTTCAGTCTCAACTGTGTCAGGAGTCTCTGCTGTAGGCTGTTCCACTATTGTTTGATTTGTATGACCAGTATCTATCTGAACAGTTTCTTTATCGTCTGGTCTTTCAGTTAATGCAACATTGCTTTCAACAAGTTCAGTTGCTGCAACAATATTTAATTGAGAAGAATCATTGTTCTGTGTTGGGTTTGATTCTTGATCTTTGGGGACATCTTCCCTCGGTTGCGATAACTTATTAATTTCAATTATATTGGTTTGAATTTCATCTTTGTCTTTGCCCACTGTGGCCGCGGGGACTGAATCCTCTTTGGTTTCCTTTAGCGGATCAGCCTCTTTAGTCAACTTATTACGATTTGTGGGCTTTTGACTTTGATCACGTATTCGACCCTTTTTAGGTAATTGTGATCTTTTGTTTTTCCTAAGCGCTTCTCTGCTTGTGCCTGGTTTGTCATCCAAAGCTTCAACTGTCGATTGATCTATTGGCTGTATGACATCTTTTTCTAAAGGTTTCTCTAAAGGTTCCAGAGCAATTGTTTTATTAGTTTCGGTAGGTAAATTCAGAGCAGTAACTTGGTTGTCTTGCAATAGACTCTCTGATGATCCTAATGTTCTTGTTGATACAGCGTTTTGTATGGAAGGTCCTTTTCCTGTTGATTCTACAACCTCATCCGTCTTTTGATTTGTAACCAAAACTTGAGGTTTTTCTTTCTTTGCTTCCTCATCTGCCACTGTAGAAGGTTCGTTTACAGTATTCAACTTGATTTCTTCTTGTTCCCCTAAATTGCTTGTTGCTATCAATTCCTCTTCTGAAGTTTCATTTACATTAACTTTTATAGTACTTTTAGCTTCATTTTGGTTTTCACTCTGTGGAAGACTTTCTTGGGAAACATCCTTTTTAATTTTGTTCTCTTTGGGAGCCGTGTAGCTCTTATAGACAATATGTTCAGCTTGGGTTAAATCAATGGGTTCCCATTCCAATTCGTGCCATTTTTCATTACCGCGATCAAATTCTAATTTAAAGTTGGCTATTTCTGTGGCATAGATAAAGTCAACTGGCACTTCTTCTTTTATATTTGCTTCTCTCAAATTAGGCTTGATGACCTCTTCCATTATATAAACTTCAGGATCAACTGATGGGGCACTTGGGACTTCTGGTTCTTCTTCTGGTTGTGGTTGTGATGCTTCTTTGGGAGGAGAGGGTTCTTTAAGCTCTTGCTCAACTTGTTGCACCAAATTGGGTACGATGTCTTGAATGTGTTGCCAAACAAAGTTTTTTACATCCTCAGTGGATCTGTCATCGATAAAAGAGGATACTTTGGATGCACTGATGGGACTCTTTGTGAGAATACGCATTACTTCCGGATCAGTTTCGTATTCCTGTTCAGGTTTACCTTTGAATGTTTCTAACATTGTCTCAATCGAGCGCAATACCTCTTGATTCTGTTTGGCTTGATTCTGCTCCATATTACCGATAAGAATCTCAAGATTTTTCAAAGTACTATCCTCTAATTGATATGGGCTTGGTGTGGCATATGATGACTTTGAGGGACTGGAGTTGTCATCAAATGGATGATTGGCAAAGGCGGGACCAGGACTGGGACTTTCGCCAGCTCCGTTTGGCATTTGCAAGCAATCCAAAGCATGAGTATTGAGAAATTCATGAATATCTGGGAGAGGCAAAATAGATAGATAAAAAGGTACAAAATGAGTTATGATTTGTGAATCTGAGTTTCGGACATACTACAAACTAACCCGACTTCGTATCTATGGCCGGAACACTCTCATTCTCCACGCCATTCGGTGAGCCCCAGATGCGCATTAGAAATGGTTTGAGTTGTGTACGATTCAATTCCAAGAGTGCCTGCTCCACATTACCTTGATGTGCTGTTAGAGCATTCACAATGTCGTCCCTCAGAAAGTTACCCTTGGCTGCGAGACGGCGATACTTCTGCTGTCTCTGTTGAATGCAATCCGCTACAGCTTGCCAGACATTACCATTGGAGTTTCTTAGAGCTTCACGGGCTTCATTCTGCGATATAGTTCCAATTGTGTTTTCCCCTTTTTCCTGGCCATACTTTGTCGATAGACTCTGCACAGTTTGGATCAACTTGTGCCAGTTCTCTCGAAGCCACTGAATTGGATGTGTGTCGGGTGCACAGTATTTCAGAGCTGCTTCCAGTTCCTCTACAGTAAACTTATACAATTCGAGTTCTTTTAGTATGATGTGCATTTCAGTTTCTGGATCTCGAGCTGGTTCGTGTTTAAGATTAAAGGCTGGCTCATTTGGCATATCGAAGGGCGAAGAAGTTTGCTGCAAAACAGTTTAAATTATAGCTATTTCTATTTGAACTCAAGTCTTTTGTCACTTACATGTTGCAGCAATCTCAATTCATTTATGAAATTTGGACGCCTTGTCAATTGGCCAGAGTTGTTGTAATAGTCCAGGCCATAACCTTCATTGGGATATCTCAAATCATTGGCACTACGATAGCGTTCATGCTCCTGTGGTAATTGTGAGCTACTGCTATAATGGGGACGTTGCTCCATCTTCGCGGGTTCTGGTACTATTGGTGCAGTGTTCTCCAATTGAGGATTAAGAGGCAGAGCTTCATATGTCTGCAAAGCAATTCATTTATATGAAGAATATCTGCTTTCCTTAACAAAAAAAAGTAATTTATTACTTGTGTGGATATGCTTTGAGGTGGCGGTGAAGTGCCCATTTCACGAGACGTATCCTTTACAGGTGCTATTGGAATCTCTTTGGGTGGCGTGCCACCGCAACCTGTCGACACTTTTTGGGCCTTCTTAAGTACCTGCTCGGCCTGGGCTTGTATGCTCTCATCTAGCGTATTCCAAATATTCTCAACGGATTCTGTTGAGGAGACAGGACAGGAGGGGAAGGATTCCGTGATTAAATTAAAAAACAAACTCAGTCATTTTTTGGTTTGGTTTTTTTTTCATTTTTTTTTTTTTTGGTTAAGGAAATGTTTTATGTATTTCGGTATTTTTGTTTTGTTTTATAAATGCGTTAATTATAGGAGAGATTACAAATGAGTAGTAGTTGGGTTTTGGTGTAGTACATGCTAAATTTTAGTCTTGTTTTCTAATCACAATTACTAGGCCTTGGTACCCTCAAAAAATGAGATTCTCTTTTGTATCCTACCTTTGTGCAGGAACCCTTTTGCTAGTGAATTGTCGCTTTCATTTTCCGATGAAGTTTTTAGCGCTGGTTTTGTTGGCGAAGGAGTTTTTTTCGCTGTAGCGGTGGACGTAGTCGTTGTTGATGTGGAAGCACTGGACTTAGTCTTCACTGTAGTAGCCACTTTCTCTGTGGGTTTTTGTGGAGATTTCATGGATGATTTCCTTATTACTTTCACCTGCTGTTGCTGCTGTTTGGCACTAATAGTTTCTTTGGGCTTAGGCGTTTCCACTGGAGGCACTGGTTTGTTCTCCTTTTTAGCCACGGTCTTGGGTGGTGCAGGTGGTTTACTTGGCGTCTTGCAGCATATGGAACAAATTTTAATATTCGGTTCGTTAACAAAAGTGCAAAACTCGCATTCCCATTCGTGATCCGGTGTAGAAGGTGGCGGACCTAGATCATCCACCTCAGCTTCAGCTTCAATTTCAGCTGGCGGGCTGGGTTCAGCCTGTTCAGGTTCGCTCTCTGTGGCTGTTACCTCTTCGACAACTTCCTCATATTCCGAGGCACTTTCCTCTTTCTTGGCAGGTTGAACCACAACTTTTTGGACCACAGCAGCTGCTTGGGTATTTTCATCTTTCATTTCTGGTTTTGGTTTATGATGAGAGGCCTTTTTCGCCTTATGCTGATCTGCTTCTTGAAGCTTTTGTTGTATTTTAGCCTGAACCATGGCTCGTGCTACTGATCCCTCTGATTCCAAATCTGAATAGATGCGACTTGTTTTTGTTGGCTCCATATGAGATCGCTTTAAGGTTTCAGTGCCCCCAGTCTCTTCTGTTGAGTCCCGGCGTTCAGGCAGCCATTCACTTTGCACCGACTTGGCTATGGAACCACGTCTCTCACGTGTCTTCGATTGATGATGTCTAGATCCGTCAATCTCATCATTGTTATTAATCAGCTGGGAAGCACTGGACAAACGTCTTTGACGCTGTTGAGAATGGTGCGGATGCTGGTGATGATGATGATGATGTGAACGTGAGGCACTTGTCATTCCCGAACGATTTGAAACCAAAGAGCGACGATCATCCTGTTCGGAATCTTCATCATCGGTTAATTCATCATCCACATAACTGCTGCGTTTGCGACGCATGGAAAGCGACTTTCGACTAGGTGTGGGAGAAGCTGCATAACGAGGTCTCGAAGAGGCACGAGGCGGCGGAATACCCATAACACCTGCAACGAAAATGTACAGGTAAATAAAGAGAAACCAAGATAATTATATATTAAACCACCTGGATGCATGAGAGGATAGCCAGCTTGAGCTCCAGGATACATATTTGGCATCATTCCCCTTTGTGTCATAAATACGGGCGGTGGATGCGGATAGTGGGGATGCTGCTGATTTAAATACCCTGGTCCCACATTGAGCGACAGGTTCGAATGATTGAACTGTTGCTGTGACCCAAATTGTGACCAATCGTCGGGATGGTGCATATGTGAATGCTGTTGCTGTTGGTGCTGACAACCAGCACAATTCAACTGGGCCATAGACTGGGCCTGTAACAAGATTAGCCGAGATTAGATTACCAAATGGCAATCTATAATCGATTTACCTGTTGCATACGCTGATTGGCCAACCAGGCGGCACTACCCCCACCATTTTGGGTCTCCTGGAGTGGACGCCGATTCATGGTATTTAAATTGAACACTGAAGTGCTCATCTGTCTACGCTGATTGCCTGCTGCCTGTCGTTGTTGTAGTAACATTTGTTGTTGTAGAGAATTGTGAAAATTGTGATGAGAATCATCCGATAGATCAAAATGTGATGAATTCAAACCAGATGACATGCTGCCGGAACGAAAATGCGAGGGCGATGGTGAAATGTTTGACCAATGCTCAAAGTTGACGCCATTTAACAAATTCTGTGAGAGGGAATGAACAAACAAAGAGAAAGAAAGAGAGACAGGATAGACGAGACGAGACGAAACAGTAACAGAAAGATTAAGAAAAATTAAGGAAAACTTAAGTAGGCTCAAGTTTAATCTTTAAACCAGTTGAAACTTTCGAGTTTTCCCCCAATTTTTCAAACTCTGACGATAAACAATAACGATTATGGACAATTGATGAGGGGAAGATGTCATATACATAGACACAATAACTCCATACAAGCATTGACAAAAGGACTTACCTGTTCACTGGCTCTCAGTTCCTGTTGGGCTTTTTGCTGACGATATCGTTGCTGTAGTATGGCCATACGATCCAGTGTGGCACTGGCTTTGGTCTTAATCTTCTCTAGCTGCACGGATGGCGGTCGTTGAATGGTGTCAAAAACTGATTTCGGTGTCTCGGATCTTGAAGAGCCGCCACCTTCACTCATTGGTGGTCTCGGTGGTTCGGGAAGCGGTCGATTGTTCATTGTCGTGGCAGCTGAAGATGAGGAATGAGGCGGAAGTGGAGGTTGTCCACCACCACGCCAGGCACTGGTTGACTTATGCGATGGAGTGGGCGATGGAGGTGGTAGCATCTGTAAATCGTTTAGTTGAAACAAGAGTTTGTCTTTCTTTTGTCTTTTTTCTACTATCTTTTGGGTAGGCAGCTTAAAGGATTGTTTCATTGTTGTTTGTTTTATTCAAGCATACAGAAATCAAATTTGAATTTTACAAACTTGGTACTAAATGATAAGTGATAATGGCAATTGGATTTTGGAACAGTACAGAGTTTGTATATAAATTTTATATATTTTTTTTTCTTTTTTTTTTTTTTTGGCTTAAGATATCGTGCAGTGGCGTACCTGATCCTTGCGGCCCAGAAATGGTGTGAGTAAACCACGTTTGCTGCGTCGCGGTGGTGCCACTGGTGGTGTGGGTCCACTTTGCACTTTTGGCGGTATGGGAGGGGTACCCCGCTCAACGGCCTGAAAAAAATGCAAGTTTATTTTTAAATTTTCTCTTTTGAGAGAGGAATGGAAATGTACCAACCTTACGTATATGCTGCTTACGCTTGGGATGTTTGTGGAACATGTCATCACAGGAGGCGCAAAATATTTGTCCAGCGCACTCTGTACAGGTTACCCAAGGATTCTGAGAGCCACATAATGTACATTTTAATTTGTTATCTAAAGGTTGAAAGAAAAAAGCAAACATAAGACATATCAGTAAAAGATATTAATAATCTCTTTCCTTTAAGTAAATTTTCTCTTAGCCTGATGCTTTTTATCTAAATTGATTTATATTTATCTTTTAATCCCTACTTTGTAAGTATTCCTATTGAAATAATAATAAAATTTTATTCATATTATACTAATGTTAACTCAGTTCTTGTTGTTCACTCACCTGGCGTTTTGGTTCTAATTGTTGTTTTCATTGGTTCATTGGAATATTGTTGTTGATTCGAAAACTCAATTACTTCATAATCTGGTTCGGGTGTAGTCACTACCTTTGGTGGCAATGCTGGTGCCTTGATTATGTTGTTGGTTCCATTGCTACCATTCGATGGAGGTGGTGGTGGCTTCGGTCCAATGCTTTGATTGCCTTCAGTCTAAAATAGAATTTTCGATTAATTTCTATAGAAATATGGACTTTATTTGTGTTCGGTCTCCTCGTCCCCCTTCTATTATTTACACTCACCACCCATGAGGGCATTGTGCGAACATTCTTATTGAGCAATTGTTGTGTCGTCATCTTTGTCGTTGTTTTTTTTCGGCTTTCTCGCTTGATCTCTTCTTCTGTTGGGGATTATGTAAAGAGAACGCAAAAGGAAATATAGTTCATTTTGTTAAATTTGAATATAAAATCTAAAGTTTACAATACTATGGGATAATGTTCTGTTGAGGCATAAAAGGCATCATGTATTTGAATGTTTCATAAAAGTCTATTTGATATTCAGTGTATATGTATTATTTATCACCTAAACTTCAAACGGCTTCATATTCAATTAAGGCAACTGCCAAGAAATGCGTTTTCCTTCAACTTGTTTTTTATTTTTTTATATTTTCTATATGATTTTGTGATATTTTTAGCATGCTCACCTAAATTTTTAGCGCAGTTTCCTAGACGAAAATGCAATTTCGTCTTCTACATGCAAAGCAAGAACTCAACTAAGCAAACCAAAAGGCAGCTAGAGTTCTATACCCCCCAAAATATAGGCTAATACATCTAAATATTGAGAAAAAGAAAAAAAAAACGAAAACAGCAAGTCTTTGGCACCAACTATGCATAGCATTATTTATTATTTATGAAAAGATGCGAAAATACGAAAAGGAAATTATTCTAGTGACTCAATTAGCGCAAGCTGTCAACACAGACCATCCACAGAGATTGCAAAAAGGTGTTTTGAGCAATTCCGAGAGAAACAGAGAGAACCTTAGATGAAAGTGAATACACAAGAGAGTGCAAAGAGAAATTTGGAGAGCTGAGTAAAATTGGGTATATCGTATCGAAAGAGATTTAAGCTCATTGAGAAACTGCAAATTGCTTTAAATGAGCATAGAAATTGTAAAATGAGAGCAAAAATATTTTAATAGAGTAAAATACTAAAAGAGAGAATAGAAGATTAACTAATCGAATAGTTTAATAGGAATGCTCAAACTTATTTGTGATTTTTTATTGATAAACAAATGCATTGGAATATCCCGCTCGATACGTTTAGCCTTTAAGGTTAAATAACATTTAAAATTTGGAGAAATTTGCTTTCTTTAGAAATATAGCCAGGATAGTAGAATTTTTATATTGGTTACAATATTGTTAATCGGTTTTTTGTGTTTAAAGAAGAAACTTTTTCATATATAAAATATAATTGTAAACAAAAAGTATGCCTCGACATTTCAAAAATTGAACCAAATCTGTTAAAGAAAATAAGTGTAAATTGTCCCAAGTCTGTTCTTTCTTGCTTCATATAAAACGTTGATGATAACTCTTAAAAATTTAAAATATAATGGAAAGCATTTGTTTTTTATTTTCCAGAGCTAACTGGAAATAAAATGCAAAATTGTTTTATCTAGGCTTTATTTAAGCGACTTGTTTATATCCACAGAAAAATTAAAGCTGTCGGTTTACAATCTTCTTTCTTTAATATGTTCAAATCAAGTCATAAAAATTTAATAATTTGATTTTAGATAAACGAATAAAAAAAAAATAAACATTTTGTTTTAACTTTATAACATTTAAATTACAAAATATTACTATTAGGACCATTTTTAAACATCAAAATTAAACTATACAAGTCGGACTTCATTTAAAAATGTTCAAGTTATATTACAGAAAAAGAAAATAACAAAAAAAACCTGTAAGTTTTTCTTCTACATGTTCATATTCAGTTCCCAAAAGTCAAATGCCAACTCAGACACTCGTCACACGCTGCGTATACGCAATATTTGTGACTTTGCTCTCTTGAAGTATCTTTATGCTATTTTAAAACACTTTTCAGTTTATCCATAGGGTTTTTTTTCAGTAAAAAAATGTGTCACACCCGAAAAGAAAAAAAATATTTATGAAAGCCGCCTGCATTCGGTGGCAAGAGGTGGCAACTGCAACTCGTTCCCGCCCACCAAGCAGCTACATCTTCAAGTGGCTGCCTGCCCTGGGAGGCAGCCAGCGAACACGACGCAACACATAGACATACGCACATATACACACAAACGTCAAATATTTATTTTTATATAAACTATTTTTAAACATTTCTTTTGGCTTGCCTTCTTCTTTAATTGCCTATATTTGCGTTTATTGAAACTTTTTTTCCCGCAAAACTCAACGGTGTGAAGAAAAAATTTTTAGTATATTTTTGAATAATCTTTTAACTATTCGTATTGAATTGTGCGAAAATGCCTTGAACTTTTCCTCAAGGGGTGCAATATTTGTTTAAATAATTGGCGTTTAATTTTAGTTTAGCATTTTCTATATTTAGCACTCACTTCAAATTCGATTTCTTTATGTATATTTCATGTTTTTTGTTTATTGAACTTTTCTTTTCAATTTGTTATCCTATTTTTTTTTTATTTTGTGTTATTATTTTTTAATTTTGTGAATAGAAGATCACTTACATAATTCAATTTCACTTCACACGCCCTGCCGCACTCAAAATTTCGCTACTGCCAGCTGGTAGAAGATGCATATATATATGTATGTTATATATGTATGTATGTACATATGTATATATAGATATATAATCTATATGTCTAGCCCGCTCGACATGAAATATTGCGTATTTTGCTACGGTCTCGTTCGGCGATCGTCCACTAACAAACTAAATACACAAATTTTTACTACAAGTCCACAAGAAGCTAAAAACCAAGAATTGTTGGTTGTGTCGCCATCTTCTTGCTGTTGCCAGAGTAGGAAGAAGTCAACGCAAAATTTTCATTCTCATTTTGTGGCTTTTTAATAATACCCTATATCCGTTGATTAAATGAGCATATCTATGCCTCTATAATGAGTCACAGAGGCTGGTCGTAACATTTACTGCATATACCCCATAAACAAGTCAGCAAAAAATCGGGAGACTATTGATTAACTACGTTTTAAAAACATTTGGAATATTCTATAAATTACCAAATATTATTAAATTATAATCGGGGTAACATTGTCAGACAGGAGACTATATTTCATTTTGCATTTTTTTTAATTTTGATTACCAAATCGGCTTCAGTTTGTTAGTTTAATCGAAATCAAAAATCATTGGAAAATTTGCCTAATTGTAATTTAAATTAGGGTATCTTCATAGCGAAGATACAACTAAATGATATACCTTCTTTTCTCGCTTTATACTAAATTTATTTTTGGGAATTGCCGCGTGTGTAACATAACTTTTTTTCTCATTTTCTAAATTTTATTTTTGTTGTTAAACATTTTGGCGAGAACCGTCGAGTCTAAATAATTTATTTGATGTTGTTTTTTTTTTTTTCCTTCCTGCATTTTGGGTTTTCTTTTCTTTAGGTTTTTCTTTACTATTGAATGAAAACGATTTTCACACAAACTTTTATATTAATAAAAAGTAATACATAAAAGATATAACCTGTTAAGAGAGAACTTAGGTTTTAAGAAATTTTGACTTTTTCTCTAACTTAAACTGTCTGAAGAAGAACAACTTGTAAGAACACATTGCAGAGACGTAACAATCAAATGGGCCAAAAGAATCAACAAAAATAATGTTAAATAATTTATAGTAATTGAGATGCATTGATATATATTAGATATACTGATATATAAAGTTTCCATATTTTCTGTAATTCAATTAATTAATAATTAATTTTCTGTAAGTCAAATAACAATGAATTAAAACTGCTTAGAATTTCATTACCCTAACTAAATCTTAAAAAATTCGTCGCAGCAGTTTTAATTTGTAAGCATTCGTAATTTGTAGTTGCTAATATTCCATTTCAAATTCATTCCAACTAAAAGTAGTACAACTGATGACCAATATAAGGCCCCAAACAAATTGGAATCTCTTTTTTGAAACAAACAAAACTAAAATATAAATTCAACAACAAATAACTAAAATAGAATGATTGTTTGACGTAATTTAAAAAAAAAATGGTTGTAATTTACCAAATTTTTAATATTTTATTATATTCTTTTTCATTCGGTAAGTTCGACTGTATGTGATGATATGTGCGAATCCTCATAAAAAAGAAAAGTTTTTTTGGTTTACAAGAAAATTATAAAATAATGACAATGACGCAGAAGTTGTTAACCCTTTTATTTTATAGAAATCACTGGACTAATTGACGATAAGAACAAATCTGCAGAATATTTAAATTTATTTTCTAATTATCGAAGCAGTTGTTACTGATCTTTACTTTTTATACCCTGTACCCAGGCGCGTAGCCAGAAAATTTTTTCGGGGGGGGGGGGGGGGGGTTTTCAGCAAATATTAAATACATATATTCATACTTAATAATATAATGGATGACCTTTACTTCAAATTTTTTTTCTACAAAAGAATGTCTATTTTCCGACTTGTTTTCGCCATTTCGTTCAAAATATCTATCTATCTTCAAAGTATCTTTCCAAATTTTCGACTATTTCGGGGGGGGGGGGGGGGGGGGTTTGAACCCCCGAAACCCCCCCCCCCTGTATACGCGCCTGCCTGTACCCATAGGGTAAAAGGGTATATTAAAGTCGCTAAAATGTATGTAACAGGCAGAAGGAAGCTTTTCCGACCCCATAAAGTATATATATTCTTGATCAGCATCAACAGCCTAGTCGATTGAGACATGTCCGTCTGTCCGTCCGTCTGTCCGTATGAACACCTAGATCTCGGAGACTATAATAGCTAGAGCTACCAAATTTGGTGTGAACATCCGTCTAGTGTCTACACAGGTCAAGTTTGTTTCAAATTTTAGCCACGCCCATTTCCGCCCCCGCAAATGAAAAAACAAAATATTAAAATCAATTTACAAGAGCTGTATTAAAGATATTCAATTCTTATTTGGTAGACATAATTATATAGTCAAACTGCACAAACTGCATAAATTTTATTCAAATCGGACAATAAACATCGGAGATATAGCCATTTGCATTTTGTACTGAACTGCCAAGGCGATATTGGCTGATGTGAAAGAGCGAGATAGCATGCGTTCGCTGCTGCTGCATGTAAAAGGGAATTTTGTTTTGAATTGATTGCGATTTCGAGGGGTTTCGAACTTTCGTTTAGTGTCAACGCAAATTAAAATAGTTGAAAATTTTTGCCACGCCCACTTCCGCCCCCGCAATTTGGAAAAACGATTTACTAGAGAAGTTTTAAAGCAATCACATTCTTATTTGGCACACCTAATAATGTGGCCAAAATGCATCATCTGACTAAATTTAGTCGAAATTGGACAATTAATATCGAAGATATACGTAAATGCGTTTTGTACTGAAGCGCTTAGGACGACACTGGCTGGCAAGAGTGAACGAGATAGCATGCGGTAGCTGTTGCTGCATGATAAAAGGAATTTTGAATTAAGTTGATGCCGATCTTGATTTAATATACCTAGTTGGTACAGGGTATACTCAATGTCGGCAGGGACGACTTGCTTACTTCATTTAAACTATACATTAGCCAATCAACTATTGAATAGTTTCAATTTCTTTCTGTTTTCGTACATATTTTGTAATTCAAATCCTTTTGCTGAATATTAGCAAACTAAACTAAGAAAACCCCAAAAATAAATATGGATATAGAGAGATTCAGCATTGCAAACCCATGAGGAATACATTTTTTGGTAAAAGTGAAATTGAACATTTGAGCAAAGTTCAAGGCCCCCCGATGGAGAAACAAATAGAAATGTATTAAAAAAAAAAAATACTTTTATAACAATTGCCACCCGCTGAATTCGACCTTGATATCATTTTTTTTGCACTCTCATAATTGTTATGATAAAACAATTATCTCTATGTCTATAAGTACTGAAATAATTTTCCGAAATCCATAAAAATATGGATATACAGACGTTAGCACGCTTCAATAAGGCCACCTGCTGTTGGTAGATGATACAAATCAAAAAACCATTAACCGATCTACATATACTATATGTACATATATAGAGAAAAAAATTATGAGAATTTCTAATTGTGGCTCTTGTACAAAGTCAACATGTGGTCCAATGAGTCAATCCCAATGAGAAGCCCGACATGAGGCCGTCGTTTCATTGGCTGATAGATTATTAACAAACAATTGTTATCAGCTGTGAATTAAATAAGTTAAAAATAAATATGCAAAAAATATTGAGACGCATTTATGATAAGGTACGCACCCACGTAGCATTCCGATGACCTTGCCCTTCCCCATGCAAATTGTTTGCCTATACCAATGTCGTCTCCTTTAACCCCACTGTTGACGTAGAAAGACCACGCGTGGGTGCTGCATTTCGGCTTCTTGGTATTTGCCGCAAAAAGCTTTGATTTGCTGTCTGGCCCAGTGACTAAAAGCTTTAGTCAGCTTTAGCCCAGCTGTTTGTAAACAATTCAAAATGCCGGCAATGCTGTCTTTTTGTTGTTGCTAAAATGTTATTGTTAATGCGCAGCCATCCATTTAGTATTGAAAAGCTTTTGGCGCAGGAGCTTTTTTCGCATGCGAGAAAATTCTCAGTTATGCTTTTCCTCTTCTTAAAGCTAAAGAATTGAATTTTTGGCTGCATTTGCGCAACATTCGTTGCAGGAAATGAACGCGCGTGGAAAACTAAAAGTTTATCATTTCACACTCAACCCGTGTAGCTTTGCGTGTTTGCTGGCTCAAACGTGACAGCCCCTCAAAAAACAAAAAAAAAAAAGGGGCGTGTTTGTGCGTGTGTGTTTGTGTGTGCGGGAAAAGCAAAAGAAAATTCGCCCGTGTATAAGAAAAGGAAATGAAAATTTAATAGCAAGAATAATGCCAGAAACATTAAACGTGAA
This sequence comes from Drosophila austrosaltans, assembly GCA_035045865.1. Lineage (NCBI taxonomy): Eukaryota > Metazoa > Arthropoda > Insecta > Diptera > Drosophilidae > Drosophila > Drosophila austrosaltans. The sequence continues at coordinate 1,020,487 of JAWNOQ010000200.1, forward strand.
CAAGAAGTGCCTTTTAATTTAAGGTTTTCTGTGGCCCTTTGCGTAATCTTAGTTAGTCAATGCAATTAAGCTAAAATCTATATAGTATATATGTTCATATATGTACAAGTGTATGTACTATAACTAGTTGTGCATATAATAGTTAAAGTAAAGTAAATACCAAGGTCAAAGTAATTAAGAAAATTTGCTGTAATAAACGAAAAGATTCAATAAAATATATCATCAATTTTTTTGTGTTTGATTCTTAGCTTTTTCTTTAAATTTAAATTTATAAATAATATATGTATGTATCTAGGTAAGTTACGTTGTCTAATGCACAGTTGTAGATAGTATTAGATCAGTATTAGAATATGCAGAAACTATCAACTTGGGATGAAATATTATGATTACTTTTTTTATAAAACTATTTTATGTAATATGTAATCATTGTAATTGTAATAAATGTAAATATACAATATTTTATAGATTATTTCTTAATTTCAGTATTATTTATTAAATGTTATATAAATATTTTGTTTAATTTAACAATATGTTATATATATATTAAACAATTATGATTAATTTAATAAAATATATTTTCATTTACCGTTATCCAAATTAACTAAATTAAAAAAAATATTTTGTTTAGTTAAGGAAAAGATTTTCATGTTGTAAAATTATGTGTTTTTTGTACAGAAAGTGAATATGTACAAATAAATAGTAAATATTAATGAAAAAAGATTTTAGACTATACTTTAGGTGAATCTCACTATACATTCTAGCTATTCTACTTAGTTGTTTAACAATAGTGTTAGAGAAGCAACATATCCAAATTCCCACATTTTTGTACTGAACTAGTTGTGAATTGTAAGCGTAATGCATTAATAATTAAATGTTACATCAAGATATCGTTTCCATATACAATATACATACGTACACTACACGTAGGCATATAGAATATATTGGTTTGAATATGGGATAGGAGGTTTAATATATCATTATCTTCAATTCAATATCATAGATAGCTAAATATTTGCCTTTACTACTTTAATACAACTTTTAATTTTTCACATAACTTGTAGAAAAATAATATTTTTCCATTATTTAGACGACTTTTTTAATTGGAAATCTAGAAATCAAAAAGCAAATTTAATTTGTGTTCATATTGGTGCACTTTTCTATGCGATAGCGCCCACTGTGCCCATCCATGGATTAAAATGCGCCCAAAATGCTGCAGCAGCAGTAGCAACAGCAGCAGCTGAGACCAAAGTGTCGGTTGGTCTCAGTATGCGTAAAGCCGTCGCGTATTGTACCACTACTGGCACACATATAACTGTAAAAAATCGATACAACAATTCCCAGCAAACGTCAAGAGTTGTGCGCCCCGCCCACTTATTAAATGACTAAAAATATCCAAATTAATATATATAGTAAAGAGAAGAGAAAACTAAATAAATTATAAAACAAATAAAACAAACAAAGCGAAAAAAAGTAAGCAGAAAAAAACGGAAGAATAATGGTGGATGCAAAACCACCGCCACCCACACCGGGAACACCGCCAGCTGCAGCATTTGCCGGAGAGCGATCGAAAATTAAATTGTTTATGGAACGTACCCCCAGCATTGGAGCATTGAAATCCAAATTTTTGACAGTTCTCGGGAATAGCAATGAGCTGCTCAATGGCATATCAAATAAGGTATGACGATATCAGACCATGGTCATGAACCTGAACACAATACATGCATACATACATACATACAGACATATACATATATACATTGAGTGGGTCAGGGTAGCATGGGGTGCGCAGATGGTTGACACAGGAAAATGGGTCTGCAAAAGCAACTGACACTTTGATAGTTTTTGTTGGCCCGATGCTTCTTGTTTTTTCCGTTTTGTTAAAGCAAAAGGGAAACGGGGAGAGAGAAGAGTGAAGCTCAGCTATTTCCTTTGTACTTGACTTTCAGTTTAAGCTACAGCCTCGTCTCTTGTCTCGTCCTTGATTGAAATTAATTATATATATATGCGAGAATTCACTTTGTTTGCCGTTGACTTGTTGTTTGATGTATTAAGTATTCTATGTAGCTTTCTCTTCGTCTCCTTCTCTTTCTCCGTCTGTCTATCACCTTTAGAGTGTCTGTCTTTTGTTTTCCGGTGTCTATGTGGGCAAATAACCTTGAGCTTTGCAAGAGCAATCAATTTTATTGGAATCTTCAAGGGAAATTCTGTATAGTTTATTAAATAAATACTAAAATTTTATTTATGGAGTCGCAATTGAAAATTTATGCTACAGATTTGAGAGAGTTGTAATTTATTAAGCAAACAACAAGGCGCAACAAGTTAAGAACATGTGACTTAACCATATGAGTTAACAAAAACTGTTGACCAAACACGAATTCGGCATATTGAAGGGCAAAAATTGATTTGTTTTGCATTTGTATTATGAAGCTTTTAAAATTTTTTCATTAAGTTGCAAACTAAGTTCTTAAAGCAGTTCTGAAAGTCATTGTTTGGAAATTTAACTACATTTGTTTGTAACGCATAGAAATATACGTTTCCGACCCCATAAAGTATATATATTCTTGATCAGCATCAATAGCCGAGTCGATTGAGACATGTCCGTCTGTCTGTTTGAATCACGATGACAATATATAAATAAGTTTCATACGCTTATTTATATAAAAAAAAGTTTAATTTAAATTGAATAACTTTTTATTTTAATATTTAAAAATAGATAAAAATTAAAAAAAAAAAAAGTAAAAGAAGAAATTTTCCCTCTCTTCTTTGGAATATATTTCAAAGGAGACTTAATCCTTGACAATATGAAAATACAAATAATTGACAAAACTGTCACAGATAGACTTCGGTTAGCTGACACATTGAACACACAATACTTGTAAACCACATAAGCAAAATATCAGCCACAGATGTTGGAATTTCTAATCAAATGCTTTACATATTTTGTATACTTGCAGTTGACTCTAAGCACCAGCAGCAGCGATTCCGATTATTGTGATGATGATGAGGATGTGCCCAAATGTATAAATAGTAAACTATGTGAGATTTAAAACAAATAATTAATTTATTTTCCCCGTAGATGATGAGACAATCGACTATACCAAAATTGATTTTGAGGGACGTCGAGTTAAGGCGAGGCGAGCTCATGAGGAAATCATATCGGGACGTTACAGGCAACCGAATTTGGCACCACGTGAGGCACTAAACATGTGACTATACCTTATCAAATAACACTAAAATATGGTAATTATCCCGATAGGACCCCGACTGGAGCATTCACGTGGCCGTGGTCATGGCAATAAAATGCGTTCCAGTTCTCCTTCATCGAGTAGTACAGACAGCAGTGATGATAGCAGCTCAGTGTCTTTACCAGAACAGATTACGGGACGATCTCAGGATGTGAGCAGCACAACACGTTCCAACTCCATAGAATCTCGTCATTCGGGCGGCTATGAACGGCCCAGGGCTATAGCGGGAGCTCGGCGTAGTGACATGGATATGCAAAAGGATATGCAAAAGATCAGTGAACTGCTGGAGGGCACCAATCCTCCTCACATAGATGTGCAACCGCCAACAGAGGCTGGTGGTGGAGGTAGTGGCTCTGTGTATCGTCAGCCATGGGGAAACAGCAGCAACTCGATGCGTGTCCCTCCACGCAGTCGTACCTCCAATAGCAGCACATTGACAAGCCTTAGGGATGAACCCGATCAATTGCTTGCCAGCCCTAGCATGGAATCCACCGATTGGCGTAATTTCATACGCTCTGAATCGCAGAATTCGGTACCATCGTGGGCATCTTCCATTAGTTTGGACTGCCGTTCCGGTGAAGAGCCCGTCAAGGAGTTTATGAAACATTTTACCGATCTCTTGTTCCACAATTCGGCATCTGTCAATTTGGAACTTAAATCGGAATTTGGAATATTGTTACGAATGGAAATGGGTCGTTTGTGGTTTACACGTTTCCTTTCCGATCAGAGAAACAAGTCGAAACGATTGGATACCACAACATTCAATTCATTGGCCCAGTATTTTGCTTTGGCCTTGTTTGAGTGCGGCGAATGTGAGGATTATGCTCCAGCTGCAGTTCTTATGAATCTTTGTTTTCTTTTCTATCACGAAGGTAGGACTAGTTGACTCGAATTCGTATACGTGTTCATGCTCATTTCCATTTGATCTTGGCAGTTGAAGTTCCTGGCTGTGATCCGTATCGAGAATATTTGTTTATCTCATTACGCCAGCAGCCCATTTGGCAGCAAATGCGTTTCTGGAATGCCGTGTTCCTTGAGTCCCTGCAATCGGAGCGTGATCATCGTTTGACCGTTGTGATGAGACGCCAGCAAAGGCGTCAGCAGAAGCAACAGCAACGCCAACTGGCAAATTCAACTGGTACAAATGCTGAGGCAACATTGTCCAAATCATCCAAATCAAGTTCTTCGCATCATGGAGCAGCTGTGGCAAACCGAAAGCAAAGTAATACTAGCCTAGGACAGGCCCAAGTGGCGGCAAAAGAGCAAGAGGACATAGCATTTCGGCAATTAGGGTGAGTTACTCAAGGATAAGGAAATTGTGATCCTTATTCCATCCATATTTGCCTTTGCAGGGTTTTTACTTGTAACATGCACTCGCTGGGTACATCCCAAGAATTGTGCCTCGATTTCTTGAAAAAACATGTTGTGGCTCTTAATATATCCAAGGGTATGTTTAAATCTGAAAATCCTTAAACTATAATTTAACGATTGTATATTGATTTGATAGATAAAGCCAAGCTCATTAGGGACAATATTTATCGCATGTATCATGAGACGGAACTTTGGGGAGGCAAGCAAGCTTAAAGGTAATGGAAAATACTATATATAAATCGTAGATATGTATATAAATTGCATTTCCTTCTTTCAGCACTAACTTTAACACGGATTAAACTTAAATGCGTTTCAACTAAACATTGTCCTAGGACAAAATTAAACTTTAATTTCTTCTTTTCTCTTGAAAATAAAAACAACTAACTAATCGAAACCTAATGTAAACATAATACATGTGTTATATGTATTAAATTTAAACTAAATGCTGTTTCCAAATTCCGAAAACAATTTTTTACTCCAGTTGTTGACTAAATTGTAATGGTATCTCGGATGATTTAGCAAAGAATTAGCAATTAAATATAATAATTTAAACAATACCAATGCAATGCAATACAATAATACATATATATAAATATGTCTATATATATATGAATGTATGTACATATATTCCATAAATTGTGATAATAATATTTTGTGATTACTTTATATGAATATAATAACAAATATCATAAAAGAAAAACCCATAAAAATAAAATAACAAAAAGATATCGCAGTTTCAAAAACAAACAACAAAAAAAAAAGAACTATTCAAGAAACTTTGTTAAAAGTATTCTTGTAATATTAAAATAATAACTATTTCGTATCTATTCAAATCTTATGTACAATACTCGTACCTACTAATAAAATTTCAACAGGTGTGGAAAAAAAATAACGTTTTAATTGAAGACATGGGATACAATTATTTTATAGTGTAAAGATTTGTCTAAAGATTATGTATTGGAGAATCCCAAATATAAGTATCAGTGGTCTAACGTGTTTCCATTTCTTACCTTTTTTATTTTCCGCCGTAAATTTGTTCCATTGTTTCTTACGGTAAGCAAATGACACAAAAGTCTAAAATTATGTTTTAATATTACAGTTTTTATAGTTGTAGGAATCAGTTTTAAATGTTATATTGTTTAAATATTAAAAGCAAAGCAATAAATTTGATTTGTTTTAGGCCGTGTGCCAATATTTGATGTTTTTAGGTAGAACCCATATTCTTTTGTGATTATTGGTTCGTGTCATTGCTAGAAGTCGACACAGTGGCTTTCAAACTGCATGCAATTTTACTTTGACATTTTATTAGTGGTTTTTAGTAACTAATGTTGAAGTAAATGTTTATAAAAATTAAAAAAATAATTAAAAGAGTAGGTGCTAGTTCAAGGTCAATAGTGAGCTAATATAAACTGTTTCTTTCCTTACTTTGGGGCACTTGGAAAATTCGAACAAAAAATGATCACATTTTAAATTTCAAAATCAAAAATGTAGCAAATTAAAACCGATATCCTTGGTAATAAACATTTTACTTTCGGTTAGTATACTTGAAATATACGACATCAACTGCAAAGATAATAAGTTCTGCATTTATCATTTTTGGACTTGTTTTTTTGGTTTCAAAGTTGTGTTTAATGAAAATTGTGAATATTAAGTGAATGAAATATCCAGAAAATCACTGTATATACTGCATAAGATGGTCTGACAATAGAAAAAGTTAAAAATTTAATTCGTTTCAACTACCAAACAGTCATTTTGTTATTTTTTTTTATCAATCTTGCTTTAGTAGTTTTCTAAATCTTTTCCCATGAGGAAGAAATCTTTAAAGTTCAAGTTAAAGTGAACTCTGCGTTTAATAGAGAGTGAGAAAATTTGAATGAATATTTTGCTGATACTAGATGCTGGGGTTACCTTCGCTATATTAGTTGATTAAATTAAATACAAATGCTAATTATGTTTAGCACTCATTTCTGTTCTTTATTCATTATCATATTCATGCAACACAAAAACTGATAATTTGCTTAGTATTATTCAATTATTTCACATGAGTAAAATCTCGCAAAAGCTTAAAAAATAAATCAAGATTTCATTTTGTTGTTGTTTTCATTAAAAATTATAATAATTATTTATTAATCGCTTGCATATGAATGGAATTTCTTGGTTGTTATTCTTATTGTTGTCTAACGCTGTTTGCCATTTTCAAAAATTGCACAAAACCATACTTGATGAATACTTTTATTTCCTTTAGATATTGTATTGTATAATAAATCAAAATAATTATTTGCTTAGTGATATTTTAAATGAAATCATATTCCACCAATGATTTATATATGATTTTTAATTATTTTAACATTTATTCTGTATTTTCTGGGTTTTCTTTTTTGTACAAATAAAAAGCGCTTTACTTTTCTCATTTTAAACAAAGAGGATTCAATGAAGAGATGATTAAACAAAAAGGCAAAGTAAAGAGAAGTGAAAGTGAAGTAAGAGGCAAAATAACATTTATATAAATATACAAACTAAATACAACTGACGGGAAAAAATTCATTTATAAAAATTAAATATTAATAATAATAATAACTTATAGCAAATAGACAAGCCAAAAGCTATAACAACAATTGCATGTGTACGATTTGAACTTTCATTAGATATTATTTTTGTTTCTACTTTGTTTTTCTTAGTTGATTTTTCATTAAGCTTTTTCGAACAAAAACAAATTGACGCTCAAATTAATCATATTCCTTTTTTCGATATAAATATATATACAATACATTTCTTTTTTTTTTTTTTTGTTTGTTTCAAAATCGTGGGAGCGTCATTAGCTCTTACATATATCAAATTACATACATAGATCTCTTTCAGTTTAGATATAGATAGATGATAATGGGGATTCTATCTATCAAGGTAATTGTTCCCTTGCTTGCTTTATTTGCAACCGATGCGATTGCCATATATATATACATATATATCTATGTATTATATATACACATATGGCTAGTGGTGGTTCTTTTTCTTTTTTGTTGCGATCACATGTTGACAAATTTTGTTGTTGGTTGCTTGTAGATGATCTTAATCCACGACGACCTGGAAGGTCACAGAGCCCATACGATCGCGTGCACTGCCACTATAGATGATGTTCTTAGCCCAGGCTCGACATTCCACATCCAACATTTTGCCTTTTGGCGGCGATTTAAATTGGACAGCAACCAAGGGGCTCAAATAACCGGGCTGATTCAGATATGGATAGTAGTAAATGGGGAATCCTTGACTGGGATAATAGCTAATATTCTGGAAATTTTCCTTATCCTTGCCAAAGTGACCGTTGCAGCTAACCCAAATTTGTTGCCGCTGCAAAAGTTAAGAAACGATTGAATCAATATACATTACTCAAAATATTTGCATAACCAATTAATATTTTCTTACCGCTTCCGCATTGGTGTCATTGATAACCTTTTGCAGATCAGCAGGCATTCCCTTTTGTGGTGTATCATAGACATCAGGAATCCAACCAAAGATCTTGTTCAGCTTTAGGAATATGCAGGGTTCATTCGTCTTATAGCCATAGTTATTAGCCGGCGAACAGGCACCAAAAGCATCTGTATTGACCACACAAACATCACTGGGATTGTGGGCTAGGGTGTAGTCACAGTGCTTCTTTGGGGTTCCCTCGGTATGATTATACTCTATACAAATGACAAGATTGTAAAATTAAAAAAAATTGTTATGGATTATTTACTGATTTTTTTTTTTTTTTGTTTACCTCGCATAAAATCGTTCATTAAACCAATCCAATAATCGCTCTCAGCTGGTTTTTTGCCATCAAATTCAATGACTGAGCCACGTTCAGTTTGTTCACTCAGAGGTCGGAAACCCAAACCAGGATTGGTGCCGATCAGGGATTGCTTCAACTGCCATTTGGGCTGATGATCGTCCACACTGGCCAAGAGGCCCTGCATACAAATGGTAAATAGTGCAGCAAGAATAATGTAGAAAATCGTATAGAAGATCATCAATTGTCCTAGAATCACATATGGAAAAGCATAAATTAAAATTAGTTTGTGGAATTTAAACGTTTGATATAGGAATTTCATTGAAATTTGTTTTATTTAAATTAGTATATCGTATATCGTAGCCAAAGTTCATAAACATATTTTAAATTCTTGAATGGTCTTACACTTTAAATTTTCGATATAAAAGAGTAATGTCATTTGATGGACCCAATAACCGATACTTTAGCTATCGTTTAAAATATCGATCTGTTTATGATTAACTCGAGTTGCGTATGTGAGATTTGCTGATTGTGCATTTTAGGTGAAACTCCTTAATAAACCGAATAACTTTAAGGAAGATATAGGAGAAAGTTAAGGAACCTCCTAACCAAAGGTCTCTAGTTTTTAGAAGCTTTTGTTCCAATGAAGTGAGCCAAAGTTTCAGTCTTAGACAAAAAGCAAAGAATTTCATTTGTAAAGAATTTTATTTCTTAAGGTCTACAAATGGACGACTATTTTAGACGCTTTTTACATATAACTAAAAAAAATCAATCACAATTATTTTTTCAATTTTTTGATCTATAAAATTTTGCAAGTCTCTCTCTCACTCTCTCCCTCTCTGGTTTCAAATTAAACAACTAATTATACATGAGCTCTGAAAATGGCACAATCAAGGTTGAAACGGTTGATTGCTTTGATATCTTTTGAATATTCTATTAAGTTTTGTTTTAGGTATTACTACAGTCAATGTGTGGGGGAGGACAAAGGAGGAAAGGTCAAAAATCGATTTAGTAATAGTATATACATAGATAGAAGGTGGCTTCGAAAATATTCGGTTTATGGAGTACAAAAACTATGTATACTCAATTTGCGGTCGTTAATCTAATCTTTCACTTGTTGTGCGACTATGTATTTGCATGAATATGTGTGGGTCCCCTATACAATTGGACCTACATGTCCCTCCCTCTCAATATCTATGCAAATTCGCATTGACACATTTTGATTACTATTTCAATGGTTTATTGGTGACGCGGGAGGGGAAGAGAGGTGGCACTTATGCAATACCTGCCTTACATGGGTACATATGTATGTGTGTATAGAAATATATTCACTGAACTAATCGAAACAAAATGCAGTAAATAAGAAAACAAAATAAAAAAAAAAAAAACAAACAGAAAATTCTGAATAGATAGAGGAAGTATGAAAACGAGAGAAAGAGAGCAAAAGAATGAGGGAAAAGAAGGAAGAGGAGGAGGAGGATGAATTGGTTAGCGTTGTATTTATTTCAATGTCATTAACATTGACGAGTCAGCTAGAATGCTCTCGGGATGGAAGGGGTACCGAGTGGGGGTTTCGAGACCGGGACCCAACCCAAGCCCAATCCAATCCAAAACAGTTGCATAAATAACGCAACGTCGACAAACCGAAACTGACAGCGGACGACGAACTAAACCGAAACTGTCCATTCGAACCTCAAATTCCCAAACAAATTAATCGTATGGAATGAATATCGAATGGAATACAATGGACACTCAACGGAATGGGTACAGTAGGCAACAAATAATAACAACAGCAACAACGAAAAATCGAATAAATGAAATGAAATACTTATCAATAAGTAATCAATGACATGGTCAGACTTAACGACTTTCCATATTTGAGTTTTTCAATTCTCTTCGCGTTCCTCATCAAATTTTTAGATACAAATTCGTTCCCAAGAGAATTAATTGCCTTTAAATAGTACAAGGAAATAAGTTTAGCAATGACCATCGACCAAGAGACCAAAACCAAGACCAAGACAAAGACAAAGACAAAGACCTATATGTATCGTCCCCTGGAAGTCGCCGTCAGTTGTCGCCATGGGGTATGGGCAACACTGACGCCAGTTTGATATAGTCCCGCCGTCGTCTATCCGGCCAAGGTGGGCGCCCGCAGCGTTTGTAATACCAACATTCTTATGTCTTCGCCAATGAGAAATTACAACGTACAGACACCCCATCCACCTATCCACACTCCCACTCAAACTAACTCCCTCCAAAAAAAAAAGCGCACCCCGAATTCCACCTTCGAAAATCAAAATCGATAAACTTTACTCTAATTTTTATAGGATAAAAGCAGTGACTTGCATTTGACCACCTCTTGTTAAGGGGGTTTGGCTCTTATGATGGATAGTTTAACATATATCAAAAGCTAATGGACAAACGCATATAAAACTAGGCTAATAAAAATATGTCAACCAGATGTCTAGATTTATTATTTGCTTGGTGTAAATTTTGGCGGTGACATTTGGTCACAAATAGCCCCAAAGGTATAGTTTTTCGATGGTTAAATAAAAAAGAAAATAGGAAAGGACTCTGTTAGGTACTTCTGTTTGAGATTAGCAAATGTCAGCACCTTTAAAGAAATTGTTTTTCTTTTTAAATTTGATTCCCTTAATACAAAATAAATTCCAAATCAAATTTCAAAAAATTTTTTTAGTTCTTCTTTGAGTTTCTTTATGTTTACATAAGGCGCATAAATGGGAAAAATATATATTGTATATATCTATATATATATATATATAGGCTTTGAGTCGATTTCAGTGGCACTCATTGGTGCTGCCTGTTTCACATTTTGGCATTTGCATGACCGCCTTTGCCTTGAAATGAATTTCTGATTCGAAAAACGAAAATAAACACAAAATACATATACAGAAAATCTGAAAACACTTGAAATATTGTATGTGTGTACCTTGTGTAGATAGATACATGTAGAATGAATTATTTTATGGCAACAGAAGTAAAAGAGGTCAGCTACCTAAATATGAAATGATTAGACTTTTGGAAAAGTTGGCCAAAAGTAATGTAAACCAGTTAAAATCGGTTTGAATTAGCCCAAAGAGGAGAGAATGCCAGCACAAAACTGTTTGTATGAAGGGGCACATGTAAGGCTTTCTATTTTCTCGTTCCAACATAGAAATCCAATTTCAAGCAGCAAAAAACTTATTCAACATTTACATAAAACTCGAGCGTATCAAGTTTTATGCACAACAGTAAATACTCGTAAAGGAGAACTTTTGCAATGACCAAAGACTTCCTTCTTTCTTCCTGCCCGTTGATTGTGCAACCAGGCGCGGCGACTCAGTGGCCAAGCTTTAATAATAACACTCAACGACGACTTTGATGATGCGGTAAACAAACTTAAAAAGCCCGTGACCTATATAGCCACGATATGAGGGGTAGTAATAGTGACCAACAACACAAACCGACCCCAATCTCAACCAGAATCGCAAGGCAACCCAACCCATGCTTTTGTATGAAATGGAAGACTGTTTGCATGACCACAGCGATTGATAGCGCGTCCTCGTTGTTGTCGTCCTTATCGTCGTCGTCAAAACGCTATACGTAGTCATTTAAGCCGTACCAGCAAGGTTAAATAAATTTAATAATTCAGTTTCACATATGGCCAGGAGGCAAGCACATGCTATAAGCTTTTCACACCATTTGGCTAGTTGTTTGGCTATTTTGGTTTCTAAGCCATCGCTAATTGTGAAAAGTGTGCACACATGGATAATCGATTTAAGAGAAATAAATGCGTTATATCTATATAATTTCCATGTCAAATGGGGATCGAATGAATCAAGTCTTAATTTGATCTAAGCCTAAAAGCATGCTATACTCAGAGACTTGAACTAAGCTTACAAGAGTTACTAAAGTAGTTTCTGTCTAACTACAAACAACATAAATTGTATATAAAATTTTAATTTATATATAACTAAAATTAAGTTTTAATTCCAGAAAGTCTAGTAAGTTTTTCTACTTTTTGAAGTACATCTTACTAGCAAAAAGAAGTTTAAGGAAATAAATATTCGCATGTTGTTGGCACTCTTAGGTGAAAGTAGTCATTGCCACACCCACACACTTGGCTAAAATGATTTATGTGGCCAAGGCACGGGAAGAGGCCGAAAAGAGTAAGGAAAGGCAAAGTCTAAAAGGAAGCAACAATTATGACAACCGCCACGACAACAAGGATAACAAAAGAGAAAGCGAGACAAAACCAAATGAAAAGAATAAGAATATAATAGAAAGGAAAACCAACTTGCAACTTGTTGGTGTCTGTCATCATTATACTCATTACCCTCGAACCTGATCCCGAACCCTCCTCAACGACAAACATTTATGTATGTACAGCCATCACCCTCTAGGCGACGTCCCAAATCGAGAAGCGTCGCATTGGCGCCTGTTTTGTTGTCTAACAAACGCCACGCCACCTATTCCTCCACCTCGTATATCTCCCTTAGACTAAGTCACCATTGTGCAGTGTTTTATTTTTTTTTCTTCCCTTTCCTTATACAAGGCAAGTTGGGGTCGCCGCACCCTTTGCCCATGCGTCATCGTTAGGTCCTGAATGTTCTATGCCTATAGCATACTTTGCAGCATTTTAAGTGAATTAATTTCACATATTACCCGACCCTCACCATCAATGATTAAGGCAAACATTTGGACAAGCGTTTAGTTTGCTGATTAGATCGAGGTGCGGGTTTTCTTTTTCAACTAACAAAGTTTGCCATTTGTTTTTTTTTTTTTTTGTTTTCTTCCTGTCATTTTTTTTTTGTCCTGCCTAATTGGGTATTGATGCCTCAAGCTTTTTAGACACGTGTTGGAGCTCTAAAAGTTTCCAAAACAAAGTATTTATTCTTTGACAACATTTGGTTTTTTTTATTTTTTTAAATAAAATTTGTTCATCTGCCCTGTATAAATGGTAATATAGATTTTTCATTTATTTTAGAGTCCAGATATACAAAACATTTTCTTTATTTCTATAACATTATACCTTCTAGTCTTATCTAATTAATAAAGAATTAAAGAAAAATAAAATGATATATTAATAATAAAACATATCAAGAAATATTTTACGACTTTTGTTTCTGCTAAAGTTATGCAGAGTATATGAAAGTCGTCTTCTAAGCTCTTGTTATCCTCGCATAAAAAAAGTTTAAACTGCTTTTGGATGTAAAGTTTAATGGCAACCAAATTGAAAACTCATTATCGATTTATGGCTCAATTGTAATATGCATAATTTTTTGTAAATGTGTTTTGTTTTTACTTTATCTCATATATTTTAAGTTAAAGTACATGACTGAAACAAAACAAAAAGACAAACTCGAAATAGTCTTAGAAAGCAATAAGGAACTCGTAGTTTAAGTAAAATATGATTTCTTTTTGCTGAGCGAATTATATCTGTATTTTTGTGACCATGTTCGTGACAATATAAGATATTTTCATGTAAATGAGAGCTTTTACAAAATACAAACTGGGCTATGTATATATATATAATATATATACAATATAAAAAAAGGGTAATGATATGGAACTCGCCACAAAAATCAAGCCCTTACCCGTAATTAGCGGTTAGAACTGGTTTTAACCTGTACTTAAAATTCACTTACAGGTGTCGGTAATATATAATATATAGGGTGTAAATACGAGGGGAGACTCTAAAATACAAACTATGGGTTGGATTTACAGTCGATAACAATGCCACATGCTGAATACACGAGTGGGTACCATGTGCTGCATCATGAAGTTGACTTTCATGCTGGACCAGTCATAATCGATAACATGTGCTATCATATAACAATGTCTGGCAATTTTCCATAGCAACAGGAACATACATAACTTGGAATGAATCATGACAGCAAGCATTAAGAACGTGGCTTTTATATAATGACCTGAGGGCATAATAAATGTAAAGTATCACACAACATTCCATAATCTTTAAATATAATATGTATGACGCAATTGTTGGTTATGATCCGATAACTATTCAATCTGCCCTCTTAAATTGTCATTTTGTCACTGCGGTTGCATTGACTCTCCTCGTTCTCAACACCAAAAAAATTAAAAACGACAAATGTCAGAATGAATTTCTTAATCAAAAAGCAAACAAAGCAAAAAAAAAAAACAAAAATCAAATTGGGGTGGGGAATCAAAATCGAAATCTGTAACGAAATGAAAGCATTTCCAAATGAACAACAAAAAAAAGAAAAAAAAACTGCTGAAAAGCCGTTGAACCGGTTTTAAAGCAAGGTTCACAAAAACAGCATAAAATTAACGTTGCGTTCATGAATTAGTTTTTGTTTTTATTTTATCGTGGAAATTAAAGCTTAGCCATGCGTTGTATGATCTAGGTTTTTGTCGGAGATAACATCGTTAAAAAAAAACCATTGTAAGTAAAATTCGCAGATATTTAATTGTTAGTGGAATCGTTTGAAATGCGGTTACTTCACAATGGTATACACAGATACGTATTGAATCTAATTTAATCAATTAATCTTTGTTTTAGTTTTTAGTTGCTAAGTCAAACTTAAAATATTTTTGCATGCATTTTGATTGTTACTTAATTAACTTTAATTTAAATATACAGGAATAAATTTGTCATTTATGTATCAGTAATTTTAATGGTTTTTTCAAACTGATGTAATAAAGTTTTGTCATAGTTGTCATGACGTTAAAATTCCCAACTAGCCTTCTAAATAGTTTTCATACTTCTAATTTCGTTGACCCACTAATGAAAGAAGCGAGCGTGCCACATGACTTTTGACACACCTACATATAAAAAGCTTATTTGACACATTGGGACAGGATTTTTATGTCCAATGCAATGCATTTTCTAAAATATGAATAAAATCTCCCAATAAGGATATAAAACAAATATCTATATCAAGAGTCATATTCATAGAAAAAGAAAAGCGTATTTGTTGCAAGAAAAATCTTTTCTATTAGTTCTTAAAAAAAAGTAAGTATTATACCATTTTCCGGAATTAGGATCGAATAAACATAATTACCCAGGAAACTAATGAAATGCATGAAAGATAGATATATATGATATATATTCCTAAGCAATATAATAAAGCATACATTCAAAAACATTCAATTCAATTTCGCGTTAAATTAGGTTTTCGTGCATTTTAATGCCTTTTTTTGTTTAGGTGTTTTTAATTGTAATGACCAAAGGTCCAGTAATGATAGCCAATGTCTACTTACATCTAGCACATGCTTTAAATTACCTTGCAATTAGTTCCACTCGAAAAAAAGTGAAAGAACAGGACACCTCACGAAATAGATTTAATGACAGGCATTAAGGGTAAATAAAAAATGTCCTTAAATAGAATTTTTATTACAAAAACACAAGAAGAAAAGTAGAACAATTTGATGCATTTGAATTTCACCTGACAGGTGCGCCAACCGTCTGGTTGGTTTGACTATTTGCCATTGCGAATTAATTTCTCAAACCCCCTCCCCCACACCATTTGTTATTAATATTTAAATTATTTAAGTGGCTCTATAGAGAGACTTTAGATGGTAAACAAATTGACAGTTTTAGGGCTAATAAAAAAGACTTGCATAAACAAATTGAATATCAACCTGATAACAAAAATACATGTCAATATATTAATTATTTAATCATTTATATTTTCATATCATTTAAACATATACTATACATTTATATTCAGCATTCATCACAGCTAAATGACGACATATAAAAAATACTTATAGGGAACCTAGAAAACCGACCTTGAATTTTGTTTACAGAACCCATTACATAGAATAGATATAGGTGAGTATGAGAACCAAATAATGTGCGAGTACAGTTAGCACCAAGACTGTCCTACATATCATACAAATATATAAATATTTACCCCTCGTTCTCTCTCTATTAATCTATTTACATTATTTTTAACCAAACGTGCGTCCGTGTCTATTTGCACAGAACTTTATCATAAAACTATGCTCAAATTAATTGGGAGTAAATATAGAGGAATAAAATAGAAATTTTAATTTTAAAATTTCACAAAATAAGCAAAAACAATATTAAAATATAGTGTAAATAATTCAGAAAATTTTTCTTTCAATTTTCACATAACACAAGACTCTAATAAAAATAATTGAATTACAATCGAAATTCCACCTACTTACACTTGTAACAAATATTTTTATTGGCGATGAAATACCCTTTCAAAATGAATAGTAACCTAATAGATCAAATAATATTTTCTATCAATCAGCAATCAAGTTACATAAACCTTATTTCAAATATACAAATATAGTCAAAAAATATCTAGAAATAAAAAAATTCAAAAAGTTTTCAAATCAGTCTCAAGTTTCAAGTCTTAAAAACTTTCTGAAACAATAAAAATTCATTATCAATAATAAAAAAAAGCAATATTCATTGCATTAGGTGTAACATTTTCACAAAAGAAAAAAAATATGATATACTACATTTATTTGATTTTACTAGTAGATTTAACCGCATTTTCCACATACATTTATTATATGTATATTCAGAAGTATAGTAACGATTGGGACTAAAAAATAAGTTGCTCTCATGGTTATCTACTTAACAAGTATATAATAAAAATTATAGTACCTTTTGTTAGTGTACCAAAACTTGTTTGCTAATTGCTGACAAGCAAAATATTATCAAATTAAGTAAAACTCTGGGCAGATTACTATACTATATTGAGATACCTTGTCTACAGTGGATGTTGATATTTTCAAGATCTGACATTGGCGTCTCCTTATTTTTTTTTTTTTCTTGATTTGTCATTTTATAAAACTTACAGAAATGCCTCGCGAAATGTACTGATAAGCATTATATGTTTGTATATATATGTATATGTTTATATGTAATTTGTATGCGTCGCTTTGTGTACAAATGAAACAATCTCATTTGTATACCCTATCAGAAGGTATAACATTTTATCAGTTGCGGTTGACGAAAACCGAGAAATAATTTTACATTAAGTACATATATTAAGTATTTTTTTATAGACGTTTATTGAAATGTATTGTAATCATAATTTATTAGATCAAAATGTTATATAATATTTGTTAAACGTAAGTTTAATGAAGAAAAAAAATCTTCTGTTTAAAATATTTTTCTTAGGTACACATTGATCGCTTATGTGAAAGAGTATATAAGTTTCAGAATGTTTCTCTGGTTTTTGGTTTCTTTAATTTTTGTTTCTGTGGCACATACCAGAGCAAAGTAAATGGAAACGTATTGTGGTATCGGTATCATGCAGATAATGGCGGAAAGTATGATAAATACTCTATTTCATTTAAATATTTTTAATTGCCTTTTGTTAGTCATGAAATTTGAGATTGCTTATGGGTTTTTTGTGGTGGTCCATAAATGTTTTATATTATTTTTAAAAAAATTTATATTGAATATGCATTGCATGTTCAGCTTTTTATAATTTCACTTCTATTTTGCTTTGTTCATTGTTTTATCATAATTTTGTTCTTGTTCTGTTTTAGACTTACCCCAATTTTTACCCGTACGTCCAAAGAATGTCTTATCATTTGGATCGTAGATCATTTGAGCGAATGTTTGCTTCCTGGCCGGTTGAGGGAATTCGTAATCGCCCTTTCCACCTTTTCCGTTATTCTTCGACATATTGGCGCTCTTTCGAATTTGTTCACTTATTAACAGTTACAACTGCTTTATTTTTAATATCTATATATATATAAATGTTTATATATAAAAAATTTTGTTTTATTCCTTTTTTTATAAATTATTAAGATGACGTGGACGGCGTTTCTATATATATATTTGAAGGCTAAGAAAATATAAAAAAATAGAAATTTTTTAGAAATGCTTAATGAATCAGCTTTTAAAATTTATATAAGTAAAAACTGTTCGCACTTCGCGGGGTTTAAAATTTTTTGGAAAATTTCAACTTTTAATTATGCAATTATTTTATATTTTTCTCTGTTTTTTTTTTTTGGTTATTGTAAAAATTTATTTTGTACACATATATGTACATATAAATAATATTTTCCGCCGCGTAAACTTTTACGCAAACACTCACACACTCAGTTACACATACCAACAGACACTCGAACAAGAAATAAATGTTTAAATTTATTCTTATTTCTTTGGCTTATTAGGGATTCGGTATACGGTATTCCCGTTGCGTGCCGTTCGAGGTAAGATCACCAACTGAACGCGGACGAACTGAACCCACAAAGCCAAACCGATGGCAACTGTGACGCGGGTCTTCAGTTACTGCTGCGCCCCCTCTCTCAACACGCACACAATGAAAGGCGCCTCTCAGCTAACATGACACATATACATACATAGATAAATACTGAAATGTATGTATGTGAGTGCGAGGAGAGACAGCTGTTGAACGCTTTCGGCACTTGTGGCCAAAGAAGCGAGGCAAAAAAAAAAAAGCTCATGACTTGCCAATGTCTTGCTTGGCCAGTTGTTGGCAACAGAAAATGGCTCTCACAAACATAGATACATACATACACATACATGCATGGCTACGCAAATAGAATGACTGATTGAGCGCAGACAGAGACCAGACAACAACACGTTTTGAGGGTGATTTACAGGTGCGTAACGAATTCGAAGAATGAGGGCCCCAATTAAGGGTAAAGGATTTAATTATTCGTTAAGATGCTTTAAGCTTGTTTATAATTCTGGGTACCTTATATTGCACATAAAACAAAACACATACATAACTTATGGTTAGTTTTATTCTAAAAAATTCCCGAAGTCAAACATAAAACATAAATCACTATATTGAAAAAAATATATATTTGCAAGCAGCACCGAACAAAGGAAACAAAGAAAAATAAACAATCAATGCAATTCCTAACACATTTGAATGCGCTCCTGTGTGGTATTGTTGTTTATACGAAACTGTTGCTTTATAAATATTATAATGAAAAGCACAAAGAAGAAACTCACGCATACTAACTAAGAGTTATCGCTTGCTCTCTCTCTCTTTCCATCTTCCTCCCTCTCCAAATCTCCCGTGTTATTTAACGGCTCTCCCACACACATTCAGGCACGCACACACACACACAGACATGCGCTGAGAGTTCAGCGCATTGGCACTAGTTGCCCCCCAAAACTCTCCAAACAAAAACGTTTTTTCATTCTTTTCTGGGAGCGCCAACATAATGTTTTGTGTATTGTTTTTATGTTTCAGCAAAACACACACAAAAACAATTTAGTATTTTTTTGTTTTTGAAATTTTCTATAAGGAAAGCGGGAAAACTTTCATTTGCATCACTCTTTATTATCACTTATTGTCATTGTCAGCATGAACATCAGAAAAGTCATGCCAATGATGATGATGATGTGGCCCTATAAAGAGGCCGTTGTCAAGTGTCAAGCATTTTAAAGTTGATTAATTCGCATAAACGAGCATTTCCGAGAGCCTACTTGGACTTTAAGTAGCCAAGAATTTACCCCCAGAGCAACTCCAACTCTCCAGCATTCCCAGTTCATTAGATCCCTCCCACCCAACAGACCGTTGTCATTGCCAATTTTGTGCTCATTGAATTGTTGCTGGTACTGTTGCTTGTGGCCCTTAGCGACGCATTCAGTATTATTTGCAATCTTTTCGCTTCATTGTTGTAATAATCATAAATTTATTAAATTACACTTGACAACGTTGTCTGATAACTCAGACTCACTGTTGTGAGAATATTTTTCAAAATACTGGCACATTGAGCATCTCATTATATGATGCTGTCGCAGTAGCTGTTAGTATATTGAGTTGCCAGATAAGAGACAAAAGATTTTTGAGATACGCTAATCAGCAATTTGATAAAATGAAAAGTCCGAAAAGGAAATCATAAGATGAAGTTATAAGCTAATTACTGTTGATAAGACCAAAAATAGGTTAAATATCTTACAGATATTATGAGAAAGAGCATTTGGAACTGGTATGAATGTAAAAAAAATGTTCGAATGATTCTATAAGCTGTTAAGAAATATATAGTTTAAGCTTAGCTTATTAAAATTAGTTTTGAGAGGAAAGTGCCAAAAGCAAAGAATTTCTCAAGTATTACATGGCCTTTGGCCTCCAAAATTTTGTATCAGGTAAATGAAAGCATATATTTCTCTATAGAGTAAAAGCTTAGTCAAAATATCTGTGTTCACCTAAAAATCTCTATAACGTAAATTTCTTTTTAGTAACTTTTGATGAACCAATTAATTAAACCAAAATTTCTTTCAAATTTCGTTTTTTTGGTCTATTAGATATAATACCAAAGCCTATGCAATTATACCTATGAAATTACCCACTTTCGTCCCAGGCTCCTTTTTTAGTTTTTGGACCAGTCACAAACCACTTTAACTGTCTACCTGAATTCATACTGAGAATACCTTGTAAAATCTCTCTACACTAAATGAAAGGAATTCTCTTGTTGAACACTTAAACTTCGAATTGATTTAAGAACTTCAGCTTAAGTAAATGAACTGAGGTTCGTGTTAGCTTGTTAAGATCAAAGCAAACCAGTTTATCTGGTCTGAACTAAAATAATTGTGATTTTTCCTACTCATATACTGCGTGTGCATCCATATAGGAATCTCGTCATAGTTGCGACTTCCTCATTAGAGCGAAGTTTTGATTTTTCATATTTTTTCCCTTACTTAAATTTGCCACATCTTTTGTTGGTTTACTGTACTGTGTGTACTCAACTGATTGACAGACTGACCATTCTAATTAGCTCTCAATTAGATGCTGTTGTTGTCAAGCACGATTGGCATTTTATACCTCCTACACATGTCTACTATATAATGATATTTAAAAATAAACCATCTGCTCAATCCAGATCGAAGATACATACAAAATAGTTTACCCTTTCAACACTTATTCAATTCTTTTGACGTCATCAAGCAGATAATATACATAAATGAATATATTTTGGCAACAGGCGATAGAAAAACTTTCGGGTTACAAAAAATTGTAAGGGCCAAATGTTCTCTACCTTTAGGGGTACATTATTACATAAGTAATTTCCGCTATGATCTAGTTTTTAATTTTAACCATTATCAGTTGGTAAACTTTTTATTACCACTTCAAGTATGTACTATATAAGGCAGCAAATTGTTTAACACATTGATTATTACCATTATCAGATTTTAGCTAGTCTATGAGTACCGGTTCCAGTGAGAACCTGTTTTCCAGAACTGGAGACAATTGTTTTACTTTTTCCTCCCATCCGAAAGGGGTTTTTTTTTAACACCTAAATATTTATTTTCATTTGATATTTACCAATTTTAAGCATTACTTGGAAGTCTGATGAACTGCTTTTTTTTTCTTTTGGCATAATTGATTAACACAAAATGCAAAAGTAAACGTTTTATTTTAAAATAAATAATAAATCAAAAAGCACACAATGTTATTTTGTTAATGAGTTGCAATGACGCAATTGGCATGATAAGTTCTATCTGTTATAGTACCTGAGTGAGGTGAAAGCATATCGATCTAGCTTTGAAGTTAATTTTATATTTTTCTCTATCTGAAATTCGGGCAATAGGCTGACCATAGATACTGCAGAGCAGCTACCCGGTGACCGTCGAGATTGTTTGCGATTGCTATCTAGAATACGCGTGGTTTTCCAGCTTATCTTATCGGCATTGATTACGTTTACGTAAATCCAAGTTGGAGCCTTATGACAACCCAGCGAGTGGTTAGCCCCATCAAATGAAGGGTATGTTCTATATAATGTCATATTTATCTTGATAGAACCCAAAAAAATGGGTCGCTGATGGAAAAAAAATCGCTTTTCTTTAAATGCTTTACAGTTTTATTCTATTGTCTAGCCGTAGAAGTGGAAAATTAGTCAGTTACCACTTTCAGTCTAACAGTCTATCAAAATTATTCTAATTCATTGGGAAGATACTATTTAAAAATTGTGGCATGCAAATGTAAAGTTGTGAAAATTTTAAATTTTTTATTAATTGTTAGAAAAGCTTTATGATATAGTTCTTCGATCTGAAAAAACTACTCACTATAGTCTAGAAAATTCATTAGATATAGAGACAGAGATGTCATTAGATATCTCTGAAAAAAAGTAGACTAGAAAGATTACTAATTCTGTAAGCAAGCGATATATAATAAGATTATAACAATAATTGCATATAAACAATATTCTAAGATCTGGCACACAGGCTTATTTTGTTATATAAAAGACTATAAGAAGATAGTAATATATTTTTAAGACTGAGAGACCAGTCAAAGGGAAAAAATGAAACTTGTTAGTTCTTCGATTTTTTATCCACTTGAGAGAAGGGTGGACACCCAATAGAGGTCTATGTATGTTATGGGACCCTATATATCAAGGGTGGCCAAACGGTTGATCGCGATCGACCGGTCGATCGCGACTATTAATCTAGTCGATGTAATTGGTAGATCCCACAGGTGTCGTCAGTGAACAGTAGATCTTGGGTCTAATCGAGTTGGCCATCCCTGCTAAGTATGTTTAAATTATATTATCGGGAAAGGTTCTTGTCCTAAGATTTAATCAGAATTTTTGTTTGTAAAAATGTTTGCATTAATTTTAGCCCGAACTAACTCCCCGAAATTAATAACTTTTTTTTAACTAGTTCTTTCAAACCTTCAACTCCAATTCAAATTTCTATATATCAAAACAACGAATGTCTTATTATGATTACTGATTATAATGATTACTGTAAAGTTTTTAAAAATATTAACGGACTTTGGAACATTGGGTTTTTCTATTTTATACTTTTATTGAAAACGTTTTTAAAGAGATTTCATTCATGATGTTTTGTCATGTTGTTGTTGCTGTTTGTATTTATGTAGGATTTAACATTAAAAACTTATTGCTTAAAGGCTGTCTAACGTCTGTCGATTGATTGTTACATAATTTTACTCGATTGTTTTTATATAGAAAGATATTACATGTATGCTTGTAGAACACTTTCGTACGATTTATCTGAAAACTAATTTGAAAAATTTGTATAATTTCCATTTTTTTGGCTTCGATATTGGTCAGTAGTTGGTTCAAAGAGATTTGGTCAAAAGGTATATATTAGCTTGTTGTGTTTTCATTAAGTTTATATATTAATATGGTTTCCATTTGCTTGTTGTTGTTGTTGTTGATGTTTTTTAATTTATTGTTTAAATTGTATTACTTAACACATGTTTGTTGCGATTCAAAAGGGCTCGCTACTTGCTTGCTCGATTTTCAATGGCAGTTTAATTGGTAATTTAAAATAAGCAATAATTTGTTGTAAATTTGTTGTAGTTGTTGTTTTGGTTTTTTGGAACTTTGTTAAATGAGATTCGTATAATGTTATTCATATAATAATTTACTTTTATCATTTTACAAAATTTAGCATTCAGCATTAATTTTAATTTTACAACGCAAAAAAAATTGCTCATAATTGATAGAATTACCTCTTAGACGGTAGAATTCATCATTTCACTTTTCATTTTCTCTATATCGTATTGTATATATATATATAAGTATATATATTTGCTGTTGTATATATAAAGAAGCTACAGTTGAAAAATTGTATTATCTAAAAATTTGTTGGGGTTTTTTTTTATTAAATGTTTTGTGGATTTTAAGTGTATTACTTTTTGGTTTTACTTCAATGTAAATGTTTGCATTAGAAAAATTTTGCCCATTTGGTGTTCTATTTGCAGTTGCTGTTGATTACTATTATTTGCATTCTTAATGTGGTTCTATATATATATATATATATATATATATATTCTTTCTGCATACACACATACATATATATAGTTACATATATATACTATAATTCACCTCCTTTAACCACGTTAATCGATTAAAAGTTCATAATGCACCGAGCCAATCCTTTCCTTGCGATCATGGATAATATTACGTGCCCATGCTTTGCATTCCACATTTATAATAATGCCACCTGAATCCAAATAGAAAGAAAATTGATTTATTAATATTTATTAAAAATACAGATTTCAATTCACTTACGTTTGGGTCTTTCAAAATGAACGGCCACCAAGGGACTCAAGTAGCCCTCGGAGTTTTGGTAGGGATAAAAGTAGCCAGGGAATCCCTGTACTGGCAAATATGCTACTGGACCAATGTTCTCCTGATCGGCTGGATTCTCACCCTCGCAAGTTACCCAAATGGTATTCAGCTGTGCCATTAAAAAATTACTTGTAATCAATTTGCATAATATATAATTTGCTTATTATTAGTTCACCTTGTGCGCCTCAGTTGTCTCAACAATTTTAATGTGATCCTTTAGCTTCGATGGCATATTTTTGGGCAGATCTCTTGTGGAATTATAGTATTCTGGTACCCAACCATAAATTTTATTCAACTTGAGGAAAATGCATGGAGAACTCTTGTGGTAGTTGTAATTGTTCTCCTTGGTGCATGGCGACCACGCCTTAATATCCACATCGCAAACTTGTCCCTTTGGTGGTGGCTGGTTGTAGTCACAGTTATAGATGTTTTGACCACGACCAGGTGTTAAGCCCGGTACTTTGTACACTGTAAAAAAATATATATATATATTGAATCAATGTAGTTTGTAAAAATTTGACAAAAAATAACTAAAATATATGTAAAACCTTAAGAATTGGGCTAATATAAGAGTTTGTTTGGTGTATGAGTCTGATTATCCTTTTATCTTTGTTGAACAAAAAGCTGACCTTTAAAGAATTACTAATTAGTTTTGTATTTAACTGACTATATACATATATATATTATAAAGGAAGAAATCTCAAAAATTCTTTTAGATTTAGAAAAATATTTCGACTTAATAAATAAACACAAGGGGAAACATATTTTTATTAGAATAAATATTTGTGTTTATATAATAAATAACTATTTGAATTTTTGATTTCTTTTACCCAACGTACATATATTTTAATAGCTTTTTGATTTGGTCTTTGGGTATAAATGTATGAATCTGATTATATTATGATGAGTCTCAGTTTCTCGACTATTTCGATTGCCTGACCTGCCCTAGTTACATTATTGTTCCCATATCCTTGGTTTACTTGAATACATATATTTATTCGATATTTGGCTTTTAGAGCCTAGTAACGACCCCATTTTTCAGTCCTTGAACTAATTTCTATATTTGTAATGACAAAACTTTGAGACATGTGAATATGCTAAAAGCATAACCAGCTAAGTAAAACAGAAGAAAAATCAATAATATTTTATTTTAATTAGAATATATGCAAAGCAAGTTGCGTGTAGTCAAGTCGTCGCCTTTGTGGTCGAACTTATCCGCCTAGCAACAAAAAAGACACCAACAACAGGGAGAAATTCGACCGGACCCAGGGTCAGACACGGACTTGAGGGTTGACAGTGACCTTAGAAACTTACCCGCCAGGAAATCATCCAGTGAGTCTGTCCAATGTTTGTAATTCTCGTGCTGTGTGCCCTTGTACCAGATCAATGTGCTCTCGACATTGTCCACTGGAGGCAAAGGCCGGAAACCAAGACCTAAAATAGACAATCAATTTTAAATTATATATAGTTATATTTATCTAGAACTAAGTTGTAATTGGCATAAGTTGAACTTACCTGGATTTGTGCCAATAAGGGAACGATCCAGCTTCCATTTGGGTATTCTGGGGTCAAGTGTCTGGAAGAAGGCCCACATACAAATGGCCACCAATGCGGCCAAAACTCCATAGAACGCCACATAGAAGATGCCAATTTTAGCTAAAAGAAAATTTAAATGAAGAGAAGAGAAACATTTGATTAGATTATAATCAACATAATTAATTTACGAAGAAAACGCAATAATGAGAGATTGAATCATTCAACAACACTCTCGTTGTGTCAATTGAGCTGATTGAATTAACCAATTGAAGTTATGTCTTCGGTCACCGATGGGTTAAACTTTTAATTAATAAAGAGAACATGGGGAGTGATGTGTTGTCTGCTTGCTTCGCTGTGTGGAGCTCGAACCGACCCGGCAAAATAAATATATATAAACAGTTAAGCAAAGTGCTTCCGCTCAAGTTCGCAGCAAACGTCAAACTGACGCCAAAATGTTCTAACCAATGAGTCATGAGTAAGTATGACAAGAATGGAAACTCTTTCAAATACAAATAAATATTTGTTGTTGATTATTCACAATCTTAAAGAGAGAATTGAGTGTACTTGAGAGTATGTAATCGAAGAGTGTTGTAGCCTCTGCACTATCATTACGAACCTAACCTCAATTTGTTGAAGAGTTGATGCAAGCGTTAAGAGCAAATGAAAATATCAAAGAGAAAATGTGTGAGAAAGCAAGAGAGGGAGTAACAATAACAGAGAAGAGTTTAAGCCACGATCAGTACTAATACATTCAACTTAAAGTTTCCACGTTGACCAATCTCTCTCAGTTCATAAATAGTTTGTTTACCTTAACTCAGTTTTTTTTAATTGGGTTAAATTTTCATAACTCTTCAATTTAATGCTGAATGTAATCCTTCGGTATTGAAATAAGTTTCAAATTAAGAGTTTTTCTCATGTAATAACGATTTCGGAACGCAAAAGAAGAAGCATGTGTAGAGATTATAGATTAATATTGCTTAACATTATATTTAATGTACATTTTCTCGAATGTTTAATATGAAAAAAACATCAGTTCAATATTTAATTATAGATGAAATTACAGTTTCATTTGTAAAATCGTGAACTAGTACCATAATCGGTATCATAATTAATTCTCCTATCATAGTATGTATTATAAAATTTCTTCGAACCAATTCGGATTGGGTTTCGAAAACTCTAGTCAAAGATCTAGTCTACTGAAGGACTTTTTTTAAAAAAAGAGTTTAAAAGTAAAGTACAGTTGAAACTTATTATGTAAGTAAAGTGCCTTATTTTAACCAAATCAAATATGTACATACATATGTAACTGAGTTCGATACGGGTTTTGGGTGAAATCGTATAAGCTATGCATATGTGTATGTATGTACATAAGTTAGTAGAGAAAACTATATTGAAATTGTATAGAGAAATTTTTGCCTATTTTAGCTTATCAATTAAATGTATGTAGCACAAAATGGATATTAAGGACAACTTTGATTAGCCCAATTTATTTTCTCACTTTTTCAAAAAATAACTCTACGATTGGTTTAAATGCAAAAATTTCTTTTGTACCATGACCTGAATGATTAGTCCCAAGAGAACAGACAACTGTGCACAATTTACTGTTGTAAGACTAAAGTCTTTTGTTTATACTTATGCAGATAATTTGTGAATTTTGTATTTTGTTGAATGAAAGGAAACTCATCATATTCAACCAACTGCCCAAGAGACGTTTGTATCTGTTCTTGTACATTTTTATAGCATTGTTATAAAGCGAATGGGATTATTCCATCCGGACTGTGACAATGGCCTTCTATTGATTTTGGCATAATGCAGTATCTCTTTATATGTGCATATACATACATATGCACTTTTAGAAGGGTTGGACATTTGGCAAGAGTTTGCATTAAGATGTCGTTAAATGACAGTCCATTTATAGTTCACATTTGGCATGGCAGGAATATCTCATTAATTAGGGACATAAAAGTCAATCCATAGATATTGCCATTAGGTAGATTCTTTTGTAATTGACAAGCTAATTGACTGTATGTTAGAAATGTCTTATTCAATACGATTAAATGCATGTAACATTTGATTTGCCATCTCTCTTATAAAGGTTCAAATTACCGTTTTCTGCACAATTTTGACAGGCAGTTGTTAATTATTATTTTGTTTTTAAAGTTGTCTTTCCCGGATTTTGGTTGTTCAGTGTTATCGACGTCATGTTACATTTTCCCGAGTATGTGGAATAACATAATTATGGCACTTTATATATTTTTTTTCCTGCCACATGAAAGTATGTCAACCGATTGTGAAAAGTGGCGCAAAGTTGTAGAAAGAACGAAAAAAAAAAACGCAATGTACAACCCATTTGCATCTGGTGTGTAATTAAAAATATTTCACAACTTGTACTTACAACCTGGTAGGGGAGTTGGTCGGTGGGAGGACTCGACTAGGGAGAGAACTATGCAAAAAGTAGATGAAGAGTGACACGTAACTTACAACTAAATTATTTACAGCGGGTAAGGATTTACGAGTAATTACTGTCGAAACTTTTCTGACATTGACGGCAAACTTGCAAAACAAGAAAAAAAACGTCTATAACTAAAAATTAGAATATTTAATATTTAATGGCAAATAATTTAAGATATTTTATGTTTTAAATATTGTATTTTTAATATGTTTGTTAATTTTTAGATGATTTACAATTTGAAAACAGTGAAAATATTTTCGTTGCGTAAACAAAATACTCATTTGTGAGAAATTTAAAAGAAATTTGAATATATTTTGAGATGTTTACAATTTGTAAAATTGTAATTTAAGAACCAATTAAAGGGAGTATTTTTTTAATTTTAATAACCAAGTGGATCTAGATATAGCTATTTGCTGGAAAATGTAAAAGGGCAAAATAAAAGTTGTTCCTGAATTACCAAAAGCAGGGGCGGATCCAGAGGCAAATTTTGGAGGAGGAACTCAATATTGAAAAGTGTCAATGTGTTAAAATGCTTCATTGAATAATATTGTATTCTTCATGTTAGAAACCTTTTGGGGGAACTCTCCCCCTCGATCCGCCACAGATTAAAACCCATTGATGGCCAAAATGAGATGAGTGTAGCTAAGTTAAAACAGACATTTTGTGAATATATGTATGTAGCCCTTAGATTTGTCGGAATGGCACCAAAACTAGAACACTTTCCTTTGCCTAATCGTGGACTGATAGCTGCTTAGATTCATAAGAATGATTAACAATTGAAGACAATACAAAATCATAAAGACATATGTGTAAGCAAATGGAACTAAAATTTGATTAATCACAGCTTAGATTTCTGCTTGGTCCAGGGTTATTTAAAGTCAAAGGACTTCTCGTACTTAGATAAGCAATATTTCCATTTGAGAAGGCAAATATTTGTCTTGCTCTTTCTACAGAGATTGTTCAATGTAAAATAAAAGATTCAGTTCAATCTTAAAATAAGTATATTAGTATTTGAATACTTATTATTACTGAGATTACCAAGTAATTCCAATTCATTTTATTGATTATCCTATTTGACTTAAGCCTTATTGGGTTTCTTCTTGTAGAAATTATAAATTTTTATATATATAAATTGAAAAAATTATTTGCCCACATCTTAAACTTACCCCATGAAGCACGATCACGTCCCATAACCGTGCCCTCTTCAGAGTTGTATAAGAACTTGCCAAACCTAAAGGGTTCGGGCTTACGTATATTATGCAGATCCTCATCCGTATTGGATGTTGGCATTGGTACGGGCTTAGACATATTGGTGGGTTTTTATTGTTGTTTAACTTTGTAGTGAATTTGTTTTGATTTTTTTTGTGATTTGTGTATTTAATATAAGCAATAAATATTTATTAAAGTTAAGAACGGCTAAAAGGAAAAAAAATCACGTTTTTTCATATTATTTGATATATTGATTTTTTTTTTTCAGTTTTGGAAATATTCATTTGACAATATTGCTCTCGGTCATTTTCACATTATTCTTTATATATTTTCCATGTATGTATATACATATATATAAAAATACACATGCGTATATATATATTTACATATATGTGTGTATTTGTATATATAAACAGTTTACAACTTTTCTACACATTTTCGCATTTTATCCCTCCTTGTGTTTTACTACTGTTCCGTTGCCCTCTCTCTCTCTCTCTCTCTTACTCTCTCTCCCGCTCTTTTGGCCGGAGTCCTTTTTTGCTCTCTGTTTTGTTTTGTAGCCCTCCACAAATTTCTCTATACACACTCCCCCGAATCTCCCCCGCCATCACTATGTTTTAGGCAGCTTCCTTTTACTCTTCCGGCTCGTTTTAATCAAGTGTATCCGGAATATTTGGCGCCATTCTTTTGCGCAGTGTTTCAATCATGGAAATAATGTCTATTTATTAGAAAATCGAAAATAACCGCTTGATTTGTATCTTATAGATACTTATTGCAAACAAATTGATCGTTTACATTTTGTAGGTACTTTTTTTAATGGGAACTTTGATGAGACAGTTTTTGCCATCTCTGCACATTTCCGCATTTTCTGACCCGGCTTTAACCTACTCTAAAAAAAAACAAAACTTTGAGTATATAAATAATTCTTATAAACAAAACACAAAATATGCGCGCTCTTTTGAAAACATACGGATGCAGATACACACACACACACACAGATATACTTAAACACACATACACACATTAAGTATGACTGTATATTTGTGTCTCTTTGGTGTCGCTCTTTGGAGCTTACAAACAACCACACCTTTTGAAGCGTTTCTTCAACAGCGGAGCCTCAAAAAAGACCTAAAGATACTTTTTATAACTGAATCTTTGCATGTGTGTATTATGTGTGTGTGTGTGTCTCGGGCGTGACAAAAATTTGAGAGGCAATATGAATGAATATTCCATTTCGAATTTTTATGATAATATTAATTTGTTAAGCAAAGCCAAGACGAATTATGGAGATGATTTGTTTAAATTTTTTATTATATTTTGTTTTTAAATTTAATTTCAATGCACACACACTTTACTCGTTTTTGGTGTTGGCCTGGCCAACACACATACACACAGACACTTTATTGGTTAGTTCTTTAGCTGTTGTATTAGAAAATTTTAATATTTTCTAGTTTTTGACCCGTTCAACGTTTCGCAGCCGCTCAAAACATATTTCAGACTGAAATCCAAAACTGAAGTCTGTCAATATCGCAGGCCTGAGACTTGGCTTATTTCTTTCTGGTTTTGTGTATGTGAGTTAAAAACGACTCGCTCGCTCTCTCTCTCTCACTCTCTGCCTCTCAGGAACAGATAGTCTCTCTGTCTATCTCTCCCGTTTTTCCACTCTTGGCCTCAGCTCTGAACCCCAGGGCAACAACACAAATGAGTTTGTTTTGAGTGGAAATGTGTTGGTTGGTTTTTGGCGGCATTACCCAAGACTGAGTGAATTTTCCATTTAGTTTTCGGCTATACTGAATCTGAGATTTTAACTTGGGTTGGGTCGTGTTTAAGTCCGTAATTGGCGTGGAAAACGTTATTGGGCCTGCACTTGTTTTAATTAGACTCTGGCATATTAGCGATTGCACATTTTGTGCAAATTGCTCAGGGCTTGTGAACGCAACAGTCAGGGCTACACTGAGAAAAATTAAAAACTTATTTTGTAAAAGTGTGGCATATTGCAATGAGAATAGAACATTTGCAAAAATTATAATAAAATTTAAACAGCTAACAGCTGTAGTAATACTATAAAAGTAATATTTTGTTATCAAATCAACAAGTGGATTAAAATTCAAATGCAATATTTTTTTTGAATAAAAAAATTGTTAATAAATGTCGTTTAAGCCTTTGAAAATTTGTTTAAATATGTTCTCAGGTACAAGACAAAACATTCAAATCTAAACATTCAAATTCTAAAAGAAATTTTTCTATATTTAAAAAGACAATTTTATCATCTCTTTCTGTTCTATATTACTAGACAATTTTATCCTATCAATTACTTAATAAATTATTTTGATTTAATTTTAATTCTGAATAATTTTATTTCCGCTTTAGCTAGTTGAAACTCTGTATTATGTAGAGTTAATATCAAAATTTTTGTGGAGCTTCTCTCCGAATGGTTTCGAATATAAGTAAGAACGACATACACATTTTGGATCTACAATTTCATATCTGTTACCAATCAATCTAAAAAGAAAACGTCAATTCTCAGCAACTGTTTAACACAACACAAAACTATGACACATTACTCATATGTAAATATTTTTTATTTTTTAGACGGAAAAGTTTTTGCTAGCCAGATTCCGCATATAATAAAAACTTTATTATGAAGCAATAAAAATTTGAACCATTTTTAAGCTAAACAATTAATTTTTGTATAATACCCAGAAGAGTTCTGTTTTACTTTTACTTGTAAACATATTCATACTTTGCTTTGATTGATTTTTTCCTTCTTAAATTTTATATATAATAAAATAAAAAAAAAACAAAAGTTGGTTTTAAAACCAGTTAAAACATTAAGCCGCTTAATTGTAAGTATTATCATATATTTTATATGATATTTTATTTATTTCACACAAATTCTGTTTATAAATATTTCGAATTTTGAACAGTGTAGAATGAGGCACTTGAAAATATGTCATTCGTGCTAAAGGCAGCGTTTCCATGTCCCCAAATGCATTCGTCAAATGCAAATGCACAGTTAACTGATGCATTGTGTGGTCTTGTTTGTGCGGCTGTTGCATGTCCTATGGCCATGATGACTGTTGCATGTCTCGGCATAAGACTCGCTCAAGCATTGTTCGTGGAGTGACTTTTTAGAGTTGAGTGGCGCACACATTGTCATCTCGTACTCCCACTCTCCCTCTCTCTCTCTCATATTCTCATTTACACTCTCTCTCTCTCTCTCTGTATGTTTCTTTCAAGGTACAGGATCGCTTGGAACGTTGCCAAAACTCAATGCGGCAACAAAAACTAAAAAACCAATCTCTTTGTGTGTGTGCGTGTGTATCCTTGAGTCACTCAACTGGGCCATAAGCAAAGAGTGCCTTCAAAAAGTACGCGCTTGCCCGCAAAACCTGTTTTCCTTTCAAATGCGGTCACAGGATACAGCACTACGCCAATGCAGAGTGTTTTGAAAACAGAAAACACAACTCGATGAAGTAGAAGAAGCAAGGCAACCTTCACAGAAAACTCCAATGGACTTTCCAATGCTCCGAGGGTTGAATACATGCCAAAAGGGGGTAGTTTGCCGCTAAGAACACGCAGTAAATTCCACAAATATTTATGCGTGACCGGCGCTGGGAAGAGAAAGGATACCATCCTACTATACATACATGTGTACATGAGTGCGAATGTAAGACACGCGCTCCAGTTTTATTCCAAGCACTCGACATTCTTATAAATGTACATCTATATATACATATACATATACATATATAAAGTATGTTTGTCTGTACATTCATTAAAAATGAAATATGGAATCAGCGTTTGGCTACAACTTCAGAGAGATGAAGGAGCAGAAGCAGGATCTCATGAACTTTTACGGAAACCGGTTCATGTACAGATTCCAGGATATCAATGTGCCTACCAGTTATCTTTTCTGTTCGTTCAATTTGTTGTTTTCTTTTTTTCATTTAGATTGAGTCCTTTTAATTACGTGCAGAGGTCTTAATTCAGGCTATGTCAGAAAGTTTCGCTTCCCTTTCGAGTGTATTCAGTTTATGCATTTAATGAGTGTCAACATTGAGTGGTACTTGGCACTTAAAGCAGTGGGAAGGAAGCGAACTGAAGCGACTATGTCTGGTTGACATGGAGGCTGTGCAATTGACAAGCTATCCTTTGAATATAATCGATTTAGATAGTGATTGTGATAGGTCTGAGTGGCAGGGAAATGGACATAACCATTGAGTAAGGCAACATTTTGATATGTTAGTCCATTCGAGAGTTGATGTGCACTTTATATTCGAAAAA
This sequence comes from Drosophila austrosaltans, assembly GCA_035045865.1. NCBI lineage: Eukaryota > Metazoa > Arthropoda > Insecta > Diptera > Drosophilidae > Drosophila > Drosophila austrosaltans. The sequence goes on from JAWNOQ010000200.1 coordinate 1,054,412, forward strand.
TGCTAAATGACAGAACATATTTTAGCTTTATCTCAACTGCGAGTAATATTGGCAATAACCACACAAAACTTTTATAACTAAGGAAAAAAAAAATATATGGTCGTACAAAATAAATCAATAATGAACAAAATTCTCATAATTGAAATTATACAAGTTCTGTATAGTTTAATGACTTTTCTTATTGGCAACAAGCAGTTTATCAATTAACTAAAACTTTAATTTTTTAAAGGGTTTTTAATTTTTAGAGATTTTTCTGTTTTCATTCCTGTTCTTACTTATTGACATATTTTTGAAAACATTACAATTTTGTAATTCAAAAATCAAAAAAATTAAATCATTTTTACTTATAAAAATGATTTTTTTTTGTGTGGAACAGCAAAGGGCAACAAAAAACAAGGACAATTTTCGATTATATTTTCAAGTATTGAAATATAATCTTTAATTTAAATAAAAACAATATAAATATCATATCTCATGCATTTAAGGGTTACACTGATAAATTTTTTCCAATTCATTTTTTTTAGCACAAATTTGAAACAAATCTTGTAATATATTATATATGTATATAAAAGCTTATATGGTCCATCTGTCTAACGCTTGAATCGAAAAGTCTGATTGATATATTAAAAGTTAAGAGTTACCTAACAGAACGCAAAATGGCTTTAAAATATCCTTTTTTTAAACAATTACTTATAGCTTAGTGAACCAGCAAAAAGGATCTATGTGTATGTAATATTTCCATATTGCATATTAATATATTTGCATATTACATATTGTACATTTATCTATAATATGTATCATAATTGTGAGTCAAGTCTAAGTTGCTAAATAAATAGATGCCTAATGACATTTAGAAAAACGCTGCAATCTTACATGGATTCTGATAATATCAAAATCGGAATGAGCTGTTCTTAAATAAAAAGAAACCTCTTTGATTTTCTAACGACATAATGGGGACACAATTAGAAAACAGAATTATAAATATTAAAATTTGTAACCTTAAACATTTAAACGCAGCGTAATCTACTAAATCGGGTAACCAAATATTGCAATGCCAATAGGTAAAAATTGTGACATTTAAAGGACTTGCAAAAGTCCACTTTAATAATTAACGTTGTTTGAATTGTTCTATTAGAAAATAACTCGACAATTTTGCTTATGTGAAACTTGTAGCTGAAACCTCATTTTGATATTTGAAAATTGACACCAATAAATCTACAGAGAATACGAGTCGAAGAATTTATGTAGATCGCATGAGATAAATTTTCGCTACTTAAATACGAAATATTTAAAAAGAGGAAATTGAGACATCTGATGCAATGATATATTAACTTTCGTTTAATGTTCTTTTCAAAATCTAGATTTTTAATAAACAGAGAGTCGATATGTTTCAAAAGACAGTATACTTGTTCACATTGTATTGTGCCCCAGATAAACTGCAAAAGGGTATATGTTTTGGGTGTTTTTATGCTTTCTATATACATATGTATATGTACATAGGTACATATATCGTCTTTAGGGTTCATCGAAATCGGTCTATCTTTGAAGTAAGTATTTATTTAAGACTCATTTAATTGATTTGCTCAGCTTTTAGAAGTATAACTTTTTCGAGTCAATGTCAGCAGCTGTAGCCAAACTAATGTATAGTTGAGGGTTATGTGCATAGTTTGATTGCATAACGACCTAATTGACCGATATAGGGATAAGTATCTACTTGCGATATCAGTCAACGGCCGTGTGTGTGTGTATCCATCAAAGGTCAAAGAGAACAGAGAGTAGAGCACAGCATTCGAGGCGGAAAACTATCATTGGCTGGGCAATAAAGGCACGGCGCACACACACACTCACAACTCTTAATTTATATATGTACACATATTCAAAAGATATTCCTTTTGATTAAAACTTGGCAATCTGACACTGCTTGACATAATTTCTTTTTGTATCAAGATTTAAGTTGGACTTATTGTGGGTGAGTCAAGTGAGTCATTTACGTAAGTAAACTTACCCCAACTTTCGATAGTCCGTCCAAAGTATGAATTATCCTCAGAATCGTATATCATTTGTTTTATTGATTTCTTTTTCGGACGCTCTGGAGGCCTGGCATAGTACTGTTGAAAGCCATCGATGCAATCTTCCGTTATGGTAGGCATTCTTTTTCTAGCTGCCCAATGCAGTCGCAAACGGTAACGGGATCGAAATCGGGATAAGGATCGGGATCTGGTTGAAGTTGGAACGTAAACGTATTCCTCTATGGCTATCGGTCTGATGATAAACCGCACGCGAAGTCGACACCGTTGCGAGTTCTTTGCGAGACTGATCGCCACTTCCCGTTCCAGAAAATCTGAAGCTAAGTCTCCTCCTCTAATGAAGCTCGTGTCATAATCCATGCAGAACCAGCAGCTGCGGCAATAACAGCGACGCCAACGACTGCGTCAGCGTAGGCGTTGATGACAATCCAAGTCATCATTATTATCATCATAATCGTGTTACATTTTGTATATGTATATATAAAAAATAAATTATTCTTTTCTCTCGCTTCGACTCGTGCAACACACACTGATTTTATTTAACAAGTGCTGCGAGCAACGCCGCTGCCAATCGACGTCGACATCGGCGACTACGTGTGCGTCAGCAGCGGCATCGGCAGCGACTTTGCAGTACTTTTTCATATGCAAAATTGTACAAATACATCAACACTGTATGGCAAGTGTCGGTCTTAATCAAATAATATACTATACATAAGCATGTGTGTGTGTGTGCGTTCAGTTTACATATGTGACATATCATCAGGTCCAGTGATAACTGGCACTCGAGTAGACATACCATAGTTGATCCTATAGAAATTATCAAGGATCATTCAGAGCAGATTTTATACATATAGTAGGTCTTGAGATACACTATGCGTCATCAGATTAGCGCCCCCCTTTGCGTTCTTTGTTTATGTTATATATTTTCTGAACCAATTTATTGACGGTCTTATAATTTTTCCCAATATTATTGATTCAATAAAATTGAACTGGATATTATGACTCTTAAGATAAAATTTAAATAATATTTTTTAGAATATATTCATAAATGATTGTTTAACCTGTTTCACATTTAAAACACTAATTGCAATTCACTCTGTTCAATTGACTGTGAAATATCTGGAAAACTGTTTTTAAATATTTTGAATTTGTTAATCTAATTGAATTTCACTTTTTTTTCAATTGATAATATAATTTAACAGAATATCTTTTATGATTTTTTAATTGTATTTTAAAGAATCATTTTATTAGGAGTTTTTGAAATATATATGTTCATAAATAACACATTTTTAGATGGTTCATTTAATAGTACCAACCACTTGCGATCATTTTAAGATGATTCTAAAAATCGTACCAATCAACTTGCGGTAAGGAAGCGAGATCAAGTGGGTCAATCCTTTTTTAATCTTTTAAACTGTCGATTATCGGTCGATTTTAATCTTTTCAAAAGCTTTCAAACACCTACATAGCTTAAAGTTGTTCTTAAGAAGTTCTTAGAAATGATTAGAAAAACGCCTTGATCTACATCAGTTTGATGTCTTATAGAATTTATAAATTCTAATGGGAAATTAAAGTTCTAATATGGGAAATTAAAGTAGAGTCAAAATACTCTGAATAAGCTAAGACTAAAAAGTTTTCTGAGTTTCTATATAGTAATTTCTTTGTTTACTTCTTTATTTCTTTTCGAAAAGATGACGCCTAAAAGGCCCTTGTGAACAATCTTAAGAAGAACCAGTTATATGCAGACATATGTATCTTAAAGATACCAAGATATGTATATGGTTTTGCTTTGTATAGAGAGCCCAGCGCGTGACACAATTTCCCTTAATTGAATTTGAAGACAGTGATTATGTCTCGGATTTGTATTTATACATAAAGCAGCCAATCTCTCTCTCTCTCTTTCTATCGTGGAAAACAATACAAATAGAATAAATATATATTTTAGTAATCCACAATATAAGCGACCGGCTGACACAATTAAAACAGATACCTCTAGCTAGTTAATTGTTGAATAAAATATGATTTCCTTTGACACTGAGCTCACTTTATACGTCTCTTGTCATCTCATTTTGTCGCTAAGTCAAGTTGCTATCCCTACTATATCTATCTATTCGAATTTTTTGCGTACATTATTGCCTCTGTGTGTGTTTGTGTGTGCATCTTTGTGCTCGGCACACGGTCTCTGCTTTCAATTGTGTTTATATGAGGCATAGCAACTCAAGTTGCCTCAACAAATGGTTTGATTATGACATAAATCCAAATAAATAATTTCGCTAGAGAATTGTAGTCGTTGGAAAAATTTCTATGGCAAGTAAACAGATGAATCAAATGCTGCAGGCATATGCATATATACATATGTGGCATCTTTGTTTTTGTTCATCATAATCTCAAATAAAGAAAAATCAAAGCCAATCGATTTGAAATCGATGTAAAGTTTTCACACACATTCCAAATGAGCCAGTAAATTGCAATGTGTCTCGATTTAGGTAAAAAAGAAAGATCTATTGTTAAATCAACTTATGCAACAAAATGAATTTGAATACATTTTGAGCTCAGGATGTGTTCGTATTAATGATCGCAAAGTGCGCTTTTTATAAGCGGCGCACACAAATCGACAATTTCCTGTGTTCTACGCCCACGACGACTACGACGACATGTCGCTAGACATTTGTTTGCAGTTCCATATAGCGGATAGTTAGTTAGTTCGTTAGTTATTTAGATAGTAGCTATGTTTAGTGGCCGCTAAGCCGACGATGCTCTTTTTTCTCTGTGTGTGTGTGTCTGTGTAGTTTGCTTGTTTGAGGTGCATTTTAAATTTAATTGGAATGACTTTGGTTTTGGCTATGGAATAGATATTTGCCAGGGGTCATCGTAGAGCTTTGCCACATCGATACAGTGAAAATGTTTAAAATATTTTTATTTCCCTTGCTTTTATCACAGAATATAACCTTGATACAATATACAAAATAAAAAATGGTAATCTATATCTAAACAGGTATTTTTTTTTAGTTTTTCTTTAACTCGAGCTGGTCCTTGAAATTAAAGAAGAAATTTGTTATTTCCGGGTTATTATTAGGAATCCAAGATAGCATAGAGGAAAGGTAAACATTTTCACGGTCTGCCAATCTTGAAGTAGAACTTTCTATGAGTGCCTTGGAATAGTAATGACAGTAAATAACTCATAAAAGGAACTAATTCCATCACAAAATTGAGATGCTCAATAGTATTGCTTTTATCCAAAGCAATTTTATATCCCCTTATTATATAACTATTTATCGTGTAACTAAATCTGATTCAAATATCAAACAAATTCCTCGCAAGTGTAAAAAAAATCAAAATGAAGTCCATGCTATCAATTAGAAAATGAAATGTCATTTTTGGTATCATAAGTAACTTGAAATATGTATGGGTACTTCATCTAAAAAATTTTAACAAAAAATGTTTCAAGATAACGGAAAATTAAATTTTGTAAATTCCGTTACAACTTTGTAGAGCTCATTTTATCTAACTAGAGGTCGCTTGAAGATTACAAATTGTGGCAGCCCTGAACCTTCTTTTGGCCATCTGGCGGCTGCTTACACGAACGATGCACCATCTATCGGTACCACATTTAATAAATTGCGCTTACCAACACTGTTGGTTTATGAAAAGTTTAAATCTAAGCGCGAAATAATACAATAAAATAATATGTAAATTTAGAGACACAGTTTTAAAAAAGTTTAAAATTTTTCATTTATTTCTGCTCAAGATTGAGAAAATTTTACAATATTTCTATGTATTTTTAGTTATGGTTTAATTAGCAGAATTATTTTTCAGAAGTACTCCAATAGCAGTAACTTTTGGGCACATCTTAGTAAACCAACTGAAGAAGATTTCAGGCGTTTCTCCGAGATGCCCATTTACAACTTCCTCCTCAAGGAGAACTCATCGTGTCAGAGAAGGCTGGAATTCATTCATGTATTTTTCCGATTTAAAAAAACCATCGTGAAATGTTTGTCACGGTACATAAAAACACCAACAGTCACGATGATTAAAATGACTGAAATAATGGTAAAAATTATCATAATTAAACAGATAGTCACAGAACACTTTCCCTTAGTTAATCCATCCATAGTGTGGTTCAGTTAATAGATGTATATATATTCTTGGAATAGGTGAATATTTCTTTTTATTTTTCAGCGCCCTTTGAGTTTACAAAAATTTTATATGTTTTTTATTTTATTTATTTCCTTGATTAAAGTTTGATTTTAAATGCATTGGTCATTTGATCGACATAGAAAATGGAATGTGTGTTCGTGGCTATTTTTTATTTGTATTCTTATGGCTGTTCGTCTATGTTTGAAACCTTTATTTGGTTTTATGGTATTAAATGAAGTACTGAATGGGTGAAAAATCGATTTCCATGCTTCGAAAAGCATTCTAGTCCATTGGATTTAAGCTGCAATTGTAAAATTCATGTTTTTTATATTAAAACAAAAAATTGTAGAAAGGCTTACCTGAAATTAGGTCGGAATTGGGCCGAGAGTATTATGGTTAATCTTCAGTAAAAGGTTTAGTGGTACTTTCTACATAAGGCTTAGTCTCCAGCACGACGACTAGTACTAGGATGAAACTAACCAAAAATAATAAAGAGCAATATATTATGCAGATAACATAGAATTTTTCCATTTTTAGAATTTTGAAAACTTTTATTTACCTCATATGAAAGGAAACAAAAAGTTAATATGTATGTATATGTACATATGACATATATTACAAAAGGATAGTTTTAAAAGCAAATTTGTAAAAAAGCCATTATAAAAACTTGTTATTGTAATGTTCCATATGTGAATGAGCATTCGCCATTATCAAAATTGCATTTGCACTTAAGCGCCTCGGATAGTTGTTCGTCACCTGAGCTTGCTTATCAACCAAACATATTTTATCAGGTACGAGAGAAATGCATGTGAGAATCTACTGCCAAACACTTGCTGAGCACTTGTTACTAAAAGTTGAAAAGTTTCATATAGAAACAAAAAAAAAAGGGAATAAATAAAGACTTTACTGGCAAATCAAATTTATTACGGCATATCGTATTTCCAGTAGACCGTATATGATGACGCTGCCATCAATTCCACTTGTCTATTATAATACTTATGAAAAACAGACAATTTTAAATCTAAATTCAAGAAATCTTTATGCATTTAGATACATACATATATAAGGTATACTTATGCAATCTGTTCTTTATATTTCGAGAGGTTTTTCTATCATTCTACCATGCAGGTAGACGCTTTCTAAAATACTCCTAGCATACATCCAAGAATATGGTCTGAACTCCTGTTTAACTGTAAGTACTAAATATATTTAGATAATTCTATAAATTCTCTGTTTTCAACGGCAATGAATTGAATAATAGTACAGTTCCTTTATCCTTACTGAAATAGTTATCAAATTCTTCTATCAAATTGTAAATTCTTACTGAGAAAACCTTGGGCAAGTCTTCATTTGCTCTCGCCAAAATATTTTCATTAATGAATACAACTTTTATATGTAAATAAGCTATGATTCTCCATCACATCATTACAACCTTAGTTGCGCTAGACAGAAAAGACTGACGGTCTTGCAGTGGAAGGCAATGTTAAGACAGGATAACAAATTAAAGAAAAACAAAAGTAATTTTTGTCCTTCTATTTCCCACCGTTTCCGTAACAAGTCATGACCATACCAAAATACTATGGCCATAACAAAAGGTAACGGCCTTATGTAACAGCCGTTAAAACCTAATCTACACTATCTACACTACACTATAATTCGTATAAAAAATTATAATTAAGGGGCTTCTCTGAGTAGAATTTTCGTATGACCCCACAAACCACCCATAGAGCAAATACACAATATATTTCTATGCCAAACTATAATATTTAATCCAAAAAAAAGTCGAAATGTAGTCCAAATATAATTTTTCTAAATTTTGTTATACTAATAATTTTGATTTGAGGCCAAAAATCAAAGAAAGAAGTTTCGGTAATAGTAGTTGAAGGGGAAGTAGTGGACAGTCCTCCACAAGATCTCGATTTAGCTTTCCTCTTCCTGGGTCATCAGAACGCGTTGATGCTACTACTATTATATACTTTCTTGATTCAACTTGCTTCCAATTTAGTTTCCACCAAAAACAAATACTTGGTTTAACATATGTCCATAAGAATTAATTTCCCAATTTGGTTTATTTTCGATGTGTTGGAGATGAATGTATCGCTGGCGACCAATTTCCCATTCGGGATGATTCCCGTGTATTGGCCACACCATCTAATTAGAAACCACCTGGGGGATGAGAATGGTAAGCACACATGAATAGGATAGCTATATGAGACCAACTTACTTGGGACAAAGTAGTAGGTAAGTGTAAAGAAGGGTTAAGAGGAATTTTTTTTTGAGATTTTCCTTAAAATTAACTAAAATTTTGAAAGGTTTTTAGCAACAGCATTTGGGTGGAGTGTTGTAGCAATGGGCTTTGCAGGGTGAGCACCAGACACAGGGAACATTTTCCTCCTTTTTACTCAGAAACCGACTGGAACCTTTGTTTTGGATAACATACAAAAAGGTTATAGAACCCCAAAAATACAACTAATTTAAGAGAATGCTGTGGCTAGCTCAGTCCCAGATATGCGGTGCCCCGTACCCCCCAAGAAAAAGGATCGACACCCGAAACAGTTCACTTACATGGATACGTGGGTGGCGTATTACAAAAGTTCCATACACGGGGATCTGGGATACCACCCTCTGGTAATGGCGGAGCGCACATTCCAGGAGCTGACGAACACGGAATGGGTGACGGGGCACCGCAAGGTGGACTGTGAGGGCCACAGCATGCAGTATCATTACATGGAGAACCACTGCCGCCCCCGTTGCCACCTCCATTGCCACCTCCACAGGCCCGGCCGCCACTGCTTCCGCCTCCACTGGCCGCCCCTGTTGCTGCGCATCGCATGCGTTTGTTGTTCACTCCCATTGTCATATTGGCAACCCGCAAGGGGAATGCCGCTGGTCCGCAAGTTGGTACAGGGAAGCACATGCATGCGGGCCTTCCTTGACACGCCGACCGTGGGCATTTGTCCTGCAGTCCATTGCGTTTGATACAATCGCAAGTGGTGTACATAATGCCACAACGCAGTTCGCGACTACGGCTTCCACGGGGCTGTAAAACGAAAGGGAAATGTATGCATTAAGTCGCTTGGTTGCATGGTGTCTGTCCTGTCCTGTCTTCATACGTAGTGTTGGTAACTGAATACCAAGGCGAGCAACAACACGTTTGCGTCGCCTTGATATACGCCGATATACGTATCAAGACAATACAAAAGGATGTTGCGCTCACCTTGATAATCAATGTCGACAAAACGGTGAAAACATGTTCCTAGGGTCCTACGAGTGGTTAAAGCATTTGTGTAATGAAGGAAGTCTTATGGAAGCTTATCACAGAAACTAGAGAGTTATTCCACATTGTAATAAAATTAATGAATTCGAGCAACAGAACGGGGGACGGGCTCAACAGGGTCCAGGAGGCCCGCCAGGACCACAGGGTCCGCAAGGTCCACAGGATCCATAGGGTGGAAAAGGACCACAGGGGCCAAAGGGACCACAAGAATCGCAAGGGCCGCAGGGGCTACCCGGTCCACAAGGCCCACATGGTCCACAGGGTCCATTAGGACCACATGCTCCTTCTGCGATTGGATATTGATTCGTTCCGAAACATGGCAGTGGGCAACATGGAGCACAAGGACCACACGGCCCCATCGGGCATGGAGGACACGCTGCACTGGGCTTGTAGTTTATCGGTCCATTCGGATAGCAGCAATATTCGCGCGGTGGCGGTATATCGATAGTCTGTGGTTTCGGTTGACACAATATCGATTGGCACACTTCACGCGGTTCGCAAATCCTCTTTGGATAGCACACGACATAAGGATCTGGTATCATGGAAGGATAGTAGATAACCCTTGGTTCGCGTACCATCTGCGAGACCCAGATAAGTTTTGGTACTTTTATCACCCTAGTGGTATCGACCACTTTAGGAATGGTTATCTGTCGACAGCGATTGACAACCATGGGCTCGGGTACGATTTTCTCGGTAAATACGACGCGTTTCTTGCATATCAAACGCGGCGGTTGCTGCACTGTAATGCATTTTGGGAACGGTGGCGGTATACGCGGTGCACATTGCGGCAGTGCATCCAATTCTGTTGCATTATAGCATTTGGGAGAGCACTACAAACGGACAATCAATATGTATTGTGTTTTTTTTGTTTTCAGTTATGCCGTGGAGTGGTCTTACAATATTGGAAGGTGTTGCATCTGGATCTTTTGTTAACTTACCTCAAAGGGTCCGCAACAGGGGTCACACATCTTGAATTTTTATGTGCTACATATTAAAATTAATGAAAATATATTATCCTTTGGAAAAGGATGAACACTACTATACTTGGCACTTACATTTTTGGGTTAATTTTTAAGGAAAAATTTAATTTCGAAATTTTTAATACTAAAAATTTAGAAGCTAGTCGAAACGAAAAGTTCGATAGTTTGAAAAAGAATGAATATTTTGTGTTAGCCCAGCATATCCCATGATGTTGGGCCTGTCAGTTCAAATTCAGCCCAAAGTCAGAGCCAACTATATGAGTATTCCATGGACTACTAGATATACATAGTTTGAGTTTGTTTAATCAAGTATATAAAATACATAAGTCTGATTTAGTGAGCTTATATATATGTACGTTGAGTATAGCCGACATCGGAGCTTTTCTTATCTGTTTAGTTGATTTGCACAGCAATTCATATTTGATAAGATGGCAATTAAAGTAATCAGCTGTTCATTTAGTATGTTTTTGAATTTTCTACGCTAAAGTCATGCCGAATATTGCGGTTATTGGAGCGGGTGTTAATGGTGTATCAAGTGCCATTAAAATTCTGGAGCATTACCAAAACAATGAGCCAAAGACTCCCATTCAGGTTACCATAATATCTGATGAATTTACACCCAATACTACGGGAGATGGATCAGCCGGTCTCTGGGGACCTTATCTACTGGGCGGTACCGATGAACGTAAAGTCTAGTAAGAAAAAAATTATATACTTTTGAATATTTTCAAAAAATTTCATTAACGTTTCTACATTAGCAAATGGTCAAAAAGTATGCACGACTTTCTACTGCAAATTTGGCTGAGTGAAGATGCTGGCGAGGCTGGAGTTTGCCTAGTGCCCTGCGTTCGTCTTAGTACTACGGAAGATAGTGTGGGCGATTTCTGGCGTGATATAGTCTATGGATCAAAGGATTTGACAGCTGAACAACTGCAGCGGTACAATGAAGGAAGAACTAACAAGTTTAAGTAAAATTTCTTCAAGTATCCTCATAAATATGCATTTATTAACTTAATTCTTTTCTAGATCGGGCCTCTCCTTTGTCACTTACACTTCGGAGCCCATCAAGTTGTTACCTTATCTCACAAAACGTTTTCTTCGAAGGGGTGGACAAGTTAAGCGACAAAAAGTCACCAATTTGGATGATTTTATACTCTCTTCACCATATGATGTCATCGTTAATTGCTCAGGATTGGGTTCCCAAGAATTATTAAATGACAACCAGATATATGCAGTACGCGGTCAAGTGTCCCGCATTAAGGCCAATTGGATGTATACGGCCATATTGGATGAGAGTGATGATGGCAACTACATTATTCCCAAGTAAGTTTAATAGATAATCTTTTAATCAATTTCAATTAACTCTATCTCATTTTAATCAACAGCTGTGACAGTGTGGTACTAGGTGGCACCCACCAAGAAAAGGATTATAATGTAAATGTTTCTGCCTCGGACAAGAAGTTCATCATTCAAGGATGTCGTACCTTAATACCCGGGCTAGAAAATTCAGAGCATCTAAAGGATTGGGTTGGCCTACGTCCAGGTCGCGGAAAGCTACGCCTAGAAACCGAACAGCGTGGTGGAAAACTTGTCATCCACAACTATGGACATGGTGGCAGTGGAGTTACCCTCTGTTGGGGCTGTGCCGATGATGTCTTGGAGCTTTTGCTGCAGACAAAAACTGTTTCAAAATTATAAAGATTGCACAGTTTAGAGTGTTATCAGTGCAATTTAGAAATAATACCCGCAAATATGTATGAACAAATTAAGAGTGTTTATAACAATTTCTTATCACGCCAACTTTATCTCTCTACCGTTGGTAACCCAGCAGCCGTTTAAAGCTTTCGAGACTTTTCCGTTAATTTTCAAAGAAAGGTTTCAAACACAACTGTTGCAAGTCAGATTATTTTAGCTTTTGAGCGGTGAGAAATATTCAACTGCAAGGGTTGAAAGATTGGCTATCAAAGTACTTTTGTCAAAGGAACTAAAAAAATACCTTTTTCTAAAAGCGAACTTCTCTCAAAGTCAAAGAGCTTTTAAAAGATAAAGGTCCCTAAGCGGAAACTTTTGCTTTCTGCACTTCAAACTAAATTTAGTTTATTTTAAAAGTTGTTTAAAAAAAAAATAGTTTTCTATTTCAAAGAGCTAGTAGATTCTTTCTAGTTTTTAAACAGTCATTCCCTTTAATTACTATTTAAAAAAAAACCCTAAAGTATGCAATTGATATGAGAAAATGCTAGGACACCAAGATACCATTCAATTAACTACTCAAACATTTGAGAAAGGAATCTAAAAGTATGCAGTTCAATTTATAAAATTATTTATTACCAGAATTTCAAATAAGGTTTGTCTTTAAAAATAGAACTCAATCATTTACTCTTCATTCAGTTGACTTTCCCTAGCTTCCCGGGCTTGTTTCAGTCTAAGATTTTCATGGAATGCCTCAAATCCTGGCATTAGTTCGAAATGTTCTATTGGTATAACAGGCAATTCGAATAACAATGCATACATTTCATCGAGTTCACGCAAAATATCGAATGGTCTTACATTGCCCACCTTATAGATTGAATAAATCGTTCGACCAATTTCATCATATTCTGCTAGATCAGCTGCTTCCTGTTCCAAAGTGCTCAGTGCCACAAAGCAAACTCTGGGCATGTGCATATGCTGAGCAACTGTGCCAAAGACATCAAACAGGCATATTAGGAAATCCTCATTGAAATAGAGATCATCGGGAAAGGCCACCTCATGGACAGTGAGAGCATCGTAGGTGTCAATATGCATTTTCTCTTTCGTTGAATCAATTAAATTTTTCTTCATAATAATCAATTGTTGGAAGAGACCTTTGGGTATGGAAGAGGGCAAAAAGACCCAAGAATGCCATTCATCTGTCATCCATTCGAGTAGACCCACAGCTATAATTTCTGTCTCATCTTCACTGAGCATCATCACCGAGCACTCATTTCGTAGGATATGCCTCACATAGTTCGAATAGATCTCTTTCATGTTACTATCCTCAAAGAAGCCAAGTCCTTCGTATACCAAACTCTTCATAAAGCAGTTCTCCCACATAAAGTCTATAATTCTATTATAATTTCTAAAATAAATATGAGTTAAGCATCACTTTTGCACTTATTAGACAATTGCAGTTACTTGTCAATTATATCGGTTATAGGCTTATTCTCAAAGACATCCCATTTTATTGTATACTTGATAGTTTGTATATCCATCACTTTAAATTTTGCAATTACTTTTGTTAATTTTGCTAATAATCGAATGAATATTTTTTCAATTTAATTATACAAATTAGTTTTGTTACGAGTTTTTTTGGAATTTTCGTTTACATTTGAACCATAGCACACTTTTTGATTAAACAACAAAGGGGGACCTCTCCTGGCACCAATACCAATAAATGTTTATTTGCCTCACAAAATGCAAATATTATAATTTCCTATTCACATAATATCCTAATTAAATGCATATACAAGCGATAACAATCAAATGAAATAGGTGTAAATTTCATTTGTCTAATGTCTCAATTTGAATAAAATGCAACAAACGAAAGGTATGTAAATAATATTCGCATCCAACCATATGAGGTGGTAATCAACCCCAAGGACTATGCATAAAAATTCCAAAATTGAAACACGTTTCCTCTCATATACACACACACCCACACCCACATACATACCTACCCGCAGGATTCACACCTTAGTGGGGGTTGGTGTGTCCTGGCCAACCTAATGGTCGGCAGATTTTAAAATTCAAAGCACTTCGAGTGTCATTTACAAAAGAAGCAACAACCAATTGCTGTCTGACATTTGTGATAACCGAATTCGGCCTAAAGTAATTTGGTATGTGAGGGAACCACTTCAGCCCGCCCCCCCCTTTGAGCGCATTTTTAAATGTTTCACATGATATTTAAATACAAGCGACAGTTTAAATGGGGAGGAAGTGATGAAGCTGCTTCCAATACTGGATCCATGTCTGAGACAAGTAAAGAAAATCTATTCGAAACACGTATTTCTTGGTATTGGTGGCGGTGTCTCAGTATTGATAAATTTAATATATTGAAAAGGAAATACTCGTAATTCAATTTTTTGACATCTCCGTTTTTGGTTGAGACAAAAGACAGGCAGAGTGTTGTGAAGTCGTTCCATCAATATGCCAAGAGATTCATAGAAAAGTCAATAGGACTTTGTATTTCTTTAAACAGTAAAAGCAGTAAAGGAATAAATAAAGAAAAAGTCATCATGAGAGGAAAATTAGAAAAAAGTTTTAGGTGAAAAAAGTCGTCCCTGCCGACATTGAATACCCTGTATCATTAAGTTATATAAAATGGAATAAAATACCCCCGAAATAGCCATTAATTTCATTCAACATTCCCTTTAACAGCAACAGCGAATGCATGTTATCTCGCTCTTTCTTATCTGCCAATATCGCCCCTGCAGTTTCAGTACAAAACGCATATGCGTATATCTCCGATATTTATTGTTCGATATGGACCAAATTAGGTCAACTGGTGCAGTTTGCTAATATAATAAGGTGTGCTAAATAAGAATAGCATATCTTTTAAATAGCTCTAGTAATTCGTTTTTTCCAAATTCCGGGGGCGGAAGTGGGTGTGGCAGAAATTTGAAACAAACTTGATCTGCCTAAGCATTACACTCATGTTTGAACTAAATTTGGTAGCTCTAGCTCTTATAGTCTCTGAGATCTACGTGTTCATACGGACGGACGGACATGTCTCAATTGACTCGGCTGTTGATGCAGATCAAGAATACATACATTTTTCCGACTTTACTATACCCTTTTACCCTACGGGTACAGGGTATAAAAATGGAAAGTATAAAAACTGATCTTCAAATTATAGAAGATTTGTTGGAGAATTTGATAAAATCGATGAAAGATTTTAAAAACATTTTTCATCGATTTTATCAAATTGGATAGAGTCTGATGTGATCTTGAAATAGTACAGGAATATTAGAAGTGCGTGCTATAATACCAATGGAACATTTTCTTCTGTTTACAACAAAAAATCAGCTATCAGAAGTCGAATCAAAGTAAAGCTTGCAGTAATTTTGAATATAAAACTGTTGGCAATTTAAAAAATAAATATTTTAACACAGTACTAGAAAGGTATATGATTCTCTTAAATTATCTTCTGAGTTTAAATGTGCGATTAAGAAGCTTTATTATTTATCTCTTTGATTGGAAAATAGGTTTCAGCATACCTTCTTTAAAAACGATTGCTTAAAAGGACATCTAACAAATTTCAAGTTTCCTTTCTTTTTATCATATTTTATTATGGGCCATCGATCAAATACTAAATATTTACAAATTGGGGTATATGTATGTATATAGGATTAATAAAAAACTCAAAAAATAAACTCTTTGGACTTTATGACATTGCATAAACTGTGACCCAAGCATTAAAACGTCTCATTTGGGACTCATTTAATCCGCCAAATTGTTTACATGCCCAGGCTCACGCATATTCACATCCACCCACACACTCCCAGGCACACACACACCTACACAAATATCCTTTCGCCGATTCCATTGCCAGTTTATAAACCATTCCACAGAAAAAAAGGAGCAACAATCGCGAATTTCAATTCATTTGAAAATCGTTTAACGGTCGTTGAATGTTTTTCAGCGACACCTGCGCATTCCCTGAGAAGATTGAGGTGGTTGATGGGTTGGAATTGGAACAGTAGCTGGCAACTGAAACGGGTCCTGTTCCTCGTGACTTGCATACAACAGACAACATTTAGCTCCAAGGGTTTTTTTTTGTTTTATTTAAAATCGAAAACGCGCAAATACAAAACAAAATGAAATGCAAAACGCGCAATGTTTCTTGATTGTAATGGCCATTGGGAATGGGTGCTAAAAGATGGTGGTGATGGAAACTGATGGAGATGTATACGAGAATGCATTCGCCATGCCCCTTAGCAGCTATGTAGGTGTATGATTGCACATCATCATCATTGTCCTCATCGTCATCATCATCATCATCTGTGTGTGTGTGTGTCGCATGGCAAACCAAATAAACAAAGGGTTCAACAAAGTAATTCAAAACAACTGAGTTGTTGAAAGGCTTTTGATAATCTCTCTTTCACTCGCTTGTACAATGTCCTTGTTACATACTCTTTTGAGATGAATGGGATCCAGGATATGTAGTTGAACAAATTGTTTGTTTATTTGCGTTTAAATGGCGGTTAATCCGCGCTGAAAGAGTGTAAGTTTTCAACCAGATAGACAGCTGTGAAAACATATTGTACAAGATTAACTCTATTTCGATTTTACGTCGGGGTCACCATTATCCACAATTTCACTATACCAATGAAAGTTGTTACCTTAGGACTTTATACACAGAGAAAGCTATCTTTATACACTTAGATTAGATATCTATGCATAATAGAAAAGTGCTGCCTACAATTTTCTTCCATCTTCAAATTCGGGTTTTGGGTTTTTAGATATAAATTTTCTTTTTCCCTGAATACCCACAGCACTGTTCCCCAAATACCCATTTCAAAAGTCATAATTGTACTTGTAAAAAAGAAAATTAAACTTCAATTTGGTTGCCATCAAGAGGGTGACGGTGGTGCGAGGCGCCTACCACCTTCATTTTCTTTTCCGACTTGTTCTTCCTGGGACTCGCAAGAAGTCCTTGGTTAAATAAACTTCCGCTTCAGTTTAAACTCACTTTGCTTGTTGCGACTTATGCAAAAGTTTTCAATTGCCTTTTATTATTGTTGTGTTTTTTCTTTTTTTGTTTTTGCCCCTCAACGTTATTTCTCAAGTGAAATGCAAATTTATTCAAAATGGTGGAAAGTTTCTGTAGTCATCGTCAGCATCAGTGAAATGTCTGGGCATCAGGGCCATAATTAAATATCATTTTTTTGGCATTTATATTTGCATTTTGTTGTATAATTGCCTTAACGTCTGCTTTAATTTAATCTATTATATTTCGTTTGTTTGTGAAGCACAGAAGGATTATGGCCAGGAAAGCAAAAGGAATCGATAGATATAGCATAGAAACTCTTTATAAATAGACAGAAAAATGAAAAAGAAAACTTGGCTCATTAGTGGCACGCGATTTTCAAATAAAAATCTAATGGCAAATCAAATACGAACGTAAAAGCGAGACGAGTTAGTGGAAATCAGTTACAACAACTATGGACAGTTATCTCAGCGGGTCATCTCCACGAAAGGACAATTATGAGTGGACATGCTAATTTGTGCGTGAAGTCAGCACATGGACAAGGACACGAGCGTAAAGCAGAATACCTCAATATTTGTTGACGGAACGTGATTTGGCGCATTTGCCATGACCGGCCATCCTTTCACTAGTATTTTGCCCCAACAGTCAGTTGAAGACATTGAATGCCACACCCTGAAAAAGGATTCAGTTTCATATTCATGAACATGACCATACCATGTCCCGCAGTGCGTTCGTTACCTAAAAGTATATATATATGCATATAGGATATATAATAAGTTTTGGCCGACAGACACCGTCAAGTTGGAAGCCACAAAGCGTAACCGCTGAACACGCAACCTGAAAGGGTTAAGGTTAATTAATTTAATGCGATTTCCATGCATTCTAAATATTAACTAGAATATTAACATGTAATCATTGATACTAACTTTTCATAATGTTTGCAGATGTCACAAGGTAATGGTAATCGAAAATTTTAGCTACAATCCTTAAACTTGAATGTTAAGGTTAATGCAACTTTAGTTCAGTTTTTGTGTTTGTCAAAAAAGTGTGCAAAATATACTAAAAGTATGAACCTTCTCTGCAGTACTAGCATGGCATGTCCTTAGATCTTCAATTTTTCTTTAATTTTTGATAGTCATCATTTTCGTGTCCTTTTTCGACTTTATTCTGGTTGTTCACCTATGTGTCTCTATTTTTATACCCTTCAAGGGTATATTAATTTTGGTCAAAAGTTTCCGACTGTATAAAGTATATATATTATTGATCAGCACGACAAGCTGAGTTGATATAGCTAGGTCCGTGTGACCGTCTGTCTGTCTGGATCAACAGCTTCTTCTCCGAGACCCTTAAAGCTACAGAGCTGAAATTTTGCACCCAGCATTCTTTTTGCTGCAGACATTGTATATCTCGGAATCATCCCGATCGGATGACTATATCATATAGCTCCCATAGGAACGATCGGTCAAGAATAGAATTAAACTTCAATAACTTTGTTGTTTTTCAATCAATTGTTACGAAATTTGGTGTTCACAAGTTTAATACACCTTCAAACAAAGTTTTATCAGAATCGGTTGACTATATCATGGGAGCTATCCCATAGTAACGATCGGTCAAGAATATAGTTTTAGAGCAATAACTTGGGTGTTTTGAAAGCAATTGTCACGAAAGTTTAGTATATATAGAAATGTCTGTGCGAAGTTTCAGCAAAATCGGTCATCTATATGGTATAGCTCCCATAGGAACAATCGGACCAAAAAAATTTTTTGTTGAATTACTTTTTTTTTTCAAGCAATGAACATTTAATGTAGGTATGACTTGCTTTATATGCTTTCTATTGATTTTGTTACATTATAAATGTGTAATTGTTAAATAACAGTTTGCAAGGGTATAAGAACTTCGGCACGGCCGAAGTTAGCCCATCCTTCTAGTTTTTGTCTATTGTATATAGTGAGGAGCGGAAGAAAATGCATCCTGAGCCTTTCCTTCCATGACTGTTACCAACTTTTGATAATAAACAATAACAGTTTTAAACAGCAAAAATAGTGAAAAAGGCTAAACAACTTATTTTTTATGGGTTCGCATAAGATTTTCCAAATATTTTTACTGATTATTATTATATTATATTAAGTTTTCAAAATGTCATCCAACTGTAAAAAATCGACCTCGTACCTATGACCGCATTTTCCAAGTTTTCATAACCCATATTTGTAAGTATTTAATGTAAAGTTATTAAATTGAAATTAGAATATTTATTTATAAAATTATTTCAGATTACAATTTGATTCCATTCAATCCAATTCCCTAGCTTGGATTATATAGGATTAACCTGACTAAAAATCTATTCTATTTTTGCATTTGGTCAAAGGCAAGTGCAGAGCAACAATAGTTCCCAGGTAAAAAAAGGTTATAATTTTTATCTTTGCCCGCAAAATGTGTTTGACGGGGAAAGTGTCGACCTGCTTTAGAATTTTCATAACAATGTTGCCAAAATTAAACAATTAAAAAAGACCAAATAGTACATAGGATTTGCACTTTTAGTAATATTAAAATTTATGCCGCAGTTCATCATTAAAGAATCGGATTTGTAGGCAAAAGGCCAAATGGTCCATCTACTTTATATATGTTAATATCATCTATGTAAATAAGTTTATCTACGCTACTTTTCCTTAAAAAAAGCTAAGCTTATTTTTGACAGCAAAAGTTTTTGCCACAACTGAAATTAAATCCTGATTCTTTTACAAATTATAGTCTTCATCTAATTCAGATGTCTGTATGATTATCGGTTAAGAAATTTATTTAAAAAATTATAGGGCAAGTTTCTTATATCAGTCCTATCTACTGAGAAGGGAAAAAAAATGTCTAATACTGACGAATAAATTAAGCTCTAGTTATTATTAAAAATTTTCAACCTTTAAAATCTATATTTTTAGTACATATCCAGCTTAAAACGTTATCATATCAATGTCATCTCTTTTATTAGATTTTAACTTTTAAGAGGAGTTTAAAAAACTTTCAATATTTGTTTTTTTCTTTTCAGTTAATAAAAAAAGTAAACTCCTAACCAACAGCATTCATTTTTAAATAATTGTTACCAATTTGATACAAATTTATGCACCTTCCATTGCACGTCCAAGTAAATATACAACATTATAAAATAAAGCAGCTTCTAAGGTAAGGAAAAACAAAAGTTTTATCCTTTCTCCTTTAAAACTGTTTTTTTTTTTCCTTATTTTTTTTTGTGTTACTGTTGGAAACTCCGCCTACAAAGACGCTACTATAACCCACTCAACCATTTAAGGGAAGGGCAGGCGGAAAGCACTTTGATGTGAACTCCGTTAAGGAGCAACTCCTTGGCTCCTTGGAAATGCCCAAAGCTATCGTTTTGTAATTTTCTTTTACAAAAAAAATCGACTTTCAAAAGTTGAAATACGTTGAATTTTCTCCTTTTTTCACTTCAATGGCTCCAATGGCGTTTTCTATTTATTTTTAAATGGAAATTTTCCCCAAAGTTGAGATGAGATAAGATGAGTGGGTGTGTCTATATTGAAACCAAGACCCAGCCCTTTTCTTTTTATTTGGATCTAGAGTTTCTTTTTCTTTTTTTGAGGGTGAAAAAAGGTTACATGAATTACAAGCACTTAGCTGCTAATTAGAAACTCATTTTCAATTAATCAAATCGTCAAGAGAGTAAAAAAATTCTACCATAACATTATACTTATCGTGTGCCTAATGACTATGCGTGCCAGGACAAACCAGGACGATGTCAACGCCAATTGATTACCATCCTGGTGTTCCTTCATTAATAATTTATCAAAATATCGCCAAGATGCCAGTTGACTCGAATCGAAGACGAAGGCGATGCCACTGCCGCGCGCATCTCATTTCGCCTTTGGCTTCGTGTACTAAATTATTCCAGAAGTCGATTGAAATTGTTTTGGGACAAAGTGCCATCAACAGCCTATCCACTTGCCATTAACTGTGCTTAACCTGACGGCATATTCTGGCTTTCGGGCATCCGCCATCCGTAACCGTATCTGTATATGTATCTGTATCCGCATCCACCTATAAACATTAAGTTGTCAATAAAGGTAATTCATTATGTCGCTCTGGAATACCCATGGGGGCAACTTTGGCCAAAGAAATTGTCTGACTGCCATACCTGTTATATTGTATCCTGTTTTGGTATCACTTTTTTGTGCAACACCAGCAACAGCAGCAGGAGAAGAAGATGGCCAACATTTGACATTCACACTCAACTTCGGCTCCTGCTCTTCCTTTGAACAACAATAAAATATTCCATCGGATGGGTAATAAAATGCTTATTGCTTAACGCTAAACCGCAGACAAACGCGATGTGGTTGGTAGTTTACCATGAAATTTGAACAGAGCTTTGCGTGTGCCATATAAAATTGGTTTCCGAATGCATTATTAGAAAAGGAAGATTAGTAAATTTATCGAAATATATATTTAATATTCAATATAGTGAGAAAGAGAGTTGAGAGATATAAAATAGAAAAAGGGATTCTTGTAAAATTTGTTAAAATTCAGACATAAACATACATGAATAAAAAATAATCTTCCTGTTTAAATTCACGTTTTCATAATGGAATCGTGGGTACCCTAGCGAAAGTAAGTCCACATTTGTTTTCTTGAGGTATATCATTATCGTTCCATTTCTAATGTAAAATTATATGGTTATACTAAGTTTAATCCGATCTCTTTTAATAAATAAACAATCCAAAGGGATCCAAAGGGAAGTTAGGTGGGTCTTAGTCCCTTCCAAATGCGAACTTTTCTCATAACTATTCATTCATCAAGAGCTGTAACTTTTGCTCCAGAATATGAAACCATCCTTATTAAGGGGATAACCAGGGGTTTTATTTGATTTTCTATATCCGTCCTTGTGCATAAATTATTTTTTCACTTCAGAAATATCTCTTTATTCTATTCAGCCTTTGTAAGTAAATTCACAAACTTTTTATTAGTTACAAGTATTTTCTTCTCTCGATCATCTCATTCAGTTTAAAACGTAATTTTTCCCAAGAGAGCTTAAAAAAGCGAACCCTTATCCATCAAGTTGCATATATAAATGATCTTTTCATACGCTTGTCTAATAAATTTCGTAACAATTATGCTTAAAATAATTTTTTTCCATCGATTACAAATATTGTGATATCCTTGCAAATCGAAATGAAAAATAACTACATAATACGTATAGATATTAATGTTTATGTATGCACATATATGTGTTAAATCTACATACATATGTATGTACATATGTTTCTACTATTTCAGATATGTACTTTTTATATATGTATTTTGGAACAAGGAGTCAAAAAATTCGGATTAAAGTGTTATTTTATTGAATAAAAACACTTACAAAGGACTTTGACAAGATTTCAATTGCATTCGATTATAGGAAAATAGAAAAAATAAATACCAATTTATTGGGAAATTTGGATTATCATATACAAATAAGTCCTAATGTATAGATTGTAAATGCTTTTAATTGAATTTTACTGGAACAACATTCATTTTCGCATAACTTTCATAGAAGTTATCTGAAGAAAGACAGCATAAACAATATTAAATTGGTAAACCATAAAAAAATAATTTATTTATTTAGCACTGCAAAAATATTTATCTGTGATTCCTATTGTACTAGACTTATAAATAAATTTCAAAAAACGACTATTATTCAAATTATTGAAAATGATTCAAAAATATTTCCGATTCCCAGCTCTTTACATATAACGAATAGATTTCGATATCTTACTTTGTATGTTTATTTATTTATATAAAATAGCTTTGCATTTATGTACATTTGTACTTTAATCCATGGTTCGTGTTTTCTATATATGTAGTTGTAGTTAAGTGTGCGGGTGTGTGAAGAGGTGGGGGTGTGAGACACTCTCGCGTGACACGTCAGATCAATTTTACGAAATATATTTTCTTCGAAATTTATTTGCCTGTCATTAGAGTTTTTGCAAAACGTGCTTTGGTCACATTTTCCAAGTGCTCCTCGGGGGGCGACTATACATTGGCATCGAACAAGCCAGCCAACAGGAGAACCAACCAAGTCGGTTCGTGGATGGAGCAGAAACCAATATCAATACAAATAGTCACACGGCGGCGTTGACTTTTACCACAGGATGATGCTGTGCGAGAGACAGAGATGGAGAGATACATAGATGGAAGGAGGGAGAAAGGTAAATGTGTAGGTGGTAGCTGGTAGCTGGAGAGCACTAGGAGCTGGGGGACAAATACATTTTTGTGAGGACACACGTGTGTGCTTTATGAAAATTGCATTTCAATTGACAAAGACTGAAGCGAGTGGAGCATAAAATATGGCAATTTGCCGAAGCGGCGGCATACCTTCAACCCGTTCGATGCTTTATGTTGATGAAATTGTTTCCATTTCGACAATTTTTGTTGCTGTTATTGCCGTTGTTGTTATTGTATTTGTTGTTGTGGGGGAGCGTCGTCAGTCAGTGAGTCAGTCAGTCAGTCAGGCAGGATATTTATTATTTTATTAGCGGCGTGTGTTGCGTTCTGAATCCTAGGAGTGGCGCAATTTTTACGTTTACCAATGGTTCTCCATCTCTCTCTCCTTCTGAACCCTTTCTCATCTATTTGGCCAAAAAGCCCTTGGCTACGTTGTTATCATAATTAAGTAATGGTTTCGTCCACACACTCACTGACACACACACACACACACATGGACATCAGGCATTGGACGTCCTTAAGTGCTGACCACTCGAGCGTCACAGTTTATGCAAACAGGATTCCATGGACTTTGGCTTCGTTTGTTTATTTATTTGTCTTGGTTTTCGAATTGAGTTAACAGAGTTTGCTTTTCGTGTTACTTTTGATATTGTTGCCATGAATAATTACTTTAAAAATCGTAAAGTTCGACTGGGTTGGCGTTACACATGATACTTTATGCACACGAGTAACTAGTTTGCATATTAAAATAGAAGGTTAAAAATATAATGGTAAGGTTAAACTAGATTCGAAAGTTTCGTACTAGTTAAAGAGGATATATAAATGAATGAATAAATGAAATAATATATTATCTGTTGGTGTATTCTGGCATTGTAGCGGAGGTATCTGTGGTATTCAAAATTTATTTATGTGGATATTAGTCATACTTAAAAACTTTTTTTTCTCGTCAAATTTGTTTGTGTCGGCAACTTGCCCCAATAACCAGAAACTTTTTAGATGTCAGCACCAAATATGCAAGACTTTAATTTAAAATATTTATTTAATAATTAATCTTATTTATATTTAAATAGTTTTGTTACATCAGCCTTACATACATATACAAAGCACATGAACTCATCTAAATCATCCCTTCAATATTAATTGATGAAAATTTAAGCATTTGAAATAAAGTCTATCATTTATCTATACCCAAAGACTACAGGGTAGTAATAGCCATGAGTACAAGAAAACAGATGGCTAAATGAGGGAAAATTATTGTTTAAATTGAAGTCTTTGTAGGGACCTACCTTGATCACGTACCGAACGTTTGAAGATGATGATGTTTTAACAAAATGTAAACAATTTCTTTTAAGAGTTTTAAAAATTGTTACAATTTTGGTATATAATAAAAGGTAAGGTCTTATAAGAAATGCCATCCAATCAAAAAGTTTGTCGAACAAGTCTTCTGTAGTAATGAAAAACTGAAAGTGGATTTTAGAACTCGTTTCCTATATATTTTATAGCATTGTTTCAAGAGAGTTCAATTATTTACTAGTTTTTATAGTTTTTAGGATTGACATTCAAAAAATGTATTCTATACATAAAATTCCTTTGCTAGATTTTCCATATTTACTAAAATTTACTCACAGCTTCCACACATTGTAGATTGGAATCCAAGCAAAGTGATCGATAGATTGCAATCAAAAGTCATATAATTTTTTTGTTGTTTTCCTGAAAAAAAAAGAAATCTTCTTTAAAAGGCGTTGGCATTGGGTGCGCCTAAAATATCTGCCCCAAACGTTCTTTTGATTTGTTTCAATTGAAACAGTTTGAAAAATCTGCCTTTTCCAACATGCAACATGAAGCAGAAATGTTTCAGTTTTTATGTTGGTTGGTTGGTTGGTTGATTGCGTGACTAGTGGCCATATGGCTAAAGATCGGTGGTGCGTTGATGATGACGATGACGTTGCAATCCCGATGCGAGACCGCTTGGTACCCGCTCCGGGATCGGGAGCCGATATGAGCCAATGTTGACCAATTAATTGTCATTAAGCGTATTTGAAGATTTTTAATTAAAACAAAATCTTCGTATTAATTTAAATTGATCGCCGACAGAACCAAAAACCAAAAACAAAAAACAAATAATTTCTCAATGACATTGCGGGTGTGGGTGAAAGTAGAGTAGGGGAGATCGAGAGGACGAGGGTAGGACTAAAAATTCAACGATTTGAAAATTTTACTTAGTATATAAACAAACAACCTAAAAAAAACCCAATTGAAAAATATTTGAGAAGAAAAATAATTAATAGAATTGGTTATATTTTTCTCAATTTTACGAAAATTGTTTAAATGGTTCATATAAACCATTGCCAAATCGCGTCGACATTAAAAATTCCCAACAATTTCTGAAACCATAACCAGTTAATCATAATTCCCATTGAGTGGAATTAAATTGTTTCGCTTTTTTTTTGTTTTTTTGTTTTTTTGTTGTGTTGCTGCTGCTCCAAAGTGAAAATCAGCAGCCGCCGTTTTGACACAAGAGGCGGTACCCCCAGAGTGAATCCCCAAAAGACAACAAGTTGAGACTGTCCCCATCCAATTGATAAAACCATGCATATGTATAGGGAACATACATATACTGATATATAAATGGGTTCTCATTTCTTTTCGGCAATTTAGTGAGTAAGTTTTGATGTGCGCCCATTTTTGATTGGCGGCACCATTCATGTGCCTCTTTACGATCTCAGTCCGTTTCGCCTTCCATATTTTCAATTTAGTGCGCAATTAGGAAGCACTAAGGTCTTTTGTGTGCTTTCCGACAAGCTCTGAACTTTGGCCCTGGGTTCCGCCAGCGAGTGAGTGTTGCTTCATTCAGATATTGACGATAAAAAAAAACAAGCAAGCAAGCAATACAAATACGTTAGGAAGCTCACGATAGGCGATTAAGCTAGAGTGATAAAACAAAGCGATTAGAATCGAAACTGTTATTTATTTCGATTTGATTACGAACAGAGTCCATAACATATATGGGCCAATACCATCACCTGACTCCCAACATTCAAGTTTACGCAATGTACCCAAAAACTGTTCCAACTACCTTCTATTGGTTTTGGTTTTTATCGGGCCTCAAGTAAAATATATATATATTTTTTTTTATCGGCAATTGCCAGTGGTAGTTGTTAAGTGGCATGTGGACATAAATCCATAAATGAAATCTTTTAACAAATCGTTTGGCAAGCAAAACAAAAAGAAATATTGATTAGTACTCGAAGGGAAATGGAAAATATAATTGTTTGAGATAAGGTGGCTTATATTATACATATATTAAGAGAATCAATTTGGATGTCATACCAATTATTGCATGACTTTGACTAGTATAGACTACTTTTTGGTATTCTACATGTAGCAATATGCAGCCACACTTTTTTTTGCATGCAACAATAGGACAAAACCTAAAGAAAATATCGTGAGTAATATTAAAAGATGCTTTATACCATAAAAATTTAGAATATACAACAAGAAATCGAACTTATATAGTTGTTATAGTATAGTTGTTATTGTACAAGAACAAGAACAAATCGAACTTATATAGTTGTTATAGTGCAAGAACCACAAGTTATATCCCTTTTTTAACCTTTTAGTTATGCAAGGATCCACAAACAATTGTGTATCCCATTGCTTTGAACTTATGTTTCTTTTATTTTGTATTTTAAACGACTTTAAATTTCAAAAAATATTTCAATTTTCGTCCTTTCTGCCCTGGATATTTGAAAACAAAAATCTGATAATCTGAAAATTACCCACAACAGAAGGAAAAAAGGGGTTGAAGCATTTAAACGATTTTCTTTGCAAATCATGAATAAATTTTGCGGTTAAATTGTTGCATAAATATTGTATCAACAGAAGGCGAAACAGAAGGCACACGTGCCACAAAAGCCAGCCACAACATACGGTAGTCCTATAATTATGAGATAATGTTTGAATTCGATCTGGCCGTAGCGAAGGGTTGGAGGCGGGGTAGCTAAACGATAGGAAGAGCTTAGGGATCAAAGGGTAAGTCTCGATTTCTATTTAACCAAAAGTAAGCAACAAAAGGAACAATCAGCGCCGCAAGGCGTCATCGACTACTACATATACATAGTATATATGTGTATGTCTGTATCTGTAGTATGCAAACAGAAATTGCCATGTCCTTGCCCTTATCCTATTTCCGTTCACCCTTCTGTGAAATCGCTTTGCTCACGCCTCGCTTCACATGTGACAAAATAATAATAAGCGAGTTTGGACACAAAAAAACGAGGGAAGACAATGCCAGCTAATGGAAGCGAATGCAACAAATTGAGCTCAAAACTGGAACTGGGTTAATCGGAAGGGGTAATTATTTTAATTACACCTAAAACGCCTTGTTTGCTGGTTGAGAAATTACAACAAAACAAAAAAATAAAGGACAAAAAGGTGAAAAAAGGAATAGAATGTCCGCACCTAGGACTTGAACTTTTACACAGTTACAACTTAAGTAATTAAGCAAATTACTAAGCAAAGGGCAAACGAGCTGCAGGACACACACATACACACACACACACTCATACACTAAGCCAAAGCTTGATATTCCCCAAAGAAATCAAGCTAAAAACTATTCACAGGTCACAGAATTGTTTAGATATATGAGTCGACTTGAAAGTTAGAGAGACAAAAGTTGGATCCAGAACTCGAGTTGTGTGTTTGCCATTTGCATATTATGTCATCAGTCGTCCATCATTGGTGTTACCCTTTGGGGATTGTCAGCTGGTCAACGGGACAGGACAAAACAGGACACCTAGTAAGGTTCACAGATTAGTTAGTTACTGGGCCACAAAATGCATAAAGCCAACCATTAGAGCCCATTTTGTGGTATATGCCATAATTAAAGAACCAAACAAACATCACGCCCAATGGGTAGTTCCAATTGCTTCTTGCTCCTTATATAAGGTCGTGATGTTAATCACATATATTGTGGTTAATAACGAGGTTAGTAATGCTCTTCAGTTAATGAAGGTTACCAATGCTCATTCAAATGAAATGAAATATGTTTTTTTTTCTTTTGCCAACCGTCCAACTAGTTATGACTCCATTTCCATGAATTGCAATTGCACTTGCGACTTTTGATGTGCTCAATATATGCTGAGCCTTCTTTTTATGCATTTGATGACAGAGTAAAAAAATAAAACCAGTTAA
Source organism: Drosophila austrosaltans (assembly GCA_035045865.1). Lineage (NCBI taxonomy): Eukaryota > Metazoa > Arthropoda > Insecta > Diptera > Drosophilidae > Drosophila > Drosophila austrosaltans. Next base: position 1,082,978 of record JAWNOQ010000200.1, read on the forward strand.
AAACAATTAAGTTTTTGAAATCATGCAAAAGTTCGAAAATGTCAAACTCTGTAGCGTGAGAACAATTTTTTTTTATTTTTTTTGTTATGCCATTCCAGTTGGTCTGATGATGGTGAATCAAAATCCGCAAAGGAGTGAGAGATATTTTTTACAATTAAAACTGAAATTGTGGGAAGACAAAAAATGAAAAAATACACTGAACCAAAATATAACAAATTGATGAAAACTCATGTGTCTTATCATGACCAAAAGAAAATCTAGAATATCTTATAGAAAATTGATTTTTGAAATCATTTTGAATCGCATTCTTATGGGGGAAAATTGATTGTACAAAATTTTGGTTAACAGTGTAAAAACTGAAATCGTTTTCAGACATGCGATTGCACTTTTTGTTTTCTTTTTTTTTTCTGGGGCTCTCATTTTCCCAAGCCAGCCCAATCCGGTCAAGCAGTTGGAGGAGCGGAGGAGGCGTCCGGAACGTCATGTATCCGTTGGCGTTGCTCGTTTTGCCATATTTCTACAAACTTCTCTACTCACATATCGTCATGTCACCCTTTTCATTACGTTCCATTAACAGTGTTGGGGGATTAATTGAATTTAATTGATTTGCCAAAGCAGACTAAATTGGCCACACTGTCTAGATTCCGGGGCGAGCAACAGATACAGATACAGCTACACATAGCTATAGAGACAGATATAGATACTTGCCAGCCAGACGACAATTATCCATGAGATACATTACAAAAGAGATGCAGATATGGATGTCTGACTTGGTCACCAAAAGTGTTTTTGTATTGGTTAAAACATCATGCCCACAATTGGGGGGGATAAATTAATGATGAGTACATGGAATAGATTCGACTTTGGGTGCTTAAAACAACAAAAAAAAACATACACACACACACACCCACACATGTGCAACAATTCTGAATCATTTGATCATCTAACAGTGGTTGCAAATAGTCAACGAACATATGACATCATCATCAACATCATCTCTGCGGGTTGTTACTGTTCTTTTTTTGTTTTTGTTTTTGTTACTTGTGGTTCATTTAATTGCACAATGAGCAGTACACAGCTTGAGCTTCAGATACTATTTACACTCATACATGTATCCTCCCTTCGAGAGTTGTCCATCCACATGTATATAGATACATATGTATGGTTATGTAGGCGTGTGAGCTGAAGATGCTTTTCAAGTTAACCGCATTGACACTTTCACCATGGAACTTTCTTAATTATCTAGATTATTCTTGGTGCTGCAATTGTTAGGAATGCTTCAGTCTAAATTTAGAAACAAATAATCAAATGGGAGTTTTGTTATTATTTATGATGACATATCTTTATCTAATTAACTTCATTACGAGAAAGTCTTCTTGGCAAAAAGGTCTCCCATGATGTTTATAAAATTGGTAAAATTTATTTACGATTACTTGGAAAATGGTAAATTGTAATAAGCACAAATTAACTTTATCTGGTTAATTAAATTGAAATTGAAAAGATTACTATAAAAAATGGTAACCCGAGGACTCGCTAAATAATAAGAATTATGTTGATTCTTTTTCCCGCAAATCTGTCTTGATCAACCTAAAACTAAATTCTTAATAGAAACCTTAAGCCTCCTGGTGGTAATCAAATTAAAGCTATTAAGCAATTTATCTTCTTCTATTTCAAAAATGTTAATTTCACCTGATAGTATCACCAATTAGATGGTAACTTGTTCTTTCAAATAACTTTTTACTATTCTTTATTTTTGACCAATCAATTTTGCAGAACTGAACCGATCAGATCTTTGGATATATTCAGACATTTGTCATGTCCTAACTAAAGTTCAATGCTTTAAAACGAATATGAAATCAGTTTCGTATTGTACCAATTAAGGCAAATTACATTATATTGATTTTTAACACATAAATACGTAAAGCAAACACTTTACTTTTTTTTTAAATTTATCTCTCTTAAGTCTCTACTTCTGGTAACTTCAATTCGATAAAAGTTATTTTAGGCATCTAATGTTTGATATAGCCTTTTTTCATTAATTTTCTATAAAAAACTATCATTTAAACTTTAAATTTTAAAGAAAAAATAATTTTAAACTTTACTATCGTAGAACATTGCAAAGTATTGCCAAATTGCAGACAAAACAGACTCAAAAGCAGTTCTTTCTAAAGATTACAAATTTGAAGTTGCTTTGAAAAATATATTAAACTTTTGTGTTTCTAAAGCGATTAAAAGTATAATTTTAATCTTAAAAGACAAATTTTATTTAATCTCTTTTGGATCAGTTCAGATTAAAACTACCGTCTAAAAATCTTATAAAATAGACACAAGAAAAAGCTAATGAAATATATGTTTATATGTACCTTATATACAAATATGAAATATTAATTTAGCCTAAGGACACAATATTTACAGTATATCCAACTTATAAATAAAAATATATTTTCATAGTTTCACTTTGTGAATCTTAATATTCTAGATCTACTATTTCTGCAATTTATATTCGAAAAAGACCTTTTAATTTTCAGTCTACTTTATTTTCAGCTCTCTAAATGTTGCAGAATGTGTTTAATATTTAACTCTCTTTTAGTTGATTTTATCCTATAGGAAATAAAAAACAGTTCCATGTTAACATGGAAATCTCTTCTGAATTATTTAAACAGAGCCCAGTATATTTATTTTTACATTTTATTTATATACATACAAATATCTACTACATCTACTACTATATATACAAACTGAACAAATGTATATATAAATATATTTTACTTGTTTTTCTTTGGCAGTGCGCAAAACTAATATTTTTGTTCGATTTGTATTTGTTTTACCTTGATTTAAACAATGCCCCAACCTGATATTGGCTCCGCCTCTAACATGGCACTGCCACTGGAATAATTCTTAACATTTCTATATATATATATATATTTTTTTTTGGGTGGGATATGGCTGCTTTTTACACACACAGCAGATAATGTGGAGAACCTCTTTGCCTAGCCTGATCCCCCTCATCCTGGCAGTTAGGGAAAAACATGTTCACAATGAACCCACCAATACCATTGACATAGTGGGCAGCTCCTCCTACTCGTTGGTGGAGCAACCCAATCACAGTAGACTTACCACTGCGCATGGTGGCTACTATGAAGAAAGGGGGTTGGGTGGAGGGAACATGGACTGCGATTGCGCCTCTGTTTTCAGTGATAACAAATCTTTATCGACGCCATGGTTGCTTATCTGGACACGAATGGGAAAATCAATCGAGTTTCGTTTGTTTGGTAATTAGCTTTTGGACAATATTGTTATTTCTCGTATCGTTTTTATTTTCGTTAAATCTCCCATTCTGTCGCACAATCGTTTCAATGTGGCGGCGGTATTCGGTTAGAAAAACAAAACCAAAAACAAAACAAAGAAAAAACCGTTATAAACACAAACGGGGAATCACAGAACCAGGTCAATATGTAACAAATTTATATTTAGCCATTGATTTCAATGAAAAGTTGTTGAATAGAGGGGGCCAATTGGCACAATGGTAAACTATGAAACAATTGAAAGATGTAAATATATTATTTTTACAATACGAACAAATATTTTAGGGATTTTTTTACTGGTTATGAAAAACATGAAAGCATTTATTTAAAATATGCATTTTTAATTGTTAAACTACAAATGTGTTTAAGTGGACAAGGAAAATTGCAGGGTCTACAAAAGCATTATATAAATTTAAGCACTTGTTAAAGATTTTTTAAATGGTTTTGTTGTATGAAATAAAATTTAAACATAATTTATTCACATGTATAAAGTATCTTTATAATGTCACTTATAATTGTATCAAGCTTAAGATAAACATGAATAGTTTTATAATAATCATGAAAGATAATTTTGTTCGTAAACAAGTCAAGCTTTATAGTTATTTCTGTATATTTCTTTGTATTTTAGATCCTAAATTAGTCATATTATTCAGTTTAACTGACTTCCGCTCTAGTCAAATTTTCCATAAAAATTTTCTTCTAGTGAAGAAAATGAACTAGTGTGCCAAAATGAGCTAGTGAGGCAAAATGAACTAGTGTGCAAAAATGAGCCATATTGAAGGAACAAGCTCAGTTCAGTGAGCCATCCATTTTGACTCATTCGCTCATGAGCTACCCAAGTATAATTTGATATATGGAACAACTATTTAAGAATGAGTTTAGCTTGCTTAAGTCTGTTTGAATTAATCAATTTTAATTTTTTCATACTGAGAAAAATATAAATTTGAATATAAGAGAAAGTTTAACTAAACTCGAACTATAAATTTCTTAATTTCAAAATTGTTAGTTTTGAAAGGTTACTTGCCAGTTAAAGATCAATAGAGTCTAAGATTGATTAGACATTTATGAAACATTTTGTTATGGTTGCAATAAAACGGTATTATCTATGAGACAAAACTATTTAAAGGTATAGCCACTATATCCGTTATGACTTTGCATAAATATTTAAAGTTAGTTAGTTTCTAGAACAACTATATTTTTGTGACCAATTGTTTTTAAAGAAAAAAAGAAAACAATATAATCATACAAAGAAAGGAACAACTGATTAGAACTTTTAGAAATATCGATATTTGCCTTTCAGATTTGCACAAAATCTTTTTCAATTAATTTTAGTCAATTAACTATAAGCATTGATTTAAACCAGCCTTCACGCGAAACGATTGGAGATAGTTATATAGAATCAACTGAATATATTTATCTCGTAGTGTCAATAGTTGAAGACAAAAGATTAACTAACTTACCTTTAATTTACTTTATCTGCTTATTTAAAAGCCATTAGCTAAACAGTTTTTGTGCATAAATGGCAAACAAAAACTAAAAAGATGGGCTAACTTCGGCCGTGCCGAATAACATAGAAACAAGTATTAAAAGTATTGAAAGTTGGTAGCTTGATGAAAAAAGCAATTCGACAAAAAAAATGTTTGGTCTGATTTTTTTTATGGGAGCTATAGCATATAGTCAACCGATTTGGCTCTCACTCAAGTTATTGCTATCTAAAACGATATTCTGGACCGATCGTTCGTATAGGAGCTATATGATATAGTCAACCTATTCTAATGATACTTGGTGGATATGTTAGAAAGTATACTTAACTTATAAACAACAAATTTTGTAATATTCGATTAAAAATTAATAATGTTATGGAAGTGTAACTCTGTTCTCTACCGATCGTTACTATGGGAGCTATATGATATAGTCATCCGATCGTGATGATTGCCAGATATACAATGCTCTGTAGCTCTATAGCTTTAAGTTTCTCGGAGGAGAAGCAGTTGATCCAGACAGACGTACAGGCAGAGCGACGGACAGACGGACAGAGCTTAATCAACTCAGCTCATCGTGATGATCAAGAACATATATACTTTATATATTATATAGTCGAAAATGCTTTCTTCTATGCGTTGCAAACTTCTGACCAAAATTAATATACCCTTTCAAGGGTATAAAAATAATTACTTCTATTTTCTGGAAAGCCACAAAGCCGAAGAATCAGGATGATCCCCAAATTGAATGAGTAGTTGCCCGCACGATCACAATAAGCAAACTGTAGCCCTTAAGATACTACCAGATTGACTTTTACATTAACTTGAACTATTAAATACACAGTACTTAAGAGTTTATCAGTTATTGTTATTATATAAATATTGTCATTATATTAATGTCGAAGTCAGTTTTACTTCTTCATTTAAAGAATTTTCTTCTTCGATGTTTTGGTTTGTTTGTATCTAAAGTCTTATCTTGAGTTAAAGGTAGTCCTGGTGTAATAAAACTAATTAACAAACTTATCGATAAATATGGATATTTTTACACTGTTCTACATGCATAGGCACATGTGTGGAAGAAAAGGCAAAAAGTCAGCAACGAACTCAGTAGACATAATGTCGCCAGTCGCCAGAGAATAATATTTACAGACAGATATTTATATACATATATAATACATAAGTGAACTACACAGAGTATAGGTGTAACATATTTACACGACAATAAATTATACAAATAACGGATCAACAAAGCTATAAAATATTTATCTTATATCTCTTATGGTTGATCGAACTGGAAGTGATATGGTTAGGAATGTTTTAAACCTGGAAAATAAAAACTTATATATTAATAGATTATTTATTTATATCAAAGATTATTTGATTTTACAATTTCACTTAAATTTCAATCCACTTTTTTTATATATTTTTAAGTAGATCTCTATGCATATTGTCATTAATTACAATACAAATTGTTGTTTGTGTAAATCGGGTCATAAATATTTACGTACCGTACTCACATTTTTTTCCTGATCTAAAACTAAGGGGGGGGAGTAACCTCACCTGAGCGAAGGCGTTGGATTTACACTGATACCCAATAGTCCGATACCCATTTCCTAGGCCCAGACACAAACTGTATGTGTGGTTTGTGGTGGCTATAAAACCGAAGCAAGAGTTTTTTTTTTTTCTATTTACTTATTTTTTTTTTTTTGTTTTTATTGTTATTTTTATTTCAATCTGCCGCCTCTACGTTAAATATATGAGCGCAATGCGAAGCTATCGATCTGTGACCCACCATAATATACCCTCAGTACATATATTGATTAGATAAGTCAGACCAGAGGCTCGACCACCCCCATTAGCCGTCTCAATTTGGAGTCACTATGATCCGCAGTGCATATATATACTATTACTAATATATATGTCGCATATGTATCCATACAAAAGAGGGTCTATATCATCATCATTTTAGTCAAGGGTCCCGTTTTCACTCATACGCTTACTACTCGGCCATCTATCGATCTATAAAGAGGCACTAAATCAACAACAAAACACTATTGAATGGAGTAAGAGCTATAAATAAATTATTTATTGCTTCGGTTGGCTGGTTGGTTGGAATATTGCCACCACACAGAGGTAATCGAGCTGGTTCTTGTCCCAGGTTCCCGGGTGCATTGCAGCAAAGAGGAGACTTAAATGTCAACGACGCGTCGTTTGTATATATGTCTATATGTTTCTCTCTCTCTCGATCCGAAACCGAAAATTACTTTTGATAACCGATTGTGTGCGCTGATAACTGATAGCCATGTTATTATTAAGGGCTATTAAAATTCTGATTGAAAATTCATGTCAAAAAATATATTTTATTATCGATAGTAAAACTTCATTTAGGTCTTTATTACAAGAGCTAAAGGCATTATACAATATAAATACATACATATAGACATTTAGTATAGTTAAATCGAATATTTTGCTATTTGTTGTCGCTTGTTTGATTACAAATTGTACTAAATATTTTTGTGTTTGTCCACAGATAGCGGAACAAGAACGAAAATTATTAATCTAACATTCTTCTACTTTATAACAATAAAACTTAATAGAACAAGGATTATGGATATGGATTAATGAAAATTTTGCGGATCTTTTACAACATTTCTTTTTTTATTTTGAACATAAATTAACTAAATTAGAATAGTAAACTGTAAACTAAATAGTAAACTCCTCAGTATTAAGAAAGTATAAGATCAGAATACTATTAGTTTATGTAATAATTCATATGACTTTTTATACGATGGGGAATCTTAATTATTTTTGGTTTCTTTTAAGAAGTCTTCTTAAAATGGAGGAACCTAATATCAATTAAGATAAGGAACCCAATATCGATTAATTAAGGAACCCAAAAGTCATTTAAGATAATATATTTAATCATTTAAAAATGTTTTTGTATTTTAGATTGTAAAAATATTGTAAAGTTTGATTAATGAAAATCAAGAGCCAAATAATTTTTAGAATTGAGTAAAATTCTTTACTACGAAATGAATAGTAACTACCATAGTATAATTTTTGAATGAGCACAATAAATTATACATATATGTATCCAATATTTATCAGTAAAAATAATTTCGTGAAATGGGATTATGAATAGCGAAGAAAACAATTACCAAATTTTTCTAATAAAAAGCTAAAGGAAAAATTTTAAATTCTTAACTTAGACCTCCAAATAATAAAGCCAACCTATTCAAATTTAAGAAGAGTTTATTAAAGTTAGTCGTTTGAAAACAGATCAATATTATCAAGATTAAAAAAAACATTTTAAAACTATAGCTCCAAAACTCTTTTTTTGACCGATTGCTTCCTATATGGAAGCTATATAAAAATATCTACACATATAAAAGCAAGACGTGTTAGTTACAATATTCATAATTTAAAAACTGCTGAATCGGTCAAAAATGGTGGTTAGCTTAACACTAGGAAACGGACATAGGAAACTATTTATCCTGTTCGTCGACATTTCCGTAAAACCACTCCAAACATCATAACTATCTATAAAAATAATGAACGGTTGAGTGAGTGAGCAATTTTAAAATAAGGATTTAGATGACCTAAACTACATAATTTAGAATGTTGTCAGTGAAACAATGTATTCATTAAAAACCTTTGACTGTGTAACAAATAAAGATTAAGCCACCAACTGTTCAATAGAATTTTTTAACTCTTTGGAGTCGAAATATAAACCCACCAAAACTTTGGAAGGTAAATTGATAAACAATGTGATTTGCGCGTCGGAAGTTCACTTTAGGAGAATGCCGATGATCCCAACCGATATGCCATTTGAGTTTTAAAGACTTCAATTTCCGATCTATCTTGCATTAGCCAAAATAATTGCCAATAACAAGGCCAGACCATCTTGAAGTTTTCTGGTCTAAATCTGATAAATGAATATTTTTAACATGGTCAATTGTATGTTGCATGTTCACAGGTCTTAGTACTAAAACAAAAAAGTCGTATCATTTAGTGCTTAAATGCATAAAATAATGCTTAAAATCATTAAAATGTTTAATTATTAAAAAAAAAATCAACTTGATAAAATTAGAGATCTGCAAATTTAAAGCCTCTAAGGCGAAACAAAGTTCGTTGAGTTTTCTAGCTAGTACATAATTGAAAAAAGTAATTCGATTAACCATTACACCATCTAGCAGAAAAAAAAATTGCATCAAAAATTTGACTTCTGTGATATTTTATTACAAAAATTAAAGTTATTTTATTTTAATTTAATTTAATTTAAAAGGTCGATATTATACATGATTTTTGTCTACTTACGGAACAAATTCTATTGTACAAATATGGTAAAATAAGACTACCAAATCTAAGATAAGAAATCAAAATGTAATTTTTGACACGGATACCTACAAAAACTTATCATATATCAGAAAAGTTTTTATTTTAACTGATCTAGAATAAATTATTGATATGCACCATAAAACACATCATGGGAAAATCTAAGACTACTATGAAAAGCTTCTGCCACCGGCTTATAGCACTCTAATCTAAATTAAACATAATATTTTAGTAATGTAACCTGATAATAACTAATTGAAATTAATTATTTATAGTAAGAAATTCTTAACAAAAAAAAAAACCTAAAAACAAACTGAATAATATGTTACTCACTTGCCTTTAACTTTCTCATTTTAAGAATCATATAAATGGATATAGTTCCTTTTTCTAAAAACAACGAAATACATTGATTGTCAAAATGAAAACTATTCCCCAGATGCAAGTCACAGATTTTCACATGACCATCAAAAAAATATGCTGGACAATTTTCCCTTTTAACCTCAAGGCAATTGTTTAAGCTCTTGTCATTTAGTGGAACAAAGCTTTTTGTCTCCCATAAATTATACATTTCTGACAGGCATCTAATTTTTTAAGAACTCATGCATTTAATTGCGACATTAAAAGCACAAGAACAAAAAAAAATACTGTGAATGCGCCCCCCCTTCAAATATTAAGACCTCGGAGTCTGTTGCACATGTTTCTCTCCCGACGATAAATGAAAAGCAAAAAAGAAAAATTATGACAAATATTTACAAACACACAGAGCTAATGTTCCCATTTCAACATAATCATAAATAAGTCTTATAGAGGAGCTCCCGCTTCCGATCCCGCAAGATTTCGTCACAGATTTTTTAGCATTTTTCTTGTCGCGTCGGCCCAGATCCCAGCTTCAAATAATTTGTGTCACATCCCTTCCAATGAGCGCCATCTGCAACATATGACAACGATTTAAAAAAATTATACACTAAATTTAGTACGGGGTAAAAAGTGTGTGTGTGTGTGTGTGTGTAGGGGGAATGGGAGACATTGTGAACAAGTGAAGTCAACTTTGGTGAAGACTCAATTAGACAACACCAAATATGGTTGACATACGTAAAATTGACATTCAGTTATTATGGGGAACTGCCAAAGTTGGCTGTTTGGGGTAACGACTGGACAGGCGAGACATTTGACAAGGAAATTATTGTCTCCGATTTCTAACAAGTAAGAAACTAAGGAATACCACTTTTACTTTAAATGTTGAAATCATAGAGCCTTGAAGTTTAAATGTTTAACAAGAATTAAATCAAAAGCTTTGAATGTTTTGAGCATTTTATCTTAACATTTCACTTTAGCATTAAACCTTAAATATCTATTAAATTAAAAATACTTAAATTAAATAAAGGAGACTTTTAGATTCAATGGACATTTTAAGTATCAGAAAAAGGTATATTTTAATATTCTCAAAAACATATTCAAAATCTATCATATTTGAACCTGAACTGATACCATAAAACTCTTTAGGCCAACTAAGACAAATTTGACTTACGTGAATAGATTACCATTTAAAACGTACATTTAACATAGTATGTAAGTAAAACAAATTAAGTAACATTCTTAGGTCAGAGCAGTTCGATGTATCTTTAAAATATAGAAATGTAAATAAGCCTATATGTATGGCTTAGGTACTCTTTCGATTGTAATAAAGAATTTCATAAATAAATAAAAATTAAATATCCTATAGCATATGTATATACGAATAGTATGTAGCATAGCGCATATGTATGGGACCATTTAAATGATCAATAAATCAAAATTACAACCGAGCTACTATTGCATCTCCAAATGGCTTTAACTTGGCTAGTATAGGTACAGGTTTTTATGACTAATAAGATCCCATTGAGTCGAAAACGTTTCCTTCAGTAAGGTAAAAATGTAAAAATGCTATAACAAATTCTGTAAATTTTCGAACACTAGATTGAACATTTGTCTTTTAAAATTAAAGTTGAGTATAAATTTTAATAAATTCATATTAAATAGGACTAAAGTTGATCAAATCATTTGAAAAGTAGAATTTTTTACAAAAAAAAAATTGTATTTTCTTAATTTTTTCAACTAAAAAGGGAAATAGCGATAGTTAGTTTTAAATATCGAAATCATCTTGAAAATGGTAGAAATCCTACCAAATGTGCCCAGTTTCCATTACGAATGATAACTTTAGTATATTTTTTCAACTCTTTTATGTATGGATTTAATTTATAATTAGTCATAAACTGATCAAAATCCTTAACTAATACGAATTTACCACCTACAACGATCGCTGATTACCAAAAAACCGTTTGTATTGCATAAACATTATCCCGAAAGGGGTTTTCCGCTAATTTACCTCTTGACAAAGCAAAATATTGCTATAAAATTCATTTGAAGTTCTAGCAATTGCACAAGTCAAAGTCAAAAAGGCAATGGGCCGTGGTGAGGGGAATAGAGTGGACATAGTCAAGTGTAAAGCATTTTAGCAATGAGGCGGCATAGCACTAAGAAGTTGAAGGTGCCACCAAAAAAAAAAAAAAAAGAAAGAAAAAAGAAACCACTTGAAATTAAAAAGGGGGAAAGACAACGGCGATTACGTAGGCTAACACACGATGGCGACCCAGAACGAGATTGGATGAAGAGACACCGCCCAGGCCAACCAAAACCAAACCAAACCAAAGGCCAACACCAAACACGCGCCCAGCACACGCACACGCACAAGCACACACATACACCCACAATTACCATTACCACTACCACCACCAGCAATCCGGTTCCCGTTCCACTACCCGAAATGCCCCCCAACCCCGCTTGGGCGCATTGATTTGAACGAATCAAAGCGGTATGCGCACTAAAAATACCAACAACAAGGCAACCATGGGCCAGATTAAGCGTGACAAGCTGGAAGCGAGGGCGTGGCCTATGAAATCAACAGGCTGAGTGGTAAAATGAGAAAGAATGAGGGTGCAAAATGGTAAGCGAGACAGAGAAGTAGTTAGAGAGCAAGGGAGTTAGCAATAGAGATACCACCAGACCAAGGTGGTGGTGTGTTTCATTTCCATTTCGTATCGCAGTGTTCCCAATTGGAATTGATAAATGCGTTGCGGGTCTCGTTCTCTTTCTCTCTCCGCTTATGAGGGTGGAGGGTGGCACCGCGGCTGCGGATTCTTCAGTTTCAGTCGCTGTTCGTAGCGTGCGGACAGACGTTCGCTAGTTTGTCGCTGCAAAATAACGGAAATCAGAAATCGCAACCGCAAAAACAAAAAAAAAAAAAATAGGAAAACGGAAAACCCAACGAGAGTACTCTCACGCTCTCTCTCTCTCTGTCGCTCTTTTTCTCTCTATCTGTCTTTTCCATTTACAGCTTCTCGCTGGCTTTTGATTTCTTTCCAATCCACTAACATATTGGAAGAGTCTGAGCAGAGCAAGTTTTTTTTCTGTCGCTAGTCGCTTGCTTCGAGTCAAGTGGCAGGGCAGAGGCAGCAGTCCAGATTCACACTCTCAGCCAGGCGCCGGCGTCTCCGTGATTAAGTTTTACTACGACTACGGGTTTTGTCAGTCCGTTCGATGACGCCGTAGCCAACAGTTCGCCGTATCAAAAATCAGTGACGTGTTCTGTGAAGTGAATCTTATTTCCGTATCCGGATGCCGTCGCGTAGAATCCAATCAAATCACATATAAAAATCCAAGACCCATTCCAAACAAGATTCAATAAGATACTATATTCCATATAATGGACGTGGCCAAATTGCAAGCTAATCCCGGCCAGCATCTATTGCATCCAGCCGCTTCAGCAGCTCCGCCCGCCCATCAGCATCATTTGCCTTTGGACTACAGTTTGGGTAACTTTAAGCCCGCAATTGCAAGTGATTTTCCGGGACCATTTGTGACCAGTCCCCAACACCAACAATCTTCCACGTCCTCGTCATCCGCGTCGTCCACGTCATCCACTGTTTCTTCATCGCTACAGGTGCGTGATCTTAGTGCATTAACCAGCATGGCCACGATACCATCGCCCACACAGCTGCTGCATCAACGCATGCAGCAGGCACAGATCACAGTGGATCAACATCAGCCACCCAATTCACATCCTCATATGCCGCCGGCTTCGACATCGCCTCATGAATATGCACCCATGTCTGCCTTTAAAGCGGTTCTACCAAAGAAGCGAAATGCCGACGGTAAGCTAGAAATTATGTTAAATAAATCTGCGTGTGCTAGTGTGTGTGTGTGTGTGTGTGAAACTCTAAAATGAAAATATAAACATTCCAGTATTGGTCTAGTATCACTTTACAAACACACCAAATTTTTTATAGCATACTTTTTAGAGCGATTTGGTTGAATTGTGTATTTAAATTGTTCATATGCTTTAACGATGGATATTAATCTCACGTAGAATAACAAACCAGGGAGAATTCTTAATTTATTAATTAAATTCAAACATTTGTCTAAATAATATTTATTTTACTTAAATATTAGCAAATTTTTTCTTTTAATCTTTGAGTCCACAAATCGCTTAAAATTTGAACTCTTTTTATCAAATCCTTATCAAGTTGCCATTAACTAAAAAAAAAATGGAAAAAAATTAAAAAACTCCAAAAAAATAATATTCATAATATTCCATAACTCATGTATAAGGTTTTGTATGATTTTATGTATATCCCCTGGGTCCTCCTAAGGTCAAAACAAATTTAATATGTGCAGTATCAACTTTGGCTTCTAAGCTTTAAGACCTAATAAAATAATAAATTTAAAATTGAAAGTGTTAGATTTTGTTAATTATTTTTTAATCATGAAGGAAGTTACTTTACCATATTTTTACAAGCTGTATTATCGTAAACCTTGTTTTTTCTTTTTTAAATTTAATCACTTCAACAAGTTTTTAAATACAATTTCTCTTACATTTAAAATAAAGCAAAATTTCAATTTGTAAAGTGCATGGACAGGAGTGTTTTTGCTGTCATGTTGCCATCACATTCTATATACATATATATTCCCCAAGTTAATTAAAAAAAACAAAAAGCAAAAATCCCAAACAAGTTGAAATGGCTAGCAAAAAAAATTTTCAAAAATAATTTGAGTAATGTGTGATTTTAAAATATTGCAACTGGGCGGTCAGTTGGCTCCGTTGTGCCACTGGAGCAGACATCACGGTGTCAGTTTAATTGAAAAAAATCCAAATTCCGAAAATTGGGGCGCGGCCGGGTTATAGAGGAAGAATAAGAGTGGAAGGAAGAGAGAGAAAGAGAGTGGGGTGGTAGGTGAACAGGGAAATATTCATTATTCCGTTTGTGTGTGGCGCTTAATGTGCAAATCTTCTGTGCGGACATGGAGCGGACAAATGGATATCGGGGATTGAAAAATCCATAGCGAACCACAGAGATACAGATACGAGATACAATAGATGAGAAGAACGTGGGGCAGGGTAAAACAAAGGCAGAGGCATATGGATAGACGGATGGATGGATGAATGGATATGAACGTATCTACGTCTGTGTCGTCGCCATAACAGTTGAATTTCAAATATGAGCATTGAATGAATGAATGAGTGTGTGTGTGTGTGTTTGTATCCCACCAATACTCACGAAAGAGCTTCCAACCAGCGACAAGCGGATTTCATTTACCGGCATTACATGTATCCAACGGATATGTTTTTCAGTCCCAGCCAGCCCAGCACAGACATGGATATGTGGGGAGAAACGAAAAAAAAAAAAACAAACATACACACACATACACAGATATACCACACACATGCACACTGAATTTTCAATTCCGTTTGGCCGCGACACGCTTTTCCTCTTTTCTTTTTTCCTTCATATATATATCTCTCGTTTTCTAGCGAAAATGAATTTCGCTTTGTTTGTTGAAATATTTTTTCCCTCGTCCTATTTTTTTTTTTTTTTTTTTTTTTTTTTTTTTTGTTAAAATATTGGTGATGTGGCTTCACTTGCCTTACTGGTCTTCCGTTGACTGGTGACTGATTGGCCGCTTCTGTTGAGTTGTCGCCGTTTTCTTTGTCCCATGCTGACGAAAATCTTTGTATGGACATATGAAAATTTAATTACTTCAACATAAACGTGATTACTTTTAAAGTAAGCTAAATTTAATATTTTTATTACTCTAAGAGTTGTAAGATTTTTTAATAAAGATCGGCAAAGAACTTAATGAGTTTGTAAGAAAAATATTTCAATAAATATTTCCTATGGGTAGGAAAAGTCTTATCTAACATTTTATAAACAATTTATATGATTTCGTTTTTTTAGAAAGCTTTGATTTATATGTAATTTTGTATAACTTTTGAATTGTTTATTTCGTATAATTTACTATATTTAAAGATATGTGTATATAGTTTAAATTTAAAAACTTATACTTTCTCTAACATTTTGTTGAATTTTTTTTATATTTTGTTTAAGATTTAGTTGAAATTGCATTCAAATTGGAATATCTATGAAATCTTTTTATTCATATTCGTATTCATTCTATGTTCATTATTATTCTCATTTGTCGTTTTGAATACATTTATGCAGTTCTACCACAAATATTGTTTCCAAATGTATGCTGCAAAATATATACATATAATAATTTTATTGTCATTATATAAATTTGTTTGTGTGTATCTATAACCTTAAATGCCGAGCTTATATAACATTTATCTTATATTTCACAAACTAAAGTATTTAGATCAAATAAATTTGTCATGTCATGATACCTTAGAGCTTATTTAAAGCCACCCAAGCAAAAAAAAAAAAGAAAACTGTAAATGATAATTAATACATCCCCCAGACTTAATTATTGGCTCAACCTTGCCAAAGCAAAGGTCACACAATTCTCATCTCAATTTCCCACAAATATTGTAAAATGCTTTGTCGTCTAGTGTACGATTCTTTCCGTATGATTCAATTATGCATTAATGATGATAATAGTTTTGGGCGTCTAGAAAACTTTGACACCGGACACCACCGAAGCAGTGTGAGTCAGTGAGAAATTAAGTTAAATTAAAAAATATATGCCCAGACTAAATGCCGACTAAGAGTCATCGCCAGTTGCTGCGGCGTTTGGTCAAAGGGGTTAAATGGCAGCAAGAAAACAAATTACTTTATCTATTGTAGGCATTGATTCATTCCAAAAGATAGAGATACACATGTTTATATGTTTGAAATGATATCACTTGGAATCACAATACCCTGCCGATTGTTCATAATAAATAATTTTCATAATTTATAGTTGCATCGACTATCAGAGTCCATCGATATAAATTCAATAATAAATTTGTTAAGCCATTTTCAATCACACCAAACGATTGAACAACGATTCAAATCAATTAAAAGCAATCGAAATATCCTATCGAATAAATAAATCGTTTGGCAACCGATTCTAACCAATACTTAAACACTACTCCCCTATCTCCCTTACCCCCTTTTTCCATTAACTCTTATCATAACGTATGCTGTTACCTAGGCCGGGAGTATTTGGAAAATTTACACGTTTGTTCTTACTACAAGCAACAAGACTTGAATAGGTGCTGTAAATTATTTTTTGTCTTAACAGAATTCTATATAATAGAATAAAAAAATGAAATTCAAATATATGTTAAGTAAATATTAAGCTACCCTTTCAATAGATAACACCAAAAGTTTTAGAAAAATGGTTAAAAAATGAATCTATAAATGTTGTTTAATATGAATGAATTTCTATTTAAGTGGATCAAATGACTATATTATAACTAATATAGATACAGATATATCAAATACTTATGCTAGTTTCTAAAGTAAAAACAATTCCATTGATTTGTGTAAAAATCTCTCTTGTATTTCTTAAATACTTTGAAAATGTTTAATGTTCGATGTTATATTCAATTTCTGACTATTAGAATCTAATTTGATTTTCAGATCATTTCCAAGTTGCAAAATATAATATAAAAATGAAATTCAAACAGAAAAGAGTTTAAAAAAATTACCATTTAACTAACTCAACTTTATTGTTATTTTATGACAATTAGCTACATATAGTTATAGCAATTCCATCATAGAGCATTTTCTGGTCGGCTAGAGATTAGGCTATTTATAAATATTGTCGCAAGTATTGTACATATTATTGATCAATAACAAATTGTCGCAACGAAAATCAGAGCAATATTTATGAAATATTTACGACACACGTCGTAATCATTGGCAACTCATCGCCTGTCATATATTTTTCAACTTCTCACAAGTAGACGAAAATTGGGCATTGTAAATCTATAAAGATACCAAAAAAATAAAAAAAAAAATAAATGAAGACAGCCAGTCGTTCAAATATATATAAATATATACCGTACATAGATACGAATATGAGCCTTTTCCTGTATCTGCAAGATACACACTCACACAGACTTATAGGTAGGTTAGAGTACACCGCACACGCGTTATGATTTACGATCTGAGGTAAATACATAACGACATCTAAACATGTCAATATCCTCGCCTCGTTGTAAAATCGAAAGAGTAAAAGTATCATAAAAATAAGCGAGCGACCGATAAGTAAACAAAAGCTAACTAAACCACAAGATACATGGTCGCAATGGCACTAGTAGAGACAGACAGGGAGAAAGAGAGATGGGGAAAAACATAAACCTTAAACATTAAAAGGAGTAACCAACAACTAAAATACAAATATTAAGTTATTTATTGCCCAAAAAGAAAAATCAATATTTTGGGTGTGAAAAATAAAACCCCTTTTCTTGTCACGTATCCATATTTGTACATACTTATTGAATGACATTATCTTTATCCTTAAATCTGAGAAAATCTGCGATTTTAGTTAGATTAATATCGCAGCATATAGTTGAGAGTAATAAATGCGCTACCAGTAGATATGGTTACCTTATAGTCCCCTCGCCCCTTCTCTTAAACAATAAAAAGTCACAGACAGTCCGCAATGAGTGAACAATGAGCAATACAGCCATATAGTTAGTATAGATATAGAATTATTAATCAGAATTCTGAATCAATGTGGACTTTGAGCTTCATAAAAAATATATAGAATACTTTGATTAGTTCAAGAATTATTTGTGCATAGCACAAATCAAATTTAGATATGGTTTTGGCAACCGAACAGTGAATTATATATGTATATAAAAAATAAGCAGATAATAATAAGCAATACAAAAAAATATAGAAATACTTCTTATTGATTTGCAATACTTGATGATTTATTGAGTGAAAATCAATCAATCTTTACAAGTATAAATAAATTGGAAAGGAATGAATAGTTATGATAATGAAAGTTTTACTTACCGATAATTTTCATGGTAGCTAGATATACAGAAATATCAAATTTTTCAAATGGATGCTATTTTGATCTCATGTAATAGATATTATTTCAGAAATTTCTAGATACAAAGTTTCAGTAGCAGATTACAGCACCCCATAGAAAGTTGATTTCAATTAAAACAATTCTTATTTTAAGATAATATAAGTTAGTGATATACTTTTTGATATATGAAAAAGTGATGTAATTTTTAATACTTGTTGCTATGTAAGATGAAAATCTGATAAAGTATAATTACTGCCATAACATCGGAGTAAAAAAAGGTATATCAGTTTTTCCACTATGCATTTTTTTCTTTCTACAAATTCATTTTAAACAAGCAGTTTTCATCCTTTTCTATGTATTATCTAATATACATACATACATATGTATATAAATTACATGTCACAGTGTTTGTCCGCGATGGACTCCTAAACTACTGAACCGAATTCAACCAAATTTCACATGTACCCGTAATATGGTGAAACTTAAAAACTTATTTAATTACTGTAAAAATTAGTAAATTGAACAGAATCTAATAAAATAATTTCATCCCTTTTCAACACATTACATAGAGTGTTTAGCGATCGATATGATTGATAGTTAGCTGAATCAATGCTCCAAATATTGCTGCTATTATGAGGTTGCTGCTATTATGGTTAGTGATCCAGTTGACAAAAGAGCTATAAAAATTAGCCACTGCAACTCGTGGCCGGGACTGCTAGTTTATATATATGTATATACTTATACTTATACAGAAAATATACTTATTGAGAAAATACTATTAATTCTAATGATCAAAGTTCAAAATTCTAAATTGCCGTCGGCAAAAAATTTCTCTTTAAAAAATATTAAACTAGACCCCAAAATAAGTCTAATCGTGGCAATATGGTGGACTCCCCCATTGAATCCATTCAATATTAAATCTTTGCATAATTTATAATGCCATTTGGATTAGGAACTCAATAAAATGCCAAAGTTTGTATTCGCTAGTTATCGATCAACGAAAATAAAGAGTCACAGTAGTTAGGGGCGACTGGTCAATATAACATTATAGAAGTGTTGAGCATTTCGGCAAATATGAAAGCAAAAAAATGGCAAAAAAAAGTATAAGATTAATATATGTATGTATGTATGTGTAGAGGCTAGTGCCAAGAGCGATATGACCAATGGAGAGGACCATAAAACGTGTGCCTAGGGCAGGATAGATTAGGCCATGATTTTGTTCACTGGCCCCCACACACACACACACACAAGTGGATGCATGATTTACGAATTCGTTGAGATTTCGATTTCGATGCCATATCAGGTGAGAGTTCTGTGCCATATAACTAGGTGTACATATGTATGTATGTATTTATAATATTATTCTTGTTTTTTGACGGATAAGCTGCCACTCATTGAGTGGCATTAGATGGGGATTGCGTATCCAAACACAACACTCGTCGCACAATCCCAATCGCAATCGCTTCCAACAGTTGTTTGTAGGTAGTCAACGTAAATGTGGTCGTAGTCGTTCCTATCAGTAAATGTTCGGTATGTTTTGTTTTTTTTTTTTTTTGCTATTTGTCGGTAGATTTCCTTTGATGCAAGTCCGGTTGGAGCTGTCTCGCTTAGCTATTGCAATTACATTATTTATTTTTACACTGCAAATCAATCAAACGCTGTACGAGCTCAGGCTCTCCAGAATGCCAATGCCAATGCAATCGCCTCCCTGCCCTTTCCCTATTCTACCAATTCCCCCTCCCTCTTCATACATCCGATCAACCCTTTCCCTGGCTTATCGCTCACTGGGGGGTAATAAATCAGAAGGCTATCTAAACTTTAGACTTTTTTTCTTTTTACTTTACTTTACTTTACTGATAAATGACATTTAATTGGTGGTCCCGGACGAGCCGCTGGTCGGTCGGTCAGTTTTCACTTTTCACAAAATTCGATCAATTAAATGAGGGAGGATCGTAAAACACAAAAACCAAAAATAAGAAAATAATCCAATAATAGAAATAGTTCAGCAAATTGTTCTTCATTTTAGCTGATTCATCTACTGCATAAATTTTTATACTCTTCCTGTCATAGAAATTGTTTCTGCTTCGATACTCGACATTTCTGTGTGTTTGTTTTTGGGTTTTATGATGGCTTCTTTATTTGCTTAAATATTATTTTTTTGTGATTTCTTTTTTTGCTGGAATTCTACTGATAAGACTGATAAGTGAAAGAAATAATATTTTTGCATACAAATGACAATCGATGATATTCAATAAGGGGAATTCTTTTCAAATATGACTTTTGATATATACATACATATACATATATACAATATACATATTTATACGTACATATACACATACTTTTACATTATTCTTAGTTCGAAATTTAGAACATATTATAATAATTTTTTTATCAATTTATCCTAGCTCATCTTCTTCCTACTCTTTTTTTTTGGTATATATATATTTTAACAAATGAAATAGTTCGTCAAGTATTTTGGAGTAAACTGTTTATATAGATTAAGCTGTTTAAATAAAACTTTTCAGTATTAATTGATTTATAATCTTTTTGATAACATGTAAAGAATTCAAGTTTGGTATACATATTTTTTACACAAAAACAATTTCCTATTATATAGTAAAAAAAAAATTCAAATTTTTTCAACTTTGAAAAGTTTTTGAAAATAAATTTCTAGCATTAATTGAAATACTTCCCAAAACTGGTATTAATCTTTATGTAAATTTATTCTCTATGTAAATTCTAGAACATTATTTCAACACTTTAGTAACTCAAAATTATCATTAGACACTTTCAATCTTATGATAAATTTACATAATTTCTCGCATTTTCTCGCATTTCACTGCTATAATGTTTAATATCTTTTTTGAAAATAATTTAAAAAAAATTCATATCAAATTATGAATGAAATTACAACAGGCATGAAAATAATTAACACCTACAATATTGCCATTTACATCCAAATTCTAACGATAATAGCTGAAAATCGCCCCAAAACAATAATAATCCCCTGGCATAAACACTGCATTGAGCCCACCAATTAAATGGGAGTGGTTGGAGGGGAGGTCGGAGGACAGGATAACAATGATTTCAATTACCATGCAGTGTCGAATAATTATTTTACCTTCTTTTTTGTTGTTGTTGCTGTTGTTGTTGTCGCTGTTCCCGGCTTGAATGTGAACAAGTGCGTGGAGTGCGTGAATATTGCTCCCGGGCGGATAAGTATAAAAACAGATGAACATCGCAAGCAGAGGAGAGGGTGGGCCGGAGAGTCTAGGATGAGGGTGGACGACGGCTATGTCTAATGTGCACAAATTTATGACTTTACTACCGTCAGTCAGAAGGCAGGCAGCCAGGCGGGGATTTGGATGGGGATGGGGGAATGGGCGTTTTGTTTTTCGTTGTCTGTTTACTTTGTCAGCCTACAGCCTCCAGCTGCCACCCTGAAGCACCCGAAACTCTGGGCCACATGCTTAAGCTCATTATTATCATTTAAAGAAGTCTAGTCTATGCAGGGGGTTACGTGAGCCACCGTAGCCACTTGTCCTTGTCTTATGTCCGTCCAATTTTACTTCCTTCCTTTCATCGTTATTTTGGGGTGGCTTTTTCCACGTTAAACGATTTCAATTTCTAGATTTTATATATATATATTTATATACCCACACATAACAGTTGGCCTTCTGGTGGCATTTGCTGGTGGATCGTTCGTATACGATTTGAATTGGTGGAGAAAAATGGTGAATGCTCACGGGACAATTGTGTGCATAATTAGAATGCAAAAGGGTTTAGCAAATCGGCATTTCCTTTAACTCGTTATATATATGTATGTATATGTAATTAAAATTAAGCAAAGCCATTTCAAATAAATGAAAAATTACTAATTTCAAATTAAAATTAATGAAAATAAAACTTAATAGTGTTAAAGTGTACAAAGGGTTAGGCATAAAGTTATTCATAGTATATCTATTTTCAATTTCTTATCGATGAAAATTTGTTAAGTTTAAAACGAGTCGAATAGAAATTTAATAGAGCAGTAAATTGGTGACCCCAACGTGGTCTACAGGGCTACAGTAAAAAGGGATGTAGTTAGTTATAGATTCATATGATTTTAGTCTAGCAAGCCAGGACTTTTTCTTCTTTTCGAGGCAATCTTTTTAATTCAATAACCTCCTCAAAGAGTGCAATATGGTAAAGTTCCATTTTTGTAAGGCACTTAAAACCAAAACATTTAGGAAAATAGCTACAGAGGCAACAACAGCAGCGCAATAAAAACACTTGACACTCTGTTGAGACGAGGAAAAACCAGAACAAGACTCACCCCAAACAACAAATTTTCATCGTTCTATGTTGGATGGGAGGAAAAGTTTAGCAACTAAAATTTCAGTGCGTGGTGCTTGGGCAATGTTTATATTTATTTGGCTTTGCGTTTGCCGCCTCAGTGACTGCAAGAATCAAAGTCGCTACACCTCGAAATAAAACACCCCACCCCACCCCACCCCACTACACTCCTTTCATACACCCCCTCTCCGGTCAACATCATCATCAACCGGGTTTTCTGCCTTTTGCAGTTTACTTTTATCTGCGTGGCGAATTAGAATGTTGTCAAATTGTTATTCTTTTGTTGCGATGCGGATTCATTCATTCGATTTGCCTCCGGCCACCGTGGTTTCATTGTGTGTACGTGAACGTGTGTGTGTGTGGGTTTACGTACCCCTTTTTCCCTTTTCCTATGATGTGCGAGATTTGCGCCTGCGTCAAAAACCTACAGACAAAGAGAGAGTGTCGCCTGCTTGATTTCTGTGTGTGTGTGTCTGTGTTTGTTGTGTGTGTGTGTTTGTGTGTGTGTGTTTGTGTGTTTTCTGTTTTGTCATGCTCCATTTAGCCGAGTGTGGACCGAACAGATGTTCTATTTAAACGCACATTATTATTATTTCATTTCAACGGGGGCAAGTCTGAGGATGTGCGTTTCGCGTCTTTTTGTGTCCACCACACAAAATGTGTCGATAACAATATCTAAGATATAGAGGATATTTAAATGACTTATAATAGGGATATTCTACTTGCAGTTGTCATCTTATTTCAACTGCCTTTCATACATTTTCAGCAAAAGATATGTACACGTTTTATATTCATCGTAAACGTTTTTGAAACTTTTGTCGGTTGATTTTGTTTGGCAGGGGCGTGCCTTAACCCTGAGCGCCGGCGCCTGGTTCATGGGTTCTGGGTGACGATGTCGAATGATGATGCGTTGATGTCAAATGCGGAACGGTGTACGACCGGAGAATTGGCGTGCCTTGATTAGGGTGAATTAATGGTCATGTAAGGTGGATTAGGCGATTGAATACGAAAATAATTACATTTGAAATTTGATATGCTGCCAACTGTGGCATATGTGCTATGTGTGTAATAACATGTCTGTGAGACCTTTACAGGTGCATGTGTGTACGTGTGTGTGTGTGTGTGTGTGTGGGTGATTGATGATTGTGCTCTGATTTTGCTAAACGTTTCCTTTATTCTCCTTTTTTGTTTTCGCAGATTCTCTCGCCTTTAGTATAAGCAGACTGGTCAAGACTGAACACCTGACAGCCATTGCAGCAGCGGCTGGAATAAAGCCACTCGCTCCCCTACAGACGTTAGCATCTCTACCGCCGGCCGAGGAGGATAATAACAATTCCATATCCATGTTGAGCAAAAATCATCATCATCATCAGCAGCAACTGCAACAACAGCTGCAGCGTTCCACCTCCAAGCCGTATATCATCAGTGCAAGTGAGCAACTGCGTCAGTCGCGCTCCCGTTCCCGCTCTCGATCCCGTAGCCCATCGCATAGTTCTTCACAAATCGATATGGATGATGCTTCCGATTCTCATCACTCGCATCGTTCGCTGCACTCCCGCTCCAGGTCGCATTCCCATTCGAGTAACTCATCTGTGGAACTTGAAGTGGACTCACCACCAGGTAGTCCAAGTGTTAGCTCACCCAGTGCCGTCTCTGCCTCTGAGCTTTTGATCACAGCCACCAATGGTGGTATTAGCTCGAAGAAATCTGATTTATTCTCCGTATCCGCATTGTTGCGACGCGATGAACCCGCCCAAAGACGAGTACCGCAGCGGAGTCCCATACTTAGTGGATTGCCTACATCAAGTTCTGCTTTAACAATGCCCACTAATCCCTTGGAGGCTATGCGGCAAAGTTACCCGCCCAATTACGATGCAGCCATGTTTCCTAGGCAGCTCTTTCCACCGACATTACCCTTCTTTGCCGCCATTGCCTTGCATCAGGGACAACAGCAGCAACAGCATCAAACCGGTTTGGGAGCTGGGTAAGCATTGTCAAACTAAATATAAATAAAGTCGATGTCAAGTTGAAAAAATAATTGAAATATTATTCGAATGTGCAAAAAATGCATACGGAACTTTTCTACCATGTCATTACATACACAGTAAAGTAAAATTTGCTCTAAGTTATAGAACACATTCATGTTCGACCTATGAAACATTGTTTCATAGTACTTTAATATTATTCAAGTAGTTGGAATTTGGTGTGCAAAGTCCTTTCTCATTGTTAACTAAAAACCACATCTAGACTGCATTGTCTGACCAGCTCAAGTCCCTTTCTTAATTAGCACGCCTCAATTAAGTGAAACGATTCTTCTTTCTCATATCCTTCTGTGCACAGCTACCATCCGGAATCGCAGGAAAATCTCTTCCGCTTACGCAGCCTCATGGTACCACTTCAGTCTGCTGGACAAAATGGCTCCACTGCGGCTGCTGCTGCCGCCGCCGCTGCTGCAGCAGCTGTGGGTGTTGGTGTGGGTGTGCCACCCAATGGTGGGCATTTGGGTCTGCCGCATTCACCACACCTGCATTTTCATCATATAGCCGCTAAATGGCCAGGACTGCATCAATTTAGCGACCTGTACTCATGCATGAAGTGCGAGAAGATGTTCTCAACACCACACGGACTCGAGGTGCACTCCCGGCGCACCCATCATGGCAAGAAACCATATGCCTGTGAGCTGTGTAACAAGACCTTCGGCCATGAGGTCAGCCTCAGTCAGCACAGGTATGTAAAGCATTTGGGGATTTGGGGAGTGGAATTTCGTAGTGGGTGGCGTTTGCATCCCTAATGAGTGGACATGGAACGGACTTCATGCTTGGGACACTTGTGCATTACTTAATTTAGCTGAAATGGTGGGATTTGTCCTGCTTGGCAAATGTTTGCTTTGCGGTTAAGGGAATTGGAGCTTGGGCTTAATTACAATTGTCTCACCTAACAAAAAAAAAAAAAAAAAAAAATAACCTTCTTTATGTTTCTCCATTTACATTTATACAGGGCGGTACACAATGTGGAAAAGGTCTTCGAGTGTAAACAGTGTGGCAAACGCTTTAAGCGCTCCAGCACTCTATCCACCCATCTGCTTATCCACAGCGACACGAGGCCTTATCCCTGCAGCTATTGCGGCAAGCGATTCCATCAAAAGAGTGATATGAAGAAACACACCTACATACACACAGGTGAGTTTTGCGGAATAAAAAACAAAAAGGATTAAGCGGACACCTTAGTTACTTTAAACTAATTGGTAGAAAACAGAGTTCATTGCCAATAAGACACACCTATGTAGCTTAAAACGGCGACAACTGTCTACATTTCTATTATATTTACATCAATTTTGACATTTATGGCATTGTTTTTGAAAGTCTCTTTACGAAGAGTTTACAGTTCCATAAAGAACGTGGTTTCTCTTTTAAGTACTTCTCCTTTAAGTAAGACTCTTTTATCGGATAAATTTGTTTGTTATTAACAAAACTGATCCGGTTTTTGTATACCATGATGTCGTATACAATAGTTCAGAATCTTTCCTTAGTACTTATCTGGGTAAATTTTTGCAATTTGGTAGAAACAATTTAAATTTTTCTTGAATTTCCATCACTCCGCTAATCGAAACGATGAAATATTCCACAAATTTAATTGGTTCATAGGCAAACTTAAATACATTTCATTATTTTCAAGTCTTTTAAATATTTGGATTCTATCTGACTTGTAGTACCCTTTAATCCAGACTCACACAAAATTTGAATATGATTAAAGAGAAAGCTTTTTTCTCCCTTAAAGTGTCCCAAAATACGCTTTAAAGAATCACATCGAGTGTAATATGACATTTAGTTGAATTTCAAATGGGGGCAACTTGTACTGTTAGTAGATGGTGGAAACAGAAGAGTCGCCATTAAAGCGCTTTGTATAGGATGACGAGACACCACCAAAAAGCCACAGTCGCAGTTCCAATTACATTTCGCTAGTATAAATGATAACCAGTTTACTAGGGGGCTATAACTGAAGGGGGGACAACAATAGTGCAAAAACAAAAAAAATATATATACAAGTAAAATGGAGCAGACAGCTGGAAGAGCACCCAAGAGTAACTCTCCGAAACAAAAACAAAATAATAAAAATCACAAACGGGAACGATAGAGAGAGAGAGAGAATGAAAGACAGAGAG
Source organism: Drosophila austrosaltans (assembly GCA_035045865.1). Taxonomy (NCBI): domain Eukaryota; kingdom Metazoa; phylum Arthropoda; class Insecta; order Diptera; family Drosophilidae; genus Drosophila; species Drosophila austrosaltans. The sequence continues at coordinate 1,109,902 of JAWNOQ010000200.1, forward strand.
CATACACAGATTGTGAGAGAGGCATATGTAAGACTGATAAGAGTTCTATGTACAAAAACTTTGGAGCGAGACTGGAAGGTCTGCAGACACACACACACAGACAAACAAAGCGAGCTACTCACTTATACCAAGACAAAAATGGCTGGCTGTGAAACGCCTTTCGCGAGAGAGTGAGCAACGACAGAGCAAATCACAGCCGACCAATGAAAAATTTAGTCAAGAGATTTTGATTTTCTGTTTTATACGCGACGCACACACACGCACATACACAGAGAGATATATTCTATGTGTGTATATATATTTGTATGGCTAAATGTATTGGTGTATTTGTATTAGTGTGTGTGTGTGTGTTTCATACACACCCTTATGGAAACAGGAAACAAACTGCGCTGCTGCCGGGTACTACGTGGCGCAGTTTGGGTGCGCTCCGCCATTATGAACTGTATAAAGGCCGCCGGTCGATGGGGCAAGGGGGAGCCCAACGGTGGGAAGCCAGCATCGATTTCAATTTCTTTATGTCTACGTGAAATTTCTAATCTCGTATGCGATTTGTTTTGCTTTTATATATGTACATACATATGCATGAACCTACATATGTAGATACAAACATACATACATATAATGTATTTTTCTATTTTTTATGTTTTTGATGTTTAAGATTGGGGAATTGAAAATTGAATTTTATTTTTCTTGAAATCTGCTTTATCAGTGCCAGCACGTTTAGCGTCTATCAATGGCATTCACAATTCACGTGTTTCCCAATTATAAATCAAATTAAACAATAACAAAAATGGCAATTGGACTGTTTTATAACAGCTTACAAACCACATTCTCTTCAAAAAGTTATAGTTTATGTAATGATAGAAAATGATTTAATAGTTAATATTAGGAATTCAAAAATGAATCTATGAATTGTAACTAAACAATCAGAATAGTTTCCTTATTTTCTATAGGTTTCTAAATAATCAACAATGTAAAAAAATAATAATGCAGACTTAAATAATTACAGTTTACGAATTTGGTTCTTTAACTTAAAAAGGAATATATAAAAAATTAGCCAACGAGAATATCTTTCTATATCAATCAAATGGAATGGTCTCAAGTCGGATCATCATTTTGATTTATTTGTTTCCGAAATTTAAATTAGAAATAATAAACTTAAAAAAAAATCATTTAAATTTATATTCCTTTTGTTTAATATAGTGTTATATTGACTTCTTTGATTCCATATACGATTTATCTGTTTTAGCTTTAATCTAATGCAATCTCTGTTCCATTTTCTTGATTATTTCATGAGATTTTGTTCAGATTTCGTAATGGACCATTTAGCATAAGTATAAATGAGTGAAATTCCCATTTTTCCTTCTAAATCAGTTTTGCAAATGGCAAGGATAATAACCTCTAATAAGCAAAACTTCCCCCTCGTCAGACATATTTAGCGAGCGTCTGGTTAAATCAGTTGAAAAGAGAGCTCTTGGCACACACACACACACACCCACCCGGAAAGAGAAATATTCCAGACATTTTTATCGTTTGCCGTCTTCGATTTAGGACGTGAAGAAGCCCCAACTGCAATGCTAACTCCAACAACACCCACATTCTCCATCCTCCATTCTTCATTCTCCATTCACCTCCTTCTGCTTATTGCCTGTCCGCACATGTGGCTATGGAAAAGCTTCGACGTTTCAAGATTTTGGTTTTGCTTTCAGTTTTACTCGCTCTACTTGTTCTTGTTTTTTATGGCTATCCTTAATTTTCTTACTCTCATTGCTTTTTTCCTGATTTTCGTTTTCCTTTTTTTTTTTTCTTCGTTTTTTTGGTCTCTTACTGCTTGAGACGTGTTTTCATCTCCGACAAGCAGATTTTCCCCATTGATGTGATTTGCCTTAAGAATTTTTTTTTGTGCGTATTTTCTTTTTTTCTCTTTTTCATTTCCGTATTTTCTTTTAAGCTTTTATAACCTTTCCTTCGTTGTTTTGTTGACCTCAGATTTGGCCTTTTCTTAAATTTATGCAGCATGCAGGAAATAAGGAATGATTTATAAATGTATATCCATCGTTATTCATGATATTTGTGCTGGAACAGATATCGGTTTACCTTATTTAATAGCCACAAGGATATACAAATGAATACTTTAAAGGGAATTTCTTAGCTTAATACTTAATTTGATAACCAACTTAGATACAATTAGATACAATGATATAGTGATTCCATCCAGTATCAAGCCTATATTAGAACCACAAAAGCTTGTGAAACAATTGAAACATTAACTAACAAATACACAAAAGTCTTAACTCCTAGAAATCTAGCATTTATATCTGTTTAAACTTAGTTTACTGTATCAATTGCGTTTAGCAACTACTTTTGAAAGCTTTAACTAAAAGAAAAAAAATGCTTTAAACTTTTATTTAAATTTGATTCGCATTGCATTAAAAAATGTTCAACTATTCTTAAATGTAGTATTTAATTTAATTTTTTTTGTTTTGTACACTTGGCCAGAACTTTTTTGTGGTATTTTCTCTTATCTATGGCATTTCTGTCTATATAGGAGAGATAATGTCCATAGACTTGGTTACATGCGCCAATTTATACGTACATATATATGTATATATGTACATACAGAGACAGATATAAGTAGAAAGAGTGAGATAAAGAGAGAGTAAGAGATATATAGATTGGGGGAGCTGACGGCAACAAAATAACGACAACATGCTAAGTTGAAAAACCAGTGTGAACTGTGACTGTGTATATATACACGAATACATACATATAGATTTAAACACACACACAGGCAGAAACAAGCAATACATACAGACACACACAAATACATACAAACCTTCATTTATATATAACCATGTAAAAGAAGGAAAAACGGCAGCTTTCTGTTGTATATAATGGAATTGCAGCGACGTGATTGTGAAACATTCGACCGTTGGGATGTGCTCTGATTCAAGTTTCAGGCTCCCAGGCAGTGCTTGTGCCTTAAGTAGGAGCAGGAGACATGGGTTGGGTAAAACTGTTGTTGCTGCTGCTGTTGCTGTTTGGTGGTAAAGATGGAGAAGACTATGGAGATGAAGATGAAGATGAAGATGGAGTGGGTGAACCAACAGTAAAATTGAGTAGTCAGGCTAAAAGTTGGCTCTCAGCAGAACTCCTCACGGAGCATGCCTTGTGATGCTGAAGGGTTTTCCGTTTTGGAGCATATAGCTCGGGGCACGTTCGTGCACTATCGGCACAAATAACGTCACGTAGTCGCAGAGATTATAGAGCAGCTTTTATTATTTATCACGGCAACAACGAGCAACGAACACTAACGAGAATCCCAACCAACTGGAAATCCCGTCGGCCGACGGCAATTTTTGTTGGGTCTGCAGTGCTTGCTCTAGAATGGAGGAGGAGGGGGGACAATAGAAAGAATCTTTTGGGGTGTCCTTGTGGGTGGTACATCCTTCTTTCCTTTTTATACATGTCTGCTAGTGTGTGTGTATGTATGTATGTATGTATGTATAACCCTGACCGGCTCGCCTTTATACACAAGATTCTAAGGAGAAAAAACTTTTACTTGCTTAGCTCTTGCAGTGTTCCGTTTGGCAGATTTCAAGGATTTTTATTGCATCACATTGTGGAAATTCTTTTAAATCTTTGCTTGCTTCTGACTTGCTTTCTTTTTGTTTTCCCTTTTATTTCTTCTAATATTTTATGCTTTAGCTTCGTTCAAGTGTTGAGTAAACCCAAGCAAGTTATATATGCATACACATACATACAAACATAGTTATATATCCAACAAAAGTATATACATATGTATATATGTATTTATGTGTATGCGTATGAAAAATGCCAAGAGATTTCTACAATTTATTATCTTTAGGATTTGTTCTTTGATTTGTACAGAGTTGGTTCAAATGATTTTTGATTTAAGGTTTAATTTTTGAAAATATTGATATTTGTTATTAATGAAGCAAGCAAGTTGAGTATACCCTGTGCCAACATGAAAAAAACCTTCAAAGTAGTCATCAATTTCATACAAAATTTTCCTTTACATGCAGCTCCAGAGAACGCATGCTATCTCGCTTTTTCTCGTCTGCCAATGCCGCCTTGGGATTTCAGAACAAAACGGATATAGCCATATCTCCGATGTTTTTTTTCCGATTTCGACAAAATTTGGTCAGCTAGTCCAGTTTTGGTATATAATTAGGTATATAATTAGTAAGAATACGATATCTTTAGTACAGCTCTAGTTATTCGCTTTCCCGATTTGCGGGGGCGGAAGTGGGCGTGGCTAAAATTTAAAACAAACTTGACCTGCTTTGGCATTAGACGGATGCTCACACCAAATTTGGTAGCTCTAGCTCTTATAGTCTCTGAGATCGAGTGTCTCATACGGACAGACGGACAGACGGACAGACGGACAGACGGACGGACAGACGGACAGACGGACATGTCTCAATCGACTCGGCTGTTGATGCTGATCAAGAATATATATACTTTGTGGGGTCAGAAATGTATATTTCTGCCTATTACATACATTTTAGCGACTTTAATATACCCTTTTACCCTACGGGTACAGGGTATAAAAACTAAGCATCAGTAAAGAGAGAGTACTTGCATAAATTTAAAAGATCCATTAAAGTTATGACAGTATATAAAACCTTTCAGTACGGAAGTTTATTAACAAATTTGTCACCAACTCATAATTTTACATACTTTTTTTTCATTTTTTTGCTGTTAAATTAAATTGCTTAGACGGAGCAATGGAATTTTTATACACTTCTCTATATAACTCTAACCTTTTTATTGAAGCTTTTAAACTCTCTTATTTTTCTAATGTTAATGAATACATGTTAATTTGTGGTTTCGGAACAGTTTTTTAACTACAATATATCTGACTTTCACCATTTTAGCATTACGATGAATTCCTTTAAACTTTGAATTTTGCTTAAATGTATTTTAATTTATTTAATAAGAAATTGTACAATTTGGAATATATTTCATATATGTGTGCAAATATGTTTATATATTTTTTTAAGTTTTGATATGGTTGTTAAGACTTTTGATACAAAAAGGCATTTTGACATTGATAAACAAGTTTTAGGAAAAATTATATTCTCAAAATCTTAACAACTTTAAAAACAAATTTAATGACAATGTTCGAAAAAAAATTAAGGTGTTTCTAATCTGAGCGAACTGCGAATTAAACTTTTGGTATAAATTTCTCTTCTAAATATAATTCCCTATTTATCAGCTGTCCTAAAATGAGTTATCCATTAAATGATGAAACTGTACATATTTCGATTTTCAAGGACCCATTTTTTTGCTTATCTAAAATTAAAGTATATATAATACTTATAAGGTGTGATATATTCTAATAAGTAAAGTATTTGGGAAATATTTACATTTTCACCCAAAAGTCATTCACCCAGAGATCATTTCTTCAAATTCATTCTGAGATTTCATTACGAATCAAAATGTTCATAGCTTTCTTGGCGTCGGCATTCCGAAACCATTAGAGGGCAAAAAAAGAGAGAATAAAGATGGAGAAAAAAATCCAATTAAAAAAAGCTTTCTGTCTGACAAAATCTCTAATCAAATATTTAACGCAACAAAAATGAGCAACAAAATGGTAGATGAAAATGTGAGAAACCAAAGAACAAGCCAGAGTAAAAATTCCTTTAATGACTTTAAGTTGTTAACCGCAAAGCACCACACAGATGAACCAAAAAGTTGAAATTTAAAAAGTCTGCATAAAACCAGGAGAGGAAGGAAGGGCGCGGTGGTGGTTTGTGAATGGAGAATGGCGATAAAACGGCTGAGATGGCTTACATGAGAATTTGGTACTGAATGGTGGGTGGGGGGGAGGAAGAGGACGGGATACGGATTTTGGGGGGTTGTGTCTGGGATAAAAACACGATTTTTGGGGGATGACGACAAATGACGATGAGTGAGAGCTTTTGCATGTGTGTGTGTGTGCATATGTGTGTGTGTGTCTAAAATGGCGAACTTTGGTTGAAGAAGCAGTTTGGCTTGAGGAAGAGTGGGAGATTGGTGGGCCATATCGATTTTTAGATTTTTGCAACTTGCCTAATATCCGTTACTCACTCTCTCTCTCTCTCTATCTCTCTTTCTCTTTGCAGGTGAAAAACCGCACAAATGTCAGGTGTGTGGCAAGGCATTTAGTCAGAGCTCCAACCTGATTACACACTCCCGCAAACACACCGGCTATAAGCCCTTCTCCTGCAAACTTTGTCACAAATCTTTCCAAAGGAAGGTGGACCTACGTCGTCACAAGGAGACTCAGCATACAGATCTTCGTGTCCATTTGGGTAAAGTTGACTTTATGTCTGCGGCGGCAGCAGCAGCTGCTGTCGAACTAGGTGGAGCAGCTGCAGCAGCCGCAGCAGCTGCTGCGGGACAAGCAGGACCAGGAGGAGCAGCAGCAAATGCCACTGGTTTGCAACCACCGGGAACGGCGGGAAGTCATCAAATGCAGTCCAGTACTGGGGTAACCACCAGCTCGGCCAATGTGGTTGGTGGTCAACCGCAGTTGACCTCACAGTTGAATTGCCAGAAGGTCTCATTGTTGGTATAACATCAGCAAGAATTTCCATTTCAATTCCCCAACCAAATCCAACGCAATCATTGTGCAATAGAAGGCCTTGGGAATTCCCAGTCGATAATTTCCATGGCCACCTCAAAAATTTAACATTTTAAATATTATACAATAGAATGGAAAAGAAACGAGAAAACAAAACATAAACATCAACTACTTTCCAATGTTGCCAAAAATATAAGAAACAATTTAAAAAAGGATACCAAAGAATTAACCCAAAAATCCCCGAAAAACAAATAAAACAACTTTATATAGTCTCCAATTCTCATAGCACAATTCCCAGAATGAGAATATTTCACTCATTAATTCTCAGCCCCACTCCAACAAAAAATTCATTTCTCTATGTCTGTGCATAAATTATAAACAAAAATTTAACAAATATAAATTAACAAATTATAAACAAACAAAAGAAAATCAAAAAATTTAACAGGTATAAAAATCGTGCGTGTCGTACATTGTAAGATGTGAAATGTTTCATCTTTTTTGTCGCTTCTCTAGATAGTTGTGAAATTTTAAACAAAAACCGAAAAAAAAAAAAACAAACAACGCTGTATTATGCAAATATTTTGATATTATATCATTCCAATGAATTTAGTCTAATTAATAAATTTTTAACTTATTTATACATATTATGTGTATGTATGTAAAAAAAAAAAATAAAACCAAACCAAACTAATGAAACAACCAAAATGCTAAATAAATATATTTTCATTTTAATGTTCAACAAAAACGGATAAAAATCTAATCTAAGTTATAAGTATTTTTATGTTTTCAAATAAATTAAATTTATTAAGCAATTAACCTGCAAAATGACTACATTATTTCATTGAAAAATCTATAGATTTCTATATAGTTTTTATATTCCAATATAAATGAAGCAAATTCTCTACCTATAATAGATACAGCAATGGAAAAAGAGAACAAAAAGAAACTAGTTTCGATTTTACCTAAATTATGTAGCAGTCTGAGAGTCTGGTCTAAAAGAAACTTGGAAAATGCCATTGGATCCGAGTGTCGAATCATCCGCTTGAATCTAATGGCAAAAATTTGTATATTTCCATCTAATTAACAATAAAATGTCGGCCTTAAATTGATATAATAATTGCATTTAATATTTATTAAATTATTCAAATAAATATTATATATTTTATGTAAGTAAACCAAAAGTAATCTTGGCTGGATAAAGGACACAAATCGATAGTTTTTTGGGCTTATAGTTTCGAGAGTGAAGGCAGTTAAACCTTCGAATTTAGTAACTTTACAAATGAAAGGTTCTTAACTTAGTAACTGGATCTTTAACAACTTTAATAATTTCGAATTCTAACCATGTTTTTAAATATACTTCAAAAGTAAAAACAAATTTAAACAGGGTGCAAAAAAAAACCGACTTAATAAGTTAAACTATTAGCGATTCACTAACTAATCATACTTATATAAGATGGAAAGTACATATAACTAGAACCTTTTTGGTTAACTGTCCAAAAGTATTACATTTTGTTGATCTTATATGAGTTTAATTCACAAACAGCTTCCTAACTAATCCCAAGAAGGGTTCCAACCTTAGAATCCGAAATCAAATTTTTCTACCACTCTTACTTGGTATATAAACTAAATATATCTAACGATTATTTCTAAGAATTTGCAACCAAAAGCATTTGCGTTGATTACACTTTATGGACTAGACTAATAACAATTCTATCTATATCTTGACAACTTACAAATGGGAATCGTAAATAATTTATAAAAAAAGTAAATATATAAAAGTGTCAGTGAAAGACTGTGAACCCTTTCTCATCTACTCAAAGTACTTGTCAATAACCCGGATCCAAAACTATGACAAGACATGGAATCATGGAATATGTATGAATGCACACACACACACACACCAACACTTTTGATTAACCGTTTTTGCTCATTTTTTTTTTGCTGTTTATACCCTTTTTTTGAAGAAAAGTATATTGAATATTGCGTTTATTTTGACTTAGGCATGGAGTCAGCCAAATAAAAAGTAAAATATATATAATTATTGATCAGTTCATTTGTTTGATTGAGATCAACGTTTGATTCAAGTCGACTTTATATTATATAGTTCTACCAAGTGAGATCAGTAAAATATCTTAAAAATCTAAAAATTGTTCTAGCGCTTTTGTTCAATAGGAAAGATAGGTAAACAAAGAATACGTATATGCAAATATATCATAACTCCAAAAAGGAACTAAAATACTAAAATGCAAAAGTAAAAATAAATATTCCTAGATGAGAGTATTCCAGGCCTCAAACTTTTCTTTTTATATTCTATGTCGTTTTTTCCCCAATGTGTCCAGCCACGGAGATGGGATATCAAATATCACGTACGAGACAAGGGTCTGCAACAGCGTCTACAACATTCCAGTGGCTCGTGTCGCCTTCGCTCTAAACAAATTTGACAATAAAAAAAAAATAATAATAATGGTGGAGCAGAAAAAGAATAGCAGCATACTACTACGCTATTCAGAATTCAATTCCCAGGACTGCAATTTGCACAGCAACAGCAACTTGTCTACTTTGCAAATGGACGTTGAAGTCAAAACCAATTTCATCAATAAAATATATTTTTCTGCCCTCTAAAATATAAGTAAATTTTATATATTTTCTTTTCACCTTTATTTTGCATATATGACAATTTGTATTTTGCGATTGCTTCGAAATGAAAAGATGTCTACTGAGTGGAATATAGTAAAGCATATCTATATAAAACACTTAGAAAATTAAATGAAAAGTATGAAATGTACGTTGAGAAAGAAGAAAATAGGCAAGGGATGGAGATTCGTATTTTTATACAGACTATAGATACTTTAGGCATTGATTGGGTTCTAAATTTTTCTTGGCAAAATATATATATTTATCAACTTTCATTTAACAAAAATCAAACATATTCTATTATTTTAGATAGTTTTCTAAGTAGTTCTTGAAACGAATTTTTGGTTTTTTGTGACACATCCGAGTTAAAATATGAATTTTGTCTAATTTGTTTAAAAATCCAACTAAAAAAAATACTTAAAACTACAAAAAAATTAACTCGACATTATCTGGCTAGTTTAATATAAAAAAAAGTTTGCAAAATTAAAAAAAAATGAAGCAAGCAAGTCGTCCCTGCCGACATTGAGTATACCCTGTACCAACTAGTTATATTAAATGAAATAGAATATCCTCGAAATCGCCATAAATTTCATGCAAAATTCTCTATAACATGCAGCAACAGCGAACGCATACTGTCTCGCTCACTCTTGGCAGCCAATGTCGCCTTGGCAATTCAGTGCAAAAGTCATATAGGTATATCTCCGATATTTATTGTCCGATTTTGACTAAGCTAGTCCAGTTTGGGTATATAATTAGGTGTGCCAAGTATGATTACGATATCTTTAATACAGCTCTAGTAATACGTTTTCGCGATTTGCGGGGGCGGAAGTGGGCGTGGCAAAAATTTGAAACAAACTTGACCTGTGTATGCATTAGATGCATGTTCGCACCAAATTTGGTGGCTCTACCTCTTATAGTCTCCGAGATCTAGGTGTTCATACGGACGGACAGACGGACATGGCTCAATCGACTCGGCTAGTGATGCTGATCAAGAATATATATACTTTATGGGGTCAGAAATGTATATTTCTGCCTGTTACATACATTTTAGCGACTTTAATATACCCTTTTACCCTATGGGTACAGGGTATAAAAAAATCGGTTCAATATATTTTTTTAGTTACTTTCCAAAAAAATTGTGTGAAAAATTTAAAATCTATTTTTGGACTTTACTGAAAACTGCATTGGAGAAACTTATCAGAAAATGCTCTCTCTATCTTTGCCATATATTTTCCAGTTTGACTTGAAACTTATTCACCACATTCTTAAAATAGTTATCTCATGTTTTAGAAAATTTTAATTTGGAAAAATTTTATAAAATAAATCAAGTATGTATCTTATACTTTACTACATTAACTTATTAAATGAAGAAAAATACTAAAAGAAATTTGGAATATTTTAAAGTTGAATTTTGAAGGTAAAAAACACAAAATATAGCCTATCAATATGATGGAATCCTACATTGAATCTATATAGTGTGATAATTATGAAAACAATCCTTAAACTTAAGAAAACTTGATCCAGAGATGATATTTTAAAATTAGGTTTCCTTTTAAGTAGAAAGAGGAAAAATTTGTTAAAGTTTTTTAAAATAGATCTCAAATGCAGCAATCTATCACGGATCAGTTTTGAATTTTGTAAATATTTATTCCAAATTAAAATTGAAAACAGTAATCGTTGTTCTTTTTTATGCCAAAATATGTTATTAAATATATTATCTCTTTTGATTCCATGATCATTGTTTATTAATCTTACCCTTGTCTTACCATAATAGCGTAATTAACTGACATTGTCTTATCGATATTATGAGCATAGCCAGCATAAATAGAAGACAATGGAAAAAGGGTGCAAAAGTTGTTGAAAACTCTTGAGTCATAGTCATTCAATAATTTTCATTTTCTTTTTCATGACACGAAACCATTTAATAATGATGCCGGCCATAAATTCGCATTAAGAAAGCCTTGACTCTCTATATATGTATATAATGATAAAGTTAGTTCACTCACGCAGCTGTTTTTATTGTCTCTACATGATCTTTGACAATGACTTTAAAACCAGATCCTGGATAAATTTCCCAGCTCCCCCAGGGGCTCCCTTCTCTCTGTGTTTCATCTTGTACCTTCGCTAATTGCGTTTAATTCGTTCAAAGAACCCGCATCCCAAGTCCATTAGCCTTTGCCTCTCTTTTCTTTTTTTTTTTTTGTTTATTTAGCTTTGTTTTATAGAATGCATAAGTACGAGAGTAATCATAAAACATTGGTGCACGTTCCAATATGTATATTTTTATAGTTGTAGATCTGTCATCGGCATTGATCAACTCGTGGACGGAAGTTGCTGATTTTCTGACTTCTCGATCGTTTAAAGATTGATTGATCAATGTTTTTATGATCACCTACGCTGATCACGATCGGTCAACGACTTGGCATATATGTAACTAGTTGTATATACAATTAGCTTTGCTTTTAGAAGGGCGGCAAAATATGTTTGTTGATTAAATCGCAGGATGTTATCGATCATTGCATAAATTAACATACGACTCGCGATTGAAAAATGCTCTTTTTTGCTGTCAAGTTTCTATTAATTTTTATTGCCTATGTGGTAATTGTTGATAATCAGTTGACATATACATGATGGAAACATTATAATAATACCATCAGGGCTATGGGAATTGTAAGAAAGTTAGTAATCGATCTATTCATTATACTCAATAACGAAATAGCTGACTTTGACACTTTGTTTGACTTGGAATTCTCATTTCTTTAACTTTTTAGGTTATTGAAAGTTTTTCATAAATATGGTTAATCATGTATGCCTTACTCTTTGACCTTAGAATAGTCGAAATACGATTTGTTGTTTTTAGAAGTCTCCTATCCCGATTGTTGGGCAATGTGTTGTTAATATATATCTATACTTTTTATAAATGTGTAAAATATTTGGCGAGTTTTTGAAAATTTTTCACAAAAAAGCTTTTACAAATTAGACAAAAAAAAAAGTACACCAAATTTTTCGTTTCTTTTGTGTACCACTTTGAGATTTTTCTCGACATTATTATTTATTGTTCTATAAGTATTATTTCTTTATGACTTTTTATTTAAACCAAGCAAAGTTTTGTAAAGGTGGTCAATCAATTCATCTCCTACTGAACATTATGAGGCAGTAAACACTTTACTTTTATTACCTTGATCTGTTAATTCACTGTTGTGCGGCCTTGCTGCGCGTTTTTAAATGCTTTTTGCTTATTAGATATAGAAATATTCCATATAATGTCAAAAATCTATTCTTAAATCAAAAATCAAACAGTTAAATTTGCTTGCTTTTCTTGACAAGAAAAGACTGTCTTTCAGTTATATACTGTAATTATTGTGTTATGTATATACTGTAAACTTAACTCCTTACATAATAAATTCTATTTTGACTAACAGGTAGTCAAAAAAAAAACACCGTTTTGGAAGTGAATTAGAGATACACTTACGATCTAAAAATAATAATGATTTCGGTGCCTTTACATTATCCTTTTTGCCAATTGAATTTTGGATAGATCACTAAAGTTGGAATATTTCTTGATATACTGTTTTAGTGAAATATTTAAAGATAAATTTGTTTGTTTGTTATCAGACATATCAATAATTATATTTTTAAGGTTTTATTTAAAATGAGCAAATTTAAGGCAAAACTAGAAGGATGGGGTAATTTCGGCCGTGCCGAAGTTTGTATACCCTTGCAAACTGTTATTTAACAATTTAAATATATACACATTTATAATGTGACAAAATCATTAGAAAGCATATAAAACAAGTCAAACCTACATTAAATGTTTGTAGCATAAGAAAAAAAAGTATTTCGAAAAAAAAATTTTTTTGGCCCGATTGCTCCTATGGGAGCTATAGCATATAGATTACCGATTTGTCTGAAACTTAGCACAGACGTTTCTATATTTACTAAACTTCCAAAAACCAAGTTTCGTCACAATCGCTTTCAAAACACCCAAGTTATTGCTCTAAAACAATATTCTTGACCGGTCGTTCGTATGGGAGCTATATGATATAGTAAACCGATTCTGGTCAAACTTGGTGGATTTGTTTAAAGGTGTATTAAACTTATGAACCCCAAATTTTGTAACAATTGATTGAAAAACAACAAAGTTATGGAGGTTTTACTCTATTCTTGACCGATCGTTCCTATGGGAGCTATATGATATAGTCATCCGATCGGGATGATTCCGAGATATACAATGCCTGTAGCAAAAAGAAGCCTAGGTGCAAAATTTCAGTTTGGTAGCTTTAAGGGTTTCGGAGGAGAAGCTGTTGATCCAGACAGACAGACAGACGGACATGGCTATATCAACTCAGCTCGTCGTGCTGATCAATAATATATATACTTTATATAGTCGGAGACGCTTCCTTCTATGCGTTGCAAACTTTTGACCAAAATTAATATACCCTTGCAAAGGCATAAAAACACCAAATAATAAATAAATTAGACATTTTGTTATATATTTTAAGTAAATTTTATTGTACATTGGGTTGGGTAGCTTGAATATAAAGGTTTATAATACAAAAAAATTAGTGTCTAAACAGAATGTAGGTAGCTATTAATGCAAAAGTGTTAACTGGGGAGTTCTTCATACATATATAGTAAATCCAACCCCCGGACATTGACATCATCTTGAACTTTTAACTATGATATACATTTTAGTCATATGTACATTATCTCTCAGTTTGTCACAGTTGTATAACATTTGACTGTTCTCCCCTCCCAGCCAGGAGACAGGGAGATAGAGAGAGAGACACACACATAGACTTAATGACAATTGCATTTTTATTACACAAACAGTGGACGAAATGTTTATTAATGGGCCCAAACAAACACACATGCACACAAGGCCATCATCATGGCTATCATGCATTGCAGTTAAATTGATTTCGATTCCAGTAACTGTAACTGTAACTGTAAATGCGACTGTAAATGTTGTTACAATGCATACGGAGCACCTGCTGACAATTTCAAGTGCAACTGTAAGTAAAGAACAACACGCACAACTGGAGTGATTTGCTCATGCCCACGTCTATGCCCTTACCGATTTTCCCCTAGGTCCTTGGTAACCGCAATACCAACATCCGGACAGCTTCCCAAACTAATCGCTCGCTCAGTGGGCGGTGGTTGATGCTCATGATGATGCGACTCTCCTTACTGTTGCCCTTGATGATTGTTTTTGGTGGTTGTTGCCAATTGAATATCTCAATTGTAGCAATTGTTGTTGGGCGGCAGTCGAGTCTTGTTGCGTGATTACACAAGAACAAAAACAACACATGCCCCGCTCACCCCTCCCAACAACAACAACAGCGACAACAAAGGCCTCTAGGAATCCCACTGGACTAATTCAACTGTAACCCCTTGTTATCCCCGATTCCGGGCAATCTATGGCATGGAAAGCGCAAGGCCTGAAAATTGAGCAGTTAAATATTTTGGTGTCATAAGTTGACATTAGGGTGAGACCGAGAACCAAAGTCACCCAGCATCTGTGTTCCCGAACGGCCAAATTTGTTTTAAAACCCACAATTGTTGACATTAAGTCAATGGTTAAATAGTCAAGCAGTAGCAACAATTCTTTCAAATTGAAAAGGTATTGAAAATAAGACTTAAAGATGGTGAAAAAGATAATATTTAGTTATTTTTAACTTAACTATTGTGTAACTTTAATATATTAATCGTCGAATATTGTTCGAAAATTTACTTATTTATTTTTTAACTGTTAATAATATTAACATTCCAAGAACCGAAAAAAAAACATATTTTAAAATGATCGTCCTAAATGGTTAATATAAGCGAATCAATCAAATTAGTTAAAAATTATCCTATTGGGACTATAAAAACAAGTTAAGACTTAAAAAAGGTTTTAAAAATGGGGTTTAGGTAATTCAAGGTAAAATTTATACAGTGGACCCTTGGTTAACGAACACTATTGGTGCCAGCATCTTGTTCGTTATGCGAAACGCTCGTTAAGCGAAACTATGTACTTTTCCCATATAAATCAATGTAAAATAAAATAATGCGTTACAAGTTAAATAAAGTATAAGTAAAAGTACTAACTTGTTTCAATTTGAGCTTTTGTTAGAGGAAAATAGCATAAAATGCTTCTAAACTTTTGAAGAACTGAAAAAATTTACCAAATAAGTTTCAAGTTCAGCTATTATTGAAAGAAACTAACATTTTTAAAGGAACGAAATGTGTATTAGAGTAGATTGTAAACGCAGACGTATGTACTTAGGTTGATGAACACTTGAACTTTGTTCAATAACCGAAACTTTTTTCCCCAATAAAATGTGTTCCTTATCCGAAATGTTCGTTATCCGTGGTGTTCGTTAACCGAGAGTCCACTGTGTATATTTGAAATATGTATGTACCTAAATCTCTGGCTCCACCAGTTGTTATTGGAAAAGTTTCCCAATTCAAATACAAAATTTATATATCAAATTCAAATGTTTAAACACCTAATCATTTTTTTTATTAGTTTTGTTACTTGTGAAAGTTCGTTTTAGTAAAAGTGCCAGCAATCTTTTGTTTTTTCACTCAAAATATAATGCTAATGTTAGCTGATTTATAAAATAAATCTTTTTCATTATTTTTTGAAGTTTGAATATCAAGAATTCAAATACAATCAAATACAATATTTAATCAGGAATAGTTGCATACATCGTCCGGCTGTACTATTAGATGTTAGGAATCATAGTTTTTAGGCCGAAAATCTTGAGTTTTTGCAAACTTTAAAGAGATCTTCTGATATCATGTTCTAAGTAACATCTATATCTTATGATCTCATAACCAGTGAGCTGCTGTTGTTCCTTCAATTTAGCCATTTTAGCACAAAAGCTAAGTCGAAACCAAATAACATTAGAAAAAATATGCATTAGAAAATTTTTAAAAAATCAAACCCATCTAAAACCAAACCGTGGTGACCTCTGAATCGATTCTAGTCGGTATTCACTATATTAACTAGACTAAATAATGTATTTAAACCGAATTAAGATTCCTCTCTAATCCATAATGTGAACAACTGTCCATGGCTACATAGATGTACATACATAAATTGTAATTCTATGCCGACCTCTATCTAGTTGCTCCTCTTACAAAATTATGACCATTTGTGCTAATAGATGACAATTTCCGAATTTCACCGCAATAATCGGATTTACATTTTGTTGTGGAGCTTCAGATTTCAAAAAGAGAGTGAATTGCTGACATTGTTGTTTTGTTTGCAACACTTTCCAATCCCAGCACATGAAAACTAAAGTGAATAGAAATTGAACTGATTTATGCACTCCGCTTTATTCTGGATATGTCAGCAGCAATTCCAAGCAACAGAGCACAAATTAACTTCAATGCGAATCCAGAGTCCTTGCTCTGGTGAGTTCTAGCCGCATGAAAGCCGAGACGTGTTCCGTAATTCAATATATCCACCGAAAGAGAGAGAGACAAAGTTGCAGTGACTGTTGGCAGCACAGAGGTCACATTTGCCAGCCCATGGATGGTAAGTATTCCCCGAGGAACCGAATAATTTCCTACCCCAAAGCACTAAGTATTATTGTGCATTAGAGGACTAATAAACAGGTTCACAGGCAGAGAACGCAGCACTCTGCCTCCCACATCCATCCCTCCCTTTTGTCTCATCCGAGTTGTCGTGAATTCATAGTTTGTCTGCCGAGTTTATACCTACTACGTGATTTACGGCAATAACTCATCGTGCCAAGAACCAGGACACAGGACGCAAATCAAGAGACGTATAAATCAGGAATACCAAATTAATTTACTTTTTTTAATTAAAGCCTAGAAAAATGTATATATATGCTACCTACATACACATAAAGCAGCTTGACTAGATTAATTGTGGAATATGAGAAATGTCAGCTAAATATGCACAGAGAAATTTCGGTTAAATATTGGCCAAGGGAATTACGATATTTGAGTGGTCTTTAGTATTTTTGAAATATTTCTAATGTCTGAATGCATTCAGAGATATTTAAATTACTCTACCCTAAAGTTAAAGTTGACTGCTAAAACCTGTATAAACATTGAGATAGGAGGCTATAATGTATAATAACTAACAATTTAGTATGAAAATAGGTTTCTGACTGGCCTGTAAATGCTGATCAAGAAAATTTATACCCTATATACCTTCCTATATATTCAAAAATGCCTCCTTCTGTGGGAAATATGAAATTTAACGACTTAAGCATACCCTTTTAGCCCATATTTATGTAAAGTTTAAACTGTTAAATGTTGTTTTTGTTTTCTAAACTGATATTACTTCTATATCTACATATATGGTTAAAAAATGTATATATCAGGATCTTAAAAATTTTAATCAAAAGAATGAATATTTCACCCTAAAAACTATTCTTTTTGCGAGCCAAGCAGACTAAAATCAAATTTAATGAGAAAAACCAATTCAGTTAATAACTATATGGCTATAAATTATAATTTTTAATTCCCTGAATGCAATGACAAAGCAATTTACTCATTTTCCAATGATTCCCAAAGATATACAGGTCCTTTCTCAAAAAGGACAGTAGAGAAATCTCGTTAATTTCGACGGGTTGAACAAGTGCCTTCCATTAACGGCGTTGTGCCGCTGCTAGAAATCAAACAAAGTCATAAAAATTTGACACTGGCAAAGCTTCCCACAATCTGCACGCGTCAAGTGTATGGATTCTCTATCTTTCTCTCTCTCTCTCTCTGTTTCTCATTCTGCAATTCGATATTGGTGCAACCGAGTTGTCTAATCCGTATCCGCCCTTACTGCCAGTACAAACTGGTAATGGTGGTGACTGGTGGGCCAGTTGGGGTTGGTCCAATACCGATGATAACCGGATGAATATGAAAATGGTTGAGTGGACCAGGCCTCTCTGGTCTAATCAAACTGCGTTCGTTCGTGCCTGGTCACGTGGCACTTTGAAAAAACCAGCAAACATGGCAGCCGGAGAAAATTCCCATGAAAATGATTGTAAAGATTTTTTTCATAAGTGTTATTATGATTAGTATATTATTTTTGAACAAGTGCAGAGAGACAGAAAAATGACTGTCGCAGGGTTAGGGGGTAAAAACTAAATACCAATGAGATTTTCAAACATATGCAAAGGGATTTGAATTGATAAAGGACTGATTGCAAGAGACAACAAAGAACCAAAAAAAAAACTTGCAGAAATTTTCTCATTAACTATATTCTCTTTGGCTTAAATGTCAAAATTGCACACTTACTTTTAAGTGCAATTTTCCCCGTCATAATTTGATAAATTTAATTAAAACAGTTTGGTAGTTAAAATTTACGAACGGACATTTGCGGCCTCGAAAACTTTGCTGCAAAAACTTTTTACATAATTGTATTAAATTAGTTGTTAGTTGTCGTTGTCCCGGGCCTTAACTTATCCTTAAATGATCCAACCCAACCCCAAGGCCAAACCGCAAGCCAAACAACAAATGTAAAATATCCAAAACCAGACGAAAAGTTGTCAACCGAAAACAAACCATTAAGTGGGTACAAAACATTGCTTCTATTCTGAAATTAGCAAAGGAAAATGGAACGGAGGTCATATTGTCCAATGTTTATAGTGGCTGATGCGAGTGTCATCTGCAAATTGTTGAAAAGGAAACTTAAAAAATTACAAAAATCGAGAAAATGTGAAAGGGTTGTTCCAAATGGTTCACCTTTACATCTGTCAATCTAGCATTTCTTTAAGATGATTAGTTAGCATCAGAAATATTTAAAAGCTTTACCAAGATACATACATAACATATGTACATCTGTACATGTAGAATCAAATTGTTATTTAAAAATGGATATGGAAAGAATTTTGACAACAGTCAGCTGAAGTTGCCTCTCATTTCACATGCGGTCACCCGAATCTACTCAAAATTACCAATTTTGATTTAAAAAAAAGTCCAAAAAGTTGGACAATTTATTTATCACAAATGCTTAAGCTTCTTCATCCGATGACTTAACCAGCACTACATCCACTTCCTTTTCATTTTTTGACTGATTTCCAGCTTGTACTATCTCGCTGAAATAACGACGCTTGCATTCCTTTATTTCATTATCGAGCTGCTTAATTAGTAATTCCAAGTAATCCAGTTTTTGGTCAAATGTGAGATTCCGTAGGGAATAGGAGCTTCGATTGCGGCCACTCTGCAGAACAAAACGGTTTATCACAGTTTCAAATTATTAACATAACTTACCATTTTTTCCTTTTCGTCACGCTACAAAAATGCTAAAGCAATGAATTGTTGGAAAAATTGATTTTTTGTCACTTTACAACACTCAAATGTGCAACATGTGACTTGTGGCAGACTTTTAAGAGATGAAAGACTTTCGATAACTATAATTAAGCGATAAAAAACTTCGACGGTGAATGCGCAGTTATTCCAAGAATAAATAATGTTTTTTTTTTCAAATTGTTACAATTTCAATTACTTTTTTTGCTTTGACTGCCAAAGTTAGCTAAATTTGACGAATAAATCTTCGCTATATGAGTGAAATTGAGTTTTCTAAACTGGAAAATACAACTTTTGAACTGCTCTATAAAATCTATAAGACGTTGTAGCATTGTTTTGAAAAATCTCTCGTAAAAATCAAAGTTAAAAGCACTTACATTAACTTTATTTAAGATAGTATGAGCACACCTGTATGTATATGCTTACATATTATAAAATCCAACAATTAAAACTTGTTAGTATAAATTGTTTTATAAACTATTTAAAAAATACTTCTTTTGTAACTAATTAAGATTGATTTTTGAATAAGCCATAAGACTTCGTCACCTTAACCTCATTGCTTTCATTTCTTTATCTCCTTTGGGTTGGGAAAGGGGAATAAATGTAACGTGAATGTGTGAATCCCTTCTTAATACCATTAATGGCTTTTCCATTGCGTATAATTACGAGGGTTGTGTCTACACAATTAGAGTCAGAAGTTTTGCCTTTAAATTTGCATTCACCCCTAGCCCTAGCCCTACCCCACCACAACCAACACCATCGTCATCATCACCAGGAACATCAGACGTAGACGGTAGTCTAAGCCAGAGCTTGAGTCTCCAAAACCCATCCCTTTCATTTGAAAGGCTATATGTATATGTATGTACATACATACCTACCTACAATGTACAGAGAGTAAATCATGATGCCAGGGAGTTGACAGCAACAACGGGGCGAGTGGAGTCAAGTCGAAGAGTTGTGCTCGCTTTAGGAAGATTCGTCAGATTCGCATAATTAATTGCAAAAGAGCTTACAACCTGGTTCAAGCTGTGGAATTTTGATTGTGTGTATGTGAGCCATATGGGGAGTGGGGCAGGAGTAGGAGCAAAAGAGAAAACGCAGGTAGTTGCTGTAGCGATTTGTGAACGTAATCAGAAATGGTGGATCATCACCCCTTTTGGGCAGACAATTCCCTGGCATTTGCCAGAGGCACACACAAAATTAATTGCTTTTGTCATTATACAGAATCTTGACGACGACGATGCCTCCCTCGTTTCTAAATTAATGTAGTGCAATGGGCATCACCTGAATGAGTTTACCTTCAACAAATTCTGGTTCCAAGGGCTCGTGTCGTCTGTCTCTGTTGATGTTGATATGTGATTTATGAAGATTAATTTATTGCTAAATAGTTGAACATAATTTATTTAACATTGATTTCAAATGCGATTAGTCTTAAACTAGTTTAAAATTGAAGTATGGGAACAGTTTTCAGTTTAATTTAATAAATTCAATGCTTAAACAATAGATTTTTTTATTAAATTTGAGTTATTACCAACATTGGTTCAATAGCAAATTATCTTTAATTAATTGACAGTAAGAAACAGCATTAGAATAGCATTAAATTATTATAAGAATATCAAATATTCAGAGACTTATATATGTATTATTACAAAAATTTCTTTTTAAACTAGTTACTCCATATCATTTAACCTGTCTTAGAAAAGCACACAGCAATCTTGAGAATATATTAACCTTATCAGGCGGATCCTTTCCTGGAGGAAGACAATTTCATAATATTTTGGACCCATCAACCCGTTTTAACCAAAGTAAAACTGCAAAGTTAAAGTATATTCTATATATATCTATTGGTTCGTCAATTGATTTCTATTCTATTCTAGTATTTTTCCAATTTTTATAGTAGTATACCCGAAAATTGTATTCAAAATCTAATAAATTACCTTTCTCTTGAAAAAAATTGTCCTCATTTTATTATGTTTACAAATTTCTAATTTGTCTTTATTTTATTACATAAATGTTTACAAATCTCTAATTTAATTGAATATTAAATAACCTCAAGTGTAAACAAGCAACTTAAAAGTGGCTTCAAATGATTAAAAGATGTAAACGACTTAAGACTTCATTCCAAATTCAATTCTCCAAGTTGTGGTCAACAATGGTTACCATTTTCTTGTAATCGAGACTAGATTTGTCACAGTGCAAAACAACAAGACAGAATTATGCATTCATTTGAGAGTAGAGGCAAATATGCAAATTTATTTGCCAAGTAGTCAGTCCAAAGTAAATTGCAAGAGAAAACATTAAGAATTATGCGTAAATGGGTTGCACTTTGCACAATCAGCCGAGAGGGGCCATGTGTATAAAATTTTCTTACATGAAAATTACTTTGAGTTCGATTTGCTGTTGTTCGTACTGCTTTCTGCCTACAGAGATTTCCAATTGCTAGTACAAACAAAACAGAATGAAAGGTTTCAAAATATTGCCATTTGTGGGGCGGAATAAATTTAGAGATTGAATTGGCACTTGAAAGTAGGCTCCTTCAAAGCAACTGCAAAACTTTTAATTGAAAAACCAACCAAAATATACGAATAATTTTCAAAGCCCATGCCAAGAGACATTCCTTGGCTGGCATTTAATTTATCACACAATTAAATGAAAGGATTTTATCAAGGCAGAAAAGTGAACAAGTCTTGGGGAGTGCTCAACAATGTGAAATTGGCATTCTTACAGTTAAAAGAAACAAGTTGAAGTGTTTTTTTAAGTTAAAGTTGAACTTATGTTACCTTCACCTTCCTATTAGCCTAAAAGATTTTTTCTACCTGTGAACTTTTTAATCACACTAAATCAACTTGAATTAAGAAATTATATGAGGTTACTTTCAGCTTTTAGATTGCATTTAATGCAATTCCGCATATTTAGATGTATGGTGTGGAATACCCCTATTTAACACACCAAAATGACATTTCACAACACTATGTAAAGCTTTTCTATATAAAGTATGGTCTGGTCACACTTGCGTGAATTTCCGGTTCTCATTCTTTTGAGTTCTCGAAATGTGTGCATGTGAAGAAAATATTAGAAGAACTAAATAAAATTTAATCAATCAAAAGCGTCTAAAGTGATTAGACGTCATAAGTGTATAGATAAAACTCTGATCCAAAATTCCAATGTAAGGAACAGTTTTGTACATTTATATATGCATGTATGTACACATAGTCATAGACAAAAGTATTGGCAATGCTAAGTTTTCTCGATCTGATCTTAAGACAGGTCAAATGGAGAGTAGCTAAAATAAATTTAAAAAAAGTAATTGAAAAACTAATGCATTCAATGCAAAAATGCGATATAAAACAAGGAGGCATGCTAACCTAATATTTTTTTTTCTATATTAACTAAACATTTTATGTATGATTTTCATTGTCAATACATTCTATTAGAAATTGACAAGCTTTCCGTTTTGATTATTTTATAAAATTAAGTTTTTAAACCATTATGCAAGAATAATAAACAAAAATATATATATAAGCAATTGAAACGCTAACATTGTTACCTAAATATTTTGGTTTTTATTTGGAAATTGTTTAATTGCCAATACTTTTCTCCATGACTGTATAGAATAACTTGAATTCAAATCACAATAGTAGATTAATTTATAATAATTTAGTAAATTATATTTAGTACCGATATTTATAAATCTCTTAATTGATTTCTAACTTATTTTCTTCTTTTTTTTTACAGTTAAGTAGAAAAAAGTATACATAAACTGAATTGCTAATAATATAAATATAAATATAATAATAAACTCTTTTACATATTGTTAATAATTAGTATATAAATACATTGTTATTAAGAAGTTGTACTTACTCACTTTACATTTCAATACTTAGTATCCTTATTTGGTTTTCTCACATTTTTTTTTTTTTTCAATTTTCTAGCTAACATTCAATTTTCAATTATGAAATGCTTTTTACCAGCATATTTGTAACCGGATATCATAATCGTCTGTAAAGAGTAGATTACCTCATCCACAGTCATATGGCGGACTGTTCCTTTCTGATGGGAATTTCACTTATTTGTTTGCTTGTCTGATTGATAAACCCAACGCCCTTTACTCTTCTCATTGTCACATTTGCCGTCATTGGACGGGGTCTCACCTTAATACCAACTGATGAAGGGTCGACAAAGTCTCGCATTTAGTTTCCCAGAGTGTGAAGTGTTTCCTCTTTTTTTATTCATTTAATCAATTAAGTCATCAGCACAATATTTGTATTTATTTTTCTATTGTTTTTTCCTCGGTGGTGATGATGATGGTGGTAGTGGATTTAGCAGTGGTGGTGGCACCTCATATTGACTTTCCAATGACAGTCGCTCTATTGTCACACTATCTTCTTACTTAGTTCCCATACTTATGTATATTGGGTACGGGGCGTGTTTTTTGTGCCTTTTATTTTTTCTTATGTACAAGCAGCACGTGTCTTTAAGAGCCATGGAGAGAACTGTTTTTAGGCCTGCCAAATACTTAATTAAGATGAAAATGCCGCTGTTTTATTATTAGTACGGTAAATATACTCATAAATTTTCCTAATGAAAACACTTAACGCGGACACACGTCATACCAAAAAAACAATGCGGGAAAATACAATTTTTATTTACCCAAAACTATTATTTTTATTCAAAGCCAGCGGGGGTTTTCTTTTTTATATATAAACATAATTTAGTAATATTTTGGTACTTAAGTTGAATTTTTGAACATAAGGAGACATTAATATGATTAACAATTTTTCGAAAAAATAACTTAAATTTTCCAATTTGTGAAAAACAGATACAGGTATCATCTGCTGAGCCAACTTTAATGTTTGCAAAAAGAATATAATGAACATACATATGTATATATGCGAAAAGTGATTGATTTGCAATTGCAAAGAGCATCAATCAATGAAATTATTTTTTATTATTTTTGCAAACTGAACGACACGTGCTTTACCCATGACAAATGACAGAACTCAGATGTACAGAAAGAAAAAGGAATAAAAAATAATTTTAATTTCAATTAGCCTACAAAGACTGTGTATGTAGATCTATTTTATCCCTCTTTAAATTGTTTGTTTAATTTGAGTTTTAATTTGCCATCTTAAGGCACACAATTGCAATTTGTCAAAGGTCTTATAAGAGAAGGGTCAACGTCTTTTTCCATTCCATTTTGCCAAATGTGTGAATTAATCATGGGCGTAACAATTTCAATTTCACTTAAAAAATGCGAAAAGTACACTCAAAAAACGGTTTCAATTTGAATAATATGACAAAAGGGTAAGCCCAAAACAAAAAAAAAAAATGATACTTACCACTAAACAAAAAAAAAGGGTTAAAGGTGTCCATGTCCAAGGGCCGGAGCACTGTCACCCAGCTGCGTCTCATTTGGCATTCACAGCATGCGCGATTCTTTCTTGCCAATTTCATTTAGCGGCTTCATTTCTTGTCGTGCCTTTGTCATTTTTTTGAAATTTTCTCTTCTTTTTTTTTCATTTCCACAATGGCAATGGGAAAAACAAGATAAATGAATTGAAAACTTGACTTTTCATTTTGTATATTAGCAGAAGGAGAAACGTGCCTCGTCGTCTACATGAAACCAGAAAACTATTTCAAAATAGGTAATTGATTTCTATTTATTTAACAAGGTCTCGATTTGTTTCATGACTTTAACACATTTCTGGTTTGATCAGCAAATATCACCCTCCATTTAAGAGGTCGACCACTTTCTGGACATATGTTGCTGCCTGCTGCCTGATGTGTGTGTGTGTGAGTGTGTGATGATATATGGCTCCTGACTTTACCCCTGCCTCTGGTCGATTCTTGATTATGGTGGCTACAAATGCCACGAAGCATGAAGAGTGGTTGCATTTGCTGGTATTTATGATTCCTGTTTGCATATAAGCTAAAAACACACAATTATTTGATAGATATGCATCCAATGGCCTTTTGGGGGAAGAGCATTAAGTATTTTGATTAAAGTCAGTAAATTTCCAAATGAACTAAACACAGTTTCTTGAAATTTATTTAAATTGTACGAATCTATGTAAATATTTTCATTTTTTAGTCAATTTCGAGTCATATTTTAACTTTTAAAGTAAGAAAAAAATGTCTTAATCTTATTAAATACAAATATGAAAATTTTGTTAAGGAAAACCTAAAGCAATAGTTCCAATCTATTTAACTTTTTCGCAGAAAACAACAAATCGATTCGATTTCTATTATCTTTTGCAATTGTTTAAACTATTTTACCAGAACTGTGAGTAATATTGAAACGCAAAATAATTCACAAAGAATTTTAAACAAATATTAAAGTCATTCCACCTCACTAAAGATAGCCAAAAAATTCCTGCATGTCACAACATTCAAGTACATGTTTTATTTCCTAGTTTAAACTGATTGATTAGTGATATCAATAATCCAAAAATCGGTACAGATTTCGTCAACAATAAAAGAGAGAGAGGGAGAGCGAGAACTTATACTACGAACTTACATATGTTTCATTTCAAACATAATATTTAGCTAGATATAACTATCAAACTGATTAACTTTACTTTGTGGAACCAACAAAATGTTCCAAAAATGACGAATGAAGGACAACTGACAAACAAAATAAACCGAAAAGAAAAATGAGTGTCAATATTTGCACACAATCCGTACATATGCTCTAATTATTATCCTTTTGGCTGTGGGCAGTGCCCAGAGCTGCGTCCTATACCCTGATCAAACATGTTCCAGTATCGTTTCGTAGCCAACTAATTATGGTAATTTCCAGGCGGAATGTCAACAAATATTTTGTAGCCTGGTTATTATATTCCCAGTTAGTTGGTGGAGTGCGAGGAGCTTACACGTCCATTCTCTTGACAAACGATGTTTACCTGAGGTGCCGGTTGCGTTTTACCTTCCCCGCCATTCGTTGCCGTAATATGAAATGGTCTAGTTATTTTTAACCAAACAGTACATCCATAACCAGGACACTTCTGGGTGTGCAAGCAAAGAGTGTAACTCGAACTCTGAACCCAATTCGCTTGATTGTGTTTGATTTTGGCCGCATGTTTTGTTAGCATTTTTTTTTATGCCCCTTTGCCCAGTAATTCATTTTTAGCCAATAAATCGTTGGTAGCTGCTTGCTTGCTTGGTTCGTTGCTTGGCTGATACTTATGTAGGTGCGGCTCCCAACTGATTACGGTATTAATTTGACGGTAATAAGGAAATAATCGCTCTCATTTATCATTTTAATGTTTTTAACGTTTTTCTTTTCGTTTATTTCTACCACGTCAAGAGAGGAAATATAACCAGATTAAATTTCAAAAATTGACTTCCTAATAGATTAACATCCTATTTAAATTGGAAGAAAAATTATTTTTTTTGTTTTAGTCAATTACATTTATTACATCTTGGTTTGGCTGATGTTTCTATAATTTTGGTATTTAGGTAATCACAGGACTTTGTCCAGGTCCTTGAATTAATTATTATATGCTGTAATATTATTTAGTTACATAAATCTTTTTAACAAAACTTTAATCACAATTGTCGTTCTTCAGATTTTTATAAAAATTTTTGATTGTTTTAGAAATTAATTATGTATTTCGTTTCTCTTATCTACAAAAACGATAAACTAAAAAATGTTTCCATTTTATTTTTGAATTATTGTTACACCTTTTCATAAAAGACAAAACAATAAAAATTATTCAAAGTTGTTTCAAAAGTTTTTAATTTTTCTTATTGAAAACCTGGAAACTCTTTCGATTATTAATAATTTTGCAATTCATTTAAATGAAAATTTTGTGGACTTTCAATTGGGTGATATTTGTTAAAAATAATAAGTAACTATAAGACTAAACTTATTATTTTTAACTAATTGAAGACGAAACTTACAAATATTTAATATTAGGACAATCGCAATAAAATTAACCAAGCTATTAAACTCAAACATAACTGAACGGAATGGTTTTGAGATAAAAACGCAGAAAGAAGCAAGTTTATGTGCAAAATTTTAGTCCTGTAGGCTTAAGACTCTCGGAGGAGTTGGGGTTGGATAGGGCATAGAACAAATGGAAATGACTTCATGTCCAACTAGGTTTAACCTGTTTTCCTTATAAAAAAAAGGACAATTCAAATGAAAGATTTAGTATTAGTTTCTGGTAATGTAAAACACTCATTTTAAATAAAAAATCCCACTTATCAAAGATCTTTGCATAAATCTAAGATGATTAGAAGGGCCTTTTATATTTTTTAGTTAATCAATTTTTAACCACTCTGACAACTCCCCCTATAATTAATATTTGGAAATTTATTCACTGATTTTTAGAAATGTTTCAACAGTTCCTACAAAGGAGAACTTTTTTTTGACGGGTAAGTTTATACAGTTATGTGATGTATACTTATATATGTGATTACATATGTGATTTAAAATGACAATTGGCATTTATTTAGTGTATATACTTTTATAAAATGCCTAAACAAATCTTCAGATGAAAGGTTATATAAGAAAGAATTTAAGTATGATAGCTATTACAATACCCGCAATCGTCTGGCAAGTCTTGGCAACCACAAATGCCGTCTCGGAATTCCCGACAAGCTCTAAAAAGGCTGTTAAATATAAAATTTGAAAAGTTTTTCCTTATTCATACATACATATATCCGTCTACAATTAAGTCTAAACCAATGAACCACAAATGAGTCCCCAGTTTTCTCAGAGCAATTAATATGCCGGATTCCGTGCCATAGAAACATAAATGAGGAGACAGAGAGCTAGGGATTAGGACAAATCAAATGACTTTAAATTAAGCCGATGCGGTGGCGGCGGCGACTGTCGATTTAATTAAAATCAAAACAAATTCTTTACCCCCGTCTGGACCCTTCCCCCTTTTTTGTAATGATTGCGCCTGCCATCTTTGTCCACGAATAGACAAATAATAAAGGCATAAATAATGCAAAACAATAAATGAACAAATATTCATAAATTATTAACGCCGACTTCTGGCTCTTGTCCTACTACTCCGCCTGCTGCTGCTGCTGCTGTTGATGCTGTGTCTCCGACAGGACAAAAGACTGCACAAATACCCAAAATATTTTGCCAAAGCATTTAAAAGGACAATAAAGCACGAACACAGGGCCAGATGACAGCAAAATGTGGTACATGGGAGTGATGAGGGAGGGTGAAGTGAAAGGAAAAGCAAATCCCCGCAACAAATAATTGAGTCTCATAAAGGAAATATCATTCATTGATTTTCCTTTTTCCAACCGCCCAGTACACTCTCTCTATCTCTCTCTCTTACTCTTTCCATGTGTCTAACGTTCGCTTTCTCCATTGGACAAGTGGATGAAGTTGTAGAGGAGTAGAGGCTGTCACCACACTCACAGACTCATACACACACACACAAACCATAAGGACAGCTGATGAAACTATCTTTAGGGTGGCAGATTTTCACATGAATTCGAAATCTATGCCCTGGCCATGATTTGCACAAAAAAAAAAAGGAAGCAAGGAAAAGATGAACTTGAGCTGGCATATTTGTCAGCGGTAGAAAAGTTGGAGCGGGAGGTCCAATTCTCAGCACCCGAGTCAAGTTTGTGAAGGAAACCTGAAACAGAACAAATGATAAATTATTAAGGGATTTTTGTTAATTTGATGACATTGATGCCATGACCAGATTATCCCTGTTCATTTTCCCCCTTAATGCTTATTCGGAACGGGAGCCCCCATTAAGATTCGTTATGATTTTGCGGTGAAAGATGGCATAGGAAACCCCATGATGATACACATTTGGATCGTTATAACTTGCGAGTTTTGAAAAAAAATAATTTTGAATTTGAAAAATATTAGATAATTTGGAACTTATTTGTTAGCTTGGGATCCGAAAATATTGTTGTTTTCCAAAGTCAACAGTACTTTAAAAATTTCTTGTTATGTATGATTTTAGAAAAAAGAATTTCATAAATAACTTTTTTGTTATTATTTTTGAAGTCAAAACAAATTACTATGTAAGTTCGTGAATGCATCATGGTTTGTCAGAAACTCTACCATACATAGAGACCTGGAGATGCCCTCTATAAAGTCAGAGATCCAAAGACTGAGCGACCGTTATTGCGAAAGACTTGACAACCATGAAAACTATCTGGCACTTAATCTACTGGACAATAGTCAACAGATCAGGAGACTCAAAAGAAACCACCCACTTGATCTCCCATTTAGAACTCAAGGATTCAACTAAAATTGGCGTCAGTCATAAGCACCTGGCTCCAATACTATTTCTGTCAATCTTATTTCTCAAAAAATTTGTTCATTGTCTAACGACAGATTAAAATGAAGCAAGCAAGTGGTCCCTGCCGACATTGAGTAGAAATATAATAGAATATCCTGGAAATCGCCATCAATTTCATGCAAAATTCTCTTTAACATGCAGCAACAGCGAACGCATGCTGCCTCGCTCACTCTTGCCAGCCAATGTCGCCTTGGCAATTCAGTGCAAAACTTATATAGGTATATCTCCGATATTTATTGTCCGATTCCGATCAAATTTGGTCAGCTAGTCCAGTTGGGGTATATAATTAGGTGTTCCAAGTAAGAATACGATATCTTTAATACAGCTCTAGTAATACGTTTTCTCGATTTGCGGGGGCGGAAGTGGGCGTGGCAAAAATTTTAAACAAACTTGATCTGTCTGCACACTAGACGGATCTACATACCGAATTTGGTAGCTCTAGCTCTTATAGTCTCCGAGATCTAGGTGTTCATACAGACAGACTCAATCGACTCGGCTGGTGATGCTGATCAAGAATATATATACTTTATGGGGTCAGAAATGTATATTTCTGTCTGTTACATACATTTTAGCGACTTTAATATACCCTTTTACCCTATGGGTACAGGGTATCAATATCAAATAAATTTTAAAAAATTTATTATTATTATTTTTAGTTAAACAAAGAAATAAAACACACGAAACTTTGAAATGTTTAGACTGGGTACAGTTGAGAAGCGCAATTTACTTTAATTTTTTAATAAAAAAAAATGTAAAAAAAAAAACAATGCCTTAGCAATAGTTTGTATATAACAGAAGATGATAAGTCTTTAAAATTAACGTACAGAAATTATTCAAGGAATAAATATTTCTATGTATGCAAGTTGATTGCAGCTTTTTGTATGGATGCGATTCTAAAGAGCATTTTATCGAATTTGAGCCTTGCGAGTTTAAGGTTCTTTGAAAAGGATTTGGAGAATGCACATCATTTTATTGAATTGGAGCCCTGTGAGTTTAAGGTTCTTCTAAAGGGATTTGGACAATGTACATAGAAGTATATTTTTCGATTTCAAACGCATCAACGTTAGTTTTCATAGTAAATAACTAAATTAAAGCTTGAAAAACCAATTTCTACCAGGTTCTTTAAAATGTTCGCATATTTAAATTCAAAAACCTGAGTCGAAACATCCACTTTTTAACGCCTGAATCTTTTTTTAAAGTTCAGATTGGACTAATTTAACAGACAGATTTGATGTAAATGTCAAGAACTCCAAAGGCAAATAAAACAAAGAGAAAATATCTTTAGATTGTGCACTTCTCCTGGCAGGTATGTATATAATAAACATTCCAAGTATAAACACAACTGAAATACTTTTTTCCAATCTTAATATAATAGCTATTAGGGAATTAATATAGCCTGTATTAACTGATCAAAAGTTTCTTTTAAATACCAAAAACAATGCTAGCAATGCTATGCATAGCATTTAAGAATAAAACAAATTTACACAGTTTTTGTTTCAAATTAGATTATCCAGACAAAGATTGGCTTATCACAAAATTATAAAAATGCTCCTTCTTATGTCATTGTTCCGAAATCTTCTATAATTGATTTATCATACCTCAACATTGTCGCGGATGTCATGTTTAGTTCAACTTAATCATTAATAAAAAACCTACATAAATGATTACTTTTAGTTTAGTGAGACTTTTTTCCATTTATCTAAAATTTTGCGGTCCAAATTAGAGTTTATCAAAGAAATAAACTGTACAAATTGATATACGTATTATTATAATATAAGTTCTGATTTTTTATTTTTATAAAATTGTAAAAAATACTTAGTCTCTACTTAATCTCACAGAGGTACAGAATTTTCATTAAACATTTAAAGAATGTATATGTTGCCAGTACAGTGCCAACGAAAAACAATAAAACATTGATTAAAATTGCTGGCAAAATGGAATATGATCGGAACGAAATTTGAACATAGATATTTGTTAATACATTAATGAGATTTGAATAAGTTGTTGTTGTGGTTTTTGTTCTTTTTCTTGGCATAATACTAATACAATAATAAACGAATTTAAAAACATAAACGTTTCAAAGAGTTCTTTCGACTCAACTTGGAATTGTAGTTCTGTGGCCGTTGTTTAGGTGGAGTGAATCTTTCACTGGGCATCATGACTTTGGATGGTGTGCCAAGTTCTGTGACCAGGCATTTCTCGCCAGGATGAGGCTTACAATAGCAGTGAATGCAGAAACGGAATCTGCATAACAAACTCGTGCATTCGCCATATTTGTAAGTGGACGATGAAGGCTTTTCAACATCCTTAACTTCCTCTAGATCCAGCGAGAGGAAGCGCGAAAGTATAGGAGCTGTTGAAAGACCAGATCTGTTTCTGATAATTGGTAAAGTCTGTGATAAGAAGCTTTCGCCTCCGTTGACCCCTCTATTAGCAACTGGCATCTCACTGAGATAGACTTTGCTGCTCTTGCCGCAGCGTGGACACTTGATCCTTTGCGCTTGCTCCATTACTTTGCAATTGTCTTCTCCTCTGTCATGTGACTTAACACTTTCATTCTCAATTGATACAGCGTTGTCAGGTGTGTTACTAATATTGGATGAAAATAATGGCACTATTGTATTATTTCTGGACAAGGTACGTCCCTTCTTTACTACTTGAGGATTCTCTTTGGTTAGGCTCATTTTGAAGCGATGATTTTGCAAACGCTCCACAGCTGCTGGGATTTTATAGAGCGCCTGTTCCCAGCGTTTAGATACTTTAGTCATTGTGTCCAGCGTTTGAGGACTCACTTTACTTAATATACACTGCATGGCGGGTAGAGTATTGGTCAGCATGCCAATAATATCCAATTGCTCAAACCCATTGTAGTAGCGAGTCCTTCGAATTTTATCTGCCGCCGCTGGCGGTGGAAAGAGTTGTTTCTTCGACTTCTTGGGACTCGAGTGCGAGGCCTGAAAATGTAATTTTCGCCTCTTACTGGCCTGATGCACTTGATGGCAGTTTGGTGACATCTCCATTTCATCTTCTCTTGCTGCTACTGATGATGTTCCGCTTTCTTGTTGGTCACCAATATGTTTATCATGCTCAATTACTGTTGGACAACTCTTGATTTTCTTCCACAAATGCGACAAATTTGCCGCTTCTCCCCCTGGCCCACCATCAGGTGTTTGATATTGCGTGAAAGATAAGCCCAAGGCCCTATTGGGTGCGTTTTGACAATTCTCCAACTCTTCCTGGTCTATTGAAAATGGCGCCTCCACGGTTGAGTTGTGCATCGCTCGAAAGGACAAATAGCCAGATTCGTCATCCATATCGCTGTCCAGCGAACCCAGGCTTATCTTCTTCGGCATCTTTCTTTTTTGGTTGTAGGCACTCATTTTACATGAATACTGTTAAGTTTTCTTGATTTTTTACGCATTTGTTACTGTTTTTAGTTTTGCTTGGTCAAAATGAATTAATTTTATAGGAATGATGCTAGAGATGAACTAAATTATGTTTTAAGAGCTGTCGCAACATAATTTTAACAACTTACTGGCAACACTATTAAATAGCTCAGTGGCGCTCGTAATTGCTAAAGTACCATCACTTTACATTCGATAAACTTTGGTTTGTTGGTTGGTTTGTATCGATAAGCCACCGATAACAACTGTTGCTGAGCACGTGTGCGGCGCGAACCGCTTTGTAAGCAAAGACGAAAATAATAAAATTCAATATATTTTTGCTTAAGTAAGGTTCTTAAAAGTTTTGCCAACGATGTCCACATCTTTGGCCAAGCAGCTGCAAAAATTGGCTGTGCCGCAAACAGCGGGAACACTAGCAGATGCCCACAGCAGAGCATCGATACTCTTTGATCCAAAAGAGGCGGCCACAAAAGACAGGCGAGCCATCTACGAAATAGGCTTAAGTGGACTCCAGGAACTAACAGAATTTAATCCTGCATTCAAAGAGTTCCAGTTAACACTATACGATGAGGCCACCTTAACCTTAGAGCGGTCCGTAGAGCTGCCGGAGGTGAACAAAATGTTAAACGCAGCAATAGCTAAGTTTCTGCGGTTGCTATCCCCGTATATTCTGCTTCGTCCAGCTCATATGGCCTTTGAATGGCTGCTAAGAAGGTTTCAAGTGCATGAGTATAACCGAGATGACGTAATGGCACTCATCCTACCTTACCACGAGACAAAAATTTTTGTACAGGTGCTGCAAACCATGAGACTAAAACAGTCGGATAACAATTGGGTGTGGTTGCGTCCCTTACAACGTCCTGGTGTTACCTTGGCCAAGAGCGCTATTATCAATCGAGCAGCAAGTAATCCAGCTTTCCTGAGTTTCATTTGCAAGAGCACACGCAAAGCGGTTAAAGAATTGGGTCCACGTGCCAATCAGCTGCAAACACAAATCAATTTCTATTCCACAGTAGTTGTGGGAGCACTGCAGACGGCGAAACCTGTAGAAGATTGGCATATATCTACCATTCTAGAACCTCTGCTAAAAGGATTGGCCTCTGAGACGGTGGATTTCATGGCCGCCTCGTATGTGATTGTTGCCCAATTAGTAGCTCGCACCAAACTAAAGAGCAAAGTTTGTAATGCCCTGCTAGAACGTATAGCGAATTGTCCATTCGATCGTCTGCATACAACATCGCTGCTACTCCTCATTTGGATTCATGATAAGCAACATAGTGCCATGCCAGAGTTTAAACCGGAAACAATTTTGAATTTGGTTTGTCAAAAGTGGATTGTTTGGTGTCTAGCTTCACTGGTCAAGGAGAATATAGCGATTGAACCAATTTGCATGCCTCTGATTCGATGTTCGGTGTATGCAATTAGAGAAAAAGATGAGAATTCGTCATTGCCTTATAAGCAATTTCTGGATCATCTCATTGGCGAAGTGGCCTTCTCCAAGGCCAGTGCACAACAATTGATCAAGTTTGTTTTCTACTTTACTTTTTTTATTAAATGAATTTTTATTAATTACATCCTTTTTCGCTCTAGCTGCTTCCTGGATACATATGTGGACACAGAGATACATAATACTCCGAGTCCACCAACTTTTGCTTTTGATGAAGACGATACAATTATTATTGATTCCGATGATGAGGAAATGCCCCAAGAGAAAACCAATTTCCAGTCTTGGTATTCCAGCTTTTTAGAGAAATTGGAACGACGATTTCCTGAGGCCTTTGACTTAAGCGTTAAAGAGGCCTTGAATGCCACGTCAAAGACAACCAACCGCGAGAAAGCATTAAAGTTGGCTCTGGGTAAGTTGAGGTGTACAATAAACTTACTTTAACCGATTAATAGTACCTTGATTTCTAGGTTTCCGATTAAACACCAACGATGAGAAGGCCAAACTAGCCTATGAGAAGCTCTACCATTACAGTCCAGATTGGCGATTAAAGGCAGTGAAGCAATTATTGCGCAATTTAAAAATACCCTCCAAGCGGGAGAGAAATTTAAAACTATTACAAGAGTGTCTACCCGATAGATTAAATGATGACAGCGGAAGTATTGTATCCGCCCTACTCACTCTTGATACTATTGAGTTAATTGGCATGTTGGAATCAGCGGAAAGATTTGCCCAAATTTTATGTGCACTTCTTCAACGTGCCCAAGAAGAGAAGGGAGATTGGAAAACTATCATACCCCTAGCTGTTCAACATTTGACCACAGCCGAAGTGAGTGATCACTATGATAAAAATCTAGTTCTATTGGCATTGATGCCTTTGCTATTTCCAAGCGAAGCATTAACCGAGGAAGAGCATAGTGCTCTAGCTATACTCCTGGAGAGCAAATTTGTTTCAAAGCGTGTTTCATTTCTGTCCAAGTTAAAAGTTACGCAAGTGTTCAATGATTTCAATTATACAAAACATTGTCAGCACTTTCTTGATGTGATTGCAAGCAGTTCGAGTGAATCGGTTGATCTGGAAAAAGGTCTGCTCGAAAGTATTGAGCAGCACGGAGGAGTTCGGTACCTAAAGAAAGTGTCCCAATTTACACATTTGCTCCTATTACTAACTGCCTATGCGAAAAGGCCATTGAATGCAAGTGAAAGTTTGCAGATGCTTGAAAAGATTAATCAATACAGTCAAGGATTTCGATTTAAATGGTCTACCAATCATAAAACACCTCATGTGAAACTTCAACTATTTTTGGATTTTTTACTTACGCTGGCGAAAAATACAAAATGGCAAACAACAAAATTGGCAAGCCAATCTTGGACAGATCAAACCGATGATTTAAAACTTTGCCTCCTGTTGATAGAGATCTTAGCGGGACAGGTATATGCAGAAAGGAGCAGCTCGGACCACAACGAACTCAGGAAATGTTCAAATGCATTGTTGCAGTGCCTTAATTGCATATTGCCACAGCCACAACAGAAATTGGACTTTCTTAGTAATTTCTTTGTCTACGAAAGATTACGTCAAGTGTGGGCAAAGGACGCAGATTATACAATAGTTCGCTTGCAAGGATTTCGTTTGTTTCAGGCCGTGGTTCGAGGAAGAAATTCTTCATTCAATTGCAGTTTAATGAACGTGCTACGAGTAGCCAATGGTTGTGCTTCACCTCTGAGAACTTTGCGCCTATCAGCTTTGGATTCCTTGCAGTTAATAAAAAATCTTAAGCTGGAAGATCATGTCTTACATCTAGTGGAACAACTGCTGCAGCGGAAGAGCGAACTGTGTATGGATCAAGATCAATATGGTCTTATATTGTACACCATAATGGTACCGCAAACCTCCACAGAGACAACAGGCAAAAATAAATTAACTGTATCCAAATTGCGTCGCTCCTATGTGGAACTTGTGACGGATGCAGGGCAGCCACCTGTATTTACAATTGCTCTGCTCTCTGCTCTAAAGCATGTGAACGATGGACAACTGTTAACCTCACTCCTACCACTTGGACTATCAGCTCTTGAAAAGATTAGCACAGCGGATAAAAATCAATCACAATTGAAACATCTTTCTTTTCCTTATAGTGAAATCTATAGATTGGTCGTGGAACGTTTTGAGGGAAGTGTTGCTTTGAATGTTTTACTACGCAAACCTCTGGCCTGGGATTTGTTTGAAAAGAGTTTTCAATATCACGATGCGTATATTCAATTGGAACAGAAACTCCAGCCAATACCCTGTCTGTTACTTAACACTCTCACACCTGAGACCTATGAGCGATTGCAGTCCAAGCACAGAGTGGAATTAATCAAACTGATTGTTGATGCAGCCACTAAATCCGATAATGATAGTATCTTTCTGGCTGGTCACAGGTTGCTCAAACATTGCAATTTGGAATGTCAACCCTTAGTGGCCATGCTGGTTGAAATGGCAGCTAAGGGACAACGTCAAATTGAAGTCAAGGCAACAACACCAGCAGCAAAGCGACGCTTGGCTGGTTCTAGTCAACTGGATTTAGCAAGTCCCGCTTGGAAACAGGGTATGACGCTGTTAGAACTGTTGGAGCATAAGAAACAGTTGATTGGAGCAGAATTACTTATTCCACCGCTCTTTGAATTGCTTCAGGCTTGTCTTAGCTTAGAGGAACACAGCGCTGCCGAGTATCCCAAACAGCTGATATTGTCCAGTTTATTGCACTGCTGCCAGACGGCCCAAGCGGCGGGAATACAGCTGATCAAGGCCTTACCCGAATCCTGTTTCCGCATTGAGCAGGTCGTACAGTGCCTAAGAAATACACAAAATCCTCAAACCCAACAACAGGCTCTATTGTTCCTCACCCACTGTGCCGGCTTGTATCCACAACAAGTACTTCATAAAATTGTTGAAATCTTTACTTTTGTGGGATCATCCGTGGCCAGGCATGATGATGCCTTCAGTTTGCACATTATACACAATGTGGTAAAGTCCATTGTGCCCATACTTTTGACCAAGGCTGGCCAAAAGGAGCAATTGGTCATTCCTGTCCTCAAGGTCTTCTCTGATATATGCATTGATGTTCCAGTCCATCGAAGATTGCCTTTGTATGCCACCTTATTTAAGGTTCTGACTCCCAAAGATCACCTTTGGCAATTCCTTTGCATAGTGTTCGAGTCCCAAGTTCTAATAGAAGGAAAGGTTTCAACTGATAAATCTCGTCTAGAGTTTGCCCGAGAATTGACTTTGACGTTTACTCCTTCAGCAATATTAAAAACATTTATCAGACTGCTTGACTATCTTACCAAGTTACCTGTCCATGACGGTAAATCCACCACCGCAAGCACTTCCACCAACGGAGGGACTTCCTATCTTTCGACTGAGCATCAACTGTTTGATGTACGCACACGAACATTTAAGCAACTCCGCCACTACAAATATCTTATAATGGATTATCTATCCAGTTTGAGTTGCTGCCAGGAGTTCCATACGAAAATGAGTAGGGTTACAAATTCTAGTGATCTTTTGCCTTGTTATCAGGATCTCATTTTAAAGACACTTGCTTATGTGACAGTGGTAAATGATGCCTTGATTGGCGCAGCTGGTACACAATCTCTGGAGAAATACTGGCGCGTTTTGGCAAATCATGTACATGATGTTTTGGACAATGCCATTGGACTTCTTTCTCCACAATATTTTATCAGTGTCATCACAGAGCTACTGCAGCACGATCTAATCCATGTGAGGATAAAAGTACTGGAATTGCTTGTTCATAAATTCAATTCATCAAGTAATTACTTTAATGGTTGCGAACTTTCGCACTTTGGTGTCCTCTTTAATCCTCTGGAAGCCATCGTTAATCGTATTCTGGAGTCATCAGGACCGAGTAGTCCTCAGCAGGCACAATTGCAACAAGCAGCTCTACAGGCTCTTCAATTGCTTGCCCATCATTGTGGAAGAGAGTACGTAGAGGAATGTCGCTCTTTGTTGGCCACATTGACTAGGATAACTAAGCGACGCTCGAATGTACCAAAGGCTGTGGTGGGTAATGTAGTACTTACTTTGGTGGAGATTTGTGCGTGTCTCAAGGCTCATGCATTGGCTCAGTTGCCCAAATTTGCTCCGCAATTAGTGGAATTGCTTAAAGAGCAAGTGCAACAAATAATTGCCTCAAAGCAAGGTCCCGACTATCTATGTTCAACCTTGATTACAGGTGAGTGGTAATTCTATTGCCTTTTCTTCTACTTTGCTTAATAAATCATATTCTCTTTTGCAGCCTTCCAAAAGCTTTTTAAAGCGCTGCCCCTCTTTTTGGGTCCTTATTTGGTGGACATCGTTTCGGCATTAGTTCGACTCTCTGTTCAGTTGGAAACCACCGAATTGGAACGGGATAAGAGAGCGCAGGCATTGAAATTACGTCTGCAGGAAGTGTGGACTGCTTTGGTTCGTGGCGTAGAGGTGCGCATCTTGGTGCCGAGCTGTGCCAAGAGCTACACAAGTCTTCTAGAGGCTCAAGCCTATGCAGAATTGGGTCATCTCATGCGACATTTACTATTGCAGTGCATCAAAATTAATACAAACGCCCAATTACAACCGGTCCAGGAAACGTTAAGTGAACTTTTCCTTCAAGCTTTGGAATTCCGTTTAGAAGTTCGTGGTCGCTCCTTGGCAAGGTCCCAGCTGTCAGAGATTGAGTCAAATATAAGCGAAGCTTTTGTCACTTGGATTCTTAAATTATCCGAAGCCAGTTTTCGTCCCATGTACTCCCGTCTGCACAAGTGGGCTCTGGAAAAGAATGAGCGGGAGACTCGACTAACATATTTTCTGCTTACTCAACGTATTGCCGAGGCTCTTAAATCGCTTTTTGTGCTCTTTGCTAGCGAATTTGTGGAGGACTCGTCGAAACTGGTCCATGAACACAATTCCCTAAGAACCCAATTCGACATTGACCAAGTCGAAGATGATGTAGAGCTACTGAATGCCATTTTTACTACACTTCATCATGTCTTTTTACACTGCAACGACGATTTTATCAATGATCATCGCTTTAATGCATTGATGCAACCTCTGGTGGATCAACTCGAAAACGATTTTGTCCTCCAGAATGAACTTCTCCAACAATCTCTTAGTGAGTGTCTTGCCCAACTGGCTGTGGCCACCAACGACGTGATGTGGAAGCAACTGAATACCCAAGTCCTTTTAAAAACGCGTACACAAACGCCAGAAGTACGGATATTGGCCTTCAATTCATGCGTTGCTATTGCCCGTAAGTTGGGTGATAGTTTCGCTCCTTTGCTGCCCGAGACGGTGCCATTTATAGCCGAGCTCCTAGAAGATGAGCACGAGCGAGTGGAAAAAAGTACCCGCTCTGCCGTGCAAGAATTGGAAGGAATTCTGGGTGAACCTGTTCAGAAATATTTATGAGAGGAATTCATTATTTGACTTTGTAAATATGAGAACATTCTATTTACAATTTGTACTTTTACCTATTACTAAAAAAAATATGATGCTCTTTTCCAACATTTAAAGTTAATGTTAATCCAAACTATAATCAAATTATTTTTATAAAAATATGAAATTAAACTTGTTCACGAAAAAAGTACTCAAACTTAGAATAAATATTTTTGATGAAAGTCTGGTGAAATAAGTATAAACTATAAAATTTTGACAGCTTCAACTTGACAACGATGGTACAGTGGAGCTTTCTATATTTGACCGATTTTTTTCCGCTCAAGAGGATTATCCTGTCAATAAAGAATACATTATCTGTATAATCAAATAGTGATAAGATAACAAATGAATACATTTTTCAGTTTTTATTTGACCGGACGAAAATGTGTAGTTCAGGTATAAGTATTAATCTTCCAAAAAAAAATATATGGTAGACATGACATTAATTAATGTAAATAGTCAATGGCAAGTCTTGAGACAAAAATTCTGAAATCCGCGCTGGATTGAAAATGCGTTTATATATAACTAATTTTCACTGTATTGCTACTGAAATAATCAGTGTCAAACATATTCTCTGGATTTTCTGTCACTAGTTAGTCGATTTCTAAAACTTCTGCACGGTCGGTAAAAAACTTTTAAATTTTTAACACCTGAAAAACTGAAGGTAATTTGCTAATACAAAATTAGCCCTTTCAACAATATTGTACGACCATAGCGAACACCTTTTCCGGAATATAGCCAACATTTTTAGGGTTTTGCATTATTATTAAGGTTTTCTTCTCTTTTAACGGAGCATTATATCTGAGTTGCTTCACAAATATTCAAAAATTTACAAAAACAAAAAAGTGCTATCCCAAAGTTGTGGTCTTTCAGTAGGGATGCAGACCTAGACCTAGATCTTGAAGTCAATGAAAACCTATTAATGTTGTATGGTCCAACAATTTTTTTATTTGGTGGAACTGGCTGGATCAATTTGGCTGAAAATCGAGGTATAGCTCTGTAAATGTTTTTTTTCTAATGTAGAACCTCTAAATTTGGTTAGCTCTCATAGGGAAGAGTAGTTGTAGTAAGTAAAAATTGCTTGGTTTTCAGTTCAATACAATTTGAAATGATTTAAAACTTGATCAGAATCGGTTAAGTACTATTTTAGCTTCCCCTTTCGACTGTAAGTCAATTTCAAATTGTTTTGGTTTCAAAATCAAAAGTCAAATATTGTCAATTCACTTAAATTATATTTTGGAATGTAATGTGCACTAAAACTAAATATTAACAATTTTATTTATGCAACACACAAGAGGCTGATCAACAGGTTAGGGGTAAGGCGGGGAAACAATATTCCCATCTTCGATATTTTACTTATTATAGGTATAGGAGATGCTGGGAATATGAGCATTATTATGCGTATTATCCTGCGTTTCCTTATCCTCGGGTATTTCGGGATCTTCACGTTCCTCTTCCTCGTCAATGATGCTAATATCACGAATGGACGGGCGATGGCTACGACGCCAGCCGGTCAAATCCTGCGGCTGTTTCGTCTTGGTGAGAAGTTTGGTGCCCGTTACGGATATCAAAATGGCACCCAGTGGAGCAGTAAGAACAATACTGAATACACAAATTGTCTGGACAATGGCTGCATATTTGCGTTCAGCATCTGTGGAATTCTCATCGAGATGCTTGAGAGCTACTGGACCAAGGGCAGCCTGGACTGTTGCCTTTGCCATCCAAGAGAGACCCACAAAAAATTTCTCTTTTACATTCAATCTATCACCGAATGCAATACCAGCTGTGGCTAGGATACGAAGAATGGCACCCGTAAATATGCAAGCGGCTCCAATGGAAACCGTATGCGAGTCCAGCTCGCTAATTTTGATAGTGGCTCCCGTAATACCAAACAATATTGGCTCAAAGATCATCCAGAATATCTCAAATGCAGTGGATACTGGATTATCCTCCACATCCCAACCGTCTTTGCACCAGAAAAGATTCGACACAAATGCTGCAAAGACCACACCCAGTGGCCCGGCTCCTTCAAATCCAAGCTCCTCACTGCCGTAGATGGCCATTAAACCACCAGTGAAAAGTAGCAGTGTTCGCAATGGGACTACATATGCATCGCCTTTCTCGGGAAAGATGCGAGCTATGGAGCCCCAAACGACACCAAAAGCTAATCCTCCAACTATGCAAACTGGTGCTTGGGCAATCTGAAAGCCCAGTCCCTTGTCTGAGAACATTATGGTACTTATAATGCCAAAGATGGCAACAGATAAGGCATCATCGACACCGGCCACTGCCACCACCAAAGTGGGTATACCCTTGGCCACTCCATAACCCTTGGTCCTTAAACGGAATAGGCATGGTACGACCACAGCCGGTGAAACAGCTGCTATTATGGAACCCAACATAAGGGCCCAGATCCAAGGCAAATCCAGCAGAAAACGGGACATCACTGCCATAACCATGGCCTCCACTATCCAGGGAATAATGCCCAATTTTAAAATGGTCTTGTAGACTTTCTTGAATGCTTCCGGCTCCATTTCGAGTCCAGCTCTAGTTAGGATTATGGTTAAAGCAAATTTTCGCAAATGGCCAGTGACTTTAGAGAAATCACCATCGAGATCCACCCAGCCAACGTTCTGCAAGGATTCAAATAAGAAAAAATGCATGTAAGAAAAACAAGCAAACCTTAACAGGTTAAAAAAGGATCTGACAATGTTTAGATGTCTATATAGATAGTGGAAAATTTACCTGAAATAATATGCCCACCAGGAGCATACCAATTAATCTTGGTAATGTGGTCAATGATATCAAATAGCCACCGAAATTTGCTGCCACAGTTAATACGACAAGACCAAAAAGCTGTCCACCAGGGGCAGCAGAGTCTCCAATGATTACAAAGGCTGTGACCCATATTAGGATACCTAAACAACAAATGAAATCATGTTATTTTCTACTTAAAAATCCGTTAAGATTTCCTTAACCTACCAATAAGAATGATAGAAATCAAACGCGAAACAGTCCTAAAGGTAGGACATAATGGATAGGGGAATATCTTTTGCCAAAATGGAGGCTCCCATGATTGCGATGGCTCTTCACCCCGACATTTCAAGCAGAATGTGTACATCCATGATTCCTCCACATAGTTGGCACCTCCACTACTGCCATTCTGGGAAATTTGTCCCAACTGACCATTATACTTTGCATTGAGCACATCCAGTGCATTACCTCTATAGTCTGAAATTAAATGGAAATCAGATTCTTGATAAGCGCATTGTTTGCCAACTAACAGAATAATTATCTGATCAAGTCTAATTAGGTGATAAAATGTTGGCAAATAATATACGAATCGATCTGAACGATTCTAAGTATATGTTTATGCCCAAGACCTGCGCAATAAAATTGTTAGTCAGTAGAGTTCTCCGGTGCCTTTGACTGTGCTAATTGATAATGTTAACCGTGTGGGCCTGCTCGATCCATGGCAAATTGAATTGAAATAGACGAACCTGATGATATATTTGCTTTTCTACTAAACAGATATTGATTTAATTTGACGTGAGTGGGCTCGGAAAAAGTTGATAGCAAAATATTTTGGTAAATTAATTCAACGTGAACTCGTTTAACAGTTACTTCAATTATCGACTTAATGACATTTATTGTCCTGCTCTAGTGAACGGTTGATACTAAAATGTATTTGACGAAATGTTCAACAAATTTAAAATATGTTACCTTGAAGTGATTCAATTCAAAAACCTTGAGAACCAATTTCAATCTCAAACCAAACTTCATTAATAAATAAATGTTTTCACAGAAGATTGACTACATCAACTTTTTTCCTGCTTTTTAGCGTTAACATTCTACATATTCACCTAATTGCAATTTCTTCAAAAGGAATAGCATTGATTTGAAATTTCTACGAAATTTGTATAAGTAAATTTTGATAAGATACTTGTACTTCCGCACTTGATTTAAAAAGTAAAGTTGATTATAGTGGACCAACTTTGAAATTTGTTAATGTCAATGTCTGAAAACTGATATTCTTATAAAGTTATAAAATTAACAAATCTCATTCAGTTATTTTTAAACTGTTTTTAAAATCAATTTATAACTTTAATTACAAAGCACTTTTTGGAATTATAAACTATTTATACACATTTCCTTTCGTCTTTCATAAATGTTACACTTTTGAGTTTTTCGTTATTAAATTATTGTTTGTTTTTCTATTCTTTAAATTTTTGTTTTCATTTTCGGATTTACTTTTTTGCTTCTAATAAATATGAAATTTGTTTTATTTCACTAAAAGGGACAAGAAATTGTTTTAGTTTCGTTTGTCTTGGTTATCACAATTGAACTTTGAGGAATTTTTCTGAATCAAATTTATTCACTCCTTTTTGGGCATTAAAGTTTTTAGTTTTATTCCTATTCTCTATGAACTTTGTTAATTTTTTGTGAACTTT
This sequence comes from Drosophila austrosaltans, assembly GCA_035045865.1. NCBI lineage: Eukaryota > Metazoa > Arthropoda > Insecta > Diptera > Drosophilidae > Drosophila > Drosophila austrosaltans. The sequence continues at coordinate 1,154,455 of JAWNOQ010000200.1, forward strand.
AAAAGGGGAATCCTTTATAGCAATTTTTGATTTTTTAAATATTTTTCTTGCCTTTTTCATGATTGATTCACAGTAAATTTTTTATCAAAATAAATTTTATAATTTGCAAGAAATTCAACTTCAAAACTAACTAATTTTTTTTCACTTTGAGGAATTTTTTCTGAATCAAATTTATTCACTCTTTTTCGGCCTTAGAGATTTTAGTTTTATTCCGATTTTTACTTTACAAGTTTTGTTAGTTTTTGGATAACTTTCAAAGGGTGCGAATTTTTGTTATAATATATATAAATATATGTTTTTTTATACTTTTCTTCTTTATGATTCATTCAAACTAAATTTTTTATCGCAATGAATTTTCTAATTTTTATGAAATTCACTTTCAAAACTAAGTAACTTTCTTTCACTTTCAACCACAAGTCTTATATATAGTAATAATTTCTTACCATAGCTATGTGTTGAGGCTCGATCGCTTTCATTATCATGGATGGGAGTGTCCTTGAGTATACTCTTTCTTCGCGCCGGTCCTATTTCTGTATGCGAGTGTGTTGAACACTTTGAAAGAAAGTAGAAAATATTCAAAAGTTTTATTTATGAGTACTGACAATTTGCGCTTTATCAACACACGTGCGTCATGCGATAATCAATACATATGATTTTCCTTTTTTTATAGTTTGTTTTTGTTGTCATCAAATCGTGTATATATATAGAAAGTAGTATATGGAACTGTCTCCAAATCCAAATTTATGAGTCTCCCCATCAAGCAAGTTAATTGTAATCGCAATAGTCCCGTATCACCCGACCCCTTTCTTTAGTCCACATAAATGCACATGCGGCCAATTGACTGAAAGTGGTCATGCTAGTCTAGTCCACTTAAAATCCTTCCCCTCCATCCATCCATCTCACCTGTGAAATTTTTCGACGCGGATTTTGCTCATAGGCAAGATTATCATAACCACCACCGCCGGCGATCAGTGGCGGATCCGAGATAATACTGACACGCCGTTTCGGTTGGCTCTCAATGACTATGGTGCTTTTGTGATTGCCATTGGAATTGGGTATGGGTACATCACTAGTTACGGGCGGATGAGTTGGATTGTTGCTGTTGCTTTCATCGCTAGTTGCTGGCTCACCGTGGGCCGTCATCGTTTTATGACTCTACGTGAAACAAGAGGCAAAATATAGAAAAAATAAAACAAAACCGTTTATTATCACAAATAACCGAATCCGATTTTCGTTTGGGATTTATGAGGGGGGATGTGAGGACAGCTAGCTATGTTTGTATATAGCCCAGGCCTTACAATAAACATTGGACAGAAACAATGCGACACGAATCGTAGCCAATGTCTCGATACGTCGAAACAATTTTTACAACTATCTCGTTCGGCGTTTAGCAATGAAATAAATTCATTAGGCTACACCTGCCCGTACAGCTGGTGTATCAATCCGATAAATTTTATTATTATTAATGTTGTTGTTGCTGTTGTTGCTGTTGCTGCTGCTGCTGCCTGTGGGGAACTTGTGAAAATGTTAAAGATTAACGCAAATATTTATTTAACCAAACAACAACAACAGCAATATTATTAACAACAAAATATCAGACAAACTTCTATAAAAATTAACAATAATTAGCTTCAATTATATCACTAAATCTCCCGCCGCCGACATATGTAAAAAACTTTGTCAATGATTATCCCATCGGTTTCTCGCTTTGATGACCAAGAAAAAAAAAAACCATCCACCAAATGTACATTAAGTTGTGGTGCTGACTTCTTAATACTCTTTACCAAGTAAAGAGTACTTTACTTTAGTTTTTATTGAATTTCTAACTACTAGCAAAGTACAACTGAATCTTTTATATCATACATCCCCAGATATATCACCGATATTTTAGCTTCAATCTTAAGCACTTTAGTAGCAAAAGGAAAACGTGGCTTCGAATGATATCCAATGTTAGTTCAAAACACCTTCATAAAGGTTGACGACTCTAATTAACCCTTAATGGTAATAGAAAGGGTATGCTAAATGAAGGAAATGTGTGTTTGCTTTTTGTGTATCCCCTCTCACCTATCATTATGACGCATTTTATCTAAATAAATTCACGTGAGTTGGTGTCTCGAAATAATGAGGCTGAATTGATTATTGTTATTGTTTTCTTTTCACTTTTTTTTAGCCACTTTTTTTTTTTTGCTGCTTTGTCTACATATTATATTAAATTCAGAACAAAATGTGACATTAAGTCATGTGGTTCGTTAGCTGCAATCAAACAAAAAAAAAAAAAAAATCCAACAAGGGTATGTTGATTTTTGGTTTTTTAATTTGTTTTTGCTTTTGTCACTATTTGCTTAAAGTTTTCTATTTGCAATAAAATAGCTCCAAGATTCAGCAGTGGGATAAATATTAAATGAAATTATTTATGTGTTTTAAATATTTTAACAGATTTGTTAAAATTGTTACTTAAAATCGCACAGCCTTTGTTTGATGCAAAAATTATCAACTGAGTTTAACTTTCTATAATTATAGTTCGATTGTGTACCCAGATGTATATTATATTATGTATGTATATGATATTATTAATATATAAATACTTAGTTTTAATACTCATTTTTCACATTTGAAAAGAAATTTGCTGTTCTCAAATAAGGATTGGAATCAAAGTTTCTACTAATTATGTACATAAATGTTTTTCCTCGCAATCTTTAGACAAATTTAAATATCTTTTTTTTTTTTGTATATTGAACATTTCTTGAACCTTAGATAATTTATATAGAAGAATATAAAGGTTAATGAAGAAATAATCAAAATCAGTTTCATACAAATCAGGAAAAAACTTTTAAATTTTCCAGTTTGGTTAATGGCAATTGATTATTGGCATTATTTTTATTTTTTTTAACTTTCAATTTTAGGCAAAAGTTTATCGAATCCTTTTATAATGTCAACCATATAGAACATTTCTGGTATAAAAAATAATATTAAAATTTAAACAGGTTTGAATGCAAGATAAACTAATACAAATTTACACATTTTAATTGCGTTAATAGATTTCTCTATTTTATTAGACTTTTTGGCAACAAAAAATTTAACATACATTTTGAGAGGGCCGGGCTAAGTTTACCTGGATCTAAGTTTCCTAATTTACTTGAGTTGATATACCATACAGAGATTGGTATTTGTTTCAAAATGTTTAAGATATAGAAATACATTATTAATTTTTTTTTTACGAGTTTTACTTAAACTGTAATTAATACATAAATTCTTCAAATGCATTTTGTTTGGATTATCAATAAAAAAAAAAGCAAAGAAATAAATATTTGATTTTATTAAAAGAAGCTCTAATAAAGGGCAAATTTTCTCAAATTTTGTACAAATATTTATTTCTTGTTTACTATATATAAAATTTTTAAATAAATACCACGTATTATTTGAAAATTATTTTATAATATATTTAATTTTTATTTTTCCAAGTGATTTGTAAATTTTATTACCATTTATTAAGTTCCACTTAACCATTTTTGGGATAAAGTCAACTTCTGATGTATTGAAATTCAATGCTAAATGAATTTGCATTGGTTGTTAAGCAATTATTTGATATCCAATCAATCACTTGGACATTAAACAATGTGCAACAACTTGTTGTTGACTTTATTCACGCTCTGATTGAGTCACTAAATATAGACATAGTCGGACCAGTAAGGGTATAATATACATACTTATGTATATAGATATCGGTATCGTGTCGTATCAAAAGAAAAAATGCCAATAATGTCTATTTGCAATCACAACTGCATAATTGACCAGACACGCTCAATGTTTTCAATTTTCGCCTTTAATTAGCGCTCCATTTCAACGCCTTTTGATATTGATATGAGTAATTTGCGAAAAAGAGGAAAATACACACACTAAAAAATGACTATAGACAATATTTATGTTCGAACACTGTCAGATGTCTGCAGATCAGGTGGTAACAAACGGAAAGCAGATATCGGACATAAAATTATAGACAGTCAATCAGACAAGATCCATGATCCAACAGAGACAGTATCTAATTGACGCGTGTCTGGTCTGAACTTGGTGACAGAAATATAATTTCAACTCCCTTGCCATCACGTGAGAATTGCAAACAAAGCTGATTAATTAGCATTCGGTTCACATTTGTTCATGTTTTAACTCACATATGTATGTATAGTATATAAATACATATATATAAACACATACAAATACAATATGTATGTATTTTTATTTGCCTTTGTGTCCCGAGTGAAATGTAGGGTATGCGGTTAATGAAATATAACATTATTATATATGCAACAGGCAATTGCCTTCTACTCAATGAATTTTGCAATTAAAATTTACAGTTATTTGGTATAATTTATTTGGTAATTTATTTAAATTGCCACTGAGTAGTCTAATTAATAAATCCATTATAAACTTTATTTGAATTGATGTCCTTTTTTTTCTCTTTAAAGAAAATTTGAGAAGTATTCTTTAAACATTTTATATGAAATATTTTAAAATTTTTAAACTAAATAAGAATTCGAATTATATTTTCTTAAAGAGTTAACTTAATGTTCTGTTTAAAATTGTATGAAAATTGTTTACATTGAAAAGGTAAATTTTCATTAAATAAAAACCAAAATGATTAAGAAAGGTTAAAGATTATATACAATATAACAATAAATGTACATATAAATTACACAAAAAAAAAATTAATATACAGTCATTAAAATTTCCTTAAGTTAATTCTATATATGTATATCGACTATCTATATAGACATATACATATGTAAATAAATGAATATTAATATTCTGTTCTTTCATTTGAGTTGTCACCGTTGATTGCAAATGGTAATTTACTATCAGTTATTTCGAATTAAATTAAGAATATACATATATAAATATATGTATAATTGTGTTTGTTTCAATTAACAAACCCAAAGGGCACATTCGAAATGAAAATACACATTAAAACAGAAAGTAAAGAGATTAAACTGTATATTCAGAGTAATCATAGTAAAAATTGTATAAATATTTCTGCAAAAGTGAATTAATTTCACAAGTCAACAAAATGAACAATGTTATAAAACTCTCTATAATGGATATTTAATTGTTGTTTTGTATTACGAGAGGGAAACTTTTTTTTTTTTTTTTTTGATTTACATAATATGTTTGTAACTATGTAATTTTCATTTAAGTTAAGACTTTTGATATTGTACATTTGTAATTGGGGGTATATCCCTTTTGTCAGATACATCAATTTATTAAATTTTTTACGATTATGTCAACTAAATTTAGGTATGTTCCTAAAGAGAATAAAGACTTAAATTCGACTATCTCTATACAAGTTTATATTTTGCCATAAGGGCATCATTTTAAAAGTATATCATAGAAAGAAATTTCATTTTGTCTTTGAATAAACATAAAAACTTGAGCAACTTTCAATTGACATACTTTTCATTTTATGATATTTTCATATTTTATTCAAATCTGACCTTAAATTGGTTATGGAAGCATAAACTCTAATTGTGTCTATAGCTTGGTACTACTCAATCTTATTTTGGTTCCAATCACAAGTTTGCAAGAGCACAGAATTTGCGACATGGCCGATTTTAGATCTGCCCTCTCCCTTTTTTTTTTGTTTTACATTCACTTGACTGCTGTGACCTTGCTGGAGGTTGCCCATCACCCAAAAAGTATTTTACATTGGCATCGTAACAAAAAAAAAAAAAAAAAAAAAAAAAAAACAAATGCCAGAAACGGATTCTACGTGACATGTTTTGCTGATCGGAATTGGCATAGGCGTAAGCAAATTTAATAGTTAACTTGGGTCACTACACGCTGGAACTCTCTCGCACTCACTCTCTCTCTCTCTCTCTCGCTCAGGCATTCATTTACTCAGTTATCACGACCCTTGCAAAACCATTTAAAGCGCAAAGGTTTTCCTTCAGTGTACTACTTATAAGCATCGTTTCACACAACCCAATGGGCGACTAAGCATTAATTTTTGACACGGATTTTTTTTTTTTTAAAGAATTCCGCCGGAATTAGTGGGTGGGTGGATGGGTAAGGGGGAGTTAACAGCTTTTGGTGACGTGATTCATTGACCTGGAGCGCCGTCTGGGTTTGGGTTTTCGTTGTTTATTTATTTTGTTTTTGTAATTAGTTTCGAGACACAAAATAAAATCAAGTAGATTGTTGTTATATTAATCTAATCGCCACCAAGAACCCATACAAATTCATTGTCTAACGTATTTTATTAAGTAATCAAACATACATATGTATATATAATATAAGTTCTTGGAGTTACAATACAATATAAAATTTAAAGCACATGCTTTTATGTGTGCTAGTTCATTGACTAAAGAATTTGAATGGTTTTTTTTCAGGTGTGTATTTCCCTTGTTATCTGATGTGATTGTCACAAGTTTGCAAAAAATATTAAAGTTTAGTAGAAAATTAGAATTCTGTATAAATCACAAGAGTGATGTTAGACTGATTTGGATTACGATTCAATATGGATTTCCAGCTAAACTTTCATTGTTATCAAATAGACTTAACGGTTTTGAATTCATTAACAAAAAAATCCCCAGCGCTTTTTTATCAATCAGAAAATTATTTACCAAATAAAATATTGAATTCATATAAATATTTATACATATATATAGTTGATTTCGCAAGACAAAGGGACCAGGAGAATAGGAAGGGCTATAGCGGGAGAGGTGAATTAACCGATTCAATATCCGCACTTTTCGGCTTTCATATGCCTTTCCCCATATATTAAGAAAACATATAGTATTGTTTACTAACAATAACTTTAATTAACTGATTTTACTTACAGCTTTCAATATTAAATAAAATGAAGCAAGCAAGTCGTCCCTGCCGACATTGACTATACCCTGTACCATAATAATAATAATATAACTATTAAATAAAGTCGAACACCCTCGAGATCTCCTTTGATTTAATTCAAAATTCTCATCGAATGCATGCTATCTCGCTCACACCTGGCACAGCTAATCTCGCACTTGTTGGTTCAGTAAAAAACGCACATTCGTATATCTCCTATATTTATTGTCCGATTTCGACTAAATTTGGTGAGATGTTGCATTTTGGCCACATTATTAGATGTGGCAAATAAGAATGTAATTCCTTCAAAACTGCTCTAGTAATTAGTTTTTTCTAAATTGCGGGGGCGGAAGTGGGCGTGGCAAAAATTTGAAACAAACTTGACCTGCCTAGGCATAAGACGTATGTTCACACCAATTTTGGTAGCTCTAGCTCTTATAGTCTCCGAGATCTAGGTGTTCATTCGGACAGACGGACATGTCTCAATCGACTCGGCTGTTGATGCTGATCAAGAATAAATATACTTTATGGGGTCGCAAACGCTTCCTTCTGCCTGTTACATACATTTTAGCGACTTTAATATACATACTCTTTTACCCTATGGGTACAGGGTATAAAAACCTTTTCATTTATAAAGTTTACTTTTGAGAAGCACTTCTATCTAGAACTAGAAATTTACACATATAGTGTCATATATATCACCATTAGGAGAGAAAATTGCTATAAACAATAAACGTACTCTTATTAAGCATAATTACCTTAGTTGATATAAGTATTATCAATCGATTTTCTATTATTAATCAATTAAATTATCCATTGAGGCCATTACTTAAGAACGATTCTCTAAGTCTCTTTGTCTTGCTTATATTGGAGATACGTTACCATATTATTTCTCTTGTATATGAAACATATAGTTCACTAGGGCAATAGATCTCTTGCTATATTTGTAGATAATTGAAAACATTAACCAGTTTATTGATTTGTTTTCAATACATCGTATTTTGCTTCTTCTTGTTTACTTTTTTTATAACTTCAGTTTGACGTCAAAGTACTTCAGCGCCACCACTACAAGACTTTCAATTGATCCCAATCAGATGGAGCACAATTGAACCCGTTTATAACCCGCATTCGCATTTAAATGACTTTGGCAAAAGAAGAAGTATATATAATAAAGGAAATTATCTATAGATGTTATTGTTGGTGTTACCAATTGCCCGATTGAGTCGACGAATTTTTATGGGCCTCCGAAACCTTTCAGAATTTTATCACAAGTCGTATATTTGCAATAATTTATAACAAACATAAAAGGCTTTATATGATTGATCGTCCTACATATAATATATATATATACAAATGCTACCTTTATTTATAATAATTTTATTGAGAACAAAAAAAGCTTATCTCACAAATTTAACTTTAAACCTGATAAGAAATCTTTTGCCCTTTAACGGCTGGAAAAGATTTAACCATATATGAAAGTGTATAAAAAAAATGAATCCATAAACTACTCGAACATAACCCATATAAAAAAAAAAATACATCGTCGACAGACGACAATGAGCGATCGTTTCGGACTGGCTATCTGAAATTGGGGGCCCCCTTATCGGAATATAACCGAAGAGTTAATTGACTTGTATTGCCCTACTACTGTTTGTTGTTATTAGCATTGTGATTGATTTCGAATGCTGAATAGGCGATCAAGATCTCAGAAATAAAAAATTGTGATTACTCCACTTACGAGTGTTTCATTAAACAAAAAACCTCTTCTCCACTTGAATACCAATCAGCCATGATCGAAACTATAACACACACAAAGAAAAAAAATACGCCCCTTCATCCTGTTGGTCATTCAAGTGGTTATCTCTAGTCAAAAACAACAAAATGAAATAACCTTATCAAATCGGGTAATCCGTTTGGTTATTGCCCCATTTTTACATTTTTTTTTTAGCACAGTGAACATTCACTAATGGTAGTCACTGTTAATTGTACAATTCTTATACTTTCAACTAGATAAGATTCTTTTTTTTTGCTTTTAATTATGTGTGTGTCAATATTATCGGCGGGTCTTTCTCTTCTGCCCTAATGTAACATCCAAATGTCAATAGCTAAATGAAGACAAATAGACATTATCTGAGTTAGTTACCACTCATTATAAACTGATGATGGTTTTACATATTTTTTATGGCATTATACCGTTTGCATATCTCTTATGAAATATAAATAGATATGATTATGAAGTAAGGCATCGTAATGAGTTCGTATCTTTAGGTTTAGTGAAGTATTCGATAGAATTGCCTTTTCTATGTTAGGTTGCACAAATTTCCGGGTATTAGATTTTTATCTACCATTTTTATAGAAAATGTCAGTTAACATGGTTTTGTCCCGAATCCTAAGTTGGTATACCAAATTCTATCTATCTAATATAGAATTAGAATTAAATGATAACACAAAATTTACCAAAATATGGTACATGATTTAAAAAATTATTTAAAAATTGTTTCTCAATCAAAAATAATTCAAATAACACTGTTTGTGTGTTTAGGTTTTTTTTTTAAATAAATTTATCCCATTTTGCTTTTACTCGTTTGGAATATTTAATTATTAGTTCAATTTGCCAAAGTTTTTTTTTTTTCTATTGACAGCATTTATTGATGTATTTTATTTGTGTATTTTTACAAATTAAACATCATTTCGATTAATTATTGTTTTTTTTAAAGCAATTTCTCATATTAATTTGTTGAACTTTTGTTGAAAAGTTCATGCCATAAATTAAAATTATATTCGGTAGCACTTGCCAAAAATATTCCCTTCCTGATTATATGCAAATATCAAATATAAAATAAAAAATATTTGAATTATAATAAAAACAAAATGCGTTAAAAAATCCATTCACTGGTCAACATATTGTATGCAAATGTAAAACAACAAAATTTGTCGTGTTTTCGGTTAACGTTTTTAATCATAAACAAAAATATAATTTGCATTTCTCTTTTATTTTGTTTTGTTTTTGTCAATTGACAGTAACAACAAAAGGTTAAGGCTAAGGGAACCTACTTTGAGTATGCACTCCAATCAAGATTTTAGACAATGTCACCACTTGTATATATATATTCGTATTTGTTATAATTTTCTTTAAAACGATCCAAATTGCTGGCAATTAAATGGCGGAAACTTTTACTTTCATATTTCACGTAACGAGCGCGAAGACTGGAATATAACTGAGACGATCCGCGACTCACGACCCGCTTTAATAAGACTAAATCGGTGCAAATTCTTGACAGCAATTTATATAGACACGGGGCGCACACTTGTGCATCCAGAGTGTGTGTGTGTGTGTATATATAAGTGGGTTATGCCAGTGAATATAAAAGGGGGAAAAAAGAATCGAAAATGTTGGCGATTAGTTACTAATGTTTCCTCGGTAACTCTCTCTTTCTCTCTCGTTCACTCGTTTAGCCCGAAGAAGAGCCGAAGTTGTAAGTTTTGTCTGATTTTGAGCAATGGAGCATCAAAATAATACCGATTGCATATACCGATCGATTGCGCTCTGTAATATAAATCAAATATTAGTAGCAAAAGAAAACAAAAAAAGAAAAGAAAAAAGAAGACTACTCAAGACTACTCAACTTGTCAGTATATTGAATCGCTGCGATTATTTTCATTTGAATTTGAGTTATGAAAGGTTTTATATCAAATACTACTCTATAAATATACGTAAATAAATTTCAAATTGAAATACATAAGAAAATATTTCATACTCGTATTAGACGCTTTCAAGCCACTTGACTTTCAACTTTGCAATAAATTCAGTCTATCACGTAGAGGAATTTATTGACCCTAAATGCAATGTCATAACTGTACCTCATGCCACTACTACACAGCGCCTACTTAATAAAAAATAAAGTATTACAGTTATTTCTTCTTTTTATTTTGTATACCCTGTAAACATTTGGTCCTAACGATTTTTGAAATGCTTCTACTTGAAGCTAGAAAAATTGGGTCTATACAATATGATTTAAGTATTTCTTTTTGTTGCGTTGCAATTTATACATTAGCATAAGAAATACTTATTATTTAAACCAGTTGAGTTCAGATCAGAGAAGATATAATTCAGACATGTTTACTTATATGGAACTGAGGCAAGTAGATCGCCTTAAAAGGTATTATTGAGTAACTTATTGTAAATGCTTTATGATTAAAGGGTAACCTAAAGTCATTTAGCCTATTAAAAACATTTAACCGATTCTTACTACTACGCAACTTGTTTAATTTCCTCTAAGTAAATTGCTCTATCAATATTAATATTGTTAAAGGGTATCTAAAAGTCTGTGAAATGATACCGTAGCTTATGCTATATGCTATACCGTAGCTGATGGAAACATATATTGACTGATTTCTCATGACATTAATGAATATATTAAACAATATATGACACGGAAAAGTATGCAATCAAAATGATTGATAGCTTTAGATTAAGATTATTTCAACAGTTTGCCAACTTTCAATTAGTTTTGAGTTTAAACCATTCAATCAATTGAATAAATGGATTAATTTATTACGGCGCTAATCGTAAAAAATTATTGATAAGGGCTTAGTACTAAATGTGTTCAAACGTTAATTTTTTTTTTTTTTCATTTTACTTAAAACTTATGTGTAATTAATATTATTATTTGTGATATCTGCATGAAAAAAGTACCGGTAATTATATTTACTTACTTATATTATAATACCACAAAAGCTTTGAATAAATTCTGACCTAAATGCAGTCAATTTGAAGTGATTGATCCAATGGTTATAGATATATTTTCATTCAGAGATTTTACAGTATTTATTCAATATTAGTTTTTGTTTTTCTAGACATTCTGTCTGGGAGTTTAATTTAGTCATTTGCCAAACATTTAAAACTATAATCGTATAAATCCTCTTTCTCTCTCTTTAAGTATTTAGACATTTGTTTGCTTTAATCAATTATAATGACAAATCATGACGAACGTAAATGATAAGAAAACATTTCCACTTGGATTTTGGTAATATCTTTCTTTTGGCTGATATCGGCTTAATGACTTCCATAAACTCTTAAAGATTTCTATTTGAATTTGCCGTGTAAACAAATCATTATACAATAAATATTCGTCTTGATAATATACAAAAACAAAATATGTTTTTTTTTTTTTTGGGAATATGACAATGGAAAAATGCCACTCACGAGACTTGATATCTTCATTGAATCAACTTTGAAATACCCTTTATCAAATCAAACCAACTTGTTTTGCAAACAAATAGCTATTTCCATAAGTGTATCCTGATAAAGATTTCAATTCACAACACAATTTATAAGTATTAAATATTTTTGAGGATTGTCTTGTGATTTACTTTTGGATTGGTAATCTTATCTGATTGTCCATATTGAGCTATATAATATAATTTAATTGATTCTATAGCTAAAAAAATACAATAACTTTTCTACCGTATAGATTTAAAATCAGTTAACTAGCTGAAAGATTATTTTCTATCAAAGCAAGTGATTAACTTGGCTAATAATGGTTGGAAAGAATAAAACTATATTAGAACTTATTTATTCCAAACCAGTCAAAAAAAAAGACTGGCAATCTTTCGATTTTGGTACTTTTAACAAGAGTTCTCATTTAGCTAAGTAAAAGTTTATTTAAAGTATGAATATTTAAATATTTTATAAGCTTAAAGTATATATTCATCTGAAAGATATAATCCTTAGATAAGGATAAGATATACTGACCTTCTAGTTCCCATCCAACATAATGAACAATCCATTATCCTATCTTCATTGTTTATTCTAAACTAATCCTACTGTGTCCATGGTTCAAGGTACCTAATGAGACCTATTCCATATAACAAACTTTGCTTCTGGTATATCTGGATATCTTTTCATTTTATTTGTTTAAATTTAAACTATTTTAAATTTAATTTATGAATTTAATGTAAACTTGTTTATCTATGCAATTTCCGGAAATACACACATTCTTTTTCCTGTCTCTTTTACATTACATGAGTCAATTGAATTTAGTCAATTTAAAAATCTAATACAAAAAAAAAAAAAAACAAAATGAAATTGTCGAACAAAAATTAAATCAAATTCGAAAATCGTTTGACTGTATTTAATTAATGGGTTAGCTTTTCTAATTATTCCAAATTCAAAGTGCAAAAACAACAAAGCTCCAATTGGGGACACAGGACACGATTGAGAATGAAGCTGGAGCACACTAGTTTTAGCGTGTCGGCAGGGTCACCATAAATTAACTTTGGCAAAATTACAAACATTTTGCACATTAAAATCCAAATCACGACGCACACAGGACATACGCAGGACACGCTGTTGTATGGGGGAAAAGGAGCAATTTCAATTAAAGCTAATTACAACCAATATCGACTGCCAACAATGTCAAGCGTCGAATTGCGACGAAGCCACCAAACGTGGACACACGATGGAATGGATGACACACAAGCACAAAAACCAGTACGCACACCAACACACACACCGACATACAAACACCAAACACACACAAAGTGAAGGAAAACGGATGGGTCCAGATAATGGCATGTCTAGAAGTACACTGTGAGAAAAGCATATATACAAACATATATAGTATATCGTTACTGAGACAAGGATGCCCAAAGTGGTGACACTTGTGGGTGCAAAAATCCGCTCCGGGGCGCATGCATAAAATAAATGTTGTTGTCACCCTTCCGCAGCAGTGCGAGCCGAAACGGTAAAGGAACTCTGGGTCGGACCGACTGGTTGTAAGGCCCAAGTGGCGACCAAGTCTGATGCAGATGCACGGAATAATTAAAGCAAATTTGCACTTCAGACAGAGTCACCCGTGGAAGAACAACAAGCAAACAGCTTCAACCCACAACGCTGGCGTCCCACAACAAGAGAAGCGACGCCACGCCAACTCAGGTATACGAGTGGCGGGTGCCGTGTGTCGGCGGCAGTGGCAGCGCCATTACCAGAAGATGGAGTCGCCACAACCACTATACAGCAACACAAAGTGCAAAGAGGGGAAACAACAAGGTCCGTCTGTCCGTCCGTCCGTCAGTCTGTCAGTCAGTCAGTCAGTCAGCCAGGAAAGTATGCGAAAAATATATAATATGGAACAGAGCCAACAATACGAGAAACAATGCCAGTGAGTGGCATAAAAGAGAGTGTGGCTGCCACTCAGATCAGGAGCGGTCTTGCATGAAAAATGGGTAAATAATCGACTTTCTTAATTGATATTTTTAAAAATAACCTCAACCTCAATTTAAATATAAACCATGTTAAAAACTAACTCAAACGTTTTTAAACTTGGGTAGACATAATGTCTTAATTAATCAGTTGTAGTTTTTAAAAGTTAACATATATAAATATTTTAAAAATTGTTTATGGAAAATACTCTAGTTATATTTTGTTTTGTTACGAGTTTCAGGAACAACAGATGGCATAAACTCAGAGTAATAAGAGCTTTAATCAAACTTAAGTAAGCAATAAATTATTAACAATTTTTGCTATGACACCTGTTTAGGTAACAGACATGAAGACGATACAAAGTAACAATTAAATATCAAATAAATATTTAGCTTTTAGCTAATGAAATTATACTTAAATTTTTAGTACTAAAAAAAATTCTGTAATTTTTTATAGTTTTAGCAATGAGAATAAACTTTTACTTTTAATGGTAACTTATATCGAAAAAATTACGCAATTTTAGTTTTTAACATTGAAAACATTTTTCATTAAGTTTTTCCATTTACATAGAACATCCAAACAAACTAATTATTTTTTTAGTTTATGGCATATGTATTTAACTTTACTGCTGCTTAAAGTCAAATTAAATTTTAATTTTAATTACAATTAATCCAAACTTTCTCAGCACGAAGAAAAAAAAAAACTGGGACAACGTGGCGTATGAAACATGCTAACTTTGGAATCGGGTTAAAAAAACATAAAAAAAGGAGAATCCTCTAAAAAAAAAACAAAAGTTCATTTTATGCTCTGATGAAAACTCAACAAATTTTCAATAAAGTTTGGGCGAGTTAATTTTTGCCCCAAAGGCGCCTAAAAACATGCTTCAACAAAAACGCTCGCGGATCCAGCCTAAACGTTAGAGGGAGAGGGCAAGAAGACTATGGCTAGAAAGAGAGAGAGAGAGAGAGTTGAAACACCAAAATAAGTACGAAACAAAATGCCGAAACGTTACCAAAGCGAACCAACACAGTGAGCACTCGTGAATGCTGCTGAGCGCAACAAGGACCAACAGCAACAAAAATGCCAACACAGCAGCATCAGAAGCTGCTGCTGCTGCTGCAGCAACAACAACAATAAACGAAACGCAACAATAAACTGAGTTTGCGCCAAATAACGCAAATTCGTTGAGAGAGACAGAGAGAAAGAGAGAGAGAGAGCAAGAGACAACAATGACTTCGACGCACAGTGAAACAGATTAAATAAAATAAACAAACAATGGAGTTGTTAATTCAAAACAATATCAAATAAACAAAAAAAAAAGAAGAAAATGTGTATTAAGCTTGAATGGAAAATTGAAATTGAAAAGCAATAAAGGCAAATCGAGAGAAAACTTTTCTGCCATTGATTGAGTTTGAAAGGAAATTGTTTAAACTTGTTATAACTAGAAAACTTTTTTTCACCTTGAACGTTTGTTATTATTGAATTAAATGCGAAATAATTTAGTAATGATTGTCATTTGGTCATATTAGATAGATTTCTTAAATTTAAAAAACTAAATCATTCTTCTCTAAGACTAAGATCTTTCAATATACTTTTCTTACTACAAGAGAGCTTTACTACTACTCCTTATACACATCAAGTGGTTGTAGGGGAAAACAGATGCGGCATGATTTTCTTTTGATTTTTTTGGCAATTGTCCCATTGTACAATGAGATGATGGCAAAACAAAATCACATATACATACACACACAAAGATAGGCACGAAGTGTACTCTCCAAAAGGCATAGGAGAAAAGAAAAGAAAAAAAAAAGAACCCGAAAAGTTTTCAACTTGAAATTGAACCTGAGAAGAAGCAGACAACATTGGAGAGCGGTATCATACGCATTGTTCTTGTAGTTGTTGCGGGAGCACAAAAATATTTTAACGCAATTAGAGTCGGGAGCATCCGACAGTCTCGTCATCATCCCAACCAACATCAAGCCAACCAAACCAAAGCCAACATCACACAGCCTCATAGCCAAAGCCAGAGCCAGAGCGAGCGCGCACGCAAACGGACACGGAGCTCGGATAAACTACGCAAAAGAATCAAAAAACAAAAAGAAAGGAAAAACACATAGAAAAAGAAAAGCCACATTTTGTTGGCCAAATTGTAACGCAAGCAGATATAGTGCAGAGAAAATATATATGATAAGAAAAAAACTCATAATCATAATTAGCAGACTTAATTAACTGTAAAAACTGCCAGAGCTCAGCAAAAAAAAAAAAAAAAGAATCAAAAGATAGAACGAGAATAGAATGAAAGAGAGGCTGTGCGTTCGAATGTGTGTGTCTGTGCGTGTGTGTGTTAGTGCGTGTGTTAAAAGAGAAGCGCAAACAATTTGTTGAATACCTCAGTCGGAGTTAAGCCAAAAGAAGAACCCACAAAGAGAAAAACGAAAGCGAAAGTGAAATCAAAAGAAAATTGCTCTATAAAAGGAAATCAAAATAAAACTGAAACTAAAAAACTAGAGTGGAAATTTCCCGTCCCTAAAGCTCAGTTAACAAAAAATAAAAAAAAGGACGAAAAATTGGCGGCGCTAAAGTTAAAAAGGACAAAGGCGATTAAGCATCAGAAGCAGCGGCAGCAGCTTGGCAAGGACGAGGCCCAACACGAAAGGTGAGCGCAGCGCAAATAAGTCATGCAAAAAGAAAATACGAACAGAGCAAAGTTGCTCCTAGCGACACCAAAGAAAGAGAAAAGCAAAAAAAAAAAAAGAAAAAAAAACGCCCCAAACAGATTTTTCTTGAAAAGTGACAGTCGTCGTAGTCGTCGTCGCCGTCGTCGTCGTCGTCGTCGTTGTTGCCGTTGCCTTGCAACCGCCTCAAGAGTCTTTTGGCTGATGCTGAGACTTATGCGGGGGCAACGGTTTGGGGATGTGGCAGAGGCAGGGGTTTTAGTCCTTCTTCGTGGGCGTCGTTCGTAAGGACTGAACGAACATGGGTGTACTCCCCCTACTATTGTAGGTTGTTGTTTTTGTTGTCGTTGCCGCTGCTGCTGCTGCTGTTATTCATCAGCAAACACAGGCAAACAAGCAGAAGCAAAGCAAAGAGCAACCTGCGACAACAGCAACAATAACAACAACCACAAACGAGGGCTGATCCTAAGATTAATTAGACCATTTGCAAAAGTTAATGACTTGATCAAAACTAAGTCAAATAGGCATACACATTTTTCATCATGCATGAAACTCGCATCTACATATACACACAAACATACATACATACACCTACCTACCCTTGTTACATCCATTGACATACATATTTTGTCTCTTGTGTTGCTACTTAGGTTGTTTTCTATAAAAGAGATTGATATGGGCTATAATTCTATGAAATAGATTTAACTACATGAAAGGGTTTTAAAGGCTGATAGCATAAATTTTGAAAGGAATAGAAGTTTTGATGTTTTTTAGCTTTTAAGGAAGACATTTTATTCAATTCACTGAATTCATATTTTTATATGTTATGTTATTATATGGTTAATGCCATATGATGATTATGGTGATTACTTTATCATCACCTATCCAATATTTTCTAGATGCCTTTCATTGTAATGGTCATCGATCATTATTGATAATAAAGCCTGTTCTCGTTTCTAATTCCGAATCGATAATGTTTTGAGAATCGAAACCTGTTCACACTTTCGATTAAGAGCCGAATTATTCCGTTTAAAATCTTTTGCCTTATAGTCAATCGAAGAAAAACTTGTTGCCCGTTTAAACTTAAATATATAAGCATTATATTCCAAATATATTTATCCACTAATCTTTATTAAATATAAAACAATACTAAGCCCTAGTGGATGAAATCGCTTCAGCTATTAATTAATTAGAATTTTTACTAACGTGCAATGCTAAACTGATTCGGATTTAAGGTCGCTTTGCTTACAAAACGGTTTGAAAACAAGAACATGTCAGATTATGTAGAAGATATAGATTAAGATTTTCTTTAAACTAACAAATATATGGCTTAAACTTCTATAAAAATATTTATGAATTAGACACACTGAAAACAATCAAGAAAATGTAAGCATTTGGGCAGTTTAGACCTTTCTTAACATTTATAATATAGATACTTTATTAGATATAACTATTTGCTGAATTTGAATCAGATTGTTTTGGGAGATATTAATTGCAAAAAAATAGTGTGCTTGAATAGCTTATTTAAGGTTATCTCACAAAATAGAACCAATTTCAAAATAATGACTTCAGAGTCATGGAAACTTTAAAACTTACTTGCCGTTTAGAATATTGCAAAAAACAATATATAAATATAGGAGAAAAAAAGGAAAACTATATAACTACTACTTTTTTTGTTTAACTGAAAAGAAACTTGTCTGATTACAAAAGATGTATGTAATAATGCAAATCACTTCATAAACTTATATTTAAAGAATTAAGAATATATTATTAAGAATACTATTATAGTGCATAGAATTCCCAAATTTAAATGAAATTGTATTTATTCAATATTTATTAATTGATATCGGTAGTTAAAAAAAATTTTATTTCTCTTAATGCTTATGAATTTATATAACATGTTTTTTTAAATAACCCTAATATTTGGAACATGCTAATTGAATTAATAAATCATTAGGAAATGGCATACATTTTTAATATTTTTAAACTTTCAAAATTTTTTTGTTTCCTTACTAAACGATACCACAATTAAGTCAAAATCAAAATGCAAAAAGTTACGAATTCGCTTATTTAAAATTATTTAAATCAAAATTCTTTCGATTATTTAAAATTCAAGTGATTCCGACATCTGTTTTCCTTGACTTTGAAAACAACCCTCGTTTGACACCCAGGCGGCGATGGCGGTCCAGTGATAACTCATGTCCTACTGACATTTTTGGGTCAAAAAACTAAAATATTATGTGTAACTGCTGCCATTTCGCTTGTCTGTCTGTATCTCTGTCTGTCTGGCTGACTGGCTGGTGGTGGTGGGTTTGAATGTGTTTTAGGTTATATGTTTGTGTGTGTTTTGTTATATTTGCGGTTTGTAGTCATTATTTCATCTGTCCCCGGCTCCCGATTGCTGTATAATGCGTCTATTTTGTCCGCCTTGGCATTCCGGCAGATTAAAATTGCATCCGTTGGTTGGGCAAACAAATGTGTTTTGGACATAAAAAAAAACAAAACAACAGCAGCAAAATGACACAAAGAGTTTAGGAAAAAAGGAATTTAACACCTATTGAGGGCACTAGGATCTAGATCTGTATGTTGTTTGGCAACGGTTCAAAAGGGCGACACAAAACAACAAAATGAAAGTCAAAGGGAAAAAAGAGAAAAAAGAAGAGACAAATAAAACAACGACAACGAAAAAAAATTCATAGTAAAAGTCTTAATTGAAATTTTTGCTTCAAATGTATGCTGAGGGATTTTTTTCTCCCTTTTTTTTTGTTGTATCACCCAAAATGAAAGCGTTCTCTCTTTCTGTGTCTATGTGTATCCTTGTTTGTTAAGCATGACTAAAAAGCAAAAGTCCTGTCCTGTGGTGTGAACTGAACTGAGTTTTCCCTGTATTCTTTGGCTAACTTTCTATGTATTTTGTATCATATTTTTTATTCAAGTTGGCTTTGCGCCTTTGTCTATGTGTGTGTGTGTCTGTGTGTCTGTAGGAGTTTGTTCTTATATTTGTATTTGTATTTGTCTCCCATTTGTATAAAGCTCGTCCTTGTCGCTCACGTTCTCGTCCTCTTTGCTGTTGCTGTTCTCGTCTACAAAAGCCAAAGGCAATCAACGTGCCAAAGTGCTAAATGTTTGATTAGAATTCTCGCATTTTACACGTAAGGGAAATTACTTTTTAATTTAATTTAATTGTATTTTGAGTTTTTTTATAGCATACTTAGCATCAAGTGAGAAGCAAAAAGGATTTAAGGCTTTTTATACATTGAGCGATTACAAAGAAATATTTTTAGCAATAATTTTAATAAAGCACATGTAATAAGGTTTCGACATCTTCGGCTTGAGTCCTTTGAGTTACAATTTGTAATTAATTAATCATACGCCATGTGACCCGTAAATATATACATATATTTATTTATTGTTACTTTCCTGTCGTTTGCCTAAGCTGTAGCTGTGGACTATTGGATTCAATCTCAATGTCATCAATATAATTCGAATGACCAGCATTTGTAACTAAATTGTCAATTTACGTGTCAGTAAATAGGTTAAGCCAGTTTCAGCTTTCTTCTTGATTCTCTAACTCAATTGTATCCTGATTGATGTCCTTAAACTCAGTGGGCTCAGAACTGTCCACTGGCACTAAAGATGAACAACACAACAACACGTATTTTATTTTTTCATTTTTTGTCAATTAGCTTTAAAAAACCTTATTTTAGAATTTTAATCAGAAACTTCCTTATTTAAACAATGCTCCAAAAGGTCGAAAAGAATAGAAACTAATTGTATTTTTTTTTTCGCATTTATATCCTTACGTAAATTTAATCACTTTTGGTTAAGTCAGATGAAGCCTTACATAATTTAAATATATCAAGATGTTTTTTTTTCTTGTAGTCTGTTCAAATCTCTTTCAATATTTCTTATCTTTATATGCTACCTGACAATTTGCACTTTCGTACAATTTTCGTTAATTTTAAATTAATATTTAACAATTTATTTATTTCTTTTTGAACTTAACATCTGTTATTGCCTGGAAATTATTTAACATTTTTGTTCGACATAAAATAAATATTTAAATATTTTTTATTTCCTTTGAGCTATCAAGAAGATTGCTTTTACTATCTAAGCAATTCAAAATTTCTTAGTTTACGAAAACAGAGAAAACTAATACAAAGCAATTGGGCCCTGGTTTTGCCTGGTATATATGCAATGCAATTTTGCTGCTTTGGAAGAAATCAATTTACCCGAATTGTTAAGATCAAAACAAAGTTTTAAAAAATAGCAGAAAAAGTTAAAGATCTTTAACTATTATTGTAGCTCTTTCTAACTAGTATCGTTATATTCAATTAAAATATACTTGGCAACCTCAAATTTTCTTTACATCTTTTAAGTTCACTTATCTTAACTTGGTTTCTAGTTTTTTGGAAGAGTTTTATACCAGCTACTTCCTCAAATCATCTGCTCCTTCAAGAAAATACAATATCATATTAATCTGTTTCCAATTAGCTCATAATAAAAGTACTTAAGATTAAGATAACAAATGTCTGATAAAAAAACAAGTGTGTTAAAATCTACATAGTAAGCTATTTTAATATATTTAGCCAGGCTTCTTACTATAGACTAACAAAGATACTAAGTAATATACTCTTGGCATAAAAGTATCTACGAAAACATATTTCTGCTACAATTTAAAGGGTTTCTTTGAAGAAATTCCGTTGATTGGCATTAAACAAGTAAATTAGAAAATGGTAGTCAAGAAATAAAATAAAAACCAAAAAAGTGTTATTCACAAAGTGTCATAAAATAGATTTATACTCGTGTATCTAGTTAGTATGAGATGAATTCAACACTTTGAGAGAGTGTGTTGTGTGTGTATGGCAATATCTTGCTGTTGCCGCCCATCTTACATAAAAGTCATTTGCTTTGTTAGAGGACTAAAAGAGAATTTGAATCGAAAATTGTGTTGGGTAAAGTCATGTGTCTAAGGCAAAAGAAAGGATTCTATGTTGGCAACGGCGATTGCCGCAAACAAAAATGGATAGGGCCAGAGACACAGGACAAGACAAGGAGAGTGGCGATGAGAGAACGAGGAGAGGGGGAAAAAAACTGAAAAGAAAAGCGTATCAAAGGTAGTAGGGGGAGGGCGGGGGTAGGAAAATAGGGAGCCACGCCCCGTCCCGCATAGTAGCAACAACACGCCTATATATAGACACACGCACGCAATTACACGCCCACTTTGCTTTATCTCTGTAACAGTTACAGAGACTTGGCTTTTCTATTTCGTTGTGAAGAGGATATGGAGGTAGGGGAAAGGGCTTTCCGATGCGGAGAGGAGTGTTTATCTTGGCCAGGAGCAACATAGTTTATCTATGTGCATGTTTGCTGATTGTTGTTGTCTTCGTTGTTGTTGGTGTTGTTGTCTGAACTGGTATACACTTTTCCGCACTTATTCCATATTTAAGAGGCAATTTATATTCCCTTTTTTTTGTGCTGCTGTTGTTGTTGTTGTATCATCTCTTTGTATCTTCATCTCTGTTCCTCTTTCTGTGATTCGCTCTCTCCGGCTGCCATTCAACTTCATCTAGAAACAGTTTCCGTTCTGTTCTGTTCTGTAACATACCGTTCCGCTCCTCACCATATACTGGATTGTATTTCTCAGATTCTGTTTCTGATTTAGCCGCCACAAAAACTCGCTCCTGATGTTGATGCGAATGCCGCCCCACACTCATCCCCTACAAAAGCTTAAGTCCCTCTATCAACCATTCCCCTCCCCCCACAGAGCCTTCTGTTGCTGTCAGTTTGCCATCTCTTTTGGGTTGTGTAGCCAATTATCATTTTTTTTTTTTTTTGAAATAAATAAAAACCACCGCTCACCACGTACCTAACAGGATATATCTAAATGGCATTTCCATAGCCACCGTTGCCATCAACCATGTCCTTTTGCACCTTGCGGCAATTGCAACGGTGTGTTTGTGTGAACGACTGTCCTCTTCTGGCTTTCTTTCGGTTTCAGTTTTTTTTTCTTCTTTTTATTGTGTCATAAATTATTCAAACGTAAACATCATCAACAGCAGAAACAGAAACAGCAGCAGCAACATCAGCATCAGTAGTAGTACGTAGTAGGCAGCGGATCAAAATAAAGATGCGGCTCAACCAGCACAGCCTCGAAACACTTCTCCCTAACGTCCTTCTCATTATCAACAGCAGCCGTTTAACACACAGACATACATAAACACACACATACATAACCATTCGTCCTCTGCATGTTCTTTATTTTTGGATTTCGTACACTGGCTGTCCTCTACAGACATGATGAACCGAAATGTACATTGGTCAAGATTTTTTAATCCTTTAGACAAATGAGTTCAGTCAAAGTAAGAATAATTTGTAGAAAATCAGAATAATTTGTAGAATTATAAATCAGTTAATTTTGATCTAAAAATGCTTTTTTTAAGTAGTTGTTTGTTAAACTATACAAAACTCGTATAGTGTCTCATTAAAAGGACGTATATCCTGCCATTTTTATGGTAAAAGAGAAGTTTTTCTGTTGTCAAGCTGAGACGTATCTGGCAGTTTGCAAGTCATTAAAACTGAACCAAGTTTTTTTTATCTTTATGCACTATAAAAATCGAAATGCTTTTTTTTTGTGGGTTCAACTCTATTAATGTCTTATGATGATAAGCCAAAAATATTTCAAAAACAGAGTAACAGAACAAATATTAAACGACATTCATTTCAGCGAACTTTTTAAAAACCTTTTTCAATTATCAACCAAAGTAAAAAACTTCTCTTTGTTGTTATGAGAAATAAAGCTATAGCTTAATATCTTTTACCAACGAAATTCTAGCTTCAAGCACTCAGTTAATCGACTTTATATTATATTACTTTCTATATTATACAGAACTAAATTTAGTTGTACAACCAAACACTTGCAAAATGATAAAAATAAAACAAACACTATTAGTTTCATGGCAAATAGAAAGATAAACAGGCAGTAAACTAAGAGAAATCCGTTGAAGTTTATTTAGTATATTATTTTTATGGGAAATTTGTATAATTTCCATTTGAATTGTTTTAATATTCTGTTGAACAAAAATGTAAATATAACATAGCACTAACTTACTAATGTTAACTAAAATACATATATGTAGAAATACAGAGCTGAAGGCCTGTGTAGCCATTGCTCATAACTTTAAGCTAGCTTATAATTTACAATTATATGGATAGTAATATATAAATAAAAAAATAAATATTCTGTTGACTTGATTTGAAAATATTATAGGCATATATATATTTTTTTTTTGTTTTGATATAATAAAACATTACTTCAAACTCCATAAATTCTCTGTAAATTCTTAAGCTATGTATTTCGACTTTGCCTAGCAATTGGTCCACTGATTTGCTTGGCTTAAAAAAAGTATTATTTAAAGGACTTTAAAAGTTTTTACTGTTTTTTATGTTATTTTCATTTATAAAATTCCTTCTTTAAAGTCTGTGGCTGTTCTAGATTTGAGTAGCTATTTTTTAATTAGATGCATATTCAAGAAATTATTTCAGCTACGTACACACACAATTTTTTTTTATTTATTTTACTTTTTTGTAATACTTAATGCGAAACATATTTTCTGGCCCAATGTGCAATGATGCGGAAGCAATCGCCTGACCCAGCGTGTGATGGTGGTATATAAAGGAGAGCAGAAGCCTACATACAATATATTATACATACATGTATATGTGGAGGGAAGACCGCGGGACGTTGGCGGCTTTGCACTCAGCGCACACTTCCATAAATAAAAGCGGCGGTGACGTTGCCATCACTTGATAAATAAGTAGTAGTGCACGTAGGCATTCGGCATAATGAAGCGAACGCCCTCCACATCCTGTTCTTCTTACTCTCTGACACGTCGCTTGTTCGTATCGTCTGCCTCATCTGCCTCAAATGCTTTATGCTTACTCTTCTTTCCCTTAGGCACAGCAATTTGTTGGCCCATGCTGCGTATACGTAATCACGCATTGATATGCCATTTACTTGCATGACACGAGCAGAGCCAGTAAGAAAGAGAGAGAGATGGAGAGTCGACCCGTCATTCAATTCTGGCTGATTTATGCAGTCGATTTTGCAGTTTCAACTTTATTGTTTTTTATCATAACATATATAAAATTTAATTCCTTAAACGCTAAGAGTACAGCCAAAAGGCATATACACACACCCAGAGAGTTAAGGATTTCCGATTGGAAATTAAATTTATGCCCTTTGCAGCATTCAATTTCAGAAATTTACGAGTAGCAGGAGCAGCAGTTGTTCTTTACAACACTGATTACATGTTAATTATCTTATGGTAATGAATTGCTATCGACCTTTTTGTACACTCTCATTACATTTATATATGTATGTGTATGTGTATGTGTGAATGTATGTATAATAAACCAATCAGTGATAAAATAACTTATAAATATATGTATATAAAAAAATTTCCATGTGAAAAGTATATAAATATTATTATTATTATTACATGGACGTGTTGAGAAAACTGAATAAAAATTGAATGCCATAAACTAAAGCATACTTCATGGAGCAAAGAATAAATCATCATTAAGCTCAACTTTATTAATATGCAACTTTTCACGCTTTGTATTTAAAGCAGCGTTATCATCGTTAACTTTTTTTTTATATAAAACGCAAAAGAAAATCTTTTTTATTATAGTTTAAAGTTTCGAAATATTACTAACACTATTTTATAGTCGTTAAGATGACTGGGCAAATAAGTTGTATTAGATATACATATATATATATCTGAATCATTAGAGTATCCAAACATGCCGTATCATGTTGCTGCTAGAAAAAAATGTTTAAACTCTTTGCTCTAGGGCAATTTTCAAAGCAACTGACAAGTAAATGTAATTTCAATATTCTAAAATTAAAGAGTCCTCAGGCTGGCAGCTAGCAGTTAGGTGGAAGAAACGAATGGAAAAGGATTGTGTTACAAAAAAAAAAAGTATATATAGATAAATGCTTGTTATTTTTTAGAGCTTGCTAATTAACAAGTTTTCACAGTTTCTGTATGAAAAAAGAAATATTTTGCAATAGCCACAAAATCTTGATGGAACTTCCCATTACTCAATTTAGTTAGTTAGTTAGTTGTCTACATGAATATTCATAAAATGCTTAAATATATCTGAATAGAATAACGATATTGTCTTAGCTATGGGGATGCTGATTAAGAATTTCTACTTAGAAACAAGAAAGAAGCCAAATTAGTTAATACATAAAACTTTAGTTGCTCTGGGAAACTATAATTCCCATTTATGAAAGGATTTTGCTTATGTTAAACATACACAACTTAATTTAGAGCTCTTGAAATTTCTGTCTAGCATCAACATCATTAGATGGCTTAGTGTACAATTTCATAGTTCATGTATATCACCTAACATCAACATGATAAGAGTTGCCTCCACTTAAAACTCAAATGCAAATACTGTCAAACACAACCAACACGTACAAGTTTTAATGCCCGAAAATTTGGCTATCTAAAAGATACACTTCAACTGTGCTCGGTACTTGTTTTGTGTTTTTGCTTTGCATTTGTTTGTTAGTTGAGAATACAAGTTGAGAATACAACAATACAAGCACACAAGTATGAATACTTGAAACCGAACAAAAACACATTTACCTAGATACATACATAAATACATTAACAGGCGCACACAGACCTATCGAAGTGCTCTTGAAAGAGTGAGGATGTGTAAGTGAGTCTCTATGTTAGTGAGTGTTTCTGTTTGTGTTTTTTCGTATATCTGTATGTGTGCGCAGACTCCGATTAATTCCATTGGCACCGATTGAAACTTTTGTACGCTCCATAGCAGCAATAAATTACGATTGAATATATATTTACCAACCAAGTGGTACACACATATTATAGATACATATTACCGTACTCTATATGTATCTATATATATTTTTGTATGCGCAATGCATACTTTGCCATTTAAGTGCATCCTTTTCATTTACATATTCATTAAATTACAAACGATCTCGCAAAATAGAGAAACAAAAAAAAAAAAAAAAGTAAAAACAAGCGAACGTCGACTACGAACTGCCAAGTGGCACGGTTGCAGATGCAATAGCTGGCTAGATGGATGGATGGTTGGTTGGTTGGCGGTAGCTACAACCATGACGAGACAGCGGGGTTTGGCAGTGTAGAGAGAAACTTCACATTTGCATTAAGCCCATTTAATTATACTAAGTACATAGTAAATACGAGCGAAAAGCAGAGTCGTTGCATGTTTACATTTGCTCAAGTGGTTGCCAACATTCTCCCTTTCGTCCCATCCATCACTTTCATCCTGTCTCCGCTGTATCCTTAACAACGCCTTATTACCCACTACAAACTATACTATGTACTATATAGTATATATATATGTATATTTGTATGTATGTACATACAAATGTGGCAACTATTCAGGAGTCGAGTGTATGGTTTTATATGTGTGTTTTGCGAAATGTTTGCCGCAGTCATAAATAATTTATGCCTGCGTAATTTGGTCAACTTTCCCCTTAGCCAAGCGTACCCATGCCTTGTTATTGCCTTTCCTTCGCACTCACTTCCATTAGGATATCTTCATCTCAGACTCAACAGTCCCTTGTGTTAATCGCCGTCATTGTCGGCGGCCACACCATGTGTGTATTGTTTAAATGTGTAAATCAACTTGGAATTTATATGTTTCAATTGACCACGTTTGTCTCATTTGCATTTTACATTTGGTCTTTTGGGAAGGTCCTTAAGGTCATTAGGCCAACACAACTCAGCATTCCATTGGGGAGTAATTAGGAATTATAAAACATTAGCTACTTGTCGGCATAATTATTAACATGCATTAGTTTATACATATATGGAGAGATTTATGCAGGATTCAAGTACATTTGCTCCTTTTAGACAGCGACTAATGTAAACTACGTAAAATTGTTCCAAGAATTTACAAAAATAATTACATAAAGTAAACCAAAATGTAATAAAATCTTTAATTTTATTTCCATTTAATTATGTTTAATGATTAAATGTTTCCTGAAAGTGGTTTGTCGGTTATGCCTGTATTTCAAAGGAATCCAACAAAATAACTTAAATTATTGATCAATTTAATGAAGATTTTAACCAACCGTGTAATTGGCTCTGACTACTTCATTTATAATTAGTTTACCTTTAACTAATTAAGCTTCTTAAGACAAATTTACATAACTTGCCCTAGAGCTGAGAATATTTTATACTTGACACGCCTTTACACGTTCCATTTCCTAAATGTTCTAATAGTATTCTAAAATATTCAATCATGCCCCAAAAAGTAGGCAATAAAATTGTGCATACTCCTGGGCAAATCTCACAAGGCAAAATCCATAGCTAAACTAAAAAGCCATTAAAAAGCAATTTCCCTAAGCTCACATATAGCAACACACGCACACACACATATATACATTCAAACTTGTATAACCTTCAACATGTTTGTGCTAACTTTATTTTCGATTTCCGCTCTAGAGAGACAAAAAAAAAAAGTAAAATCAAATGGAAGTAACCGAAAAGGTCAGTCAGTAATAAAATCCTTTGTCAACACAAATGCAGAAAATAGTTTCTAATTATCCAAAAAGACAAAAAATGCCAAAAAAAAAAAGAGAAACAAGAAAATTGAAGGAAGAAGAGAAAAATACGAAAACGAAAATATGGCAATGTGTCAGGTTTATTGACACACACAAACACACATGGGAGACAAACACCGACACAGAACGGAAAACCAACAAAATTCGCCAACTTGACAAATCTTGAAAATGAAAATAAAAAGTATATATAGAAGAAAATATACATATATGTGTAGTATATTCTTATATATATATCATATATATACATAGTATATAATATACTATTACAAAGTTAAAAAATGAGAACACAAAAAAATAAAAAAAATAAGAGCTGTAGAAAATTTGAATGTACTGATGCCTCGATACCCTTTGCGAGCCAATCAACCTTCTGCAAATTATATATTAAATGTGTAATGTGATCGGATTTGAAAAAGTTCGTACTCTTAATAGAACCTTTATAACTCATCGTTTGGTTGA
The DNA here is from genome assembly GCA_035045865.1 of Drosophila austrosaltans. Classification (NCBI taxonomy): domain Eukaryota; kingdom Metazoa; phylum Arthropoda; class Insecta; order Diptera; family Drosophilidae; genus Drosophila; species Drosophila austrosaltans. Next base: position 1,183,265 of record JAWNOQ010000200.1, read on the forward strand.
TAAGATATAAGAAAAAGATCGGTTACTAACTCGTCTTATTTTGATTAAGATGTAAAATTAAAAATATTATAGATTTTTAAATAATTTTAAATAATTTCTACTAAAAATTATGCATAGAAAATGAATCTACTTTGTGTGGAAAATGAGATCAGCTTTTGACCCTGATTAAGAGCAAATATAGCTACGAATTTTCTTGAGCAATATCTGCTTGTTTATATAGCTAATGTATCCAATTTGCTAGGGTATTCAAAGAGGAACTAAAAAATGCTTGGCAAGAGCTTTTGCTGCCCTCTCGTCCTGTCTCATTCGATGCTGGATTCAAGCAGCCATGTAACCTCGTTTATTTTGCAGCATAATGAAAGGGGGAAAGTTTCTGCAATTTTACCGCCCCTAGTTCCGGCATCTATCCATGTATTTGTGTGTGTATCTGTGTGTATGTGTGTATGTGATGGTGAGGTGCAACGACGGCTGGCACTAAATGGCATTTGAAATGTTTTGTAGTTCCACTTTGGTGCTTCTGGCCTGAGGATGACGATGTAGACCACGACGACGCAGCTTACGCCTTTTGCCATTTGAAACAGACGTAGAGCCCGTATCCTCGCACACACACACACAAAAACACACACATACTCAATCATGTTAGCACACAAAAAAAAAGGTCAAATGAAAATTATAATTTAAATAATAAAAATAAAAGAGAGAGACAGAGAGAGAGAGAAAGAGTGAGCGTAATTCCTTTTTACGAAATTGAAATTGCCACATAGCTCCCCCCTGCCGTTCCAAACCATTCCTTTCGTATCCCTGCTGTCTCCTACCGCCCTTTGTAATCCTGTGAACCTTTCTGCCTTTTTTTTGCAAAAAAAAGAAAGCCAAAAACAAAGAGAAAGCCAAAAACAAAGAGAAAGCCAAAAACGTCCTTTTGCATTAGCAGTCAATGGTAACTTTTGAGCTAATTATTTGACCATTTTTCATGACCGTCGACAATTTCGACAAGGGTCATCGTAATTGTTTTTGTTGCGGCGCCTACCATTTGAAATTGGATTAAGATATCATCCAAATATGTCCCAAGAAAATTATGTGAAAATTTGCGAATGCAAAAACGAAACGAAAAATTAGAGAATCCTAAAATTTTAACAAAACAAAAAAGTCTGTCTGTGTCATAAATATCTTATACAAAAATCCATTTACGATAATTTTTTATTGAAGTATGTAACCAACTTGGCTTAAAGCCCCTTAGAGAAGAATTCTGATTTATTTTCATAAAGTTAAGTACATCATTAAGATAATTTTGCCTAATGTCGTATAATCTGCTGAGCCGAGAATTCGCTTTAAACAATACACTGAAAAAATAATTAGAACACTATCTCTTTAAATAAAATATATAGAAGTTAGACTATATCATAATTTCTATATAATAAAATTTTTTTACATTTTAATCCTACGACTACAGATGAATCTGACACGAAATCGCTTTCACAACTATGTCCTGCCTAAAAGAGAATACTTTAATTAAATTAATGTAATAGGTGTTTTATTATCTGTTTAATCTGAATTTGGGGTAAATTCAAAAGGTTTCACTCCTTTGTAAAGTATCAAATAAATCTATACATTCCATACTACATCCCATTGAAATTGTCATTCAAACAATCGTTTTTCCATTGTTCCAACATCCCATTTTTGATTTCTCTGGTAATAAACGTTTTACCGTAAACGAATCTTTGTACATGTTCCCATTAAAGCTTATTCAACTAAATTAGAATGCGCTAGTTCACTTTTGATAAATTAAGAATTAAGTTAGCAAATTAAACTTAAACTAAAGCTAAAAATATAATAATGAAAAAATAAGTAATATATTTGACATTTATGAGTAAGGTTACTGTAATACTTAATTCTCGTCTATATTCCTTCACTGCATGATGATCACAACTCAACTTTTATTAGCTGCTTTCTGGACTTTACTTCTTCCTCTCTCTCTCTACTGAACAGCATTGTTACAGCGTTGCCACCCTCTGAACCTAACCAGAATGCAATGTTACCACATCCTACATTAATATCCACCATCAATACCTACTATCTGCTGTCTTCTAAGTTATCTGAAAGAAATGAGTTAGAAGAATTATTCCCATACATTCTCTTTTCAGACTTAAAGCTCAATTCTATCTAGATTTTGAAACCTTCTAAAAGATATAGTAATCTGTGTAACCAGATTTTGAAGACCACAAATACTAGAAACAAGATGACCTTTTTACACTTAATAAGTAGACAAATTGCAAAGTAAGGTAAAACATATAGTTAATATTAAAAAATGCTTTCATAGGATTGTGATTATTTAAATTATCTATAAGTACACTACTTTTCAAATCAGTTTTCATATCAGTTGTTTGTCTATCTTTTACCTGGGTTTTTCCATGTACGACAATTGTCGTTTATTATTTGTATATATCAATGAATAAATCAGCTGGGATAAGCATACATAAGCTTTAACAACTTGAGACTCATTTGATTAAAAACCAACAAATATTATAAAGGCAATATGTTCCATATACCAGCATACCAAGATACCAATTTTAAATGAACAATTCGGGAATCCTAAATGATTTCGGACTTTATTTTTAAATGATTTTAAAAGTATTGGTTTTTTTTTTTTTTTTTGTATTTTACAGAATTTCTTTTGCGCCACAATAAAATCTAGTTTGAATTACTTTAGCAAAGATATTAGATGTTCTTCATGCCTAAATGATTCTAATGCCTAAAACAGAAAAAAGTTCTTACATTTAGAAATGTCAGTTTATTTTACAACCGAATCCAATGGCTTCCTAATAAAATCCCAGCAAATTTAACTTTCATGTATTTCTCTTCCTCTCCCTCTCTCTCTCTTATTAAATTCATTTGCCATAGTCTTTTTCTGACAATTGTTTCTCAAAAATAAAGATAAAATACAACAACTTTTCGTTTACTTGTTATTCAATAACAAATAACTACGGGTCTATGTGTATCTTAGCCTTTGGCAAAATTTCTGCAGCAAAGTTTTGAACACAAAAAAAATGAAAACCAATTGAATGCTTGACTAAACCAAGTATATTGCATTGCATTTCGATTTCCTTGAACTATGTTTTAATATTACAACAAAAGCTAAGGATATCATTCAGTGTACAACATATACATAAACATATAACCATTCTTACATACATATCATGTGTATACATTATGTAATACACATTCGTATTTATATGCAAAAACAAATTTGTTGTTATTTCTTTATTTTTATTGGTCCCTCACTCATTCCTTTGTTGACCTCAAATGAATTACATAGCAATTTCATGTATATATGTATGTATCCTGAAATTCATCGCAAACTTATTAAAACGAAAGAAGGAAAATGAGCGAAAAAACGAAACCAAAAAAAAAAATAAAAAGAGGCAAAGAAAAAATAAAAAAAAAGAAGACAGGTGTCATGGGACACCCAGATGAAACGAAGTTTCTTTCGATTAAGGGGTGAGAGCTGCTTTCTTCATGCAATTTTGAAAAAAAAATTTATTTTAATTAATACTTTAACAATTTTTTTTTAATATTTTTTTAAAAACAATATACTCGTGTATGTATGTACATATTTCGAAATACTCCGCCCAACAGGAAACCATATAAAATAGTAGCTCAAATGCTACCAAAATGCCAACGGTTACGTTGATCCGAATTGCAAAAACCAAACATTATTTAAATTTTAGGACTTCAGCCCATACGATAAACTATAAAAAATTAAAAATTCCAAAAAAAATGAATTTTTTACAGATTTGATAAAAGTCACTTTTTCGACCCACTTTGGGAGACCATTTAGCTAAAAAAAAAAACAACAAAGCGATCACAATAATATTAGTTCAGATAGGTTTATAAAAAAAATGGGTTTATTATAATAAAGATAATTTGAAAATTTGAGCAAAATCGGTTAGGGAGTTTTTGACATATCTTGCTAGCAGTTTTAAGGAACCGATTTTAGTAAAACACATTTGAATGGTGTTGCCCGCAACCAGGCTCTATATACACCTACTCAGGTTTACGGCTGTTACTTCTAAACGTCTTTAGATTTTGAAAAAATCTTTTGCTCAGGTATTTTAGACATTCTAAGGGTAAGATGCAATAATAATTTAATGCAAGGTGTGCAGCCAAATTTCGCCCGACGACAATATTTACAACAAACAAGCATCCGGGCAGAGAAAAAGGGACCGGGATCGCGAATCCGAGCATATATGTACATACATATGTGCAATATATGTATATCGCGAATACATATGTATGTATATGTATGTGTGAGTTTGTGGGCAGCGAGACGCACAAGTAAATACGGGTTGCATTTTTAACTGACGGACACACATTTTTGAGCTCGCGATCGCGACCTTTTTTCTTCTTACCCCTGCCTCGCATATTTATGACCCTTTCTCAATCTCAGAATCTTTGCTTGTGCGTCTCGTATTTAATTTCCCCTTTAGCATTTCCTTGTGCTTCCCTCTACACACAAACTCGAGCTCGCTTCCTCTTTCCCCTCTAGCATTTGATTGTGCGTCCCTCTGCCCATAAACTCGAGCTCGCGATCGCTGCTTGTGCGTCCCTCTCTGTCTACATACTCGTACACTGTTCAATGCGAAAGAAAAAGACAAAACATTTGGTAACGGTAAAAGTGTCGTTACACTTTTTAGTCTTAATTTTTTCGGTTTAGCCCCTACCGCGCGATAAGAAACTTCGTTTCAAAAAATAGGAAAACTGCTACCAAAAGAATTCAATGTGAAAATCCGCAGCCAATGACAACAATTGCCATCAACATCCTTGTCTCGGCATTTTCATTTTTGCCATACCAACGCTCCTTATTTCCTTCATCCTTTGTCCAACCCTCCATTCCCACATCAGCCTCCTTTCCCCTCTTCCACTTTGGGGTGCCTTTTGCAATTGCAAATTGTAAAATGCAACAATTTTAATGCTTTTGCAACTTTGATTTCGAGTTTAATGCAAAAAGTTCCCCCAAGTTGAGAAGGAAATGGAAAAAAAAATAAAAAAAAAACAGCAGACCTGAGATTGTGTTGCAGTTTTATTTTGCTCATTTCTTGATTCTCTAAATACCCTGTAAATTGACTAATCTTTGACTTATATGTGATTTACATAGGACTTTTAATCGTATTTAGCGTTTTATGCAAGTCTTAGATTTCAAAGGAAAAAAAATTATATACATATGTATAATGCGGTATCATTTTTTAGATTAGAAAATGTTAAAAAGAAAAGTAGTAAGAACGATGATGAATTATTTCAAGATTCAAATTTTATCTTTCTTTTCTTATAAATATCAGTGTTTTATCAAAACTATATTTCCATTCAAAAACAGACAAGAGTCTAAGTTATTTATAAATATAAGTTATATAATTTTCGCCCAAATAAGGGATATTTAATTAAAACATCGCCCAGAACTGAGATTGAAATGCCAACAAATAGTACATACTTTTGATTTAGTCTATCCTTGTCTCTTTTTTTTTTTGTTTCTATCCTTTTTCTGTTTATATTTGATTATAGTTTTTAAAAAAAACCTTTGGACCACCTTTTCGAAAGGTATCTAAGTAGCTTCTTGGAAGTCTTTCAGTAATCACTTAGATAAATTTTACTTTAACACGGCGGAATGGGATCTGGCAACCTTTGCCTAGCCCTAACTCAGCGAAGACCACATGTAGAAAAGTGGTAACGCCGGGAATGAAACAGTTTAACTGAAGTAACGACAAAGTAAAAACAATTGTTATTCATACGAATAAAGAAACAAAGGAACAGAGAAAGAAACACAAACAGTCAAATATAGAATAAATAAAATTACTTCTGTGGTGTTTATATCACAAATCCCTCAATAATATATTATTTTAAGTAGTTACCTAATTTAGGTTGTACTGGCTATCAAATAGTCGACTCTTGCCTAAGGCGTCTCGTTATTTTCTTGTAGATTTCTTTTTGTGTGTGATTTGCTTCTATGGTTACACCTTCTTTTTTTTTCTTTTTTTACTTTCTTCAAGTTTTCTTTTTTGCCTCAATTTTTCTTACTTGGCATCACGATGAAGTTGGCGAATTGCAGTGAGAATGCAACATTTCCTGTTTGCCCTAGCTATGATTTCCAGCCATATTCAGGCAGTTTTATCCTACTGCCATGTATGCGGAACGTTCTCTACTATACCATTTCCATTTCATCTAGTGTATGTATACATGAGTGTGTGAATGAACGTATGGAAATGGAATTAGATGGTATGTGTATGAGTTGGTATATGGGATAAATGTCTGCGTGTCTCGTTTTTGTAGTCGTAGTCAACTTCCTAGCCCCTCAGGCTCAATCCCTTTCATGCAAAAATATGCAATTTTATCGGTCTTTACAGATTTTTCAAAAAAAAAAAAAATAAAAGATGTAGGGGATGGGCTTGAGGATGTGATGGTTAAACTGTGGATTGAGGAAAACGCATAGCTTGAAAGACATTTGCCAAGGAAAAATGTAAATATTTATCATACCGGAAACATACAGAGCTTTTGCCATGTCTACTTCAATTTTTCTATCAAATGGTTAAACCGTAACTTATCTAGCTTCCTTTTTTCTTTCTATTTGTATATTTTTATATGTGTATACTTTTCTCGTTCCTTTATTTTTAAGAATACCATTCATTTTAAGCTTTTAGTTAATTTGTAAGTTGAAATTTATTTGAAAATATTTTAGTATTTTCTCATACACATGACTCACAGAGACTTTGCAACGTAAAGTAGAATGAAAGAATTAGGGAATGGAAAAAAGAATTTCCGTTAAAAACGTGCCGACATTTTGGTTGTCAACACGCACACACACACACACACACGCATACACAGACATAAACCCCAAAAAGTTGCCCTGATTCCTTCTATCTCTCTCTCTCTGTCTTTCTCTCTTTAGTATAGAAAGACAACAACAAAGACAAAAAAATGTCAGAGCTCTCCCTGGTCCATAGTTAAACTTTAGTTTTATGGCTGCAATTTAGTGAAATTGTATGTTTATTTTAGCTCAACGTCTCTCGTCTCGACATTGTTTTATTTCTGTCAATTGTTTAGCTTTAGACTCATCCAAATATGTATGTACATGTACAAATATATATGTATGTGAATACAAACATATATATAGTATGTGCGATTTAAACAACTCTCTACTTAGACCAAAAGATATATCACCACTCACTCCAAACATCAGCCTGCCATCTCCTCTTTGGTAATGTAATGTGGCCAAAAACCAGCAGCAAAAAACAAAATGCTGGTACAACAATTGTTAATGAGCCCCACAAGAGCTTAGAGCAGTTCATATCATTTGTTATGCCTTTCCGCTTTCGGTCTTGTTTTTGTGGACTTTTAAAACAACAAAACAGTACAGGTCAGGCCAGAACAGAGAAACTGGGAATGAAGTGGGCAGTGTATTAAATTAACACCTAAAAGGTTGACAGATTTACACTTTAGGCCTAAACCCTCTCGTACACGGACATACACATACACATGATGCTGAAAAAATCTCATCATATGCGTTAACAAAAGCAGGTTAATTTCGCTGGATTAGCATTGTAATGTGATGGAAATGATATGGTAATTTGCCCCACGCAAATTCTGAAAGTGTGCCAACAAAAATAAATAGGACAAAAAGGGTGAAAAAAATTTCATTTGGGTCATCAGTCTATTAAATGTGAATCTATTTTAATCTAGAAAATTGCATTTTCGTTTTGAAAGGACACTCATTTTTGCTTGAAATAAAAGCATTTTATATAAATGTATAGATTGACCCTTAAATACTTGATAAGACTTGATTTCCCAAGTCTAGTAATATAAAAATAAAGACTGTAAAAATGTTACCATCCTGAGAACATTTTTACAGTTTTTAATATTGAATAAAATAAAATAATAAATAAATAAAAAAAAAAATAGGAATAAAGTCCACAGGTTTTTTGTTTTAATTAATTTACTTTTCTTTACGAGGCTGTAAAGAAAACTTGTTTATTAAACTAAAACAAACACTTTAGGAAGATATAGTATGAGTTACTCTAAAGCTTGGTCCCACAGCGATACAGATCAAATATATATATAAATAAAGCGATTAATTATCAAAATTGTATTAAACATTTCGTAAATGAACTCCCATAAAGAAAAACAGTATAAAAAACAAATCAATGCAATTTTTATAAAGAAAAGGCTTGCTTATGAACCACAAATAAAGTTTGTAAAAAAATATTACGCATACGACTAGTTACTGCACAAAGATATATACATTGCAAAATATTGAATCTAAATAAGCAAATAATCTGAGCAGATAGATTTTAGCACTTGCCTATACATTTTTTATTGCACTTTTTTTTTAGATTATTTCAACTTTATCATTAAATTAATATATGTTTTTTAATAATCTAGTCTTAGTCTATTACTAAACTATAGAAATATTAATCATAACCATCATTAACTGAAATAATATGAATAAGGAACTTATATGTCCTGTCCCTACTTATGCCATAGAAAATCTAGGCCTTACTTCTTTTTTTAACACAAAATTAAAGGCATAAAACACATGGAACCCTTATTACCAACTAAGCACATAAATGAATACTTAATGAAGTTCTTTGCACTAGTTAGTTCAATCTGATTCAAACCGCTTTGCTTAGGTCTGCTCTACTCATTTTCTTCTCTTAGTATCACCTTATTTCGCATAAAAGCCTGGGCTTTTCCATTTACAAAAATGGAAAAAAGGAAAGAAGAAAAAAAAAAGGCAGACAGGCAACAGTTTTGCACCTGCACTGCAAACATGGTTACATGATAAAAGGAGGGGGAAGATGGTGGCGGTGGCCAATGCTGGGCACATTTACCGTACAAGAACGAAACAAACCGGCGGCGCCCGGATGCATTGACCAAAAGCTATTTAAGGATGCCACGCTCTGATGCGTTGCACAGTTAAGACCAGAACTTGCCAACGGAAAGGTGACTGTGTGTACGTGAGCCCCAAACTGAATGTGTATGTGTGCGAGTGTGAAAGTGTGTATATATATGTGTGTGTGGCATGAAAGGTGAAATCTTTTACTCTAAGGTATTCGAGTATAAAGTTCCTACACTTTAGGAAATTTTAGTTTTAGTAAGCTGAAAACATATAAATGAAAATTTTTGGGATACAAATTAAAATCAAAATGGAGACGGGACAAAATTTTTAAATTGATTAAACATTGTTTTTTTTTTTTAAATCTATGTTTTTTCTAATGGTAATAAAAATATTAAATTTGGCAGTTGAAATTTAAATTTTTATGAATCAAATTTAAAAAAATTTCTTTATAAAAGTTATTTGTTTTAAAGACCCTAGAAATAACAAAAAAAAAGCATTTTAATATCTTTTATTAATCACAAAAAGTTTGATTTCTTGTCAACTTTTTCTCTAACTGCATTTAAGCAAGACTTTAAGTTCATTTTGGCCAACTAAAAGTTAATTCGCAATTTCATTTTTCGCACATTTTGCAGATATTTTCACAGCAGCAATAGCAGCAGCGGCAGCAGCGCCATCAGCATCGCAAGGATAAGGAGTGAAGGTGCATTTATTATAGAGACCACGTCCAGTGTATAATATTTGAAATCAAAGCATTAGGGTATGACCATGCCAGTGCTAGACGTGCCGCACAAGCTAAACCAGAGCACTACAGCTGTGAAAATGAAGAATTCAGTGGGAGAAGAACTCAATCACAGATTCAGTATCAGTGCCCTGGGGAGGCGGAGAAGTATAGCAGCCAATTGATAATGATGACAAATCCAAAATCAAATCGAAAACCAAATCCAAATCGATATATTTACTATATTTACTTTCTCCTTGGTTCCTTGATGAGCTACATTAAATGCATTTGTGTGGCGATTGTGCAGCAGCAGCAGCAGCAGCAAATGGTAACGGAAACAAATGTGGATGTGGAAATGGAGGTGATAGCGGATACGGAAACGGAAGCCCGCACTATGATGACGGGAATTTGCATTATAAGACTGATAACATTAAAAAGATTTCTAGTGATTTCTTCTTCAACACACAAAAGAAACGATGACGAGGACGATGACAACGACAACAACAGCAACAAGGACGACGACAAACACAATCAATGGCAATCAGCAAAGCGACGACATCAACTACTATATTCGTATCCACAATCCTGTTGGCGTCACCAGCTGACGCCTAGGTCGATGCTAATGCTCTTGCTGTTGCTTTCCACACACTGGCCAGATTGCTGCCAGTGCCTGCAGGGTGGAAGTAACACAGTGAAAACCAAATACGGCCTACTAAGGGGAATAGTGGTACGCTCCTCGCCAGCTCCATTGGTGGAGGCCTTTTTGGGTATACCATACGCCTCGCCGCCTGTGGGCAGTCTCAGGTGAGTGCTTGGTGACAAAGATTACGAGTTTACGTATATAAACATAAATGTGTATGTGTGTATGTGAAAACGACGGGGTCACCACATTGGCGCCATCATCTATCTGGGGGCATCCCACACTCTATCTCACTCTATCTCTCTCTCCCTCTTCTTCTCGTTTTTTTGTTCACCTCGGTCTCTGTCTTTTGGGTGCCTCTGCGCTTGGCAGGGCAAAAGTTTTTCTCCACCAACTTTATGCAAAACAATTTTAATAATTATTCTTATGAAATATGTGTGTGTGTGTGTGTGCGTTTGTGTGTGCGGCCCCCATTCTCTTGTTATCCTGCTGCTCTTATCCAGCCCAAGCGGAAGCGTTTACGCCTCTCTGGACATTATTTGAGGATTTAAGGTTCCCCAGAAGCCGCAACAGCATCAGCAGCAGTAGATTTTGTAATGAAGCCAAAGTGCTACTTGGAATTAATCCACAACTTATTTTACAATTAACAATTACCCAAAGTTTGCGACAATTTTTGGGATACAAACTTATTAAATATGCGAAGTCCAACCAACAAAAAAAAAACCAGGAAAAAAACCAAAAAAGTAAAACGTTCAACACGAAAAAAAAAAAAAGGAATCCCCAACTTTATGTGAATTTAAAATTTAAATGAACTCCACCAGGGGGACAGCTAAAGTTTTGTTGCAATTTAGTTTTTCTTTTCATTTGCTCGTCTAAAATCAACATCAATTACACAATTTTTTTCGATTGCAAAAACAAATATTTTATAATTTTTGATTTCGCTTGTAAATCGTTTTGTTATTGATATTCCGTGTCCATAAATAAGTGATTTTTAATTGAAACGCACTAAAATTGATGTAAAATTCAATTTGAAAATGCAAAAAAAAAAAAAAAAATAGCTGCATATAATTAAGTCAACAAATATACAAAAATACGCATTAGAATTTAATTATTAGTTGAGAGAACAGAAAGACAAAAAGAATACATTTTAAATGATTAAATTTCTAAATATTATGCTGGTGGCTGAAAAATCTTATTACATTTAGAATATTGAAGCAATATAAAAGAATATTATAATATTATCCTAAGTAAATTCTTCTTTAGATAAGAGAAAATTTGACGATTTGACGTTTTAAAAACAAAAAAAAAATTTTTTTAAAAATGCTTAAGAAAATGTAAGCCACTGAATTAATCCAAAAGTAATATAAAAATTAAAATAACTATTTTAAACTAATTAAAAATATTTTGATATCTATCCAAAAGTTTCAGAAAAGTATTTAGAAAAGTATTAAAGAAAAAGTTTTAGTTTTTTACAAATTTAACGTGTTTAGATTCACCATGTTTTATATTATAGATATATATTAACGATTGGAATTTGACTAGAAGTTGCTGTTATTAAAGTCCATCTAAAGACTGATCCTTAGTGACTGAGAAGCGAAAAAAAGTAATTTAAAAGCGATAATTCTCGAGGCTTTGAATGAGAATTATAATTAATATATATTTGTTATAATTATATTACGCGTAAGCTTCTTAACTGTTAATTTTTAAGGTGTTTCTAAACCAATTAAATAGTTTTGATCACATGAAAGTCTGCCAATTTCAAAGCCATAGAGATCGCAGTAGGAAATGGGTCCTATATCTATACTAATATTGCTTTGTATTTTTGTATGTTTGTATTGAATGGGCTCAAAAACTGCTGAACCAATTTCAAAATTTCTTTTACCATTACTTAGAGGGATTTCATATAGGCTATATTTTATCCCGGAAAATATATAGGATTTTTCGTGGTAGTGAAAATTGTGGAGTACTTTAACGATTCTCGCGATCGCTGCCTAAATGGTTAGAGATGATTAGTCAACTTCTAAAGAAAAGCTGTAAAATTCAATAATGCCTACAAAAAAAGTCCGAAACAAAGAAATGTAGCACGAATAAAAAAACCTATAAAAACATACATACAAAACAAAATAAATGTCCACTCGTGCGAAGGCGGGGCAAATCGCTGGTTATATATACATATATTTTTATAGAATTTTTAGAAATATTTTAAAATGAGCAATGAAACAAAAATAAATAAGTTTTCACGCATTTAAATATATTACAAAATCCATTACAAAAATCTCCTAAAATTCTGCTTTTATTATGTGGAACTCGACTCGATCGAGTCCATACAATTTCTCTTACTAAGCCTTGTAAAACATTGAAAAAATAGTTAAAATCTGCAAGGATATTATTTAATTCCTTTTAAACGAGTCACTTTTTAATATATCACTTTCACTACAAACAATTTTCTATACAACATTGTTTATATAGTTTTTCCACAAGTGCTTCCAATTAACTAAATAAGAGCTTGAAGTGCTAACCGAGCGATTTTTGTTGTTGGTTTAACTGAATTGCACAATTTGGGGGGCAACAGTTCATGTTCAGTTTTCAAATGAAATATTCAGCAACTTGGTACCATAGAATGAATCTTTAGCTCCTTTTCCACAATTAAATTTGCACCTTCCTAACAAACACAATGGCGAGGTGAGAGTTACTTCCACTTTGCACCACATGAAACCACACCCCGCTCCTCACCACAATCTCTGCATTTGATCCGCACACAAAAGTTCGATAAGCCATTTAAGCATTTGATGCCATTAAATGGCAAACGAGTTGGCTTCCTTCCCCCCCAAAAAACCCAAGTTTGCGGAATATTACAAAAGTTTCGTCCTTGCCCAGGCGACAGCAGCAGCAGCAGCATCAGCAGTAGTAGTAGTGGTAATACTTGAATATATAGAAAATTTCTTACTCGGATACGAGAAGATGTGAAGTTTTATGTGACACGCATGAACAACAAGTGTGTTTGATGATGTGATTGGACGAGATGTACTTTAACCTAACCCACTCTTTGCCACACACTTGTGCCTGTACTTTGGCCACACTTTTCGAAGAACGAAAATTGTTCTTTAATTACTTCCTGTGGCAGAATATATACGCTTTGCCACATAGCAAACCCATACAGACATGCCCCCCATCCATGCCATCGATGTATGTATGTATACAACATCTTGGAAAAAGTCAATGAAGTTGTTTATGAATGCGGTTCATTATCATGCAGCAACAGATGCCAAAAATGTTGCCACAAGACTTAATCAAATGCCAATGAGTTGGAAAGCTTAGAAATGGGCAAGACCTGGCCTCAGGAGCGTATCGAAATATGTTTGCTCTCCCATATATGGGGTTTTGTTAGTGTTCACTTTATAATTAAAATAATTTCAGTTATTTGGTGTGATAAAATTATTCATTCCAAGAATCCTATTTGCTTTTAATTGAATTTATCACCTATTCCCTGTTCCTTTATGAATGATCAGTAAATTTTATTCACAAACTTAATTCTTTTGTTAACTTACTGATAGATAGATTAACAATAGATAGTGTTTATTTAGTCCATCTTATTTTTCAATAAGGAAACACTTTGCATTTCGAGCAGAAGTCTAGATATATACAGACCCTTTTTATACTCGTAGACCGCTCCTGTCTAATTTGGTCTAGTATAGTCATGTGAATGATATTTGACGAATTGTCTATACGGTTGACTAACATGGAAAAGCTAATTAATCATTCTGGGCAAGCGCATCTGTCGCCAAAGTTCCTAATCAAAAATTCACAAAATATTGAGAACACACACAAAAAGCAGAACTAAAACAACATTTTTATTATGGAGCAGTCCAACAGTATCAGATTAAAATTTTATTTTGCTTCATAACAAAACGAGAAAAAATAATTTCGTTTGTATTTATTTAGAAATATATTTTAGACATTTTTCAATATTGATATGGAAAAAAAGAAAGAATTAGTTATCCAATTTTTTCCACCCATTCCCCGTAAATATTTTCGTATACGTAAATAGACAAATCAATGTATGTATATTTTATTTGCAAATTTTTTTTGCCTCTTGTCAATTGCATTATAAATGCAAAATATTCCCATATATGTAGCTTTAAGAGCATTAGAATTCAATTTCACAATTTTAGTTTTCCATTCAAAATTGAATTAAAATTTGTCTAAGTAAGTGTCTTTTGCAAATTGTCTTTTTGTTTTTATTTAGGAGTTTTTGGCACCATTTATTTATTATTATTTATTTGCCATTTTAAATTGCAGTATAGTATTTTAAATAATTTATTGAATTCAACATTTACTCTTGTATAGAGAGATATAAAAGAGTTATTTGATTAGCTTGAATTTCTGTCAATAGTAAAGAGGACGTTTGTGGGATAACAATCGAAATATTGAAAAAAAAAAAAATTAACTAAAATTGATTTGGAAATGAAAAACGAATATAGAAAAATGAATACTTAAGTATAGCAACGGGACACAAAAACCCTTCCAAATAATTTTTCTTATGAAGACAACATAGAAATATTAATAAACAAAATTCTAGGGACATCTTCTTAAAATGTGTTGTTCACTTCGTTCTCTGTACGGGCAATCCTGCCGCGCCTCTAATAACTTTATACCCTTGCAAGGGTATATTAATTTTGGTCAGAACTTTGCAACGCATAGAAGGAAGCATTACCGACTATAAAAAGTATATATATTCTTGATCAGCTCTGTCCGTCTGTCTGAATCAACAGCTTCTCCACCGAGACCCTTAAAGCCACAGGACTGAAATTTGGCACCCAGGCTTCTTTTTGCTGCAGGCATTGAATATCTCGGAATCATCTCGATCGGATGACTATATCATATAGCTCCCATAGGAACGATCGGTCAAGAATAGAGTTTAACTTCCATAATTTGGTGGTTTTTCAATCGAATATTACAAACTTTGTTGTTTATGAGTTTGGTATACTTTCTAATATATCCACCAAGTTTTATCAGAATCGCTTGGAACAATCGGTCAAGAATTGTTATTCAATGATTTTTTCGCATTGTAAATACATATGTAGTAGCAAAATAACTGTTTGCAAGGGTATAGGAACTTCTGCATGGCCGACGATAGCCCATCCTTCTAGTTTTGTTTAATTTATCTCACTATATTTGGTCTGTCTAATAATTTATATTTTACATTACTTATCTCCTTCTTATATTCTATTTCTTTTGGAACAATAATGCAAATTGCTTAGATAAAATGTGCTTTTTAGATTTTATAAAGAAAGTTTTTAACAAAGTTTCATCCGAAACATTCTGTCCAATTGCTCATGTGTAATCCTTAAATACATATATACTAATAATATAATCAAAAAGTTCACATCCAACTTTTATATATACGTATATTTAAAATTAAACCAACACAAATGTTTTAGTAAAACTAGAAAAAAGTTAATATTACAGTTAGTAATTTGTTTGGTTAGAGAATAACAATGATGGAACAAGTTGGGAGGAAAATTGCAAATTGAAATGTTTCAATGTGATGCCAAAAAGTATGTTATGGTAAAATTGGTTTTAATATATAAATAAAACGTTTAGTTTGGATCGCTCGTTAGCTCGCTCTTCAAAAACAGTAATGGCTACACAAAATTGTTATATTCTTTTATAAATTATTAAATTCAAACTTTTCTCGCTCACGAAAACTATTAATTTCATTCATTGTATGTACAGGCGAAGCGAAAACTTTCAAACTAAAATAGCGCAAGTGGATCTGTGTGTGTGTGTGTGTGATTGTGTGTATGTATACGGGTGTATTTGAGTGTTTGAGTGTGGGTACCCACAGTCACGTAGAACTGAAAAATTATAGTCGTTCGCAAAATGTGAGCTTTTTGTTTATGCGGTTCATTGTTGTTTGGCTCAGCATCAGGCGTAAGCTTCACCCTCTGATAGGCCATCATGATGCCAAGCGGAGGGATAAAACAATAAAAACGTTTCGCGTCAATTATCGTGTCATAAAATCAACATAGAAAATCGTCAACACATACACACACACACACACACCACTCATACATACAAAGAAGAGATATAAATTTTCCGCTCTCATGTCTTTCATTTTGATCGATGGATTTCAATGCGAAACAATAAAAATGAACAATTAATCAAAAGCTGTTTCCAATTTTTGATTGATGGCTAGTACTTAGTTCCAACAATATAAAGGCAAAATCCTTTTCATTACAATTCACCCTCACATATAGTTAAATATATTTACTATAATTGTCTTGGCTCTTTTTTTCAGATTTATGCCACCCATAACTCCATCAACGTGGAAAACAGTAAGAAATGCGGATCGATTTTCGCCTGTATGTCCGCAGAATGTGCCCATACCGCCCAATGGGCCAGAGGCTCTCCTAGAGCTACCACGCTCTCGACTTGCCCAGCTGCGACGATTGTTGCCGCTGCTAAAGAACCAATCGGAAGACTGTTTATATCTTAATATCTATGTGCCCTATGAGACGCAACGCCTCAGACGTAAGATTTTTGCTTCATCTCTATTCAAGATCTCGGGTATTGTAGCTATCAATTCCGTAGTGCATTGCAGTTGATTCTAGAAAATACTGCAAGCGGTGCGGACTTGCTAGCTCTGATGACCATTAAAACTACAGAAACTCAGTTATAATCAAAACTTTTCATATTTAATTTACTGAAAGTTGTAATAGAAGGTTTTTCGATTCCAACAGGTTACACAAGCGAGAAACCCAATCAAGCTACCGATTCCACAACATCTGATGATTCCACTGAAGAGAGTGCCAAGCTTTCAACTGTCGTCTTTATACACGGCGAATCGTATGACTGGAATTCGGGCAATCCCTATGATGGCTCTGAACTGGCCGCTCATGGTAATGTCATTGTGGTGACAATCAATTTTCGCTTGGGTATCTTTGGTTTCCTCAAAACTGGAGGCAAGGAGAGTGCCCAAGGTAATTTCGGTCTAATGGATCTGGTAGCTGGCTTACATTGGCTCAAGGAGAATTTACCAGCATTTGGTGGTGATCCTCAGAGTATAACATTATTGGGCTATGGCACAGGCGCTGTCCTGGCCAACATATTAGTTGTCTCACCAGTGGCAAGCGGTAAGTATTTAAATATGCCAAAAGCCACAACATTTAAATTTATCCAATAAAATCCAATCTATTATAGATCTCATCCAGCGTACAGTATTAATTAGTGGTTCTGCCTTATCCCCTTGGGCCATACAAAAGAATCCTTTGTTTGTAAAACGTCGTGTGGCGGAACAAACTGGATGTCATGGTGATATGCTCTACGACGATTTGGCACCATGTTTACGTACAAAAAGTGTTGCGGAATTGCTGGCAGTTAAGATTGATCATCCACGGTGAGTATTTAAAATAATGAAGATATTTGCTAAGAACGAAACTTGTGTGAAAGTTGAATCAAGTGTTGAAAAGATGTATGAAAGTATTTTCCAACTTTTTCTACTTTTTCAACTTCCAAACGTGACTGAAACATATTTAAGTATTTTTCTTTGGCTATGCAACTTTTTACGGTGTTGTAAACGCTTTGCTTTCGACAACTTAATACGTGACCTTAGCATATTTATCTAAGAACGCATTTCACCTAGTTAAATCCTATGCGTAAGACATGATTCCCGAACCTTTCGTTTTTATACGACGCTAATTAAGTAATGGGTAATTAGCCAAATAGTATGTGAAGTCGACGCTTACCATCAATTTTAAAAACAAAATTATGCATAATATCCTTTGGAAAGCTAAAAAACTTTTTTTTAGTTTTCTCAAAGAAACTTTCAAATAAAATGAAAAATGTTTTTAGATGTTGTAGCTTTTTCAGTAGCTACTGAGTTAAAACATAATATGATTATTATTAATTCAACATTTTCCTTTTTATTTATTATTCAATTTGTGGTAATGCATTAGTTTTTGTAGATAGCCAGTTATAGAAAATTTTTAAACTTTGTTTGTAGGAAACTAAAAAACTTTATTCAAAAACAAGTTTTATTAAAAAAGAATTTATAACTATCCTTTTAAGAAATTTACGAAAAATAAATATTATAAGATAAAAAGATTTATCTCAAATTTTTAAATACACATAAAATCTTCTAAAAAAAAATAAGAATTGGGTTGATGGCATTTATGTGAAGATGATTGGACCCTTATCTCAGTACGTAAAAAGCGTTTTAAAATCTTTTTATATACTTTCATATTTTAAGAAACTTTCACCAGGGCTTCAATATTTCGCCAACTTCTACTTATTTTTAATATTTTATATTCTAGATTCCTGGTGGGCTTTGCTCCATTTGTGGATGGGACTGTCATATCGCCTGGTGCCAATCCCATGGGTAGTACAGCTTTACCTATGGGTTCAGCTATTGTTAGGTAAACTAAATAAATTTTAAATGCTTTATAACTTTAATTATTAACATTTAATTGTTGTCGTGCTATACAGTACTTCAGGAATTGAATATGCAAACTTTCCGAAACGTGACCTCATTTTCTGCCTTACATCTGTGGAATCCTATCTGGACTTGAGTGCCCAAGACTTGGAGTTTGGGTTTAATGAGACGCGACGTGATCGCATTTTACGTACTTTTGTACGAAATAATTTCCATTATCACTTAAATGAGATATTTGCCGTCTTAAAGGTGGGATGCTTAAAATATATCCAAAAGTATTAATACATATATATATTTATTATTGTTTATTCATTCTCTTTTTATATATAGAATGAGTATACTGACTGGGAGAAGGCCATTAGAAATCCTTTAAGTTCCCGGGATGCCACATTACAATTTTTAAGCGATGGTCATACTGCATCGCCATTGATTAAGTTAGGGTATATGCATAGTTTGCGTGGTGGTCGTACATATTTTTTGCATTTTAAGCATAAAACGATAGAAGAGGAATATCCACAGGTGGGCTATAACTTTAAATAGAATTATATTAAAGCCAAAATTGATTGAATTTCTATTTTTATTATTTAGAGAACCGGTTCAGTACGGGGAGAAGATGTACCATTTTGGTTAGGTCTTCCCGTTTCCCCGCTATTCCCACATAATTATACAACTCAGGAGCGTCAAATTGGTCGCCTAATGCTGCGATACCTATCCAATTTTGCCAAAACCGGGTAAGACAACTTTTAAATTTCTATAAACTAAGTGAAATTTATATTCATTTCAATTTTGACAGGAATCCCAACCAATCTACGGCAAATGCTGCATTACCTCAACAGGCTCTAATAAGAGATCCTACCATGTCAACCTCACATCAGCGTAAGAAACGTTCCACAATCCGTACTTCAGGAGCAACTGAAGCCCTGAGTCTGGCTGTTCTATACAATCAACGTCGTAGCAATGCCATGCACGAGAAACGTGCCTATATAAGAAGACGTCTAAGAAGTAATGATGCAGGTGCAGGTGTCTTTACCCAGCTGGGACTGGGCAATGTTGGTGATGCAGGCAGTTACGATGGCGATGAGTTACCCTTCTGGGATGCATATGATGTGGTCAATCAATTATATGTAGAGTTGGGTAAGCCAAAGATTAATTTTCCCTTACTTTCAAAGACCTTTTTGATATTCCTTTTTTTTGTTTTCAAATTTAAGGCAACAAGGCCAATATTCAAAGTCATTATCGAGGGCATAAGTTATCCATGTGGTTGAATCTCATACCCCAATTACATCGACATTTCAATATTAATGATCAGTCAATGCGACATCATCAGTTCCAGGATGATATGAATAATCGAGATCTCTATGAAGGTTGGTATTTTGAAAGAGTTTCAACTTGATTAAAATGATTTTTAATCAATCTATTCACTTTAGGCGTGGTGCGACCCCAATTGCAGATAAAACCAGCGGATGATGATAATATTCTCCTCATACAAACAACCAGAACAACTACTCCGCCTCCAGCACCATCCAAAAATCATAGTTCAAATGCCACACAGGCTCCAAATGCAGTGACTACGGGAGCGACAACAACAGGTTGGAATAATTTAGCTAATCTTATATTCTATTTTCTAATAACTGCATATCCTTTCCAGAATGCAACATTGATGGTGCCATGTCCGTGTCCGAACTGACCACCACTCAAGCGCCCAAAGACAATCGCACTGGTCAGGCGACACACCTGGATACACAAAAGGATTTGGCCACTGCATCTACCGGTATCATAGGCAATCTGGAGCTGTTACGCCGTTTAAGTGGCAAACAGTTTCAAAGTTATACCACAGCTCTAATAGCCACAGTTGCTGTTGGATGTTTCCTACTCATCCTGAATGTCCTGATCTTTGCTGGCATTTATCATCAAAGGGAGAAACGTGCTCGTGATGCCAAGACCAAAGAAGAATTACAAGAAAGCGATACAAGCAAGAATTCCAGTGTAATCAAACTGAATGGCGATGGTAACGATGCCTATACCCTAAGTGGTGCCGTCGTGGATACTAAAGCAGGCGGAGGTGGAGCAGCGGGAGGTGTTGGTGTAATCTTTGGGGAATACAGTTGCTATGATGAGAAGACCAACCAAATGAAAGAAGAGAAACTATTGGTAGAATTACCACCAGCATCAACATCGAATTCAGGACAAACCTCCCTGATGATGGATAGCTGGGGGCCGTGCTCTACGAGTACTTTGGATTTGCTGAAAACGAAACCCATAGAAATGGTGACCTATAATCCTCTACCCACGGTATTAGAGTCGACCTCAGCGTTGAGCAGTAAACGTGGATCCTTTGTGCTGGATCCTGGAATGCAGTTTCCAAGTCCTCAGCAATTTGATTATGCCGTTCAATCTTCAGATCAAATGTCCTTCAAAGCCATAGAAGAAGCCGTTAAGGCGGGAGTTACCAACGACGCCGAGATAATGCGAGATGATGATATACCAGAGCCACCACCACCACCTAGATCCTTTCTAGCTGCCCAACAGCAGCAGCAGCAGCAACAGCAAACAGGAATCCTGCGTCAGACAAACTCTGGTGGTGCCACGGTATCTGGAACAGGGACTAGTGGAGGCAAAAAACGTGTACATATTCAGGAAATCTCTGTGTAACCTGATATACCCAGCTCTACTCGTATATACCTAAATATTATACTAAACTATCTATTTTCCCTTCCCATTTCAACAATTATACACTTGAGTTCACATTATTATTCTATCTGAATTTGTATCCTTGGTTCACCTTCTCACACTGCTCTTAAGGAGAATCAGAAAACAAAAAAAACAATAGTGGGAAAACAAAATTATTATATAATTGTATGTATGTTTGTACATTATGTAAATGTTCCTTGTAGTCGTATATATATATATTTATATGTAGCATTTGTTTTTCCCCCCCTCAAATTGTTATTCATTGTTTTTAATCTGTCCCCTCCTCCCCTGAACCCACTCTAGCGGATATTATATGTTATATGTGTGTATAGTTTATTTTAGGATCTCGTATTGCATTTGCTTGTTATTTAATAATTAGCGAAATCAAAAATAAATAAATATACATATATATACTTATATGTAACAAGCTTTTAATTATTTATAACAAGAAAAAAATGAAACCAAAAAAAAAAGAGAAATAATTGATAAACAAAAAAAACAAATAAAAACTAAATACTATAATAAACAATATTGTATTTAATGTATTGTAAAATATTGACTCTATTTGTATGAAATACATATGTAACAAAAAAAAACAAATGCAAATGATTACCTTTTGGGATGGGAAAACTTAAGTTTTATGTAGATGCGATTAGTATTTCTTGTGATTTCTTAGATCAGATTCCTGTAGATAGCTTATGAGTAAAAGATCTCATAACCTTCTTTTAACAAATATTAAGCAAAAATAACTTCTCGTACAGAAACTTACAATATAATTTCAAAATATAATCGTCAGATTTTAATTAATATTAGTTGTGCCTAAACATTCGTAATCAGTGATTTAGTTATATTGTCCCAGCGAATTATTTGCAACATATTTGCGATCTATAGCGAATTTGAATATACATAGATAATCAATTCTTTTATTGCGAAGAAAACTCAATTTTTATGCTTTCAAGATTGCTGTTATCTGATATACTGAAGAGAATTACTACATATTGTTGATCAAACACTGCAAAGGGAATAATATTTTGTTAACTTGCAGATTTATCAATTTTAATAATAAAACTAACTTAGTAAATGCTTTTATAATTTGAGAATTCGTTACGTATTATTCATAGATGTAATTAAAAAAGTGATTTTTTGAAATTTTTTGTTTGAAACTACTTATAACGCAGATTAATATACAATCAGTTTATAACAAAAAACTAAACGGGAGCCTTTTTTATTAAATATATGTA
Source organism: Drosophila austrosaltans (assembly GCA_035045865.1). NCBI lineage: Eukaryota > Metazoa > Arthropoda > Insecta > Diptera > Drosophilidae > Drosophila > Drosophila austrosaltans. The sequence continues at coordinate 1,205,870 of JAWNOQ010000200.1, forward strand.
TTTTTATTTTTAATGTACTTAAGAAAGCGTTTGTAAAATAGTAGTATGGATTAACAATCGTTAATATGTGACCAAATCGGTCAAGAGAAGCTTCCCTTTGCCTCATTAAAAAGTATTGCAGTTCATAAATTTTGTACTCTTAAATGATTTAAACATTTACAGGTTTTGATTTGAAAACTATACAGGTTCTACTTTTATTTGTTTAACTTTTTTTAACTGCGGTTCTTCAGTATCAGCTTTTTTGCGCTTTGTCGACTGCTTCTTTTTAGGCGACTCTACGATGCTGGGTTCGGCTTTTATTAATTCTATTAGAGCATCTAATTCCACAGGTGGTTTTTCCTCCTCCTCAGGTTCCGGGCTACCAAACTTGATTGCTTTGTTCTAAAATAATCGAATTATTGATACAAAAGCATTTTCGGATTTCAAAAATGTAGAAAAACTTACTACTTTCTCATCATCCAGCAACAATTCACCCTCTATATAAGGCATGACATTACTTATATCAAAATCCTTTATTCGAAATTTGATATCTTGATCCATTGTTATACCTTCTCGAGTCTGTTTCTTGTTTGTGAATCGTATGGTTGTATTAAAGACTCTGTATATTATGGCGCTAACCTGATGTTTGGATATGTGGCGAACTACACCATTAAGAATTGCTCCAGCCACTGGGCGAAAGACATAGAAATCTGCATTGATAACCAAATGCAATGTGGGATCATCGGTACGCAAGGCTGCGGTATGACCCAGAACCTTTATATTTTTTATGCCCAGCACAATTCCTTGCAGATTAGCGTTGTATATGCCTACCTTGGTACGGATAAGGAGCTCGTGTAGGGCACTTTTGAAACTAGCCATGCCATAGGGACCCATTGCCAGGTGCATGTCGGTGTTAATACACCGCACACATGACTCCGTATTGGCTGCATATTGTTCAAGCTCTTTAGTAGAGAACTTTATGTATTTCTGTAAGATCTTTGCCATTTATAAAACAATAGAAAATAAAATTTATAAAATATCTAAAGCGAACCACATGAGTTCGACAAGTTGAACAATCAGCTATCGATTGTTTGCAGTGTGGCTGTCCTTTACTATTTATGCAACCCTAGTCTATCGATAGCAGTAATTAGCATCCGGCAACTTTGGCTTCATGTTTTTGTTATTTTTCGGCAACATTTTCAATTCTGCAATAATAATAAATAAAATTGTTACTTCACGAAAATGACTGATTTTGGAAACGATTCAGGTGGCCGGCTCAAAGGGGTTACTATCGTCAAACCAATTGTTTATGGCAACATAGCCCGATCTTTTGGTAAGAAGCGGGAAGAAGATGGACATACTCACCAATGGAAAGTGTACTTGAAGCCTTATTATAACGAGGACATGTCAATCTATGTAAAGAAAGTTCACTTTAAACTGCACGAAAGTTATGCTAATCCAAATCGGATTGTGGTGAAACCACCCTACGAAATCACAGAGACTGGCTGGGGCGAATTCGAAGTGGTCATCAAAATTTACTTTAATGACCAGTCTGAGCGACCGGTGACTTGCTATCACATTCTTAAACTCTTCCAATCGCCTGTGGTTGACGGTGAACTCAACTCATCGACCACAATGGACACAAAAAAAGGTCTTGTTTCAGAATCATATGAGGAGATTGTTTTCCAAGAGCCAACACAGGTCATGCAGCATTACTTAGTCCTGTCGGAGCAGAGTGCTAACGGAGTGTCTAACCATGACACAGATTGTAATAATACCTACAATTATATAGTAACGCTTTTATTATGATTATGATAACATCCAAAATTTTCTTTTTTTATTTCAGTTGAGGAAAAAAAAAGAAAAACTCTGGACAACATTGTGAATGTTAAACAAAAAGTAAAAGGAGAGATAGTCAGTTTGAAGGATAAACTAAAGTTGGCTCGGGAAACTATCACAAAGTTTAAAATCGAATTGGCCAAGGTGCAAAAACCACCGACATGATATACAATGTATATTAAGTTTTAATTTTTAAGAACTAATTTTAATTCGAAAAAGCATTTAATATAGCAAAATAAAATTTAGATCATCTGAATATATCTAATTTGTAATCTAGCAAAATCAACTCGAATATAATCTTCGAATATTTCTACGCTGATCTTGGGTTAGCATCTATGAGATGCATTTTATTGTTCTTTTGCTATTAACACATCTCAGCAATTTTCGTGTTCACTTGTCGTTTTAAAGGAGTTTTTACTGTACATACCGCACATGATCCCAAATCTTGCATGAACCAGTTCCGATCATCAGAGCAGGTACCGAACTCAGTGGCACTAGCGTCACAGTACCAGTTCCAGCATCCGCGATAAAATACTATTGTTTATTTGCTCAGCTTGTTGTTGTTAAGTGCTGCATGCGCAAGTGTCGTATATATGTCGGTTAAATTAAAGGCAGAAAAAAGAGAACATTAATTTTATGGCCTCTGTGTCGTTAAGTTATAATGCATTTCCGTTGTAAGCTAATGTAATGGGCGAATCTTTCGAGTGAAAATTCCTTAACTGCGCAAACGCGACGCGCTTCTTAAGGGATAGAATTAAGAAGAAAAGATAAAAACGAAATAAAAAAGACAAGGTGAAACTTATAAATGATAAATTACATTTGATGGACTTTATCTAAATCATATTTTCGATATTCATCTTAGAGCCTCTTAGCCACCCAATGTCGTCGCTGCTGATGCTCTTGCTTCTGCTGACGTCGAAGCTTCAAGCAATTCCGGTTTTGTCCTCCACCTCGCCCTCGCCTGGCGTGCGAATTCTTCGCTCGTCCGAATCAATTGTGGCGCCCCTTGATGATGAGGTGGTCTTTGAATGTGAGACCAGTTTGCCGCCGGAACGTTTCGAATGGAGCTACAGCAACACCTCCAGTTCCTCAACAATCATCTCCAGCACCTTTGTCTATCTTAGCTCTGTTCCTGGAAAAGTGAACATTAGTCATGAATATGCAATATCCAGGCTAACCATTGTGGTAAGACCAGAATCTTTGGGTGAATATCGATGTGTGGGTTGGTTTGGTCCATTGGTGGTTACATCTACCATAGCTCGCTTGGATTTGGCCACCATCAGTCAAAGCACAAACAAGGAATCTCATTTAAAATGGAGCGCTGAATCAGGAAATACAATAATATGGGCATGTGGCCATCAGGTGCGAGCCAATCCTTTAGCCAGTTGGTCATTTTATCATGATGAGAGAGAAATCCAACCGTTAAACCACAATGGAACCCTAATTTTGACCAATATAACAAATAATTCCAATGGAAAATATTCTTGCACAGCAACCAACACAGCCTCCGGAGCGAGATTAATAATTCCTAGTTTTATGGAATTGCAAGTGACTAAACAAGAAGGTACCAAATCACCACATTTACTACATCGACAACCCTCCAGACAGTCGGTAACAACAAGAGAGGGACAGCGTCTTTTATTGCTATGTCCTGGTGTCGGTTCACCGCCGCCTACAGCGGTATGGAGTAGCCCAAATGTCACCGGGGCTGTTCACAATAATCGCAGTAAATTGCTTTCCTATGGCCTTGAGATTAATCCCGTTCAAGTCGAAGATGCAGGCACTTATATTTGCTATCTGGACAATGGCATACGTCCAGCTTTGGAGCTCTATATAAACGTTAAAGTGGAGCAGGCTCCAGTTATTACCCAAGCACCCTGGGCCGGAAATCTAACGAATGAGGGCGATCAACTGAAACTAGAATGTCAGGCTAAAGGCGAACCGAAACCCATAATCTACTGGCTAGTCAATGGAAAGAGTATCAATTCGGTAAATCAATCACAATTGCAATCAAATGGCAGATTTCTAGTATTAAAAAAGGTTTTAAAACTTCATGCCGGATATGTACAATGTTTTGCCCGGAATCATTTGGGGGAAGATAGTGCGGGCACCTTGCTACAAGTAAATCCTAAGCTAGTTATTGATTCTGATATGTATGTGAGTAGACCTCAACGTCCGAAAAAGTTACAAATAATGGTTCCCCCATCGGCTCCAAATGTAACCCGCCTATCCGATGAGTCGGTAATGCTTCGCTGGCATGTCCAACATAATGATGGATTACACATTCAATTCTTTAAAGTCCAATATCGGTTAATCAATGAAGGCAAACGTAAGATGTGGCAGACTACAAATGAAAATATACCGTATGGTAAACCCAAATGGAACTCCGAATTCGGAAAAAATTTCACTGCTTCCGTTACAAATTTGAAACCCCACCGAACTTATCGTTTTCGCATTATGGCCGTCTACTCCAATAATGACAATAAGGAGAGCAATACATCAGCCAAGTTTTTCCTACAACGCGGCGCATCCTTGGAACCCATGCCAGTACCAGAACTTGTAAAGATTGAAGAGTATTCAGAGACAGCCGTTGTTCTTCATTGGCGCCTGTCAAGTGATGCAGATGAGCAATTGATTACTGGCTATTATGCCTACTATCGTCCCTCTTCTTTTGCCGGAGAATACTCAAAGGCCACCATTGAAGGTCCTCAGGCAAGAAGCTTTCAAATCGGCAGTCTAGAGGCAGGCACCATTTACGAATTCAAACTGCAGTCGTTTAGCGCAGATTCCGCCTCAGAGTTTAGTGCCCTTAAGCAGGGACGTACTCAGCGATCGAAGCTGACAACCACAGAGCAGCCCATACAGCAGAAGGGCGGAGATCGGAATGTCAATACCACACCAAATCATAATGAAACTTACAGTCTGAATCCTCTGCTTACGGGAACTATAGGAGGCGGCGCTCTGTTGTTACTTCTGCTAGTCAGTTTCAGTTTTTGCCTTTGTCGACGGAAAAATCGTGACCGACTGGATGAAAGAAATGCCCAAAATAAACCCCGATTGGCAGAGTTACGTGAAGATTTTCTGCCTTTGGCAGGTGGGGGTGGTGGTGTTGGTGGAGGAGGAGGAGTAACTAATAATAAACAACGTCAGCGTACGCGTCATATACACATCACGTTAAATCCTTTGGATCAACAACAACAGCAACCATTAGATGAGAAAAATACCAACACCAATTTGAGCTCACAACACCATGATGCGGATCCGGAATTGGTATATTTTCAACGTCAGCAGCAAACTCATCCTACTACATACGACTACGACCATGGCCAGAGGCGAATGTCTTCATCATCGCTACGGCGTTCACAACGCACCCTTGAACGAACACCTGGCAGCAATAACAATCTCCAACAAATTGGCACTGAAGGCGCAACTACGGGACAGCGTGTCATTCTAAAGCGTCCACGTCTATCAAGTCGCTCGGAGAATCTCTCATCGGGAAGTCTGAATAGCGTAGGAGTATAAAACTGATCGTGATCTTTAGCCTATAAATAATACATAACTTATCTCTAGATATGTTGATCAACAGCATTCGCTTTCTCTAGATTAGATCCCTAGGGTTAGGGCAATGCATCCCTTATCTATAGATGAATCCAATGTATTATTATGATTTATACATATTTCTCTACCTCTACTTTAACTTTAATTTCAAAGGACGATGCACTTTGCACAAGTTAAGAAAAAATAGTTCTTCTCTCATTGAGACTTGTTTTTTTAGCATCTTTCCCATAAACGTAAACGATACGAAAGTAATCAGGAATAAGAGATCGGACATAAAATAAGAATCTAAACTTCAAATCCAGTAAAACGAATATATAAGAATCGCTACAATAGGCAAGAAACGTGATTGAACAAAGACAAGTGAACAAAATTTAACATTTACTCATAAGTACCATTAAAAATTAAGTAAACGTTCTCTCGAAAACTTTTAGAAAATTTACAAATAATTTTAGAAAGTCCTCAAAAAAAAACTGCAAGTAAGCCATATTTTATAATAATTATACCAGATTAGTATAGCTAATTTTGTAACTATAAAATCTTCAGCTTCTAAGAAGGTTTAATTCGCAAAACTAATAATAGAACGAAACTCTTAGTTTTTGACTTTTTCGATTATATTTAGTTCTTCCTGCTTCTCATTTGTGCAGCTATGTGTTATAAACTTACAAAACACACAAAATACAATTTTAGGTACTTAACTAGATATTACTAGACTGTGTTTATCTTTAACCCTTATTGGTCTATAATTAAGTCTTCCATGTTTTGACATACGTCCAAATTCTGTACTGATAGCGTTTTAATTAAAAAAAAAAGACAATAAAATTTCCTTTTTTACTAAAAAAAAAAAAAAAAAATCTCTAAGTTTCAATGCGTTAATTTCAGAAATCGTGCTCAAAAAGAAATCTTTTAATTGAACTCAATTGGTTTTTTAAATTTGTTTATGTTTATTTTTCATATTTGTGTTTTGCAACCCTAGCTACGCCCGGATTTATAAAACAATTGGAACTGGTTCCTTAAGTCGCAACAACGATGGCAACCTTGTCAGCTGTCAGCTAAAGTAAAATATAATTGGGTCGCCAAAATTTCTAATAGCATTCTTTATTTTTAGTTCACAACCATTTATTTTGCAGTGTAAATTTTAAATGATTTGCAAATAGTTCAAGTGGCAGACAGCTATGAAATAACAACGAATGTAACCCATAGGTGAAGTTGAAGAGAACGATGTTCATGCTGGTTCCATTTTTGTTCATTTCATTACATTCTTACAGACAAAAGAAACTTTAAATTTGAAATAAGAATATACACAATATGTCGAATCTATCCGTGGGTCAAGTAATACTGGACGCGCAGCGTATGGCCAGTCGAGTCAAAGACTTGGATGCATTAGGCACAGCACTGCTGGAGGAGGCAGAGACCAATAATCGCTTCGTGGAGAGTCTGCGACAGTATCAGGATGATATTGAGTCACTCAATCGCATCTCTAACAACAAGACCAATGTCGATATGGTGAATCGTATCCAGCAGCAGAATATAAACAGTTCTGAGATTCTCAAAGAGAACCGTGAGCTTAAGATTTGCATTGAGGATTACGAACGGGCCATGGAGCTTATGATGCAAAAGTATCGGGAACACACAGTAACCAAGGTGCTGGATAGTAAAATAAACTTCAAAGAGCTCTACAACGAGCGCCTGTGGCAGGTTATACGAGATCAGAGAGAGAAAATCAATGAGATGGCCGCCGTTATGCAGCGAGCAGCAACTGTGGACGACGACCTGGTACAACGTGAACTGCAGACTATATCCCAGTTACGCCTCGAGAATGAGACATTGCGCGAATTACTGCAGATTTCCAAACAATACGGTTCATCTCAACGCCCCATAAGAGAAATGGATCATTTACTGGAGGAGAAGGCTGTACAAACCGATAGCCAAGCAGATGACTCAGCTGACGATCTATCCATATCGGGTGCCTCAGTGGAGAATATGAACAACAATTCGGTAATACAAATAATTAGTAATCCGGAGCCGCAAAAAACGCAGGCGCTACCAGTTCCGCCAACACTGCCAGCCGAAGAGGATCAACAGCAGCAGCTGCAGCTAGTTAATCCAGTAATGGCCAATGAGAATAATAACGGACCCGCTGCGCTAACAACAACAACAACGACGACAACAACACCAGCATCCCCAGCACCCATATCTGGCGATGATCAACCAGATCAGCAGCAGATTCAGGCACCAGCGAACAATCTAACATGATAGATGCAGGTTTTTGGTTCTCATACCGATTCCGGCATCACATCAATCCTTGTCATTGTTAATTTTATATACGCCTTTGCTTTCATCTTTTGTTTCACTCAAATTATACACTCACTCACCAGCTCATACATACATGCATACACAAAAACATCCATCTATATATATACACATGGATACTCTGCATTAGTTCATAGCAACTAATAATCTCTAAGTAATTTATACATAATAAACAACAGGAACCAGAAGTATAACACCCATAAAAAATACATAACACACATACACACACGATCGTACAATATGTATGTAATCCGTGCTCTATCGTCTTAATGATTTCTGAATAAAATTCCATAACTTGAAACTTAACGGTATTCATTTTAATGGCTAAAAAATGTATATAATAAACAAGGTGGAAAATAGTTTAAGCTTATTTGATTTTGATATGTAATTGCATAAGCGAAGTAACAATTCTTATAGGACGTAAACAAATATTAAATTGTTCTTATAGGCAATGGAAGGGAGGAGTTAAATTCTAATTGGACTTAGGTTTCACCAACCATAATAAGAATTACAACAAATTATAAGCAACACTCGAAACTATATTACTTGACTTTAGACTGATTGGCTTATATGCATTATTATTCAATTTGAAATGTCCTTTTTTGTAGAAAGATATTTAAACTTGGGCAGGTGGCTATATGCTATATATATTTCCAGGAAATAAATAAAAATTTAATTCTCTATTGTAGGATTTTTGATTAATTTAATATAAAAAAAGGTTTTTTAACACTGAAATGAATTAAATGAATCAAAATATATTTTTTTAGTTACAATAATTTTCTTGCTTTGCTTTCACTGCTTTTTTAAATTTATTATTTAGATTATTATCCAATTATACCATAAATATTTTCGTTTGCAATTGCAAGATACATAATTTCATAATATTATTATCATAAACGATTACTCAGCTAGCAACAACAGATGGCAAGCAACACTGTTGGACAGCAACATTTTCAGCAACACAGTGTCCCAGCAACATTTGGAGTTGCCTTCAAATTTCGTTGATGATTTAAACGCAACTTGTTAAAAGGTAAGTAGAAGTGGGAATTACATAGATAGTAGCAACATTTTCTGTTAATATGATGGCACAATGGAAAACAAATTATTAAATGAATCCAAGTTTTTAGTTTAAACATACTTAGTTTCAATGCATAATGGAATTATATAGTCAGTCAGATTTAAAATTACAGCAGGTAATTACCTTTCCTTCGATGTCAGTGCGCGAACAGTTAACACTCATTACAATGTGTCATTCATTTTTCATCTGGGAATCTGCTCTTTTTCTTCACTGAGAGAATAAAGAGTGTGTGCCGGGTGGTCAATTGTATATTCATTTTTCAGTTGCCTGAAGCTTTTAAGAATTATTTAAATTTAGTTTCTCGTCGATTTTCAAAGCGTTCGCAACAACCAAGATAAAACTCGCAAATGAAATAAGAAATATGCAAAGTGCGTGGCCTGTGCAATTGGTGTGAAAGAGATGCAACTAGCTATATAAGTATTTTCGAGTGCTCGATCAATGCTATATCAAAGATATATATGTGTGTATATTTATATACATATCTTGAATTCAGTGTGTGTATTTTTGTAATGAAAAACTCAATTTGGAAATGTTGAATTGAATTGAAATGAAGTAAACAAAAAGTAAAATATTTATTTATTAAACGTAAAGAAGAATATGAGTTGGAAGTTTTGCATTTTATTGCCGAATGATGTGAAGATTTATTAAAAGTGTGCTGCCATTTAAAAAGCAAAAAGAAAAAAATGTGTGTTCTATTTTTAAAATACAGCAAAAGTTTCATTTAATCGCAATATATTCCAAATACCAAAAGAGCGAAAATCAACAACTGAATATACATATATGTTCAAAATTGTTTTTAAATACAAATCCCAGTGTTTGCCCGGATATTTGATAAAATCTAAAAGAAAGTTTTTAAGAATAATTTCTATTTTTATAGTAGTTATTTAGTGAAAACCGCAACAAGAAATCGCAGAAAGAAGGAAAATCTTTTTTTGTGTTACGCAACCCTAAACTAAAAACAGTTTTTTTTTTGTTGTTCTTGTTCGTGTTGAGGTAAATCAAAAGTTCCGCACAATTTGCGGGCGCCTTCGTCTACTCATCCGTTTTAGGAGCATATGCAGCTGGCCCCATTCCCCTATCAACCAGCTACAAATTCTTCTAAATGCGGAAATATTTTGTGTAAGTTTTGCAAAAATTTACCAAGAAAAAGGAAACAAAATCAGTATATACATACATATATGAATATATTCTAAATAAAGTCTCAATATTTTTGCAGAACAAATGATGAAAATAGGTTAAAACGGTTGATAATTATTTTTAAACGTGCTAGGGATTTGCAACAGGGCGCATTCTCTCCCTCTCTCTCTCTCTTTAACGCTCAATCTCTTCAGTCTTTCTCATTAGGTATTTCTCTTTTTTCTCTCTTTGACATTTTCCAATTTTTGAGTTTTTGTTTTGGATCTTTAATGGCCAGAAAACATGCGCAAACGTTATAGCCAATGCATGCGCGAACAGCCTGCCCACCTGTGCTCGGTACATCAGCATTGTGCTCTCTTTTTTTTTTTTTTTTTCAAGTATACTATATAGTTTTAGAATGAAATGAGATTAAATTGTCGTAGGCATATAGATACATTTGTTATTGTTTATATTTACAAATTTTCTATGGGGTGTTTGGGAAACTGTTTACTCGTTTTAAATAGGGAAATCGATGAAATGCCTTGCATCAAAATTATATATCCTCTTTCAACAGGTTCTTAAACCATTTTACTTTTTAACGATAATTGAGAATTAATTGATCAATGCGATAACGCTTTAAATTTTAGTTAGAAAATATATTTAACGTAATTTCTATTTTTCCTTAGGAATTTGACTTAGTCGTTTATATTCATGAGATTGAATTTAAACTCGTATGGAATACGAATTTTATGTAATTTTCAAATCTAACGTAACGCTATATCACATTTTCAAATGAAAGAGTTTTCAGAGTTCTCTAAAACTTATTTCGTTAAGGAGGCATCGCAATATGGAAAAATTATAATCCTATTAATGGAAACAAAATACATTAGCACATTTAATAAGTGCAGGAATCAAAATTTTTATATAGTTCTTTAATAAATGAACACCTTACACCTTGTCTTCAAGAAGCTATTCATTAAAAATTTTGTCTAATAAAAAATTACATAAAACTTTAATAGAGTAATCTAACATTTAGATTTGAAAACCATACAACTTTTTTGTACTCATAAATTTAGCACTCAATAAAACACTTTTCATTTATATTAGAAAAGGAATATATCCGAAACATTTACAACGAAAAAACCTTTTTATAAGGAAACTATATTTAGCTGGAGTTTTCCACGTTACTTACTTTCTGTCACTCAATTTGCACAATTCGAAACGGATAAAATTTTCAAAGCCTTGTTTAGTTTGAAATATATATATATTAAATTTCTTATATGCCTAGCATTCACATTGTAATTCCCAACTAAATCTCATATTGAAAATGCTTAAAAAAAGAACTATATAAATGTATCTCAGATCTCTGAATTATACCTCATAAGATTTGAAGTAATAATGAAGCAAAAAGCAATTTATGTTAAACTGTTGATGTACAATCAGAACACTAACTGAATAATATACATACATACATATACATAGGTGTAAAGCATATATGTATGTATATATTTTAGTTAAATGTAACCTAGTTAATGAAAAACGTGTATTTTGAAGGCAAAGTCAATATAAAAATAACTTGACCACCACAATAACTTTTTAATTGTTTCTTTTTTTTAAGTTAAAGTGCAATTGAAATGCCGCAAAATGGGTTTTACAGAACTGAAGTCTCTAGGTAAAAGTTAATATTATTTATTAATAGGTATGTATGTATGTATGTATAGGGGCCACTACGACGAATGTTCTACTTATTGACGTACAACATTCTTTTGTTTACTTGGATTACTGCCAGGAATTCCACTTTCGTGTTCAAAATGCAGAAACTAATAGGTTTTTCAGCAAAAAACACTATGTAATACATTTTATTCTCTTTGATTAAGTTTCAATATTGTCCTTAGAATATGGGAATTTGAAAACCCGCAACTTTAAATACCTTTGTACACCAGTGTAGCTTATAAATTTACATACATTTCGAAGTTATACAATTTATTTCGTACTTCCCTTGCAGAAAAAGAAAAGCTGATCAACTTTATAAGAACAGATGCATCATCTGTACCCATCGCTGAAAGGCGATCAATTGTGCCCCCTCGGGTTTCATCCACAAACACGATACCCTACACGCTGTAAACGCTGTTTCAGGGATTACAAGGAACATGGCGCTCGTAGGCCGGGTGAAGAAGTCGCCGCTTCTTCGCCAAATCTTTCCGATGCCCAAAGTGCACGGTAAGGACCATACAAATGAAAATTAATCATAAAATAATCATTAATTGTATATATTTCTTTTAGGCCGTCTTCGCGTACATGGACATCTACACAAAATCTGACCAGCACTAATACAAATAACAGTAATGATATAGGTATGAACTAATCGGAATAATAATTCTCGTATTAAATTAATAAAATCATTGAAAAAGATCAATGCTACATTAGAAGTAATGATTTTTGTTAAGAAACTACTATTAGTATAATATGAACCAAAATATTTTTGAGTAAAACCTAACAAAATTGTTGAAAATCAAAATTAAAACAGTTTACTCATCAAATCAATTGTGTCTTTTAGAAAACAAAGGACATTCTTAATTGTTTACCTAATTTAAATTTGGTTAAATGGTTAGGAAAATTTAAAGGCAGGATTTTAGTATATAACTAAGCTGCTTAAAAGTTTAAATCTTACATCGCTATCTTAGCCAATTCTAAGCCTTATTATGTTTACATTAAGGGTCTTTCCTTAACTTTTACCATTTTTGCTTTTGACAAAATGTTCCGTTAAATGCACTCGTTTGCCAACACTGCTACAAAGTGATACCAGCCGATCCACCCGTTATTTGTAAAGCTTAAAGCTTAATATTCACTGTAATTTTAAGATTCAATTTAAAGATTAATTGCTTATTTTTTATTGAGTTCAATGAGTCAATTGAGGCTTTGAACAGGTCATAGAAAGAACAATTTCAATTACGATGAAAAAAATATAATCAAAGTTTTTATTAATGTTCTGTAAAACTATATTAATATTATTTAACAAGTAATCCAACAAAATAGTCTTTTATTTCATTAAATTTTTTCTTTACATTTAATTCTTTTCGATTTTCAATTCGTAAGATTATTTTTGTCATCCTTTAATCGATGTGTTTGTCTATGTATCTCTCTCACTCTCACTCTGCGCTTGCACACAAACTGCAACTGCACCATGTGCTGTGCTCGTCTCGCTCGCTCAACAACTAATCTACTACATTACGCATACCGTTATTTACCTAACCAACGTACAAAAAAAAAAAACAAACAAAAACATCAACGTCAACTGTAATCGTGACTGTGGTTTGACTCCGTGTACCGTGCCTGGCACATTTGCATGGCCTTCACTTGATGGCTTTTCACTCAACTTAGTTGTTCACTTCAATGTAGAGCTAAAGAAACGTCCGCAATCCTGGGCATCCACACCGGACATCGATGAGGTGGCCGATCAGGCAAAGCGTTCCACGATCGCAGGAGCGCGACCGGCGGAAGATCATAATGTAGCTGTTACCGTTAAATTGCCAGTGGCACCACGGCGGCATACGACTGCCTTAGACATCAAAGAGGTAGGCTAAAAATGTGAAGATTATTTTTGTATGTTTGTATCTAGTGCATCAATTTAAACCTTTACAGGTGGAGAACACGTTCACACAAAACCGAGTGACAGCATCCCCTAGTAAAACTTCAAGTATTCCAGATGAGCTAGTCATCCTATCGACGGACAGTCTTGCCGAGCGTGTGCGCAAAATGAATCTTCTCAAAAAGCAGCGCAGTTTAAATTCAAGAGAATCAAGTCGAGAGCGTTCAGTACCAAGGAAAGAAGAGTAAGTGATATAAAGTGAGTAATTGAAATACAAAGTGAATGTTTCTACTTTTGCAGGGAAAGTGAGTCAGCAGCACCCCCTCCAGATCGGCCTGAACGCAGCAAATCGGGTACATCACTTAACCAGCAGACAGAGCTTAAACGCGCCTCCTTGCCACCGAAAAAAGTATCAGTAGCCACAACGACCGCAGCCAGCAGTGCGGTAACAACAACAACAGCTCTAAAAGCCTCTTCCAATTCGTCATCATCGTCGATTAACAGCGAAGTAAAAGTGGCTACTTCTAGCTCGTCCTCGGCCTCGGTTTCATCCTCTTCGACAACCCGCCGTAAAGAAATTGATAGTGTGAGCAGTAAGGAAACCAAAAGACAGACCCTACCCGCCATGACGCCAGCAAAATCTACTGCTCCCTCTACATCACAGGACAGCAAAGCTCTACAGGATCAGATGAAGAAATTACAAGTCGAACTGGATGCAATGAAGTCACGGGCCGAACGTGCTGAACGTGACAAAAGCGATATTCTACTCCGGCGATTGGCCTCAATGGACACAGCTTCTAATCGTACTGCCGCTTCGGAAGCTCTTAACCTTCAGCAAAAGCTGAATGAAATGAAAGAGCAACTAGATAAAGTCACCGAGGATAAGCGCAAGCTTAACCTACGCATGAAAGAGATCGAGCACAAGGGCAGCGAATCAGAGCTGAGAAGAAAATTGCAAGCTGCCGAGCAAATTTGCGAAGAGCTGATGGAGGAAAATCAGGCGGCCAAAAAGGAGATACTTAATCTTCAAGCCGAAATGGATGAGGTGCAAGACACGTTCCGTGATGATGAAGTAAAAGCCAAAACCAATTTGCAAAAGGATCTCGAAAAGGCCACCAAAAATTGTCGCATCCTCAGTTTTAAACTGAAGAAAAGTGACCGCAAGATCGAAACGCTGGAACAAGAGAGACAAAGTTCATACAACATGGAACTTTCTGCCAAGGTCAAGAAACTGGAAGAAGAATTACGTTTTTCCAGCGAACTTACCAGAAAATTGCAGGTAAGCGTTCAATTATTTTCCCTGAACGTATTAATACTCAGACTTTTTTTTCTTTTCAAGGCCGAGGCAGAGGAGTTGCGTAATCCCGGAAAGAAGAAAGCTCCTATGTTGGGCGTTTTGGGCAAATCAACCTCTGCTGATGCCAAAATAACACGCGAATCCCTAACACGTGGTGGCTCTCAAGAGGATCCACAGCATTTGCAGCGTGAACTTCAAGACTCCATTGAGCGTGAGACTGATCTAAAGGACCAACTTAAGTTTGCTGAGGAAGAGGTAAAACACATATCACATACTTCAATCGAATTGATAACTTTTACATAACGAATTATGACAATTTCTTGCGAAGATTCGTCGACAACGACGTCGTGCAACCAAGCCGACACTATTAAATCGCGGTACTCAAACATCTGAATTGAATGAGGAGCCTTTAGCTTTTCCTCGTGGCACACAGACTGTGAGCGTATCCCAAAAAGATGCTGCCACATGTATGGAAAATCATGAGTCTCCATCCAGTGAACGCGAAACCACTCCATCGCCGTTTATCTCGCTATTTCCATCAACAGCAGCAAGCACCTCGACATCTGCCAGAGGAGTCCTCCTCAATTCTCAATCTTTACTTTTTCCTAGCGCTATTTCGCATGTTCTTCTGACGGGGGCAGGGGCAGGTAGCTTGATAGTATAGGAAAAAAGCAAAATGGAAAAGTGATGGACAGACAATAAATTTGAATTTAAAAATCAAAGAAAACCCAGATATTGCAAAGGAAACAAGTTGGTTTTAGTTTAAAATTTAGACAAAAATTTCTATAGTTTTGCATTATACTAACAGATTTGTTGAAAATCGATTTGTTAACCGTTATTTGTCTGTGATAAATAAGAAGTGTAGCACAATTTTCTAGTGAACTGTTATATCCTTAACATAATATTGTTAAAGCAGATTATACTTGGGTAAAAGTAGCTCATTAAGGTGAACCGGCTCACTCGTTCTTTTTTTCGAAGTCAGCCAACTCACTCATATGGCTCACTGACTCACTTGCAGATAGCTCATGAGTTCACTTTGCAATCGCCAGTTGAGAAGAACGCAAAACGAGCCATAAGAACTAGTGAGCCAAAATGAGCTAGTGTGCCAAACTGAGCCGGCTCACTGAGCCATATTGAATGAACAAGCTCAGTGGCTCAGATTAGTAAGCCATTCATTTTGGCTCACTCACTCATGAGCTACCCAAGTATAAAGTAGATAGCAGTCCTCGGTAGATGAGTTGTCTAAGTGGCCCAGTCATTTAGTCAACTGAACAACGAGGATCCGCGTTCGAATCCCAGGCTAGTGTATGGATGTAGTTTTTCGTCTAAGCCGAAGGCCTTAGTTGCCAGTGCTTGTAATATATAGTAAGGTTGATAGTTTATAACTAAATCCTATACTTTAATAATAATAATAATAAAGTAGATAGAGACAAGTGACAGAATGATTACGAAAAAACTAGTTGAATGGGAGAAAATCGTTGAAACAAAATCATTTGTTTTTTAAAAGCAATTTAAATTTAAATTTTTTGAAAAAAAACTTCGAAACCCCTGATCTCCATGCACCTTTTTTTAATATGAAAAAATATCAGCTTTTATTTAGCTTTCTAATTTTAGATCGATATATTTTCAGTGATCTTTGCGGTAAGGTGTCTTTTTTGACGAAAAACCAATCCTTAAAACGAATTATAACCTTTAAGTTAAAGTATTGAGATCTCAGCGTTTAAATTTGACAAGATAAAGCTATTTGAAATAAGAAATAATTTGGTGATTTTTTCAATAGTATTGGACTATAATCCAAAAGATTATGCTTTAAAGTTTAAACTGTCATTTTTTGTATAAATGCCATTTTTCTTAATTTCATCGAAACTGTTCGTGGTTTTACTTATAAAATCTATATAAGTTATTACGCATCGCATTTTATTAGGGATAAAAAACAACATTTGCTATATGGAGAAAATAAAATATATACATATATATATATATATATATATATTTTACTTTATGACCATCACTTTTTCATTGTTTGCTTTATTAATTGTTAATGTATTTGTAGGAACCATTTGTGATACTTTTTATGTAATCTCAAACCTAACCAGTATCAAAACACTTTTACATACATTTCACTTTCGTAGGTTTTTCGTTATTTGTGTAGTATTTCAAAGTAGACATAATTTTTATCCTCGAATACGATGATGTGATTTACTGAATTTTTTATATTATTTAAAGCTAATGCTTACTTCAATACATAATATGTATGTATATCTATTGTGTATGTAAATGAAATGTTTGTATATTTTATACATTTCAGGCTGAACATTTGAGGAAAAAGGTGACTCGTTTCGAGGATGAAAATGAGTCTTTGATGATGCAGTTGAAAAAAATGGCAACGCGCTCAAGAAGTACGATCAATTATTGATATTTACAATACAATATAATTAAAGTTTTACAAGATAAACTAATAATGCACATTAATTGATTAATATCTTTACGTTTTTGAATTCACTTAAACATAAACTCTCAACCAATTTAAATAACGACAAAGTCTCGAAATAAATTGGTTTTTGAAAACAAAAATCACATTAAAATGTTACGATAAAATCCATTCCATAGGATTCTTAACAGCAATTTTTTTAGTTTTTTAACAAATTTTACTAATTTAATTATAATTTGTGCTTACTTTTGACTGATCCGATATAGAGATTTGCCATTTTTTTTTAAACTGCTCATAAAACTGTGACTAATCAAGGCATGTTCCCCAACACAGTAAAAAGCTTTTTGTACATTAAGAAAAAAAAAATAACATATAATTTTTCTTGTATTTAGCCCGCAAACTTAGTCCCACACCACATGCCCATCATCGACTGGCACCCGAAGTACATGCTGAACGTGATGAAGGAATATCCGATGAAGATGATCCCGCCGAACTACGAATCCTACTCGAGCTCAATGAGCAAGAAGCTTCTATTCTGCGTCTAAAAGTCGAAGATCTGGAAAAAGAGAATTCTGAATCGAAAAAATATGTACGAGAATTGCAAGCGAAACTTAGGCAAGAAAGTTCCAATGGAAATGCAAAGCCTTCACTGCTTAGTTTTGGTACTTCATCGAGTGCAGCGGATAAAAAGGTGAAGTTACTGAACGAAGAGTTGAGTCAATTAAAGAAAACATTACTGGAGAGAGATCAAACGGTGGACTCAATGAAAGAACAACTGGCCAAAACAAGCACGCTGGAGGCAGAGAATAAGCGTCTGCAAAGCAAAAGTGATGGAGATGCAATAAAGCTGAAAGAATCCTTAAGTATGGCCCAAAAGGAAAGAGATGAATTGACGGCCCGACTTAAACGCATGCAACTGGAGGCAGAGGCTAAGTTACCGCCTCGAACAGCCAAACGTGTAAGCGACTTGACACCAAAAAGTCATCTTAAGAAATGGGTGGAAGAGCTGGAAGATGAAATCGGTGAGCTGAGAATAATGCTTAGCTCAACTGGAACGGATCAGGTGAAAGCTTTGCAAACGGTTAAGGGTTCGTTGGAGGAGGAATTGCAAAAGTATAAGCAAAAATTGATTCTGGCCGAGGGAGATGTCCAAAGATTAAAGCAACTTAAACTCACAGAAATGGAGCAGAAGGTCAAAAAAAGTGACGAAGAGTCAAAGAAGTTAAATTTGAAGGTTAAAGAACTAGAGGAAAAGCTGAAAAAGCAAGATGTACAATTAAAGCAAAATGAGACCAGCAAATCTTCTCTAGAATCGCAGACAAAACGTGAAAAGGAGAAACTTTCATCTTTGGAAAAGGATCTGGAAAAGCAATCGAAGGAAAAAGAGAAACTAGAATCCAAGATTACTCAACTGGACGCAGAGTTACTAAATGCCAAAAAGTCAGCAGAGAAATCGAAATCATCGCTAGAAAAAGAGATTAAAGACTTAAAGACCAAGGCCAGTAAATCGGATAGCAAACAGTTGCAAGAACTTAAAAAGCAAGTGGAGGAGGCACAAGCCTCATTAAGTGCAGAACAAAAGCGATATGAGGACCTTAACACTCATTGGGAGAAACTCTCAGAGGAGACTATCCTAATGCGTGCCCAACTCACCACTGAGAAACAATCACTTCAAGCTCAACTGAATAGCCAAAAACAGAAGCTCTCTGAAATGGATACCATACGCATTGAACGTACTGACATGGCCAGAAAATTGAATGAAGCTCAAAAGAAAATTTCCGATCTCGAGGCCAAGACATTGAAAACAGGCAACAGCAGCGAATACGAAAGGACTGTACTAAAGAACAAGCTGTCTGAAAAGGAGCATGAGTATGAACGTCTGCGTAGGGAGAATGAAATGAATATCGATTTGGTCTTTCAATTACGCAAGGACAATGACGATCTAAATGGCAAACTCAGTGACTTTAATCGTATTGAACAGGCCCAGTCATCGTTGAACGGTCATGGCGCCAGACGTGAAGCAGAGATTCTGGAGCTTAAGCAACAGTAAGTTGAATTGACTGTCCTAGTTGTTTTGGAATCTTAAACAAAAATCTATTCCAGATTACAGAGCACCGAACTACAAATGAAGTCAGAGGTGGCCACCACCCGTTTACGTTATGAACAACAGGTGAAAAATCTCAGCGGTGAACTCAATTCAATGCAAGTAAGTTCTGGACAAGATGTACAATCTTCTAGGCAGTTTAAGAACACAAATTTGTTTTTTTTTTTTGCTTCCCACAGCGCCAATGTGAACGCTTTAAGAAAGATCGTGATGCATTTAAGCAAATGCTTGAGGTGGCGCAAAAGAAAATTGGCGATCTTAAAGCCAATAATACGGGTCGGCAAAGTCGCGGTTCCATGCATAGCAGCGATGATGACGACAAGAGCAAGATTGCTTATCTAGAGCAACAGATTGGACATTTGGAGGATCAGCTGGTAGAATCTCGTCTAGAGTCGAGCAAAGTTAAAACAGAACTTGTCTCCGAGCGGAGTGCAAATGAAATTAAAATTTCTGAAATGCAATCGAAACTCAATGAATTCGAAGAGGAACGTGTCATTGGTTCGGGCAGCACTAAATTGCCAGGCATGAAAACAAAGTTGGAGCTATCCTGGCAAAAGGAGCGTGAAGATCAACAACGATTACTTCAAGAGACTTCCACATTGGCCCGTGATTTAAGGCAAACTCTCTTTGAGGTGGAACGTGAACGGGATAAGGAGCGATTGGAATCCAAGCGAAAGTTGGACCAGATTAAGCGTGCCACAGAAGAGGAAATGGAGGAGGGTCGCAAGAAGATAGCAGAACTACAATGTGATCTACTGGAGCTGAGAGATGTGCATGCCAAGTTGCGAACCTCTAATGAGAAGCTTCGTAGAGAGGTAAGTTAAATCAAGGGGAAATTCATTAAGTATTTAATCTCTCAATATCAAATACACTTCCAGCGCGAACGCTATGAAAAAGAGCTTATTAAGCGGCGTCTCGAGCAAGATGGTGGCGAAAGAAAAGTGGGTGCACTTCTACAAACTGTCGACGAGCTTGTTAAAATTGCTCCAGACCTAAAAATGGTTGGTAGCGGATCATCGCGACCAAATAATTCGCACGCCTACGATAATACACTAAGACCGGAGCAAACAAATGTGAGACGTAGTCGCAGTCCTTCACCAACACTAAATAGTTCTCAGATCACCAGTGTATTGGCCCGTTTGGCAGAAGCCTCCGAAGAATTGCGGAAATTCCAACGCCTGAACGAAGATGAACAAGAACGTAGCCGAATAAGGCGAGGAAATCTTAGACGCGCAGCTTCTCAGGAAAATGATCACCACGGAAGTACCAGTTCGGTGGCCAGTGCAGCCGGATCGCAAAGAGGTGGAGGTCGCTTGTCGCGCAACTCCTCAAACAATGGCAGCTTAATACGCAAGAGTTTATCTCTGGATCACTCCATACAAAGAGATCAGGTGAATTGTCTAGAGATGAACATATAAAACAAATTTCGTATTTTGACTAAATGACTTCTTTATAACATATAGAATATTTGGCGCCAGGATGATGGTAGTGTATCCTCTATGCAGTCTATAGATTCTGAGCTCGGCGGATTGGTGCGAGACTCCAGTTTGGACTCACGATTAGATTCCCGCCTATCGGGCGGCTCCACACAAAGTGACATACCTAGAGGTCCACGTAAGAAAAAGAAGGGTATTATGGGTAAGCTACGCAGCCTGACAAAAAGTAGCCGCAATTCCGAGAGTGAAGTATCGGTGAGTATCTCAGCAGCCTTTTCAATGATTCAAAATCAACTCACCTAAACTACTTTGCATTTTGAACAGATTCAAGGATCCGACTCTGACATCAGCGTTGCTAGCGATATGAGATCCAGTAAAAAAGATATACGTGGACGCTTCTCTGGCATATTCAAGCGTTCGGGTTCCAATTCCCGCAGCGAGAGCATAGAACGTGCCAGCTCAGAACAAAGACCTGTTGCAGTAACTGTTGTGGGTCATCCAGATGGGCCCCAACCACGAGAGCCGCCACCTGCCAACTCATTAACGCCCAAGCCAATACGTTCGGTAAATAGAAAAATACAAATATTCTTTTACAAAATCAGCAAAATAATATCGACATTTTTTATCATAGATGCCAAAGCCACCCAGTGGCACTACGCCCGCAACACCAACCACAAGACGTCGCCTAGCCAAGTAGTCCATCAATTTGAATAGGTTTCATTTGTAATCATAGCTTAGACTCGTTCGTCGTTATCCCTCTCATACAGTTCCAGTTCATTTTTCAAGCTATATATAGTGCGTAGACATGGATATTGTTTTACTTTTTTTTTCATCTTAATTTCGCAGCAACAATAAAATAAATGCATCTTTCTATCAAAACATATTTGGGTCTTTGGATTTATCGCTAATATTGAAATTACAATTAAAGATAAATATGTGATTTTTTAGCAACGTCATTAAGAACACTAACATTTTCATAGATTATTCCTGCGGTAATTATACAGGCAAAAAATAAAATATAGTTTTTTGCAGAGCCTGCTGTATTCGGAGTTTTTTCAACATTAGCCAGAAAAAAGGTCATTGACCCCAAGACGAACACTACTACCAATTCAAGCATTTTTCAAAAAAAAAAAAAAGTTGGCTAATTTTGAAATTTTATCAAAGGGTAATCTGACTCTAAAACAGTCTAAAAACTAGATGAAATCCTAATTAAATTCAGTTAGTGTGAAATGAAACTGCTTTTTTTTAACGAACTTACCAAAAACTAAGTACATCTACATGCAAAAATATTTGTTAAATGAGTTCCGATTTTTAATGGAATTGACATTTAAACTAATTTTGATACTCCTCAACACACAATGAATCAAAAATTTGAAGAACTCTAAACACAAATGGACGATTTGGGGACACTAATAGAGGTCTAGACCGTATTAGAAACACATGGAATGGTTACGAGGAAAAGTGTTCCAACGTTTCCATATTATCAAATTTATGTAGCCCTAGCTTATGCTATGGAATAGCATGAGAACTGTAAACGATGGAGTGAAACGGCTGCGTGTTGAGTGTTTCGCACTCAAATGAATCATTCAAAATGGCATATTAAATAAAAAGAGTGAGTGACATTTATTCTATTTACTTGCAATTTTATGTATATATTCAAAGTATTTTTGTTTTTTGTTGTTTTTCTTTTTTTGTTCTTTTCTTTTTTGCTTAAAACTTTTTTTTTTACACACTACATTAATTTTAAACATAATTCAAAATTTATAATTAATTTCTTGTATTTTACTTATTGTTTTTTACTTTCTTTCTTTTTGTCAAATGAACAAACAATTTTGTAATTTTAACTTGAATTTTCGGCAAACAAATATTTGTAATATATATATACATATACATACATACATATGTGTATATATACATATTTATTGTTTTTTCTTTTCCTTTTTTTTTTTGTAGGTATGTGTTATGTTTTATGTTTGATGTTTTAGTTTTGTCGTTTCATTAACCAATATGCAAACCAATTTGTCAATTATTGAAAATCAAATGTTTTGAAAATTGCAATTGATGTCATTTTGAGTACGTGGCATGTTTAGAGTTCGTTTTTTTTTTTTTCTTAATTATTTTCTTTAGATTTTTTTTTCTAAACGAAATATATCGAGTTCTTGTTGTTGTTGCAAATCTAGTACGAGAGACGTATGTAGGGGGTACGTTGCGGTATTTATTGGTATGTTATTAGTATTTAGTATTTTTGTTTGTTGTTTAGCGTATTTGTCAGTTACATTTTATACAATTAATGCAAATTTTTTACTTTGTGTTCTTGTTCCTGTTTTCTCATTATCGTTTTTTATAGCTATATAAATTGTGTGTTTTCCATCTTGATCTTGTGAATGTGTTTCCTGTTTTTTTTCATTTTCATCCTCTCATTGTTTTATTTTATTATTTAGTAACAATTTAGCTTGACAGATGTTTTTGTTTCAAACGTTTTCATTTCATCGCTATCTGGTTTTTTCGTTTTTTTTTGTCGTTTTTTCTTGTTTCTTATATTTGTTTTTTTTTTTTTTTGATATTACTTAGGCACTGTGTTCGTATTACATTAAAGAATTAATTTAAAATTTAAATTTAGGTATGTATAAATACATTGTAAAAAATTTTCTTTAAGTTTACCGTTAAACTAAAACCTTGCTTCGCTATATGTACCTATGTATGTATTCTTCTTCATTTTTTTAAATTTTTTGGTTTTTGTTTGGTTTTTTTTCGCTTATTCCATTTGTTCTGGTTTGTTGATGTTGTTGTTGTTGTTGCTGTTGTTGTTGTTGTTGCTTGTATGTATGAACGCGTGTATGAATATATATGTATATGTAATGATAAATGTATGTATGTATGAATCGACGCATGTTGCAAATGTTTTCGTATCGTTATCTCTAAAAAGTTGGAGTAGAAAAAGGTGTCTCTCGAAAAGTTCCTATAAATAATAACATTATAAAAGATTATGTATGCATGTATGTATGTGTGTACGTATTCCAAATCGAGAGAAGCAAAAAAAAAAAACACAAATAATTTAAATTTATGGCTAGCTTTAGCTCATGTTCTGCTTCCATTTTAGTTTCTTCTTTTGTTTTTTTTTTTTTGTATTTGTTTTGTTCTCTACCAAGATGCAACACTTATATGCCTAAAAACCGTTATAATCTGATTTATAAGTAAGTTCTCTATATATGTATGTTAATGCAGGTGCATGTATGTATATGTGTTTGTGTGTGTGTATGTATGAGAGTTTGTTTTCATGAATATGTGGGTGTAATACAAACTAACTGTTTCTTCAGTTTATCAAATTCATTATAATTTCTGCTTAGATTTGAATATTTTTGTTCTTTTTTTTTTTTTGTTTTGGCTTACGGACATATTATTTGATAATACTTTCTCTTCTTCATCTTCTTTCATAAAAAAAAACCCAAAAACTATGATAGAAACAAATTGCAATTGTTTAAAGAAATGTAAGAATTTAACCGAAATTGAATATTTTGTTTAAAAAACTTAATGAAAAGGTATAGATTGCTTGATAAATTAATCCTTACACGAACTTACATTTTGCGTTGGTAGCCTATATTCATCTGAGTGTTCTATCTGAGAGTTAACGTTTTTTCATTATTTTATTTCATTATCTTTATCTTATTCTCTGCTTGCTTCGCTTCATCATCATCTTAAATTTCATCATCGTATTCATTTTCGTGTTGCATTTTACAGTCTCAATTTGGTTTTTTTTTTATCTTTGTTTTCTTTTGGTTTTTGCATTAGTTGCTTTTACTCTTTTTTTGCATTTTTCCGTATTTTTGTCTATGTTTTAATTAATGTACTTTTGTTTTTGTTTATTAAACTACATTCGTACACTCTATCTGCATATTACAATATTAAAATTTACCATATACATACATACCTCGTTTAGAATTGATGCCTTAAGAACAACTTAAAAATCTCAAAAAGGAAAAGCACAAGACGATGTGAACAAGAACATAAGCCAAGAGAGTACGAAATAATTATAAATGTTTAGGTAATATTTAGTATAAACTTAAGCAAATTGCAACAATCCTTAATAGTCCTTAATCTGAATGCTATTTTTATATAATTCTCATTCAACGAAACAGCTTAGTTATACAATAAAAAAAAAAACAAGTACAAAACATGCCACCATATGTTTTTTTTTTCTTTTTCTTTACGTTACTTCTAACTCTTCTGCCTGTATCTTACGGATTTATTTCGTGTTGTTGTTGTTGTTGCTTGCCCTTATATAAATTTTAAGTCATTACAAAAGGTGTCTTAGGTGGAATCGTTTTGTCTTAGGAATTTACGCTTAGATATTCTGTTTTTCTTTTTCAATTTGTTCACTTATTTCAAATCATTCTCTAGTCTTTAAAGGCTAAATACATGGTACAGAATGGATTGGGGGGAGAAGGAGTGGTAAGTGATAGTGGTAGGGGAGGTTAGAGAAAACATTTGTGTGTGTTGTTTTTAAAAAAAGATATTTCGTTTTTTTTTTTTTCTTCTCTTTATCTCTTAGCTTAACTATGGTACCAGTCGAAATTTTTCAAAATTAACCCATCAAGTTTGCAAGAACTTCAAATTCTTCTCGATTTCTTTAGTTGTGGTTGTTAAGTATCTAGAGCTATAGCTATACAATGGTTATACAATGCGTTTTAATCAGTTTGCATTTTGGCGTATCATTCGTATGTAGCTTATAGTATTGTTTTAATAACTATTTCATTATAATGTTCTTATAGACAATCAATTTGTGAAAAAAGCCAAAGTGTTAAATTAAAAAGTGCTACAAAACAATAATAAAATCAAAGAAGAAAACAATTTCCTGAAACCCCTAAATACACTGTTTCTGGGACCATCAACAAAATTTATTAATCTTTAAAACTTTTCGTATTAATCTTTAGATTATCTAGTGATCCCGAAAAATTGAGACCAAACGGGATTAGCTTATTGATTCTAACTACTTTGAATTTGTAAAATTTTCAAAAAAAAAATCACAATCGGAATGACCATTTTAAATAAAAACTTAATAATTTTCAAACAAAATTAAATTAGCTTTGTTAATTACAGAATTACTTATTTGGGATCCGTTTTCAAATGTGCCTCCATTATTTATCATCCAAATTGGATGCTAAAACATTTGAACAGACACAAATGAGAAATTTCAAAAATTGGAGCTGTAATCAAGTATTTATAATGTTAAAAAATCAACTACTCTGAAAAATTTACGCAAATTTTCGTTCTTTTTCTGTTTGTTCTTTTGATTTTTAACTTTCTTTTTTCTTACTTAGAGATCGGGTTTTATTTACTTTTGCTCATAAGGAAAGCAGTAAAAGAAGAATATTTATTTTTTATATTTATTTCTTCGTTCTTGCTCTTGTTTTCCTCTCCTTCATTTATGTTGTACAAACCAAGAAATATTTCTTAGAAAAATTCGAACACAACACAAGAAAAAACGGCTCCCCTAAAGTCTTCTTATAACTTTCCCCAGAATCGTCCACCCAGAACCTTTAAATTATGATTTAATATATCCTATAGTCCCAGTCAATCCGTTAGCTGATTGTATTGTAAAGCAAATGGAAACGTAAGAACCATATACATCAAATGACATCAAAGTATAACTCGAACCAAACAGAAACTTAAAACTTTCATTTGACCCAATTAACATTTTGTTTTTGTTGTTAATAAATAATAATTGGATGCCTGTTGAGTTAAGTTGTGTGTGTTGTTGTTGTTGCTGTTGCTGTAGTATTGGACTTTTAAATACAACAATTCGTATGCATATTTGTATGATTGGGAGTGTAGGTGTGTGTGTGTGAGTCTTGACAAACTTTTTATAGCTAATTTTAAACTTCTTAATCATTTGTTTGCTTAATATGAAAGTGCAACACTTTACAGTTTTTTTTTTTTACCTTTTTTTCTGTTTTTTTAGTACAATATTTAGATTTATTTTACTGTTAAATTGATATATAGTTATGTATATATTTATAAGTGTATATATATATATATTTATACATATATATATATATAGGTTGTATATAGTAAGTTGTATTCATATAATTTTACGTTTAGATGCACATACATATCTCTTGTATAGATTTTTTTTCTCATTTATTTAGGTTTAAATCATAAATCGTATGGTTTTTTTTTTTGTTTTGTTTAAAGAAATTGTTTTACAATTAACAGTCAGTGTGTTTTGCTTGTAATTTTATTTACTTTAACTATTATTTATGAATATTTCTTTCCTTGAATTAGTAATTTTAATTTTCTTTCCTTTACTTATTGAAAAATTTGTTTGTCAGTTTTCTCTCTAATCGTAAAATGTATGTTAAATAAAAAATGAAGTATATATATAATTTGTTGTATAATTTTTTTTTTTAGTTTTTTGTTGTTTTTTTTTTATATATATATATATATATATATATATATATGTATGTATGTAATTAATATATTATAATCAGAGTTCAGCTTATTAAATTACATCAGGTGTACATTGTTTGCTTTTGCAAATTTTAAAAAGTATTCCTCCGATTCTCTGTTTTAATAGAATTATCCCAATTTCGGGTTGGCTTCTGCTGCTTCTGATATAGCTGAAACACAAAATAAAAAATAGGAAAATTTGTGTTGAAACCAAAAAAAAAAAAATCTTTCCTTATCCTTTGCCACACGTCTTCGTCTGCTATTTGGCCAAGCAAAGAACGAATTCCAACAAGTTTTGTGGCACACGCTTCGGATTTGCACCCACAACGCGCGTACGCACATACACACACACATACACACCCACAAGCACACATATAGATAGATATGTGCACATCTACAACAAAAGAAAGAAACAATTCGGGGGGCTTGTTTTTTTTCAAAAATTGAAACGTTTTTCATACGTTTTTCTTTTACTTTACTTTTTGTGGTTGTTGTTTAGTTTTTCTCTCACTTTCATGCATATATAATTAATATAAAATGTAATTTAAATTGTAATTTAAACGAAATTAAATTAGGAATTTCTAACTGTAGGACTGTTTGCTGTTTTTTTTTTTTTTTGTTTTGTTTTGTTTGTAGTTTGTTTAGTTAATTTTAAATGTAATAAAAACAAATTATACCAAGTTTACTAAGCAATAAATCACCGAAAAATAAAGTAAAGTAAAGTAAAGTATTTGTATTATATATGTATGTGTATATATATATAGATGTGGTATATATATATATATTTAGATATTATGTATTTGTAATTAAATGTATTGATTTCTATTTAGTTTAGTTTTTAGCTTGCTTGTGTTTCAAATTAAAAATTAGTGTATGGATTAAACTTTTTTTTTTTTAAATAGCAAAAAAATCATTACTTCATATATAAGAGACGTATGTATAAAGATGTATGCAGTATGTATGTGTGTTGGTTTGTTTGTATGCGTACGCGTACGGTAAATGTATTAGCATTAAGAAATTATTTTATGTATGTAATAAATTGTAAAATCGCAATCAATATAATCAATATTACTTTTTAAAATATATAGTTTGCTTGTTTGTTTGTTGTTTTTTTTTTGTTTTTTTTTTTTTAATTTTTGTTTGGTTTTTTTTTCTTTTCTGTTTTTGTTTCTTTCAACTTGTTGTACACACATTATATAGAGTAAATATGTATAAGTAAATTAAAGATATTATATATATATAATATATATATAAATGTATATAAATCAATGTTCTTGCTGTTGTTGTTGCTCTTGATGTTTATGGGAGGGAGCTTGTGTTGCGTGTTCTTGATGTTGGTGCTGCTGATTTTGTGGGTGTGTGCGTGTAGTTCTTGTTGTTGTTTCAAGTTGTTGGTTGTTCTTTTTCTTCTTCTTGTTTGTTGTCTGCTTGGCAAACGATGAAAATTTTGATAAAAAACAAATTGGGCAACGCAACCTCTAAGCATCGTTTTTTGTTTTTCCTTTCTCTTCTTCGGTCTTTCGTTTTTCCTCTACTACTCTTCTTTTCTCTATTTCTGTGTTGTTCCTTTAACCTAAATCTCTTCTCTTGTTCTCTCATTTAACGGTAGTTTTTAAATTTACGTTTCAGTTTTTCTTTTTTAGCATATATATTTTATATATATATATATATATATATATGTATGTATATAAGTATGTATGTATATAGTTTTTCTTTATGTATATATTTGTTAAGAGTGTTTTGTTTCGTATTTTTTGTGTTTTTCTCTCGTTTTTTTTCCTTTTTTGTTTGTTTCTTTCTTTCTTTCATCCACCATGCTGCATATCTTATTCATCATTCTGCTTCTTTGACTAAATAATAATCCAACGCACTATATAATTCTAGTTTTCAAGTTCAACTTTCGCTTAAGGTGTAAACGACGACGTACGCTTATTAATTAGGTTCCATTTTGTTTTGTTTCTTTATATATGTAGTTTAACTTTTAGCTAGTTGTTTTGTGTAACATAACCCCGCAGCCCCCTCTTAATAATCACACTCCACAAACAACCAACTTTCCCTTAACACCCGCAGCAACACCCCCTCATCGGCAGCATCGCCCCTAATCACAAAACCCTTCGTGTTCTCTTTGGGTAATGGCTAAGGCAAGTGTTCTATGTACTATGCCTTGTCGCCTTTTTTTTCAAGAGAGAAAGAAAAATTGTTGTGATAGGGGAGAGTTTACCTTAGGGGCCATACAACGGGCTAAGAAGGCGGTGGCTGTTGGCAGAGGAGATAGGGGGATCGGTAAGAAGAGCTTTACTTTGCTTTGCTTTAAAATGTACAATTTCGAATTTGTATTTACTAATTTTTTTATGTTTCTTTGTTTCGTTTTAGTAATTAAGGGTTTCCTCTTTTTTTTTTGTTTGTTTGTTTCATTAATAAAATTATAATTTTAGCTTATGTTCCTCTCTCTCTCTTTTTGTGTTTGGTTGTAGTTGTTTTTCTTTTTTTTTTTTTTTTGCTGTTAATTCTTCCCACACTCTTTAATTAGCTAAACTTGATACTTGGTAATTCTATTTTGTTAATCGGGTTAGTTCACATCTATGATCTGTTTAAGATAGAGAGGGGAAGAGGGCTGGCTGTGTGGTGGGAAGGCGCATGAAAATTATTTTATATTTGCGTGTTTTTTTTTTTTGTATGTATGTGTGTTGTGTTGGTTGCTTTGTTGGTTGGTTGATGCATTACATACTCGTTTCTATATAGAACATATATATATCTATGAATCTGACTTGTCGCTAAGTATTCCTTTCTCTTTTTTCTTTTCCTTTTCGATTCTTGTTTAAAATTATAAGTTGTACAAAGAGTTTATACATATGTATATATATATATGTTAATTTCAACAACTGATCTGATCTGAAATAAAAAATTAAAAAAAAAAAAAACGATTCGACGACGCTTTAGCTTACAATTACCACCATCATCTAATTTCTGTCTTCTTCATCATTCACCACACCTCGACTAAACGACGAGGACGACGACGCGAGCACATCCGGATCTGCTGCTACTGCTATACCTCCTCCATCTTAAACTGCCTGGGATGCTGCATATGGCGGCTGCGTGGAACTATCGTTGCCATATGCTGACCGTGGGCCGGCTCCATAATTGGATGCACCCTCCTGCTTAACATAATTGCTATAATCGTAATCATAGCCAGATCCATAGCCGCCATAATCATATTCGGAGCCCGATTTTGAGGCTGAATTGCCGGGACCAGTGCGTCCAGGCATTCCACCAACGGGTCCAGTTGTTGATGGACCGCCTGCAGCCCAGGTTTGAGCGCGCGAATACATGTCCGTTGCTGTACCAGCTCCAGCACCAGGTGCTCCAGTTGGTCCAGCTGAATTTGGTGGCATATTCCATGAATTCCAACTGCCACCGCCGGAAGGTCCGGATGGTGCGCCCGTTGATGTTGAATTGTACATGTCATAGCCGCCGTAGCCTTGGGTCTGCTGTGGACCAGCATAGTTCGACCATTGGGGTGGTGGTCCCTGGGGACCGGGTGGTGCACCCCAGCCTTGGTATGAGCCGGGACCACTGTTGCCATAACCATATCCCTGTTGCTGAGGCGAAGTGCCCCAACCCTGATAGCCGGGCATCATGTTGGGTGCTCCAATTGGCATATTCAATGGTGGTCCACCCATTTGCCCATTCTGGCCCTGCATCATATTGATGGGAGCATGATGGGGTCCCCAGTGGCTACATTCGTTGCCCAGTTTGCCATATGCACCACCAACGGCGCTGTTGTTAGAGTTCTGGCCACCAGAGCCGTCGCGAGGTTCGGCCTTCTTGATTTCCACCTGAAAATTAAGAAATATATTTAATATATGTATCTATTTCGATTTCTATTAAGATCTTTCAGATTTTCCGCTAATTTTATAAACATTTATTTTACTTTCTCAAGTATCAACAATTGATTTTCAAGTCTCATTGGAATATAACCCTATCCTATAACCAATATCTATTGTCTTATGCATCTGTAATGATTCTTGTCCAATTCTCACCTGCTTTCCATTCAAATTGATGTACCGTTCGTTGGTCACATGCTCTACGGACGATTCTTCTTCGAAGGACAAGAAACCAAATCCACGCGATTTCTTTTTCTCCTGATCGTACATGATAACCACCTCAGTGACCTTGCCATAGCGTCCAAAGAATGTACGCAAATCCGTTTCCGTTACATTCGATGGCAAGCCACCGAGGAACACCTTATAGCCACCACCCTTTTTTGGTTTCTGCAATGTACGGGGATTGCAAGGCTTCGGATCAATTGTACGACCATCTAGAGTATGCGGTCCATTCTGCAGCACATGATTCACATTGGTGGGATCGGCAAAGGTAACAAAACCGAATCCCCGGGAGCGTCCGCTCTCGTTATTCTTCATCACCACACAGTCGATGATGTCGCCAAAGCGGCAGAAATAACGGGATAAATTCTCTTGCGTTGTCTCCCACGACAAGCCACCGACGAACAGTTTGCCCCTCTCATCTTCCTCCATGATATTGTTTTGATGATTGTGTCCTGCTATGGCGCCGGGTAGATTTTCAATAATTGACGTAATTTTGCTGCTGTTTCAGTTAACGGTTTATGAAAGAAAAGGGTATTCCTGCTGCAATTGATTTGCACTATTCAATTTGTTGTTACACTGTTGCACTGCACTGTTACAGTTGCAATTTTTTGTGAGTGTGTGTTGTTTGGTTATATATATATATTATTGTTGCTGTTGGGTTTGCGGATATATATTTAAAGTTACCAAAGTTCTTGCGTTGTTTGTAGGTTGTTGTAGGTTTTCAAAATTATTTAAACAAAAGCCAAGACGTTTACACGTAACTTTCTAAAGTTGTATTTTGTTTTTTTTAAAGGATTTAGTCGTTGGTTGATTGATCAGCAGCGCGGCATATGAAAAAAAGATAAGACAAATAGATTATTTAAATAATTGTCAACAATTTTGGATTAATTTTAAGTACTATAATCATTACTATAACAACTTATTTATTATTAAAGTTATAAACCTTAATAAGGTTTTTTAAAGAGTTTTCCAACATTATGAATCAAATTGAATAGCTTAAATTATGATGCTATTTTTCAGATTTACTAATCAATTGTTTGTGATCTAGTTGAAAAAGCTGAATGGCTCTTTTGGCCACCGTAAATAATCTGTCATTATATTATATGATTGTATAAAGGGTAGACAGAAGATCAGATGACTCGTGGAATTTGAACAATTTCAAATACTTGATTTAAAAGAAACTCAAAATTTTCAAAAGTCAAATCAGACCACGCGCCATTTTCGGCTTTTTAATTTCTTTAGGCAGCTGGGGGTGGGGGGAGGGTGCGACTTCGCAATAGAAAAATATATCCAGTTATAGCGAGAACCATTGCTCACTAATTTAACATTTCTTGTACATAAACAAGCTTTGATACCGTTTCTGGGTCGTTAGAAGCAGTACAGATTTCACTGTACCTTAAAGGTGCTTTCTTCTTCATTGGGGAGACTTTACTATAACCCTTTACTCTCTATGGGTGAATAGTATACCAACAAAAAACAGCAACGACGTGTATGTGTGTGGATGCGAAACTAGGTAGAATCGAAGGTAGGCGGCAGATGACAAAAAAAAAAACTTACACAAACACACCGTAAAAGAGAGAAACGACCAAAATAGGCATACAAATGTATTGTTCATACACAAACACATACACATACTCTGATAGATAATTATGAAAGGCAACGCGCGGCAAGCAGGTAAAGGTGAGGTGAGCAGCACGAACAACCGGCCGGTACCTAAATATCCACACATGCAAACATTTCTCCTCTCTCTCGCGCCCTCTCATCACACAGTGTAGAGTATCTTCTGCGTGAATTTTTGCCGTCTAACTGCTTTTTCGATGTTTTTTTTTTTGTACACGTTCACAAGTTTTTTTTTTATTGTTCGGTTGTTTGCAACGCTCCGCTTGCTCTCTTCAATGTGCGGTTTACAAGCGACTCGATTGCTTTAGCCGGATTTCGTCTTCCTCGTCATCATCATTTGTTTCTTCCTCATTTTTAACACTCTTCCACGAGAAAGTCAAGTTATATTGTTTTTCTTTTTGCTGTGTTATAACATGGTCTAAATATGATTTTAGCTATTTGCTTTTTCTTAGCCATGTCCCAGCCACAGCACAAGGAAATAAATTAGATTAAATGAACATAAATCAACTTTAAAGTACTATTCTTGGCCTAAACATTCATTGGAAGTAACATTTACATACACATTAGACATTGTCTTTCTTTTTGACCGTATGACTAAAAGAAAAAGTAGATTGGAAATTTTATTAGAAATCCAACGTATCTATAAAGAATATTTACAAATGATAAGATAATCAGAAGAGAGGGGTTTGTATATAATTTACCACGCTCTCATTTTAAAACTTAAATATCAAATTCATATCGAATTTTCTGCGTTTTATTAAGGTGGTGGTCTACCTTATTAGAAATAATGATTAATTTTTTCCTAATGTCAAAGATCTATCAAAAAGTTACAGGTGATGGCCACATTTCAATCTCCACGGACCCATTTATTATATTTATTAGTGGTCATTCTATTTTCTTTCTTCTCGATTCGAGAAATCGTTCAACAGATCCAACCAAAAATTGTTGTTCAACAAAACGGACACTCTTCTTCATTCAATTGCTTAAAGTGCGTGCTCTTATGACGCGAATAAAATGATTCCACCAAAATATTATTTCTCAGACTATTTCTGTGAACACCCACATTTGCGGTTTAATGGATGGGAACAACGAACTTTGTTATTGTACTCGTATTGCCCCCCCTTCACCACGTTCCACTTTTACATTACCTACCACCGCCGGTTCACTGCTTGGGTTCAACAAATTTACGCGCGGTTTTGTGTCAACATTATTATTGCCAAATATTCAAAAGTGCACTTTTTAAAAATATAAAAAGAAACTCTGACCACAGCATTGGACATTAACAAAATATAAAAAAAAAAATGTTTGTACAATTAGTTTTCAGAATTTTCCATTAACAAGTTGAAGGCATGTGTACGTGTATCGATTACAATATTTATCGATAATTCACGACACACTTGGCATGGGCAAGGAAAAATAGAGAGAGTGGGGAAACAGCGAAACAAAAAGTAAATGCCCTCAAATTGACAAATTTTACTTTGCCGCCTAAGGTTTTGATGTTAATATTTAATAACTTTTACATTCACTGGCCTTATTTATTTACACAAAAACAAACGCGCAATGAGTTAGCATGAAATAGCCGTGGGAAATTCACCACGACGACAGAAGCGGCTGGCAAGCAGGCGGCCGCAGCGGCGGCAGAAAAAAAAAACAAAATGGAAGACCCCTTGAATAACTTTTTAAATTACTTGCACTCACTACATCCTTAACACACTGATAAAAACCGGTTTAAAAAACTTTTAAATATTTTCCAACTACTTTAGTTTTTAACTACGCAATGTTTAATTTCTTTTTAATTTCGCATGATTTTTGTATTTTGCACCGCAATCTTTGAATTGTACATGTATTGGTGTAAAGCGAATGGCCG
The DNA here is from genome assembly GCA_035045865.1 of Drosophila austrosaltans. NCBI lineage: Eukaryota > Metazoa > Arthropoda > Insecta > Diptera > Drosophilidae > Drosophila > Drosophila austrosaltans. The sequence continues at coordinate 1,240,647 of JAWNOQ010000200.1, forward strand.
CCGCGTTTCGTGTGTATGTGTGTGTATGCGTTTGTGTGCGATGTTATACATAGCATTTTTTTTTGTATGTATAAAATATGAAAATTACACTTTAAATACGGCGAAAACTGAAGCGGAACTATTAATTTTTTTATTAAATGATGAAAGGAGTTGATAGGCGATTATTTATATGTGATTTGGATTTCGGCTTTTTAATAAACGACACTCACTTGCCATCACAGAAAGGCAGCTGCGTCATTTTCTTTCCCCCCTCGGTTTTTGGAAAGGAGGCAACACAAGCATTTTGTCTTTTCGTTTGCGTTCTCTTTTCTTTTGTTATGTAAAATGTAGTCTTCAATTAGTATTTTCTTGCTTACCGTTTGTGCCAGGTGTTCGTCTATGGTTTTTTAAAGATTTCGCACTGCAAATTCACTAAATTTAAGTGTTTTTTCCTTAAAAAACTAGCTTATAAATAAATTGTATGATTTTGATGCATACGATATATAACCTAACTTATGATAGAAAGAAAGCCACGTTTAATGTTTAATAATCGGTATATCGATAAATTACCGAATACCTGACATCGACTATACATGGGGAAATTTATATTCTTTGTTGGGATATTTACGGCTCTTATTGAGTTAACAGAAACTCATTTTGAGCTAACATAACCCCTGGCGTGCCAATTCTTGTGACCGTGCCCCCTCTCTTCACCTTGCCAACCCGGTGAAATCGTTTTGTTTTGTGCTGAAAAAAAGTGCCTAGAAATAAACAAATACAAAATAAATTTATAATTACACATAAGTGATGAGCAGGTAGCCGCCGACTTTAACGACGGAACCAACGCTCTTTTCCACCATCTATCAATACCATTTTCTCCGCAACATTCAAACCGCATCGATTTTTTCTCCACCGCCCAGGAAAAAACAGGAACAAGAAAAGACAACTAAAAAATCTTAGATTTGCATCCAGATTCGCCATGTCACGGCATCCCAGCGACCGTAAGGTTTACGTTGGCGACCTTGGAAATAATGCTCGCAAAAATGATTTGGAATATGTTTTTGGAGCTTACGGTAGTTTGAGAAGCGTTTGGATTGCCCGTAATCCTCCGGGTTTTGCGTTTGTGGAATTCGAAAGTGCACGGGATGCAGCAGATGCGGTTAGAGGATTAGATGGACGACAAGTTTGCGGGCGGCGGGCTCGCGTTGAGCTCTCTACTGGCAAATATGCACGCTCTGGCGGTGGAGGCGGAGGTGGTGGTGGTGGTGGCGGCGGCGGTGGAGGAGGAGGTGGTGGAGGACGCGATGGTCGTGATCGGGGAGGCCGGGGCGATGATAAATGCTATGAATGCGGCGGTCGTGGACATTTTGCACGCCATTGTCGCGAGCGTAAGGCTAGGCAGCGACGCAGGTGAGTCTTAATTTCTATTTTCATTCATTATTTTCGCCTGGATAAAATGCTATCAAAAATTAAAATGGAGGGATTCCATCTATAGAAATATTAGAGATGGACTGTGGGTTGTTCGTGAAGTGCATTTCGAATATCGAGTATACATAGAATGTAACGTTTATTTTAAAAACCTTTAAATTTTGTGCAGTTCAAGATAAGAGTTTTAACGTGATACTTTTTAAATTAATATAGCATTGTTCGACAAAAATGTTATTTGTTAAATACATATTTATCCCATAAAAAGGGACTAAATGACCGCTGCGGATGTGACGGATTAAAGATGCTGTGAACTGCGCAAGCAAACTAACATTACGATAAGCGTAAAAACAAAATAAAAAATAGTTGAAAGTTGAATTCGATAGCTTTCCTGACCCAGCATCAAGGATTTTTATATAGTCATAACTATATGTGGAATATTTTACTCTCAAAAGAAGTAAAATCAAATACCATATTTTGTGGCAACTCCTAGTAAATAAGAGCGTCGATAAGTTTAAATAAAGATAAACTATCGATACGTATAATAGTGCCAGTGATAAGTTGAATTTACATGCATATATCGACGTGGTGGCAACTCTATATTTCCCGCACACGTGCTCACGCTTCATTTTCGATTTTTTCTTTCACACGCGGCATTCCCCTAAGGAAGGTTAAGTTTTTTTTTTAACGCTAGGGGTTATTTTATTGAAATAAAAGAATTAAGAATTGTGAGCCATGTTTGTGCTTTACGAGACGCCGGCGGGCTACGCTATTTTTAAACTGCTTGATGAGAAGAAGTTGGAGCAAGTGGATAACTTGTATTTGGAGTTCCAGACTCCAGAAAAGGCAAATAAATTGCTTAAATTGAAACATTTTGAAAAATTTAATGACACCACAGAGGCACTGGCTGCAGCCACAGCAGCTGTCGAGGGCAAAGTGGCAAAGCCCCTAAAGAAAACACTAAAAAAATTGCTTGTCGATGAGGTGCAATCCCCGCTCTTGGTGGCCGATGCTAAACTGGGTACAGCTATCAAAGACAAACTATCAGTGCAGTGCGTGTACAACACAGGAGTCCAAGAGTTGATGAGGTGCATACGGCAGCAGGCGGACAGTTTGCTTGGTGGCCTGCCAAAGAAAGAGATGACGGCCATGGCCTTGGGTCTGGCTCATTCGCTTTCTCGATACAAGTTAAAATTCTCGCCCGATAAAATCGACACGATGATTGTTCAAGCCCAGTGCCTGCTGGATGATCTAGACAAGGAGCTAAATAACTATATGATGCGAGCCAGAGAATGGTATGGTTGGCATTTCCCCGAGCTGGGCAAAATTATTACCGATAATATTGCCTTTGTGAAGACAATTAAATTGGTCGGCACACGTGATCAAATGTCCACATCGGATCTATCTGACATTCTCCCTGAAGATGTCGAGGAAAAGGTCAAAGAGGCTGCAGAGATTTCCATGGGCACTGAAATCTCTGAGGAGGATGTCCTAAACATTCAGTGTCTCTGTGATGAGATCATTTCCATCAATGATTATCGCACACATCTATATGATTATCTTAAAGCCCGTATGATGGCCATGGCTCCAAATTTGACGGTCCTTGTTGGTGACACAGTGGGCGCTCGTCTTATTGCTCATGCCGGATCACTCATTAACTTGGCGAAACATCCCTCATCGACGGTGCAAATTCTTGGTGCCGAGAAGGCTCTATTCCGTGCTCTCAAGACAAAGAAAGACACCCCGAAATATGGTTTGATTTATCATGCACAGCTAGTGGGACAGGCGAGTCAGAAAAACAAGGGCAAAATATCCCGCTCGTTGGCTGCAAAGGCATCGTTGGCCACACGTGTTGATGCTTTTGGCGAGGAGGCCACCTTTGAACTGGGCGCCGCCCATAAGGTCAAACTGGAATCACGACTACGTCTATTGGAAGAGGGCAATCTAAGAAAACTGTCTGGCACTGGCAAGGCTAAAGCCAAGTTTGAAAAATATCAAGCCAAGAGGTGAGTTGAAATTGAATATTTTATTTTTAACTATATAAATAACCAGGGATGCAGAGAACACCAAATATTGTCGCCTTCATGTGACAATGTTCTGGCATTGCTAGTTAAAAAAAAATATGAATGAACTTAAACTCTTCAATGATGATATTATTATGGTTTCGCATTTCTCTGACTATATTCCCCATGAGGAAAAAAACCTTGGCTGTCTGAAAAGAGTACATAAGTTCAATTCATCGACTTAACCAAATTCATTTTTTTTTTCACAAATTTTTAATTATTTTGTTTATTTAATTCTCTTCACAGTGAGGTCTTTACTTACCAACCTGAGGCGGATAATACTTTGAATGTTAAGAAACGTAAACATTCAGAGGCAGAACCTGAAAAAACACCCGTCAAGCAGGAACCAGCAGAGGCCGTTGAAGCCGATGAAAGCTTAGTCAAATCCGAAAAGAAGAAGAAAAAGAAGAAGAACAAGGAAAAGGATGAGGAGGCATCAGTTGTTGAGCCTAAAACCGAACCTGCTGCGGCAGAGGAAGAAGAAACTGCTCCTCAACCGGCAAAGAAAAAGAAAAAATCAAAACAGCAACAGGAGTAGATGGAGGGCAAGGAGAAGAGAGTTATGACTGGTCACCACTCTTCTCCTGCATGTTTATATTATTAAGGTTTTAAATATTAGTTTACACTTAGTTTATAAAGCCCCATTCACCCCCCATAAGCAGAACGTTTACTTTGTTGTACATTAGAAATAAAATGTAAAATTTATCCCAAAACTGAAATGAAGCTTTCTATAGGTGTTTTTATAATCATTTTCAATCTGTCTGTTGATTCGGTCGTGATTAAAAGTTTTTGCCTTGTATCTAAAGTCTATCCATGAAAACACAGATTAAAGAACGGTTTTCTAATGTTTACTGGAACACTGCAGTTTCTTCGGATATTCGAAAGTTAAAGGTTCTTCTAATATAAATGAACTATTTTTTGATTAGATCAATAGGTTAAATAAAACAACCTGAATGTTGAATATGCCTTAGAGCACATTTCATCTAAAGAGTTGTTTTTTATTGTTACTCTCATAACAAGAATTCAATATGTAAAAAGTCTACTTAAAATATGTCTAAGTTTTTCTGCACGCAAACAGTCTACTCCCTTATTTGGTACTAATTGTATGAAAACTCGATTAAGATGTATTCTTGGAGACGCTTATTTTTCCTCAATATTTTCCTCCTAAAAAATGTGTAAGCTAAATCACAATTATGTATACCATATATACTTTTCCAGATAATTGCAGATTGTATATCCATATATGTACATATATATAGAGAAGTAATTTAGCATTTTTTTAAAACCTTTTAAAATAACTTCTCAAATGTTATACCTTCAGCAACTAAACAGACATTAATTATTAATTTTCAATTCAAAGAAATTCCTGACTCAAGTTCGAGTCCCTGAAGGAGTGAAGTAGACTTATAAGTATTAAGTATATCCATAAGTATTAAGAATGAAGACAAATTAAGAAGTCATTTATTTTTGGTAGCCATTACATTGAAAGAAAGTTAAGTTCCCATCTAAACTTTTAAGTATAATTTTTTTTGTTCATAATAGTTAAAGAATTTCTTCTCCTGACACTTTTACTCTTTTGCTTTACCAAGAGAATTGGCAGCTTTTGGAGGCCACCACCATTCAACAACAATATTACAACAAAGGCAAACTAAAGCAAATCTTGTTCAATGAAGCAGAAAATGTTTACATCAGCGGTGGCCAACAGGTCCATTTAACTTGGGCTTGCATCATGCGGCTTTTGCGGTCCATGGATCTGCGAATCAAGTGATCAATATAAAAGCCATTGCAAAGATTGGCAAACGAGATCAGTTGGATTTGATAGAATGCGAGGCCAACTTAAGTTACTGTTGGTCCTGGGACTGTTGCTTACATACGCAGCGGCCAAGAAGAAGGAGGCCTCATCCGAGGAGGAGGAAGAAGGTGGCGAGAAGCACGAAAAGAAAAAGTATGGTGATGAGGAACACAAAGGTGAACATGGACATAAGGAGCATAAAGAATGGGAAGAGGATGAAAAGAAACATCACGAGGAGGAGGATCATGAGCATCATCATGGTGATAAGGGTGAGAAGAAAAAGAAGCACTATGACGAAAAGGACGAGCATGGAGAGAAACATGAACATGGTGCCCATGAGAAGGGGGGCAAGCATCACCACAAAAAGAAGCACAAAAAGGGCCACAAAGAAATGGAATACCATAAGAAATTCAACAAAGACGAATACTACAAGGAAAAGAAATTCTACGATGATGAGCACAAGGGCGGACATCACAAGAAATATGGAAAGGAGCACAAACATCACGCAGAGGAGCATGATGAGCACAAGAAAGGAGAGAAACACGAAAGTGGCAAAAAGAAGGGGCATAAAAAACATCATGGACACTACAAGAAGGGCCATCACGATGAGGATCACAAGAAATACAAAAAGGAGCATAAACATGGTGATAGCTATGAGGAGAAGGAAGAGTATGGCAAGAAGGGCGAAAAGAAACATGGTCACAAGCATTATAAAAAGAAAGGAGGAAAACATTGATTTAATATAATTAAATAAACTTTGATCACAAGTGACAAATAAAAAATACTTAAACCTATTTTAATATTCTTTTACTACAAATTTTCTATTCTCAGAAATATCCTATCTAGAAATATGTATGATGTCTATGATACCCTATGTATGACTGCCTAATTTATTAAAATAATATTTAATTTGTCTTTTTCTTTAATTATTTGCAGAAGCAACTCATACAGCAGGTCGCGTAGCACATCCCGGCATCGGCGCCGTAGCACTCGTTCGAAATCTGGAGGCGGATCGCGTTCCCGCAGTCGTTCTGCTGGCTCTGTTCCTGGTCGGCGAACTGGTCTACGTGCGAATGGTCGTGATGAAAATGGTGGTGCTGGTGGCGGCGGATCGATGTCACGTTATAGCGATCATGACCGTAATGGTAGTGGACCTGCAGATCACTCACCGCCGCCATCAAAGCGACGGTATGACGATGATGCTGATGACGATGTACGGGATCGGGGATCACGGTCTCCATCGCCACCGACTCGTCGTCGTGGCGATTCATCGGTTTCACGTTCCATGTCCAGAGACTAGCGACATGGTCAGCAATTGCAATTGCTTCACTTTCTCCTCCCTCCTTTCATTCCCAATCACTCAACAAATACCAGAACAAGAGAAACAAAAAGAACAACAACAATAGGAATAAGATCAACTGCATCCAAAATAAATAAGCAAGGTTCAGAAAATTCAGGCAGTATATATCTTTTAGTTGATCACAATTTTAGTATAGTATTTAATTTATGACTGAAATCTTAAAAAAAAAAGGAAATACTTGGAATGCCGCAGAACAAAAAAAAAAAGCCAACTGATAAATTATTTTTTTCTTTTTCGACTTGGATCGCCGCAAAAGAATTAACGATCTAGTCATAATTTGGATTCCATGTTTGTATACCCTTGCAAGAAGATAGAGATGTATTGAATTTAATCGGAAATTTATGTCACTGTTTCCGACTATACAAAGTATATATATAAAATATTGATCAACATGACTAGAAAAGTTCATATATTCATATCTGTCCGTCTACCCATTGTGCGTAACTTAATATTGTTCAAAAAAGTTTGGCTCGCAGGATCATATAACTAGAATATACCGATGAAGGTTTTTTTTTAGTTCAATTTGTTTTTTTAATATGTTGTAAAAGAAAAAAAAACTTTAAAATATCTTTGAACTTTTAACAAAAAATATCATCAATATTCGCTGCACTATATCCGATAGCTATCGACAGTTCATTTTTGTGCAGTTTTTTTATATTTCATTCACAAATTTTAATATCAAAGTTTTTTCCAATCTCCATTTATTTACTATACCATAAAACGCTCCCAAAGGACTGATTGGTCAAAAGAAAAATTTGCCAAGGTATAGGGAAACCATAAGACAACCGAAGTCAGCCGGTTCACTTTGATGGAATCAACCTATATGTCTGTCAGCTTCTTTATTATTTTGAATCTCACCTCACGCCCATCTCCAATGTCAATTCTGAATCACAAAATGCAAAAAAAGAAAAAAACAAACAAAACAAAAATAAAGTATAGAAGAGAAAATTGATATTTCCCATTAAACATTTTTCAAGATGTTTTTACAAAGCAAAAAATATTCATTCTTAATTTAAGTCTTGCAACATTTTGCATATACATAAATGTCATTACTAGTTTAGTATTATAAATAAAAAAAAAAAAAAAAAAAACAAAATATATGTATGTATGAATTCTTGAGATTCGTGTTTGAATCATAGTAAATGCGCGGAAACCTAAATAAACAACTGCAGAAATTATCCAATCAAATAAATTAAATGCCAAAAAAAAAAAACCACAACATTGATTTAGTCATCATTAACTTTATGATTATTTTAGAATAAAATGTTGTGAACTAAAATGCGGGCCAAATAATATAGTTTTATGTGCTGAAGATCCAGTTAGTTTCCTTTTAATAAAATCAATTGTTTTATTGGTCATAGTTATATACATTTAATCTTAAGCATAGTCCATATAATTTTATGGGTGACCTCTTTTTGAGGGGTATCTGACTTTCTTGGAGCCATTGTTTACGATTTGGGAATATCGAAAGTGATCAATCGAAACCATTGTCTATAATTTCTGAAGTGGATGTATTCAACTGAAAAACATTTCAAAAATTCAAGATACATCAAAATATTTAGTGGAGGGCAACCCTGTAATCGATATGTAATTTCATTATCGATAAAAGCGTTTCGCCAACCCTTCTTACAACACGCTGTCCGTAAGTGTATGCGGTATAACGAAAAAGAGGGAAAAGAAAGAAGTTATTGTAAAATAAAGTATTGAATTTACATTATAATGGGAGTACCAGCATTCTTTCGCTGGCTTAGCCGAAAGTATCCGAGTGTGATAATAGAATGCAATGAAAATAAACAAGTTGATCCGGAAACGGGAAAAAATATCTATGAGGATTCCACGCTGCCGAATCCAAATGGAGTGGAGTTTGATAATCTCTATTTGGATATGAACGGTATTATTCATCCGTGTACGCATCCCGAGGATAAACCGGCGCCAAAAAACGAGGATGAAATGATGGTAGCAATTTTTGAATGCATCGATCGCCTTTTTGGCATAGTGCGTCCCCGCAAGGTGCTGTACATGGCCATCGATGGAGTCGCTCCGCGAGCTAAAATGAATCAGCAGAGATCACGACGATTCCGTGCAGCCAAGGAGACCATTGAAAAGAGGGCTGAAATAGAGCGGATACGAGAGGAGCTGCTAACCAAGGGCTGCAAATTGCCACCAGAGAAAGAGAAGGGTGAACATTTTGATTCCAATTGCATTACCCCAGGAACACCGTTCATGGATCGGTTAAGTAAATGTTTGCATTATTATGTTCATGATCGTTTGAACAACAATCCCGCATGGAAAGGAGTAAAAGTGATCCTGTCAGATGCCAATGTTCCCGGAGAGGGAGAACATAAGATCATGGATTACATACGCAAACAACGGGCCCAGCCTGATCATGATCCAAATACCCAACATGTTCTATGTGGTGCAGATGCAGATTTAATCATGCTGGGTCTTGCCACCCATGAGCCGAACTTTACCATAATCAGGGAGGAGTTTCTGCCCAATAAACCACGACCCTGCGATGTATGCAATCAATTTGGCCATGAAATGGACAAATGTGTGGGTCTTAGTGCAATTGGCTCGACCTCGGGCGCTAATTTTAAGCCAGATGTCCCAGTTGGAGCAGAGGTGAAATTCATCTTTGTTCGCTTAAGCGTTTTGAGGGAGTACCTAAAGAAGACGTTGGAAATGCCCAATTTGCCATTTCAATATGACTTTGAGCGTGCCTTGGATGACTGGGTCTTTATGTGCTTCTTTGTGGGCAATGATTTTCTACCCCATTTGCCCAGTTTGGAGATCAGAGAAGGAGCAGTTGATCGTCTAGTTGAACTATACAAGAAATGTGTATATAAAACTCAGGGCTATCTAACCGATTCCGGTGATGTCAATTTGGATCGTGTTCAACTGATCATGACCGATTTGGGTAATGCCGAAGATCAGATTTTTAAAGATCGTCAGCGAAGAGAAAAGCAATTCAGAGATCGGGAGAAGAAAAAGAGGCAATGGGAACGAAATGATATGAAATCTTTGGAGCAAAGTGTCTTTGGACCTCAAGCAGTAGGCGCTGGAAAAGGAGGTTCAACCAATATACAAAATTATAAGGCAGAAGCTGCTGCTTTGAGATTAGGTCAGAAACGTTCTAGTTCTGCGGCCGGGATTGATCAACCAGAGGAGGAAGAAGAAGAGGAATGCAATGATGAAGTGCGTCTATGGGAGGATGGATTCAAAAATCGTTATTACGAATCGAAATTCGATGTGGGTCCAGATAATCTACAATTTCGTTATGCTGTCGCCTTGCAATATGTGCGAGGACTTTGTTGGGTACTGAAATATTACTATCAGGGATGCTCCTCCTGGAATTGGTATTTCCCCTATCATTATGCGCCATTCGCGTCCGATTTCGTCAATATCCAAGGGCTGTCCACACTATTTGAAAAGGGCACAAAGCCCTTTAATCCTCTCGAGCAACTGATGGGTGTATTTCCCGCTGCCAGTAGCTCTCATGTACCAGAACCTTGGGCCGAACTAATGTCGAGTCCCCAATCGCCAATTATTGATTTCTATCCGGAAGATTTTAAAATTGATTTGAATGGCAAGAAATTTGCCTGGCAAGGAGTTGCCCTACTTCCATTTGTGGACGAGAAGCGTCTCTTTAAGGCATTGGTGCCTTACTATGATCAATTGACTGCCGAAGAGGTTAAACGAAACAAACGTGGAGATAATTTCCTATATATAAGCAAGGACAGTCCGCATTTTAAGACAGCCCACAGGCTATATCGTAAAAAGAAAGGTGAGTCCACAGATGATAATAGTGAGGATAGTTATCCCATCTCATTGGACGGCATGAGAGGTACAATTGGAAAATCTGAATTAAACACTGCCATTAATGAAATACTGCAGTCGCCAATTGGCGGTCTGACTGACATAATCGATAATCAGATTGTTACAACAACATTCAAGGATCCTCAATACGATGATGATTACATATTTGAGGCCAAACGTCTGGAGAATGCTGTAGATCCACCGCAAGTTTTGTCTTCCCAAGATCATCATAATAAAACTGGTCCTGTCATTGGCTTTAATAGTCATCTGCAGCGTGCCTATGTGCCACCAGGTGGACATCGTTTGATCACCAACAGCATGCAACGTAACCAGCATGGTGGTAATCAAGGTGGAGGTGGAGGTTACCAAAGGAACTATAATAACAGTAACTACAACAACTACAATAATAATAATAATCATCATCAGCAAGGACAAAATTATGGAAACTATCAGAGACAACATCAGCAGCAGCAACAACAACAACAATATGGCGGACAGAATCAAAGAAGACAACACAATAATTATAATCAAAACAATGGACAACGTTTCAATTCAAATTACAATACATCATATTATAATAATAATAATAATGCACAAAGAGGTAACAATAACAACAATAATCGGGGAGGACAACAGCAGCAACATTCAAATTATAGAAGATTTTAATATTAAAAGTTAACAAAACATTTTTATAACCAATATATATATACGATTTTATGTATATACATACATACATACATACATATTCAAATAAAAAATAATTATCCATTTGACATAAACAAATTTGCATTATTGCAAAAACCAGAAAGATCCAAAGTTTTAATTGTTTAATTTTGTTAAATTTTAGTACAGTCACTTGAATACACACTCAAACTTTCCTATGGTGAACTTCAGTTGAATTGAATTCCTCCATTTATAAATTACTTTCAAGGTCGTTCCAGTACCAACTAAAGTTTCAGCATTTGACAGTTTTCCCGATGCTAAAGGAGAACGACTTTAACTTAATTAAACCAAAAAAACCAAAAAGAAAAGGGAATATGCGAAAAGTTGTAAAATAAAAACAAAACGAGAAAATAATAATTAGAACTTACTCTTGTTGAAAGGAAGCTTCTGCTGCATACATAAGTATCAATTAATTATGGATTGGAAAAAGAGTACTCACATTTGTCAGAGGTCAAGCCTTATAAACTCTTCACATCAACAACTCTGTACATTATAGACGCTGCTTAAAAAAACCTAGAAAAAAGGGAAAAATAATAAACAAAAACGAAAATACAATTGAAAGGAGTGAAAAAAGCAACATTGCAACTATTCTATACTCCAATTAATAGCTTTAACAGTTGCTCTTAATAGGCTAAACAAAATTGCTTTTAATTATTGTATTTTAAAAGTTTAAAAATTTCAGTGGACTACCATGTAAATTGCTAGAAATCACAAAAGAAATTATAAAATATTTTACATTAATTAGAATATTTAATCAGTATTTTAAACAAATGACAACTTAAACTGTGTTTCTCACCAAAATCTATATTCGCAATTTACTTAATGTAAATGTATATAGTAATAAAAATTAAAGGTCCGGGCCGCTAGCACAGAGTCATAGAATACCGCCATCAAGTTTCATTAGATCTGGAAAATACACGAATAAAATATTTGTGTTTAATCACTTGATGATCAGTCAGCAAAACAAAATCCAGGTCCGTTAGATCAGCTTAGAATGTTACCACCAAGTTCTCTCAGATCTGAAAAATTAACCATTAATATATTATTTCATTTGTTTAATATATATATATAGAAAAAACATAGGTATTTATAACATATAAAAAAAGAAATAATTATTTTGCATCAGCAAAAATCCAGATCCGATGAGTTCAAGAATGTTGCTACCAAGTTTCAGCAGAACTGTCAATTAATTATACCATTAAAATATTACAAACAAAAAAAATTTTTACTCGCTGATGATAACTCGGCTCACTCCGCCGCCCATGCACCGATTATATTTTTGGCTCCCAAATGGGGCCTTTATATAGAATTTACAAAGTGTTGCATAACAACAACGATCCAGTGCTGTTAAATTTCAAGCCTCTGTTAACTTCTTAGGCCTCTGTTAACTTCTTGGGCCTCTGTTAAGTTAACAGTATCATTTTGAAGCAATGTTAGAATTTAAAAGCAACCCGCTTACCGCAAAAGTTTTAAAATTTGATATAAAAACTTATTTTATATTTATGTTAAACATGTTAAATAATATGTTAATATGATAAATGTATTACATAATATGTTTATTGTACATTTTTTAGATTTAATGGAATTTGGTGGCAGCGTTTTTCGGCTTTGACTTGGTCTAGCGGAACTGGATTGTGTTTTGCTCAGTCATAATTAGGTGAGTTAAAGTGACAAATGTTTGTCCAGGTTCGTGTACCCCATATCATTCTACCCCAAAAAAAGGGTAAGGAGTAGATAAAGAATATTCCAAATAAATCTATTGTATCGTCCACTTAATGGATCACTTCTAATAGAGCTTAATTGGCAAATTTTGCATAGGACATAATTTTAGTAAATAGTAAAAAAAAAAATCCACAAAATATAAACAAATCTTTTTCGAGTCATTTGCCTCTTATTACAAAATGACATTTAATCTTTATTTAAAGCTAATTAACAAAATTGTAAATATTCATATTATGTAACCGATTGAAATAAAACTTTTGGTCGTATGTGTCACAAATGTTTAGAAATCATAAAAAATATATGTTTCCATTATAACATTCAATAAAATTAAAAATGTGAACCAAAAAAGTGAATTTCAGGAAATTCGTACAGATGTGTTTACAACAAATTTTACAGTCAAATTTGGTTACCATTTTTTGAAAACTATTTCAGAAAATTCAGAGTGGATATTTGTTTTAATTTATTGTGGAGCTCGATATAGGCTAAATCTTAAAACTAATGGATATCTGTATTTATTATTGTACAGAATCCTTAACACAACACATCCCAACATTCAAAATCAAAATTTTTTTAATGTAGTAAAAAAAAAAAAAAATCATTCGTCTTTATTTGCGAATGGAATGTTTATCAAAAATAGTTCCGTTTTCAATGTAACAATAAATAGTTGTAATACTAATTTACAGGTTTACAGGAATATGTGTTTTTAGTCTTCAATTCATAGGGCACGAGTTTGTGTGGCGTTTTCTTATGATAGAAATTTTCACTGAGTTTGAGAAAATAAAATAAAAAGGAGAGGAAATAATAATGAGAGTAGGACTAATGTTTGGGAAAGAAGCAATAAACTTAAAAATATACATGCTTACAAATTAACACAATCTTGTGAGCTTTTAGTTCACATACAATTCGGAAGAGTTTTGGCTGGCAGAGTAAAGATCTGTCGGTTGATTTGTATTTTTGTTGTTTTCTTTTTTTAATGTTTTTGGTCTCTTCTATGATACAAGTTTATCAAACAATGGTGATAATTGAGTCTTATTTCGATCAGATGAAAAAGGTGTGCGCATACGTCGGGTAAACGAACGCAAACATCGCTGACCGCCGTCCAGACTCTCAGGCGTATTTGCCACAGCCAAAACAGTAACTAAAACGTATATTAAAAAAATAAAGAATGTTAATATATATAAACTAAGTATAAATACTATGAAAGCACTGACCCTTTTGTTCCAAAAGTTTAATTTGTTTTTTTGCCTCTCTTAGTTTTGTCATTAAGATCTCATTCTTGCGCTTCTCTACAGTCAACTCCAGACCCAATTGCAGTTTACTCTTAGAATCAACCGCACTTAGAATTCTAGAAATTTGAAGAAGGATTTGGAAAATAGAATTTACATTATGACAAAACAGGGACATATGGGAATCTGTGTTTTAGAGTACTTACGGATGATTGAATATAGATTGTGAGGTTGGTCTCTTTTCCGGATTTGGATGCATCATTTGGGCAATTAACTCATTGAAATCTTTGCTTAATGTGGGTAAGGGAGCAACTTCACCGTTTCTTAGTTTATGCCATTCTGGTCCATTTTTAGGCAGCGGTCTTCCGCCGCCAGCCACCTCATAGAGAGTGATCCCCAACGAGAATATATCGGCCTTGAATAGATTTGAGTAGTCCTCTTGTAGTATTTCCTTGGGAAGATAACGACAGTCTCCCTCTTCAACATACGGCTCCTTTACCGAGGTTACATGGCCCAAATCACCAATTTTGTATGTCACTAGATTCTCAGAATTACGCAACTCTTCATAGACACTATCCATGCCATCGCTTTCTTCATCTCTGGTTTGATTATGGGCCTGTGAATCACTCAATTTGTGTGCTGTTGGATTCATGGTGGAGAAAATGTTTTCTGGCTTTAAGTCCATATGGACCAAATCGTTGGAGTGTATATAGCGCAAACCCTCGATAACATGCATTAACAGAATTTTAAGTTCAGATTCACTCAGCGGATGCTGTTGGATTCGAGACTCCAAGCTACCACCATCACAGTATTCATTTTGAATCAACATATGATCATCTTCTGCCCAAGCGGAATAGTAACGGACAACATTTTCATGTTTTCCCAGAACAGCATGAGCCCAAACCTCGTTCAGAGCTCGTTTTCTGCAAGAAATTAATAAGAAATTAGCCATACAGCCAATTGTACATCTTAAAGCTGAAACTTACTCAAAGGAGCTGCCGGCCACAGGTTTCTTGCTCCTCTTAATGGCATAGATGCAACCATCTAACCGATTTACACACTGAAATACTTCTCCAAACTCGCCAACACCTATGACGCTGACCTGCATAAATTCCCGATTAAAGCGACTGATATTCGTGTCATGAAGAGCCAAACGTTTGGGAGCCTGTTGGCTGAATTCCCGCTGGGAATCGATGCCAGCTTCGCCACTAGCTGAACCATCGTCATCACAGTTGTCACTTAGCAAATATTTTTGCATGGCATTCACATTAAGATTCTCGCGTCCAAATTGGGTACGACAACGTTTCTTATTGTGGGCCAAAAGACCTAGTTGAGGAAAAAAGAATTCTTTAGTGTTTTCAACAGATGAGATGGCATTCTATACTTACTGTCTGGTGTAAAGGGATTTACATTGGCCGTATCCTGGGGCTGCGCTTGCATATTCCGATTGTGCAGCGGCAGACAACGGGGTCGTTCCGTTAGCCGTACCAAGTCCTCACGCCGCGATGCATTAACGGCGGCAGCGGCGGCCGACAAATGATTACTACATTGAGTAAGTATGGTCTTTGGTGTGGCTGGTGTGCTAAATAGGCGCAGAGCTCTAACTTTCTGACAGGGCGGCGACATAAATACATCGCTGCCTCCTTGAGCATCTGTTGACACCCGCTTTTTGTATTGCGGACTCTCGTCTTCCCGGTCGGCGGAGCCCTTGTCAAAATCATCATCGGCAAATCGCAGTTTACGTGGATGAAACACTTGCGACGAAGGCGATGGCGAACGGGATCGCATTTCCACACTGGAGTCCAGTTGCTCTGGCTGGCGAAAAGCCATTATTTCAAATATTTTAACTTTTTCTCGTAATTTTTTAACTTTATTTCACTGAATGCTCCTTATCAACTAAAAAAAAAATGCTCACAAATAATAACAATTTGAAAGTGAAGGAATGTAGCAACAATATCGAAGCGTTTCTATGCGTCAGTGTTGCCAGAACCAGTATATTTTGATTTAGTTTGGCAATTCCGAAACGATAGATTAAATAAATCGATAAAAATATCGACGACGAGCAGATTCTCGAATAATCACGATAAAATTAAGTTGCAATGCAAATATATGCTGCAAATACATGAATATAAACGAAAAATGAATCTTTAACTGTACCTTACATATGAAAAGCATGAAAAACAAACTTTTACAAAAATATTGATGGACATTACTTTTTGTATACAAGCTAAAACATGTGAATAGCCTTTAAAATGCCAACTTAGCAGCACTCACTTTACTATTGGAAGGCTACGGCCACACTGGACACAACAATACGCTCTTGCGAAGGTGAAAATATAAACATTTTGTTTTTATAAACAAATGTGGAATTTTGAGTACAGTAAAGTTGCTTAAAAATACACGAGTTACCAACCCAAGCTTACAAAATGATGGCGCGTCGCGGGGGAAAGCGCATCCGCATGGATGATCCGCCTCCAGAGTATGAAGAAATGCATAGGTACAGCTAATTAGTTTTTCCCTCCTTTTTCCAAATGATTAATAAATTGTTGTATTAGCGATGCTGTAAATGAGAGCGCCTCGGATGCGGATAGTCCCACTAAACGGATGACCCGTTTAAGAGCGCGGGGCGGTGTCCGCGATAAGCCTCCAATTATTGATGATGATGAAGATGAGTTTTTTGCCCCGGTAGCGCGTAAGCGAAAGACACCTCAAGTGCGTAAACCACCTGCTGAGCGTAAGGAACGAGTGGAGAGGCCACGCAAAGAACCGGTAGAGAAGGCACACCATGAGAGGATTGACAATGAGAGAGAAATCACCACAGATGAGAATAGCTTGTACTATATAGTACGCCATTCTAAAAATCCAATTGCGGTAAGTTTTATATCTAATTAAAGGATTTTTTCATGGTTTCTGATCCTCCTTTGACATATATATACAACAGAGCATTGTGGATCAATGGATTGAGCAGTATAAGTCAAATCGAGAAACTGCGCTGGTCGCCTTAATGCAATTCTTCATCAATGCTAGCGGCTGCAAAGGCAAAATATCCGAGGATATACAGTATCCTGTAGACCATACAGCCATCATTCGAAGAATGACCGAGGAGTTTGATGAGGTTGGTAACCATTGTATTAAATAAAATATGTAGTCATACTAATAAATTTTATTTATTTTTGACCAGGAAAGCGGCGAATATCCTTTGATCATGACTGGCACTCAGTGGAAAAAATTCAAAAATAATTTTTGTGATTTTGTTCAAACATTGGTCAAACAATGCCAATATTCTATTATCTATGATCAGTTCTTGATGGATAATGTTATATCACTCCTCACTGGCTTGTCGGACTCGCAGGTTCGAGCCTTTCGTCATACAGCCACTTTGGCCGCCATGAAACTGATGACCGCTTTGGTGGATGTGGCATTACTGGTTTCAAATAATTTCGACAACGCAGCGAAACAATTTGAAGCCGAAAGAGTCAAGGTGGGATAAATATTTATTTTTTCTTACTTCGCCTTACTCATTACCATTTTATTTTGCAGTCCCGTGATCGCCGAGCGTCTGACCGCTTGGACTCATTAATGACAAAACGTTCCGAGCTAGAAGAAAATATGGATGAGATCAAGAGTATGCTAACTTATATGTTCAAATCGGTATTTGTTCATCGCTATCGAGATACACTTCCTGATATACGCGCCATCTGTATGGCTGAGATTGGCATTTGGATGGAAAATTATCCACAGAACTTTTTGGATGATTCCTATTTGAAATACATAGGCTGGACCCTGCACGATAAAATTGGTGAAGTACGTTTGCGATGCCTTCAATCTCTGTTGCCACTTTACGACAAAGAAGAACTCAAGGGCAAATTGGAATTGTTTACATCCAAATTCAAGGATCGTATTGTAGCAATGACCCTGGACAAAGAGTTTGAAGTTTCAGTTCATGCTGTAAAATTGGTGATTAGCATATTAAAGTATGTAAAGGATATTAAAAAAGGGAGAGCTTCATTTAATAAGAATTTCCTTTGAATATTTTTATAGAATCCATCCGGAAATCTTGGCTGATAAGGATTGCGAGATTGTCTATGAATTGGTCTATTCCTCACATCGTGGAGTGGCCCAAGCCGCCGCTGAATTCTTAAATGTACGACTATTCCATTTGACAGCTGATATGGAGGAGACAAAGACGAAAAGAGGCAAGCTTCGATTACCCAATACGCCATTGATAAGGGATTTGGTGCAGTTCTTCATTGAATCTGAGTTACATGAGCACGGAGCTTATTTGGTTGACTCTTTCATTGATAGCAATGAAATGGTCAGGGATTGGGAGTGTATGACAGATTTGCTGCTGGAAGAACCAGGTCCCAATGAAGAGGTCTTGGACAATAAACAGGAATCGACATTAATCGAGATAATGGTCAGTAGTGTAAAGCAATCAGCTTCAGGTGAAGTTCCTGTTGGACGAGCCAGCAACCGAAAGTTCACGCTCAGCTCCAAAGAATTAAAGGCCATTCAGGACGAGAAGGCTAAGCTTACAGAGCACTTTATTGTCACATTGCCGGCCCTTTTGGAAAAGTATCAGGCCGATAGCGAAAAGCTGGCCAATCTATTGGCTGTACCACAATATTTTGATCTCAATTTGTATACCACCAATCGGCAAGAGGGAAATCTGAAATCTCTATTGGACAAAATAAGCCAAGTGATGAACATGCATACGGGTCGGGATGTGCTTGAGACTTGTGCCAAGACATTGGAATGCCTCTGTGCTGAGGGTAGTGCCACCTACACCCGCTGTAACATTGCTCGCTCTAATATCATTGAGAGTGCCGTGAATAAGTACAAGGATACAATTGAAGAATGGCGCAATTTAATACAAGGCGAGGAGACACCAAATGAAGACGATATCTATAATATAACAATAACACTTAAAGTTTTATCCATATTATATTCGTCACACAATTTGAATCCTTGGGATTTGTTCAAGTCCCTTTTCCAGGATGTGGATGATGCCCAGTCCAAGGACAATGTAGAACGTTGCCTACCCAATGAGGCCCTGGCATATTGCATAGAGGCTTGCTATTTTTCCATCAGTTGGGGTCTCTACTATGTGGAAAACGATTGTGAGGCTCCCAATGTCGCCGATGTTGTTGCTGAGCTGCGCAGCAATTTGGATAGCTTCATGTCGGCGTGTTTTGAATTGACCCGAGATGGACCGACTGTGCAAATACAAGAATCTGTATGTAATATAAAAGAAAAATTCGAAATCTTTGAGAATAACTTTTTGTCTTATATTTTACAGGCATATCAATCGATATGTGATCTATTAATCATTTTCTCCGATCAATTGGGCCGCAGTGAGACAGAACAAATTCGCACCTTGGAGTATAAATCTCGGATGGATGAACATCTCATACTGGATAACTTTGTGCAACATTATGTATTTTCGCTAAAGCAAGATGTGGCCCAGGATGAGACACGTATTGAGGAGCTGCACAAAAAACGTAATTTTTTGGCTTGTTATTGCAAATTGGTTGTCTACAACATTATACCCACAATGAGAGCGGCGAGCATTTTCAAATATTATGTAAAGGTAAGAAAAATATTGTAAGGCCTTCCCCCATTCAGATGAATATTAAGGGATTAATCTTTTCTTGTAATTATAGTGTTACAACGATTATGGTGACATTATAAAGGCCACTCTAGGCAAGGCCAGGGAAATCAATAAAGTCAATTTTGCTATGACTTTGCTGCTTAGCTTGATCACTGTGTTCAAAAGCCTTCAAGAGCAGAGTGAGGATGGTGTTGTCTCGAAGAGTGCTCAAGAGTTTATCGATCTGAAAGAGTTGGCCAAACGATTTGCCCTTACCTTTGGTTTCGATGCTCTAAAGAATCGTGAATCTGTGGCCGCCATTCATCGTGGTGGCATATATTTTGCCGCTAATAAACAATCAGATGATCCAGTTGGTGCACCTACACGGTTACTGTTCTTGGAAGTACTCAATGAATTCAATTACAAGCTGTTGAAGCAGGATAAAAAGGTTATAATGGGTTTCCTGGATAAGGTTATACCACCAGGCATGCCATCCAGTCGGGCAGAGGAATGGCAACCTTTAGTTTCATATCGCAACTCGTTGTTGCATGGCGAAACAGATCAGGCGCCGGTTGCCACACGCAGAGCTTATACACGCAAGCGAAGGGATCATGGTAAGATTTAAATTTCTCTATTATTTTAAATTCCCATTTATTATTTCTTTTTAAAATATCTTTCCTTCTTTCAAATAAGAAACATTTTTTTGTATTTATTTAGTTAATATGCATTTATTTTAGTTAGATTTAATTTGAAAAATTTAATTGTTTTTGAAGCTTTTCAAGTTTCAACAAAATTTTTTTTCTTTTAGATTTATTTTTTTTGCAATTTTAATCAATACTTTTTTATTTAATATTTACTTATATATATTCTATTTCCATATTTCAGATGAGGATGACGAGGAGGAATACGACGAAGAAGAGCACAATGATCCTGATTACAGGGGCTAAACATCTATCCAACTGGTCCATTTAAATATTGAACTAATTTAGTTGATAAGTTAAAAGAGTACACACATATATTTCTTAATTTAAATATTTCAATACTATCAGTTTGATTAAAAATAATACTTAAATAGGTTAGTTGATAAGCTGAAAAAATGTAACGGCTACGTCTATATATGTTTCAATCACCATTAGAATACAAAGTATTTAAATTTGACTTTATAAACAAAATTTTTGATGCATTTTCGGGGCTTAAGCCGCCTGTATTAAGATCATCATATAAATGTGAGGATGATTTGAATAGTTTTTCACATTCGACACTTGATGCGGCCGGAGTGGAAAGATAACGTCTGACCATATCATAAATTGAACTAAATTTGATATTATTTTGCCACCAAATTAAAGGATTGCAATTCCTTTCGATTCTGGGCTCAGAATTATACAAATACAGCAGATTCTTTAATTGTGACTGAAAGGTAGTAGTAGTTTTCTGATTGTTGTTATTGAAAGGTGTAGTAAGTATATGATCAAGAATTGTATCAATTTTCGTTTCATTTATACTATTTGTCGCCAGTTTAAGAACTTTTAGTGGAGGTGCTTGTGAATCTGGGCCAATTGTATTGAGATTTTGACTCAGTTGTTTAAGAACTTCATTAATAACCATTTGTTCTTGTTCTTCGCTAAAAAATGCCTGTTTATAACGAGGATCCAAATAGGTGGCCATTAGATATTTAATGTCGGTCGACAGATAAGCAAACTTTATATCTATTTCTTCAAGTAATTTGCGTGCAAATGCACAAATTGTTACAGAGGATACATAGTTGTGAATATCTGTTTGCAGGGAATCCCTTAATGCTGCCACTAGGGGAATGACGGATGAAGCTAATGTGGAGGGTTCACTCCAAATTCTCAGAATTTCGTCAAAGGGTTGTATTACTTTGGTACACAAATCAATTTCCAGCCACTCATCGGGATAAATTTGAACAAAGTCGTTAATTTCCTCAGCATAAATAGAAAGGGAATCTTTTATCTTGTACAAAATCGACATTCTGCGATAAATACTGTTCCATTCTAAATTGCAATTTTCAAATATTGGTACATATTCTTCCTTTAAGCGATGTTGTTGTATATAACTTAAGTGATCTCGGGCCGTTTGATTGCTTTGGAAGTAGTTTATAGTTTCCCTGCATTTTCTATCCAATTGCTTGAGGGGTTCATTCGAGTGAAAAGCATTTTCTGCGCATAATTTTAAACGTTGGACACTGCAATCAGTTAGATTATCATTCAGTCGTGTATTCTCATCTCTTAAAATACAATGGATTTTCTCTTGGCTCAAGGGACACCAATTATTGTTGTCCATCAGCTGCTTCAATAAATCTCCCTCAGATCTCTCACCCTTGTTAGACACCTTACATTTTAGTAAGTATTTAAAAGGCTGGAAATCATTGGAGATTCCGGAGCACGTTAAAGTAATTAAAACTTCTTCATTTCTTTTGTGGTTGCCCAAACTCAAGGTATAGGAATCCAATAGATTCAATTTAGAATTCAATTCTCCTTTCACCTTTGGATATATATGATGACAGAGCATGTTTTCATAGTACATTTTTCCCTGGATCACATATTTCGGCTGTAGAGTCTTAATAAAATTAATAAATCCTTGTCCTTCGATCATATTAAAGGAAAAATTGATCAGCATCAATGCCAATTTCTCATCACAGAGGGCATTGTTGAAAGGAACTTCTGCAGGCTCTAATGGATCTTCCTAAAGAAAAGTTTATCTTTTTTATCTTTTATGAATTTTTTATTTCAAAAATGTACTTACCTGCATTTTCAATTGTGACTGATTGGCAGGATCTTGGGATAGAGCTACGCCACTATCCGTGACTTCCCTCTTCATCACATATTTGATATCGTTTTCGGCTAGAGTTAGGAACTCTACTGGATGTAGGCTCCTTAGGTGATTCCTTAAGCAGGTGGTTCCACGTCCTTTGCGTGAGTAATTTCTGCCGCATAAAGTGCAAACGGCTGATGTTTGATTTGTCTTATAAAAAAAGTTCCACACGTTGCTTTTACGACTACTCATTTTCGTTATTTGTTCTTTGGAAAATAAAACGGAAGAATTATAAGATTCTTTTGCGGATGTGAACATCCGCTTTTACATCCGTTACACTGCAGCCCTTGTTGATAGCTTATCGATAAATATTTAGTGTAAGGATGAGACAAAGATGATGCAACAAAATCCGTATTAATTCCTTTCGAATAAACGCTCACGCGGTCATCTCTACAATTAGTTATCGATATAACTCGCTTCTTATTTTTGGCGCGCACGAGCAGCTGTTGTGAGAGATATTGCCAAACAAATTAAAGAATTTATTTATTCCTAATGCATTCCGAGTTAAATTTACCTAAAATACCCGATGACCTTGTAAGGGACTCCACAACCAACTGGAAGGAATTACTTAAGGACTCTAATAAATGGCATTCAATTCCTATGTTAAATTACACGCCACTGCACAAGCTAAAAGATCAGACTTTGGTACGCTTTCGCGGAATGATACAGGATATGATGGATCCGGAGATCTATTTGGAACAGTACGAAATAAAGTCCGGTGATGGCAGTTGCAAACGAATGCAACTAGGGAAATATCGAGATTGCCTGGCAGTTAAAGAAGGTGAAGAGCTAGACTACAATGCCAAGGGAAATGTGCATGGCGAGAGGCGTACTCTATTTGTGGTGTCAGTCCCAGGATTAAATGATTGGACCAAACAACACGAGAGGGAGTGTAATCCGCACCAGGAAATAGTCGATCAATCCCAAATCCACAATCATGGGAAGAAACGTGCCCTTACTGATAAGGATGAGCCAGAACAGATGGAAGTAGATGACAGCGAGGCGGGTCATCTAAAAAGGCAATGCATAAAGGACGTGCAGTCTTCATCGAAAGGTGCAGGTCCCACTGGTCTTGCTTCGGATTATTTGTTAAACTCTCCGTTGCCCAGTCGCCCAAGTATGGCCTGCATGGTTAAGGTGTACGAGGACTTTGACTCCTACCAACTCAATACATTGGTGGACTTTATTGGCTTTCTCTCTGTGGATCCCTCTCTTGATGTTTCATCTTTGGATACGGATGTATTAATCGATATGGAGAGTTTAACTGAATTACAGGCGGCAAATCCCTCACCATTCCTTATACCACGACTGCATGCTTTTGGTGTTCAAATGTTGCCCCATGCTAACCCATTGCTAGATCAAAGTTTGTTGCAGACCAGTGAAACAACAAATCCTTCGGCCGACGTTATACACAAGGAATTGCGGATTTTACTCAAACTGTGTCTCTTTGATGATGATCTAGCCGCTGAGTATTTACTTTCCCATTTAATTTCCACAGTCTATAGCCGCTCCGAGATGCAAAGTATTGGAAAATTTACGCTTAACATATGTAATCTGCCCAAGGAATGCCTTGAGCAGTATACAACTAAGCTGTATCAAATACTAGAGTTGCTCCTGCCGGCTAGTCATTATTTGCCCATGACTCTGGATACAATGAATACATCAGCTTTCGCTCCCAAGTAAGTGAGAGAAAAATGAAACTGTGATCGGCAATTTAATTCCTTTTTTTTTTTTTTAGAAAAGATTATGAGACAAATAAGCTTGTTTCGGGTCTACTCCAATTGGCACCGCACACTCATCTCGTGCTGGATGAGACGCGTCTACAGCAGGGCAAACTGGAGGCCAACGGTGTTCAGGCTATTCAACATTTGGCACACTTGATCAACAATCAGCAATTGAAGTGTGATTTTCAATATTATCACATTGATTATAATGCAAATATCCCTGTCCTGATACTAAGTGAGGGACGAAGTATGTTACCAGTGAGTATAAAACTTTTCTCCTTTATTTTTAAAAGCATATAAACTATTTTTGGTTATAATTTTAGAACGACTTTTCTCTGCCCCTTAATGCCGATGCAAAAGCAGTGGAACTTCTTGAGGAATCTCTAAAAGCTGCCCATCACTATTTGGCGCAAAACTCACGTCTACAACAATTTCGCAAATATCTCACCTTGGCTAGGATTAGCCAATTCACAGTTAGTGAAGATCATACGGAAATGATCCAACAAGATTTTGTGGATATGCGCAAGGCGAATGTAAAGAGCAATGCTGATGATTTGCATGGACTGTTGGTTCTATCACGTCTCCTCGGCATTGCCCGTGGCAAGGATGCTTTGGATAAAGAAACTTGGCAACTGGCCACCGAATTTGAGGCAAAACGTAGACAGCGGTTGCAATCGTTGCCTAAATCGGCAACACAGTTGCGAAATTAACAATTTAATTTTTATGAATTGGTATATTATGAAATAAAGAATTTATATTAAAAAAATATTTTAATTAAATTCAGATGTTTATGTTTGCAAATTGCAACCATGAATTGTAAAAACTACACTAGGTAAACTCAACCACTTTTAAGTTTATTGATGGATTCTAAATCGGATCAACATTTGTTTGGGGACTGTCCTAGATATTATATATTGTTTTCTGGTATTGATAAAATTCCAAAAATTTACAAAAAACATTTAGTTTTTAAATATTTGTTTATTATGCAAAATATTTCCGCTTTTGCTAATAATAAATTAAAATTGTTTGTTTTGTTTTCAGGTTTGCCACCGCATAAACGGCGATGCTTTGCTGATTACAAATTCTTGTCTTCGTATAAACCACTTTAAACTTTTCACTTTCAGCTGATCAGCTGATTTAACACAGGTTTGTGTCTTCGTTTTTATTTATTCGTCTTTTTGCTCAATTAGCTTTTAGTGTCGAAAATTTAAGATCAGTAGAAGTCCAAAAAAATGCTGCGCAGCAAGATTCTAGAAGGCATAAGGCAGGCAAAGCCCCTCATCTCCAGTAGATGGATGTCAAATTCTCCAAAGTCTGCTTTGACCTTGGTTGAAGTGGATGATAAGACTGGAATTGCGACGCTATCAATGAATCGGCCACCAGTTAATAGCCTTAATATTGATCTGATGAACAGCATTATTGACTCCATAACTGAAATAGAAAGTAACAAGAGTCGGGGACTTATCTTGACTTCGGTAAGTTGCAAGGCATAAGAGATAGTGTCTGCCGTTAATTCTTAAATAACACTTTTAATTAGTCCAACGATCGTGTGTTCTGTGCTGGGCTGGATCTAAATGAGTTGCACAAGCCAAATCAGGAGCGCCTTAAGGAATTTTGGGCTGTTTTTCAGGATGTGTGGCTGGCCCTACATCTTTGCAGTGTGCCTACAGCAGCAGCCGTTAATGTAAGGCAAGAGTAACAAAATTAGAAATGTACCTCAACGAATATTCATTCTTTAATTCAGGGGCATGCTCCGGCGGGTGGGTGCGTTCTTGCCACCGCTTGTGAGTATCGTGTGATGTTGCCACAGCTAACTATTGGTCTTAATGAGACGCAATTTGGATACATGGCACCGAAATGGGTAATGATATCATATTTAAGTGTACTACCCCGTCGATTGGCCGAACGTGCTCTCACCCAAGGAAAACTATTCACCACCGACGAAGCTCTTGAAGTGGGACTTGTCGATGAGGTAGCTGCTAACAAGCAAGAAGCCATATCCAAATGTTCATCATTCATTGGGACATTCAGCAAAGTCAATCCGTTGGCCAGAAGTTTGACCAAGAAACAGTTTCGAGAGTCGGATGTTAAGCAATTGATTTCAGATCGAGCTGGCGATCTACGGGAGTGTCTGGATTATATAAATAGTCCATTGCTACAGAACGGATTAGCCACTTATTTTGAGGCCCTTAAGCAGAAGAGCAGGTCCAAGGCGGCCAAGTCTTAAGACATTTGCATACAATGTAAATCTGCATTTATGAAAAATATTTCTTTAATCACTTGTAACAGTCACAAGCCACTACATAATTTGAAACAAAAAATTAAATTCTCGGAATATTTACTTATTTAGATGTGCTTCTGTCTCGTCTTCTGGGCATTGACTGTGGCAAAAAAGGATTATAAGAATAAAAATGAGTTTGTTTGTTTCTTAAGATGTAAACTTTGTACAAGAAGATGTAAATAAAATATTTTTTCTTTCAATCAGGGAAATTTGCAGATTCAAATAACATTTGTCCCAAACCGTCTTACTGTGGAAGAGTGACTGTTAAAATTTAAAAATTTGTTTTAGTTATTCAAGTAAAATAATGTGACTAGTGTTATTAGAAAATTCACTCATGATTGTTCCAATTACAATGAGCGTTGTTATCGTATAAACTTCATTGTATTTTTTGCTAGCAGGTGATCAGCTGATCAAACTCCGGTTTGTGTCTTCGCTTTTGTTTACTCTTCGCTCTGCTGGTGTAGCTCTCAGTAATGAAAGTTTAAGATTAGTAACAGGTCGATAAAAATGCTGCGGAGTAAGATTTTAGATCGGATGAGACTGCTTAGACCACTTATCTACAATAGATGCGTGTCTAGCGCTTCAAAGTCTACTCTAACAATAGTGGAAGTGGATGATAAAAGTGGAATTGCAACGCTAACGATGAACCAGCCTCCAGTCAACGTACTTAATGTTGATATGATGAAAAGCATTATTGATTCTATAACTGAAATTGAATGTAATAAGAGTCGAGGGCTTATTCTGACATCAGTGAGTTACGGGAGTTACCTAAGAGAAAGAACCTATGTATATACATACTTTTAAATCATATTTTTTATCAGTCTAACGAACGTGTATTCTGTGCTGGGCTGGATCTCAATGTGTTGCAGAAACCGAACCAGGACCGAT
This sequence comes from Drosophila austrosaltans, assembly GCA_035045865.1. Taxonomy (NCBI): domain Eukaryota; kingdom Metazoa; phylum Arthropoda; class Insecta; order Diptera; family Drosophilidae; genus Drosophila; species Drosophila austrosaltans. The sequence continues at coordinate 1,268,068 of JAWNOQ010000200.1, forward strand.
TAAAGGAGTTTTGGGCCATTCTTCAGGATCTGTGGTTGGCCTTGCATCTATGCAGTGTACCCACAGCAGCAGCTATTAATGTAAGGCTAGAATGTGTATTATCAATTGGACATGTGTCTCTTAAGATATTCCTTCTCTCATTCAGGGACATGCTATGGCGGGTGGCTGCCTTATTGCCACCGCTTGTGAATATCGTGTGATCTTGCCGGAACTGATTATTGGGATAAATGCAACGAAATTTGCCTACTTGGTACCGAAATGGTTTATGTTGTCTTATTTGAGTGTACTCCCACGTCTTGTGGCAGAGCGTGCTCTCACTCAGGGAAAACTATTTACCGCTGCTGAAGCTCTTAGCGTGGGACTTGTCGATGAGGTAGCTGCCGACAAGCAAGAAGCTATATCCAAGTGTTCATCGTTTATTGGAACCTTCGAGCATGTTAATCCAATAGCCAGAAGTCTGACAAAGAAACAGTTTCGAGAGTCGGATGTTCGGGAATTGTTGGCCGATCGCGATGGTGATATACGGGAGTCTGTGGAGTACATAAGTAGTCCATTGCTGCAAGAGGGCTTAAGTGCATACTTGAAGGCTCTTAAGGATAGAAGCCGCTCTAAGTCTTAAAAGTTTTAAAGTTTTTGTATAAATTGTAAATTTGCATTTATTGTAAAAATATTTAATAATATTAGTCAATTTGTCATTCTTTTAGACTCTAAAATTTAGAGATTAGTCTTCGTTTGGCTGTTGCCCTAAATTACTCAGTGATGCTGTTATTTGTTCCATAAATGAATTGATTTCCAATATTTTAGCCCGATGTCGATCAATTTCTTTACTGAAATATCAAGCAAATAAACAGAGTGATCTTAAGAGATCTGAAATAACTTACTTGTTTAGCTTATTAACCATATGTTCAATAAATTCCTTACTCCGCCTAACCATTCGGTCCTCCCGTTCTTCAATCCTAGAGGTATGGGTAGACCTCATACCATCAATTAGTTTCAAAACAGCTTCCCGATCATCCACACATGCTTGCAGTTCTAATGGTATGCTTTTAGGATCTCGTCCAGTTAATTTCTTGGCCAGGAAATGTGTTACCAAGTCCGTTAAATTCTCAGCGAAATGACCGCAAATCTCACGCAACTGGCGGAATGACACCTGTGCCTGTTCTACGAAGCTAGCCATTAATGCAGAGATTTTGCTGTGAAAATTTCGAGTGGATTCCTTAAGAAAAGAAAAACAATTAGTATCTTGTGAGGATCTGACATATTGGTGACAACAAGTTTACCTCCACGGCCTCATGGAGATGCAATTCCTGGGACATTAGGCTCTGCCACATTTCGTTTAGCGAATCCTCAAAACCACTGTACAACGAGTCTAACTCATTGACCAACTTAATATGTTCTTCTGTGCCTTCTTCGCATTCTTCAACTGCCTGCCGCTTGGCGCGAACCTCGTCAAATATTTTTTCCTTGTATTGTAGAAATTCTTCGATTTGTGTTTGACCCAGGGACTGCAATTCTTGTTGCCCCTCATGCAGATTAGAATTAAAATCCCGAACTTCCTCATCCCGTTCACCAAAGCGAGCCAGACCAAGTTTGTATATCTCTTGAGTTAGTTCATACACATCGTTGTCGTATTCCTCGGCTAGCTCTTGTGCCGGACTGCCAATGAGCAAAAGTATACGTCCATTTTCATCATTTCGCCACAGGGATTCGTAAAGTTGATGTCTATCCAAATGTTCAACAAAACTGGAGGACAAACGTTCAGCTTCGGCTCGTTCACGTGCCTCCGTTTCGAGAGCCTGAATCTCTCGCTCCTGTTTATCCTCAATTTCACGCAACTCACGGCTGAAAAGATTAATTAAAAGTTAATAAGAAAATTTAGTCATTTTTCAAACACTTTTTAACTTACTAGAATCGTTTTTGAGCTTCGTCACGTATTTCCTTCTTAATAAAAACATATTCATAGTAATTCAATTGTGGCAATATGGCAGAAACATATGAATTTAAAGGAAAATCCGGTTTTTTCGCTATGGGGTTACCTTCCAGATTTAAAACTTTTAAACTCTTGACAAAACGCAAACGTTCAATCTGGCATAAACAATTAACATTGATTATAATTTCTAAATTATTTTTCTATTTAACACTCACCCCTTCCATAGTATCGATAATATTGTTTCCTATGCTCAGGATTACAAGTTTTTCCAAAGTTTCCAGATTTTCAATTTTCTCAATACGATTACTAAAGAGTGACAGGGTTTCTAAATTAGTCAAAGTCTCTAGATTTTCGATTCTGGTAATATAGTTAAAACTCAAATTCAGTTCCTTTAGGGCAGTCAGCATGCCAATATGCTCGATTACCTCAATTTTGTTACAATTGAGACAAAGTTTGGTTAGATTTGGTAACATCCAAAGATGGTCAATTCGTAGAATATCTTATAGATGGTTATAGAATTTATTAACATTGATCAAAAAGGGGTCATTGATGGCTTCCTTACTCACTCTTAAATTCCAAACGCATGGTTTGAATGCGCTCAAAGACCACCGGTTCCAATTGATGTAATCGTTTTGCTTCTCCTTTTTGCCCTTCTTCCAGATAGGCAGATTCAATCATCTGGCGATCAATGATGCCGGGCTCCGGACAATTAATCTCCTCCAGAAAGTCTTTCCTTGGCTCATAATCATTGTCCGTAGAGTTGTGGGGCTCATCAGTTTCATCCATTTTCTTTGATTTGTTAAGAACATTTGAGCATTGGGCGTTGACAATAAATTTTAGATATTGGGTAACCAGGACAACAAAGAAACAACAAAACAATTTAGCCGGACTAAGTTCATCATGCTTGGTTACCAATGCGAATGGGGGTGTTCCATACACTTGGGGAAATTCAGTAAAATATTCTTTGCTTAAACTAAAAAATTTGTTGAGTGGTTAGCCAACTTATCTTATTAGCCATATTCATTAGTTATATAGTTAATAAAGTTTTGTAAGCCAATTGTTCTACTGACAGTTTTTTTTCTTCAAGTGTAAAGATTCCACCCTCAGAAGTCTTTTTTGAACAGGTGCAATGTGTGTTTTTTTGTCTGGCCGGCTTTAGTACCAATTGATTCGTAGTCCCTGCGTGCGTTAGTCTCTCTCTCGCACTCTCTCTCTCTTTCTCTCTAGCCCTAACTCTGCCACTGTTTCACTTGATGGCAACGGGAGCATTTGAAGGTGTAGGGTGGCGCCTGGTCTACTTAGGGTTGCGGTTGTTTAGGCTGTCGGGTTGTTGTGGATATCGGGGCTAGAGCAGTTGTTAATGTTTGCTTATAAAATAAACTACTGCTCGCAAAAGATTCAAGCGATAATATCCAAGTGCGAATCAAATTTAATAATTTAACAATTAAAAAGACCAATTAAAGGTAAATGCCATATAATCAACATACACTATTCTAAATAAAGAAGAAATTTTTGAATTCGAAACGAATGATAATCGATAAAATGAGCCTAAAAAAGTCGAACAACAATTAAAGTTTGTTTATTTCCCCCTTTTGTGCAAAACCAAAAGCTGAAATTTAATTCTTATAAGGTGCGTGTAAGAAGGTGTGTATATGTATGTATTAATGAATAGCATGTATGAATATATTATTTAATATATGTATATAATATGGAAATCAAATCGAAATGTGAAATGTTAAATGTGTTTCAAGGCTGTGTTGCCCAAAAGAAGGACCAAAACAAAACGTGACTCAAGTTGCTTGGCAAGTAACTACTGAAATAGAAAGAAAATCACTTAGAACTTAACACATACGCCGTTAACTTTTACAAGTATATGTATCTAACTGTATACTTACTCACAGATACATATACGGTCAAAGGAGGAGAAAAGTTTTATAACATTAAAAGGTAAATGAGAATAATGTAGAATATAGACTTTTAAGGTTTACAATTTATAGTTAGGGGGGATTCATAATACTTTTAGTTTTGGAAAACGAATTTTAAACATTGATTCAATAACCATTAGCTAAAGTTTTAATTACAATTTACTTAATACTACTCCTTTAGTCCTCCTCGTTTCTTTTGTTTAATCACATTGGCCTAAATTCAATGTTGTCTCTTGTCCATCAGTACACGAAACTTTTCATGCCTTTCATGTCCAAACTCGTGTGTGTTATAGTTATAGTTTAGTTAGTATTACGTCCTAGACCCGTGAACAATGACCTTGATACGTATTTTGTTGTAATTTGTGTAGATAACAAGTCAAAATAGTAAACAATAATACTAATAAATGTTCTAGTTCCTTTAATGATTTAAGTTTTGGTTGATTTGCGTCTATTTGGGCGCAAATCAATATATTGATTTCAATTAAAATGATGATGGTATCCTTAAAATTGAGGCACTTACATGTGAATTCGCAGACAGGTGTTTTCGTATCCCAATAAAAATTGATTGCTATTTGTAGTTTTATTTGATTTTAAGTGGTTTCCCCTGTCATTCGACTTAATGGTGGATTTACCAAGTTCCAAGCACGTGCAATCTTATTAGATATGCGTAGATATTTATAGAAGGAGAGAGTCGAATGGGCGAAGGGCTTGGGGCTTGAACTTGCCTCGAAGAAATGATTACATTCATTCCGAACTGAAATTAAATACGTGTTGTTGCTAGAGTTTAATACACTTTTAATTAAAAAACCTACACATATATACAGTTGAAGTTCTCTTTAACGAATTCCACGGGACCACATAATTTCTTAAGATTAAAATACAATAGATCCAAATCACAGTGTTCTTAACATTGAATCGCAATAAAGAAGACTTTGTTATATAGAAGTTCGTTATAGAGAAGTTCGACTGTACAGTGTACACACAAACACTCTTGACCTGCTTATCGAAAAGCTTGATTTTGTTTTAAAAAGTGACATTATTTGTGAAACGCTTAAGATCATGATTTACATATAAGCGAGACAATTTGAAAGATATTAAAATATGTTTAAATAAATAAATCGGGGGACAAACAAATTTTATTCTTAAAGGATGAAGGTCCATACATTTTTGTGTTTATTTTTTTATTTTTATTTTTTAATTTTCAAAAATTTTAATTTATCTTTTTTTTTTCTTTATATACATATAATCCAAATGATTGAAAGTTTTTGGTCATCCTTTTGATTTTATTGAAGCATATTAAATAGCTTCATAAGTTACCTTTATATATAGTACAGTGTAATCTTTATAACTTATACCGCTATTGGGCTAAAAATCTCCCTTAATGGGCGACCAAAAGACTGTATTATAAATAATTATTAAACCTTTTGTCCCTCTAAAGAATTCGTGCCATATTAATGCGCTTTGTCTAGCTAAGATGATAAGGTCATGACCAATTACATATCTGTTTAAGCTTTAAACACACAATTTAGATAGAAATCTATCTAATTACTAGCTTCAATTATTGATACAAAATTCTTTTAGTTTAACTTTCAACTATTAGCCTTAATATATTAATTACAATGGTGAAAGTTTCTTTCTCTTTTTTAGCTCCTTATCGAAACTATGTGAACAGCGTTTCTATGCCGATTGCATACGATCTTCATAAACATGAATCGTTATATTACACTGACCCAATTGGGTGATGGAACCTATGGCACAGTGGTTCTAGGCCAGCGAAAGGACACTGGAGAAAAGGTGGCCATCAAGCGAATGAAACGAAAATATTATTCATGGGAAGAGGCCATGAATTTGCGCGAAGTTAAAGTAAATATTAAAGTATTTTAATTTCAATTTCCTAAATTAAATATAATTCAAATTTCTTGGGGAATTTTAGTCATTGAAGAAGCTATCGCATCCTAATATAGTTAAGCTCAAGGAGGTCATCAGAGAGAATGATACATTATACTTTGTATTTGAGTATATGAAGGAGAATTTATATCAAATGATTAAGGATCGGGATACGCATTTACCGGAGCCGGAGTTAAAAAGTATTTTATTTCAGGTATTTACTATTGATTTATATTATAATTAGATTCCATTTAATTCAAATATTTTGATCAATTTTAAGGTTTTAACTGGCTTAGCTTTTATGCATCGCCATGGTTTCTTTCATCGCGATCTCAAGCCAGAGAATCTTTTATGTTCCGGACCGGAACTGATAAAAATAGCTGACTTTGGTTTGGCTCGGGAGATACGATCGAGACCACCGTTTACGGATTATGTATCAACACGATGGTATAGAGCACCGGAGGTCCTGCTGCATTCGACTAATTATGGCAGCACAATTGATCTATGGGCAATGGGTTGTATTATGGCGGAATTGTATACATTTCGTCCTCTATTTCCGGGTAGCAGCGAGGTGGATCAACTATTTAAAATATGTTCAGTGCTGGGCACACCTCAAAAGGTTGGTCTATAATAAAAACATTTTCTTAGTTAAGGTCTCTCTAATTTGCTTTACCCTTATTTTAGAGCGATTGGCCAGATGGATATCGTTTAGCAGCAATGATCCATTTTCGTTATCCTGATTGCATTAAAGTGCCATTAAGCAGCGTTGTGACACGTTGCAGCCAAAATGGTCTTGATCTTCTGGAGGATATGCTGGCCTATGATCCTGACAAAAGACCAACGGCCCAACAGAGTCTTAAATATCCATATTTTCATGCATTAAAAAGGATATCACCGACTGCTGCGGCAAAGGCCAATGTAAAACTCAGTTCTAAGTATGCTCCTCCCACTCAGATTGTGTCAAATAATGTGCTTCCTGTGCAGGAGAAACTGCAGGCCGTTACGGAGCTTATCCATCAGAGCAATAATAATAACAACAACAACAATATCATCAATGGAAAAAGTCAAATAATGAACAAAAATGTTAGCATGCCTAGAAAATATCAGCCAAAGTTGAGTTTTCTCAACCAAAATGAAATGGGTCTCGGTGTGCGAGGGGCTAATGGAGTGGGCGGAGGAGCTGGTATCACTCTGGCTGATTCTAACAGTGTGAGTGGAGCACCGACTGCCGATCTGCCACCTGGTAGCGAATCCATCAATGATATATATTTGAATCGGAACATTTCACAGCTTTTCGGTTTACCAGCACCAGCCCCGCATCCAAATGTGTCCTTTAGCAATACAATATTACGCAATCCTGCACCAATCTATGTGAATGGCAGTCAATTAAGCTTGGACACAATCAGTAAAAATGCCAAAAACAGTTTTCCATCAAATGGTAGTGTGGGTGGCTATTATGTTCAGGCACGTCCCTCCATCGTACAACCGGATGCCAAAGTCTATAATATGTTCTCCAAAGTAAGTGCGCAACAGGCGCCGCCCAATTTGCTGGTGCGCCATCATTACCAGCAACAACAGCAGCCACAGCCACCTTCCCTGATGGGTGGGGGAATGATGAATGGTGCAACTATTAGACTCTCAGGTAGAACACAGCAACAGCAACAGCAAGCACCGGTACAGGCACAGGAGACGAAATTGAGTGGTCTTAAGGCTGATGATCTCGATCTGATATTGGGGTAAGTGTCTTGAGATTTAAAAACAAAGAAAAGGATAGAGTTAGCGATTTCACAAAGTTTGGTAATAGCAACGCAGAATAGAAAGCCTGCTTAAAGTTTAATGTGCTTTCAACTGAAAAGATTCTGAAGTCCCGTTTTGTATAGTTTAAAGAAAAATACCAGGTGCACCTCACTTTTATTGTCTTTGGACTAATTATGATAATATCACCTCGCACCTCACTTTTTTTATTGTCTTTGGTCTAATTATGAGAATGTCTTCTTTTATGTTTAACATGCGTTGGCACTTTCATTACAATTAAGCCTAAAAGTATGCACTAGCAAAAATGGAGATTTTTAGACGAAAGTGAAACCATAAAGCAGTTAACTAGTTAAAAGTTTCCATATTAAATGTTTTTTTATGTGTTTCTATTAATTAATTGTAAGTTGTTAAATATAATCACGTGATCTACATGCAGATCAAAGCTGAAAACTTCTGCCAAGCGTCAACGCAATGCAAAGGCCAATATTTTACTGGAAGATCTTTTTGGCCATTTGTCAATGGACTCGGATGGAAGTGATGGCAAGTACCCACACACAGTACCGCCAACGCAACAAGCAAAAAGTGGCCAAAATACAACGGGTTCCGGACGTGATTTTTTCAGTGAAGGTTTATTAAGGCCCGCTCCAAAGAAAAAGACCACACAAAGTAGTATGGAAGTTAACAATGGCAGTCGCACGGACTCACTGTAAGTATATTATGAATGAATAACAACAGAGGATCCTACATGGGTTTGATGTGCATGCTCCTTGTAAATGCTTCTTCATCCTCATATCAGTTATGTTCTATCTGTATGTAATCTGTGTCTATGTCGATCTCTCTCTCTTCATTCTATACATTGTGTTGTCTCTTATTTCTTTTCCTACTCTTTGATTTGTGTGTGAAACATTTTGATTTGCCATTTTTGAATCATTGAAAACAAAACATTTGAACATTTTGTGCGTGGTTGGTCCAGTGAAAACCAAAACGACTCCTCGTCCTGCCCCTCATCAAATGATGATGAATGTCGCTTTTGGCCAATAAGGTAAAAATCAACATTCACAATGTGTAGTCAATAATATTGAATTGTATTATTATACAAATGTTGCACTTATTCCTAGCGGGATATAGTTATTTGTCGTAGAAATATAAATAATTAATTCGCAGATAGGATCTTTAAAAATTTGGTAGACATTCACGATTAGACAACCCTTAACCTAAATAATTCGTTTTATTGTGTTTTATTTTTCTAAATATTTGAATATAAGTTATAAAATTCATTCAACATTGTAATTAAACATCAAAACGTTTTTCAATAATGTTAAATATGTTTTAAGCGAAAATTATGACAATTTTTTTCATACTTTTAGAGCTCAAATAAATCAGCAAAAAGAGAAACCAGTCGCTAACTTTCCCTGGGATGAGACAAATAAAACGGAAGATGAAAAATTAACAGCTTGGATGGTAGCCGAAAATGGTAATAACTTCAATTTTGGTAATCCACAAGCGTAGAAATAAATAGGAATAGCACATAATCAAGTAGCCATCAGTAGTCGGTAGCATATCATTAGAATTAACCAATTCGAATTGCAAATTGAACCAAGCACCAAGCAAATTGGAAAAACCCAAACTGGCGAGAAATACTAAAAAAAAAAAAAAAAAAACACTCATTGCACGAGTTGACAAGGAATTTGAATTAATTTAACGAAATATTCAACAGGATCATTGCTGGAGAATAAATTTTGAGAAATTAAGGAATTGCCGTCGTACCTGAACACTTGAATGGAAATTAATATATAAAATCAATTTCGAAAGTGTCTATATACCAAAACCTTTCTATATTTTGCTTCAAACTGAATATGTGTCCATCCTTGTAATGCCTATCCATTAATTGTAATGCTGTGATAAATATTTAAGCTAATTGTAAGCTATTGTTTATATGAATGTTAATGCTAAGTATCAAATCGATTAAGAACCTTAATCTGTAAAAGGAAAATTGTATAAAAGTAACATAAATATCAACAATACTATATATAATTGAGTTGAAATCTTTTTGAACTAGTAACTTATTACATCTGTCACCTGCTGTAGCCAATGGCATCGAGTTTCATTTCCTTCATTCAGTGCACCCAACAGAGAGAGAGGGAGAGGAAGGGTGGGTGCTATTGAAAGTTGCATAATTACCCATGTGGCAGATACAATTTCACAAAAGCAACACTATAACTTGGCTAGTGTGGCACATACATATGTAACTGTTGTTAACATATAAATACAGGCCTAGTCCGACTGTCAGTTATCAGTTGTGATCTTCTCTGTCAACAAAACACAGCGTCATGAATGCCTTGGTAAGTCTTTGTCAACAAAAAGTTTTTGTACATGGCACTAAATACAATTTGTGTAGAGTTTCTTGGTTCTTCTCTGTGCTGCTGCTGCTGTTCAAGCTGGCATTATCGCAACGCATCCTGATGAATTGATTGCCAGTCCAGCTCAATATGAATTCCATTATTCTGTTCATGATGGACATACAGGAGATGTGAAGGATCAGTTCGAGCATCGTCGCGGTGAATATGTAACCGGTCGTTATTCTCTTATTGAGCCCGATGGCCATCGCCGTATTGTGGACTATAGCTCGGATCCATTGTTGGGTTTCGTTGCTCAAGTTCGACGTGAACCAATTTCGCTAATTACAAGGCATTGAGACCAAAACAGGAATAATCTAAAAACGATCTGAACTGAATTTAAGGACCTGTACTTGCTTATACCTTTGTGGCTGTTATTTAAAGATTGTATGCCTAATATATATTGTTCTGGTTGACATTTTGTATGTCTGCTTCTGTAAACTCAACTTGATTCAATCAATTGTTTTCATAATTTTTTAATTCAAATATTAATTTTTGTTATACATACTGTGAGTTAGCAAAAGTAAAGATATTTTGAGTAAAAGAAGAAAGTGGCTTGGTGAGTTGCAAGTGATCTAATTATCTTCGGTTGAACTCTCCGGATTCTCCTTTTTAATCACAATTGGGGGAAAAGGTGAATATGATGTTCGTTGGACTCGATGACTTTTTTGTAAGCGAAGCACCTGACGTTGAATTTGAAAAATCATATCCTTAAGCATCGTTAATTGGTGTTCATGCTGTTCTTTAAATGCTTGCAGAGTTTGCAAGATCTCAGCTTGAGAATTTTGCCGTATTAGTGGATCCTCCATATATTCTCGAGATCTTATTTGGTTTGCTTCTGTTTCTTGCTCAGCGATCCTTGGCTGATGTTCAGCAGTCTGCAAACCTGCGTTCCCTTGCTGACGTTGTCGTTGTTTTTGAAGCTGTTGTTTACGCCATTCCTGTAAACGTTTATATTCCATTTCATCATGTCTTGTTATCCCAGGTGGATTTTTTTTGTTCCCATTTCTTCTAAATACAACACATATAAAATAAGTTACTCATTAATTTTAAAAATCTTTGTTATTAGTTTACCGGTTACTGCGATTTTGTTTAAATGGCATGTTGGAATAGCTGAAAGAAGGACATGATATAGATACATATGCCATTAATAATTCAAATATGCACAAAGTTTACAATTACACATATCCATATACATACTTATGTATGTATGTACATACATTCATACATACACAGATATGTATGCATACTTAAAAAAAATTCCTGGATATTTACTGACGTTTGACACCTTACGATTTTATTAAGACTAATATTTTAATCTTTTACCTTGTAGCTTTCAGTGACAATTCAACGATCGACTTTCTTATTTTATGTTGTTTTCTACTTAACATCAGCACACTTTCTGACAATAAATTTAACAATAACGAAGCTTTAGCAAAACCTGTGCGAATGGAAAAGATTTTCTTGGAAATCCACACTTACATACAGTGTTTATTGAACGCTTGATTGAATGCAACCCTGGCGTTTATGCAAATATACATTTTCCAACACTGTGCATTAATAAGCGCAAAAGCCAACAGGAACAAAATGTATTTATTATCGCAAGTTGTTATCAAAACTAATTTCCAAAAGTCGTGAAGCGATGACCCGACATACATACATATGTATGTACATTTATAATTTGTAAATTTTGATTTTATACCCTATCTTTTTGCCCATTTATGTATTAAGTTTATGGGCATAGAAAGTATAAATATGATGAATCAGTACACTATTGAATATTGTTCGTCCGCTATTGCCGTCAAGAGATTAGCAACTTTTACAAGGTTAGAGATAAGCTCAAATTGCGCGGGAAAAGGGTAGGTAAGAAGGTGGCGATTTGTTGATTTGGCGATAAGAATTGAAGGAGAGGTATAAAAGCGATCAACAGAAATAAGAGAGAAGTATAACAATGGGAACCTGCAAACTAGCTGACCTCGCAACTGCGGAAGAAGAATGTTTACGCATTCTAAAGACCTACCACAGCATAAGGGTCAGCATGAGTTTCTTACTGGAGTGGTGGAGCGTGCAGCAGCAGAAGAAGGTCATTAGACAAGAATCAGTGGACGCTTTTACATTAGACATTCTGCAGAAAGAAACAAGTGCATGGAGCAACACGTGGAAATTTCTAAACGAGCAAATCGAAGAAAAAAGAGAGCACGGCAACTTAAGTGGCCTCAGTTTTCTATGTGTGAGGGAAGTAAGTCTAAACTGGCTGCCGTTCCAAAAATGGGCAACTTGCAAAGAAAATGGAGCCAGAGGAGTAGACAATTCAAAAAGAGCAGGAGCACGCGCGGCATTTGCTAGCAAAAGGTTGAAGGGCGAGAGAAATCCATCACTCTACGAGCACTTGTTCATCAATTTGCTATATCACAGTTTTAAGCTTTGTAAAGGGGAGGAATTGCCGCAACGTGGAGAAATAGGTCTGCAACATCTACAAAAGTTTGTGATTGAATTCGAATTGGAAAGTATCCAACATAGTACTGCAAATATAAATAATATATCAGAACTTTGTTCGCAACTGAACAATATATCAGTGGTGGTATACAGTAAGAGAAAGACCATAATATTCAAGAAGATCGTGGAAAATGAGTTGTTTCAATGCTTACTGTACTGGAACGACCAAAAGATGTTACTGATAAAAAACCTGAAAAATTTTCTGGGAACAAAATCTATTCGAGAACAATATTGCTCATACTACGAGAGAATGCACAAATTACACGATGGATGTGAAAAAGACAACATACAGTTGGGTGAATGTGTCGCACCAAGTGACAGAGATGGCGAGGTACTAGCGTTAACGATGTATAGTGATATAAAATCCCTTTGTCCTCCAAATGAAAGGCAATACGTTTGTTGTTTCTCGCTTATTACGGCTATATTGGATAATATACAGATAAAAGAACATATAATTCAACCGGAAGCAGATAAAGCAGATCTAGAAGATGCCGAAAATGCACTTATATTTAAGTTACTATTTGAAATAGAACAATCCATAGCTAATTTTCATGGCTGGTCTAGCAACCGACAGAAAGCATACTCAAATCTCTGTCACTTTTGTGACTCAGTTTATAGACCAAGTATGTCAATGCGCAAAGTATTAGTTTCTGTTGAAGACAAGTGTTCAGAGACGAAATACATAGTGTGTAAAAAATGTTATGGGAATACCTCTATAAAAAGATTGTTTCAGCCAGTAGTTTTCATTCATAACTTTAGTAATAACAATTTGTATTCCATAATCAGGACAATAGCGTGTGAATATGAATTTAAACTGACTGGCAGAAGCACCGAATCAGTGAGCAATTTATATTGCTCTCGTAAAGCAGGTTTTATGGATTTTTGCATTAGAGATTCAATGAATTTAATTCCAGGAGCAGTTAAAAGCTTCGCCGAGAGCATCTCGCCGGAAAAATGGCAAAGTTATCCGGAAAGCACACCTTACTTTCATCTATTTGATGGGCAAACTGGAGAATTTGCATGTGAATGGTTGCAGAATAGAAATCAACTACTGGAGCAGTTTCCCGATGACAATAAGGAGCGCATCAATGAAATCAGTGGGAAGAGCATAAAACTATCTGATCTTCGAGAAAGAAACATAGTATTTGGATTCGAAACAGTTGGTGAATATTTAAAGAAATATTGTACAATGGATGTGCTTAGTTTATTTTTCTATTTCACAATGTATCAGAAAGCTATATTTAATGAGTATATGGTTGATATAGCACAGTTTTTCAGTATGCCATCAGTATCATGGTACATCACAATGCGTAAAGTGACAAATTGTTGGATACCCAATTCAAAACCTGATTACCTAGAAATACAAGACAATATTAGAGGAGGGATTGTGCAAGCCAGATTGAGATATGCCAGCATAAAAGATAACGAGAAACAATGCATCAAAATGTTGACCATAAACACACTATATTCCTGGTGTATGAAGCAGGAACTACCCACAGAGTTCATTGGATCAATTAATGTTTCAATGAAAACGGATTGGTTGGACAACCTTTCTAATCGACCTAAAAATGAAACTTGGTTATGCACAGTGGATTTGGAATACCCACAAAAATTACATGACCTACACCAACATTTCTATTTGCCACTTGCTCCGCACCACTACAATAACAAGTTGTGCACAACACTATGTAATAAGGAAAGATACATGGTCTTAGATGAATTACTCTTGTTCTACTTAAGTAAAGGTTTGATAATTACCAAATGGCATAGGATCCAAAGATGGCGTAAAAGAGCCATTTTTCACGACTACGTCACCAGCAACATAAAAGCACGGAATGACAGTACAGATGAAACTGTAAGAGCTGCGCGTATATTAGCAAACAACTCTTTATTTGGGAAAACCTGTGAAAGTGCCCAACGATATAAAAAGTTCATTGTCACTCGTTATGAAAAAACTCCTGATTGTAATAGTCGCATCAATGAGAATGCAGATAACTGGGAGAATTTTAAAATACTAGATTCAGAATATATTATTGCACAAAAAGCCATCGACTCAGTTATTTTAAACAAACCAATTCAATTGGGTTTTGCCATTCTAGAATTTGCCAAACTTCGTTTGTACTCTTTTTGGCATCATCTAGTGGATGTATTTGGTGAGAATGTTAAACTACTTTACACTGACACTGACTATCTATTGTTATTCTTTAACCATCCAAATCCAATTGAAATAATGCGTAACAACGATTTGCTAAAGACATATGTCGATTTTCCCGTGTCTGAAAATGGCAAAGAACTTCCTCCATTAAAGAAAACTGGTCATTTTTCCGATCAATTTTGTAATCGACGTATCATAAGCTACATTGGACTGCGAACAAAAAGTTATATTATTAAATTTGATGACAATACCGGCGATCAGCAGCTTAATTTCGAGCACTTTAAAAACGCTCTTTTTCAAAGTGAAAAGATATCATTAAGCAATGCTGATCCCAAGCACATATATACCAACGACTTAACTTTGGGAACCCCATTAGGTTATAATGGACAAAAGTATTTTAAATAAACATTATTTAATGACTTACTAAAGACACAAATGTTTTAGTTTAGTATCAGTATCTGAAATTATCCCTATAGATTTGTGGTAGGTTACAATATAACATACATTTCGCTCACCCTAGATGTGAGCGATGGATTCACCATTACCTGGACATCCAATTACCACTTACATTCGCAGGTTCTTCGTTGCTCCGCCTATCGCTTTGAATTGATATCACAGTCAGCAAATCGTTCAGATGCCATCAAGAAGCTTGTTGTGTTTTACAGTGAAACCTCCCTAATGGACACCTCTATTAGCGAAAACACCTTTAAAGCATTGTATACTATATACCTTAAGCGGACGATCTCTATTCGTCCTTCGTGCCATTTACTATCCCTGATGCGTATGTATGTACATAAATTAATACATAGATTAACAGATTTAAGCTGTATTCGTTAGGCCTAAAATGTTAAAAATCCATATGAAATTATTTTTTCGTGTTTTTGAAAGTATTCCTCTAGTTTCCTTTTTATGACGAGACTTAGACATCATATTAATTGAAGACTTTTTGAAAAAAGCCACATTACCAAAACACCAGGCCAAAAGCAAATTCTTGAGGGTACAGGCTCTTTACAAGGTTTCGATTCAGGACAATTTTAAAAACTATTTTTTGATATACTCCTTGGAATCGCACTTTATATTAAGCTTAAAAGTCTGAAATACTGATTTCTGTGATTGTCAATCAATTAAATTATAAACCACCGTTGCAAACATCAAATATCGGTCTACTATATATGTATGTATATATTAATATATGGTATATAAACTTCGGCACAGCTAAGTATGTAACTTTTCAAGTCGAAAGAACCCATTTTCTTATTGCTTATTTATGGTTAAATATAGGTCGAAATTCAAATAACACCAAATTCAGTTGGCATTTTTTATTAAAAATGCATTTATTGCTTTCTATTTACATAACAACAAACGATAGATGAGATAGAAACACACCTAAAAAATAGGTAATCGTGAAAGAGTTAGAAGATAAATAGATTATAGAAGGATTGAGGATAAAATGTTGTTGGATATTTCACAAGTAGTTTGTCTAGAAAAGTATAATAGCTACTAAAATCGAACTATGAAAGTTCAGATGCAGAATGTGGGTCGTCAATGAGGATGAAATCAGTTTTCAGCTTTCTCTCTCTCTTTCTGTTGGCAGAGATGTTTAGTGATAGAGGCTTAGGGGCAATGGCAATTTGGCGGGAGCTAGCAATTTAGGTGCTGTATAGGCAAGTGGTGCTGGTGCCAGAATTTTGGCAATAGGAGCAGCCTTGATCACCTTCTGACCCAATGGGTCACGACGAACAACAGCATTGAAGCCATTATGCGCATCCGAAGTGTAGTCCACAGTACGTAGGTAACCATCAGCATCGATCAATGTGTACTGTCCTTGTACCTGATCGCCCTTACGGGATTCTGTTTGGCTTTTGATATCCCCAGTATGCTCGTCATGAACGGAGTATGAGAAATCGTAGTGTGCCGGTGCCTCTACTTCGATAGTTTTGAGCAGAGGCTTCACAATGGCTGGACTATGGTAGACTGGACCCAATGGCAACTCGATGGCAGCTGCAGCTCCAACGCCCAGAACAAACAGCGACAATAACTGTAATAAATGGAAAGGATTTAATATGAATTAGAATATACATATTAATTTTGATCGAAACTCACTGAGAACATATTGATTTTGGATTTGATGGCTTGGGTAGTTGGTTGACTTCACTTGGAACTCCTGCACTGAACTATGTCGCCAAATGGCGCGTACGCAACTTTTATACAGAGTCAAACCTCAAAGCCCCACCTCCTCCTCCTCAATATCTGGGCATACGCACTTAGCTCTGCGAACCGGAATTCCAGTTAATGCAAATTAAATTATTTTTTTTCTTTTTGCCATTTTCATTTTGGCCACATGTTTTGGCCAAAAAAAAAAAAGGTTACATTGCTCCACATACAGAGATTGTTAGAGTTTTGCCATTGTTTTTAGAAAGATATTGGATCAACAATTTAAGTCGATTTTGAAGCTGGTGTCAAAGTCAAGTGAAAGTTAACAACTGCTTTGGGCATTAGGTTTTATTGTCCACAAATCTTTTTGCAATGTTTCAATTACAAATAGGATTGGCTGCATTTACAGATTGATTGATTGACTTTGCCAATCAATCAGTTTAGGAATTGATTTTAGTTAGTTTTATGTGTGTCATTAGCCAACCAATTTTTGTGAAGTTTTAGGATTATCAAATGGGGCTAAAGCTACTGAAAAAAGAAGGTAGAAAACTTTATAAAATTCCTGAAAATATGAAATATCCTCGAAAGAATTTAAACATGTGTAGTCACAAATTTACCATACTGTTGTTTTAATGGGTTTCTCGATTTCGATTCCAATATTCTTGTCTTTTTAATAAACATTTGGAAATAAGTTTTCATACGTCATCAAATAGTATATAGGAGTCGAAGAAAGACATTTCTTAGCCCATAAAGTTTCTATATTTTTGATAAGTCTATTAAAATTAACTTTCTTTAGGAACAATAAGATCTTCGCCAAACTTGACCTTTCCTGTAATAATTTCGCAGGGGAAACTTTATGAAATAGCAATTTTGGTATATTCACTGAAAATAGAACAAAGATGCTGTGTCTTTTAAATTGATTCTATACACGACGAATTTTATTACATATAATTTTTATAAATAATGATATACATATATACCGAATAATATAGATTTTTCCTGAATGATGCGCGTGTTTTAAAATTGACCGCCTGGTGCGCTGGTATGTTAATGAGTAAAATAATTTCAAGAAAATTTTACTTTACAAAATCTGATCTTTTAAAAAGTATACGGGGTTGCCAATTCAATTTTTTTTCTCGTTTAAGCCTATATTATTTAAAACAGTCAAAGGTAGATTCGTGCAAAAAAAAAAACTTAAAACACATCTACAGTATTTAAAAGTAAAATATGCCCATTGTTAGTGGATATGGATTAAATAAAAAAATTATTGATATAATTGAATATTTTATTCGATTTTTGGTTCCAACATTATTCATCTTTTTTTTAAGTTATTGGCAAACATTGCCATTAGATGAACAAGAAATATATTTTGGTTATTAGAATACTTTGTGTACTGTGTCCTTGGAATCAAATGGTGGAGTTTATGGACAATAATTTAAATTTTAATTTATTACAGAGACAACTGAAGCAATTGAATTTGATCAATTCAAATGTTTTCAAAACTTTCTTGAGTTTGATGCAGTTCAATTATAATTAATTATTACAACGTTTATTACTATTTTGTTCCACTTGATTGATGAAAATATAAACAATCAATGGAAAGTTAAAAGTTCTTAAAATAAAAAGGATTAATTAAATGTTCTCACTTAGCACTTTTACTATGTTTCATTTAAGTTTTTTTAAACTTTATCAATTGCAGCAGAATTTTTATTCGTAAATATTTAAAATTGATAATTATTTATTACACCTACATACATAAAATTGGTTTTAAGAGCTATACAATGTTTATTAAACTACCACCGGCCACTTTTTCCGGAGGCTGACGAGTCGAGAGGTGGAGTTGATAGATCTTTATCGCCGTCACAACAAACAAATTGCACGTTGACATTCAGACAGCAGCCGTCGAACTAGCCTGATTTGAACTTAAAATTAGAAAAAAAATAAATAAAATTAGTTAAAAATGCCGTTAAGAGCTTTGCAAAAGATTTTTCCACTTAATTAATTAACCAAATTGCAACATCCGCCCGCGTGCCGCCCAAGATTGGTGTCGGTTTCGGGTCTAATCTGGTCTGGGCAGGTGAAGCCGCCTTTCACGCATAAGAAAAACAAAAATTAATAAAAAATAAAATCAAATTGAAATCCAAACACGTAGGTAAATTCGATATGAAGTAATATATATATACATATATGTTTGGCTTTTGGCTCGTGGTGCGTATGAATACATTTAAACCTATACATATACATACACGTACACATACACACGTATATATATATGATATATCTTGCGACACATTAATTTAGAACAAGATTACGATTGCATTGCGAGTGGTCCAAATGGTGGCTCCAAATTTCCAGCTTTTTTAAATTCCTCCTCTCATCTGGCCGCTGGTCACCGGCGGTTGATCGCGGCACGCCCGCTGTCGTGTCCGTTGGTCGCCCAACCCAATCAACAAGACATATAAATTTAAGTAGTCTCTATAAATAATAAGTTGTGTCTACTTAGCGACATGTACATACATACACGCAGATTGTGTACGATACAAGCCCATACGATCGTCAATGGGAGTGGGGGCTGGGGCTTGGGGCACTAAAATTGAGTGGGTCGAAGGTGTTTTGGCATAGACTGCCAAATAGTTTGTATTGATACGAATTTATTACGCTAAATAGGAGCGACAAGTCAAGGTCAAAGTGTTGAGAAATTATACTCCATCATTCAGTATTTTAGTTGTTGATAGATTCTGTTGTATGTTTACAAAATTAGTTACTTTTTTTCAACTTTCAACTTTACACGACTGGCAACTTGTACACACGAACAGCTTGCTTGGTTCTGCTTCTTCTTTTCTTCTATAGTTGCCAATGGGTTGCCACATCAACCATGTAGCGCCTTGCCACCTTACTTACTTACATACATACATATGTAAATATTCTCAATCATATTGAGGTTAAATTTTTCTGGGTTTCTGCTGAATATGGAATTATATGTGATGATTGCTGAATGAAATTCTTTATAAGAAAGGTTTAAGTTAAATAAAGTAAAATAAATAATTAAATTCAGTATAATAAATAACTGTTGTTATCCTGACGAAGTTAAAATATATAAAAGTTCCAATTTTCAAAAGGTTTTTAAAGTTTTTCCTCTCCCAAAAAAATCCGTTTCATAACACTTGGTAATAATAAATGATCATAATAATTTAATTATCTTTAAGGTAAAAAAACAACAAATAATTTAAACAATTGGACATGGCAACTATTATTAACTTAAACCTAACAACAAAAACACTGAAACAGTTTTTAATTTCATTTCCATTTCTAATAGTCCCCATAGCCTCTGACCTGATTGCCATAACCAAAATCTTTCAGATAATTATCAATGGCCAAATCAAAGGTGGATGATGGCTTATTGGGATTCGTTTCGGCACCAGCATACGCCTTGACCTGCGGTTCGGGTATGGGTACGGAATAGCCTTCGGTTTGTGTGGGGTATGCTTGGGTTTGACTAGGATAGGATTCGGTATAGGATTCAGTGTAGGATTCGGTATGACTGGGATATGCTTCGGTATAGGATATTGTTTGGCTTGGTATTTGGGGATATGGCGATTCAGTTTGGGCATATGGTTTGGGCTCCTCGAGATGAGGATATGAGGGAGTGGAACTTTCATAAATGGGTGACGATGTGGCCACGGATATCTTTTCGCCATAAGGTGTCTTGGCCTTGGCTATGGCCACTCCACCAGAGGTAGCTGCAGCTGCAGTAGCCATTTGAATTTTAGGACCACGAATAGGAGCTGCTTGGCTTTTAATTGGGGCTGGTTGAAGTTTATAAACGGGTGAGTAGTAGACCGTGGGTTTTGGTTGTGGTTTCGGTAGTGGTGGTGGTGGTGGTGGCTGAGGATAACCCTTCTTACCACCATAAGCCGAGCTTAGCAACTGTGCTAGTTCTTCCAGCGTGTAGTTAGGAGCAGGGTTTGGATTAGCTACTGGATAATCTTTCCTGGTACCATAAGCTGTGCTCAATAAACTGGCCAACTCTTCTAGCGTATAGTTAGGAGCATGATTAGAGGCAGGTGCCGATGCCGGGGCAGGCTCATTGTAGGCTAAGGGATATGGTTTGGGTACATTTACTATTGCATTATTACTGCCACCTCCATAGCTGGCATATTTCTGATACTTGGGAAAGAATTTCCGCTGATGAATGTGCGTGAATTCCAATTGACCACCTGGAGCATAATCACCAGTTGAAGAGATTTGTGTTATTTGTTTCTTGGCATCCGAAACAGTGACCTTGCGACAGAATTCCTTGCATCCTTGCTTACACTCACAATAGCATTTCTTATAGGCTGATGGTGTGGTTATTGGTATGGGGCTTGGTGTAGTTTGTGGAATGGTATAAGGAGCCGTTGGGAAGAATGTTGTTGTTGTTCTTAATGTTGTTGTTGTTGGTAATGTTGGTCTTATGGTTGTTGTTGTAGTTGGTCTTGTGGTTGTTGTTACTGTGCTGGGTGTTGTTGTTGTTGGCACATCACTACATGGCACTTGTTCCCATATTTCCTGCTCACATTCAGCACAATATTCCGGAAAATGTGCCTGATTTGCCACCACCAGACCGAGTAATATAACCACTAAAAACCGTAACTCAATCATCTGTTTATAAACAAAAAAAAAATACATATATAGACAATTATTAAATTAGGTCACACTTGAATTAACTGATTTGATTGATTTTTCACCTTCACAGCAAATAATATTAATATATATATATATATAAATATTATTCCTCAACTTTTGTATATTTGGTAGAGAGCTCAGCCCCAGTTCAGTCGCGTGCAAATTCTTTATATGGAATAATTGCTGAATAGCTCTTTAAATACGCTTTGCTCAACATTACATTGCAAAATGGGTCGCGGAAGCGTTGACCGCATCACGTTCCAAATGTTCAACTAGCCCCACCATAGAGGGGCTATGGTCAG
This sequence comes from Drosophila austrosaltans, assembly GCA_035045865.1. NCBI lineage: Eukaryota > Metazoa > Arthropoda > Insecta > Diptera > Drosophilidae > Drosophila > Drosophila austrosaltans. The sequence goes on from JAWNOQ010000200.1 coordinate 1,289,733, forward strand.
ATGGTTAGGGGGGGGGAGGGTAAAAGAGATACTTGACCAATAAACATTTAACATTTCACCATAATCGCAAACTCGATTCTCTCTCTGCTTCCGTATGTGCATTTCTTTGAGAATTCTTTGATAACCCACAACTCGGTTGCTCCATTGATGATCATAAAACCCAATTCCTTCAGTTCAGTTGCATATAATTCCTACATATATGTATATAGTAATGGAACTCCGCACTCTCTGAACATTTTTTTGTGTCTGCCGAACCTATGCCAACTGTTTGCAGAATTTATAAAATTTTACAGGTTTTGGGTTTTTGGGTTACTTTTGATTAAACAATATTATCTCTCTATATACTTCTGATCAGATTTATCAATTTCAAGTTGTTTCTCTTTTTCTTTATATTTCGTCTTCTTCTTATTGTTATTATTTACTCACCCACACACGTACGTACAGATATGATTTATATGCATCAAGTATAAAATGCAATTACGTGAAAATCAAAATCTTAATCTTAAAGCAGTTTTAGAGAAGTGTTAGAGATGGAAATTCCTGGTAGAGAAATAATTCAATTATAAAATTTGGTTTTATTTAAAAATATAAATATTAATTACATCTCCTTTTCAAGTGGTTTTATATTGGGTAAGATAATTTATCTGTTTTGTGTATATTATATAAATTTTTGAGGGGGAATAATTTTTAGTTTTTGTTGAAAAATTAAATGAAAATAACACTCTAAATTTTTAATGAAAATGCTTTAAAAACTTTATTATCCTTTTTTTTCAAACTTGGAGCAAAATTAATAATGTTAAAAATATAAATATAAATAAAAATAAATTCTCATAACAAAAAATAGTTTAATTTTTGTTAACATTTAAACAAAAAATGTTTTGTTATATTCCTTTAAATCTCAAATAATTCTTAGTAAGCTGTTATGCCTTAGGATATCATGAATTCAAAGGACTATATATACATATGTATATCTTCTGTATACGTATATATAGCTGATAAATGCTCTAACTTAAATTAATAATTTCAGTTTGAAATGGTTTGGCCCCATTAAAGACTTGTATATTTGTATTTTTAAGTGGCACATTATCCACTTCCATTGGTTGCGGCGGCTCAATGGACACTATATTTTGTGGTTCTTCTTCCGGTTCAAAACTGCGTTTTTTCAATTTTTCGCTATTATCTATGGATTTATCGGGTATCTGAACTGTTGCATAATTTGATGATTTGCTTATCATATCCATGTCAATGGTATCGGTACCATTTTGGCCACTAGTCAAATCCTTAAGCATCTGCTGATACTGCGGCTGATCCGCTGTAATATATTCGGGTTCATCTTCCGGATTCAATATCTGATAATTGGGTGTTCCCAGTTCGAATGTTGTAACATCACCATGCTCCACCTTATTCTTTAAATGCTCGGCACTCCAACCATATTGCTGCAATGGTGCCATCCATTTGGTTAATCCTTCGTTTTCTGTTGTGGGATAGGCATGGCAACAGCTGATGGCAATGGCCAATAGTAGTAGCCAAACAATTCCCAATTGTCGTGTCGACAGCGGGTCAACCATTTTAGAACTGATTGCTCATTGATCTATTTGGTACCACAATAGAATCAACTCTGTCGGATGCTCCGCTGCAACCGTCTGCAATTGGACGCCCACAACGGACGGCGACGTCGCCGATAGACAAAACCAGTCCGTGGTGCTACGTGAGATTAGAGACATCTATGTGAGCCATGTTTCGTCTACAGATAGCATTAGTTTTCGTTTATCATCGACTCGAGCGGTGTAGTAGAGTGAGCACAACCCAAATCTAACTATGACACATAAAATGCACGCAATGAGACATCAGCTCAAAAACAAGAATGAATCTTAATTATATTAATTCTGTAAATTTTCAAGTTATTTTATCAAAACAAATGGGGCAAACCTATAGACGACACTATCGTACAAAATACTATTTTTATTTAATCAATAAAAAGTAATTTAAAAAATAATAAATTTGTCAAAAGAAATATTAAGTAAAAAATATTATTATCATAGATCTACTTATTATTTAGAAAATATATAAAAATTTCTATATTTTGATAAGGCGTTTGCTGTTTATTAGATTTCCTTTCAGTTAATTAAGGATTCTCTCTTAACATTTTTGTCACTCTTTATCTTTTCATAAATATCTTTTCAACCATTCCCGCTAAAATCCTTCACAAAAACTAAATCGCTAACTAATTTTTCACGAGTCTGATCAAAAAAACTAAAAATAGATTTTTTGTGTTCTCTTGTCGAACAGATTGAAATGTGTGATGCATTATTTATTATGTTAATTATGAGAAATGTGTTAAATGTGTTTATTATACAAATAAAATGATGTAAATTATAACTTAAATTCAAATGGCAAATGCAAATGAAACTGATATAGACGTTGACATGCTGAGATATTAGAATGTTAAACTACAATGTTGGATGCTTGAGATGAGTCAGTTCCTGTTTCTGTTTAATATTTATATTGAGCTGTTGGTCCTGATACCGATACATAATTGCCGACACCCAAATCCTGTTTCAGTATGGCCTTGGGAGCGGATGAATAGTGAACTAATGGTGCCACTGGTAGTACAGGAGATAAGATCTTAGCTGCCAGCAGTTTCTTGGGCTGCTCTGGCAGGGGAATCTTAATATCAGTTGGCTCCCGCTGGACAATAGCCTCAAAGCCAATGAGATCACTTGCCCTGTAGTGAACAGTGCGACGATAACCATCTGAATCAATTAGGTCATAGACTCCCTCGACTTTGTCATCCTTGCGTGACTCCTTTTGACTTTTGATATCTCCGGTGTGAGGATCATTGACAGACCACTGGAACTCGTAGACAGCTGGTCCATTATCCGGCTCTGCCAGAAGTTCGATGGCACTAATGGCACTAAACAGAGCCATGCAGAGGCACAATATGTAGCTCAACTGTAGAGTATGATTTTATATATTTTTTATTCACTTTTGATATATGTATGTAGTATATCCTTTTAACTTACATTTCCCATTTTGCAAAGCTGAGTTCTTTCTTAGTTTTTCTGGTGTCTAATGCACTCGCGGAATATCGAAATCGAAGTAATTAATCTGTGTGTAGTCCTCAACGTTTTTATACTCCACTCAATTTACATGTCTCAATCTTGTGGATGTGGCAATTCTTACCAAAAAGACACTTGGCACGCGTCTCCCAAAACAAGATCTATTCAAAATGCATTAAGGTAGAGCGAGCTTATTAAGTGAAACCCAGAAAAAAAAAAAATTATAATTAAACACGAGATTTATATGTAGGCCTTAATTGAGAGTTAGTTAATACCCTGTAAACATTTTGATATACTCGCTGGTGTCAATATAGATCGAATTTTATTACTGGTACTGGAAATGGTTTGGGTCTAATATGCACTAAAGTTATCAACTATTTGCAAGAAATTTGTTAAATTTCATCATAAAGTTGGAATTCCAACATTTTAGTAGATTAATTGATTTAGTCAATATTAATATTAACACTGGTTCATAATGTCAATAGCATGAGATTGTCATTATTTTATAATAATGAATGGCAATGGAAAAGAGGTTGACAAATAATTCAGTTAATAAGTTACATTTTTGTTTGTTTCCTTTTGTAACCTTTTCAAAGGGTATATTGATTTAGGTATCAGCTCAGAGTAAAATGATTTAACCTATAAATATTTACTCACCTAGATAGTTCTTTATAAGAATTATGTATGAAAGGGACTGGCAATGAACCAAACTTTACATGATGAAACTATGACTTTGAGATTTAAATATTTTTAAAATATTAAGAAAGAAACCAACAACAACAACAAAAAAAAAAATAAGCTAATCAGTTCCTTAGGAGGTAAGATCTTCCAATTTGCATGAGAATCATCTTCTCTTTGTCTAAATATTGAAAATTGTTACGAAATTGTTTTAAAGTAAATTAGCTCTAAACACAATCAAAGAAAACTGAACAAAAAGAACTGAAAGTTTAGATGTATCTGTAAAAGTGCTGAAAACTTACTTGAGGGGGAATACGAAATTCATTTAAATAATTGATTAAGAAAACATTGAATGCATCTATTGATACTTCTTAAAGTAGACATAAAAAATATCCTTTATTTATTTATTTAAGTGTGCAAACAGTTGAATATTTTTTAATATATTTATTTTACACGATGTTTTTTATCGCTTTTCGCCTAGTCTGTCCATCACTTTGATTACTTTAAACAGATGTTTTGGACTTGAGATCCTTACTGTTTCTTTTCCTTATTTTCACACCGCTTTAATCAAGCAACTATCCATCATTTAGCATTGCAATTCAAAAAATAAAATATAATAAAGTAAAAAATAATTTATTTTTCCTTGCTTGATTTGTAATTTATTTAATCAAAATGTACAGATATTATATACATATATAGATATTATATTGTATGGTTATCCTTTTCTTGTTTCTTAAAGAGTATACACAGTTTAATGTAATTCAGTTTTTTTTTTCTTTTTTAGTTTCTTGTGTTGTATAAATTATGCCAAGTGATTTAGACATAACTTGTTTTTTGATTTCTACTAGGCATTAACAAAATTTGTAATTAATTACTGTTAGACTAGTTTACGAATCAGGTTCTGAATAGTAAGAAACATGTGTTAAATAACAGAATCCTCAAAGTTATTGTCCTTTCATGTTAGTTGATATCTTATTATGTTATCTAGAATCCGCCGGGTGCTTGCGTTAATATAAGACTCTAAAAGTTTCATTTAATAAATACATTTTCTCAATCAACCGCATTCAAGTCCAAATTCAGAAGTTATAAAAGAAGAGTCACTTTAAAATATGTTGAATTTACTTTCACTTAAACAAGTTCAAGTACAAAAAAAGAATATAAAAGGGTAATATTTGTTGTAAAAAATTGTCATTGCCTCTTCAGTCTTGGGCCTCAGCTTCGTTCTCTTTGTCCAATTTGGCCCGTATTGTACGTTGGTAGCGTGATCTTAGTAGTTCTCGCCTTAGACTATTGCTCTCCGACTCAACAGTTTCAATGAGCTAAAAATAAATTTATATTAATTTTAAAGAATACATTAAGTTATCTATAAGCCTACGCTATTAGTTAGGGCAGCTCTTTCTAAGGTTTCTGCATCAGCATCATCGTCCTTGAAACAACTTTCACAAGATGAAGAGGCAACTTGTTGTCGATACTTTCGACGTTCATTTGCCTCGTGCTCTTCATATTTGGGTGGAGGATCATCATCTTCTCCTTCGTTAGCAACAGGTGCACTGGGTTGATGTTTTTGAGCCTCATTTGCCGCCAATTTAGTCTTCAGTTCAGAGATCTCATCACGTAAACTTTGATTTTGCATTTCCAATAAATCCAGCTACGGTAAAATATAAAATGAATGACACATTTAAGTAATTTACTTGTTTTAATAAACACTCACACTCTCTAGTTCAAAATCCATTTCGTCAATAATGTCGTATGATTCATCTAAGGCTGTCTGTAGTTTAGCCAATTTTGCTTGTAATTGCTCCACTTCACTGCGTTCGTTTTGAGCCGATTGTCGTTTCTCTAGCAACATTTTTTGTTCTAAGGAATATACAATTATTTTGACTATTGTTTCGTTATCAATTACTCGTAAGCAAGTAACCTGTGTTTCGTTGATCCAATGCCGATTTCATAACCAGACCTGTTAGGGTTTTCTGCCTCTTGAACATCTCCTCTAGGGCCTTGCATCGTGTTACTTTCTCCAAATAGGCATTATGCAAAGTGTTGTATTTCTTCTTATGTGATTGCAATGTATCAACTACACGATCACGTTCCTCTTCCAATTGAAAAGCCCTGATCTTGGCCTCCACATGAACGGTGGCGTTCGAATGTTGGTCAGTAGAGGCTCTATTAATGCGATGTCTCAGTAAAATATTCTCTTCTTCAAGTCGCACAATCTGTGCTTTTGCTGCAAAAATATATTTTTTTATACTTTTAAGAACGATTGGAATTATTAAGTATACGCACCGGCTGCCAATTCCGCATATATCATTTGCATGGCAGATGAAGATGGTCGCTCCATTTATTTTTTTTTTAGTATAGTTTACAAAGTTTTCTTCTATTTTACAAAATTAATCAGCCTTTTGTTTCTGAAAACAATAAAGATAAGATATCATTGTTTTTGGTTGTATTAACGTTGCCATATCATCATATCAATTATAAACGAATTGTCGTTACGATATTGAAATAAAGTGAAATGAAAATTCTAAAATATAATAAATTTCTTTAGTTGACTATATGGAATATGCAAAATAACAGTAAATGTAATCTTTTCGTTTGTTATAAGTGTGATATATTTTTTAAATTTTCCATCCCTGGTAAGCTGCCGCCAAAAATGTTCTAGTGCAAAGAAAAGCTTTTCGGAAGCTTTTTTTGGTTTTAACATTGACTAGTTTTGATTGAATTGGATTGGTTTATGGTAAATTTAAATAAAGGATACGATAATAAAACTATCGCCTACAAGAAGATGAAAGAAAAGATGTGACTCTTTTATGGCTCTGTAATGCTCCAAATATGTTAACTTCCATGTCTGTTGCCGCCTTATGGTAGGATCGCCATTTCATACCACGTAAAGAATGTGCTGAGTCTGAAAACGGGCAACGATCATATGGTAACAGGCAGAATTTACGACGCTTCCTGTATATTCAATTTAATAAAACAAGTATACGCCTAGTAGGCCACAACTTTCTTGGACTTTCTCGATTAGCTATTTGAATTATTAATTAATTATTTTAGTCTTATTTCACTCACATGGCAAGTAAAATTCTAATATTCAAACCTAAATAGTAATAAAAATAAGTATATTTTGAATTTGTATATTTGTAGTACTGTATTTTATTTTCATTTATTTCATATTTTTCTCAGGAGTCTCATGTTTTCATTTCATACATTTTATTAGTTTTTTTATTTTGGGGTTTTTAATATTTTGTGTTAGTTTCATACTTAAATATTTTCTCTAAATAAAAATATTTCTTATTTCTTAGAAATAATTTCTTATATTTTATGTAATTTGCTTGCGTATCTACGAAAAATTACACATTCTAAATCTGTATTAAAATCGCCCTTTTTTTTAATGGTATAAGTAACATTCAATACATATGGTTGTAGGTACATATCCATTGTATAATTGTATATAACTAATTCTATATATATATATATATATATATATATATATATTTATGTGTACATAAACATAGATCTATGTAGAGTTATAGCTTAATTATGTGGCTGGTTGTTGTTTTAGTGCCAGACTTAGTTGTACTTCTTCTATAATCTAAATACAATTATTTCTCTTAGATGTTAAAACGTTTATTCATTTTATCCACGGTAAGTGCTCTACACCAATCATAGTGATGAAATGAATTTGCAGCTAAAGTTTATACGTATTTGTCTGTATTTTTATTTCATATATTAAAACTGTGTATATTTAATTGATACATGTTAAGGCATTATCGCATTGTAAAGTACGGAAAATTAAGGAATTATTTTGTGTGTCTGTTTTTTTCATCTTTTGTGAGACTGTCTATTTGCCATTCCCATTTTATATATTTCATTCACTGTCACATTATTTTTTTTTGCACTGATATGGGGTATAATATTTAATATATATACATACATAACTCTTTTTCTATATATATTGTATTTTGCATAAGAATTACATATTCAGCATTTTCCTAAACATTCACTTTAGTTTTTCTTTTTCTATTTTGTTTTCAGATTTTTGTTTTACTCACACATTTTGTTTCACAGCACAATTTTCATTGACAATTGTATTATTATTATATATATTTAATTCAGTTTTTAAATTTTGCTATTGATTTTATGTCTTGCAGTCAAAAACTTTTTTCAATAATAATTACAAAATATTTCATTTCGAAACCGAGAGAGAGATTGCACAATTTAACAATGAAAAATTGTTTAGAAAATTGAGATACAAATTTGACTTAGATTGAAAGGGAAGAAGAATCAAACGAAAGAAAAGTAATGAAAAATTAAGTTAGATATTTTTAGAATTTCCCTTTAGCTAGTCTTGATAAAAAGTTATTAAATAATTTTTCAAAACAAACTTAACATAGCCTTTTGTATTTTGTGTTTTTTTTTTTATTTTTTAGTTCGTTTCTATCGTTCGTTTAAAATATCTACATTTACGATATTAAAATATTCCTATCACAACGATCTACGTCTACACAATATGCTGCTACTTTTATTTAATAAATTTAGTTATAGAAATTATGATTTGCAAATCCATATACATATTTGTATATAAAGAAGGTATTCCCAATGTTATGAATAAATATTTATTCTTCTTGCTTTTGAATGGGTTAGGCAGATTAAAACGTGAACACTCTTTCATGTATAACTGGATAGGGTGGGAGGAAATTGTAGTCAGGAATATGAGACATATATGTATATATGTACACAATTATTTCGTTTAATAAAAAGAGACATATAACACGAGCCTGGAATGTTGGGGCTTATGCTGTTGCTTAAAGATATCTAAAGATGACAATGCAAAAAGCACATTAGGAACATGTGGCAACTACAAACGCTCCTCTTCATCATCGTTATCTTGGATAAGCTCGTTACGATCATCGTCATCGATTTGGATTTTTTGATGCGAAGTATTACGCGTATGACGGCCAGTTGGGGCAGATGATGAAGAGGAGGACGTGGTGGTAGGAGCAGCTGGAACAGAAACAACTGGAACTAGGGTAGGCGTTGCCTCTGTTCCCCCACTTGGCAGCATGGTGTAGTTTAGATCCTTGGAGTTGGTGCGTCGATGTCTCAAGACACTTAAATCTCCTGTAGCAGCAACAGCATTAGTTCCTCCGGCAATTTTGACATTCAAATCTTTGGAGTTGTTACGCGAATGGCAACGTGAGCCGGAGCTGCCGCTGCCCTCTACTTCATTGGAGTTCTTGGCCACCACATTTTTAAGTACATTCACATTCTTTTTGGGATTATGATGCGAATGCGGATGCCTGAGAAAGTCCGCATCGAAGCGTATATTATTGGGCATATAGATTTGATCATAACTATGATTACGAGAATGCTTCTTTACAAAATGGCCGCAGCCAGTGGTCAATTCATCATCATCATCCTCTTCCGCACAATCATATGGTCTTAACTGATTCTGTATATATCGGATGGGCTGCTGTACGGGATTGAGATCCGTTGAGTGATTTCTTGTGTGAGATTGGAACTTTTTGAGATTCTTGTATTTGCTTGATGTTGGATTATCTCCAGCGGCTGCATCAGCAGCTGACGCATTATTTGATGAATTGTGATCCTTGGCAAAACTTTTGATCATCTTCACATCACATGAAGCACTGCGGAAATGTTTCTTCGATTTGGTCTGAGGTTGAAGACAAGTATTGCTCGGCGTTACCACTTGACCACATTTATCGTAGCTATTGAAAAGAAAAAATAAAATGTAAATATAATTTCAAATTCATCGATTTTGATATTTAGGCAAACTTACCAGTAATCCATTTGCATGGTACGAGAATCATTACGCGAATGACGTAAAATATCAGTGGGTATGATAAGTTCTCCGCCACCGCCTAAATTATTTGGTGGATCACCGCCAGAAAGTTTCTCTTCGAATACTAAAGAATGCAAAAATCATAAAACGTTACAAAATATATTTTTCTAGTCCTGTTTAAATATTTCTTACATTTATCCAGACTTATGATTGATCCAATGATGGGATCACTGGCATTTAAAGGCTTCATCTTTTCAAGTTGTTTGCGTCGTCGTACTAGCCACCAATCCACAATAAAGATACAAAGAGCAACCAATTTCACTGAAGCACAAAGACCCACATATCTAATTGGAACGATAAATTAAACAATATGAAAACGATGCCTTTTGGTAATGTTCCAAAATATATGTATATGTATGTACATACTTGTAGCGGAATTTCTCAATGTCATAGATCAGGCAGCGACCGCCTTTTTCTCCACACGACGATTTCCATAGCAGACAGGTGGAATCAATGAGATTACCAAACAGTATGGGTGCTGGTATATAGCCAAATAGACGAAAGATAACAAATTGCATGCCCAAGGCAAACGAACGTTCCTCTTCGGATACCGAGCGCAAGACAATCATAAGTAATGGCATTTGAGTGGATGCCACCACAAATGTCATAAAGAAGAGCAGAATAAGGAAAGGATAAATAGTGCGACAAGGTGTTGCACAGGGACCAGCTGTGGCCACTGGCACCACAGTGACTTCGGCAAAGTCTTCGTTGGCGCTTAAAGCTTGAGCCTGGCTACCGCCGGCTCCTCGATAAATGTTGCTCGAAATATTCGCATGAACACCTGAAAGAGTGAAGAGATAAAATAATAAGTTTAGCTGGATGCATCAGTTATGACAAAATTTATTACTTACATGCACAGTTGGTGTAGTTGGAACTCGACGAGAATGCCGTACATCCGGCATGGCATGGACTAAAGTAGGTGAGGCCATTATTACCACAAACTGGCTCCACTTCGCTGGTAAGGCACTCGCAGCCAAAATTACAGGCAGCCGTTAGATTAACCTGGAATGGTTGCTGATCCAACGAGGATCCCTGTTTGGTGTAATAGGGTATTGTGGTGCCGGCCATTTTAAGATTATCGCAACCCAAAAAGAATAGCATTGCATAGCAGGCCAAACAAACGACATTCGTGATCAATACAAATTGGACGGCTCCCTTGGGTTTCAGTTGGAATCTCTTGAGGACACAGCCACCAATGAAAATACCAATGCAAGCTCCTGGCACGGCAATTGAACCAGTAAAAATGTTTGCTTGACTCTTGCCGAGACTGAACTGCGTCTCCAGGTATTTTGGCAAGAATACCACAAAACCGGACACAATCATTAGTTCCATGCAAGCGCCCAGACATGTCACGATGTATACAGGATTTTTGACCAAGCGCAGCATTGATTGTGGTATATCCTTGATATCCTTGCCATAGCCTGTGTCTACTTTTGGTGCAGACTGTGGTTCTTCTTCCTTCGTTGTCACTGATACAATTTCCACTTTTTTAACCTTTCCCAATTCATCGGTGGCACTGGAATTATTGGCCAAAGCCGGTTGAACGATACTGCTCTTTCGAATTTTCTTCTTTTCACGTGTAAGGATTTTGGGAAAGGAAAAGAATGGCACAGCCACAATAAGAAGGATTACACCGCATAAGAGAAAGCCACCCCACCACATGCCAACCCAGCGACGATCACCAGGCGCTGTAACCGGAAAGAAGATGCAATAATTAGAAAATGTAGCATTCCTTATGCCATTTCGAGACTTACTGATGGATATTATAGTGGAGGATAACGAATCCATGTGAAAGGAGAGTAAATAGGCTCCAAGTAGAAAACCTACAACAGGTCCAAAGGCAGCCATGCTGTACATACAACCAATATACATGGATGAGCTCTCCGTGCGCACATGATCATCCACATATGTGGTACCCAGAGTGAATAGAGGACTACCACCACAGCCGAGTAGAAGCTGGGCCAGCACAAAGAGTAGCACTGGTCCCGTGGTGGATGCTTTGCCCTCCAGGCAGTTATCTTCTCGCAGGGTATGGGGAGCCAACGGTTGATTCGACAAGCCACTTGATAGACGTCCAAGATCCATATCTTGATCTCGAACCAAGGCACTGCGGCATATATTATCGCTGGTCTTGTTCATGATTGCAATTCCTGGATTCGGTTCTCCAGTAAAATGCGGAACCATAAACACCAGCGAACCAATGCCCATGATCACAGCTCCAATGCCAATCCACACTGGAATGTGCCTTCTGCTACCCAAATAGCTGACAAAGATCACTGTAATGACATTGCCAATCTCATAGCTGGACGCTATCAGACCCGAATAGCTCGAGGGTATCTCAAAACGTTTCTCTATTGTTGTAATGACGGAATTGATATAGCCTGAGCTCAATGCTTGTTGCATCATTACCAGCAGGGAGAGCAGGAGGACAAATATTTTAATTCTAGCAAATCTTTGGATACCATACGGCCGACAATTGAGTATCCCGCAATCTCCACCTGTCCTATACTGCTCTTCATCATAATCATAATCATCTTCCTCATCTAGATTGGGTTTCCCACCGCCAGCGGATGGCTGCCGACTGTGGCACTTGGCATTGGTTGGTTGTTCAGCAGCGGCTACCGCTGTGGCCGAATGGGATTGCTGCTGTTCGCCACTCTCTTGATCCAGAGCAGCATCGATGCTACTATCGTCACCGCTGTTCGTTTCCGAGTAGAGGCCAGTCATCTGGTACATAGATTCCTGTCGCCTGGAATGGAAATTATTGCCGTCGTTGGATTAACACTCAAGCAACTCTTGGCCATGGGATTTGGACAAGACAATAATTCATGACATTCGTTGTCAGGATAAATAATTTACATTTAAAAATATATAATTTTGATTGTGTTGTTTAGCTGCCTAAATGTCTCTCAAAAATAAAAAAAAACCTTAAACTCAACTATTTATCATGAATCAAAAATTATAAAAATTTATTTTTGACAATGTGAAAAACAACTTGAAAAGCATTTTGACAAGGAAGCACTTTGAAATCCAAAAATGATATAGATTAGGTAAAGGTGGAAACAAAAGGAACTAGCCATCTATAAGTTAGGGGTAAGATAAGTATACGGTGGTCAGAATCAGATTCACTTTGCTAGAACTGATCGTTTGATTTTTTTTCCTTGAAACTTAATTCTCGTTTTTGTTCGCTGAAATTTTTTCAAGAAGATTTCCATTTGATACAACAAAGTATAACTTATTTTCAAGATATTTCCACAACGTAAGACAGGGTATCTGGGATATCACTGAAGACAATTTCAATTCGTAAGAGCTATAGACATTTATTTCACTATAAATGACAAATTGTGTGAATGAAACACCAAGATCTGAATTGCTCGTTCATCAATGAACAATAACAAACTAAATCCCTTTGGCTTTGGTTTGCCATTCATCTTCCATTTCGTTTACTAACTATTGTTGGCCTAGAACTTGCCGATGGCCATAGTCAAGGACTTTTGAGGGCGAGGACGAGCCCATATACAAACAGACACACACACACACACATACTGAGACAGTCTACTTGTTCTTATTGGCAGCTGTAAGCAAAATACACAATCTTTAGAATCTTTCATACACTCTCACTACTGCTCTCACTCTCGCTCTGCGGAGTTCCTTCGTCTGACAGTTCCCGCTGATGACTGCGGCATAAAATGGGTCTCACGTGTGATGTGCCAACAAAGCCCATGTGCCCCTGGACTTGCTTGTCACGATTTCCTCTTTTTCCTTTTTTTTTTTTGCTGAAGGAGGCCTTTGAATATTTGAAATTTGACCGACTCATCGTAATCGACGGTTATCGATTGGATTCGTTTCGAAGGCGTGTGCAAGCTTATGAATTATTAAAGTAGCACGAGTTTTACCACCGCATTCCTTACCCCTAATACTTATCCCCAATCCCATACCCAGTGAAAATTACCCGAAGCTAATTATTGATATGAAGTATCGACAACAAATGGGGAGGCGGGTTGGCCAAGGCATTTGTTTTGGCCCAGCCTAGCCTTGTCTTGGCTAGTGTCAATTTATGTAAATAGTTTTGTTCCCATCTACTTTTTCCCCATTTTGACTAATGTCACAAACAATTGTGATGGCAATTGCACATTTCCTCACCTGTGACCTTTGCGATGTGTCGTGCCAGTTGTTCCTCCAATTGTTGTTGTTTGTGCTCCAGTCCCAGGTGCAAGTTGTACTCCTGCTCCTTGGCCACCCGCATCGCAACCATTTGTGGTTGTAGTTGTGATTGATGGTGGCACTGGTGTATCGTATTCCTGCTCGAAGGAAGGATTTGTATATTGCTCTGTATGGGTATGCTGTGAACCGGATCCGGATCGTTTGGCTGACATAATTGGGCATTTATATAAACTATAGCAGTTGCTAGCATTCAAATCAGTTCATCCACTTTTGGTAATTTATAATTAAAGCTTTGTGGCATCTCCTAAAATAAGTACAAGAAAATCAAAAATATATTAATATTAAAATAAATCTGTAAATATTTTATATGATGTAATCATTATCTTATGTAATCCCAAAGTCATTGCTGGGCACTTAATGCTAGACATTATCTTTAATTCACCCAAAAAGTCAACTCGAATTTTGATGAGTTGATTTTCCTGCTTCGTTTACTGCTATTAATTCAACTTTCACCTGAACAATGTTCGCTGAGATCTGCTACTGCTCCTTCTCCTGTTCAATTGGTAAAACTCCCATAAGAGATTTCATAAATGTTGTCAATTTCGGCAAAGTTAATTTATCTTGTCTGTCTGTCTGTTTCTCATATTACCCAAAGGGTAAAGTTATGTATTCCCTATGTAGTACCCCGTGTTTTTCTCTTTTTTCTGTTGTTTTTTCTTCTTTTTTTTTTTTTTTGGTTATAAATAATTTTCATTGTATAACACATGCGAGAAGTGAGTAAACAACAAGTACAAATACTATTTGGAATGATTTCGAAATGTTGTTGCTCTTTTTTTTTGTTATCTCTTTAATTGGAAATTGCAACAAGGCCATTGGAGGGGAAATGCATTGACAAAAGTAAGTTTACACAAATATATAAAATAGTTTATATAAAATGTGCCATAAATTTGCTTTTAGAACTTTTTAAAGATACAACCAAAGATTAATCATGTTATGTGAAAAATCGGTAACAGTAAACCTAATATAAACTGAAACACATTATCAATCTTTAATTTAGATAATGTAAATTAGCAGAACGAAAACGGAAACGTAACCGAAACGAACTTAAAACTGGAAGGACGGGCTAACTTCGGCCGTGTCGAAGTTTGTATACCCTTGCAAACTGTTATTTAGCAATTACATATTTACAATGTTACAAAATCATTAGAAAGCATATAAAACAAATTAAACTAATAGTATTAAAAGTTTGCAGCTTGAAGAAAAAAATTGTAAAACAACAAAGTTATGGAAAATTAATTCTATTCTCGACCGATCGTTCCTATTGGAGGTATATGATAAATTCATCCGATCGGGATGATTCCAAAATATACAATGCTTGCAGCAAAAAGAAGCCTGGGTGCAAAATTTCAGCTCTGTAGTTTAAAAGATCTCGGAGGAAAAGCTGTTGATAAAGACAGACGAACGGACGGACAGAGCTTAATTAACTCAGCTCATCGTGCTGATTAAGAATATATATACTTTATACAGTAGGAAATGCTTCCTTCTATGCGTTGAAAACTTTTAACCGAACTATTTGAAATAGACTATATTTTCAAATAAAAAACCGAACTTGTTTTACTCTTATTAAAAGTTAATATTGGAGAATATAAAGTACTTTTAAATACTTATTGTATACTTATTTTGTATATTGCTTTAACAGCAGGAAACTATCAAAAAATTTAAAAAATTATATTGTTACATCGTGTCATGATTATATGATATATAATGAAAGGAAGAGTCTATGAAGTAGTTTTGAAATACTCTTATTATTCTAGATAGTTTGATTACCTTTTAACATTTGGCTGGTGCAGCACAAATCAGTAAAGGAAAAAGGTTAATAGTTCAAGAACTTTTTGCTATCTCTCAATTCTGGATGAATTATTATACTTTTTCCTATTTAACATAAATTTATATGAGTTGGATACTTTGATACACCTTAAGTTGATCTCATTTTTTACCACAGTTATTAAATAATAAATATATTAGAGACTACTATAAATTAATTTCCATTTAAGTGCATTATATCCATTTTTAGTACAACTATTCTATAAAAATTGGAATACGTTAGATCATTTTATAAATTTATCGGCATTTTCAAGCATAAAATCTCTTAATCGAAAATATTTGTATGAATATTTGTATTCTAAATATTTTTGAACAAAAATTGTAAAGTTGGAAAAAATTTCTATATTTTAGGATTTTGAGTTTAAAATTAAAATATGTTTGACACATGATTCGCGTTTTAAAAAGAATTTTTGATTAGTTATAAATGTTAAATTGCCTGTTCCAAAATTTAAATAGAATTCCTAATGCATATTTTTCTCCCACATTGATCTTCATTTACTGCAGAATTGAAATTAATTTTCTATTTGGGCATTTGGGAAGAGGCAGTCCCAACTGTTTGGCGAACAAAAAAGCAAAATTGTATTGGCCAGTTGCCAAAATGGAAACAAGCAGTAAACTCATTTCATCATCATGTTTTCCATCGACAGAAGCAGCTGCTGCTGGAATTTTGTGACACCAAAATAACAATAAAAATTTTTAAACAAAGCGAAAAAAAAAATGAAAATGTGGAACATAAAAAGCAATAAGCTAATCCAGAAACACATTTTGTGGGTCAACAGAGAACGAAGCTGAAAGGCCTTAGAATAGGAAACGTCCGTTGGAGTGTAACTAACTAGTGCAGGGGAGAGAAGGAGGTCCAACTATGTAGTCTCTAGTCTCTTTTAATCGTTAATCAGCCTAACCAAGTAAAACCACAATTAGTTTTACCATTGGCCATTTGCATGGAAAGTTTCCATCGTAACGTAGTTTTGGTTGATTTTCCATATTTTCCTTTTGGTCTTGTTCTAGGGGGTAATCGATAAATGACCCAAGTCTTCTCATATGTGTTTGTGTGTGTCTCTGTGTGTGTGTGATTGTGTGGGCGGGCGTGTTCAAGTGTCGTTGCTCATATTAATGAAAGGGAAATCGCCTGGTTATCTGTGAGCAACTGATGGCCCGCTGTGTATAATGATGATGGCAATGATGATGAAGCCATGCTCTGCATCTTTTAATAGAAAACGGCGACAGTCTCATCGCAATCCTGCGCAAAAAGTAACCAACCCCCAAACCAAAATCCATTCTCTTGTTCATCCATTGTCAGCGGAAGTCTAAGGGGGTTTGCCATCTGTCTTGACGCCTTCCGTAATTATCCTTTTCTTTAGTGTTGCTGTTGTTGTTGCTGGTCTTATTACTGCATGTGCAGCCTGGTGGTCCTGGTCCTGGTCGCAAAGATTTAAGAGGCACAATTAGTCTTGCAATAGGTCGGTGTTCCCCTACATTTCAGGAAGCAAATTTCTCTGTCTCGTTGCCTGTCTCAGTAGGTAGGCATCCAATGAATTAGGAAGACAGACAGACACCACCACGACAGCCACGACATCGTCTGAATGAAAAACCCTTGCAAATTTGTTGAGGCATAAAATGTTACAGAAATTCTCTTTAGTGCAGTAGGGTTAATGGCACAGGTGTAATCCTTATATAGACATAAGAGAAAAAAGACAACCCACAGTATTTTATATACATTTTGTATCCCATATATCAGTTATGATATCATCTTCTAATGCACAAAAGTTTTCGTGATTTAAAGCTCAGCTGAAAAGTTTTGGTCAGAGTTTAGAAATTATAAAAAATTTACTTATTTATTAAATTTTCGTTTAGTACCAAAAAAATGGAATGACTCACATGACCCATAATGAGGATCCTTGCAGATTTAAGGGATTTTTGAATACTATAAGATCAATATAGTATATATTTAAGAAAAGAATAAGTTTACCAATTTATGAACAGACAACAAAAAACATTTTAAGTAGTTTTTAAAGTTTATTGCATAATAATCAATCAAAAATGAATAAGCAGAGTAAACTTTACAAAGTCATGGAAAATTATAAAATAATATTTTTTATATCTTTATTTACATTATTCATATTGAATGTATATGTCGGAGCAATCTCAATTGCTCCGGTTGATGTTAAATTATTATTGTTCATTTCTAGCGCAGCGAGTTCCGGACACCTTGGCTTTCTGTTGCAGCCTGGTTACGCAGTCTCAACTGCCTTAGCATTACACCGGACCACACTCGATGGCAGTCGGGCTGTCATCCCGCTGAAATACAGTCAGATATTCCCTAATACTACAACACCTGCATGACTAAGCAAACTTCTAGGACTCAATAGTCAACGTCAAATAAACATGACAATACTCACTACAAGACTTACATGACCGAAGTCACTGTAACTATACTTAATGTTACCAGCCTAATATTACAAGAATGACATATGAGACTGAAGTAAAGACGGACAACCGAGTCATCAAGTAGACAGAGAGATAAGACTACATACGGTACCAAAAGGTATGCCAGCCCCTGCAATACTCTAATTTATCCCCGACATATACATATACATACATATATGTATAAATATGTAATTATTTATGTTTGTGTATCAACCAAAATGTTTGAGTTTGAAAAAACGAATGACTTTTTGTTGATTTTAAACATCAGAATAGAAAATCTCACATATGCATGTATGTATGTATGTGCATATGTACATATGTACATACATACGTAAGAAATTTCAAACATTTTTAAGCTTTTGTAGTTTGGAAATTTTTGAAAATTTAAGTTACCTACTTTGAAGAGGCAAAACAAATTGCAAATATTTGCTTTACTTTTGGAAATTCTGCTTTATATATGATTATAGTTTTTCTTTAACCTTTAGCCCCTTTCTCGAGTCTTTCGATGAACCAGATTTATTATACATACATATGTTTATATTTATCCATTGCTTACATAATCTGTTTGCCAGCAATTTTGTTATAATTGCATTAATTATGTGGAGCATTGCCTCCAATTTTTGTTTTTTTATGACATATTTGTGTCACTTTTTTTTAGTGTCGTTATTTGATTTTCTTGTTTTTTTTTCAGTTTCGTGGCCTTCACAGCTGGTCAAACAAGTACCAGAAATACACATACAAAAGAGGAAAAAAAATAAAGAGATATATAGTGTACGAATATACCGGTTTGCAGCAAACACTCCCACATGGACGACAATGCTGATGGAGTGGACAACGGAACGATTGAACGATTCGTCCATTGTGCGGAACCAGACTTGACTCGTCTTGTCGTTTGAGTCGTGTGACTCAATCGAACGATTGAAAAAGATTGAACTGCACACAGAACACAACTGTACTTTATCTTTTTATTTTTTATTTTGCTAATTCAATCGAGGTCGAAGAACAAAGAAATTAGCAAAATGATCTTTTGTCTCTTTGGGTGGGATGCATGTAAGTGATTCAGGGGCCACCTTTATGCATGGCCCTTGGCTTTGGGGGCAATTGAAATGAGTGTGAGAGATGTGACTGTGAGATCTTGGGCAATGAACGATCTCTTGCCACACACACAATGAGAATGTGTGTGTGTGTGTATGTCGACAACAATGTGACATGTGACTTTTTTAACACAATCGCAAATGTGTCGCATTTGTAATTTGCACTCGAAATGTCGCCACAAAAGTTTTTGAACAGAGACCTAAGAGGATTATTGCCCCACTCTCAATGAATCTGCCACACTCCATATGTAATCCGATCCACTCCATCTAACTCACACAACAAATTTTGTTTTTGTTGTGCTTGGAGAAACATTTAGGTGGGTGGAGGAAGCCCCTTTCATTCAACCCAAATGTAATTTAAAACAAAAAGCTTAAAAAACGAGTTTCAACTTAAATTCCAAAAGCTAAATAATTGCACGAACGCATTTTAAGTTTAACTGCAACCAGGAGCGCAAGGGGATGGGGGAGGGGCGGATGAATTGGTGTCTCGGTATACCGGGTATATATGATGTTGCATGAAGGCTTATGGCATTAGGAAACATGAGAGTGCAGTTGCCATTTTCAATAGATAGCGGCATTCAACCAACCTACTAAAATAGCGAAAGTAACTAAACACAAAAAAGACCAAATTTGGGATAGAAAATATAAACATTTACGTACAAATTAGTTAGGATATTTATTGACGAGATATACTGTTAGCAAGAAACTTGCAAAATCCATTTTGTAAGGTATTATAGATTCGAATACAATAAATGGGAAGAAAACTTGGTATAGAGACGGAGTTATTTAGCTTCTACTAACATTCAATTTTTAATTTCAATTAAAATTTTTCTTTAAAGAAATATTTGTAAATAAATTAAATTAAAGAAAGAAACCATTTTTTAGGCAAAGTTAAGTTATATTAAAAACTTAGCACAGTTTCGACTCGAAATCTGTTACAAATTATTGATTTATGTGTCAATATTTTTATATGAAATAATCTGTTGTTTATTTAGATCTCTTTATTTTAGATCTATAGTTAAAGATTAGTCTGATTTTTACATGTCAAATAAATCACTTAATTCTCTTATGAATTGCAATTGATGGATTAGGCATGTTGTTGTTCTCAGAACAAATATTATAAGTTTAAGTTTATTTATTTATAGTAAATATAAATTTGTTTTAACAACTGTATGTAAATAAGTAGTTTGAAAAGCTTGAATAAAGCGAATAATTTCGCTTTTCAAATGTATAGCTTTTAGAACAAATAAATCGTGCATGAAATGATTTTTCCCAAAAACCCTAATTTAGAAAATTTTTAAATAGTTAAACCGACCGATTTCTTTTTGAAAAAAATATAAATATTCAAATAAAATGAAGCAAGCAAGTCGTCCCTGCCGACATTTAGTATACCCTCTACCAACTAGTTATATTAAATCAAGATCGGCATCAACTTAATTCAAAATTCACTCACTCACTCTTTCCAGATATTATCACCTTGGCAATTCAGTTCAAAATGCACATTCGTATATCTTCGATATTCATTGTACAATTTCGACTAAATTTGGTCAGATGATGTATTTTGTCCACATTGTTGGGTGTGCCAAATAAGAATGTGATTTCTTTAAAACTTCTCTAGTAAATCGTTTTTTCTAAATTGCGGGGGCGGAAGTGGGCGCGGCAAAAATTCTAAACTATCTTTATTTGCGTATTCACTAAACAAAAGTTAATACAGCTCTAGTAAATTCATTTTAAAATTTTCTTTCTTTCATTTGCGGGGGCGAAGGTGGGCGTGGCTAAAATTTGAAACAAACTTGATCTGCCTAGGCATAAGACGGATGTTCACACCAAGTTTGGTAGCTCTAGCTCTTATAGTCTCCGAGAACTAGGTGTTCATACGGACAGACGGGCATACGGACATGTCTCAATCGACTCGGCTGTTGATGCTGATCAAGAATATATATACTTTATGGGGTCGGAAAAGCTTCCTTCTGTCTGTTACATACATTTTAGCGACTTTAATATACCCTTTTACCCTATGGGTACAGGGTATAAAAAAAACAAATAAATAAAAATCTAAATAAGTTTTATATATCCACAAAAAAGTTAGCTTTTGCCAAAATTTGTGTCAAAATTGTGTCAACAAATTATATATAATAAGCGTTCAAAAATTAAAAGCTCATCTGTACTTTCAAAAATAAAAAAAAATCGATTGTGGCTCAATCCATTTAAGCTGACAAAGACACCAACTAAAGATTGTTATGTATATTGGCTTCGATATAGAAAATATGGACTATTTCGAATATATTTCAAAAAGTATGTAAATATGTATCAAAATATTTCACAACTAAACATTTTTCTTCCAGGGGATTTCTTATTAAATTATTACTTTTTGCGATAAGTTAGGACGCGTTCATTCCCAAGTAAATACAATATAAAGTTAATAAGTAAATAAAAATAAAATATATATTTTATTTATATTACGTAGAGACGACAGATACTTGGACATATGTACATATATATACATATATACAAATATATAGGTCGTAAAGTCACAACGACTTTATAATCTGAGGGTTATGCATTATATTTTAATGCAAATAAAAATATTTCTTATCAGTTCTTATCAATGATGGGAAGAGAAAAAGAGAGAGAGACAGATGTGGTGTATATTGTGTCTCAATGTTAAATCATTGGGAAAAATAATAATTAAATAAAGACATAAATTCGGAAACAATTTCCAATGAAAATGAAAATGTTTAGTTTAATTATACTGCTTATACACATTTCGGTTAATTAGTTGTTATAAACAAACAATTTATATATAATACAAAGACTTTCCGGTAGTCGGCAGTTTACTTTATTTGACTTTGAAAGAAAAACGTGCATGCCCTTCCTCTAAAAAAGATTATCAAGAAACTGTTGAGACATTTGTAAACACAAATTTTTAGTAGTAAAGGCCATTAAAAGCACTACACTTACTCTAATTGAGTGTGTGTGTGTGGTTTATTTTTCCTGTGTTTGTGTGTGTATTTTGTTTTTAAATATCCGCAGTCTTATCAGTTTGTTTATAGAACAATTTTTCGTAATTGCTTCGACTATTTCTTGTACGTATGGGAAAGAAGCAACTTTTCTATTTACAGAATTACCGCAAGTACAAAGAAATTTTTTTCCGATCAGCTGACTGCCAACTACTATTGAAGAGACATTGCTCCCAGCTGCTCTTATCTATTGAAGCAAATTAAACTTTCAATTTGAACAACGAACATTAACGAACATCATTCACACATTGTGTACCACACTATCAGACGAACTGACTTCTGGGAAGTCCACAGATGGTGAAATAACAATTGAAACTGATATGAGATGCTCAGTAAAGTTTTCGATTGTCTATAGTGTTTACCTTAAGGTCAAATGGCAAATTTCAAAATTTACTTTTTACTTATCCAACAATTATCGGTATGCCTTTAAAGCAAATATTTAATAATTGGTTGTTTCAATTATCATTAATTTCGCCAAACTTTAAAAGTTTGGGTCAAGTTTAGTTATCTATCTTTGTTGTAGTAATAGGTCTGAATGTAGACTACTTTGTAATTGTTTAAATGAATTAGATATAGATAACGTATGTAGATTTGGGATAATTGAGCCAGGTAACAAACTACTTTAATCTATTCTCTTTCTTTCTATTTATTGATTTAATTTTAAAGTAGTTCCTAAACTGGTTTACAAACTGTCTGTTTAAGGCTTTTATAGGTACATTTGATTCAACTTATATTCAATTTTATAGGTGAAACTAACATTTGTTAACCCTTGCCAAAATTTCATTTAAATTTCTGAACTACGACCGGAAGTTTTATAAAACGTTAGAAGAAATAAAAGTTTTAGTAGCCGAGTCCATTTATAATTATTATTTTTATATCCATAGGGTAGAAGAGATAACTTATGTTTGCCGTTTGCTGCATGTTAAAGGCAAATTTTTATTGAATTGCTGGCCATATTGAGGGTGTTCGGAGTTATCTGTTATAACTAGTTGGTACAGGGTATAGTCAACATTGGGAGGGACGACTTGGGTGCTTCATCTTAGACTATACTTCGTCTAAATAGTTTAAACTCTTAAACAATCGGTTGGAAAATATCTTTCAATGGATTTTAATAAATTCAATAAATTCCACATATGTAGAAGAAGAAATCGATAAAAAGGTCAAATGACTAAAAATTTTCCCCATTGCCTGTCATCTAAAAGTGCCTAATTCTAGTTAGCAGGTCTATAACTGCTTTTAGGTGAAAAAATATAGAAATTATATATCTATACGATTAATATACCATTATATATATATGTCAACATATGTATTATTTACATACATTAGTATATATTCCAGCTTTCTGTAGGGTTTCTTTTCTTTGGTAACCAAATAACTAAAGATGATGCCCAACTTCCAATTATCATAATCACGATGACGATTTCAACATATTGTGAAAGTATCTTTTCGAACGTTTCCACTACTAACACACAAAAGACTAGCAAAAACAAAATGAGTATCTGCAAAAAAAAAGAAAAAAGCGAGCTTCAAACAAGTTTTTGTAAAATAACTTCCTGCTTTTGCAAAATGTATTTTATACTCTACGATTTGAATAATATTCAGATACATATGCATATAAATGCATTTCGAGTATCCAAAATGGCATTGCGATTCATTTTCCATAAAAACAATTCACTTCACTTTTTTTTTCCTTATATATATTTTCTGTGTCCATTAAGATTCTAAAAATGATCGGAGAACCAAAATAAAATGAATGAATGAGCAGCAATTAAAAAGTGAATTACAGAGGCAGAGAGAAAGAAAAAATAACAAAATTGAAAACAAAAAGTATGACACATACATGAAATGAACCTGCTGCTTCTGGACACACACACACATACATACACACACGGACACACTTTTGTTGCCAACTCAAACAAGTTTCTTTATTTGGCTCTTTTAAATTTGGCTTTGAGAAGCTGGCAAAATAAAAAAAGAGAAAAAAAAACATGACCTTTACCATTTTAGCCAAGGAATTAACTGAGTTTTGACTCAAAATGTGTGTACTTAGATGCTTCTGGTTCTGAGAAATGTGCAAGCTTATCACAGATTTTCCTTTCTTTGTTAGTTAAACCAAGTGGTGAAGGAGAGGGGCAATCAAAATTTATAAAGAAGTCATACAAAGTAGCCCCCTTGGAGAATGTATATACATTTTTATTTATATTTGAACGTTCTTGGTTTAATTTTATCTTATTACTTTATTGCTAGATTTCTGGTTACTCCATTACTAACTAAACAAATACTATGTAGATAGTGTAGTTTGAGTAGTTAACCAATGAAAGAATTGTCCAGCTGTTTAAACTTTATAATCTTTATAACCAGATTGTAGGGAGAGAGCAATCATAGAGCTCAAATTTTAACAATGTGGATAGGTAGCTTTATACAGTATATAATTAAATTAAATATGAGTTTTAAGTATCAGTATTGTTACACATGAAAGCCACGCCTCGACTTAATCATTCAATTCTAGTCAAATGTAGAATTTCCATAATCGAGACCAATTTGGGTCAGACTTGATACGGACATTTGGAATTGACATGAAAAATTACATTCGATCTTTCCTAAATTAATCTTTAAATGGGAACTTTATTATATTGAAGTTTAATATAAAATGAATTGATTGCATACATTTTGAAAAACAAAACAAAACAAGCAGTAACTAATATAATACTTCGTAATGAATCAATTATGAATAGATTTGTCTTATTTTTATTGAGCAAAATTTTTATAATTTTCCCATTTAATTGTCTTGTCGCAATCTAAAAATACACTTTTAATACTAATAATAATCGATCATTCAGATACTAGTAATGTGGAAAGCTGGAATTCTACTGCATTCCATAAGATAAAATTTTATCGTTTTTCTAAAAATTTTCCTAAAAATACAATTATATTTTAATGTTAAAAGCTAATCCAAGACGGATCAGAAAATGATTAAACTTTTCATTTATTTCTTCATAAAAGTCATAAAAACTAAGCAAATGCCTAGATCAAAAAGTTCTTTAAGTTACTTTAACTCTGAGGTCAGAGATGACTACATCATAGACATATACTCATACCTCCCAGCAGGCAAAACTATAATTATGATAGTCCCAATAATGGTTAGAGCAACGAGCACAAATGGGAATTTTAATTGGCTTCAAATTCGTGTGAGTTTAATTTGATAAATTTGATGTTACACCCCTTTTTTCCCAGTATGTTTGTATGTATGTAGATAGTGTTTACAATATTCCTCCTTTTTTTCTATTCATATTATTTGCCATCTCTTTGGAGTTCATTGTACGCCCACTTAAGTAACGACAAAGACGCAAATGAAGAATAACCTGTGCGTGATCGGAATCATCATATATAGTATGTACATACATATGTATGTATGTATGTATGCATATGTGTGACATGATGTCTCTGAAATGGGAATAACCCTTCATGACAAATTTACTGTTTAATTAAATTGCAAATGTGGCATGAACACTTCAACTTATTCACATTTTGAATGACAATTTGTATGGAATTGAAATGGCTATTATGGAAACTTTTTTGTTCTGTCGTAATATTTGAGAATCCTTTTCTCTTTGTATTCTGTTGTTGCCTTTTCTTTTTTTTTTGTTTTTATGTGCTGACCTTGTGTCTCCTCTTTTCTTTTATGGCTTGACGTCAGAATCTCTTGTTTTAAATAATAATAATAATTAAGTCTTTGTTTTTGTTACTATTTATCTGAATTAACTTTCTAAAAAGCTGATAAAATAGGCAGATAAATGATAACAAGTTACGTAAATTGTATGCTTGGATAGACTAGAAGCAAATAACAAACAGGTGAATTTTGCAATTATATAAAAAGCTAAGGCAAATATCATATATATTTCGGCAACTTGTAGAAACGTCATAGAAACGACAACAAAAGTCAGTAGCAGGCAAGGCAGTAATATTTCAAAAGCCAAAGTGCATTAAATATGAATACATAATTACATTGACCAATAGATAAACTCAATGAAATGAAAAGCAGAAACATCATCATGATGACACTGCAGATACAGTGGACTGAGATTTTCAATTTATATAATATTTGAAATATTAATGTTTTACAATTTATGTATTGAAGTTTGCGACCTTTAAAAACTGTGTTTTACTTTAGATGCAGCCGAATCGCTTATAAATTTCCGAACAACAGAAATTTTCCAATTTTATTTTAAGCAACTGTTTTCATATTTTTGAAGCTAGGCGAATGGATTAACTGACTAGTATAAGGGGTTTGGGCATTAGGTTAAACTCTAAGAAAAGTTCACATAAAATAGTCTAATCGAAATATGAATTCTAAACTTCAAAAATAATATTTAAGGGACTCCAGCGGAAGTTTCTTTTTTTAATTATAACTAAGAACATTTTTTTAATATATAGAATCAATTTTAGATTGTTGCAGTTCTTTTAGATCTACAAGTTATTTAACATTATATCCTATAATTTATTAAAAAAATGTTAGGGTAAGTGATTTGCATTTCGTCTAAAAGATAAATACTGAATTTATTTACAAGTATTCAAAATTTGTTTGAGAAATGGACTTACATATATTTCATTGCACATTCTGTGCAAATTTAAGTCTTTTAAAATTTAGTCGCTATAAAATTTGAGTTCAGTAAAACTACAGGAACCAAAAATATTTACTTTTTTAAAAAGTCCTTTAATTCGGTATTACAGTATTAGAAAATCTATTTCGATCCGGACAATGACACAATATGAAGTGGGCGTCCTTATATACTATTCAAAAAACTTGCATCGAAAAACTCTTGCCAATTGGTTGTCAATTTTGACATCGAGCTAAATAGCTGTTGAGCAGTGTACACTGCCCGAGTATGATGTGTATATTGAGTTTGGCACGTGTCTTGTGTGGGCCTGGTATTCATGAAATGTACAAACGTCAGTTCGACGACAAAAATAACTCTTAAAAGACAGATACCTCACATAAGCACAACACTCACCCACACAAACACACACACACGTATACAAGACTGATATGTATCAGACACATGCAGAAACGATGCGGCGTCAACAAGACTACTTGGCAACGCGATGGCTTTATGATTAAAAATACATTTACCGCAGGAAGAAAAATAAAGTAAAAAGAAACAACACAAAACATACAATAAAATAATAAAAAAAAAACTAAGAAAAAAGTTAAACAACAATAATCATCACAGGGGCATCGCCTGTTGCTTATGTGTTTTGCTTACACAGTCGACGAGTTGATAATGAAAGCAAATCAACAAAGTTTACAATGTACAATAACGGAAACAAGACCAAAATCTAGTTTAGGGAACATCAGAGGAGCTTTATCTCACTCCTGGCCCTTGGATTTGCTATCTTTAGGCATATTTGTTTAACTTCTGGCTAGTCTATTTATGTCATTGTTTTCGCTTCGGCGATTAGCTTTGAGGCTAAGAGATGCAAAGCAAAATGCAGCTGCTGCAAAAGAGCTTGCAGTTAACAGATCGTCAAAAGAAAAACAAAAGAGTCTGCCAACAAAGTGAAGATGCATATGGCTACACTTGGAGAAATTAATGATAAACGAAGTGGATGGAGCATTAAAATATAGGTAATATATTATTCTTTAATACAAATACTTTTGAAACAAATTCAATTTGTGCTACTTAATATTAAACAATTTCGTTAAAATTTGCTTTTTCGTAAGAATTTTGTAAAGAAGTTATATGTATTTCGAATATTGTAAGAATCTATTAGAGTAGATTAGAATAAAATATCCTACTTTTTGTTCCAGTGTAGCCAAGTGTTTTAACACAAACAACAAATGAAAGCCATTTGAAAATTAGATCATTTATGGTAAGAACTGACTTTTGATCTTTCAATACAAACATAAAAAATATACAAACAAATGAAGTTGATAAATAGAAAAACAACTTACAACGAGAGTTGAAGGCAAAACAAAAACTTTATAAAACTTTGAGATCTTTGAGTTTACTATTTGTTCCTGCAAAATTATATACTTATTTGTGACGATATTTAGAATAAATAATAAATAGTTAACCCACAAAAAGAGTAGTTTAATAGTCTGCAATATAAATTTATTTTAAGTTAACATTTGTATATATTTTTTTTAAAAGTTATATATTATCGTACAACAGTTATTTTGTATTTTATATTTATGAAAATGTATCCATTTTCACATTAAATAACAGCTGGTTTTGTTTTTAACTGCAAGCCATAAAGATTTATTTAATCGATTTATACAACTGAATAAATCAAATCTAATATTACTTCCGGCTATAATAAAAATGGGAAAAAACGTTAAATAAAAAGTTGCACAACTAAAAAAAAATATGATGAAAAAATAATTCGCATTAATTGCTTAATTTCATTCCCGCAGGCACACAAATTTAGTTCGATTTTTTGTTTTTTCTAATATTTGACTGTTAACTGCCGTCAATTGCATTCTCTATACGAAATCTAATGAAGACACGTGAAGGTGTGGCATAGACTTTGAGTTACCCTTTGATAATTTTACAATGAAATAGACTTGACAATAAAAAATATGTGTAATGATGCTAATTTCCTTTTAAGATGAATTGCAATCAATATTAAAAAAATACTCAATTTTAAAATGAATCTAAACTTAGAGTTCCAAGTAAAATGCATGTATAAACCATATAAAAACTTATTAACGATTTTATAGTAATATTATTAAAACAATGATTAACTAGAATTCCCTATTTTTTACCTTTATTTTGTACCTTTCTGATACAGCATTTATCGTTAGATTTTTTATATCTTTTAAATCGGCTTCATCATAAATGAAAAGAGGGAAATATGGAAATTATTTAGGGTCTCTGAAACTGAAATTTCTTTGTCTTTTTATATTTACATATTTAAAACAATTAAGTTTTAAATTATTACAAACCTTTCGCGTTTAAATTTAAAATGTATAAAGCTGAAGAAATTGCATTTACCGCACTAAAGATCCTAGACCAATGAGATTTAAAAAGTTTGAGATAAATATTGATTTAAATTTTCCCCTATATAATTTACCTATCTCGTGCTTTATCGAATTAGATATAGTTCCTCTGGCACATGCAATTTTAAACAACTATTGCTGGGTATAAAAAGTGGGGTATATATTTATTAAACTTTTTATTTTTTTTTTTTTTGTTTATATATTTGCGTGCAACACATTGGAATGACCTAAAAAAGAAACGCCAACATGCGACACACAAAAGTAAGAGCATAAAAAATTTGTGTAACAAACAAAAAATTAAATAAATAGGTGAATTGGTTGGCCCTAAATTTGTTTAAAGCAATTGTGTGCAAGTGTGCGTGTGTGTGTGTGTGTGTATAGCACAACAAGAAAATTGTTGTATTTCATTTTTTTTATTTTTGTAAAATTTACTAAAATGATTATCATTGTTGTAGAAATATTTTTCTCTCTTATTTGTGTTTTTTTTTATTTGTCGTTTTTTAATCGCGCTTTGTGTTTCCCGCTTTCTCCGCCTGAGAATGAGAAATGAAAACAAAAGTCACCGACAACAACTACGCATACTAAATGCGATGATATTTTTTTTGTTTTCATATTAGCCCCAAAAAACAAAAACCTGAATTTAGCTGGCGTGACTTTTTTTTCGTGGCCACTTCTGAATCACCTCCCTGCCTCCTCCTGTGTTCACTTTTATTTTTGTGAAAAGTTACTTTTATTTTTACTACTTGGTATATTATTTTTACTTTTTTTTTTAGTAATTGTTTTCTTCCTTCCCCCAAAAAGTAAACATTTTGCACTTGTTGTTTTCTTTAATGGGATTTTAATAGGCACTTTATAGGCTGTTGAAATGGAAAATTTCAAGTGGAACATGTGTTGATAATGACGATTATTTTAAGTGAGAATCATACAAAAATAGTTCTAATGCTTTTCATTGATGACTGTGATTCATTGTTCAGTGTGTTGGGACAATAAAAATCAGTTTTTTAGTATTTTAAAATATTTACGAGGTAAGAGAAGTCAGTGCAAAATGAATTTGAGGAAATGGGACACCTGAGGAACTATTACAATTGGAGAACAAAGTCAAGGACAAATTGCTTTCCTTTAAAAGATAGAAGAGGATTTTTTGTGTAAAGAATTTTAATAGGGTAAAAGAGTGGTAATCGGTAACGGAAATTTTTATGCCAAAAATGGTAAGAAAGTTAATAATTCTTCCCATTATTATTGTTCAATATTAAAAACCGTTTAACTTTAAAATGGCAGAAACTACCTTAACTGACATTTATCACGCTTGACAAAGTGAAAAACAAAAATCAATATTGAACTTCAACTTTGTTAAAACAATAGAAAAAATTACAAATAAATTTGTTTAAATCATTTTTGTCTATTTGTAAGATTACCTAATACTTTATCCAACTCATTATCATCTATTTGTAAATAAAAATTGTATAAAAATGGCAATTGAGTTAGATTTATGACTCTATCAAGTTAATTTTAGGCATTAAATGGCCAAAAGGAAACTTTTATAAGTTCCTATAAATAAACATAAATATAAACTTATTTAATTTGTTTAAATCCAGAAAGTTTAGCCATAAATTATAATTTTAGCAAGCTCATAAAACAATTCTTAACTAGCAATAATATTTTCCTAGGGCTAAGACAATGTCTCTAAAAGTTGTTAGCAGGAATCATGTTTACTTTATTTTACAATGAATAGTTAATAAATTAAAGAAAAATCTTTATGAGGACTACTTTGTTTATTTTCCTTGCTTTGAAATAATTTATAAACTAAAAGTGAAGTCAATTATTTAATTGTTTAGATAGATAGTTAGACAGTTAGATAGCTATGTATATAGCTTTGTCGATACTTTGCTTACATATTTTGATTTAATAAAGCAGTTTTTATGTAATTTGCTTAGTTGTTTTTAAACATTTTTTTTTAGTATTTTTGCAATTTTATTTCATTGCCTTTAAACATGTGTAAATATGGCTTTCGGATAAAACGAAATAACCACAATTAAGGCATTAATTTTTGAAATGGTTCCACCTGTGCAATGTAATAACATTTAACCGCATACATAATACATACATAATGATGGTTACTCCCCAGTGAAAACATTTCCTTTATGAAATTCATATGATTTTATTAATTAATTAAAATGGATTTCAATGCTCATTTAATGTCGTAATTAGGCATTATGAAAAGTCATTTTTTGTAACGCACTTCAGATAACAAAAAAAAAAAAACACACGGAAAGTTTTTAACTCGACTGCGAAACAAATTGAACAAAGGCTATAAATTAAAGCCAAGTAGTAATAGGGGGGAATGGCCAAGATTGACTGAAACAGAAAACTTTTTAATTGACAAGCCCCAAAAACAACAACAAAAGTTGCAGGAGCAACAACTACTAGAACGGTGGCTGATAGAAAAATGATTACGAATCTGTTCGTGGCTTAGTTGAATGCCCTCTCGAAAAATTCGTTTTTCTTTTTTATTGTGGTTGGTGTGGGAACAATTTAATCGATTTTTCCAACAAAAACAACAACAACAAAACACATCAAACACACACATTTACCCAAAAGTTATCCTTTTCGTGCAAATTGTATGTCAAATCGTTTTAGCCTGGCCCAAGTTTATATTTTTTTTTGCTCATTTTTCTATTTTTTTCTTGCTTGGTTTACACATTTTGTGACTTTGAGTTTGATTGATATTTTGTGACACACACTCTTTTATTTCAATTTTCATCACTGTTACTCTTTTTTGTTTTCGCTATTTACCCACAAAACACAAATCACGTAATATCCAATCTGCTGGCCTATTCAAATGTTAATGACATGATTTCTCATTTCTATGTGGGTAGGTTTTTGGTTAACATTGCGCAAACTGTTGACAAAAGTGATTTGTTTAGATTGATTTTTTTCTTTCAAAAAAAAAAAAAAAAATGGCCAAAAATTGAAATTGCATGGGTAACGATTACTTGAGATGAACTCGGTAACATTTTAGATATATGACACTTGATTGTATTCTCAATTGGTGCAATTGTGAATCCTAGCTATTTCTAGTTAGTATCCTTTTGAATTGAGTCTATCAAATTAAATTCTAGTTAATTATCTTTTCAGTATGGTTTTTATAGATCTTTTTTATTTTCAATAAGAAAACAAATAAATCAGTTTTAGAAAATTGATTTCTTAGTTTTCTTTTATGTCGAGTTTAAAACATTGTTAACAAGCAAAATACAAATACAGACTATTTTTAAATTAATTTTTTTGCTCTACAATATTTTCATAGAATTTACCTTCACACTTTTTCCTTGATGAAAAACCCCTGCAAGATCTATTTGTAAATATTTTCTATTTCTTTTAAAATGTTCACCTCAATGTGACGCAGTTTATATTCATTGAGAAATTCGATTTTTTGTTTGTTTACAAATATGAAACAAGTTTATACACTTGCTAAAAATATATATTTAGGTTAAGCTGAATTTAAAAGTTATACAATTTGAGAAACTATATAGAGTCTAGATCATAGGTGTACATTTATTAGTTAGCCAAAGGCTGAAATAATAGTCAAAAAATGTATATCAATATTAAGATATTGTTAACAAACCTATTATCAGAACAATATGAAAGATCCATTTCAAAAACTTTTCATCAATTTTAACAAATAACTAGTTGTATTTATGCAACTATCATATCAACAATCAAACAAATCATAAAATTGCCATTGTTGTGCTGAGTCGGCGACCACAGCTGCAAATGCTCAAGACAAATAATATTTTTTTGTTTTTTTTTTCTTTCCAGGAAAATAAAAAATATATTGCATTTGTTATGACAAGTGCAAAGAAGTTGCAGTTTGCAATTGTTTTAAGAATTGCTTAGATCATGACAAAAAAAACACATTCTTATAGGAGTGTGTGTGTGTTTTTATAGAGGGAAGAATTGGGAGAGAGAAAAGGTGAGACTGGAGGGTTTGAGACTCGCTTGAGTGAGTAAGTCGAGCGAGCGAGCAAGCAAGGCAACCGGTTTGCGTTTTCTTAATGGTACCAACAAAAAAATGATACACAAACACCGTTAGACGTTAGACTTGCGGGCATGTTGATTATGTTGATTTTTGCATTTTGGTTACGTGCGAAGATTTGGCAAGCAGCTAAAGCTAATTGTGTCTACACACGTCAAAGGGAGAAAGAAAGAGGCCAAGAGTGGGACACAGACAGCAAGTCTGTGTGTATATGTTAGAGAGAGAGAGAGAGAGAGAGAGAGAACGAGTGCCAGTGAGAGCTGAAAACCAAAGAAATGGAACAACCTACAAAGAAATACTAAAAATTCAATACGAATTAAAAATGTTCCAATACACACAACAACAACAATAAAAAAGAAAAGAAAAATTTATATATTATACCCTGCAACCATATGGTAAATGGGTATGTTAATATGTACATATATGTATGTATATACATATGTACATAAGCTAGGAACATATGCATGTATGTATGTAGATTAGAATCGAAATTATCCATTGAATTTTTGCAGCTCTGGACAAAAACTTAGATTCCGATTAATATATCTATTATAGTTAAATCAAATTAAATTTTTGGCAAATGTCAATTGATTAAATGAGATTTAAGAATACGAAAAATATCCAAGATTTATGCCAAAATATTTAAAAATTTGATGGGAAAATTGCTATTACCTATCCATCTTTTTTATTTATTTATCTTTATTGTTTAGAAATATATGGATAATACTTTAAAATAAATTTAGAAGTTCATTTTAAACTAAATGACATCAGATTTAAATTCTAACAATCTTTATAATTTCTGGATCATCATTAAAAATTAACACATATACCCAATTCGAAAGTTCAAAACCTGATTTATATATGTATTTACTTCACATCTATAAGAAGGTTTAACAACAAATTTTGTCACTTAGTTTATCTATCTACCAACAATAAGCAATAATAAATACCAAAATATAGAAATGTAGCACAAACCAGTTTTCAATTCAAAATGCAGTTAAGTCCACTCAACTTACACACCTAAAGAGACCAACAAAAAAAAAAAAAAATATAAACCGTTAGCTCTTTTTATCATGCTTTAGTGAGTCACTGAAACTGCAACAGGGTGAAGCATATTAACCGTATCGAACAAGTATATATTTCACAGGGAAAACAGATTTATTGGATAACTTTACCCGAAGCAGAATGAAAATAATCATTTTTAAAATTGTAAAACATATGAAAGCTTGCTTATGGCCTTGCCTTATCTGCTAAATAGGTAACAAAATCTTATTAAACAAATTTCATATATTCATTTTTATAGGGAAACGCATTAAAGATACTCTTCAAAAGTAAAATCAATATACATACATGTTTCAAAAAGATCACTAAATAAATTAATAATATTGAAAAGATTTTCCAGAGATGAGATACAACATTTTCCACTTATATATGAAGAGATGTAAAAGCTGCTACAGGTTTTCATCTAAATAATATTTTTATGTGTTTTTCTTTGCTACATTTTTTCCTTCAAGTTTGTTGTACTCTTCTGGCTAAGGCGTACAGGGTATAAGACTTGAATTATCTATTTTGAACCATTATTTAGCACATATTTGAGAGTAATTTGGTATCTAGCTATGAATCTATATGTATGTTTTTTTCTATATCTATAATATATGGTATGTAAATATTTGTTGTTTTCGAAGCCAAAAGGTAGAATAAATAAGTATGTATGTATATTATTCATAATTCATATATATGTATGTATGTATGTATGTACTTAGTACTTAGCGTGCGTTTGCTTATGACTTTGTTTTTTTCCTCTTTGGTCTGGGCAAAGAACGATTATGCAAAAATAAATCAATTGGAAAGCTACAAAAATGCGCTCTCGCACACACATAAAAAAAAAAGAAACACACAAAGAATTGCCCAATAAGTGCAAAAGTGAGAAAGAGCAAGGACAAAAATAAAAGCAGGAGCAGAATCTGTAACAAGTGACACAGACGTGCTACCACAGAAAATACAATAAACCCAATACAGGGTTTTCTACTTTATTGTCGTTGGAGAAGGCGTATTCATCAGTTGGGAATAGATATACAAATGATATCACTCATACTATATTTATATACATACATAAGTCTAATAGGAAATCTACAAATTGGAGTGTACATATGTTTCCTAAAAAATTTTTATTCGGTTTTCCAACTGTTTAGTCATACCATGTCTAATTTTGATTCGATATCGTTAACCAAATTTGTCACAAGCTTGATAAAATTGTATCGGGTGACCCAATCCAGATGTTTGAAAGCTTTTCGAAAGAAATATGTCTTATCATAAAGTACATATGTATGCAGCTTATTTGCACAGACTATTCAAATTGCCATGCTCAGTGAGGATATTTGACGAATTGTTCTGACGAATTCGGCTTTGCATTAATTTTGTTATTTTCCACAAATTTTAACAATATCACGTCTTCCATATTAGTTTATCGCTTGTTCTTGGAGATGTTTAAAAGGGGCTGCCACTCTCTATGTAATCTAGTTTTTGAATTTATAGTTATATAAACCATCACCCTGTATACTACACATACATCTCTACATACATACATACACCTCTATGATTATGTAGAGCGAAACGGGTCGTCGGCTCTGTGGAGGTGGCGACGGTGACTGCGGCGTCGTCGTCTGCGCGGGGGGGCAAACCTCATAATATCATCATAATTATCATCTGTTCCTCTAGCTTGCTAAGGTCTGTCTCTGACCCCCCCGTGCACCTTCTTTCCCACTAGCGAGACAAGCGCAGATGTTGATGTCTACGTACTTTTGTCTTATGATTGTATGTGAGGTACATTGTACATACATACATACTTAGTTATGTATGTATGTATGATGATGAGAGAAAGAGATACTAGAATACACTTGGTTTCATAAGTAGATTAAAACGTTCAAAAAATCACCTTGATATATGTATGTATGTTTGTATGTATGTATTTATATGTTCATGTTTTTATGCTGATTCTTTTTGTTGCTGATGTCTGCATCATTGCTTTTACTTTTTGTTGCAATTGCACGTGTATATACAGCTGAGCAATTGCGATTGTGTGGGTGTGTGGTATATGTGTGTTTTGCTTACAGTTGCATCATTTCTTTGACCAATTTCTTTTGGTTTTGTTGGTTGATGTTGGTTTTTACCTTTTGTTGCACTTTTTCAGTCATAACATAACTATGATTGTTGTTGTTGGGGTTGTTGTTGTTGTTGACTGGAGTGGTAAAGTGGTAAAGGAGTGGGTGATTGACCCGTTAATTGCACCTGATATCGATATTGTTATAATTCGGTTTTATCACCATTATTCACTTCACTTGTCACTCTCTCGCTTCTTTCATTCACTTTTCATTCACAATTTATTGTCGAATTATACGCAGTGGCTGTTGCTGCATCTCCTCGAGCATAAAATCAATTCAATATTTCATTGCGAGATACAAAAACAAAACACACAACATCCGCGCTCGCGCCCGCATGCGACCGTTTACCATGAAAACAAAAACAACACTGAGAGAAAAAGAAACATAGCCCAGCTAACATTATTTTCAATCACTCGTGAAATGATAACCCAGTGAGCATTTAACACAGCACTTCAAATGGATAAAATCTATTAATAAAACAATTTGACAAAAAGGATAAACTTTGGTAGAATGTCAAAAGAGTTGACAGGACTCCATGCCTCTCTAGTCGCTTGCAACAAATTATTAAACTATTATGTATTAATAATTATTAGTTTAAGCAAAGTTTTGTTTTTTTGTCTTTTAGTTTTGAAGATTAAATTTTTATTATATATTTATATCGATTGTTCACAAGATTGTTCACAGCGTTACAAACTTCTTCCGATTTTATGATACTCTTGTAAGGGTATAATTACAGTATAATAAAGAAGGGTTCTTGCACAGGCTAAATTAAAAAAGCAAAGCTTCAAACCGCTGATAAAATGCATACCTGTATTTGAGGCTGTAAGTTAACATTCTCAAAAACTGTTTAAAATATCTTACTCTCATTATTTTGACAATGGTCGCTGTTCTCCTATTTATTCATTTATTAATTAAAGTTGACTAGCAAATCAATCAATAAAAATGAAATAAACTATCCCTCCCCTCGTGCGCTTAAACTATCCCTCAAAGCCGGTGATTTAATAAAACATATTAAGTTTACAGACTTAAACTCGAAACTCACATACGGAAAATAGAAAATATTAAAAAGTTTTCAAAAAGAAAAAAAAACACAAAACAATTAATTTGATTAGAAAATACAAAGGTATAATCGGTAACGTTGCATAATTTCAACCGGTTACATAACAAGGACATTAAAATTTTACATTTACTATAATTAAAAGATTTTGTTTCAATAAAATAGTTTCTAACTATTCAACATAAAATTATTACCAAACTAAATACATTTCATATTCTATCTGAACAACCTAAAGGTTACATTACATAACAGTTAAATTTAGTGAAAAAATTTGATTTACATCGGAAACCAAATCAAATCAGTTTTGCACGGTGCAGTCTATATAAAAACTGGGTGCTTTTTTGTATTAGCCAATCTACGATTTTAAAATGAAGTCAATTATTTTTCTAAGTGTTGCATTACTTCTGATCGCCTCACCAAATGTTACATCCGGAAGATATTCCTTTGGATTAGGAAAAAAAAAATGATGTGATTGTTGCTCTACTTCTCGGCTTCTCAGCAAATGTTCCTTTGGATTGGAGGAGACCAAAAAATTATGTGAATGTATATAAATAAATAAAAAATATTTTGTCATCAGGTCCAAAATAAGTATTATTATCTTGATTTTTTTGCTTTTAAATTACAAGTTGGCAGATATAAAAAAGGGAATCATTTTTGCAGAGTCTAACGGTTTTTTTTTTTGTACCCATAAATAATTGATTCGATTAATGAGATTTAGTTAACAAGTGTTACATAATGGTTTAAAAATTTCCATTAAAACCCGAACGAAATTAAATCAGTTCTGCTCTGAGGATCTATATAAGAACAAGGAAGTTTTACAAAGTTAACAATTCAATTTAAACATGAAGTCAATTATTTCCCTGATCGTTGGCCTTCTTCTGGTTTCGTCGGCTATGGCAAATTTTGGAGTAAGCTTTTCGTTTAGAACAGGCAAAGCGAAAACTTGAAATTCACTTTGATTATGAAATAAAAAGAGTTTGGTAAATAATATTCATATATGTAGTTATCCTTTATTAAAAATAAAGTTCTTTAGTTATAAGAGAAAAGTAGAAGAGAGCGGAAATTATAAACTTTTGTTTTAAATTTGGTTATTTAACTAAATAACTATGAATATGATTCTCAATGTGGTGGACAAGCTGGTCAAAGATCGGCTAACATCTTTTTTGAATTGTACAAAAGTGAAATGGAAAATTTTTGGTTTATTAAAGAGGCCAAATTTAAATCTATCTAACATTTGATTGAGTTTTGTTTGGTAACCATAGCAACAAGGATACCCGATTACATTTACCCTAATTGTTCCAATTTAATGCATTGAAATTTTCATTATATGGCCGCAAATCGAATTATTTCTGAATAATGAGTCTTCAAGATATGGTAAATTATTTGTAACAAAGAAAACTATATTTGATACCAAGAGTTCGTTTTTAATTTTACGCATAACGAAGTTTGTATACCTATCTTTTTTACCTTCTAATCAGTAATGCTAGATCTGTATGTTAAAACCTAGTTTTAATATATTTGTTAAATAAAAACTTTTAAAAATTAAATACCAAATGCAATATAATATAATTAAGCAATTCTGCTAAAATATGGAAAAGATATTTATATACATAAAACTGACAAAGAACAAGATATTCATCGTTTCTCTGGGTGATACAATTGTCCGATCGGGATAGATGTAAAATATACAAATTTTTTATAATTAAGTTATTAAATTTAAAAATAATTCAGTAAAGAGAATGTTTGAAAACCTTCGAAAGAAATTAGGTTAACCAGACAGTCGGTCGGAAAATCAGGCAGATAAAGTGTTTATATATATTTGGAACAATAATATATGGACGGAAATGCTTTCTTCTATTATTTCTGTTTGGCCCAGCGCATGGAAGAGAGAACACAACAATTCGTTTAATAAATTTATAAAAGAGAGCTCTATTTTAAAAAGCTCTTTAGGACTGTTTTCGTTCCTGAACATTTTAAAATGTATATCGACACCTATTCCAAATTGTTTTGCAATTGCTGTTCATATTTCCGAGTGCAATGTCAATCCTTAAACTTTTTGAAACTAAGTTCAAATTATTTATATTTTTAGTTGGCTTCTGTATTAGCCGTTTGTGTACTATCTAGCTACTAAAAGGTAGTCGAGGTTAATAGTCAAATCTTAAAATAATATCTCATATACTTTTGAGATTTTTAAATGCATCTATTATTCCTTAATTCATTTAATGTACCTTATCATGTACAACAAAGATTGTTATTTTTCAAAGCATATCAAATTTAGACGATATTATGGTATTTTACGCTCTAAACATAACCAGAACCAATTTGTTTTTAAGTACTTTTCACATTGAAAGTATATTTTACTATTTGAGCATCGCAATATGGATTCCATGTTTATTTTTCTAATAACAACCCTACTGATAATAAGAGGTTACAATTCCGAGATGAGCCTGGCAATGAAAAATGAACTTGAGTTTCTAGCTGAACTTAATCAAAATCCGGAAATACCTTTAAAGAATCTAAAACCTAAAAAATCATCATCACCGATGGAATTGGGTTGCCGTGATCGCTTAACTCCACCATCAAGAAGAAATCTATTTTGTAGCTACAATTTTACAACAACGCCCTTCTTAAGATTGGCACCCTTTAAAACGGAACAGATAAGCCTAGATCCATTCATATTACTATTTTACAATGTTATTTATGAGAGTGAAATAGCTTATTTTACCAAGGCCAGGTATAAAGAGATGACGGAGGCTCATACGGATAAATATACTATATCAAAGGAGGACAATCGCATTATGCGAGTCAAATTGTATGAAGGAAATGGTGATAAATTGGATAAAACTCTTCTAAATCGTTTGGAGGATATATCCGGTTTGTATGTTGGCAATCAATCGCTATTTGCAGCCGGAAACTATGGATTGGGAAGCTATTTTCCCATCCATCCCGATTACAGGGACATCAAAGTGGCTTCTGTAAGTAAGATAGAATTTAAAAATATTTCAGTTATTATTATAAATATTTATGCATGTTTAGGAACTAAATATGACTGGCGATCGTTTGGCTACAATTTTGTTTTACGTAAGTTTCAATTCCATTCTCTCGTTTCCTTTTTAAATTCAATTCGAAATATTCCACAGTTGACTGATGTACCACAAGGGGGCTATACTATATTTCCAAAGGCCAACATCACGGTTAAGCCAAAGAAAGGTTCAGCATTATTCTGGTACAATTTGCACAACAATGGAGATCCCAATATATTGACTTTACATGGGGTCTGTCCCATAATTGAGGGCAATAGATGGAGTAAGTAAAAGAGAAAATAAACGAAATTAATCATTTCTTTTTGCAGTAAATTTTTAATGCTTGCTATAAAAATCAAAATGATTTGCTCCCAATGATGTTCGAATCTTCGTACTATTGACTTGACATTGTCTGTCTGTTTGTTTGAATGCAATTTCCTTTGAGAGTTCTGAAATTTTCCA
The DNA here is from genome assembly GCA_035045865.1 of Drosophila austrosaltans. Classification (NCBI taxonomy): domain Eukaryota; kingdom Metazoa; phylum Arthropoda; class Insecta; order Diptera; family Drosophilidae; genus Drosophila; species Drosophila austrosaltans. The sequence goes on from JAWNOQ010000200.1 coordinate 1,330,655, forward strand.
GCCTATGTATATCATTAGGATTTCATATAAAACATTAATCGAGAACAGAATTAGAACAATATTTTGGAATTCAAAGTTTTACCAAGATAATAATATTTGACTTTGTCAAAATTGGTCCAAAAATTTAATAAGCTAAAAAATTTGGTGTTAAAGTTAAAATTAATTTTGCTTTCAACTGTTTCCAACTTTTACCCGTTGATCTGATTAATTCTATAATATAGAATGGCAATAATATACACCCGTTGCAAAATGAAAAATTTCATCTTTCCTATTTTTAGTTTAGGAAAAATTCAAATGGATAAATTCTTTTCCCTGCAACGCCATCGCAATTCAAACGTAACTTTGTAAAGGAAATTTATATCGATATTTTTAATAAAAACCAAAATCAATGGTTAAATTTAAAAGAATACTACAATATTTTGAGCACTTTAGTAATTATACCCTGTACCCATAGGGTAAAAGGATATATTAAATTCGCTCAAATGTATGTAACAGGCAGAAGGAAGCGTTTCCGACCCCATAATATATATATTCTTGATCAGCATCAACAGCCGAGTCGATTGAGACATGTCCGTCTGTCCGTATGAACACCTAGATCTCGGAGACTATAAGAGCTAGAGCTACCAAATTTGGTGTGAACATCCGTCTTATGCCTAGGCAGTTCAAGTTTGTTTCAAATTTTAGCCACGCCCACTTCCGCCCCCGCAAATCAAAAAAGAAAATTTTAAAATGAATTTACTAGAGCTGTATTAAAGATATCGAATTCTTATTGGTGGACATAATTATATAGTCAAACTGTACTAACTGACCAAATTATGTTCAAATCGGACAATAAACATCGGAGATATTGCCATTTGCATTTTGTATTGAATTGACAAGGCGGCATTGGCAAATAAGAAAGAGCGAGATAGCATGCGTTCGCTGCCGCTGCATGTTAAAGGGAACTTCGTTTTTAATTGATTGCGATTTCGAGAGTATTTGAACTTTTGTTTAGTGCCTACGCAAACTAAGATAGTTTAAAATTTTTGCTACGCCCATTTAGAAAAAACGAATTACTAGAGCAGTTTTGAAGGAATCACATTCTTATTTGGCATATCTAATAATGTGGTTAAAATGCAACATCTGACCAAATTTAGTCGAAATCGGACAATAAATATAGGAGATATATGAATGTGCGTTTTGTACTGAACCAACAAGTGCGAGATTAGCTGTGCCAGGTGTGAGCGAGATAGAATGCATTCGATGAAAATTTTGAATTAAATCAAAGGAGTCTCGAGGGTGTTCGACTTTATTTAATCTAACTAGTTGGTACAGGGTATACTCAATGTCGGCAGGGACGACTTGCTTGCTTCATTTTTAAGCTTAATGAAGCAAGCAAGTCGTCCCTGCCGACATTGAGTATACCCTGTACCTACTAGTTATTATATTGAATAAAGTCAAACACCCTCGAAATAGCGATTAATTCCATAAAAAAATTTCTTTAGCATGCCGCAACAGCGAACGCATGCTATCTCGCTCACTCTTTCCAGCTAGTGTCGCCTTGGCAATTCAGGTCCAAATTGCATATTCTTATATCTCCGATATTTATTGTCCGATTTCAACTAAAATTGGTCAGATGATTAGCCACATTATTAGGTGTGCCAAATAAGAATGTGATTCCTTAAAAACTGCTCTAATAATTTGTTTTTTCTGAATTGCGGGGGCGGAAGTGGGCGTGGCAAAAATTTTAAACTCTCTTGATCTGCGTAGTCACTAGACAAATGATCGAACAACCTCAAAATCGCAATCAATTCAAAACAAAATTCCCCTTTACATGCAGCAGCAGCGAACGCATGCTATCTCGCTCTTTCTTATCTGCCAATGCCACCTTGGCAATTCAGTACAAAACGGATATAGCCATATCTCCGATGTTTATTGTCCGATTTTAACAAAATTTGCTCAGCTGGGCCAGTTTGGGTATATAATTAGGTGTACCAAGTAGGAATACGATATCTTGAAGGCAGCCCTAGCTATCGTTTTTTTTAAATTGTGGGGGCGGAAGTGGGCGTGGCTAAAATTTGAAACGAACTTGAACTGCTTTGATATTAGACGGATGCTCACACCGAATTTGGTAGCTCTAGCTCTTATAGTCTCTGAGATCGAGTGGCTCATACGGACAGACGGACGGACAGACGGACAGACGGACATGTCTCAATCGACTCGGCTGTTGATGCTGATCAAGAATATATATACTTTATGGGGTCGGAAACGCTTCCTTCTGCCTGTTACATACATTTGAGCGACTTTAATATACCCTTTTACCCTTTGGGTACAGGGTATAAAAAGATCAAATTCCCAAAGAATTCCAAGCGAGCACTACGAAATATTTACAAATGATTTAACAGATCAAAATCTTAAAAGATATATTTACAAAATAAAGCGAAAATAGGAATATCATGTTGTAAAAAAAATTTTAAAAATATTTTTGAAATTGTTATAGATGAAATTTTTTCTATAAAAGTTTCTTCAATTTTACCAAAAACTAAGGTTTTCATTTGTATTTGAAGACTTTGTCCTACACTAACGAAATTTTGTGATATTTTTGTGATTTATATTATTTCTGTATCCCAATATTGAATAATGTTTGAAACTTGATTACTTTTACATATTATTTGCTAATGAGTGTCGTTAGCCAAAAATTATGTATACGCACCGAGGGACAGTTAATCCATTGAAAGACCATATGAAAAATAGTCACCTTAAATACATAAAAAAAAAGTACACATTAAGTTACCCATTATTTCATTATTTAATTAATGAATCAATTTATACAATCCATTAATAATATCACCTACCTATATATTTTTTCAGTACTGACCACCTCCTTGCTGGAATGGGATCAAATGTTTAGAAAACCATGTTACAAATAAATCTTATCATTTGAGTATGAAATTTTATTAGTTTTATTTCTAAATATCTTTAAAATTGAATGAGCTTAGGAAACATATATGTTGTATATGGATAACTGAGACCTAATTGACTTACTACATATACATATGTATATATGGTATAATACATATGTGAGCTAAAAGTTAATTAAAAATGTTATAATTATTAAGTGAAAGGAGTCTTATTATAAGTCGTAAGTATATTACAGAAGTTACGATAAAAATTTTGGCAGTGTTTTCTTAAAAGTCAGTTAAAAATTTAGATCTCTACGCTTTGGTTACTATTGCTGGTCTCCAACGACTTGGGATTGGGTGGCTTATAGAACCACCAGGCGCACAGAAAGAAGACAACGGAGCTAAGCTTACAAATCAATGCCAAAAGCCACATATATCTAGAAATGAGAATAAAATAGAAATTGAGATTTATTAAAACAACTTTAAAACAAAAGTTTTCTTTTTAAACTTGCCGACTTATGTAGAAATTGTCATAGACCAGACAGGCACCGCCGTTTTGTTCGTCACAGGACTCATGCCACAATATGCAGGATTCATCAATAAGGGCTCCAAATATTAATGGAGCTGGTATAGTCCCAAGTAGACGCACCTTGATCCATTGCAAACCCAAGGCAAACGAACGCTGTTCATCTTGAACGCATCTGTAAAAATTTATCATTTGTTTAATAAAATATTTGTTAATTTTATGGTTAATTTTACCTCAAAGTAGCTGACAAGGCTGGCATAGTGGCTACAAAGGTAAAGACCATCAATATGAAACAGAGTCCCACAAACATGGGCAAACTCTCGCAAGTGGAATCGCACATCAAGTTAGTGGCATCCGGCAGATCAGCAAAATCCTTTAGTCCTCGTTCAATGCAACTGCAATTGTGATAATGCTTTACCATATCCACTTGGTTTTCCTTCTCACAGCCGGCAAAGCAGGGACTATAGTACATAATGCCATCGATGCCACAGATTGGGTCATAATTCGAGCGAGTGCAACCACAATTCTCATTGCATTTGGCTTCCAATTGTAGTCCTAAACTCTTTGTTTCATGATCTGTTGTGGTAACACCAGCAAATGGTGGATTTGGGCAGGAAACCAAAAAGCAGAATGTAAATAAGCTGGCTATCAAACTGGCCAATAGACACATCTTGATGATGCCATTGCAAGCCAGTTGCCATTTCTTAACCAGATAACCGCCCAGAAATGTGCCGCCTCCGCCAGCTGGTACTGTAATCAGACCCATTACCAAAGCCGAGAGCATCGGTGAAATACTAAATTGATTTTCAATTTGTTTTGGCAAGAAAGCAGCAAAACCGGCAATCACTAAACCCTCACTGGCTCCAGCCAAGTTAAGAAAGAAGAAAGTGGGATTCTTGAGTAGTGCCAGCACCGCCTGTGGTAACTCTCCCAATCGCCGGCGTTTACTGCTACCCTCCTCTGTTTCCGTTTCAGTCTTGTCCTTGATCCTGGTCGTGGTATGAGCTTCTGAGACTTTAGCCAATTGTAACTTTTCCGAGCCAGGTAAAGATTTTGGATAACCAAAAATGGGTATGGCTATTAAAACACAAATGAATGCTGCAAATATGAATCCCATCCACCAGGCACCGATCCATACTTTACTCGCACTAGTTAAACTAAGTCTAAAAGAGGCAGAAAAGAAAATTAGAAAAGTATTTCAACAAAAAAGAACAGTTACTAATGACATGGTAAGTATTTCCAACCCCATTATATAAACGATTTCTTACTTTTCTTGATAATCAAATGGATCATTCATTATTATTGATGATTTTGCTTTTTAAAATACAGTAGAGTCCGGTTATAACGACGCTCAAGGGACCGACGTTTTCCGTCGTTATATCCGGAAGACGTACTATCCGAAAGGGGCAAAAATAAACATTTTTTTCATTGTATACGAATAACAAGATTAATTTGTGGTTCTCTTATTATTCTTGATTTAAGTAATCTGTAATTTTTCATTATTACGATATATTTTTTTCTCGGATCGTCGTAATATCCGGTTGTAGTGTGAAAAATGTTGGAAAATATCGTCGCTATAAGCTGTTCGTCGTTATAAGCGGTTCGTCGTCGACATACTCATATAAGTTTGTATGGGGACCAACCAAGACATTGAACTTTCGTCGCTTTAACCGGACGAACGCTATAAGCGGAGTCGTTATAACCGGATTCTACTGTAGTTTATCTTTTAAGCTTTGATCATATTATATATGTCGGAGATAGAGATGGCTATTGCATTGTTTGACTAACACATAAGGTCTTATTTCTCTTTCTATTCGAGGACTCTAATTTCCCTCTCTATTTTATTCTCATACGTCCTACTTGTAATCTTGTGCTGGTAATTTTAGGTACAGTTTTACAGTGTCTTTTGTCATGTAAATTTAGCAGTGATTATTGTCATGTTAGTTTGACATTAACTGCAGGTGTTGTTAGTATTGGTTTATCTTAATATCGTTGTCATTGAGTGGGATGACAGCCAAGGTGTCATCGAGTGTGGTCAGGCTAGGACTAAACACCACGCTAAGCACAAGGAACTTGCTTCGCTCTCCAATTGCTACAAATAAGCTTAAAAGTCAAAGTGCATTACCCGTAGACAAATTGGAGTCTCCGATATATGCATATCTCAATTAATTTGATTTAACCTTGCCAAATCAGTTGCCTGGCAACTTTTCATAAAAGTCTATGGAAATATGTATAATTGTTTTAATTGTCATAGATTTTTTTGAAATTGCAATAGAATATTTACAAAGTTGCACAAAAAGTAGTTTAGAATAGAAAGAAGATTCTTGTCCATGTGTAAACTCTTTAAACTAGCGTTTACAGAAATTATTAGAGTCTACAGCAGGGGCGAATCTAGCAATTTTTTTTCTGGGGAAATCCTATACACAAAATTGCAGATTACAAAGCAAAAGTTTCAGTTCATGGTTAATAAAAAGGTATCAGATAAGCAATCCACTTTATTTGACAACTAATTTTTCCTGCTTGTTGAAGTATAATTTATCGTATTTCACTAAAGCCTAAACCCCACGTCTGTACCCTTTTCTATTCTTGACCCTTTTTTACAGGATTTTAATAGCTTATGGTTATTAAAGGAAACTTAGGCCTTTTTTTTTTACCATTTTTTAGCATTATTAGACAAAAGTCAAAACGTTTTAGACTTGAAATTAAACTATTCTACAAAAACTGACTAAGATTTTTAACTAACTTGATTCGGGATAGTCGGTAAACACTATCACTTGTATATATATCCTGTACTGCCTTTTTTTTTTTATATATGTATAACCTGTACTGTCCTCTTTTTTACTTTTACATACACGTTTTTAGTTAAGACGAATCGAATAACCTTTCTCTCTACCTTAAGAGAACTCTACTAGAAACTTGTAAGGGCAACAGGTAGAAGTAAATTTACAAACCATATTTAATACGTTTGCTTATACAAGGACAGAACAGGAACCAAAAAAAACAGAACAAAACAGAAAAGTTAGAGTATATTGTACATTGTAAAAACATTAACTTTCAAGATTTTTATATTAACTAAACGCCATGGATCAAATATTATTTTTTCTTCTTAATAAAGTATTAAAACATAAATTAACTGTGAATAGAAATTTATAGGCAAAGCAAAAGGACCCGCAAAGTAAATAAACAAACAAATAATTTTTAGCTTATAAAAACAAATGGCATTTAAAAAGAAAAGAAAAAAAATGAAGCAAGCAAGTCGTCCCTGCCGACATTGAGTATACCCTGTACCAACTAGTTATATTAAATGAAATAGAATATCCTCGAAATCGCCATTAATTTCATGCAAAATTCTCTTTAACATGCAGCAACAGCGAACGCATGCTGTCTCGCTCACTCTTGCCAGCCAATGTCGCCTTGGTAATTCAGTGCAAAACTCATATAGGTATATCTCCGATATTTATTGTCCGATTTCGATAAAACTTGGTCAGCTAGTCCAGTTTGGGCATATAATTAGGTGTGCTAAATATGAATACGATATTATTTATACAGCCCTAGTTATTAGTTTTTTCTCAATTAAGGGGGCAAAAGTGGGCGTGGCAAAAATTTGAAACAAACTTGATCTGCCTATACACTAGATGGATCTATAAACCAAATTTGGTAGCTCTAGCTCTTATAGTCTCCAAGATCTCGATGTTCATCCGGACAGACGGACAGACAGACGGACATGTCTCAAACGACTCGGCTAGTGATGCTGATCAAGAATATATATACTTTATAGGGTCAGAAATGTTTATTTCTGCCTGTTACATACATTTTGGCGACTTTAATATACCCTTTTACCCTATGGGTACAGGGTATAAAAAGAGAGGAGAAACGAAAACATAAAAAATAAAAATAAACATAAACCAAATGTTCATGTATTTCGCATAATTTACAGCAAGAGCCAAAAGAGCAAAAAGTCACTTTCAGCATTATGACTTATGGCATCACCTTGACAATAAGCCATGCGGTTTATTTACACACTCCTGGCACTGGTTGTGATCCTGGATTCTGTCTCCAACCATACCACCCCCCACACTCCCCTCCCCCTATTAGCAACCACACCATTCTCGGTAAATGTGAATCAAACAAATGCTTCGAGTCTCTCATTCGCACCTTATTTCCTCGTTGTCAGCACGAAATGTTGTTTTATTAGTCTCTGGAGATATTTACTCTGCATCGTGTCCCTTTAGCCTTGTGGCATGTTACACATTGCCAAGGTTGCTTGGTAACAAATAAGCTTCAGCCCTGCCATCCCTTTCCCTGACTGCTGACTTTTACTGACTCTTATTCACTTGTACCTTGTTCTATTTGAAAACTCAAATGTTTGAGTTCTGCCCACACCACTTCATCATCATCATCATCATCGTCGTTGTCTGGTTTGATAATTTGTGCCATTTATAACGACCATTATCAGCTTATCAATTTGTTACTTACTGTGTCGGATCCACGGTCATCCAATCGGTATATATGAGCAACAATTGTCCACCAAGAACATAGCCAATGGCTGGTCCCACTGTTGCCATTGTATAGTAAATTCCTAAGGGAAAAATGTGTTTGTTGGTATTAAAGATTTATAATATTATGCGAAATGAATCACTGGACGTGAGTTAAAAATTTTGATTTAAAATGTGCAAATGTTTTTTGAATGTATCATCAGACTGAATCTAACCAACACATTGCACGGGCTTTTAACCTCGTATTCTGAGAAGTTAGTCATATTTAGCGTGTGTAGTCAGGAAGACAAAATTTACTTTTTGTGGCCTCTTTTCTTGTTAATAAACGTCGTAAAATAAGTTTAACGAGGGTTTAACAATACAAATGTTCTTCAAAAACAGTTAGACCAAAAAATTGATTTTATAAAATTTTTACAAAAATCATTTTTTAATGGCAGTTTGACTATGCAAACAAACTATAAAAAAAATATCAAAAAAGCTTACTTCGGCCTTGCCGAAGTTTGTATACCCTTGCAGCTTCACTGTTTTGATATTTTATTTAAAAACAAAAATTTTTAAATAATTGGAATAAATGTTAAACAAAATCAAAAACAAAATTACTAATTTTTCATGAGGTACATCCACGTTTTATTTTATAACTCCGGTAATAACTATCCGATCCGAGTAGTTTTCAAACTTAAAGTGCCTGATCGAGTAAGGTTAGTTTTTCTAAACATTAGAAAAATCTGACCAATTTTATAATACCCTCGGCAAGGGTATGAAAACAAGTAAATTATTAAAAAGAAATTTTTTTTCCAGAATTTTGTATTCTTTTTTGGTCTATTTTATGTTTTTTTGACCTTCTCTTATAGGAAAAATTTATTTCAAGATTTTTTTTTAGTTTCTAGGCCTATTTATTTTTTGTTTCTTTTACAGAAAAAAATTTTTATATTTAACTTTGATATACTAATATTAATAACTATTAACAAAGATTAATAATTATTATTAAATATTTTCATCTCAATGTCGTTAACTATTTCAAGAAATTTTATAGTAAATATAAATTATTATAATTGCAAATTACGTAACCTTTGACCAAAACTATTTACCTAAACCAAACCTATTAGAATTAGATGCAATAAATTAAGTTCAAATCAATTTAATTTACCCTTTTTAATTGTAAAAAAGTATAAATTTTAACGTTTGTTCCTTTTTCGAAAGAATTCAAAAACAGAAAATATTTATTAAAGATTGCTTAAATATTTAACATGAAATATTTCAAAATGCCACATCTTCTATTAAACCCTATATCCTTGTTGACAAATGCTACTTATTAGCGTCTACTAGACCTTCATATATAATATAATATATCCTATCAACTGACTGCATCTTAATTTGCATGACAAAACACCCCCCCAAAATAGCATTTAATGGGGGGGGCAGGGCAAAAAGGCAAAGCCTCCCTCTAACCTTCGATCTGTAACAAAGATATAATAAGTTTATAGAGAGAGGGGCGGGTGGTAAAGGGAAATGGAGATAAAAATAAAAGAAAGAAAATGCCAAAAACCAATTTCAATTGTTTCAAAGAGTCAGATGAAGCAGCTAAAACTGAAACATTGGATGGCTTTGATAATTTTCCCTGACGTCTTCTTCTTCTATTCTTGTTGCACGATAAACTTAACTAAGAGGCAATAAATTTTAGCTAGCATTTTGTCGTCTGTATCCTTATAGGACTCCTTAGTCAGCAGCAGCTCTTTAAAATTGGGTCAACAAGGGAACGAAGATGTGGACAAATCCCCTCCTTCCCCACCTTACCCCGAAGCGGAATAGTGTACAGTGTATTTACATCTCTTTGTAGCCTGACAAATAAAAATAAATATGCATGTGTGAGCAACCGATACTGTTTGATATGTCTGGCCCGATTCTGCCCGCCCTTTTTGCCACTTTGTGAGTAAAAGACAAAAGTTTCTTTTTTTTATCAATGGAAACTGCGTCTGGAACTGCGACGGGAACTGCGAACTGTGCTGTTTAGTAACTTACCCAAGTAAACAGATGACATCTTCTTGGAGACATTCTCATCGATATATGTAACTCCCAATGTAAATAGCGGCGAGGCTCCGGCTCCATGCAAAAGCTGTGCACCAAAGAATAACCACACGGTCCAACTTAAATTCTCGCTCCCCAGTTCCGGCTCCAACATATTCGAACTTAGCTCACAGGAGTTTTGCTGCAAACACACAAATACATACAAACAAACATATGTATATCCGATTAGGGTAGAAAGGATTCGAAATTGGTCTTCTTTTTTTACCATTGTTTGATTCGTACTTGGATTGTCCTTCTCACAGACATTTGCCTCAGCTATGGTGGCCCGATAATTGCCAACCAAGAAATTTGGCATAAGAAATACCAAAGATCCCAGACCCATAACCAGCAAACCAATGGCTATGAAACGCGGCTTAGATGCCCCCTTTCGTCCGCCGTAATAGGTAACGGGCACCAGGCAGGCAAACGAGGCCAAATCATAACCACTGGCCACCAGACCCATTTGACGGGAACGTAGTCCAAAACGACGCTCAATAGTTGATATTGAAACATTAATCAGACCATTTACAATTAAACCTATGAATGAAAATTAATTAAAGCTCTATTATTTCTATTATTTGTGTATGTTTTTGTATTACATCTTAAAGGTACATATATTAGAAGTATACTTTTATATTTCTATAAATTGCTTAAAAACCTGAAAAATTCAAGATTTTAATAAATGGAAAGAAAGATGTAAAAAAATTATAAAAATTCTTATAAAGTTTTCACTTGATTTTTTCTTTTTTATTGACTACAGACAAGTTTTTTTTTATCAAAAGTTTTAGAACTTTTATTATAGCAATATTTTTGAATATTTAGACTTTCCTTAAGGCTCAACTTTGGCATTAAAAGCTGATGGTAATTGTGCTTTTGCTTTTATTTCAAATAAGAAAGTTTTTTATACTAAAATAATTTAGTTATAACTAATAAGAATCACTTTTCAAATGTCCTTTCTGTGAGTAGAGTAACTAAAAACAGTTTTTATAGAAATTAAACTAGACTATTTAAGCATCGGCAAACAAACAAAATGAACAAAATCTTGTATTTGAAATAAAAACAACAAAAAAGAAATTCTCACGCATTTAGATTACTTTTTAAGCCACTACGATCCAATAGTTTGAAAACTGCCCAGATAAATGATAATAGGCCTATTATACTATAGCTAAATAAACAGTAAAATTATTAAATTTGTGAACATTATTTCAATGGTACTCAATTTCTGCAGTAACTAAAAAGTTGAACATTCTCTTGAACAATTATATAAAAAAGAACAAAGTTCTTTAAATTTCACATTTAAATTTAAAATTCACTTTATCTTTTTAAAACTAATGCTTTAAAATAGGTCATCTTAACATACTCATGCTCGTTCATACTAATGTTCATTAAGATCAAAATTAGTGATAGAACTTATTACTATTAGAGTATATGAAACTTAATCAAATTATTGTTTATTTTTCAAACAAAATGTATATTGTTCAGGTGAGGCATTAACTCAAATTGATTTTAAAACGAATTCTTCAACTTTACATTTTTACGAATCTTCTTAGGCTTATTAATGTTGAAAATCGATGGATAACAATTTGTTATTTTTTGCATATGTATGTGTGTGCTTGAGCATTAAAATAAATTGACTTTCCGTCAAATTTGATTATTGATTTGAAACCTTAATAATTATCCGATCTAGTTCAAACTTGGTGTATAGTGTATGGGTAAAAATTGAATTTAAATGCAACAAGAAAAAAACAATAATTTTATATATTTCTTATTTGGTGCCGCGCGGAATTGATCCAGGGTCTTTTGTGTTTATACGGTAGATTTCTTTGAAATTTTTTGTTGCTGGAGCAAATTGATTATATTGACGATTTGTTTTATTGATTTGTAGCTGTAATATTTATCCGATTTGAGTCAAACTTGGCGGGTAGCATTTTGGTACAAATTAAATTTATATCCTGAAAGAAAAAAAAATTTTAATTTGAACCCTATTATTCCGATATTGAATATATCATATAGTAATCCGATCCGACCGATTTTCATACTTTCTCTACCTACACCTTTAAGAAAGCTAACTACCAAGTTTCAACTACGTAGTTTAAAATTTAAGTTCGAAAAGCTGCGAACAAACAGACAGACGGACAGACGGACGTGTCCCAATCTATATATATACTTTATTGGGTCGGAAACGTATATTTTTATGCGTTACAAACATCTGACCAATTTTATAATACCCTCTGCAAGGGTATAAAAATTGAAAAATATCACTTAAATCAAATGGCAAAATCTCAATTCCAGGGACTAAAATTTAGACTCAGAAAAGAACTTTTGGTTATATTCAGAGTCTTTAAGAAGATCGCCATAGCCGAAATGTGTAGAAGAATAACTATTTAGTTATTCTTATTCGGACAGAATAATTTTATTCTGTCCTTTTTAATGCGTCACCATTAAGTTGATCCACCTTCAAAAGCCTATTCCATGCTTTGTTGCAAATTTATTTATTCCATTATTCCCCATAACTAAATTGCCTTTAATCATTGACTTGCCTAATTAAGCAAAATGTTCACATGTCAATAAATGGAAAAATAGAAGATTGTCACGTAGGCGTCGGTACTTCACATCAAGGCAAAGGTTAGCTATCCAACGACACTATACACACACCCAACTCCATGTCAATCCTCATACCATTATCATCCCCAACCCCAAGGAAATTTCTTTCTTCAGCTCTAAGGAAATTGAGCAATATTATATTATTGCACTTACTTCATGGGGTAAATGACTTGTGAGTACTTTTTTTTTCCTTTTCTTACTTTTCCGTATGTATTTGGTTCCGTGTTATCCCCTTAGTCTAGTGGCAAATGGTGTGAGAAAGTCCTAGACCTGTGTCCAGTATCAGGCAAGTCGATTATTGAAAAATAAATTGAATTTGTTGCAGGAAAAAATCATATTCTAAGCAATACAATGGCCTCTGGTTTTTGGGACGTGTGGCAAATATTTATTTATAATAAAAAAATAAAATCAATTTGTCGTAAAGATATTTAATTTAGACTCCACAACCCCCTGTGTCCTGACTTCTTTGTATTTATTGTGTTAAGATCCGTTGATGGTGACAACGTTTACAGATGATGACAACTTGCCACTAAAGTCGTAAATTCGTCGTTTCCTTTACCCCACTACCAGTTGGGGGATGATGCTTGCAGTTAGAGGGATGAATTAAACAATGTAAAATTTTATATTTTCACTATAAAAATACAGGTGAAGAAATTAGGAAATCATTTATGGATCAATAATAATAAAGGTTTCAAAACTACTTGTTCTAAGAATTTCAGAGGACATTGCAAAAATTTTAGTTAAAAACATATTTATCTAAGTACCTTAAAAAACTGATTTCATTTTTTCATATTTTATCAAATTTATTTTGTTTTTTTTTTATCTCATACCCAAAAAAGAAGTATTTCCTCTTCCGAAATTTGGTTTTTGGCAGCAATTTCTATAAAAGCATTCATAAATAATATCAAAAGAAGAGATTTGTTGACTAAAGTCTTCAATGCAATTTGATCCATTAAGGATTTTCTACTCATTAACATAAAAAGATATACCATACATATATGAATGATTCTATAGGATAAACAATAAATTTGATGCACAGCGAGCGAGCGAGTGAACGCGGCAATTCAAAATTGTGGCGGATGATTTATGTTAATGCCATGTCAACTGATTAATATTTTCGGTCACGTGCCGGCCATCCATATCCGTACCGTGGACAAACACTACAAAACAGGGAGAAACAGATGCTGGAGTTGGGGATGGTGACCAACTGAACTGTCGGAACTATTCTCACGTAGAGCAACAGATGCCAGCAGCCAATTCAAGCATATAAACTGCATTCAAGACATAAATACTCCAACTTTGACTACAGCATCTGGCAGTAAACCAAAAAAAGAAAAATTATAAACAAGAGTAACAACAACTATTTGCTGGACTCCTTCTAAACTTCAGCTAATCTCTGTAACATAGTATAATCCCATGGAAGAGGCATTACCAATGCCTACAGCATCAGCGTGTCGGCATCATTGGCGAATTTTAATTAACCACATGAGCTCATTCCATGGTTACCATGGAGTTGGGCAAACAACGATTAACATTGTCTTGATTTATGCCCCGTATGCTTCCTATGCCCATTCTAAAACCTATTCCTGGAGTGTCCTACTATGACAACGTCAAGTGCCTTTCCCTCACTTCACTTCAAACTAGTTATTCAAAGTGGACGACATTTTTTGTTTTGAGGTTAATGCATCCTTGGGGCTAAGCCAAGCGAGTGTCAACCTCAACACAGTGCCTGACTGCTTCTGGGCTGATATTAATTTTTAATTTGCTTCTTTTCACAAATGGGGGAAAACCCCAAGCTCTGACCTCCCAAACCTCATTCAAATGAAATTCTTATCTGTTGCACACAGACTTGGGCTTGAAGAAGAAATGCTCGGGATGCTAATGAAGCAACGCGGATGTTTCCCATCCTTGCATTACCATTGTCTTAGCACAAGTTTTGTTGCAAAAGCAAAAGGAGTTTCTGGTCCAGATATGGCAAGTAAGTAACTCACATGGCTTCAAATATTCTATGGCTTAAATTTTGATAGCCAATTTTATTAAACATTTGCCCTGAAGGCTAAGAACCTACATTGAAATGGTTTGAATTTTGAAAATTCTTATTCGATTTTTTGAATTACAAAAATTTATAATAGATTTAACAAGATAAAATGAAACGACTAATTTGTACCTTAAAATATTTCATAGTCCAAGAATGTAAATGTTATGTTGTGAAGTTTGTTTGCATTGATATATTAAATTCAAAAGGTTGCAAAATAAAATATTTGTTGTTAAGTGTTTTGCAAACTATTTGCAAAATAAAATGTTGGTTATTAAATCTTTTCTTAGATTTAAAAGTTATCAATTAATGTTAGATAAAATGAAATAAGATATTTTTATTACAATCTCTCTTTAAACTTTACAGATTTTTAGTTAGTTTGATTTAAGTAAATACATTAAAGCTGTAACATTAAAATTCATCAAAGATTATGCAGCAACTGGCTGAGCAAGACTAAATGTAGTTTTCCACCAAGTAAAAGATTCAAAAAGATGGCAAGAAATGGAATAGACTTCAATTTTCATAGAAATTTTGTGTAATTTTACTGAAAATATATAAATATATCACGAAGATCAATAAATTTGTGAAAAAGGCTCATGTTGAGTTACTTATTGAAACCGAAAGGACAAGAACATAGCGCTGAAGGACAGTTGTATGACTAAAAGGAGAATTATTCTTCAAATTGGACCTAGTCAATCCGTTGTTCAATACTTTGTAAGAAACCTTAATTCTTATGGCTCTGTGAAGTGAACAAGGCGAGTAAAAACGAGATTAAAGACAAATTGATCGCAAGGCAAGCAATTCATCAATGTCTTTATAGCATGATTTTTAACATTTTCCGGACTCATAAATGTTAGGAAATATGACGAAATATTCTCTTCATAATCGTTATATATTATATTGCCCAACAGTCAGAAATTTTCGAAGTGTTGCATTTTTTAAAGTGACTTTATAAATATGCAAGGGAGCTTATATTTTGAAGATTATCAATATTTATCAAATTTTATTACAAATACATACATAGTTGAGGATTAACTATGAAATCAGGTTTGATTCCCTTTCCGTTAAAAAGCTTAAGTCTAATTCAGAATTACTTCTAAAATCAAGTAGTTTCATGTTATTTCAATTTTGAATTACGACCCTGATACAAGTCGTCTTTACCAGACGTCTTTTAAGATAAAGATTTGATAAATGAAAACCTTTATTATTTATACAACTTTACTACAAAGGTATATAGAAACTTTGGATTTTCATAAAATCTTTTCACGTTAATGCACTCTCTTTTATAGTAATTTCAAACTTATTGCAATATTTTTAAACCAATATTAATTTACATTCCAAAGCAAATATTAATGTTTTTTGTTTTTTTTTTAAAGATTTAATGAGAACAAATAAGAAGAATATCTTTATTGAAGATTGAGATTAGATACGCAAAAAAAAGATAGGTATACAGATAATTATATATATATGAGTGTTGAGATACTGGCAATGATTAATCTGGGCAAACAGAAACAAAACTACAATCAAGAATTCTTGTTTGAGAGAAATTCCGCAATGGAATGTTTTTAGTGTGGGCGGAGAAACACAAGACTTAAATGAATTAAGTATCCCAGCCCACAGCGTTCATATACACAGTTGTTCTATATATATGTAAATATTTCAATGTATTGTATTTATATATATCCAGACAACGTGTCTGCCGATATTCGATATTACCTTGAAGAGCACCTCCCCAGCAAAGCCAGAAGAGAGCCCACTTGGCTGAACAAAAACATTGTAGCCACTGCGGCCGGCAATTAAACCAACCAAAACGTTGGTTCACCAAGATGCTACTCGTGTTCTTTTCCGGATCCGATCCGGATGAAGAACTACCCACACGACTAGACCGAGCACTATTGTTATTATTCACATTTAAACGTTTTGGTGGAGGAGCACTTATGGCAACGGTACTACCATTAGCCTCAGTATCAGCATTTGGAGTCATATTTTCTTTATTCAACTTTATTTGGCGTTTTGCGATCCGCAACGAACGACGCACAAACTGCAACTGAACGTTGAATGAAGCTCAGCCTCAGACCCACTGTTAACAGTCAAGGATTTAACATTAACAGTGCTGTTTGCGGCAGAGAAAAAGCCACCCCCGCTGTTAGTCAAGACGGGGAAGCACCTAAGCACCCACCCATAGAAAGACACACACACAAACACATACACTAGTCGGCATAATTATTTTGACAAAAAAAAAAATGAACACTTTTTTCAATAACTTTTATTTGGTTTGACAAAACAAAATTAAATTTTTTCTACTATAACTTATTAATTTTATGAACTTAAAAACAATTCTATTGCTAACTTTTCGTAAGTAGCTTGTTAGTAATAAATTAAACAAATTTTTGGGCCTTGGCATAAGTATTTTGACAGGGAATAAACTAGCAAAAAACAAAAGATTAAGGTAAAGAAAATATGAAAAGTGATTTTAATTTAATAAAAAGTGTAACCTCCTTTGGTTTCAATTACTTTTTGAAGTCCACGGGGTCCTGAATCTACCAAATTTTTAAGGATTTCTGGAGAAATCTCTTTCCGAAGGAAAATGACCTCAGAATTGGTTTCTTCTCTACTTTTGTGTAACGAAACTGCTCTTTTTCGTTTCAAAAGAGACCAGACGTTTTCAATGATGTTAAGATCTGGACTTTGAGGAGGCCAGTTCAATCTAGTAACTCCAGTATCCTTAAGAAAATTTTTTATCATGCGAGCCTTGTGGCATGGCGCGTTGTCCTGCTGCAGTATAAAGGAGTCCCCGATACGTCTTTCTCCAGGAGCAAAGGCATTATTGTTCAGGACACTTAAATATTGGTGTTGGTACATCGAACCGGTGATGGGAACGAAATCTCCCAGGCCTTTTTAAGAAACGCACCCCAGCACATGAGGGAGCCGCCACCATGGCTAACTTTTTCAAAAACGGGCCGTGTTTTTTGCCTTTGTTCTTTGGGCATTCTAATGAAAAATTTATTTTTGGACGAGTTATACTCAAATGAGCTCTCATCTGTCCACAAAACCTTCCTCCAGAACTCTTTAGGCTTGGTGACGTATTCCCTTGCGAAGGTAAGTCTTTTAAGTTTATTAACCTTCGAAATGTAAGGCATGTCTTTGGCTTTGTAGGTCTTAAAATTTGCTTCCTTTAATCGTCTCCGGACAGTGCGCTCACTAATTGTGTTTTCTGGACTCAAATTTAATAAATCTGCACCATTTTGAGGCTTCAGAAAGACAATTTTTTTAAATTCCCTTAGTAGGACGCGGTGATAACAAATTTTCTTAAGGATACTGGAGTTACTAGATTGAACTGGCCTCCTCAAAGTCCAGATCTTAACATCATTGAAAACGTCTGGTCTCTTTTGAAACGAAAAAGAGCAGTTTCGTTACACAAAAGTAGAGAAGAAACCAATTCTGAGGTCATTTTCCTTCGGAAAGAGATTTCTCCAGAAATCCTTAAAAATTTGGTAGATTCAGGACCCCGTGGACTTCAAAAAGTAATTGAAACCAAAGGAGGTTACACTTTTTATTAAATTAAAATCACTTTTCATATTTTCTTTACCTTAATCTTTTGTTTTTTGCTAGTTTATTCCCTGTCAAAATACTTATGCCAAGGCCCAAAAATTTGTTTAATTTATTACTAACAAGCTACTTACGAAAAGTTAGCAATAGAATTGTTTTTAAGTTCATAAAATTAATAAGTTATAGTAGAAAAAATTTAATTTTGTTTTGTCAAACCAAATAAAAGTTATTGAAAAAAGTGTTCATTTTTTTTTTTGTCAAAATAATTATGCCGACTAGTGTACATTCATAAACTAAATCGTTTTATGAATGAAATTGTATGCTGCCTTTGGCACTTTTCCCCCTTACTCCTCCTCCACTTCTCTTTCACATCGTTTTATCCGACACGACGTATCAACAGTTGTCATGACTCTTTGATGACATTTAACATATTTGATTGCTGCTGTTTTGAAGTGTTGAATGACTTTTATGTGGGTTCGTCTCGTTTCGTTTTAACTTTATTTGAGAAATATTTGGAAAAAAACGTTGTAAATACCCATATTAATGTTTATTTATTTATAATATAAGAAGCAGTTACAAATGGAAGTCCACCCTTACATTAGCTGTTGCTACTTGACCTGAAGCTAAACATTTTATCCATTTATACTTCTTAATACTACTTAATAATTATTTTACACAGATATTTAAGTTTCAATAGATTCCAAATTAGAGTTGTGTTCTAAATTTTTAGAGTAACAACTTGGTTGAGAAAAAACTGAGAGACTTAGACGAAAACTTTCTATTTAGTTTACTGAAACTGAATTTAATTTAATTTAACCACAATTTAGTTAAAGATTAATAAACAATTTCTATGGTGGCGCAGTGAACAAATTGACTGTTTGTTTACTTTTATATGTGTATTATTTTATTTCATTTGTATTCCCTTTTAATGTCAGAAATTGCGCGTTTTTCTCCACCTTCGATTCACTTTTCCTCCAACTGGCACACCGCATTTCTTTTTGTTGTCAGCACGTAATATTGTTTTATTACACCCTAGAGATATACCATTTACTTGATGGCTGTTAAGGTCACCTGGTAACATATAAGCTTAAATCCTCCCCCTCTTACCCCAAGGGGGGACAGCATAAAAGTCTTTTCCTTATTTATTTGGCTGATGCATGATGCGTGCAATTAATAACAATCAGTTCGGAAACAATGACCAAAATTGAAAATCAATTTTATGATATTTAGTTGGCCATATACTTAGCCAATTGGTAGACATATGAAGTATATAAAGTAGAAAATAAAAAATAAAAGTCTTTTATAAAATAATAGATATCAGAAAAAACTAACAACAAGCAAAAATTAATCTCAACGTATATTACGGTTTCGCAACTTGTAAACTAAAATATGCTAATTAAATATTTCAAAATCTATATATAATTGTTAATTTACTCTATTAAGCCTAAACCAGAGTATTTCCCATTTTTGAGAACTTTAAAGGCAAAAGTGCAACCAAAACTTAAAATTTGCGACAAAAATTGATAGTTCTTTAATGAAATTGAAATTTATAATAATTGAAGAGAAATTGTGAAAAGTTGGACAAATGTGACAACGATTTTCTAGAAATTTTCACTATTGATTATAAAAATCTAATCTTAAGACTTAATAGTTCATAATTAAAATATTTACATACTTCAAAAGTTCAATTTCTTTTTTTACAATTGTTAAAATTGTGACATTCACCCTGCTTCAACTGCTCACTTTGATGTCTGGAGATGATGGTGGATGGTATTAGTCTCTAAAAGCGGTAATACAAATGCAAATCCTAATTGGGCAACAACTGATTCAGCAAACATATATATTCTGTTTTAAAACTGGGCTAAATGGGCATCAGTGTTTGACGAGGACCACACAGAATATATCAAATGGTTTGTTGATTATTTACTTATTGTTTATTTGCCAACAACAAAGGGAAACGAATACTATTTGCCGTAGGGCAAACACTTTTCCCTCTAATCCTCTAGTGCATTTTTAACACATCTTCAATAAAGCGAATACGTAGCCAAATAAATAGATGACATTTTCTGGGAAGCAAGCTCATCGATTGCTATTCATCAGGTTTGAAAAACTTGATTCGTCGGAATTAACCAAAAGGATTCCCTGCTACTTTTTGTAAGGTCCTGTAAATGGAAACAAATCACCTACAATAATGTGTAGTAGATGTCAGAAATGAAGGAAGACATTGCCATTAAAGAACAATAATAAATGTAATATTTGTTGAATTTATTTATTTTGTAATTAAAGTGCCAAAAGTTTCTTGTAAAATATATCCAAATTTCTTATGGCGATTCTACTGCAAAATTACATAAAATTAGACTTGTAAAAAAATATCAATATAATAAAGCAATTTAGTCCTGTTTGTCGTCTCCACGATTAATAACATGCGAAATTTTCTTGGGCACCATGGTTATGCAGTCAATGATGGGGCAAACGGAGTGACAAAGGCCACAACCTGTGCAATCCTTGCCCACCAAAGGCTTATGATTATCCTTATCAAATGTGATGGCCTGATACCCTGCATCACAACAGGCCATATAACACTTTCCGCAATTGATACACATATCCTCATTGATGAGGGCCACCTGCTGCTGCTTGGCATCCAGATTCTTAAATGTTCCAATATGCTTTAAAGCAGCTCCTCGTAATGTTTCCAGCTTGGGAGCAGTTTTTGGAAGGGTACACCTTATAGCTAATAGCTCTTCTTCAGTGGGTGGATCGGGCTGACTGAAAGATGCTCCGCAAAGCATATGGTGTTCCGCCGTTTCTGCCTCTCGCTCGGAAAGCTCTGCACCAAAGAAACCTAATGACTGATCTTCGGAGTTTGTCAAATGTAGAAAAGGCTTGCCGCGTTGATGCAAAGGTTGCGGTGGACTCTGACCATCCCAGAGGTGACCGTCGCCAGGCGGTGGATTGGCTTTGAGGTACAGTAAAGCCCGAAGACTGCTGCAAAAGTCCTCAATTACAGCAAAGTTTTGATTTTGCACAGCAGAGGAAACTTCTAGAAGTGAGGCACCGGCTTGGATAAACTGGAGGGCAGTCTCCCCAGACTCAACGCCACCACTGCCTAGGATCGTGATCTCTGGCAGCTGTTTTGCTATCGCTGAAATAGCTCGCAACGCCATAGCGCGTATTGCACCACCGGACATTCCTCCATAAGTGGTAAGCTGTTCCTTTCCTACAGCCGGCCAGGGAGTACCATCAGCCCGTAGGCCCATTAGGCCAGACACAGTGTTGATGGCAGTCACACCGTTGGCCTTCTCCGCTTTGGCGGCCTCAGCAATTTCCACAATATCTGTTACATTGGGCGTGAGCTTGACATAAAAGGGTATACTGATGGCGCCTCTAACCCACTTGCAGATGTTGGCAACTAGTTTCGGATTTTGACCGATCGTCATGCCAAAACCACTTTTACCCATGCTAGAGGATAGATTCAATTCCAAGGCATCTGAGCCACAGTCAGCTGCCGACTTGGCCAACTTTATCCAATCCTTTTCACTGTAGCCGCACATAATGCTGCATATGATCCGATTTTCCGGAAAATCCTTTTTTAATTGATTTATGGCACAGAACCAATAGTCGGCGCCCTTTTCTGAGATCATATCAATATTCATGAACGATCCCTGGTGGGAAGTGCCTTTAACAATTCTGGGTGAGACATTCTTGATTCTGTCCTTGCCAAGCACCGCTGTCCTGGTCACCACAAAGCCCCAACCTTCTTCAAAAGCCCTCCTACACATGGCTGCACTTGTTGTCGCCGGACCCGATGCTAAACCAAAGGGATTCAGATACTTAATGCCATCCACTTCAATCGAAATATCCACGTTGTCGATCTCTGTGTAGAACAAAGGTAACTTGGCTGGTTCACTTCCTGGTTTCTTTCCCTGGAGCATATGGTGTATACTACAAGCAGCCACCTTGCCATCGTTTACCGCATCCACAACGGTGCAACCAATGTGGGCCAGACCGCCACCACAAAAGACCCTCGGCACATTAGTGGCCATTGTCTTGGGATCCACTGTCACCCTACTTAGCTTATCCATTTCCACAGGATATAAAGCCTGCTTTAGCTGCTTATCGCTCACAGTTGACCCAAACGCTGAGATTACATAGTCCACCTGAAGACGCATTTTCTCATCTTCCAACTTTTGAAGATTACCCTCTTCATCCAGGGTCGTACGATGAAATTCCACTCCTTCTATTTTGCCATCACTAACCAACACTTTGGTGGGCCTAAGATGAGGTAAAAGCTCAACATGTTCAACTTCGACAGCGAGTCGCACCTCCTCTGGAACGGCATGAATGTTTGAGATACCATGAAGAAAAGTAACATAGACATGTTTGGCCCCACAGCGCAAGGCACAACGGGCACAACTGAAGGCCGTTTCTCCAGATCCGATGACCACTACATTGCCACCTAGCTTGGGTAACTCCACTTTGACACTAAAATGATACAAAAAATTAAGATCAATACATTGATTTTCTTGCTCTGAATACAAACTTTTTCTTTGAGCATCCGTTGCACCAACCAGGCTTGGAGCCCCAGGACACCTTAGGCAGGAATGTTTTAGATGAATAGTAGCCCATCTTTGCAGTTAAGTCCTTGAATAAGGGTATCGTTACAGGGTCCGGTAGACCTATGCCAAGATATACAGCATCAAAACCCTCCATCAGTAATCTTTCTACACTCAAATCTTCACTGCCCAATTTCATGCCATGCTTGAATTGTACACCCAAATGCTTTACCAGCTCCACCTCGAAATTTACGACCTCCAATGGCAACCGAAACTGTGGCAACTCCAGGGCAATCAAGCCGCCAACAAATTTATTCATCTCGTAGATGGTAATGTCATTATAACCCAATCGTCCTAAGAATGTGGCACATGACAGTGAGCTGGGACCACCACCAATAAGGGCTATCTTCTTATCCGCATTCTTGAGTTTCTTGGTTTCCGGCGGACGCACTTGACGTACACCCATGCGCTTAAATATACTCGTGGCGAATTGTTGTAACCCTCCGATGTTAATAGGTCCCTCTTCTGTTGCATGAAGATTACAGCAACTCTGGCAAAGATCACTAGTGGGACAAACCATGCCACAGGTTAAACCCAATGGGTTATCAGAGAATATTGCCTTTGCTGCTCCGTAATAGTTTTTATTTGCAATGCATCCAATGAAATGCGCTATATCTATCTGAGTTGGACACGCCTTCTGGCAGGGGGCATCAGCACATCGAAGGCAACGCGCCGCCTCCTTCATAGCTGCCCTCTCCGAAAGCGTAGTATTTTTAGTATCCTCGAAATTGTTTAGGAGTGTGGGATGTTCCTGCAAGGACCTGTCCCGCGTACGCAACCAAAGTTTACGGTCTTCCTTGACCTGTGCTGTCGGAATCATTCGACACTGACGTTGAACACGGGGATTTAGTTCCAGCACATTCTAAAAAAAAAGAGGAAGAATGGTGAGGTAAGGTACCATCAATAGATGGATCAGCCCTACCTTGGTCTTGGGAGGATCCTCGCTAATATGGACAACATCCTTAACATAGTGTCTTAACATACAGCAACGTTGGGCATATTTAAATTTCAGTCCATTCGAAAATAAACGGCGATTCATTTTATTTTCTTTTGTGTGTATACAAAAATATATATATGTGTGTGTAATATAAAATAAAAAAATCACTTGAAGGAAAACTAAAATTGGAAAGCGTTTTGAAACATGAAAATGTTCGCATGCTGAAAAAGAGAGCTCTACTTACAGTTTTATTAAAACTAGGGGATTACCTTATAATATCAAATTATAAGTTTTATATCCTAACCCCAGCATATTCATAGTACATCAAATCCTTGACACATGGCCATGATCCCCCCTTTATTGAACTTCCAAAATGAGTAATGTTAAGTAATGCCGAGAATTATACAATTACACTTTAGAAATTGTATTATTTCATTACAACTTTCAAATATTTATTTATTCAGTAAATTGTTTAGTAATTTTTTTTCTTTTTGTTTGTTGTTGTTTTTTTTTGTTATGTTTTTGTTTGTGTTGTGTTTTTGTTTTCATTTTCATTTATAATCTTTTTATTTATACATTAGCCAATTGTTCACAAAGGTAAAATTTTAGAAAATAATCAATTTCGGGAAAAAAAATTAAAATTCACAAATAAACGATTGAATAGTATAGATCTCTAGCTATAAGGCGAATTCTTAGCGATCATAGAGTACCAAGAAATAAAAATATTAAACAATATTTAATAAAATATATATACACACACATACACAAATTGATAAGTTTTTGTTAAAATCTGACCACTTTTTTTTTTTTGTGTAAATTAAGTACAATAAAATATTAAGGTAAAAGGTTACAGTGTTCAGCATGTTTGCATAAATTTTGAAAAAAAAAATAAAAAAATGTTTAAAATAAAAACAAAACAAAAAACATACTTTTTTCTGTTCTTTCTTTCTTTCCGATTTTTAACTACTTACATAGATATAGTTACAATTAGATTATATATAATAAGGTGGAGAACAAAAACAAATTAAAATCCACATAACAAAGAAATAAAAACTCAAAGTTTAGATTTAGTTGTAAAATTGTTTATATGCTTAAGGTTTTAAGGGGTTATAGAATAGTTCCCCCCAACTTATATAATAAATAGAGTACACACGCGATATTTACAGGAATTCCATAGAAACGATATCGGTTTATATGAAAAAGATATATTTGTATTAATATATATGTAGGTATACATACATATATTATTTGTAACTGGCTAATCATCATTGAATCCAAAAATTGTGCAATTTGAAAAGTTGTAATAAGTTAGTATACATATATGTGGGGTGGGGGCTGGGTTTTTCGGTGTGTGTGTATGTGGGTGTTAGGGTATTTCGGTCAGGTCTCGCACATCCATCAATGTATGTACTTAACTTGTTTATATAGCTTTTGGTTATAGATGTAAGATACATTTAAATGTATCTATGTACGTATAGTGAACGCTTTGGGCACTACGACAAATATCACATAATGAGATCAATTGGATATATTTTGGGCTGTTTGTATGCTTTGATTTGTGAAATAAAATAGAATGTACAATTAATGTACAATTATTTGACTGGTGGGCTAACTATCAATCAATATTTATATAGTATATCTCTCTATTTGTATCTTTTTATATATGTGCATATGTATGTATGTATAGATGAATATTTATCAATTTAAGTACTTTAATGAATTTCATGATGTGAATTTTACACCAATATCAAAATACTTGCAACAGAAAAGAAATTTTAAAATTTAAAATATTGGTAAAGGACAAGAATGAATATCAAGAAGAAAATGCAGATAGCACCTATCTTGTTTTCTTCATATGATATATACATATATGTACATTCAATGTAGAAATTAGAAATTTAGTTTTGATTATCATTGATATAGGTGCTTCTCAATCACGATCTACAATTTCATTTTGTTGTAAATATACTTAATAAACCATACATATATCCACACATATATACATTGGACCTGATATAACGAATTTTAACGCTGCTTATTTCATTTGGTTTGAGAAAGAATTAAGCACTCGATTTTTCTTTGTTTAACTTAAGTATTGCATGCTTGAAATAAAGTAACTTGGCTGCACATTTCAAATTATAAGTACAAAATTGTTTTTGCATTTTGATTTCACATTTTCGGTTTTCTTTTAGTTTTGTTTTACAACTTTTCAAATTGCCAAGAATTGGAACAAAGACAATTTGCCAGTTTTTTTGTGTTACTTTTTTAGTGTGTACAATTTGTGTGTTTTGTTTGTTTTACAATTTTTTGTTTTTTTTTTTTTTGTTTTATACAATATAGAAGTTTCCGCTTGTTGTTTTGTTTTTAATTTAGTTTTAGCATTTCAGATGCCGGTATTCATAATTAAAATATATTTATATTTTTTATTTATCATAAGTTTAAGTTTATATATAAAACTTAAAATGAATTTAACCAAAAAGAAAAAAGTTACTAATAGTAATAAAATAAAACAAAAAAAAAATGTTAATAAAAAAAGTTGTGTACTTGTTTTTAGTTGGTATTTGTTTTTGTTGCTGTGGGCCGGAGGGGCGGGCGAAACCCATTCGTTTCATTTACTTTGTTAATTTTGTTGTAGTTTGTTTCTCTTTTTTTTCCATTTTCAAGGCGGGTGGGGTATAAATATATATAAAATAAAGGAGCGACATGGGAATGCTGGGTGGGTTGCGTATTATTTGTTGTATACTGCTTGTAGCTAAAAAACCATCGACAGTTTACAATCCGATTTTCCAATGCATATATGCAATACATTTCGCAATGAGGAAAATATTTAAGGACTCTTTCGCATGCATCAATATTGTTCTTAGAATCCATGAACATTTACTCAATCACAATGAAAATCTTTCTCACTGACTTAACAATCGAAGATTGATTTTGGATATAATATATTTTGTTAAATTTTCTGAAGAAATCGTACTCAAAATCGAGATCGAAAATATGGATAATCCAATGATTCGATATATGGATGAAATCGAATTAGTAGAGAAAATTAAGACAAGCATTTATGTATTAATTAAATGATCTAAATTCAAATAAAGAATCATTCGTTAAAAGGCATCAATGAAACGCAAATCGGATATATCGAACGGCTTGAGCTATCGATAGTTAGGCAGCTCGAGCACAACATTGTCAATTGCACACGTCACATATGGTCCTTAAGTCCTACAAATATATGCATACAGCAGCAGCTCTTAAACAATTGTTTGTGGCGCTGCCAAATCCTCTTGTTGCTGCTGCTGTTGCTGTTCGGCCACTGGCAGACAATCGACCACCTCGCTATGCATAACAATCTCAATGTCTCCCAAATCAGCGGCATCCTCTGCTGCCGTCGTTGCCGCCGCCGCTGCTGCTGTTGCTGCCGTCTCTGTTGTCAAATCCTCCATTCGTGAGAATTTCTGCAGTGTATGCAGTGTTTCCTCATTAATTGTATGCTCTGGGGAAATATTCTCTTTAAGCTCTCGCTTCAGACTAGAAGGCATATGCACTGTATTACATTCCTGCGACATTGCTGCTGGCGATGTCATCTCAGCACTTGTCGATGACGATGATGATGATGATATTGTTCCCGCTGTTGCCACAGATGATGATGATAATGTATTTCCATCAGTGTTTGAGTTGGTTGCCAGCACTGCTCCGCCTCCAACATCGCAGCTATTATTAAAGGATAAATTTTGACGAAAGACTTGCTTTCCAAAATCCCGGAATTGTCGTGAGGCTGATTCCAGGAATGAGGTACTTGCCGCACCGGTTCCCATCTCTCCGTGGCTTAATGCTGAATTTGAATTGCAGCTCCAAATGGAAGGTGGCGTTGTTTTACGTGTAACCGATGCTGAAGAATTTTGCGTATGGCTTTGATTATCGACTCCAGTGTTATTTGTTGTATCTATTAAAGAAATAATTGATTAAAATATAGTACATAGTAATATTAATAGAATATTAGCAGATAATTAGGATATATGCTATTTAAGAAGGAAGTTACTATTACTCTTTGTAACCTCTATTGGAACTACAGTAACAGATATACATAGATAGACAGGATTGGTAGTAGGATTTGGAGCCTGTCTCGATTAAAAGTAAAGGTAATACACGATCATGACATTGATCAAGAAACCATTTTTTTAACACAATTTCTAGAAATTAAAATAAATAGGTGAAACATACTCTGTGCGTTATTTGTGACCGCGGCTGGTGTTGTCTGTACCGGATTATTGGCCTTAGATTCCGGTGAAGAGCTACGTTGAAATATTGTGCCCGTATTGAATAAGGTTAGCAATTTGTCCACAGCTGAGGGATTCGCTATCCACGATGTTTTCCTAGCACGGGGTGGTTGCTGCTGTTGTTCAGTGGTAATTGGTGGTGGTTGAACTGGGGCTGGCTCTGGATTAATGGAGAGGGCCACAACAGCAGCGGATTCTTTGGTTAGGGTAATATCGTTATCACCAAAGACAGCCAATGGACATGGCTTGGTGGCGGTATAGGAGGCCGAAGAGGAGGATGTAAAGGATGATGTTGATGAGGAATCTGTAATGTCGCTGCCGGTAATGGGGGAAGTGGAGCTCGAACTGGATGAATTGGTCGTTGTCGGTGATAGTTTAGATCCACCTATTGCAGATACAGACTCTTCCTGGGCATTTGTACTATTAATTGGTTGTGCGTCCTCAATAGGTGGCTCAACGATCACCACACTGGTGGTCACAGGTTTTGATGTTTCTATTTCAGTAAATTGAGATGCTTGAATGGCTTTTCGGGCTGATTTCAGCATAGGCGTGGGTGGCAAGTCCAGTGGAGGAGTGTGTGGCGTAATTGGAGGCAATTGTCGACTACCCACAGGAACCTTGGGATCCTCATAGATGCGAGAGACATGGAAACGTGATCGCGGTGATACTGAAAGTCGTTTTACAGTCTGCGTGGATGATGAGACAGTTGCCATAGCTGGCAGAGAACTTGATGTAGGTAAAGCACCAGCACCAAGTGCTCCTTCAACACTTCCGGGTGAACTTATGGTTGGTATAGACATGCAACTACTGGCCGGCGGCAACTGTGCCAGTGAACTTCCAGGCAGACCACCCACTTCCGTTACACGAGACACGTGAAATCGACTGCGATTGGGCGAGGATGACGGCGATATCGTGGGCGGACTGGGACCCGGTGAGCGGAGACGTGAACTTGTCACTGTTGCAGCTGTCGCTTTACGCTTCACCTCCAGTTGATTGGCGGTGGTTACTGCTGCAGTTGCGGTCACTGTTCCCGTTCTCGCATCAACCAGGGGTCGGCTGTGGCAGGTCAGCGAGATCTTCCGCGAACCCAAGTAGTAACCACCGCGACAACGATTGTTCCTCAAGCTGCCCACGTTCGCCGTCGTCTTCTCCGCCAGCTCTTGGGTCTGCATTTTCTCATTTCGGGAGCACAGAGAGCGTACAGTGCCGAGTACTCGTGTGTAGTCCAAATGTGCATCGCTGCCAATCTGCAATAGAGAAGAAGGGAACACAATTGTTGTTTTTGGTTCATATATGGGGATTGATAATATTCTTTGGTTTTTAAGTGCTATAGGGTTAGCTGGTGATACTGGAGCTTTTCAATACCAAGGCGAAGTGCGATTTCAGTTTTAGTTTTAGCAAAGTTGTTAGGCAAAGTCGAAGCCGAAGCAAAGGCAAAGGCAGAGAGATATAGAGGAGAGTAGCGAATTATTAAAAAATATATAACAAGTATACTACGATGATCTGAGGTTAAGGAGCTGAAGGATTTCTACTTACGCTCTCCTGGGGCAATGGTGTTGGCGGTATTACATTTACTATCGGCACTATCGGTAACTTTAGAGAACAAAAATGAGAGAGAGAGAGACACAGGAGGCAAGAACAACAGTAACAACACGAGAATGGAAATGAAAATGATATAAATTAAATGAAATTTCAAAAATCAAATAATATTTAATAATACTAACTAAATAAACAATTAACAATTCAAAAGAACACATAACACACTAACTACTAAACGGTTCACTTCGGCTAGTTTGCATGGCCGAAAGCTCAAAATGTCAATCTCAAAAGATAATCTTATCATTTAAATAATTGCATATATATAATAAATATATTAACTTAAGCTAATCTTCTAGTCTCATGTATTTGTATTCGTATATCGACAAAGATTTTAGTCATTAAATATTAATAAAATATTTAAGTTTAAGTGAAATTTGCTATCGATCTACATAGCCATAAAGCATAAACCAGAGATCGATTTTCCCTAACCAAATCGATAACAAAATAAACGCTTTAGCATTTTAAAATCCAAATTCTAAATTTATCTGACTTTAGACCAGTTTCTATTGTGTATACTATAATTTTCTTGGGTTAAAACACGCTCTCTACAAATCTCATTAATCGACTTTTAAAATATCGATAGCTTAATATATTAACTTATTATTAAATTGTTACTTTCGATATTGCAACGGACATTTTTTCGAAAACAAAAAAAAAACTTTACCCCTTGAGGATTGACTTTAGATTAACTCAACTATGGAACCTGAAAATGGCTGGGATTTATGTTTAGAATTGATATTCAAATTATTATCAATATAAAATTTATTTCACTTACCGTTAGACGCTTAGGCTCATCATTGATATCGATCTGGGTTAGCGTCTTATTTGATTTAAGCACATCGGCAATCATATTTAGACTCTCCACCTCCAGTTTATTGTCTCTGATATCAATGCGCTGGAGCTTGCTGTTGCCACCAAAAGATAAAATGGAGGACAATGTCTCAATGCCCTTGGCACTAAGATGAGCACTCTGCAGACCTAAAGTGGTAAGCGTTTGATTTGTTGTCAGACTATCCTTAATAATAGAGATAAACTCATTGGATAGACAATTTTTGCCTATATTTAGCAGTTCCAACGAAATGGTCTTATCCAGTAGCTCAGCAATATTCTCGGCACAATTTTTGGTGAGATTGTTATTCCAAAGAGTAAGGGCTTTTAGACCGCTGGGCGATTTCTGCGCTGCCTCTAGGTTGGCATCGGCCAATTGGCGGCGGGAGAGCGTATCATTTTTGGTTAACTTTTCAGCAATATTGCTACCGGGGATGCCATCAAGCGAAGTGTCACTAGATAAGCTATCTGAGCTTTGGGAACGATTTCGTGTGGATTGATTTAGGTAGGCACAACTGGATTCGGTCCGTCTAAGGCCAATACCAGCACCTCCCGGCGATGTGGAAGGTGGCGGCGGTGTGAGCGTTGGACTCGGACGTGGACTGGGACTGCTCTCATCTTTTTCTTTTATCAGACATTCCTCCGCAATGGTCACTTTGGGAGCCAGGAATGTTGCCTCCTCCTTAGGTGTGGGGGTGGAGGATGGTGTTACTGCTGCCTCCTGGGCCACCAGTAAACACTCGGTAGACTCTGAGGCTATGGTAGCTGTCTCAATGGCCATCTCTTTGGACATATTGTCATCGAGTCTTGTGCTCTCGAGTAATACCGATAGGCGGCTAAATTCATCGGGCAAATGCCTACTAATATCACCCTCGGATGCACTCTCGAATGCCGAATCCGTACTATGTGTATCCTCGAAATCATCCACTGCCACATTGGCATTCTTATTTACATCTAGCGGACGAGATGAAGCACCTGAAACTACACCATTTGTGGCTCCATTGATGCAATCGCTCTCCTCTGCAGTCACCTCGAATATGGGCGATGAATTGGAACCACTGGGACTGGCCTCAGGCACGATACCAGCTTCATCTATTTGAATTGTATTGTTATTATAATTGTTATTGGTGTTGTTGTTGCTATTATGGTTGTTGGTATTGTTGTTATTCTGTACACAGGTTTCATTGGGTTCAACGGGTTTAGCCTCTGTTGAGGGAGTAATAATATCTGTGTGACAAATGGAAACAAAGATAAATTTTAATAATTTTGAAATAGAATGAAAAGTATTTAAATTAAATAAATTACCACATAAGTTGCGTTCGTTTTGGGAACTTTGCTGTTGCTGTTGTTGTTGTTTTGGAGACAGCTGCTCCAAGTGTGGACTACCCTGTAGCTGAGGAGCCCCTGCTAATGCTTCTGTCACAACTATCGTCGGTTCAGTTTCTTCTGGTGGTGGTGCAGTTGAATCTGAACTCGAATTGGAATTTGCTCTTATACCAGTATCTGATGTTGTTGTTGTTGTTGCTGTTGTGAGATCCTTCGCATCTGTTTGGAAAATTTCATTGCTAATCTCGCTTATATCCTCAGAGCCTGCGGCCAGAGTATCGGTGGATATGTTTGAATGTGCCTCATCACTGCCACTGCTATCGCTATTCATTGAAAGCAATTTATCCAGCATGGATTGACCGCCGCTAGAATTTTGTGTGGAATTTTTAACAGTTCGAACAGTGTCCTCGGTATTATCATCATCGGGATCATTAGAATCGGTATCTATATCGATTAGGACTGCACTCTCTACGGAATTAGTGGGAGAAATTGTGTTAGTAGTCGGTAATGTCTCCTCTTTGGGAGCATCCTTAGATACAACATTAATTTCAGTGATGGCCTCATGCGTTATCTCAGTTATTGGTGGACTATTTTGTTCTGGAACCGAGGGAATTGCACTCAATGTGGTCGTCTTTAATGGAGAGTCTGTCTCAGAGTCTTTTGTTGGCGACCCACAACTATCATCCATCTCAATGGCCCGGGCGCGTTTTAAAGCCCCAAGCCGTCGTTCTAGTTCTGCTGATTGCCGTATTAAAGCTTGCACCAAATACTTGGCACCCTCATCTCTGATATTATTATTGCTTATATCAATTAGCTCGATACTATGATTAAATCTCAACGTATCAGCAATATGTTGGGCATCCACACAATCCAGATCATTGTAGCCCATCCACAGTTCTTTGAGCATTTTATTGTGATACAATCCTGTGCATAGTTTCACCAATGGCGTTCCTCTTAATCCACAATGCTCCAGTTTGAGGGTGTGTAAGTATGACGAACGCAATGCTCTACCAAGATATTCGGCTCCCTGCATTGTGATGGGATTACCTTCAGCATTGAGCAATTGCAACTGTTGACTACGTTCCACCATATAGGCACATGAATCCCAGCTTCTTTTCGTCATGGCTTCTCTGTTATACGAGATATCCAACTCATTGGCAGCCTCATAGTATTCAATCATCTGACAGAGAGCACTCAGACAGCTCTCATCCAATGGGCATTCAGAGAGATCAATGCCTTTGTATTGCAACTGAAAGAAGATAAAAAAATCAGTATTAAAACAACATCGTCAAATTGGAAAAATTCTGACTATTGCTAACCGTTTTGAACAGCTCCTCGATGGCCTCACAGTCGTTGGGTTTAAGCTGAACTCCTTTAAGTGATAGTAAATTTTGCCGCGTTTGATGCAAATCCAAAGACTTTAAGTGTTCCAATATATTTTTTAAAGGCTCCGTGTGATGCTTGCTGCAGGATTGTAAATATTGATCTAGAATCTCCGTTGGACTTGTCGCTTGGCAGGCTGCAAATGAAATTAAATTATAGAAATATTAAGACCAATGAATTGTGATTTCAATTAATAGAACTTATTTCCTTTTACCTATTATATTATAGGAAAGTGTTATAGCTTAGCCTAAAAAAATCTTCAAAAGCAATTCAAAATTGAAATCCTTTTAAATAATAAAAGTTTCTATTAGAAGTTATTTAGTTAAAGTAGCAAGACGAAAAGTGAAATTTTCATAAATTTTTGAGGCGTTCAAGAAACGTGGTGGGCCTAAAATATGTAATATCAAAACTTGTATTCACTCTAAAACAATTTCTACTTAATGAAATGTAAGACAAGTCTGTTTTACGCTGTTAAAGTTATGAGTTTATATAATAGTTATAATATAATAATATAATTTAGCAGTTTTTATACTACACATGCCACATATGTTGTTTCTAGATGGATCATTTTCCTATTTAATATCTAAAGCTTTCATAGCAACTTTTGGATTCGCGATCAGACAAACTGTCTGCGATATACATATGTATATAAAATTTGAAGTAGATAGCAGTATACTTACTATATAATACAATATTTTTCATATGTTAGCTAACCATTGTAAAAAATTTGCGTCAGCGTAAATAGTTATTGACTTCAGTACTTAAACTGTTTTTCTCTTAGTAATTTTGCACAACAAAAAGTTGAGACATAGTCTATATATAGATATCTCTTAAAGCTATTTCAATCCATTTCAATTATCAATTTAATGACTTATATTTGTCTAGATATAAGTCTAATTATATCCGTATCAATAACTTATATATCGATCGCAAATTTCAATCAACAAAAAGAAAAAGAGCAAAAAAAAAAAAAAAATATGTACGAAATTGTTGAGTCAATAAACCCCCCAAAACAAACAATAAATTGTGTCGCCCGTATCAAAAGGCAAACCCACTAAACATTTGTTCAGTCTACAAATATAATATATGTATATAGATATATACATTTGTCTACTGTAAACTATGCTCAAATATGGTAAAGTGGCTCGTGCGACACAACCCCTACAAAGTCTCACTCCTCCCCCATTCTCCTCTGTGACATTATCAACCATATCAAGAAATATACGCGAAACAATCATCATCATCTTTTTTGTCGGCATCATCTCTCAGACGGTACTTAGAGGAGAGACATAGACAAATTGTTGTGCGGCAATTCTTATGACTGGGCTCGGAGATGACAAATCGTGAACTTGTAATTTGCAAACTCATTTACTCATCTATATTTAGATAACAATTTTCCATATCTTTTCTCTCTAATTTTACTAGATATTGAATTGTACGAAAGCAAACAAAATTATAATATGAAATTATCATAATAATAGTATTTTTAAGTTTAGAAATAAAAATTAAAAAGGAAAGTAGTAAAGAAAATATAATTTTTAACCGTTTCTACATCTTAAGACCATAATTCCATATGTTTCTAAACTTAAGAAATTGTAAATTATAATAAAATTATTTTTTGAATAGAAGAAGTAAACGGTTCGATCTGTCAAGTTAGTTTCCAACAGGCATAATGATAGAAATAATATTCAATGGCGAACTAAGCAAATTTTTTAAATATTAATACACGGAATTAATAATCAAACTAAACTTTTTAATAGATAGAAAATGATGAAGATTAGGTTAGACATATCGACAATCGAGGACAAACATTATTATCAGATATAGTTATAAAGTCTTTTTTAATATAATTGTAAACATAGTACTTAGAATACAGAATTCTTTAATTCAAAGTTAATTTTCTTTAGGCTTATTATATTCCAAGAACGCTCAAGTCTGACTCGACATATTTCTTTTACTGATTTTCTTTATTTGGCAAACGAGAAAATATCAATATCAATGAACGCTTTAAATTTTTAAAATATTTAATGTTAATATTCAATTAAATATTGAAAAAATATGACAATGTTTCTGAGGTACACGAAGTGTATGAAATGTTGAATAAATTTAGAAATTATCTAAAAAGTATTTTTTACAAAATGGGAACACCTCCCGGACAACATCTACTCCCTGATTGGTTAAAGAGTTCAATACTTAATTTTTATTTATAATCACTATTGTTGAGCTGATCACATTTCTTTGAACCATTATTTCTATACTTAACAAATTATAACAAAATCAAATCATAACATTAACTACAACTATAATAATAAAAATAAGAAAGCCCGGCCCTCCCTTTTACTATGGGTATCTGTATATTGGTATCTAGAAGATATACTCTACAAAGATCTCTATTATTCTGAGAATAAGACTATAAAGATATTTATGTATGTGATGTTGATTTTTCAAGGCATATCAAATTGAATTGCATTCAATTCAATGCAATTCGAAATTGTGCCAAAAGCCAAGTGCAACATTATATATAAATATCTATGTATGCACACATATACATACGTACATATATATATATATAAATAGATCTAACCAAATTCTACCCATAGTTCTTATGAAAAACGTAAACAAATTAATCTATCATTGCATTATCTTAGTTGTGGGAGTGGACGGGGGGTGAAAAAGTGGCAATTAAACGATCCATTTTAAAATCTGCCACACAAAAAAGAAAAATAGAAATTGTCAAGCCTTTTTCTTTGGCAAACAGTCAAAAAGATTTCGGGTTTTCGGGTTCGTTGTTTTTTTTTTCTTTCTTTTGTCAAAGATCTTTTCTATTTTACTATATAGTGGCGGGTGAGAATCAACATCTGGTTCCATATGAATCACTTTGTGTGAATTATTAAGAATTTTTTCTTTTTTGCCGTGGCAGACAATGCGACGACCCGGTTTGAGATGTTTTTCCTAACGCGTTTGTTTTTTGTTTTTTTTTTTGTTCTGCAATTCGTTTGCTTAATTATATAAATAATAAATTGAGCTGATAAAAATTATTAAGCATTTGACAGTCTCAAGTATTTTGTGCGGTAGATAGCTAGCCGGCAAAAGGGGGAAATGAGTCGTAATAAATTTTATTTTATCTGGATCTTTGTGTTTTCTTTTTCCTCCTTTTCATTCTGCTTATATGGCAAAAAAAAATATATACGGAAATAGTGAGGAATACGTAGAAAGATTAGAACAAAAAACAGCAAGCAATGAATACAAAAATCAAGAAAAAAGAAAAACAAATAAATACAATTTTGAGAATTGTAAACAACTTTTGAATGTAAATAAAGTACGTATGGAAATCAAAAAAAAAAAAAAAAAAAAACCAAAAACAGCAAATTTATCCAAATGCATAATTGTTTTTAAACAAGCCCCCAAACGAGTTTAACCAAAAGTTTCAAAATGTTTCTGTTAAGGATGTTGATGAAATTTATCACGATTAACAAATTTACATTCACAACTAAAGAACTTATTCTTATTTGGAAATTGGAGGTAGGGCATTAAGTTGGGGTGTCATATAGCCAATCATTTGAAACTTCCTTTGGTTCGTGTGAAATACATAAATCTATGATCATGTTTATGAGATTTCTTGATAAAATTTGATTCTCCAGGTAAACATTTGTTAATAATGGAAATACTATATCTCTACTAATTTCCTGTGAGTTAAGTTCGATTCATAGTAAAGATAACAATATTATTTCTCTGTTAATCAGACATCAATTAAAAGTTATTTAAATATACTTTTTAATCAATTTTATTGTCTTGAAAGAAGAGATTCAATAAATTATGTTTTGATTAAATAAATAAATAAAATTGCTTGAACTAAAAATCTATTATTTTAAAATTGTTCTGTTTATATAAGAATTTAAATTTCTATGATTAAATAGTGTTTTCTTGGGGAATTGTAAAATTCTATTTTTATAGTTATTTATACATATGTATATTTGACAAAAACATTTTGAATCGGTCCTCACCTGAGAATTTCTATGTAAATATTTCCTAAATTAAGTAATTTAGTCATCGCTGTTTGCTGTTTGCTGTTTGCCCATATTTACCTGGCATTAGAGAAAATGAAGAATTGCCTGACAAGTGAATGCTGATAATAACAATTCAAATGTCTATTTATAATGGAAAATCAACATTTGAGGTTAACATTTCGCGTTGCCATAAATTAGCAAACGATATCAGTTCACATATATCTAGATACATACAAGATATGTACAAGTATCTATGAACATGATGGTTATATTATCGATCTGTAAAATGAATAAGATGGAAATGCGAAACTATGTATATGAAATCGCGTGCCGTCTGACATCTATTAAATGCCTTTTCAATTTTTTATTATTCTATTGATTTTCGTGACTTTTTTTTGCCGCCCGCTGCTGACGTCGTCGTCGTCGTCGCCGTCATCGACTCACGCCAACAGAAAACAACACAAAAAGAGAGGCAGAAAACAAAACCAACTCAAACACAGCAGCAAAAAATTGTTCAATTAAATTGTTGTTAATTTACTGCTAAACATTTACAATGTCGAAAACTTGTTCTCGCCGTCGCTTTTTTCGCGATTTTTTCACTTTTTTCTTTTTCTCTCTCCCTCTCTCTGTTAATTTTTTGTTTATTTTGAGTTGGCAACAACCGCAAAAGTGTTAAAACAAAAGAGAGATCGATAGGATACAGAATATATATACCTATACACGTATTTATACGCATATAAAACACAATCGAATAATTGAAATTAACTTGTTAATTTATTTAATAAAAAGAAGCGACTAAGAGAAAAACCCGTTAAAAGTAAATTAAATTTTTCAGTATTTGATAACAAAAAAAAAATGCAAATCTAGTAAATTAGATCTGTGCGATTTTACAGTATATATGTATAGTATATATATATAGTACATTTTTAATAGAAAGATTATAAAAAAAATGCACTTTGAACCAATCGAAAATATTATAACTTTTTGCAATTGGCTTAATTGTTTGCCCTTATTTAAATATATTTTTATATATTTACTTGTTAATATATAAAAAATTGTTTAAGACATTTACTAGTGCTCCTTGTTCAACAAAAAAGTTGAAAAAGAGAAATTTTCTATATGAAAAGTAATTTTATTTAAGAATCCTTTTTGATGGTTTGTTTTTCAAAATATATATATAATTTTCTTTTCAGTTCTGATTATCAAGAGTTTCAATTATTGAGATATCAACCCAGTTCCAGTTCGGAAAAATGGAAGTTTTTAATAGAAGTTTTTCTAGTTGTTAACTAGTCTATGTAAATGTATTTGAAGGACTTTTAACAGCGGAAAAAATTAATCCGATCTAATCAATTCCCGAATTAAACAAACATACACGTTTAAGAAGCTTAACTACCAAGTTTCAAACATGTTGCTTAAAATTTAAGGTCTAAAAACAGTGAAGAAACAGACATAGGGACATGACGGAAGGACTTTTAAAAGGAGTTAAGAACAACTGAAGCTCAAGAGAAGCTTAAGTACAAAACTAATGGACAACAGTTTTAAATCAGGCAAAATTTCAGACTGTCAGCCAACATATAGAAGAGTATTACAGTGAAAGCTCTCTTGGCCGGACACCGACGGTACCAGTATTTTTGTCCGCCCAAGGAAGATGTCCGTCAAAGGGAGATGTGAAAGAAATTAAGCATTTTTTTGGCTATTGATGTTTTCTAACAAAATTTATGTGTAGACAAAATTAATATTTATTTCTAATTCTTTTTTTTTATTATTAAAATATGTAAATTCATATTCAGTTTTTTTTTGTTTTTTCTTTGATCAATTTTGTGTTTTAAAAAAATAGATCAATTGTAGACCGCTTAGAGTTCTAAGATGTAAGTGTTCAATGCAACTTTGAAAAATGTTGAAGGATTGATAAGATATAAAATCAAGGATCGCTAATTCCTTGAACCTCTTTATTTGTTACAATGCCTAACGATTTGATTGAGTTCATTGCCTGTACAATAATCTCATCATCTGCATCGCTTAAATCAACTTCACTTTGATCAGTTATATTAATTTTAATATCGTCGTCTTCTGTAGTTAAGAAGCTGGTCTACATTAAAAAAATATTCAAGATTGTCTTACCCAAAATTTGTCCGCCTGAGAGAAATGTTTTATATAAAAATGTACAGAAAAGAGTGTCCGCGTCCTGCCAAGGGAGCGTCCGTCCAAAGGAACGGATTTTGTATGAAAATCATGCTATAAAACTTGGGACTATAAAAATCGTTCGGCTAAGGGAGCTGTCCGCCTGACGGAGCTGTCCGCGAGTAGAGCTTTCACTGTATTTAAGATTTTCAATTGAATTCTAAAAATTAGTACAAAATTCTTTGTGGAAAACTTATCATTTACCCTTTCTAAGCAGTTTTTTCTACTAAAACTTAATTTGTTGTGATGCGGATTCATGATCCATGGATTATATGTATATACATATATATTAGCAGTTTATTCTGATTAATATAATTATCAAGTTTCCATTTATAGCATTCAATTTTGATTACTAATGCGCCTTTTGGGATTATAGTAAATAAAGATTTAAAGATTTTGGTCGATTTTATAATGAATTAGTTTTTACTTTTGCGATTTATTCCTTTTTGCTGTTATTTTTATTGATAACTGAAATCAGTAATCAGATTGTTCATACATATCGTATAATGTTTATTAAACCAAAGGTGACAAATTAATTGTCATTAGCTACAGAGCTCGTTTATCATTATCATTGAAGATAATTCAAAAAAAAAAAAAAGAGAAAAAAACCGATATATAGTACATATGTATGTAGGGGGATTAGCAGCGACTTAAATGTTCAACCAACAGACAAATTAATAAAAAATTCACGCGATTAACGAAAACAAACACACGTCAAACATGCGATATATAAGAAATTGTTTCCGCAACAACTGACTGACATTTCAAGCCAAGTGTAAACATTGTTGAATTGAGCTTACTCATATTTACTTTTATTTTTTATATGTTTTTGGTGGTTTCTGCTTAGCTTTGCTAGAATTGCATAAATTAATTACATTAAAAACAAAACAGCATTAATTGAGCTCGTGACATTTTTGCACTGAGTTTGTAAGGGAAAGTGTGTATCTGTATATATCATTTATATTGTACAAAGATGAAAAACTGGTTACAATTGGTTTAAAGCAATTACTGCGATTGATTTCGAAGCAAATTAAAAACACAAAATCAATCAATAAAAGGTATATTTGTGGCAAGCAGGAAGAACACTTTAAGATCAAATATTGAAATTCAGTTCCTAATGGGAATGGAAGAACTCGACTTATGCCATTCGAAAACGTTTCAAGTTTGGAAGTTTTGCCTATTCTATCTTTTGGATGTGTATTCAGTATAATATAAATTAAAACATTTGAGAAATATATTTACTCGAGTGCAAAACATTTCTGATAATATTATTTAAGGG
This sequence comes from Drosophila austrosaltans, assembly GCA_035045865.1. Taxonomy (NCBI): domain Eukaryota; kingdom Metazoa; phylum Arthropoda; class Insecta; order Diptera; family Drosophilidae; genus Drosophila; species Drosophila austrosaltans. Next base: position 1,371,238 of record JAWNOQ010000200.1, read on the forward strand.
GTAAAAACTTCATATTGGTCCCGGGAAGTTTGACTTAGATTTATTAGTTCCCAAATCTTTTATTGTCGATAAGGAAAATTTCTCGGAAACGGCTAAAGCTATCAGATGGAAGAACATTATCCGATATTCTTAGATATCTTTGCGAAATATTGATTAAATGAATAATAATAATAATAATCTAAGCCAAACTGTTACCTAAATTTCTCGCCATAACCAAATCTTATAAAAAGCTTCATAATTGTCTTGAATATATGTACTTTAGGCCTGTCGTATATATGTATGTATGTATACATAGGTATAATATAAATCATGTGGCTGGCGGCTCTATAAACAAATCGTCACACCAATGTTTGTTTCCGTCATATATATCCGATAAACGTTATTATACAGTTTTACAACAAGAATTACGAACCTATCAATGGAATTGAAATAAACAATATTTATCGTTAATTTACATACGTTTTAATTGCATTTCTTTGTGGCTAATTAAATTTTTAATACCAAAAAAAAAAACAAAAAATTATGTTGATTTGAATACAAACATTTTTCTCAACGAAAACTTTAGCTCTGCCCGTGTCTTTCCCCTCCTCTACATTCACTCCTTTATAATACTTTTGTTTGCTCTTTGAGTGACAACAACAATGACATCACACCTACACAAATGGTAAAAAAAAAATAAATATATTTATATATTTATACATACATTCATATATACATAAGTATATAGAAAACAAAGTATAAACAAAGGCAAGAACAGACTTCAAGCAAACAAATAAATATATCACAGAAACAAAATTTAAATACACAAACATACAGGAGCGGTTTAGCTTCTGCTTGGGGAACAAAGTTCGAGTAACTTGAAATATACAAAATATATGCAGATATATATTTCTGTAAAGATTTGATTAATATCAACAGCAAGGACTATTTTTTAGGTTTTAAAATTAAAGAAAGTCATATGAAATGTATAATTACATTATTACAATTATTTGAAATAAAAATACTGCTAAAGATTGCATTAAACAATAACTAAAAGAATCTATTTAAGTTTCAAGTTCTGTCTCCTGAACATATTTGTTTAAACATTATCTTATACCCCAAAGTCCGGCCCTGTGTTTATACAAATAGCGTAAATATGGAGACAAACGTAATCGTTTGTACAAACTTATATACGAAGCAAAAGCCGGCGAATAAAACTTTCGTTGTGTGAGCAAAAAAATATATACATACCTACATACTATATCTATATATAAATACACATGTATGTATATATGTACATATGTATGTATGTATAAACCAAACTGAACTGAGCCGTATCTTATCAGTGATTTTCTGTTGTTATCGCTGACGTGAAAAAAAAAATAAAACACGAATAGCAAACAAAAATCAGCAAATAGAGAGAGGTACATAATATTATTTGTAAGAAAAAGGAAGGAATCAGAAAGGCAATAAAAAATAATGAAAGAATACAAATTTAAAGTAGTCCTACTAGGGATATATTATACTAATTCTTATTGGTTTAATTCATTTCCAGAATGAAAACCGGAACTAAGTTTGTTGGGTTCTTTTGAATATTCAAATTTTTCCTATTTTTTATTTAATTTATTCGACAATCGGGCAATCGTATGGTAATTTATTATGTGCGATAGTTTTTAGAATTCTCTAGCTTTGGCTTTCTTCTCTTTTAGTATGTCTACACATACATATACATATATAATTTGTTAAACATAAAGAACAGGTGATTTAACAAAAATTAACTAAAAAGAATATCTCAATGTATATTTTAGTGAGGAAGAGCTGGGAATTTATATTGTTCTTGGTTTGTTTTCTTTATCAGTTGAAAAATTTTCAGAGCTACGTTGTCTGAGAAACATATTTTTTTGTGTTTGTTATGAGAAGTTTTTGTTTCCGAGAGGGACTTAGTCAGGGTCTCGAGAGTCTTATAATGATTACCATTATCCGAACTTTTTTTCAGACTGCACAAAACTTATTTATAACCCAATTAAAAGAAATATATCAGAAAATTAAAAAAATCTGGTTAAAGCTCCAAAATGTTAAAAATTTAAACATCCAATAATTAACTGAGAAGATTTTAGGTACACTGAACGACTTTAATTTGGATGTAAATCTCAAACTAAAGAACTAGGACGACTTGATCACCTTTTTGGATAAATTTATAGTAATTATATTTAAAATTATTGCTTATTAAAATTAGATTTTTTTGTCTAAGACGAAGATGTCAATTTTAATTTGCAAGAGTTTAACTTTTTTAAAACTGATATTTATATATAGTCTCAAATTTAAAAAAATTTATTCAATATTGAGTGTGGTGGATTAATGTAATTCTTTACAGTGCGTGCTCGACAAGTTGTGAAAAAATTATAAAAGCTGAGCTCGTATTAACAGAAAGAAAAATATAGAAATTGTATTGCAAAATAAAAGCATTATTTTTTAGAGTATTTTACTTAATGAGTTTAGACTCTGAGATGATCGGAAACTAGAACTATTAGAGATTCGAAACATTGAAAAAAGAATCAGAGTATTTGATGACATTGTGAATAATAAATATAAGCAAAGCAATAAAAAAAAACTAATAAAAACCTGAATGAAATTATAATTTTTTGAGGATGTGTACATATAGGAAAAAAAAAACTATATATGTTGGTTTCTTTATAAAAATAACAAACAAAAACTATCAAGAATTCGTTTAATCCAAGTTCTTATTAAATTTAAATGATTAATTTAACCTAAACACATGCTAGACTAATAAAAATAAAAACTAGAAGGATGGGCTAACTTCGGCCGTGCCGAAGTTCGTATACCCTTGCAAACTGTTATTTAACAATTTAAATATATACACATTTTTAATGTAACAAAATCATTAGAAAGCATATAAAACAAGTCAAACCTACATTAAATGTTGGTAGCATGAGCTTCAGCTTCTTGGTCACTTTTTCAAAGATTATGATTGATTTTACGCACACTTCTCTTTTGTCTTGATTGTAGAATGCAATTTTACACTACTTTTGCTCGCCTGGCAACAACAAAATAAACAACAGAGAAAACGACAAAAGCATTGCATTTCTGTTTTTGCATTTGTAAATTTCATTTCATTCAAAGGCAAAATAAATATTTTGCGCACTTCATCGACTTGGCAGGCACAAACACTGCACACACACACACACACACACCTAACCAACCACCCACACACCCATTCAACGCTGCAAGTAAATATTTGCAATTTATTTTAGTTCGTTCTTTGTTTCAGTCTTTTTCTTGCTTTACTTTACTTTTCTTTTCTATTCCACTTCTCCGTATCTTTCTCAATTAGTCCCTCCTTTCGCATTATTATTGCATTGCAATTCTCAATTTTGCAATCAAATTAATCGGTTTAATTGAAATAAATCACAGGAAGTGCAAAAAGCGAGAAGTGTTAACGATGTTGCCTTTTCTCATCCTATCTCATCTCATTGCGGCGTTGTGCCGTCCGTCCGTCTGTGAATTTGGCTTCCGTGTTTGCGGCACAAACTACGTGTAGAACAAAGACAGTCAGAGACAGAGATAGCACGAGAGAAAGAGAGAGATAAACATAAGGAATGCGTTAACAGAATAACAAATTCTTTATATGTACTGAAATATCCGGTATAAAAAAAATAAAAGTTGCATTGATATCGATCTAAACAAATGGCTGGTACAAAAATTTCCTGTCGTATGTTTGCCTATTAGATAGTAGACAATTGTAAAAGTGAATGTTACTTCTCTTATTCATCCTTTGATGGATTTAACTTTTAAAATATTTATATAATACAGCAATTAATGGGAAAACAAGCTAACAATTATAAAAAGATTTAATCGGAAAACTTGTTTAGTTTAATGACCATTTACATGGTTGAAGAAGACTTGTAAAATATAATATCGAAAAGTTATTGCGAAACAAATTTAGCTTATTATTATTTCCATTTCCAAGTGGTTCTGTGAGGCGTTGTATATAAATATTTCAATATGAGCACTAGGTTCAAAACGCTTGGACGAAATGTTCCTAAGAACAAGAAACTTCCCCAATTTAAAGTTCCAAAATTCCGCTAAAAAGATCAATATCCAATGCAGATTTCGCTGTACTGCCCGCTTATTTGTGTTCGGGTTAGAGAGAAAGTCGAGTTAAGAAAATTCGACTGTGTTAAAAATTGAAAATAGATTGGAAAAAGTGAAGGATAGTTAAAAAGACCATTTTTAACCATTTTTTTTACAGAAGGACTTTTTACAGTACAATTACAACTGGTGGCTGTTCAAATACACCGTACTTATGGGAATAAAATAGCACCTCGATTATGTTAAATTGTTAACTAAAACCGGTTCTATAAAGGATGTTCCGAAGAAGCTTCATAAAAATAGATTTGCGGTGATCTCGATTACGGCGATTTGGATTATCTTAAATTTAATGGTTTTATTGTGAACATAGAAAGTGAACGAAAAAATAATAAATATATTGATTTTTCCAAAAACATGGGATAGATTGGAAAAATAAATTTTTGCACTAAATTGTTACAAAAATAAACGTTCGAAATTTTATAGTATGGAACATATCTAATAAGGTTCTATAATAATTTCAAACTGATCGGTTTAGCTATTTTAGAAAAGTCCAGATTACCGACTCGATTTGAGGAAAACGCTTTTCAGAAGTACCTGAAACCCTCATGTAGTTGACGCAGTCTTAAAAATTTAAGTTTATCTTTGATAATGTTCATTAAAATATCTTCAAAATTTTCATTGAATTTATATATACATATATATACATGTATACATATTTGCAGTCTGCAATGCAACAAAAAAAAAAAAAGAATAATTTTTTAAAAATTCTTACTGCGTATAATTCCTTAAATGTCTGTGACTTTTGAATTGACAAGATTTTTCGACTTTTGCCAATGTTTTTCCAAGACGTTTCTGAACGAACATTAGCACTAGCTTATTTGTTAATATTAGAAAGTAATAACATAACGTTTCATAGTCCTGGCTAATAATGAACAATTGAACAATTGCTCTTTAAGAAATCGAAACTATTAATCAACTCCCCTTTATTTTTTTTACGTGTGACAAAGAAGTCTTGAAAAACGGGCCCACAAGGCCGATATAAAAGTGATCTCACAATGAACGACTAGGAAGTGGAAACTACAAAAGCAAACAATAAACCTTCGACGATTACATGTAATTCTACAATATACAAATAAACTATACAAACATACTTTCATATATGTATGTATGACTTCGTTTCATGAATGAGTTACAAGGATTGAACTGCCTTGACGAGCTTATTTGATGATTAATAGATCCTCAAAAGTTTTATTTCGCATTCTTTTAATTTCTTAACACAAATATATTTAGATTTAAAGGGGGGAGGGAGGTATAATTGTACTAGTTTAAGATGCATTTCACTTACCTTGTTTCCATGGATTGGCTGGCTCTAGATAACCGGTAACCAATTCATTATCAGGAAATGACACACGACGTGGTATGGAGGCTGTTAGCGAGCTATCTGAAGATTTCCGTTGCATAAGACTTGATGACGATGAAATTATAATGCCTTTCATTGGAATTGGTTTTGGTACTGATGCAATTACTGGTGCTCGGGCAATAGATGCTGATGTTAATGATATTGATCCTGGATCAGATGGACATATCATCATGGGCATCATGCTTGAGTTTGGATTGGAGGCAAGTGAATCGGTACGCCATACAGCCGTTTGTTTGGCATCGTGATAGCTCTTAATTTTTTGTCTTTGCTGTGCGCGCATCTGAATGCCGAATGAGGTTGAATTTTCGGTTGATGGTGGAACGGGAACATCAGCTGTTGTTGTTGTTAAAGCTGATGCTGCTGTTGTTGATGTTGTTGCTGCTGTTGGTGGTGTTTCAACAACAGCTGACAGTTCAGGAACAATGGCAACAACTGTTTCATTCGTGTTGGCTGTTTCCGCTGTTGTTGCAAAGTGCGTTGCGGCGACATTTGTTGCTGTTTCTGTTGTTGCGATTGTTGGCTCTGTTCCATGGGCTGCCGTTGCTGTTGTTGTTACCACTTGATTGTTGTGCAACATTGTTGCTAAGCCTTTTGTTGCTTGCTGTTGCTAGAGTTGCTGTTGTTTTCTTATTCAACTTTTCTTTCTAGTATTTTATTATTTATTTTTTTTTTTGTTTTTGCTGCCGCCTTGCAAGTAGAATTTCTTATTTAATTATTTAACATTTATCAGTGTTCTTGTTTTGTGCTTCTCCGTTTACATTTTTGGTTGGTTTTAGTTGAAATTATTTACGGTTTTGTCTACCACTGCAAAAAATAAAAAATAAAGAAGCAGAACACACAAAAGTTTAAACAATTTTTAAGTATTTTATGTATTTATGCATGTACTCGATCATTTTGTATTCTCTACACACGCAAACACATACACGCACACACATATAGGCACACACACGCACACACGTTGCTGCTTTGTTCAAAACTGTCAAATGGCACTCGATTGTCTGTCTCCTCCTCCACCTCCTTCACCATGATCCATAATCGAAAAGAACTTTACAAAAAAAAATTTTCCGCTCAAAAAATTTCCACCATTCGGCAATTGCATAGTGGTACACAGTTAATAAAAATTTGTTTGTCGAAATATATAGTTAATTAGAATTTTTAATAATTAATAAAACTATTGAATATTTTTTTCACACATTTTTATTTGTTTTTTGTTGTTGTAATATTTTCTTAATTTTTTATGCAAGGTGACTTATATAACATTATTCTCAAGTAATTTTGAACAATTTGAATGTCACTTTATTGTTTATTTACAGTATTTATTTTAAACTTTTTTTTTTTAAAGAATTTACTAGGAATTTATTAGGCAGAATATGCAATAGAATTGCTTCAAGATTTTAAGATCCACTTTAAAACATGCTTCACTAATAGTTTCTTCCGTAAGTTGCCTATTAAGTCGTTATTTTAAAACTTCTTCCAGAGTTCTACAGTGACATAATTTTTTTCCGATCTATGGACCACTGTGCAATGTAAAATGTAAAAAAACTGAACAGTGGGAGAGGGAGAGATAGAGAGTTCAAATGCTCTCGCAGCGAATGTATAGGGGAAAAGAGAATGGCGCAAAAACATTACCTAATTGTTGTTATTGTTTTTCTTGCTTTTATTTGCGTTTACATTTGCTTTGCCTATGTTTTTTCCTCCTGACTTTTCTTTGCCTTTGTTTTTGCTGCTTTTTTATGAATACCACGCAATTGTTGTTGTTATCGAATTTCGCATTTTTGTTTACAGATTGCCTTTCTCTCACGCTTCTGTTATGTTTGTGTTGATATGTGGGTGTGTGTGTATGTGTGTGCGTCTAACACGCGCCCTGTTGCATGCAAAATTCATATTAAAACTCAAATTGCAATTTGTAATTATAGAGAAGCAACAACTAAAATTTGATTGGCAGCCAAAAAGGGACAAAACGAACAAAAATGAAAATTGCACACGTTCGTTTTCCAAGTTAATAATTTTTCATTGTATTTTTTTCAAAAATGTTTCAAATTACATCACAAATTCAGACTGCAAGTTATCGAATGTGAATATCTTTGTTAAAACAAAGAAAATTGGCATGTTTAGCTCGTTATTAAGTTTCAGTATGTATGTACGTTTACATATACACACGCATTTAATTTGAACATATGTAAGTATTTCTGATCAGCATCAACAGCCTATATTTGTCACATTTAAGTATGCTATACGAGCTAAAGTTAAAGAGGTTTATTATTTTCAAACTATCTCTATGGTATAATAAAATTGTTAATAAAAAACAAGACAACTATCAACCAACTTACAAAAAAGCCTATCAAAATTGGTAAAAATGTGAACAATATTGGACCCAAACTTTAAAAAATCTGAATGTCAATGTATGAACAAATTCCAAATTGGGGGAATCCACAAATATTTAGAATAAGGAGAAACTATTTAAGTTTCCATGATTTTTTATTATCAGCTAAAATATATAAATACAACTTTGCATTTAATTTTTTTTAATTAATTGCATTTTTACTTCATTCAACTGTTATAAACTTTCAAATAACAGGCGAAGAATTTATTGTGATTTTCCAAATCGTTATCGCATTTATCGATAGACTGCTGATTACACGCTCTCCATCTCTCTTTCGCTCAGCATTTAATTTTGCGCCTCACTCTCTCTTACTCTCTTGTTTTTAGTTTTACATGCACAACAACAATCAAAACAATAAAATGATATCTTCGATTTTGCTCAACTTGCTTTTTTGTGTATATACTCACATATATAATTTGATAATGAATCAAAATGCCTAAATAATTAAAAAGGACTTGCAATTTTATCGTATTTAATATCTCTCCTTTCCTTTATTTATCTCAAAACCTCTCTCTCCCGCTCTGAATCTCTCTCTCCCTCTCCTTCTCGTAATATGATGTCAGACTAATTGTACAAAAAAAAAACTTGAAACACATCAAATTGCAATTGGAAACATACACATATTTTTATTGATAATGTTTGGGCAAACTAAAATGTAAGGGAAAAATTTTATAAACATTGACAACTTTTTAAATGTGAAAATACACATACAGAAACAAAACTTCAATTTTCAAGGTCACAATTCTAGCACAGAACTTGCACTTTTCATTTTTCATATCATTCTTATTATTAAATTATTTTTACCGAGAATCTAAAATAATATTTGCCATTTTATTTTTTTTTTTTCGTAACAACTTTCTTACTTCACATTTAGATTTAGATTTCGAAGTGCAATTTTTAAACAATTTTGTCTTGTGTCAACGGACCGCGAAACAACTTCAGCGAAAGACGGACGACGAGCTACTAGAGATGTGCTAAATGTGATAGACATGGCTAACTATCAATATTACTGAAAATCGATAATGTTAGCTAAAAATGATATCTGTGCAGAAAAATATCAAAAATCACAGGTGATGTAAGTAGTTGCTAGCAAAGTTATTTGCTAGTCGCTGATACTTCTAAATTGTAATGAAATTATTTTGTTAAAATATTTATCAATCAAATTTACTTTTAAAAAGTTAAGTAGACCAAGTTAATGTCAATAAACAAAGGTTTCGCTTATATCAAACCTAATTTTAATTTACAAATACCTTATTTGCTTAATTATAGTTTAATAGCACTAAACAGTTTTTGTTTTAGTATTAGTTTATAAATGAGTCTGACCTCAAAGTTTTTTTTTTATTAAATATTTATATAAGTTTTTTGCGCAGTGTAAAAAGATTATGCCTCTCCTTCTAAGCAATCGATAAACATTTATGGTGATAATTTATTCAGGTGGCAACTCCGACTCTAACCAGCTGAGATGAAAAGCCAACTCAGCTAAAGAAATTGAAGAGATTTTTATACACAAAAATTTAAAATTCAATAATTGAAACTAATTTACATTAAAAAAAACGAGCAACAAACAATGCAAAATGCGGGTAACGAACAAGCAACGACAAATCTTAGCAGGAGTGAATGACTTGCGCATTTTTTTGACCCTTCTTGTTGGACTAATCAGTCTCGTCTGTTTGCCATCGACGACGTGGGCATCGGCTTCGACATCGCCGTCGATGGCTTTGTCTGACAAAAGACTGTGCGCTGACCTAAAATGTGAACGTAAGTAACGTAGGCAGAAATTTCAATGGAATCAGAGTCCAAGGTGTAATTGCATAATTATTGTGTTTCTCTTATTCCAGAGATCATTTCTACGGGCAAAGCCAGAATCAATTATGCCTCTGGTGGAGAGGGTTTGTTAACCTTGAAGATTAATGCGCCGGTTCGCATTTTATCGAAGAGTGCTGGATCAAATCCTAGGATGTGGGGCGTTGAGATTGGGGGCCGCCGTGGCTATGTTAACAAGGATTTCGTTATGGAACAGAGAATTCTAATTAGAGATAAGGATCTAAAATTTGAAATGCCTGTGGTGGGTCCTGGCAGTCCAAAGGCGATAATCCCGCCTGCAGAACCTGTTCTGAATGCATCTGAAACAACCGATGATCTGACTACAACGACGACATCTCCATTAGATGTGAAAGTGGACGCCATAGTCACGGAACAGTCTAAAACAACGAGTGACAGTGGAGATGCAAATGCTCCTGAGCCAAGTAAACCAAATCTTCAATTGGTAGACGGTACAGAATTGCCTTTAGAGGCTTTACCACCTGTAACAGAAAAAGCGGAAGATGCTTCACTACCTGCTGTCGTGGACAAAGTAAATAGCGATGATTCACAACCAGCCACAACTGAAAATGAAGAAGATACTAAACCCAAGGATACGCTGCCAGATAAAACAGAAAATAAAGAAGAGACTAAACCTAAGAACTCGTTGCCAGATATAACAGAAAAGGTGGAGGAAAGGAAAGCGGAGGAGTCATTACTAACTGTCAGTGAAAATTTAAACAAAATTACGGAATCTCTGCCAGCTGTCACGGCGAGTGTGAACAAGACTGAGGAAGTAAAGCAAGAGGTTCAGCATCCACAATATGGCGATTTCTCAGATGACTATGATTATGAAGAAGATGATGACGATGAAGCAATTGAAGAGGAAAACAACACCATCGACAACAAAAACGAGTCGATAGATAATAAAAAACCAATTGAAGAAGAAGTCCAATTGGCAAAGAATTTAACTGATAAAATTGTAGATAAAAATGTTGATAACAAAATCGAATTGGAAGTTCCTCAAGTTGAAGCTGAAAATGAAATAAAGGAAAAGCTAGGAGCTGCAGTAGCTCCTACCACTGATACTTCAAGCACTGAAACCATCACAGAAGCAGCAGTTACCCAAAAAGTGGAGAGAGAGGAAATAGTTGCCATTCCAGAGGGGACAACCACGGAAGAAAAGAAAGAGGAGCCTCAAATTGAACTTAAGTTAGATGAAGATACAAAACAAATTGAGGTAAATGTACCTCCAGAGGAAATTAAAGTTGTGTCAAACGATTCGCAACCAGAATTGAAGGAGACAATTGTGCCGATTCAACCATTATTGGCCACAAAACAACAGGAACCAGATCTCACTACTGTAAGCAATGCTGATGCAACAAAGACTGATGCTCCATCCAACGGGCCGGCTGCCGTAGAGGATTTACCGACAACACCCGAACCATTGGTGGAAGAGATTCCAGTTAGTTTGCCTCCATTGTTTACTAAGCAGAATTTTGAGAATCCCAATGAATATTATAAACAAATGCAGGAACAGCAGCTAAGATTGCAGCAAGAACAACATCAGACAGTTCAAGAATCCACACCAGCTCCAATAACGGATACCAAGGATGGGAATAACACTCTCAATGAAACTGAGACATCCACAGAGCATATACAGGAACAACATACGACTCCGACGCCCTCTTTCAATTCACCATATGAGGCAATTTATGATGAGGAACCCACACCAGCTCCAATTAAAAATGAGATTCCATACTCAAATGAGATTGAAACATCTACAGAGCAGATTGAAAACCTTTCCATTCCAGTAACAAAAGCTGAAGATATTTCTCAATCAGCCGAGCAGGAAGTAACTACTCCAGAACAAGTAAAAGAACTGGTCCAAGAGATTCCTTCTGCAAATGAAGAAAATGTGACACCACTCCAGGATACTCCCACGACACCTAGTTCCTCTGAGACTACACAATTTGATGGAGTTGGTTCAGTAGAACCAGTTTTGTTACCTTCTACTGCCAGCCCTTTGCAAGCCTCATCCGATTTAGCCAAGGAAACAGTTGGCTTGGGTCTCTTTGCTACCATTGTGGATACTGTCAATTCATTTATCTCTAATCAAGGTGGTTCCAAAGAACCCGAAACTGTTGCCTTATCTGGTGGCGACGAGCTTCATAGAATACTCTATTCCAATGGTGGTGACTTAACTGGATCCAAGGCCAAAGGTATGTTGTCCACCTTCTTATATATTCCAAAATAAACTAAAATTTATCCTATAAATATAGATTCACCGGCTGTTGCCACGAATGGTTATTGTTCTCGCAATGTAAATTGTCCGCCAGCCTCTGGCACTGATGCCCATCTTACTTTGGATAACTTTATGGAAGTATTTGCCCACAAGGTGCTGGAACATAGTCAACTACTGCTCTGTGTTGTCATTGCGGCCATTTCATCGCTGTTCTTTGTCTTCACTTATTATTGTTGCTGCAATAGTAGCCAAGAGGGTGCCCTATTGGCCAAATTGAATCAATTGGAACGCAGCCTGTTGTCCTCGCATAAAGAGAATGCCATTATAAAACATGATCTGATGACCACACGCCAAAAATTGTCTAGCATAGAGGACAATTCATTTGGTTCCAATGATATGGTTGCCTCACTAAAGAAACAACTCGAGACGGAGCTTTATGAGAAGGGCAAACTGCAGGAGCAGGTTAGCTCCTTGGAAAAGGTAAGACAGGACTCCACACTCAAATGTATAGAATAATAACAATCAATCGATACCGATTCCATTTAGGATCTGGATCATGCTGCTGAAGCTGGTTTGGAATTGAATAAAATGTTGTCGGAAGTTTTAAATAGTCAGAATGGTGATGAGGCCTTCATCAATACAGTGGATGAACTGCAACGACAACTTAACGATCAAGAGAGTGAGTAAACGTATTCCATTCTTTTCAAGTGCTTTAAACTTATCCTCCATTCCTTTTTCTAGAAATCATCATCGATATCAATTCAAGTCTTGCGGATAAGAGTCGTGAAAATAGTGAACTTCAGTATAATTACACTGAATCCACAGCCCGTCTAACTAGCGAAATGAATACTCTACAGCAGGAAAACTATGAATTGGAAATGGAAAAGGCCAAATTACAGACAAGTCTCGAAGGACTCAAAGCCGAATCTGAGCAAGAGTTGGCAAAATCTCTCGAGGCTCGTAATTATGAAATGCAGAAATTACAAAATCAAATTCTCGACTTGACCGCCAAGTGGGAGAAGGAGCATAGCGATTTGCAAACCAGTTATGCTAAAATCGATGCCCTCGAAGATTGCCTCAAAGCAGTGAAAAAAGATACCAATTTGAATGTGCAGGAACTTATCACTTCGGCCAAGACGAAGGGTGAATTGAGTGCGGCTCAGAAAAAGTTTTCATCACTACAAAGTAAACTGGAGCAGGAAGTAGCTGCCAAGAAGCGACTAGAGCAACAGCTTGAACAATCCGGTGTAGATGTGGAGCAATTGAAACATGACTATAATCAATCGGAACGTGATAAATTGGAAGCACAGACGCGCCTGGAAGTTCTTTCGGGTTATTTCCGTGAAAAGGAAACACAATTGCAAAAGTATGTAAAATTTCATCTTCATTATACTAAGTAGATGCCTAGTCAATACAAACTTATACAGTTGATCTCGGAAAACTCTAATTTTTCTAATGTATGACTGTTTGCTTATATAGTTAGAAAGATTTCTAAACAAACTTGAATGCATATTTATATGTATTATTATCTTAACTTTTATAACCTTTCCATATTTCAGAGAGTTAAGCTTACAGGAGGCGAAATGGTTACAGCACCAAGGCGAAACTAGCAGCACTGTGGAGACCCAAACATTAATGAAGAATGAAATTCAGTTACTTAAGTAAGTAGATAGACCAAAACAAAAGATTTTTGTACTTTATGTAATTTTGTATATATTTTGTAAAGATCTCAAAACGATGAGTTGCGCGCTGAGATCGAAGCCCAAATAGCCTCACATAAGGCCCAGATGGGAACACTGGAGAATCGTGCTCATGAATCGTGGCTGGCTGCTCGACAATCGGAGCGTCGTTGTGAAGAAGCTTTAGCTGAAGCTGCCGGACTGCGACGCAAACTGACGGCCATGGCCAGTGGCAGAGGCGGTGGTGGTGAGGGCGATCTGGATATCACTGCATCCTCAAATGGTGGGAACGAAGCGACAGCTCCATCACCATTGCCACTTGTTGCACCCGGTTCACCATTGTTGAATATGCCAAATCCACTGCCATTCCTACCGGCTCCATTCCCACCATTTTTGGGTTTGCCGCCACCATTTATGCCACCGGCAGCTGGTGGAGGTGGTGCTCGACCGCCACCTCTAGGGCGAATGCGGTCCCCGCCACCATTGGGACGCGATCGCGATCGAGATCGTGATCGTTATTCGGATTACAGCGATTATGATGACTACGAAGAAGAAGAAGATGATCGTGGATCGGATCATCGTCGACGGCACAGTGGCAGCTGGGGTCGTGGAAGTGGAGGTGGTGGTCGTCGTGACTCCTATGTGCACTCACCACGAACATACCGCTCGCTTTCACCATCTGACAGTCGCTATAACTACAATGACACTGAAACAGATTTTAGTCCTCCACCGAGTCCGCCACTTCGAACACGCCATAGGTTAAGAGGTGGCAGTGGCAGCGGAGGTGGATCACGACCCATCACCGAAGTCTGATTAGTGATCCTTCCAAATATATTACGATGTAGTGGCTAAAACTCAAAACTAGTTCAAATGTATTCATTAATAATCGATAATTTTCGAACGATTTCGACTAAGAGCGACCCATATAAGCGAAGCGATAACGAACCCATTACCAACCGATATAACAATTTTGTGGCCCAATGGTGAATGAATGATAATATCAAGAAAAAAGAAAAAAAGAAGTAAACAAAAACTTTAATTAAAATAAACAAAAAGAAAACTAAAAGAAACTTTTATACATTGATTTTAACAGGAATAATTCAATTTAGATATTCTCAATACATTAACAAACACATCTTTGAAATGAATTGTAATACGTATTCGAATACGATTCGGTTGCTAGATATTATAAGACATAATAAGAAACTTAATGGTTTCGTAAATATTTCTGTCTTTACAAAACAATCAGAAGGAAATAAACAATGTTTTAGAATCTTACTACAGTTTCTAAAATATGTTCTATTTGACTGTGGCAAATCATAGTTAGTTATATTTATAAACCGATTCATGAAGCTTTTCTGATATTGTTGAAATTATGTTTTATTAGATATTTTCTTTCCGTTCCGCCAACGACTGGAATTAGTTTTCAAACAGTGGGTACATGAATACGTACGATGATTAACTAATCCAAATTGTTCTTAAAAATCTAAGCTAAGCAAAGCTAAATAGCTAAATTTTAAGCTAAATATTCTTTCATTGTACTTTAAACTCAAAGGGCAGAAGGTTATATTAAAGTCGCCAAATTGTATGCAACAGGCAAAAGGAAGCTGGCCTACTGTCAGGACTGCTGTGTTGACTAGGAAACGAGTGCCTTTTAGTGAGGGGCTTTTTCAGACTTAATGCAACGTTCAAGCGGCTTAGAAATTTTCAAAATTGCCATAAATTCTTATTCGTTGTGATTAAATATGGCTAAATCGCATTCCTTTCAATCCGATTTATAGGAATCAAAGTGTTTGTTTTGGATTTATTGAAATAAATCATTTTGGCGTGGGATGACAACATAATTTCGTAAGTTATACAATCGCTTTTACAAAATTTGAATAGTAGAAATAGTAATTGTATTTGGACAATTTTATTTACAATTAATGATTTATCATGTTATTTATTCATCAATTGGAAAGATAGATAGATAGTTAAGCTTTGTGTGGGCTTACTGTACCTTGTATTGTTCCTTCAGGAATCCTTGTTAAATATTAATATGGACATTTTTGTGGAAAAAAGTAAATAACTGATATATGTACTTATACCAACCACTTTAAGGTTTTTATACCCTGTAACCATAGGGTAAAGGGTATATTAAAGTCGCTAAAATGTATGTAACAGGCAGAAGGAAGCGTTTCCGACCCCATAAAGTATATATATTCTTGATCAGCATCAACAGCCGAGTCGATTGTCCGTCAGTCCGTATGAACACCTAGATCTCGGAGACTATAAGAGCTAGAGCTACCAAATTTGGTGTGAACATCCGTCTTATGCCTAGGCAGTTCAAGTTTGTTTCAAATTTTAGCCACGCCCACTTTCGCCTCCGCAAATGAAAAAAGAAAATTTAAAAATCAATTTACAAGAGCTGTATGAAAGATAACGAATTCTTATCTGGTGGACATAATTATATAGTCAAACTGCACTAGCTGACCAAATTTCGTTCAAATCGGGCAATAAACATCGGAGATATAGTCATTTAAATTTTGTACTGAATTGCCAAGGCGACATTGGCAGATAAGAAAGAGCGAGATAGCATGCGTTCGCTGCTGCTGCATGTTAAAGGAAATTTTGTTTTGAATTGATTGCGATTTCGAGGGTGTTCGAACTTTTGTTTAGTGATTACGCAAATTAAGAAAGTTTAAAATTTTTGCCACGCCCACTTCCGCCGTCGCCATTTAGAAAAAGCGAATTACTAGAGCAGTTTTTGGGGAATCTTATTTGGCACACCCAACAATGTGGCCAAAATGCACCATCTGACCAACTTTAGTCCAAATCGTACAATGAATATCGAAGATATACGAATGTGCATTTTGAGTGAGTGAGATAGCATGCGGTAGCTGTTGCTGCATGTTAAAAGAAATTTTGAATTAAGTTGATGCCGATCTTGATTTAATATAACTAGTTGGTACAGGGTATGCTCAACATCGACAGGGACGACTTGCTTGCTTTATTTTTTTTAAGTTTTCCTTGTCCCTTTATTAAATTAAAACAAATTTAGTTAAATAAGTTTTCCATATGCATATACATCAATTTTATTCCATATCAAATATGTTTCTGTTTTTTTTTTTTTCTCCGATTTCGTTTCTATTATTCACTTAATACAAGCCAAAAATACATTTATATCCTTTATCTTGTTTTCTTCAGTTTTCATTTACACAAATTCATTTCTTACAATTACAATTATAAACTGGTATGTGTGTGTGTTTCCCTTTGTTGTTTTTTTTTGTGTTTAGTTAAATTTCATAAATAATTCAAAATATATTTGTTGTTGTTCTACAATATATAAATAATTTCGAAATAAATTAATTGCTTAAAAAATACGTACTTTCTAAAGTCAGGTTGCAAGCCGATATTTTGTTTATCAACTTTTCATTACTTTCGCCAAATTTGGCCAGCAAGTTTGCAACGGTTTTTTTTTTTTTTTAGTACAAATGCGAAATATACGTCAGGGTCAAAGCAAAATTGTGAAATTTTGAAAATTCACGCGTGCGCTTCTTTCGCTTTTTGTTAGAGTACAGAAAAGTCGTTGTAGAAAGTTTGTCTTTTTTTTCTTTTACCCTAAACCCGGCAAGCGACCTAACTTAGCGTAGTGAAGCTTACAATTACAAAAAATAAATTAAATCAAATGGGCATGCAAAAAAAAAAAAGAAAAGGTATGGGGGGATGTTTGTGGGTTGGGTGTATCGTGTGAAAAAGATAATTTTGGGGGTGGGGGAGGGAAAAATTCACCACTGATTTGAGGGACGACGCTCAGCGCCGGGCGCAGCGCTGCCCGAGAATCGCGGCGATGAGGAATTCTGCGAGGAGCTGCTGCTGGGCATGCTGCTGCAGGCAGCCTCATTAGCCAGCAGCGTATGTATGGCCGTCAGCAGCTTCTTGCGAGCTCCAAACGCTGCGATACCAAGCTCCATTAGATTCTCCTCAGTAAGAGTGGTAAACATTTCCAAATCGATTTCGTTAAGTACGAAAATTTCTGTAAGAAAAATAAAAAACAAGAAAATATTTGGAATAACAATAATATCTTTAATATCGAAAAATATATTTTCAAAAGAAACCAACTATCTTTTTATCCCATTAGAATTTACTTTTTAGGCAATGAACCCCTTGAAATGCATGAAATTCGTTTCAAAAAACTATCCAACTAAAAAAGTTTCTTCTGAATCACTTTCTAGAAGTACCTGTTCCCTAAATTGGTATATCTTAGATAAGAAACCACTAGATTATCTTTTGGGAAATGAATTTTTCTGGGACAATACTTTCGTTTTGAAAAACAATCAAAAGTATCTTCTGAATCCTCTTAAAAAATAATCTGAAAATAAATCCATATTTAAAGAAATCTAGGACAAAAAATTCAATATGAATAAATTTCATATATTTTCACAACATTTTTTCTTATAGTCGGTTCAGTTAAAACGTTGTTTTACATACAAATATGATACCCGCTTGATTTCGGTATCAGTTTTCTATATCTCCACATCATATCTTTTTGGTTATATCGGATAACTATAGAAGCTCTAGGTAAAGTAATGAAAGCTCTGGTAACTTTCATTTATAACGGGGACTGCATTGCTTGGTTCTCGGGTCAAGAAAGGTTTGGTTTCAATTGAACGACCTTATATAGAATCGAATATAATTTTTATGATAATATGTTCAAATATGTTTTATACTCACTAATATAATGCTCCAAACCTAGACTTGTTAGTAGCGTCTGTATGTCCTTGTGCTGCGACAATTGCATACGTCGATTGACGGGCGTGGCATCTAGTAGACCAGTAGTTGCACTTACTCCGTAAGGTGATCCTAATCCAAGTGGTGGCGGTGCTGGCATACGCCAACCCTGACCAGAAGCTAATCCATCATCGACCGTCTCAATAGGAGCCGGTGATGTTCGGCTTAAACCCATTCCCAGCCATGCAGGAGTGGGGGTACGCAATTCACCAGGTATAGGTGTGCGTTCCATGGCCTTATAACCGAACGCACGTTTCATATCAAAATCAAACGCACGATGACTAACTTGCTGATGTTGTTTACCACCACCCCCAGCCAAATCGTAATGTAGGCTACGATAACTTTCGGCACTGCCAGGTAACAAATGGGCACCTCCACCACCCATCGAACTGCCACTACCGGCTGCATTACCCAGACCCAAAAGGACACCATCACTGAGACGTCGACCGAGACGTGCACCGGCGCCGCCTCCTTCACTGCTATAAGTGGAATCTGGTGAATAATGGGCTCGATTTGCGCAACTCGATGAGGATGATGTCGAGGATACCGTAGCCTGTAATTGGACATAAGGCGGATAGGATTGCTCCAACGAAGTTGTACTGCTGCTGAAACTCTGATATCCGCTCGTATTCTGACTACAACTGTTTCGCGGCGATACATTCACAGTATTGCTACCATTTGTCGGTGGTTTCAATTGACCTGCTCCCGGCACTTGCAAATAATTATTATTGTGATTAACCACCACCGACTGACGTGGTGGAACCTGTTGTATCTGCTGCTGCTGCTGTTGCTGCTGTTGTTGTGCCTGTTGTTGGAAACTGTTATGCAATTGCATATATTTCTGTGTTGGGGCACATATACCAGTGGGTGTGGTTAGTCCACTACCACCACTAGCCGATACATTGGCATTGAGCAACAAATGATTATTGTTGGCATACGGCGTCAACTGGCCAGATAATGCCGGTGGCAGCATACCAGGCGGTGACTTCAAATTGTCTGCATAGCCGCCTAATAGAGCTGTCAATTGAGTACGATAAGTTAAATTCAAGTCTTTATCTTTGGGCATAAAATAGTGATCGGGTATAACGGGTTGAATTGCTGGCGAGGACAGGCATAAAATCTCCTGGCGAGCTTCGTAGATTTTGTCTAAAAAATAAAAGTAAGCATTATGTTTCTCTCTTATATATCATTTATGTATATCGTACTTACCTATAAACTTCTCTAAACCCTTTATCACAATGGCCAAAGTGCTTTGGCGTTGTTTCTGACGTAGGGTAATTAGCACTCCATATTTGGTATTTAGACCCATTATATCGGAGGCATCGTTTTGATTGTCCGGAAAGTCAAATATCAATGCTACAGGCAAATTGCCAAGCAATTGTTGTCGCGCCTTATAGACATCATCGATACGTCCGCTAATTGTCACTTGGGACTTTTTTAATGGCTTCACATTCATGTCACTCAAATCGGGAAATATGATTTTAGTTTGAGTACGTTCCATAATGCTTAAAAGATTAACGTTATTTTTGCCTTTGACAATTTCATGATGTTGTGGCGAAATTTCCATTTGAACATTGACAAGAATTTGGCTCTACAAAGAAGAGAGATGTGGAATCCATCAATATAGAATCAGTAGAAAAGGCGAAATGTACTCACTGCAATGCTCTCACAGGCAAAATTGATCAACAGTTGTGTGGCATCGCGCACTTGAGCCGATTCCTTCTCCGAACCTTTGACCAACACTAAGGATGTATGCAATTTTGGACGCGTGGAAAATATGACCTAAACGAATGGAGATTGAGTAGTAATTATTAATTACATTATCCAATTACTTTAGTTACCTGCACATTGAACTTGCTTTCAATCATCTTAATATACGGAGTCTCATGATCCGGTTGCGGTTTATTTGGACCCATCACAGGCATCTCGAATGAGATGAGTAGGGGTGTAGACAATCTAACCAAAGCACGAGCACGTTCAACACCCTCCAGGCTTCCGCACAGCGATACCTGATTTGATTTTTCTGTAGGATTCGAACGATTCGAATCGGGAAAATGTATATGGGTGTGAGTGTCGTCCATGATGCGTTTTATATTATTGCCGCCGCGTCCAATGATATAAGAATGATCCGTATAGCTGACATCCATTTTCATGATGACACGTGTGCCCTGTGTGTGTGTGAATAATACGATATAATAAGCCAGTTATAAATCATTCATATATTCAAAACTTACCCGGGAATCGAGACTGCCAAGAATACGCTCCTTAGCCCGTGACACCTCGTCCACTTTACCCACAATACGCACATGAGGATCTAAGCAATTTAATAGGCAACTTTAGAATACTCTTCAAATGTTTAGTTTTAATATGTTTCTTACCCTTTTTGCTCTTGGCACCGATTTTCAGTCTGCAAGGCCAGCTTACATAGGTATCCGTTGTGTTCATGATCTAAAAGAATTTTGATTTATATAGAAGATATATGGCATATATTTTGTTAATCCACAAGAAGACTCTCTACATACAATTTTTCCTTTTCACTAAAATTTTCTTTACGTTTGATTTTGGTAAGTAAAAAAAAAAAAAAATTTAGTCTTCACTTGTGAATTCTGTTGTTAATACTAAATTTTACAATTTTTTTTTACTATATCATTAATTTTAGTTTCAATTTCAAGGCCAACTAAATGATTCAAATCATGAATCAAGATTGTAAAAATCAAAAAGTGACGTTTAAGATACTCTCTCAAGGAGTATTATAATCGAGTTAAGCGGTTAGAACGAAGTACATATCTTGGTTAACTTTAAGTGGTACTTGTAAGGGTATTAAAGATGCGACATATTCGTATTTGCCGCTGCACCTTTTGGTTTCTACTTACGTCGTTAAAGAAATACTCTGCACCATTCATGCCTTCAATAGCGCTATCAGCTGTAAAATAAATACAAAGTTAGAGCCTTCGTATGGAATGAAGATACTGCCGTCAATGGGTTAAGATAGTAGAAGAAAATATTGCAACTTACATGCAGATTTTCACATATTTACAAACACTAAAAACTATCTGTTTCAAGTGTTGATAAATATGAACAAGTTCCAAGAACTTTCACTAATTTGAATAAACTTACCCTTTATCAATTGCTCAAGTTTCTGTCGATCAACCTTGAAACGTTCCGTATGCAGATCGTCCGGATTTTGTACGCCCAATTTTAATGCAATGGCACGTATGTCACTCCAATCACTGTCCACCGATGAGATCTCACTTTGCGTTTCACTAGGTGCTCCACTACCGTTTCCAGTTGCACCTGTTGGTCCCGTTGCCAAAGGAAGATTGGCTAAAGATCCTAAAAGTGGAGATTTGCCACTAGTTACAGGATTCACACCTGTTGCCGTGGGATAGAGCAATTTGTTGAATGAGGCACAAGATAGCATGATTGAAAGATTGAATATAGATCGATGGTTGATAATCAAATATGTGTTGAACTTGATTCCAATTTGATGTGAAGTTGTTGTGTTCCAAAAATTGTTCAATTTATGTGTGTGTGTGTGTATCGTTGAGTTTTTAAAACCAAGCACAAAAAATGTCGTTTACACTGTCCGTTTTGTATTGGGATTGGGTCGTTGTAGATGTCGATTTTTTCGTCGATCTAGATTTGGTCAGCGATTTGACTACGATGAGTATATATTGGGTATGATTTGTGTGATTGATGAGGTCTAGAATAAGATGTAATTCAAAAGATACAAATGTAAGTATAAATATAAGTTTGCAATATCTGAAACCCGTAGAAGAGCAAATTTTCACAAGGAACCAGTTCAGAAGGAGCACATGTGCCTTCAATTTTACAAATTTAATTTTTTCAACTTGTCATTTTTTAATGCTAAATTTTATATAATATTAAAATTGTAAATTTAGTCAGAAAAAAATGACTAGTCAAAAGAATTTTATTTGAATCACAAAATTTCCAACAGATGTTCCAGTTTTTAAAAAAAAATTAGTTTTGTAAACTTATCCAAAGAATATGTACACCTAACCGGAAGTACATTAGTCTTTGTAATGGAACCGCTGTGTCACACGCGTCCTATCCACGAGGATTCCAAATAAAAGCATAAGCGCGGATTAAAAAAATAGACATTGCTATATAAATTAAGCTATTTGGTTGACTTTTGAGGTTTCATAATTAACTTTCAACATTTTTTAGCCTTAAACATTCCGAACTCTTAAATTTGTGGGTGGGCAATCTTTAGTCCTTAGACTTATAAAATTGCATTTAAAAAAAGTATAGGAAAAACAGCAATTAATTAATACAAAACTTTAAATTTTCTATAAAAAAGTCCTACCGGAGCTCAATACTTGGATTTAATATTGTTCGTCTTTAGGTTTTATAGCGAATTTAAAAAAATAAATTTAATAAAAGTTCAACTGCCATTTTGCTTTGATTGTCTCCTTTTTTCAATATTTGTTGGCTTGATGAAATAATATAAATATTAAAATATTTCACTTGCTATATCTATACGGACTTACATAACCTCTTATAGTGTCAAATTACCATGAGGTTTCTCTATTTGCTTCTTTTGTAAACGGAAGTGAAGCAAGATCCGTACAAATAGAGAGTAATACAATTGTACGGTAATTTTCTTTACTTTCACTCACCTTCTTTCAATTTGGATGGAAATCACACTATCTCTCTCTCTCTTTTCTACTTTCGTTCTTACTTTCTCTATATTTCTCTCTAGAAGGGATTGAATAAACCTCGAAAGTCCAAACAAATGGCATGCGTTAAGTCCTGGACAAATTGTATGGCCTCGACGAGACAAACGTTCATAACAAAATTTCGTATTTGTTGAAAACTTTCGACGAAAGGCATTTAATATTATCGATGAAACTTAGGCAAAAGGATGTCTACATATATTTCCAAAGTGAAATAATAAATGAAAGGATTCTACAGTTTTTTTTTTTTTTTTTGGTTTTTCTTTTTTCTTGGCTTTTTTGGGCGTCAAAATAAATGATGAGAAATTTATTGTAATTTTCTTTCTCTATTGCTACCACTTATAAGCACAACTTAAAGGCAACTGAACTAAACCGAAACAGATCTTCAAATTAACTTCTGCTGAAGCTGGAAACAAAGTTTTTGTTAAATTTACTGTACTTGATCCAAGCAGATCGATTATCAGCCAATGGGATAAATGAGGTGGCCTCCTCCAACAAGGCTCAAGGAAATTGTTGTTGCTGGGTCAATGAACCGCTCGACCGATCGGCTTCTTCAAATCGTGAGAGAGGCAAAACAAAACAAAAATCTTTCATTGCGATAAAAAGAGAGTGCCGGAAAGAGAGTTACTCATCGACAATAATATATCGAAAGAGAAAACCGTTAAATTTATAGCAACATGTGTAGATAATGTAAAATAATGTTGCTAAACATGCAGCGAATGTTCTTAAAGAGATTTACTTAGGTCTGTTGATGTTGGAAACATTTTCATTCATTTTGGCGCCAAAAAACGTAAAACTTACCGCAAATCTTGCAATATACTTCTATATTTTTTCTCTCTGTCTCTCTCTTTTCTTCCTTTAAGCACAATAACAAATATATATATAGATAATTGTTCAAACACAATCAATTATAAAATGGGCAACAATAACATGTAAAAAATATGTTTCATTATCTTCTCTCTTCTATTTTGTTCCGTCAGTTGGTTAAATTATTTAGAATTGGTGGTGTTGAGTTTCTGGATATTCGTCGAATTACTTTTTTGTTAAATTTATTATATTTATATGTTTTATAACCAAGAAAAAAAACGTATCACAACCGAGAACAACAACAACGTGTGTGTGTGGAAAAAAAACCGAAATGTAATAAGGGAAAAATGGGAAAAAACCTGAATTGTCAATTGAAAGGAAAAGCGAAACTATATTTGTTGTCCGTAGTTCAAGTTCGTTTTGTTTTACTTCCGATTTCTGATATTAGAATTAACAAGTTAATTATATAGTAATTTTGGCCAAGCTCGGAAGTGTGCAATCGTCGTCATTGAAGCGCGCTGACTTCCTCCAGACCAAGCCTTGTCCCGACTGACCTTCAACGGAAAGCTTCAAACTGAGCAGACTAAAGAGAGTTGAGAAAAACACGTGCATCATAGGGAAAGCTTACCACAGTAGGTTCAATCAGTGGAATAGAAAATACTATTTAATAATTTTAACAATCGTTTGATAAGTAAGCGATACAAAAGCTATTACTCCCCAATTATTTACCATTTGTCATTCAAAAACTTGAAAATTTTGTTATTAAATATTTATTATTGTTTATTTATATATGTTTGTATGTATATGTGTATGTATATTTGCTTGTTTATTGTTTAAACAAATGCCACATATATTCTAAACATTTTTATTTGCATTTTAAATTACTTTTTACATTCATAAATTTAATTCAATTTTCTTATTTTCCTTTCTCTTGTTGTGTTTTTTTTTTATCTTATTTTCATTCTAATAGCTAAGTTTTCATTGATTAGTTTTTAGATTATTTTCTTTGCTGCATACTTTTTTACATCACTGTTGTTGTTGTTTCTTTTTGATTCACTTACGGATTACATGGGATCCGTTCTAATTTATGTTTTTTCTTTCATTTTTATTTTCTCTTTTTTTTTGGCTTTACACATGAGTATTTCGCATAGTTTAGATTAATTATTGAGATATGAATATTTTATATTCAATGCAAACAGCATTTTCGATTTCCAATACAAATATTAAAACTATTTTTTTTTTTTGAGCCTTATAGCTAATCAACATTCATTTTTTTTTCTTTTGTATTCAGAGTTAATATTGAAACACTTTAAAGAAAATACATACATTTATATTTTAAATTATTTAATTCTATATATACAACAACAATTTTCATTTTCTTGTTAATTTTAAACAATTGAAACCATATATGAACCGAATATTAGAATTTATAATTAGAAACTGAATATAAATGAAACATAAATTCAGGGAAGACAACTTTCACAACACTTTTTGATTAGACAAATCTTGAGCGCATGTAATTCGTATTATTCTATATTTCAATATATTTGCATATAATTGGTTAATTTTATATTTAACATTTACACATTGCAATTTAATATTTTCGTTAGATTTTCGTTATATATTTACATTTTTCTTTTTTTTTTTGCTAATATTATTCATGTTTTTTTTCAAGGCAAAGGAACTATTTACCGCTGGATTTTTGTTTGCCAAAAATTTTAAGTAATTAAGTTATGTCTTTAATTTTTTTTAAGAGTTTTAGAGTTTTTCTTGTTTTTTTTTTTTGTTGAACATAATACAATTTGTTTGTTTCTGCTTCCAAAAATTAAGATTTCAAATAATTAATTTTGTATTTCTATTTTTGTTTTCCATTTTTGCTTTCCAAAACCGTAAAAAGTTCCTTTCTATACATTGATTCTATTATATAATCGACATTGTATCGATTTAAGTTGAACGATGTTTTTATATACATTTATGTTTGTTTTTTTTTCCGTTTAGTTATTATTTTCTTAATCGAAAGCTTTTAGGGGTAAGCTGGCTTAAACTGGTAAAAGCTCACTTTAAAACGCACTACAGTTTTAGAAGCTCAGAAGTGCCGTTTCACGTTAAGCTTTGCTGTACACTGTGAGAATGTTTCCTTATGTGTGTGTGTGTGTATGCTTTTATTGATACATTTACTTGATACATTTTTCATATTTAACACTTATTAAGATTTACTATAGTCCATATCCTGTACTCAAATGCAATCAATGCCTATCATTTGACTACTTTTAAATATTTCTCTCAGTGTACTTGATATACAGCGAATAACAAGACAAATAAAGACACATATTTCTTTGAGGCATTTGTTAAAGATTTCTGGAGTAAAGCAATTTTAATTTGTCTTGGAAAGTAATAGAAATTCTTCTTAATGGATTATGTTATCAACTGATATTTGTAATGGAAATGTATATATAAAAGAGAATGTCTCTGAAAATCTTATTTCCACAGCTAACTATAATAAATTCGTTTAAATACAAATCATGGAGATTATTTGCTACCCAAAGTTAAGCAAATAGAGAATTCTTATTGTTTCGTTACTGAAGGAAAGAAATTTAAATTACAAAAGAAGACTTTTAAATTTAACTTTTACCTACGAAAGAAGACTTTTAAATTTAACTTTTACCTACGAAATCCTAAACATCTAAAAAATTTATGATTTTTAATAGACAAGTTGATAGTTTCACAAACTTTAGTTTGACTTTTGAAAAGAGTTAGAAAAGATTATTCCCGTTCGATTCAAAACTTTCCCTAAGTCTTTAAATGTAATACTAAATTAATCTTTTGGACAAATTTCAATCGCTTTAAAATATTTTCCTCTTTGCATTTTTTTGAGTTTTTAGAGTACAGCATATGAACATTATTTCTATTGATTATGGCAATAGTTTTGTATTTATTAATATTATAATAATACTACAATTTTGTTTGTTTACTTTCCGTTTGTTTAACTTAAAGTTAAATCTTCTTCCTTTTGGCATTACTTTTTTTTTCTTCTTAAATATAGACTTAAGGACTACAAACAGCTGGCACAATGCAATTAATTTTCATATAATAATTAATACATTGCACATTTTTCACCTATAAACAAAAAAAGAAGAAAATGAATGAAAACGCAAATGAAACAAAGGAGAAATAAGAGAAAATGTGTGGGGCAATTGGAGGATGAGGTGGTGCAGGAGAAGGAGCAGCGGCAGCAGCAGCAAAAGTGGCAAGCACCTTAAGCTACTTTTTGAAATGCATTTCATCATCAATTCAGCATCAGCATGAGATGCACTTCGATTCCGCTATTCGCCGCCAAGTCATCAATAATCGTTGATCCAGACTGGCTACTACCATTTTCATTTCTACCAAACCCTCCACTGCCATATTCACTGCCTCAGCCACATCCTTTCCACTACTAGCAAGTGTCGCTGACAGCTGCTGATGTCGTTCCATGGCAGTTAAATCATCGCCAGTATTTACGACACTTGCAATATTGCCATCCGTATCCGCATCCGCATCCATATTCGTGTCCCTGTCCGTATTCGCGTCCACATTCGCATTCGAAATCGGATTCGTAAACCCATCCACAGCCAGATTGCCTGGATGATGGCAAAGTGTTGCCATTTGACAATTATAAAAGCATTTGATGTCCTTCGTATTGAACGAGGACTGTTGCTTCTGCATTTGCCGTTCCAGTTGCATCGTCTTTGTGTATTGACAGTCGATAATTTGATGGGCCAACAGCCAACAGAATAGGACAATTGCTGCTCCACCTCCGCTAACGCTAATCCATGAAACGAATGTATCATCAAATTGCCACGCCCCCTTTAGCCTGTTGCCGAGTCCTTTTGTGAGTTTCGTTAGCCAAGTGTGCAAAAAGATTTCATGTGCAGCTGTCGATGCACCCGATGCACTATCTGCTGCAAAGTGAAAGGAACGAAGAGAATAAAAGAGGGAGAGAGAGAGAGATAGAAAAAATACTGTTAGTTTTGTGGTATTGGTAAATAATATTTCTGCCTTTATAAATAAGAGAGATTATGGGTTTTTTGAAGTTAACTTATTAAATGTGTGAATTCATAATTTAAAAAATAATCTTCTAAATTTGGCTATTACTATCGATAAAGTACATATATGTATGTGTTTTACACATTAATTTATTATATAATACCCATTGCTATGATATGATTCCAACCCAACAATGTTTAATAATAATATGAGTTATATTTATTTATAATTGATATACTTAAGTTGAATAATTTGAATTCTTTTAACAATACTCCTAGTCGTTAATTTAAATATTTATATTTCATCAGCATTATATTTGTAATATATGTACATAAGAAGAGTTAATAATTTATTGATATATGTATATATTTTAGGTTAAGCTTACAAAATTAATCGACGATAACTTTTGCGACTTCAACTTCAACTTTACGACTTATTCAACGTCTACGACTGTCTGTCACTCGATAACTGTTCTTCCTCTTCCCTTCCATCGTTGCCACTAGGTTGCCACACCAATCATGTCTAGCGAGCTACCTTACATACATACATATGTACATACATACATATGTATATTTATAACTAATTATTATTACTTATTTTTTTTAAACTAATTTAAAATGAAAGACTTTATTGTTTGATTCCTTTTTTAACCCTTTCATTTAAAACGGGTGGTGTTAAAATTTTTTTCATTACATCTACATGGTAGTCTTAGTTCAGATATTAACTTAACAAGGTTTTAAGTACCTTGATGTCCTAGTTTCCTACTTACAGGACGTTGCCTCTTGGCAACATTTGTCAATAGCGGTGCATTTAAAAAATATAATTATATTAACTTAAGTACAATGTTGCCTATAGGAAACAGATGAGCAAAGTTTGTATTTTGTTTTTAAATCACATTTAGATTTAAGAAAAAAACCAAAAATTATTACTAGTTAAAGAAAATTCTGGGCGGATCAGGACTTAGAAACTATGTTCTCTGATACAAATTTTCTACGTCGAGGGTATTGTATAATATTAAGAGGAATTGCTTTCCTGCTCATGACTCTGTCAATATATGAATTTGCATATTAATCCTTGGTTATATAGGGAAAGAAAGTGTATCTCAAGCGATAATGTCATTACAGAAACTAGGACCTAGGAAATTAATTGAAACATATAAAGAAGTATATATCTTTTCTTATCGAAAGATAAAAGAAAACCTTTTCACTTCAAATATATGCAGGGGAATTGGGTTTTAGTAGATGAAACGTTTAAGTTTTTAAATTTTTTAGCATACGGTATTACTTCTAATTCAATGTATTTTATGAAAAATCCGTATGGATTACTGGTTGAAAATATTAGAATTATGCATTGGCCTAAATAGAAATCGTTTAGTTTTTGTCAACTGAAATGCAGATCCGTAAACGTTTACACTTTGGACTGCAAAATGGTGTCCGCTTACATTAAACCCCATTCTTTTCTTTAACATATGTACACACACTCGCACATACATACACTCACCCTTACATATACAAATATACCATAAATTATGTAAATAAAATTCTTGCAGCATAAACATTTTGCCAGTAACCCGAGTAGCAGAAGCAGCAGCAGCAGCTTATCGAATCAAATGCCAAGGAAATCCAATTGGTATAAACTAAGTTTAGAACATGAAAGATTGTCGCGGAATTGAACCAGACTGTGGACTGTATGTGTTTATGGTTGTGTGTACGTGCATGTGTGTGTGTGTGTTAGTGAGTGGGTGTGTGTGTGTTTTGTTGAGTGTGCCAGCAAGTGATGATTGGGCTTGAGGGCAAACGATGGAATTTTCTGCATTTTTCTCCCTTTTTTTTTTTTTTTTTTGAAAGTGTTGCCACTTACTTGAGGCAACATTTACTTAACACCACCAACAGCAAGAACAACAACAACAGTAACCACAATGTAAAATGCATTGAGCTAAAAATTGTATTTAAAATTGAGTTGAGTTCCTAAAGAAGAGGGGAGTAAGTAAGAGGGGGGAAAAAAATCAACGTATGCACCGCCCAAGGCAAACTTCTCGAACTGAGGGATAAAACCTTTTTATAAGTAGATGAGTTTGAGTTGGTATTAACACTGGCGGTGGTAAGGAGATGAGGAGGGGTATGGGGTAAGGAACCTACAAAAACTTACATTCTGTTTGGTTACAAACATATATAGATTGTACTTCCGATTCTAGTTTCCAGTGAACTTTATGCAAATGCACACCCTCACATAAGAGATGATGTCTGGTTGAATATTTTTTGGTGACTGGATTTACACTATATATATATGTATGTATATATGTATATATATTTCTCTCTTCATTTTTTTTGGGGGGGTTTTGTTTTTGTTTGAAGAAGGCTTTGGCAGATACTCGTACTTACTGCAGTTGAAAATGCAGTGAAAATAGTGCACGTTATACAGGCAGCAGCACATACAAAATGCAATCGGATGGAAAAATCGAATATATTTATATATGGACTATATATATATATAGTGCACACAGATATACATATGTGCATGTTAAAATCCTTGTAAAAAGTGGTACATTCTTTTTGATCAAAAGTTTTCAGTCATACAATAAAATTTCACCGTCTACCGACTTAATATTATGATCCTGGGATTTTAAGCCCAATGATAAGGAACAAGTTGAAAATGGCATATTGATTGAAGAGAAAACTATATATAGCTAGCTAATATTTAAACCCTTGCAGTTGGTATTATAAAATTAAAGGGATATTTCTTAAGAATAATGTTTGACTAGATTTAAAATAAAATCGAATGAATTTGCATTTAGGTAAATGAAACTGATTAAAGATAAAATTGAAGATCATAAAAAATCTAGAAACGATTATTACTTGTCTTAAAAGAAATTCCTTTTAGTTCCAAAATTATTATTATTATTATTATTAAAGTGTAGGATATAGTTATAAACTATCAACCTAACTATATTTTACAAGCACTGGCAACTAAGGCCTTCGGCTTAGACGAAAAACTACATCCATACACTAGCCTGGGATTCGAACCCGGATCCTCGTTGTAGTTCCAAAATATTGGAAGTAAAATAGAAGATTCCTTCAGAGAAGGGAATTTTATTAAAAGAATATCTAAAGAAGATTCTGATTTTTTTATTCACATATAGAAGTTTCCTTTTGTCTGATTCAACTTAAAAAAATTTTTCTGAAGAAGCGAATTTGAAAAGAAGATTCTGTTTTTCTCATTTTTCTTGTTGTTGATAAAATTTTAATAGAAGATTCTACTACAGAAGTGCATTTGTTTTTATAAAAGATATGTGAAAGATTTATTCTATGGAAGTTTCTCTTTTCTGATAAATGAAAAGTGGAAGATCTTAAGAAGACTCTGTTCCTGTCTTCTGATACAAGTTAAATATAAGATTCTACAAAGAAGAAGATTCTGTTTTTCTGTTGTTGTTTCTGATACAGATTTTAAAGAAGACTCTACTGTAGAAGAGCATATTTTTTTTTCTGAAGAAATATAGAAGATTCTTTTTTCTTTTCAACGACAGAAGTTTCTTTCTTCTGAAAGAAGTAAAGTAGAGGATTCTTCTATAAAAGCGCTTTTTATTAGAGATCTAAAAAAAATTCTGTTTTCCCATTTAACCATAGAAGTTCTTTTGCTTCTTTTCCTAGAAGTTAAATAGAATATGCTTAATACAAATGGTAAATTATCATCAATATTTTTGCTTAATATAAATAAATTAAATTCGCAGCTTTAGTAGGTGCCTAGTGAGTTTGATAAAAAAGAAAAATTCACTGATTCATAGTTGTTATTTTTTCTTTACTCTAAATTTAATATCATTATATTAATACAAAAGTGCATTAAGTTACCTGAATAATATGTCAAGTATGATTCATTATGATCCTCATAGCCGCCTCTTTCACCACCATTTGTATTCTCATCCAAGGGATAGTTATTGATATCATAGGATCTGCCCGATGCCATTATTCTTGGTCTGTCCTCCTCGATGACACTTTCGATTTCCTCTTTGAATATGTCAAAGATACTTGAAGTGCACTTTAGCTACATACAGAAAGGATATAGTGAAAAAGGTGATTAAAATTCAAATTTTCAAAACAAATATCTTCTTCTTGTGTTGTGGCGGGGTTTGGTTGATATCCGTTTGGCTTACCCTCATCTGACCCTTGAGAAAATGTTGAGTGGTGACCATGAAATGTATGGCACTTGTAACCGATTCCAGTGTGGAGTTCTCCTGTTTTTCAATCTGATACGTCTTGATGTGATGTGGGGGAACCTGCAGAAAAGAAAATAAAAATGGATCAACAACTAAAAAACAAAAAATGAAATCAAATATCGAATATGAAAAATGTCAAGTGGTGGGTTTTAGAAATCAATTTATAAAATATTTTTGCTGCAGCTGCAATACTTGTGATAGTTTTGATGACTTGACACATACACCCACAACCAAACACATACACACACACACACATACACACGGAAAAAGTAAAAGGAGAAACAATGTTCTGGCGAAGCTCTCGGCTTTTCCTTTACGCCCAAAAAAACAGAGGCAAAATTTATAACTTATGAATGATGAATAGATTTACGCTTGAGTGATTAAGTGGGGCAGCATCAGGACAAGTATGGGTTTGGGAGCAGAAGCAGAAGCAGGAGCAGGAGACGAGGCCACTTTGTTTGCGGTGAGTTTAGTTTGAAGTGCCTTGCAGATATGCCACGCCCACACATGATGATGATGATGAGAACAGCGGCAAAAAAAAAAAAGATAGACAAGATGTGTAGGAGGATGAGGCGACGTTGGATGAAAAGGTGGCGTTGGCTCGTTAGTTAAAAGATCAAGTGGCCACAAGGAGATGGTGCATCCATGCCTGGTCCTCACTTAAGTGTTGTTTGTGTTTCTTGTTCCTTACATATCTTTCTCTCTCTCTCTTTTTGTCTCTATGTAGGCTTTTCCTATTACATGTTGTTCATCCCCTTGGTTGTTGTTTTTTTTTTTTTATTTTTTTTTATGTCCTGTGGGTGCGAAATTCATCAAAAAAGTTTCAACGGAATTTCCAACAATTTGCCCTTTGATTGTCGTTTTGTATACAATTTGATTTTTCATTTCAATTAGGTAGTCGAAACATGTGTTGAATCAATCAAAACCGAAATTGTTCTATGACAACTTTTTTTTTCATATTTTGCTAAAAGCAAATTTGTGAAATTTATTAAAAACTATTTAGTTATGCACTGAGAAATCGTTGTAATTGGCATTAAAAATTTGTAATAAAATTTATCAATTAGAAATTTGAAAGCTATGTCAATGAAATCTCACCCTAGTATTGATTTATGAACTTTTAATTTTTAATTAAATCCTAAATTTAATAAATTGTTACATTTCGCTTAGATTTCCTATAATATGATTTTATACATTTTAATTGGGGTAAAAATATGAATAAAATTGACCTATATTTGGACTCGTAAAGGTGTGTGTGTGTGTGTTCGTGTATCATGAAGTTAGCTATGAATAATCAGGCCAATAAGTGTCCTTAGACAGGATTAAGAGCAAGTGTCTCAATTAATGAATGGATGGCACATAAATGAATGGAAATACATATATTAAAGTAGAACATTTCATTAGCAACATTTTGTCCCATTAGTCTTAAAATTATGAAATAAAATTTATTTGGTTCTTTGATTAAGGATTTAGTTATTAGAAATTTTTGTAGAAATCAAAGACAAATAACTTTTTGCTATGAAATATTTATGTAAGGGTTTCTTTTCTTACATTTTTGCAATATATAAATGGTAACTTAGAGAATTAGAATTTGGTCTTTGTTCTGGAGATGTGGCAAGATCAGAGGGGAAAAGATGTATAGCCACGCAGGCTGTAGGAGAAGAATGAGCAGTCAGAGTTAGTTGAGCAGAGATCCAGAGTTGGTTGGTCAGAAAGTCATGAATGAGTTGGTCAGTCGGAAAATCGAGAGTTAATTAGTGAATCGTATGAGTCGGTCGCGAAGCAGAAAAACGAAGGTTTGGTATATGAAAATGGTAATAAACTCTTAGAATTGCATTTAAGTATTAACTCGCAAACCAAATATTGTCTCTAAATTATACTTGATGAAATGAATGGCTCACTGAACTGAGCCACTGAGCTCGTTCATTCAATATGGCTCAGTTTGGCTCACTAGCTCAGTTTGGCTCACTAGTTCAGTTTGGCTCACTAGTTCAGTTTGGCACACTAGCTCAGTTTGGCTCACTAGTTCTTATGGTGCGCTCAACTGGCGATCGCAAAGTGAACTTATAAGCTATCTACAAGTGAGCCAGTGAGCCATATGAGTGAGTTGGCTCACTCCGAAAAAAAGAACGAATGAGCCAGTTTACCTCAATGAGCTGCTTTCACCCAAGTATACTCTAAATAATAATTTTTTGATAAAATGATACATTTTTGTCTGATCTTTGTTTGTGATTTTTAGTTTTCTTGCATGATTTGTTATTTGATAAACTTGTGGAATGGAAAAAGGAAGGAAAAAAGTTATATAAACCTTAGCCTAGAATATATTTAGTTTACTCCTGGTTTGGATTTGCGATAAGTACCAATGGAAAATCAAAATATTTCCAAATACTTCCAAAATATACCTTTTATGTTTTCCTTCAAAAACAAGTCAATTTTTACGTCTTCTTAAGCTTCTTCTTCATAAGCAGATTTTGATTTAATATAGAAATATTTTATTTCTTTATTTATACATATTTTGACCTGTTTTAAACTAACTTAACTCTAGCAACGAGTTGAGTAATCAAATAGTGAAAACTCGCATAGAAAAAGCTTTTACTTGTAAATTTGTATAATGAAGCTAAAAGTTTTTTTTTTTTTGCCATTCATATTGGGCTAAATCAATATTCTATATTATAAATGCATATGTTTGTAGATTTATTTAA
The DNA here is from genome assembly GCA_035045865.1 of Drosophila austrosaltans. Lineage (NCBI taxonomy): Eukaryota > Metazoa > Arthropoda > Insecta > Diptera > Drosophilidae > Drosophila > Drosophila austrosaltans. Next base: position 1,406,063 of record JAWNOQ010000200.1, read on the forward strand.
AACATCATTCAATATGAAAACAAATAACAAGTGTTTACACTTAGAGCCCATTGAATATTTAAAGAGGGAAAACATGACCCAACATTCAAATAAAACGCTTTAAAATAAAAGCGAAAATTTACTAATAATGAAATTTAAGCAGGGAAATTTTAAAGAAATGACTTAAAATTAGCTTAGCTTTTGCTTAGCTTTAGATTGCGATATATGGAAAAAGTAAAGAACTTTAGTTTGTGGAAAGGGATAAAATGCAAACAAAAAAGTTTAATATTATTGACTAGAAGACTAGTTTCAAATATATATATGTATATCGAAAATAACATTTACTATCACTGTAACATTCAATTAGGATATTGTATATATACTAACATTAAAATAACAGCAAGTAAATGATTAACTTTTGCAAACCAAGTTAATAAAATTTTATAATTTATGTTCAATTAACCAAGTTCATATGTCTACCACCTAAATATTAATTTTCTAACCAGAATTTTATAATCGAAAGTCAAACACATTTATTTTAAAGTTTCAACTTTGTTTCCACTTTCATCTTTAATAAGTTTAAAACAAATTCACTTTCTATGGAATGCTGACTCCTTTACCAAGAAGAACTGGGCAAAAGAAAGAAAAACAACTTACAACTTGAACTCACCGTACACACACACAGACACAAAAGGCCTCTGCAATATGAATTATGACTTAAAGCAAGCCTTGACACTATTCTAGACCAAACCACCTCTCTATGCTCCCACAGCAAACTTCATTTTTTGGGCCAGCAACAAATAACATCCTGTGCTCTCTAGCCAAAATTCTAGATTCTGCCCACTCCAGGAACTTTTGAGGAAAAAACTAGCTGACAACCTAAACGTTTCTTGAAAAACCAAAACGCAAAATGCCGGGGCCATGTCACCTGAATACCCACTCCCCCTCTCTCTCTCTCTCTCTCTCTTTGTTCTCCCACTCTTTTGACACCTGTGTGAAATCATGCGAAACCATGACAGCAGCTGGGCAGCAGGTTTGTCCTATCCTCCTCCACACGTCCAGACACCTTCCCCCTTTGTTGTCCTTAAACTAGACTACCAGCTCTTCATGGCACCTTCTCAACGGCTGCTGTGGTTGCGGCCATAAAACATCCAACACAGCAAAAGCGAAAGGCATAAAAAGAGACTGCCTATCAAAAAATATATATGTATGTATGTGTAAGAGAAGACAAAGAGTAACAAGAGAGAGCGAGAGAGGAATACTAGGCAAATAAAAATGGAATGGCAAAAAGAAACACACACACATACACACCTATACACACAGGTGCCAAAAAGTATATATGTATATTCAACATACGAGTAAGAGAAATGAAAAATCACACACTAAACGCTAAAAGATTGCCTCCAGCAATGGGCAGGCAGTTGGCATCCAGTGGGTACTCGCACATAGTTTTTTGTTGTGTTTTTGTTCACAAATGTGTGATAGATGGTTTTTAAAAGCAAAAGGGAAATTGTAGTACAAAGTTTGCAAAAGATTGTTAAACCTCAACTTTGAACCTATTCTGGAAGTTAAATGACAGTTTACTGGATTTAGACTACAAAGTAAGATAGTGAAATCTAATGAAATTATAGAATAATTATGATAAAAAAATTTTTTAATGATAAATTGCAGAGACTTAGATATTTAAATCAGCTTACAGAATACTCAATGAAAAATATTATATGGAAAAAATAAATATAACTATGAGATATATATTTCTCATATATTTATAACTGAGACTTCTGCCATGTTTTAGGATAAGTCTAATATATAGTTTTTTGAAATCTGATTGTTATAAATGGAAAACCTAATACTGGAAATCTAAATTTAACTTTTCTAAAATTTAACAAATTTTTACAGATTAATACTCTTCTCCAGAGGAGATTTCAATTTTTTTTTTTTTTATAATTTACATATTTTTTAACCTATTTTTTATATTTTCTTTCTTTTCAAAGCAGTTTATATACCTTTCCAATTATTTCACTGCCCCCCAATCTTACTTAGGACCTCCTTCTAATTTTATAGTATAATTGAAAATTAAGTTAGGTGGTAGGGGAAACATTATTGCATCATTCTCTTCTATTTTCATTGCCCCACTAACTAATTGAAAAATTACCAGGCCATCAATTGAAAACGTCGCGCTTTTTGTGCTACTCAAGTTGCCTCAATTCACACCGTGTCTCTTGTATTCATGGCGCCGTAACCTCCTCCCCTCTCTTATGGACTAATTGAAACGCCTTTTTTAGGCGTAAACGGGAAATTGTGAGGGGGGGGGGGGGTAACTGAAACCAAAACTTACCACAATACCATTAATAGTCCATGTCAAATTAGCAGCCGGTTTCGAGTATTTAATTGAGCAATTGCCATCGACCAAATCGCCAATGCGATAACGTGCCTGTATACCGGTAACCACTGTGTGCTCTTCCGGTAGTTCTATGGAAGAAGGAAATGAGACAGAAAGATAGAAAGAGAGCAAAATAGAGGAATGGGTTAGTGGGCCATAGGAGTAAGGGAACCACATTATGGGCAATGTAAAATTAGCTCGCTAAAAACTGCCAAAAAAAAAAATAACGGGCCATGCCGTGGCACAGTGTTGCAATTCATCAAATTAATTTGTTTTTAATTGACAAGAGGTTTTCTATATTTAGGGATATTTTTCGTGGTATTTGTTTAAAGTAAATACAACAACAATATTAGTTTAAAGAGCAGATTTAGGTCACAATCCTTAAAGTGTAATTAATCGATTTAAAGTTTAGTTGATTGATTACTGAAAGTATCATTTTAAAACTCTAAGCAAATGTTCTATAAATAAAAGGTAATAAATAAACTTTTCAAGTTTTTAATAGAAAAACTTAATGGAAAAAGTAATAAGTAAGAAAGTTTAGAATTTAAGAACTTGATTTACTAATTGTATATATATTACTTTATATATTGACTCTGCTATATAGTTTTTCAAATTTATTAAATTTAAGAAATTTTTTTGATATTTTTCATAAGCTAATTTTACCTTGAAAAGTTCGTTTGCGTTTTGTATATTACTTTCCATATTAATTCCAAATAAAATATTCAATTATTTTTTTTTATCTAGAGAGTGACTATTAAGGCTAGAATTGCTTATTGATTTAAGCTTTCCCTATTCTTGATCCTTTATTACACAACCTTGAACCAGTGTGCACTACTATTTGAGCACGAGGCACATTTTGTCTAATTAATTTGCTTGCCACGGCGGCCTTTTTTATTGCACTTTCTTTTTGCTTACTTTTCGTCTCTTGTTTTTTCCTTTTCTGCTCTTTTTGTTTTTTTTTTTTTTGTTTTATTTTTCACTTACCAACTACCTCCATTTCGCCGGACACCATTGCTGTTTGAAAAGTGGGAGCCTCCACGGATATTTCGCATGTAAATTTACCCGAAATATTCAGCGGCACCGACTGCAGTACGACATGGCTCTGATTCGAAAGGTTGCGCTTTTGTAGAAAAGGGAAAGAAGAGATAAGAGATGAGAAAAGTGTAAGGATAGAGAACGAGAGAAAATGGTGAAAGAAATGTAATAAAAATTAGTTGAAAAATTGGCTGGACGAGTTGCATAGAAATTGAATATAAGCAAAAGTGAAAGAACAAAAAAAGAACGAAAATGTACATAGCCCAACGTTATGAATGAGAAAAAGTAAAATTGGAGAAGCAGCAGCAGCATATACATACACACACACACACAGAAGGGCAAATGATGAAAGGTGCCCTCTGCAAATTGAGGGTGAGCAAAAGGTGAAGAGTTGAATTTTAAGTCGATGGGCAGCTGCTGCTGGTCCATATAGCATCGAAGCTTTTGATTAAAATTGCTTTGAGTCACTCTCAAAGTGATTCCGCTAGAGGCTAGATGGTTTAAGATTAACTGCAAAGGGTTTAATCTATGGATGAAAAGTCTTTAATTGGGAATTCTGTAGGTGACCATTTCAATTGGCATGGATTTAATCAATAGGAAAGATTTCATATAAAAATTGAATAGGTACATATGTATATGGCTTAAAATAGATATTCACCTTGAAAATATATGAAAATTTGAAAATTTATCTTGATTCAAATAGGCTTTGCTTCTTATTTTTTCTTATTTAATCTATGAGGGAGTAGGTTCTATAAGTTCTTAATCGAACATCAAATGTGAAACTTTTTTTTTGGATTGGAATAGATGGGAATGAGTGAGTTTACTTGTCTGAAATCTACTAAATATTTTGCCTGCTCTTGTTTATAGTTGTCCAAAAATGAAGGAATTTTATAATTTAGAAAAGTTTTTAAACAGTTCTTGAGTTTTTCAAAATTGTTGATATTCAAAACCTGTACACTAAAACCCAAATGCGTTTTTTATTGGAAAATGTGTTTATTGCTTCATTTTGGAATGATTAATTTCCCATTCGTTTCATTTGTCGGGTGAGACAAATATATACTTATATAGAAAGATTATGATAAATTATTTTTGGCATATTTCAAAATATTTGATGTTAATAACTAATTGATTTTCATTAAAATTGTTTTATTTGCACTGTCTAAGCTAGTGCTAAATGTTATCACATTTTGTATTTAAATACAATCGAAATGATTATCTTGAGGTATCAGCTTTTGAATTAACTAACATTGTGTGGCTATGGTATATATAAATCTATATATACATTTATGTATATAATAAAACTCGTTTAGTTTATCGTATTTCACAGACAAATGTACTATTTTTTATATTGTGTTATTCGTCAATGGCAATCTATTGATTCGCATACATCAATCGAAACAATAACAATTATGCTGACCTATATAATTGTACAATTTAAATATGCAATTTAACCCACTATTGTATATACATTTCCATATACTTATACATAGTTATTCTGTTCATATCAGGAATGCACTTTCCAGTACTTGAACAATTTGATCATATTTACGTAAAATTCAGACTTTGGCAAATGGAAAGGGGGAGGTAAGCGAACCAAACCTCAATTGCAGTCAATCCACTTAATGAAAATCAAATTTAATAAATTGCATTTATGCTACAAAAAAAAAAAAAAAAAAGAAAGAAGAAAAAAGTTAAAATGTGAAATAAAAGAGGAAAATGTATAAATACATGTACGAGTTTAATATGGGGAAATATGACAAGTTCTCGGGTTGTTTAACCCAATTGCTTCCCTAATTGGCTCGTGTGCATTGCCAACGTATTAATTATAAACTTAAAAAACTTTACTTGTTTTTTATGGTTTTTTTTTTGTTGCAATCTGCATATATTGTTTTTTAATGAGCCGCAAGTCAATCGCAAGTACAACTAATTGGCCATGGCCAACAACTTTTTCCAGGGATTCGTTTTTCTCTGGAAGGACTGCCATAATTATAATGATGAGAGTGTAGGGCAATGTGAGTGAAACTCAATATAGGATAGTGGCGGATATGAAGGTTGTTGTGAAAGTCAGTCTCTGCTGATGCCAGGCAAGTGGGGTATGGGAGGGCAGACAGGAGTGGCTTAAATGCAATCAGCCATTATGGGCATAATTTACAGTGCGTTTGTTATTTTATGACACGCAACTGCAGCATGTGTCCTTAATGGTATATCACCTCTTATATGGTTAGAGATGACAACGTGACTAACCAAAACGAAAACATAACTAAACAAATTAATAATTTAATAGATTTATCAATGCGAGTGTGTGACTTAAGATTGAACAGACTTAGTCATATAGTAAATAGATTAGTTTAGATAATTTTGTTTTGAACAAAAGGTTAAAGATTTTCTAGATTTCTTGAAGAATAAAACTTTGAAACCTTTTCGATGGCTTTGCAATTCTTAATACTTTATTAAGTGTATTAATGCATTTAATGAAAATCTCATTAAAATTATAAAAAAAACTATCGCTTTATACATATTTTGCTATCTATCAGTACATACAATATAAGAAAATTTCTTCTAAAAACTTTACAAGGGAGGATGGCTTTATTCTTAGGCTTCAGTTTCGAACTCTTATTTCAAAAGAAAAGTGGTTTTCTTTCCTAGTGAAATTTTTGAACAATTAAAAAAGTAATTATCCTATAGCCCATTATGTATTGGATTTGATAAGTTCTAGTTTCACGACTTTTAAACTATTTGTAGACAAATGAAGATAATTCTAAATATTTTCGAATTTTATCTGTTCAAAACATAAACGATAGTAAAGTTAGCCATATATGGATAATCTTAAAAAGATCTTTTTGAAAAAATATATTTCTCGATTGCTGAAGTCGTGAGTGATGAGATATGTTCGTTTTTGTTTTCTTTCATTTACTTTATATGATTTGTGTATTTGCTGTCATCTCTAGAACAATGTTTAACACATTTCAACTTGAACTCATTCCAAATACTCACCTCCACATTGAGACCACTTGACATGGCAAACACTTTCATAGCTGGATTCTCTTTGGGCGTATAACGATAAAACTCACGTTTGCCTTTATACCATTTCACCGAATATAGCGTATCATTTTCCATATCGTAATTACAGGTGAACAGGGCATTGCTGCCACGTTTCACTGCCTGTGGTATCATTACAGAAACATCCTTGAGCGCCACAATAAAATCTGCAAAAGAGACAGTCAAACAATAACAACAACAAAACACATAAGTACAACAAATGAGCAAGAGTTTTTGAAGCAAAATACTTATATACCCTGAAATGAAATTAAGCAAATTGGTGGGTGAGGGCAAAAAAAAAGCACATTTCTGGTAACAATTGTATACGAAAATTATTTTGGCTGCGGGGGTATCAACACACATATGTATGTGGGTGGGTATAAGCGCATACGAGGGTGGGTTAAATACTTTGTACAATTTGATATACCTAATATGCCTCAGGAGAACGTTATTTTTGTATTTCTGATTGAATTTGCTTTGCATTATCTCTTTAAGTATCCTTGTTCGATTATTTGATCATTGAGTTAATCAAGTTTTGGTGTTTGTTTTCAAGCTTTCATTTGCTTTACTTAATTAAGGTACTAACGAAATATTGCTTAGTAGTAAGATATTCAGATATGCATGACAATGAAAGAGTTTGAAAATGATCTTGAAATTGCTTAAAATGACTTCAAGATCGATGCTAAGATTACGTCAAATATAAAACAAATCTCAACATTAACATATTTCTAAGAGCTATTGCATCCGGATATAAAAATTTCATTATCCAAAATATCTCAGTTTTTGAAAAGATTAAAAACTAGAACCAAATATGCTTTAATGTTTATTATAATTAATCCTTTTTTGGACTTATAACAATATTTTTTTTTACTTTTTGTTTTAGGCTGCAAACTTTTCAATCATCCCTCGCATGTGTGTGTTTTACTGAGCCTCCATAATATAGTTATTTCTTTGTTACGCAAAATTAAAGCCTTAAATTGTTGATTTCTTTTATGTTTCTTTCTCTATGAAACTTTGTACATTTCAATTAGTTCTTTCAACCAATTCGAAAGCCTAGACAATAACAGCTTTGACCTTACAATAAAACAACAACAACAAAACACAAAACAAAAGGTAGTAGAAACACAAAACAAAACAAAAAAAATACAAAACATAGAAAAAAATAAAGCAAAATGGAAACACGAAACAAAATTTTGTAGCATGCAGTGTAGAGAGAGTTGAAAATTGAACTTTACACCAGGACCCTCAAACCTTCAAAAAATAGTGAAATCCAATCTGATGGTAACTACTGTCCATTGGAGAACTGCCCTTCTTTCCTTTTGATAGGCAACAAGAGAAGCAGAGATACAAGATAGGGAGTGAGAGAGAGAGAGAGAGGGAGAGGTAAGAAGAGGAAACCTCTGATCTGACCAAAGTTGGCTTCTGTTTTCCTGTTGGTGCTTCAAATGACAACAAATGTTTCACCAAAGCACGGCCAGCTTGTCCCGCACCAAATTTTTTCCCCACCACCATCGTAGTTAGTATTTTTCCCTCGTTTTATTTGTTTTCTTTGATACCCTGTAGCGTAACAAAGTGGTCATACTAGTCCCTAAGAAACTATGTTATAAAGTATTTTAAGAAATAAGAAAAAAAAAAATATTTAATAACTGAAGTCGACTTAATAGAGTTCAGTTTTCACATAGGAAACTACTTGGGTAAAATGTTTAATACTTGAACAAAACAAATTTCGAGAAATCTTTCGGTTTAAGTAATCACTGATCAATAGATCTAAACTGATAAAATATAATGTTTTATAAAACTTTTTTGGGCTATATCATTTTGGATCCATTAAACTGAAGATAAAAAAGAAAATTAAACATGTTAAATATTTTTACCCGTAGCTTTGAAACAAGTGTTCTTATGAAATTGGCAATAATAACGTATGAGAAGATTAATATTTCATTTCAGAAATACTTATATAAATAATTTTTCCAATACAAGTTTATAGTAAAAACTTATTAAAATACTTAATAAAAAAAAAAAGTTTAGGTTTTATAGAGTTTGTCTGAATATTGTTCATTCATTCATTGTTAATTTCATTCACTTGACCTCTATATAAATTTTAATAATAAGCTATTTATTTCTAAAAGTTGACAATCTCTAGTCTATCCTTTAAATATTTTGTTTTTTTAGCATGAACCGAGTAGTTTTCCCTACCTTTTTTACAATGCTTTTGTTTTAACCATATTGACCCATATTACGAGCGTTCATTTCGTTTGTTCGTTTTGTGTTTTACTTGTTTCGAATGTAGCTGCATTTATAGTAGGAGGAACAACTCACTCCCCCTCTCTCTGTCTGTCTCTCTCTCTCCCTCTTACCTCCTTCATGTTATATAGTTATCGGACTATGGCCAGACCTTATAGAGCAAAAATTTTCCCTTCCACTGCACATTGTTGTTAACCCAACCCAATACAAATGCCTCCCTCTCCATGGCCTCTTTGTTCGCATTACCAACAACAACAACAACAACAACAATAACGAACTTTCCATGGCATTTTATTTTGTTATAAAAAAAAAAACTTTTACAATCTACGTTTGTTAAGTATTTTAACGGCTTTCTCTAGGTAAGTGTATTGGTGTATGTCCCATACACACACATATATAAACCAATGAAAATTGCAAGGCCAACTCTTCGCTATCATTCTCTGTCCCACCGCCTCATATCTCTTACCTATGGGCTTTCCTTCCTCCTCCCTTTTCTCCTCGATGCACTGTTTGTTGTGGCAGGTAAAGTTCTTCGGGGTGTTTATCTGTCAGTTTATGTTTACAAATGTCCAGTTTTAATGGTTCACCATTTAGCCAAGGGAATGGCATCTAGAAAAGATGCAGTGGGAGGCAACTTTATCATACACACATTCTTTTTCTATTCCTCTTTTTTTATCTTTCTTCCCTACCTCTTTCTCCCACTATTGTTATATACATTTTTTTTACTATGCTGTCTGTCTGTCTGTTCGGTTTTGGTTCTGTAATGCTGTTCGCATCCTTGTTGCACTTTTCATTTTTATTTCACCAAAAGAAGAGAGAGAGAGAAAAAAGAAGGAAGGTTACCCTGACTTTGATATGCCATTTATAATGTTTCCCAAAGATGGGGGAAGAGCAATAGAAAGAATAGTCGAGAAATTGATGTGGAGAAAAGGGTAAAAGTTTATCCAGTAGAGGGAAAGTTAGTTAGAAATGTTTGGGGGCAATATTGTGTAACCTCTTGGCTCTCACTGTTAGCGATGGTTTGTTTGGCTTAAAAAATGGCAATAAAAGCTTGGAATATATACATACATATATATATTTATGATCAGCTTAATCGATTAAGTCTTGCTCTTTCATTAAACGTTTTTGTTTTGAAGTTGTTTTAAGCCTTATTTTGACTGTTTGTATTAATTTAAATCGATTTAAAAAATTACATTTTTAAAAAAATTACTTTTTACTATTTAAGTAAACTTTTGAACCTTTTTCAAAGCCGACAACTGTTATCATTGGTTTATAATGTTTTATTTGAGAGTTTAACTTTTGTTTTTAAAAGTGGCAAATAATTTTGTTGACAACAAAAATACATTTCTATCTCTTTACCTCTCTTTACCTTTCCCGGCCAAACTTAATCCAATTGATAAATGCTTCAAAATGGTAACAAAATTTTACTGATTGGTAACAGTTTTTTATTCACAAATTTCATTGTTTACTTTTTACCAATTTAAATGCAATTTGTCACAAATAATTACTGTACCCACAACATGTAGGTATTGACCAACAATTACAAATTTACATTTTGCATAAAAGAAAACAATTTATCTTCTTTTCTTTGCATTTCCTTTTTCACTTTTGCATGGTTATCTATTACTAGAGGAAACTTTTCTTTTGGTAATACTGCAGCTGTTTCCCTTTGTTTTCTCTTTTGCCATTAATAAGGTTTACCTCAAAGTATTCCTTAACTTAAGCCGCCCAAAATAACCAAGCCCAATATGATATTCTCATACTCATTTCCATTTCCATTTCATTCCATCTCAACGCATCCATTCACGCATTAAACATTTTTGCGCCTTTACACTTTTAATTTATGTATTTACTTTTTGGTTTATTTGCTTTTCTTTCCATCTGCCAGCCAGCACCTCTCCCCACTCCATCCCTCCATCATCCTTTTGCCATGGCTTTTGTATGCCTACCACCTGCGGCATTTTCACTCACTGGCCAAAGTGAAGGCCCTTATTGAAATTCCAAAGTTGAAATGACTGCAAGTACATAGAAGCAGCAGCAGGAGCAGCTAAAGGAAGGTTCTTTTCTTCGTCCTTTGTCCTCTGTCTTGGTCTTGGTCCCAGTGTTGACAGCCATCAGTTGGTTGGCTCACAGCACTTTTTGTTCGTTTTTCTGGTGTGTTTACTGGTCGAGTTCTGTGGTCGCGTCTTGGTGGGGAGTCGGGAGTCTGTTGTCTGGATATTGCTACGGCTGTGTCAGTTTTGTTTCTGTTTTGGATAATTCAGAACCTACTTACAAGCGACCTTTTTATGGTCTGAGTTTTGTCTGCTTATAACACTTTGAGGTGTCTCTCACTCTTTCTCTCTCTCTCTCTCTCTCTCTCTTTCTGTCTTTTGGCTGCCCAACTTTTGATCAGCTTTTAATATGATACCATTAAATGCATTGCGTCTGCCAAGTTTTGAGGTCAATGAAACAATGAAAATTACAATAAGTAAAAAAAAAAAAAATCAATAATTTATAAAACAAGTTTTAAAACTACATATTCAGTTGAAATTACTCAAAAGTTAAATCACTTTAATATGTTTCACACTAGCAAATAGACTTTATTTGTTACTTTTGACAATGAACCCGTCACAATATTCTTTCTGTTACAAAAGTTTAATTTCTCCAAAAAGTAAAGAAAATAATTAAAAGAAAAATATAAAGTGCTTGTTGGTAAGATTCACTATACATTAAGGCACCCACTAATTGGGTAGTTAAAACTCTTAAAAAAGTTGTGGAATTTTATTTAACCATACAAATTATGAGTTGCAAGTGCGATTTTTAAAGGGTGTTAACTTTATAAATTTAAGGGGATGCAAAGTTACCAATTCTATATATAAATTCTGCCTGTTTACACAATTTAATTAGCATTACGTAATATTTTTTATATAGTCTCTAATGACCTCTAAGACATAAATAATTATGCCTAGTTTATTTATTAATTTTTGACATTTTTTTAAGTTATTTTAAATGGAGCTTTTAAGGCCTTTGGGTGGGCATACAATATATATATATAGATATTCGATAGAAGAGAGAATATGCAACTGCTGTTCTTAATCAGAAAAATGTATATACATACATTCATACAGTGGACTCTCTTTAATTCAAACCTGCGATAATTCGAACCTCTTATTAATTCAAAGTTATCACAAGTCCCCTTAAAAATTCCTTTATATTTTGAATTATGTCCATACATTTTTATGTGCTCGGTAATTTTAACGAAAAAAAACATTGGTACGACGCGGTAGTTTGAACTCATATGGTCAAACTCTCGACAATTCAAATTTGCAAAGTTTCTTAGATGATGAAACAGTGTCAGTGGTACCAGTAGCGATGTGAGCTTTTCTGACTTTGTTCAAGTGGATGAAAATATTGCTATCAAAGGATCACTAACCGATGACGAGGTACGAATGAAAAGAGCAACGATAAAGAGAATGCATCAGAACCTTTGACAGAGGTGTCAGTTAAGGTAGCAAGAGCCTCATTCGATAACTTTTATCCACAAAAATAAACTGATGAAATATATACTTCTTCTACTTAAGAAAATGATTGAAAAGTCTAAGCATCAGCAATGTGTTCCGAAACAAACCCGAATAAATGAGTGCTTTTCAAAGATAAGTTAATTCACATTATAAATATGAAAAATATTAGCATTATCTCTCGAAAATTTCGAACCTTTAACATTTGGAACACTCGATAATTCGTAATATTTTAATATGTTCCAGCAACAGATTTTGCAAATGTCTATATTGACTTATCTGTTGATAATGACAAAGAATACTTATCAACCTACAGTTTGCAATATTTTTAATCTTTTTATGATTTAAAAATACTCTTTCATAAAAAAAATCAATTAAGAAAAAAAGAAGTCTTTTGCAACTCAGATAATAAGAAATATAAAAAAGGGTTACTATCACATCGAAACTCTTGGTTGGAAACTTTACTTGGGTAGCTCATGAGTGAGTGAGCCAAAATGAATGGCTCACTAAACTGAACCACTGAGCTTGTTCATTCAATATGGCTCAGTTTGGCTCACTAGCTCAGTTTGGCACACTAGTTCATATGGCTCGTTTTGCGTTCTTCTCAACTGGCGATCGCAAAGTGAACTCATGAGCTATCTGCAAGTGAGCCAGTGAGCCATATGAGTGAGTTGGGTCACTTCGAAAAAAAAGAACGAGTGAGCCGGTTCACCTCAATGAGCTGCTTTTACCCAAGTATAATGGAAAAGTTCTTAAACTTACAACAAGTCGACGAACATGAAACTAATTCTACATAGATACAAAGGTAACCCTAGAACTAGTTTCATAAATTAACTAGTGCCAGTTGTTTCTAATAATATAAAAGTAGTATATATAATAAATTTATTTTTAATCGTTCCGAGAAAGATCTAATGAAATCAAGGGGCAAAATTTGTACTTTAATGATTTGTTCCTTTGTTAGGAAATCTACTTTTCAATCAATTTTACTTTTCAATGTTTACCTTACTTGTAATCATAATATACAAACTCTTATTACATAAATAATTTGAGCTTAATTTGTTTTCCCTCGATTACGATTCATCATTGTTTATGATACCATTTTGAAGTTTTCTTATTTGAGAACCATTAAACTTTAATCTTCATATTTATCATTTTTGCTATGCCCTTTCAAACGTATATATGCAGCAATATTTTTCTCGTTCTTGTGTTTCCCGTTTGCTCTGACTTCTTTACCCATATTTTCTGTTTTATTTTTCAGACAATTTTTTATCATCAGCTGTCAATAGTTTCGGGCAGCTGTCCTACCAAACAAAAAGAGAAACAAAAATTTTGTACCAAAAAAAAAAAAAAAAATAGGAAAAAGAAAAAAGAAGGAAAAATCATTACATAAAAAATGTTTTATGTTTTGCTATTGCAACTTTGACCAGGGCAGGCGGCGTATGAGCAATGCAATAACGAAAACCCAAATAACAGCAACAACAGCAGCAACAACATTTGGAAGTAGTCCAAAAACTTTTTTTTTTCCACGTATAAATACATTTTCATGCTGGATCGCCAAATAGAAATAAACGCATTTTTATACCGCTTGTGTATGTGTGTGTATCTGTATTTATGAACCCCATAAATATGTCAAATAAATTACAAAACAGTCAAAATATTGTGCTCTCTATGTTTAGTTTAGTGTGTGTGTATGTGAGTGTGTGAAGTCGTATATGACGATAAGGCAATATACGATATATATGTATTTATGTATATATTTTGATACTCGTCGTCGTCTCTGTTGTGTCTGCGCTTGAGGTTCATTTACAATTTGTCAAATAATTTTCATTTGCATTTAGTTGAACGTATTATTTTACTATAATTCAGAAAATTCCTAACTAAGTTGCCCGAAGTGTGTTTTTGAAAGTATATAATTGAAAAATGAGCATATTAATTAACATTCAAAAGTTTGTTCTTTTAAAGGGTTTTTTGTGTGATATTTACTCTATGTGGTTAGGTCATTAATTTAGTTGTATCATTAATATATAAAAAGTATGGTTTTAATTAAAACATGAATCTATTTTAGCTCTTAATCAGAAAAAGACATGTTTATTAAATGTTATTTCCATAAATAATAATTTGACCAAAATGAGATGGTAAATATCTATATGCTGATTGAAATGCAATTAAATTTATATGATCGAACAGAAATTTACTTTTTTGTATTTCACATATTTTGAAAAGTTTCTAAATGTTTAGTAAATGTTTGAAATGGTTCCGAAAGGAAAGCATATAAAGAAGTAGAAGAAACATTTTGACATTAAAAAAGTTTTCTTTAAGTTTACAAGCGCTAAAAAGTACATTAGAGTAGTAAATCAGTACATCAGAGTAAAAATTTTAGCAAAGCCAAGGTCAAGTCAAAGTTCGGGAAATTAGCATTCGATTTACACTCTAATTCTAACTGAAACATAAACCATAAAAGTTCGAACATTATATAGCCACTACACACATATATGTACATACATGTATAATATCTATAGGGATCTTTCGCTTTCCATTTATTTAATAAACGCACATAAGTAGGCAACACTTTTTGCCAGTTTGCCATGTGTGAAAATTTACTCATCAACTTAGCCTCAACAATTTTTTTCTACCACTTAAACGAGCCGTTGATAATATGATCATAGTCTAATTTAGCAAACAAAAACCAACAAAACAAAAAAATAAAAAGAGAAAACCAAAAAATTGAAAATTGCCCGCGAAAATTTTGTTCTGTTTTTTTTTTTTTGTGGAGAATGTCATAAAATTTTGCGGCAAACTTTTCATTTGCCGCAATGGCAAACACAAAATACACAGAAAAACAGAAAACCAAAACAAAAAGCTCTGCCCGCAGACAATTTCATTAGAGCATACAATAATAAGAGTTCGGGGAGCATAGAGGGGCGAGCGACAGAGGCAAAGGAATTGCCCAAATGAGGGTTACCAACAAAACAAAAGCAAAGGAAAATATTTCAAACGAAAAAAATAAAAAGATTTAAAAAACTAATTCTTACCGTTGCTTAAATACTCTTTCCATTGCACAAGAGTGCATTAAGCTGGTTTTTTTTAAAAGAGTATCAATTCAGTGCCTAATCAAATCTTCTCTGATAAAGTAAGACAACAAGTTGCAAATAAGCTTGTCTTTTAAAAAATAATTTAAAATTGCATTGAATTGATGAAATACAAAAGACAGCAATACTCAATCTGCTTTGTATGAGCAGACTTTATCTGAATTTAAAAAATGTTGCACAATAGTGTAAAAGTAGATTAAATTACTGTTGATGTTTTGGTAGAAACATTTTGAAAATTTTTATCAAAAATTAGTTTTCTTGAGGCACAACTCTTTTTATTGTTACTTTTTTTAATTTAAAGACTTTGAGAGTAACTGATTGGAAATCATCTTGTCTAAATATACAACTAAAGTTAATAAGAAGCTTTTAAGTTGAGTTTTATCTCTAGAATTTTGAAACTAGCAAATTCTTATAGACTTTTATAAAGATTTCAATTCAAATCATTCTCATTACCTTATTATCATAAGGTTTTTCATCTCAAGCGGTCTTCATTTATTATTATCAATTGAATCGATTTAAGGCCGCGAGAAACCATAGAGCAATCACTTAATTTTAAATGAGCCTTAGAAGGAACTTTTGAAAAAATATATTAGACTTTAATTTTTACTAAATCTCTCTAATTATAATACCATATAATGAGAAATGATCGTAGAAGCATTTCAAAAACAAGAATAATTGAAAGTTACGATACGATATTGAGAGACTTCTACAAATGCGTTAGTTTATTTTTAAATGGTTTGTGTTGCCTCTGGTTTGCTTTTGTTGGATTATCCTTACAACTATTAAGTATATATATATTGCTTTATCTTATATATATGTTTATATATATTCTCATAACAACATTTAACCGATTCGATAATGTCCTCGTTAAGGGTATCAAAAGCAATGCAAAATACTTTTTTGTGAGTTTGCTGCATATGCCAAATTTGTTTGTCACTGCACTAAACGCACACACACAAACATTCATACACACACACACACAATAAATGGTACTTTGTGGCATGACAAAGGGAGTGGGCTAAATATCTGCCTGCTCCCTGTACTGGGGGAGTGGGGGAAAACTCCCATTAAATAAACATGCAAATTATTGCGCAATTTTTGATTACGATTTTTCAACAGAAAACGAGCGGCGATTTTGTTCTGTCCTGTTCTTGCATATTTGTATATGTAAATTAAGTGCTGCCACCATACCCCACCATCCCTCGCTCTATTCATCTCTTTTCGCTGTTGCTTCTAGCCCTATTTGTGGCCCCGCCTCTACAATGCTTTTGCATGCATTTAACACTCAACGCCTATTTTGCATACAAATTTTATTATTATTGTATTGAATCAGCGAGTGTTGCGGCCCCTTACCCCCTCTCAACCGCACCCTTTATTGGCCCTTACTTTTGTTTGGTTTTTGTTATTTATTTTTCTGTGTTTGGGTTTTTCTTTTCTTTTTTTTTATTTTTTTTTTGCGTTGTGCAAAATGAAAATCTGTGCAATTTTTTTCGAATGACATTTGTTCGTTGTCATGTTTTTTTCTTATTATGCATTGTGTCCCATTATAACAGATGAGGAGCATGCAAGGAGGGTAGGGGAATTTTTGATTATATATTTGAATATTGAAATTATTATTGATTGATGCATAAATTGATTGAACGAAAAACTTTTAGACAAGAAGGAAATAAGAATAAAGGTATTAAAATATGTATTTTTATGAGTTTTGCTTAACCTGTTAAGTCTGGCCAAATCAAATAAATTAATATTTTATATATTTGCTATTAACAAACCGATAGTAAATTTTGATTTTTTATCACCTTTACCTTTATATATTTCAACTGACAAATCAGATTTCAGCTGAAACATTCGTGTGCAGAGCTTTTTTTTAATCTGTTCTTTTCCAACTTAGATGTTTGATTCTTTTTGGGTCACTGACCTACTTATTGGCAGAGGTATATCATTTTCATATTTATCAAGAGAAAAAAACAAACATAAGCATATCATAAATTTACGAGAATCAACAAACAAGTAATCTTTCTTTTCATAAAAGCAGAGACAAAAATCTGCATAACATGAAAAAAACATATTTATAAATAGATATTTTTATTTTTTTTTTATTATCTTTTCAAATTTATACAGAAATTCATAGAGTTTCGATCAAACAAAAAGAAGTAAGCCAAAGACTGTTTGGTCATGCATTTGACATGTCATCGAACAGCCATAGTGTTGAGACATCAACACAAAAGCTTACAAAAGGAGGCTGGGTCATGGCGGCAGATACAGGGGAGGAGAAGGAGGAGGTCGATTGGGTGGATGGGGGCGTGGTGCAGAAATGAGACTCTGTGCATGGCATTCATTTGGTTTTTTTTAGACGACCGCCAAAGCGTCGCCTAAAGCATCATCACACACGGACCACATGGACAAAAAAAAGAAAAATACCCAAAACAACAAAAAAGAAGAGAAAAAAAATCTTTCCTGAGTGATAGAGAGAAAGAGAGAGAGAGAAACCTTATTTTCATTGATATGCAATGAGTTTAAGAAGAGGCAAGAGATGGAAAAAAGAAAATGGAGTTATGTGGGTGTCGATTTTTTTCGTTGCTAATGGATTTTTGGCAGGAAGAGGTGTCTATCTAACAGAGAATGTGTCAAGATAAGACTCTTATGATACTTCTGTGTAAGCTTTCTATATAGCTATATCTATACCATCTTTTGATGCAAGTCGGGACTAGGGCATATTTTCAAGTTGTTGCTTGAGTTTACTTGTATAAAAAGAATGTATTCTTGGAACAAAAGTCTCAATAATCTAACAATAGGTTAATTTGAAACTTTATTCTTTCTTAAATATACTTTATATCTAAATTTTGAAATTATCATAGAAATAGTTTTTATATTTAACTGAAATAGAATGAATATGTATACCATGTTGAAATGAAATTTATTGTGTGGCAACACCAAATGGTCAGCTTCAGAGATGACGATATGGCAAGTCAGGAAGAAGAAGACGAAAAAGACGTACGATGTGGGGCAAGCAAAACTACGCTCTCTCCGCAAAGAGTAAAGACAAGGAAGTAACAATTAAAGACGAAGTAAAACGACGCGAAACGGTGTAAATTCAAATAATATGAGACAATATGAAATATCTAACCAATATTTAAATAAACCTTACCAATTAAATATTAAAATAAACGGGACTAGCTGTATTTATTCTTGGCACTCTGTCCCACATTTCATGTCTTGTTAGTATAAGTATTGAAAATATTTGCTTTAACAGTTGCAGTTAAATATTGAAACACATCATTTATATTATGTTTTTCCACCAAGTTTTTCAAGTTTTAATATTCCATGAATCTTAACTCTGCTTCTTGGTTCAAGGCTCATATCCGCCCATTTCTTCTAAGATATTCTTAAGTCTTTCTTTTTGTGGTCTTGTTTATATTTTTTTTCACTTCATGTGATGACAATTCTTTTATGGCCCCATACTTGCGTTGTGGATTTCATTCCCTCGTTTACATCGTCGTAATGCAGTACAATTGGTTTTCAGTTAAAAATGGCTTTCTTTATTCTTATTGTAATGTCTACGAATATCTATCTCTCCCTCATCCTCGCTCTCTCTCTCTCGCTCCTTCTCTTTATTTTCCTTGCATTTTTCTTCTTTTTTTGTGTGTTTTTTTTTTGGTTTTATGTGTGTACTTCCTGTCTGGAGTTTGGAGCTGTATTGCAAATATAAACATAAATGGTTTTCCATATAGATATGTCCTGCGTGTCCAGCTTGTGGGTGTGTGCATGTGGTTGTGAGTGTGTAATTGTGTGCGGGAGTTGCATGTGTGTTTGAGCTGCACCTGACTGACAACAGTTGCTGAAAACCCGCATGCAAAATGCATAGATACAAATATTCTTTTATTATTTTTCCCTCTTTTTTTTTTGTTCTATTTGGTATCTGAACTTTTTCTCCCTTGATGAATCGATTTGTTTGACCCGTTGTCGATTGTTGCCAAATGGTCTGTTGCATAAATTAAAAAGAACAAAATCTCTCTGTTCTTTTTGCATATTTCTTTTAAATATTGTAACAGCAGCTTCAACAAAAAAAAAAAAAAAGACTTCCATATGTGCATTTAGAATTTGTATTCGCCTCAAATACTTGTTACAGAATTGGGATTTTAGTTTTCCACTGTTGCACACTTGGGCATAAGTAATTTAGAAGTTTTTAACATGATATCAGTAGTTAGTTGGGCGGAAGAAATGAATCTTTTTTATGAATTTTGCCAAAAATGGAGTTTGAATGAAATTCAATGACCATAAACAATATTTTGGATTGCCAATAAGCCCTTTTTAATACTTCAATCCTGGTAAGATAATATATATTTGATTCTCTTTCTCTTCTTATTACAAACTCTATTCTACGTTGTGGTTTAATTGTTTTCATGTTTACTTTTCTTTGAAAAATATTTCTTAAAAATTGTTTTGTGAAAACTTTAATACTAGCCCAAATTGTAAAATATATAATATTTAGTTTGAACATTGGATTTAAGAGTGTTTTAGAGTCATGAAAACCCAAAAGGGAATAGGTAAATTTGGTATTTTATAAATAATTTATAGGTACTGATAATGGAATTGACATCGATTGGATGTTATCGAACTACACGCAGCAGCCAAAGTTAAATTATGTCATGCGGAAACAGACTCTCGCCTTTCAGTTGCTGAATGAAAATTTAATAAACTTTACTTCGATTAACTGTCTTATACTAAATTTAAAGTTATTAAACTCTGTAAACAATAAATCAATGTGAGGTCATAAAATTTTGATTAAATCTTACAATATATAAATAAAGTATGGAAAAAGAATATCTTCTACAATGTATAAATAAAGTATGGGAAAAGAATATCTTCTACTTAAACACATTACTAACATTCTAACAACTTTTTACTTGCTGTGTTTTATAGTAATCACAACAGAATTTGTGAATCATGAATACTAACTTGAGTATGTAAAATTACCATTTAATATATTTCTAATAGCATATCATCAGTTTTTTTTTCCACAGTTTTCAGTGGTTATTCATTATTACATACAACCCAAAAAACGTTTAAGAAAATATAATTATTGGGCAAAACCTTAAAATTTTGTATGTAGAACACAACATTTTTCTTTTCTTCACTTAAGTTGACTGTATAATCTTGATGCATTTACCCAATCAGGAACCGAACAATTGTCAGACAAAAAAAAAAAAATTTCTATAATGACGGAATAATTTGAAATTAAAGTAAAAGTTTTGTACCTTTTAAACTTGAGAAAACAATATATTATATTTTACAAATGTAATATGAATGTAATACATATCATTCTATTGGAAAAAGTATAACTTTAATAAAGGTTTCCCATTATTTTCTTTTCATTAATTTTCACAGAAAAGTTATTAACAAACGAACAGAATGATTGACCCTATATACAATGTGACATTGCTTACTTTCTATATATTTCTTTTGTACTTTGAACTATATCCTATATATAGTTATACATACATACATATATGTGTAAAATGTTATTTTGGCCAGACACTGCGCCGTCAAACAAAGCAATTTTCCATGTTTTTTCTGCAATAACGTCAGACGCTTCATTTTGGCCATGTGAAATGTAAACTGCAAATTGTCGGCAAGCATTTTTTATTTTTGAACAGAGAGTATATAGACTTAATGCAACGATTTGTAATAAGCTCAATGTTAAAATGAGTTATAATGTAAAAGTTTACATAGAAAAGATTTTAATTACTAGACTCTATAGTGATCTAGGATGACAAGTTTAAAGATTAAACCTAAAATGTAGAGCCCTTTAATTCCGCTTATATAAATCTTTCGAATATTAAAAGTTTTTAAGAGTATCAAAATTTCGGTACAAGCGAAAAAGTTATTTCGTTTTTCCCCCCCTTACAAACAAGGTAGTATGTGGATTGGATGTGATGGTGGGCGGCAACAGCTGTGGCCAGAATCGCAACGTTCTTAATTAAGGCATTCTGATAGAGAGTAACTCTCATCCACATGGGCAAACAGGCCCTTCTTTTCCCTTTCAGTCACCAATACAACTACCATATGGGGCAACAAAAAAAAAAAAAAGGTTTGCAATTTCGTTTTTCCTTGTCCTACCAATAAACTTTTTAAATGTCAATGAACATTTTACAATTTTTTGGGTAAATATCAGTCCCAAAATATCAATTTATCTTTTCACTTCGCTTAAACCCCACAAGAGTTTAGAGAATGATGAAGCTAGCACCGGAGACTTTTTGTCCTGCTGCATGCTTTGCATGCAAAAATTGTTAGTCTTCTTGTCTTAGGTAGGTTGCTTCTCTTCTTTTTTTTTTTCGGTACACACGTAATGTTGCAATTTTTCAAAGCTCCACATCTCCGGGTTCCCGTGTTCTTGTTTATGCAATGACGACGCATAAGTAGCAAGTTGATTTCTGTGGGGGCAAACAAGAAATGGAAAAAACACCAAAAAAAAAAAGAAAGGGAAGCGGACTGGAAAGAAAACTGTCTAAAATAAAATAAATTACAAAACAATGTTGGTCGAGTTTGGGTTGAGAACGTAGAGGATTGAAGGCACTCTCCCCCTCCCCTCAATATTCAGTTTCGTGTGCAATTTGAGATGCTGTCTGCCACTTTATAGCATCTTTCCCACCAATTGTTTTTGCTTCATCCGCCGTCACCTCCACATCCTTCATTCCCTTCACCATATCACCTTGACGTGCTGGCATCTTTTTTTTGCTACGAAGCACTTTAATCGAAATGTTTTTGTCTGCGGGGGCAGATGGCATCGGTAGATACTTGCCGGCTTAACATTTTATATTTTGTTTATGGCACACAAATGTATCTTCAAATGCATGTTTCCTTCTAGAACAACTATCGATTCGTTGGCTATGCCCTGTGTTTCAAATGATTATTTGACATTAACATTGAATACTTTGTAAGGGAAGAATAATTGGTAAGTCAAATGTTGTAGCGGGAAGAAAGTGAAGATAGTTTTAGAAATCGGTGGATATGTTGCTTAAAAAAAGATAGCTTAAATAGTAGGCAATGTCAAAATACATTGCCGAATTTCAAATATGAAACATTTAAAAACATTTCATAATTCAAAAAAAAAAAAATATCTGTTTTTGATCTGGAGCATTGTAAGGTGAATCCATGAATAAATATAAGTAATAATTTTATAGTTTAAATAATTATTTTATAGTTTAAGCGTAATTGCATATTAGTTTTAATTTATTTTAATAATCAAAATTTTTATCCAAAAATATTTTAATTGTATTCAATGTTTTGTTCAACTTCAACTTTCGTAACTATGTATGTATATATTATTGAGTATAAAACTTGTGCACATTCAATTTATATAAAAACGTTTTTCTTTCAAATTAGAAATATTAATGAAGAAATTATTTGATTATATAAGTGGTTCTGGAATATTTGATAAGAAAGGTAGTAAAAAATGCAGGTGAAATTTGGTCATCCGTTAGTAATTTGTACCAACTTTGTCATCGCATGTGGTCTTCTTTATTAAAAAAATTAAAATAGTGAATCATATGGGTAGCTTTAATGTTATATTATTATTATTGTCTTATCATAATCCTAAAAGAAATTCTCAAGACAAATAGAGATACGAATATAACTTTAAACTTCTCTTTAAATAAAATATCCTTACCAATAAGTTTAACCGTATTAATATGGTTCAATAAAGAAACAACTAATTATACTTCACTTTGTCTTTTAAGCTTTGGGAGGAATAGACCTCTTGTGATAATAAAAGTTGAAATATTTCAATAAAAAGGTGATTTGAAACAATATTCAATAATAGTTTCCCTCATATATAAACACATGGATGTATATACATACATATGTTTACAGAAGTTATTAATTCGCACCTTAATAAAATAAAGAATATAAGCAACGTATTCACAAATGTGAATAATAAATTCCCCTACAACATTCTGTAATATCATTTATTTGACCTAGAAATCCTGGAAAACCGCACGCAGCGATATGAATCTACTAAATTTATTTGTTTTGAGAACAAACTTAGAACTTTCTTAGGTTACTTAAGGTAATCAAACATCATACTTCTATTTATTTATATGACATAAAAGGCAAAATAAGAAACTAATCTCTCTTAGAGAGTAATTTCTATTAGCTGGTATAATTTATAGTCTGTATTGTGCACAAAATTATCAAAATTTCAATTTCAATCCAATTCACATTTAATTTATAAACACTTTAACCACAAAAGTGTAGAATATATGTGTCACTTGCATATCTAATAATGCTTTTAGTTAACCTGGCCTTGTCGGCATTTTAATTCATTGTTTTTGGCTAAATGATTTATAACATTTTGCAAGTACTGTCTGTAAATATATATAGTTGATTTATTGGTTAACCCAAGCAAATTTCTCTAATTGTGTAAACGCTTTGGTTTCATGTTTGACTTAGATCATCGATTGGCCATATATCATATTCAAATGTCATGCAAGGCAATGGAAAAGGAAAGGGAAAACTCTTTGAATCAACTGTCAACTGCAAAGATCCAAAAAAGAAAGAAAGAAAAAAACAAATTTACCTTCTCTGTTGGGGGATAAAATATTTCGTATTCTAAGAATTCACTTTCATTTCCAAAATGAACCTTTGGGTCATAAGTTTCATTTGGCTGATGTTGGTGCATGTTGTTGGTATTGAGGATTTGAGGTATATGGGGTTTCTGTTGGGGTTTTCCCCTTCCACTTTGTATTAATTGCTGTGACATATTTAAGTTGAGATTTTATTGTTACCTATTCCAAGAGATGAAGATTCTTTTCTTTGTTTTGTGTTGCTGCTGCCTTGGCAAATTGATTGAATTTACTACTTAAGGCCAGAGAGGCAACAGACCCAAAGACCAGAGCCTGGTAAAG
Organism: Drosophila austrosaltans; assembly: GCA_035045865.1. Classification (NCBI taxonomy): domain Eukaryota; kingdom Metazoa; phylum Arthropoda; class Insecta; order Diptera; family Drosophilidae; genus Drosophila; species Drosophila austrosaltans. The sequence goes on from JAWNOQ010000200.1 coordinate 1,430,238, forward strand.
ACAGTTCTGGTCATAAAGACAACAGCAGCAGAGCTCCCCTATGGCTACAGGGGTGCACAGTGGCACCATATAATAAATCAAAAAAAAAATTAAATTCTTCAATTGTTCCAATAAAAATATTACATTTTTCTTCTATATGCATATCTGTTTGTTTTCAAATAATGTTTTTCCATCATTTTTTTTTATACTTTTTTATATACATCATTAACCACTGTGCGTCGTTTAGCTTTAGCTTTGTTAGATTCTGGCAGCACATTTCATTTGAAATCCACAAGGCAAAAGCCAGCTAGGATTTGTAATGAAGATATACAAACACGCACTGGGACAACACACATACACACACGCATACACTCTCACACACACACACACAGACACACATGTATGCCTGACTCAAATCACTTAGTTTCACATTACAAAGCTAAACTGACGAAGGAGAAGCAACTCCTTTTCTGCTACTGTGATTCTACGCTTGATACTCGTCGAACATATAAATTAATGAATTCGATGCTTATCAATACCAACAGTAAACATATATACATTTGTACATACGTATGTTTGTCTGTCTGTTTGTATGTTCATACATATGTTTTAGCTCCCCTTCTCCTTCTATTTTCATTCCCATTGTTTTCATCTATTAGTTTTGTTAGCAATTTTTTCTGTATGTTTGTGTGTCCTGTGATTATGCTCAAGTGACTGAGATTTGGGTGTGTGTTTTTGTTAGTGTGGTGTGTGTGTGTGTCTATCTTAAAGTAATCGTGGCTTTAGCGATTTCTTGTTCTTCTACTTACTCGATTCATTCATTTGATAAAAGATTTTTGGCCCCTTCAATCATGCTTTTGTTGCTTATCCCTTACGATGGCTGTCTAATGTTTGTTTTATTCTCCATCTTTTTCTTTGGAGGGTTTTTGTTTTTCGGGGATTTGTAATTTGTATTTGATAAGAGAGTGTAACGGTTTTTGTATCATCTATGATGCTAGTCAGAGTCTTTATTTCTGCATTAGACATATATTTTGCGCAAATCTGATTAGGTTTATTAAGTGAGCAAAAGGGAAATCGATTAAAATGCTTGAGTCAATTTCTACTTAAGTTTTGTCAGATAAAATGATTTTAAATTGGTTCACTTAAGAACATTGGTAAGAATTTAATTATTCTCTAAAATAATAAATTGAACTTGATTTATATTTAAATTGAATGGAAATGTTTGTTTAAGCAAAGCAATAAATTTGTTAATATTTTTAATTCAGCTAACTTTAAAGAAGGAAATATTATTATTTTGTTTTCAAATACGTTTTTAGATTGCAGTTTCGTCTTTTGTATATATTTGAGATACGATCTATTTTTTTATGCATTATTGATGCATAGATATAGATATTTGTATGTTACAATTTGATTTCATTATGAGAAAAGGCGGGGGGAAGTTATGAGAGGAGAATGGTCCGACACATTGAAATAACAAGTAATTTAACTGATCTTTAAATATTTGATAGTCCAATCATAATATTATTCAAATCAAACTATGTATATAACCTACCCTAAAAACTTTTTTTAATTCTTATCAGAAAAACTGCTAGAAACTGGAAATGTAAGCTTAGTTCGACCATATCACAGTTCGTATATTCTTGCAAAGTGTCTTTTGATAATTATTCATAGGCAGCATATAGGACAAGTCAAAACTAAATTTAATGTCCTTGGTTTGAAAGAAAAGTTATTGATACTAAATTATTTTTTTGGCCCGATTGTTTCTATTATAACTATAGCATATAGGCGACCGATATATAGATATACTTCTATATTTACTCAATTTACAAAAGCCAAATTTTGTGACAATCTCTCTTAAAAAGGCTAAGATATTGCTATATTCTTAACCTATTGTTTCTATGGTACCTATTTGATATAATAAATCGATTCTGATAAAACTTTGTGGATATATTAAAAGGCATATTAAGCTTATGAACAATTTCGTGATGTTCAATTGGAGAACAATAAAGTTGTTGATGTTAAACTCTGTTTTTGAAGCATGAATGTATATATGTATGTACATACTCTATATCAGGGATGGCCAACTTGATTAGACCCAAGATCTACTGTTCACTGACGGCACCCTGTGGATCTACCAATTACATACTTTTTGACTAATATCGACCGATCGACCGTTTGGCCACCCCTGCTCTTTATAGTTGAAGATGGTTTCTTCTGTGCGTAGCAAACTTTCAATTAAAATTTATGTATATACTGTTTTAGCCAGGGTATAAAAAGCAAACACCGAACATGTAATGTATGTATGTATGTGTTTCTCAAAAATAAGCTGTGTGAAACAAATAGAAAAAAGTTATGTGAAATATGCAAAATAACAAATATTTTTTGATGAATGTGTATAAACCACTTCTCAAATTTGTTGTCCATATACATACGTGTATATTTATATAACTGTTGGGGCATTTGACAACAAAACGTCAATAAAGTTAGCTGTAACCTTTATAACACTTTCATATATTCACAGTAAACTTTAATGCAAAAGATTCTTACAGCATTTGGCAATAATACAATTTAAAAATGGCAAACATTCTCATACTCTCGTTCATATTCAGTTAACAAACTTAAAATTGAGCCCATCTGGCTTTCTCTTTGAAAGCACCTGTTACTGTCTGACTGGCTTAAAATTGTGGCTTCTCTATTCCACACTCACTTTTGTCTTACTGACTAACATTTTGGGGCGGAAGCTTTTTCATTACCTTACTACAGCTTCAACTTGCCATTTGCTGCAATTTGAATACTTTGAATTTTGGTTGCCTTTTGCAATGGCAAATCGGAAGGCCACTTATTGGATCTTATCAGTATTTCAATCCGATTTCGTTTTACTAGACCTGAGTGCCCATGCAGGCCAATATTTCTGAATAGATGGCAGACAATTGTATTAGTTTCAGGCATATCTAGAATTTAATTTTCTGTGAATAATTCTATGAGTGAATGGAAATCTGCAATATTGAGTGAATTACTGTTTGAGATACATTTTTGAAATTGATTTTTGTTCAAGTTAATTAAAATTTTGCAACAATGTGTAACTTACATTTCCCACACACACTTGCAAAAAACTTATCCCTGATTGATTTTTTATCTTTGTCCACCTACCCAAACAAAACCATTTCAGTCACCAAACCACGAAAATAGTAAGTTCCTTTTTTGTTGGTTGGTTTGTTTGTTTGACTAAACAACCATAATTTCTTAATCTACATCAAATGTTGACAGTTTTATTAAAAAAATTTTCACATCTGACATGCCAAATGTGAACAAATGAACAGGAAACGGAAGTTGTGTACGTACGGACACAAAGAACAAAAAAAGAGAGCAAAAGAATCACCAAAGATATATATACATACATATATACATATATAGAAGAAGTTAAAGGAAAAAAAAATACAGTTCAAAAAGATGTGTAAATTTGTCGAGGCCAGGACTAGGAGGGCAAGTGCCAAATGTCACTTCGGTTTGTGGCATGGAAGAACCAAAAATCTATGGAATATGCTTCAAGTTAAGTTTTCCATACTACCACCCACTTCATCACACTCTTTGCCTCCTCTTCCCTCTCTGCCTCATGGTCCTGTATATTGATGTTTGTTGAAGTAGAAATGAGAAAAGTTTTAGCAATGCGTCGATTTCTGGATCGGCAGAGGGTGAGATCCTGGGCCATGGAATTTATTTTATATTTGTAGCAGCTTTACTTTGTTTGATGGGCGAGGGGAGAAACAAGAGATGGGACGCAGTGGTGGGAAATTTAGTTAGTTTGGTAATGAAAGCGAGCGGGGGCGCTAGCATTGAGGCAAATCGCCAAATTTGTTTGTTTTTCGTGCAAAGGCATAAAGAACAACAGTAACAACAACAACATGAAAAAATACCAAAATAAGGCCAACGAAAAAAAAAGCCCGAAACTAATGTAATGGAAATTTGAAATTATTGAAAATAAATGAAAACAAATAAATATTGTGTGAGGTTTTTTTTATGCTCTTTGGGGGAGGAGATGAAGTGAGGCGTAGAAATTTTTCTTTGAAATTTTTTGTTTTGTTTTTTTATACCCTGTAAATCAAATAGAATTGCAAAGGTATATTTGTGTGTTTAAAAAGGGAAAACAATTAAAATGAGTTGCGAAAAATATACTTATTGTAAGATCCTAATCAGCCATATTCCTATTGGAGAGAGATCTGATCTATTTGTATTACTGTTTTAATAACCCCCAACATTTAATTATTTCTAGATGTATTCTCAATATATGTGTATCATAATCTGGTATACTTGTATGGACCTCATTTTAACTATAATTGCTTTTATTTCCTATATATCCATTAGTTATATATCGGGGATATATGTATGTATATGTGTATTTAAGTTAGTGTTTAAAGTGAAGATTATAAAATATCAACACCGAAGTAAAACTTTATTTATAAATTAATTGGAATTGAACTTCTTAAAATTCTAAAGCAAGTTATTTCAAAGTCGATTTACAGAAATATAATTTTTGATTGATTTTTTTTTGTTATCCGCAAGTATATAATATTTTGTAATCCTTTGAAGCGAAGCAATATAGACATTTATTTAAATTTTTTCATTTTGTTTTTTGAATTGATTATAGATTGAATTCGATTGTCCACGAATTATAAAACAAAAATAAAGGTTAAAAACAACGAAGAATCCTAAAAGATCATTAAACCAGAATTCGTATATATAAAATATAACAAAAGTAATATTTTCCAAATAAAAGCGGATATATTCAGATATAATCAAATTTCTATATTGCTGATAATGGAAATCACTAGAGATGAGATACTGCAGAACTAATAGTATGAACATTCATAGTTCCTTCGACTTTATTTTGCTTAAATAGGAAATAGTTAAGCCGAATTCTAAAATACAAGTACTAGATTTAATATTGAGAGTCTCGAAACTTACAGGATTTTAGAAATTAAGTGTTAAAATTATTGTAACGTGACGAATAGATTCAGTTTTAGTTCAACTATTCTTTTAAAATATCTAATGAATTCAAATAAAAAAGTGTTTTTATAAGTTTAACAGATTTCATTGTTCAAAAGTATTTATTATGTCTGATTAGGTCTGATAATCGGACCAAAACAAGAGCTATGCAAAATTGAAACCTAATTGTTGCCAAATATTTTACTGAACAAATTTTTATTTAAAGTGATATATAAGAACAGGAATATTAATTGACATCTTCAATTATTATTTTTCAAATCTTGAATGTGAACATTAAGAAAATATTAAAGAGTAAGAATTTAATTTAATTTTAAAGTAATCTCTTGTTAATTATTTATTTATTTTATATTTAAGTTTTACGCTTACACTTAACTAATAGTCAGTAAATTTCAAAAAAATTAATGCCAACTAACAAAAATGAAAAGTAAATTATAATATTCCCTTTCTAGAAAGAACATTTCATATTCGTTGTCAATAAAATCTTGGGCTTTTGTGTTCGCATTTAGGCAACACTTGTCGTTTAATGGCGTGTAAGTGTACAAATTGCCTAGATTAGTGCCTAAATTAAAAGTGAAATTGAAATAAATTAAATATTTGCCCACACTTCCACCCCTGCCCCCACTCTCTTTAATTCTCTGTCATTTCCCCGCTCAGCTCCATTTCGCTGAGCAAAGAAAAAGCTCTCTGTGAGCCACTTAGGAACTTGGGCCGAAGGATTTTTGTAGGCGTCTGTTGGAATTTATGAACAATTTTGTGCCTTCCATTGTATTCCCCACTTGTTTATTCTTCGCCTAGCCATTAAGGATGGGAAAAACATGGAGAAGTGTTTATTATTTGCGAGGAAAATCAATTAGCGCATATTTTTAAAAGAGATTTTTCCTATGCAAGGCACAAGGAGAGAAGCGAAGAAAAAGTTCCTGAATATAAAAATAAATGCATAAATTGAGAGATGAGCCCAGTCATGGAATTATGAATAAAAGAAAATAGCACAAAAGGAATCACGGAAAGTAATAATATTTCTCTTACTTGTTTGCCATGGCTTAAACAAAGTAAATTCTATAACAAATTGATTTTCTATATTTATTATAAAAGCGCAAAGTAATTTTCTATTTTTGAACGGATTTTCTTCAAATCTTGAGTAAACTCCCTTAAAATCTATATGAGATATGTATAATCTCAAATCATTGTGTATAAGTTTTTTACAAAAAAAAGGCATCTGTCATGGAGAAATGATTTTAATATAATTTTAAGGTTGAATTTGTAGAACAAATTTCATAAAACAAGAAAATACCCTGGTAATTTTAAGTTAATCGAAAAAATCGAATATTGTCGAAATTTACAATATTCTTGAAGTAATCTTTAGAAACTATGTGTGAAAACAGATCAGATGGTTAATCTGAAACACTACCTATACGATTTTTAAAAATTTTCGGTTATTTAATTTGTTGCTGGTTCGATATCCTCAATTGATTAATTCCAGCAATGAAAAGAAATCCTCAAAAAATAGCTAAGACATCAATAACCATTTAAATTAACTGACTAAATTCCAAATAGTTAATGATATACACATTTTATACCAAATTTACTAGAAATTTTTTAGCTTAAATTGCCAGTATTGATATTTTAACACAGAAACCGATATTCCTATTGGTAAAAAAAGAGTTATACTATCGAGATCTGCAGTGAAAAGCAAGTCGTTAAGTTTTTTTGATTCATTTATAAATTTACTTTGATAATTTAAAATGTTGAAAGGGACTTTTACCATGCAGAGTCATCGAAAAAAAGAAGTAATGTAATTGCAGCTGTGGAAAATGTCCTTTGGAAACATGGTTTTGATAAATCACGATTTGTCTGGTGTACATTTTCAAAATATGAAATTTTCCATTATAAATATATATATATTTTAATTCCTCTCATGTCCTGGCGCTGGGATAAATGTTTGTGTTATGACATGTTTAAAATTTTAAGGTGCATTAGTGTAAAGTGCTTTCGTTTCGAAGTTCAAAAAAAAAAGAAGTAAAATATAATAGAAAACAAGGTGTAAAGAGTAAAAATGGAAAAATAGTGGTGAAAAATTGTGCACGCGAATGGCTGTTGCTGTTAGAGAGTAAGTAAGTAAGTAAAAGAAGAAAAGCAGAAGATGAAGTAAAAATGCTCTTAACACTTTCATTTTTGGCTGGCTTTTGCGGCAGTGGTTAAAATTTGTTGGATTACCACCCGACAAAAGTGAAGAAAGCAAGTGAATAAAATTTTTTTCTATGAATATTTAGCTAAAAGTTGAATAATAGAAACTAGAACAAAATTATAATTTCAATTCTAATTTAATATCTCACATACTTTGCCTTCAAACAAATTTAAAAAGGTAGTCACGTGTTTATACTTAATAAAATTATATTTAGATCAACTAATATAAAACTCAATCGTAAAAAGTGTTGGTAAGCGCATAACTCAACAACGCATGGACCAATTTAAGTTCAAAATTTAAACTGTCACAATTGACAGAACGAAGTCTGTCGGGTCCGCAAGTAAAGTTCAAATTTACTCTACATTCAGTTAAAATATTTGTATTTGTATCCTTGGACTTCAAGGAACATTTGAAAAAAAGAATTGTTAAGATTGGTCCATGCACTGTTGAGTTATGCGCTTACCAACACTTTTTACGATTCATTTTAACATTGATAGTACGAGTACATGAAGTACTTTATATAAACTATATTTAGATGAACATTTTTCTTATACTTGGTTTTTATATGTTTGTTATATCATATATTATCAGTTAAGATATAAGCTCATGTGAGCTAAGAGCTTAAATATAGATCCTGAATAAAAAGTTTTCAATTTGAATTAGAATATAAAAGTTTATAATAGAAGAACATTAATCATTGTCAATATTTATCATATCTAACTTACAATTTTTGCTAATATATATTAATTATAATTTGATAAGATGATGTGAAGGCAACTTTTAAACTAAGTAAAGTTAGTTTGTCTTGCTAAACTCTTTGTAATGTAAAGTTTCACTTTGATTATTAAGAGTTTTTATCTTTAAAGTTTCTAGAGAATACGTGCAAGTCATCTAATTGTAAATGACTTAAGGTGGGGGGAAAGTTTGTCTGATATGATAAAAGATAAAAGATATTTGAGTAGAAGAAAGCTTTTTTCTTATTGATTTATTATATACATATAATTATATTATATTTAATTTCTTGGTTTCATATGTATCAATGAATTTTGAAAATTGCAAAATTGAAATCACAAAATCATTTTTGAATGCTTGCAATATATTAAACTAACTTTTCTTCAAAATTCTTTCAATTGAAAAAGAAACATTCCTTGACAAATGACATTAAACAGCTTTTCTTCTTCGATTATTTGTTTGATTGTATTGTTGTTTGATTACTGACATTTATTTAAACTATATGTGCAATTCGTTTAAGACATTTTTGTCGCCTTTCTTATATCCTGCAGGTGTAAGTCTATGACTCTATAGATATATATGTAGTATATGCGTGTGTGTGTATGTGTCTGTGCTTAAAATTTAGCACAACATAGCTGCAAGCCTGCAGCTGCAACTATAGTTTCAGCTACTCTGCACCCCACAACCCTCCCCTCACTCCGTGACCTACCATAGACCCAGCTATTTTGCCACCTTCCATTAAGCGCTTACTTGGCGCAAAATGCAATTTATACATTTCCGTTAAGCAAGGCGAAATAATTCTTCTTTTTTTTTTTCGTTAACTCAAACTATCTCGACATGTATTTGCTTTTAACGTACCGCTTATATACGACAAACGATAACAATGTGACGACAATATTTCTCTTTCCCTTTACCATGAGCTAGCAGCGACCCCTCGAAAGAATAAGAACAACTAATTAGAATGGCGGAAATTTCTGAACAATTGAATCGAATGTTAATTTATTTGATTTTTTATCCTTACATTGAAATATATATTTAATTTTCCAAATCAATAAACAAGCTGATTGCCATTCACAATTGACAATTGTAGGCAATAAATCCTTGGTGTAGGGAATTTCTAGTTATTGGTGGTCAAATAACATCAACAAGAAGCGCCATCCACCCCAACACCAACCCCATTCGAACCACGCCCAAAAGAAATAATTGAATTCCCCAAATGCCAAAGTGGAATTTTAATTTGCACTTGACACCAACAACAACAAAAAAAAAAGAAAAGAAAAAATATGTAAAAAAATTATCGAAACCGAAACGAAAGAAGAATTTAAGTAAAGGGAACATAAGAAACTTCCCTCTGATTGCTGATCAGTATGCAAAATGTGTTCGTTACAAAAATCAGCGCAAGAAAAAAGAGCATAGAAAAAATGGTCTAAGGGTAGAAAGTTTTTTTTTTTTTTGGCGACATTGTCACACGTACTCGACTTTCCGCACCCTCGACATGCCCCTTTCTCTTTGCATCATCTGGCATCTATCTACCCCCGAATTGATGTCTTAGAAAATTAGCAAACGCCGTTTTCTTTTCTGCTGCTTCTTTTTTTATCTATCTATTTCTTTCATTTTTTGTGACTTGGCATTTCAACACACCTTTTTCTTTCATTTCTTCAAAAATTTCAATTTCCTTTTGCTTGTGTGTGTGTGTGTGTGTGCCTGAAAGTATGCAATGCAATTTTTATTGCAATCTTTGATTTGGTTTACTATACATTTAAAAGAAAAAAAAAAATGTTAAATTAATTTGATTTTGTGAAAATACAAAACACGAAGAACAATTTGGCAATATTGAAGCCAAATGCCTGCAGGTTTATTGTGTTATTTCAAAATCAATTTGGAAACTGCATTGGGGTAAATAAGTAAAATAATAGATAACATTTCAATGCGTACAATCTGGCCGGCAAGTAACATAAAACAATTAGAGGAATTTCAAAAAATAAAAGAAAAACCAAATACAATAGAAAAAAAAGGCAAACTAAAGAAAAATTAGTCAAAAAATACTAAAACAGCAACGTGACATGACAGTAAATGGACATATCTAAATTGATTTTGTTTGCCATTGCAATTTGCTTGCCAGAACGAAATTCATATGTTCACTTTCTTTTAACAAAGAAGTTTGCTAGTTATAAAAACATTTTGACTATTGCTTGTTTACTTCGTTTTTTCTTGTGTGAAAAATATTGTATTTATTTATATTTATTTTATTATCTTGTTGTTGATAGTTTTTAAATTATAAGTATCTACCTCACTGTTAATATTAACATTCTAGCTGCGGTTCTGTTAATGCCAGTGTTGGTTGATAACTAATTCGCTTGTTACACTCATATAAGCGAGCTGACATCAGTGTTAGTAAATGTCAACAGTATTCCCGTTGCTACTTTCTTGCCCAACTGTTAGTAGATGCGTTGACATATGTATTCATATTTATCTTTATTGTAGTTTATCTACTACATGAAACAGCCTTTTCGATGTAACTGCTGTAACTTTTTATAAATCGGCTAAAAAGGACTACTTTTTAACAATGTTCATGAAACAAAATCTGCACCATCATAATTATCAATAAATTTAAAATAAACCCAAGCTTGTCTTGCTAAAAGTGTTCTCCTTCAATAAGAAAGCAATAGTCTGTTGGCATAAAGTGTTGCCACATCCAAATAACAAAGTAATTAAAAGAGTCTTTAATACTTGTAAAGTGCATCATCTGAAGAAACTATGTATATATAACTGTTTTCATATAAAACATTAAATTTTTATAACAATTTATTACCTTCAATAGTTCAAATATGACAAAGGTATCAAATATTGTCAATTTGATGTTGGCTTCCGGTGTGGGTTATCTGTTGACCAACTTTTCACTAAATATAACTTTTCTCGGCAGTATGATTCATGTTACACAGATTTTTGTGGTTACTTTTGTTTTTGTTGTTGTTGTTTGTGTCGCCCAAACACAGAAGCGACCACCATTTTGGGTTAAAAGTAATGCATTCTGTGTCTCGTTTTCAGTCTCTATCCCTGTTTCTCTTCCTGTCCCAGTCTGATTGTAGTGGCTTTTATAAACGCATACATATGCATGAGATCATAGAGACTGTGCGTGTATGTGCATGTGTGTGGGTGGGTAATGCATTTGTCATAAATGTGAGGGGGAAAAAAAATGAAAGGAAAACTGCATAATAGCAAACATGTGTATGTATGAGTGAAGTGTCTTTCTCTCTCATATCTCTACCGTTGTCTCTCTTTCTCCCATTTTTTTCTTCCTCTCTCACTCAGTCTCGTCAACATTATAATGAATGCATCCGGCATGCATTGAAAACTTGACTCATATTTCATAACCAAAAAACAAAAAGAGAAAAAAAAAACAAGAAGAAAGGAAAGAAAGCAAAAAAACAAATGGAATTTCAAAAATCCAACAACAACTGCGGGTACATTGACCATCTTGTTGCTGTTTCGTATTTTATGTTGTTTTTACTGACAGAGATATGAGATTTTAAGCCAGTTTTTCACATCTTTTCTCTCGTTTTATTTATTTTTTTTTTGTTTTTTGGGTTTTGGCCATTTCATTATATTGTATAAGCTCCCCATTCAGCCTTCGAGAGCAAAATATGTAGAAAGGTATATACATATATAAAAATATATAAATATAAAATATACGAGGGCAGGCTAAAGAGATATCAGTCTAGTAAAGAGCACCTTTAGATAGATGCTTTAATATGGTTGCTTCCGGCAATTGAACCATTTGAAAAGGATTCTTTAATTTGAACAAACATTGGACTTGTCATTAGAAATACTCTGACTATTGACAAATATTCTCAGAATACTGTTAACCAATAATAAAATGTGACTCTAGAAAGACAGAGCAAAGTTATGAAACAAAATTCTTTGGCTTTCTTGTAAATGTCAATTACTTTTAATACCTTCCTCGCATTTTGAGGTAATCTTTGTTTATTTTTTTCTTTGAATTTTTATTTTGCAATTTTATTTGTTTGACAGTTGTGCAAATTAAATGCAAATTTTTCAGCATTTTTCAACATTTTGTGTTTTTTGTTGCGGCTGATAAAATGTTTTTAAGTGCAGCTCAACATGGAATGACGTATATAGGCCTCTTAAAATTGATACATATTATGGGATTAAGTCAATATTAATTGTTGAAAAATTCTATCGAAATGAAAAAAAAAAAAAGAAAAGAGTCTGAACATGTGAAGCAAATTGGAAGCAAAAAAAAAAATTTCGTTTCGTTTATTTCTTGATGGATTTTATCTCATTATCGAGTGAAAGTTGATATAGGAAAATTGCAGTTACGAATCGAATTTCTACCTTAGAAAACTTGACTGACATCAACCGCACACTTCACACAATTGTTAGTGAGTTAAGAAGGAGAATGCTGACAAAAGGCATGTCAGTCGGTTGCCAGTCTAACTTGACTACCCGCATGACTCAAACCAGGAGTTGGAATGTCAAAACAGTAAACGGCAAATGTCTGCCAGACAAAGAGTCTTCAAACCATCCCTCTACAGACTATACTGATGCATCGCCACCCACATCCTACATGCAAACCATTCACCCACCTGTCCTCAAAAAAGAAAACACGAAAAAATGGTAAACTGCAAAGTGCAAGTTCATGTGATATGCAAAGTGAAGTGTGCGTGAGACGATGATGAAGAGGTGCAGCAATGGTAACAGGAGGGCCACAAGACAAGAGAATGTTAAACTGAAGCTAGAGGGTTTTGGCATCAAAGCTCTGAAACAACAACTGCAATGCGTATGTGGCATGTGCAAAATGACTATATAAAGATGAAAAAGATACCATTAAAAGTCTTGGTCAAAGTAGATCCAATTAGCTTAGACGGAGATCTAACTTCTATTTCAAAAAAAAAATGATCTGTGGTTGACATTTCACAAAAAACCAAGAGTTCGAAAATGAAAAATATTATATATTTACTTATTTGTCCAAATTTGTTTATTTCTTTTGTAAAGTTAAGAACTACATATATTGCATCCGAATATATTAAATATTGAAATTTAGTCGCTAAAACTAAATTTTCTAAAATTCGAAAACTAATTATTTGTGTCCGATGGAATTTGAATGAATCGTTAAGGATCTATCGTGGTCACCGCAAACTCTTCTTTTTGAGAAGGGGTAAAAACAAACAGCCATAACTTTGAAAAGATTTATTACTACTCAGTACTACTCAGAATTGGAAACTTCAATTAGTTAGATTTTATCGGTTCCTTGCAAGAAAAGTTTCATGTTCTTACTAAGCGGTTTTGTTTATAAAATTATTCTTAAAACTTTAATATCAGTATTATAATTGTTATATTTTTTTTAAGTCTAAAATTTGAATTAATTATATCTACATACTCCTTTAGATATTGTAGTACAGTATCATTGTAATCGAATTGGTATCGTTTTTGTTTTATAGAATAAATACTTCTTTAAGGTTTTTTTTTTTATAATGATTGAAATGTGGATCTTGCAAAATATTTTGCTACTGTTCTAGAATTCTTCCGTACCAAAATATTGAGCGATGAAGATTTCCTGAATAATAACCATCAAGAAATGAATTGTAAGCTCAATTTATCAGCTTATCTTCTTGCTAAAATCAATGGCATTATTTGTTATAAAAATTTTCCTTTATATTTTTTTTTTGACTGCCTTTCTCTCGACTATCTTCAATTAGCGAAAATTGAAAAACGTAAACTCACATAGCCTGGTGGAATTTTGTTAAAACAAAAGAAGCCTCAACTCTTCGCCACAAAGGATGTAGCCAATTTTGAAGAGTGATGATGAGGATTGTGGGGCGTTTTCCAGTGGGTCTCATCCACAACATGTTGCATTGCATGTTTAGGCCAGAGAAAGTTTCGGGCTGAAAACCCTTTTCAATGAAGTTGGCTTTTGTGTTGTGAACCACTTTACATACTCGTAGACAATGCATTTGCTCTCTGCATTGTTTGTGCTTAGCATAAATTAGAAAACTATCGATCAGAAAAATGTTTGTGGTAAAATTGAACAAAACAAAACAAAAACTAAAACAAAAAAAAAAAAAATAGCAAGAGAATATAAACACGAAAACTTTTATTTAATTGAAACAAACTGAAATTGTTGCAAATCAATATCAACGAAAATTCCAGCCATTGAGTACTTAGGGATAAATAAAACTTTGCTCCAAATCATTCCTATGGCATAAAAATAAACTCCTCTATATACATATATGTATATACATACAATATATCGAATGCGACTATGTATATATTGAGTTTATTTTTTGTGTTTTGGGGTAATTGCAAGAAAATCTCATTTAATCCCAACAAATGCGACTTTATCACGCAAAAAATTATGAAATATTCTCTAGGCAGCAATTGCTATCATTTTGTTGCTGCCGCTTGTCCTGTCCTGTCCCGTCCCGTCCTGTTTTGTCCTTTCCTATTTTATCCTTTGCCTTTCCCCCATTGCTTTCGCCTTTGCCATTTCGTTTTGCTTGTTTACACTTTATCCCGCTAGCGCCTTTTGGCATTTTCCGCAGCGGGAAACAAAAAACGCGGCAACTAGGGAAAATACTTGAAGGCAAGCAAAATGGCATTCAGTAGATGGAAGGAAGCTTTAGATGGGATATTTAGTATCGTAGTTTCTTTTGCAACATCATCATTTTGGTGTTTTTTTTTGTTGTCGATGGGTTTTGGTGGTTTGGGCAATTCGAGTGGCATAAGCAGAGCAATGAGCTTCATCGGTTTTTGGGCAGTGCTTATACGCGAGGGTTGATTACTAAGTTCAATTGGTTGAATCTTAAGTATTACGCTACTTATCTTTATTGTTAGGATCAACATTTATGATATATTTAAAGTAATCTTTACGAAATATTGTGTCGAGAAAGGATTCTGTTTGGATTGTAAAGCTACCTTCCCCTATTATCCCAAATAAGATCGTCCGCATCATTTAACGTTGTGTTCGTTGTTTTTAGAAGTTTTTAATAAGGATTTGAAAACTGAATTAAAAGGTTAAACATTTTTCAATTGCAATTTTAAGGTTAAAACATTTATAAACAATGTTTAAATAGCAATAAATTTGTCCTGATTGAATGATAAATATAAAATGGACTTCGAACGTAGTTTGTCGATTCGATTCGATTGTTCGATTCGATTGTCCCATTACAAACAAAATATTAGAAGCTATTTTTAAAAACTTATTTTAATTTTAATGATTTCTTTCTTTTTTTATTTAATTTTTGCATATGAAAAAGTTTTAGCTGCATATCCAGCGAAATATTCTTGTACAAGACAAAGTAACATCTATTAAATAAAAATATGGAATTATACACCTTCTAACAAAGTTTTTACCAATTTGTAAAAGATATTCGCCTATATTTTGTAATGATTTAAGAAAAATGCTAAATTGATGCGGATATTTCTGTTCTATTAATGGAATTTTCTAACATAATGAATAAATCATTTTTGTTAAATAATAATTGTTATGAAAAGACTTCCGACTTTTACAGAAGTTATGTTTGAGGCATTATAAAATATTTGTATATTTATTTTTATAATTTTTTTTTAGAAATATCAGGCATCTGGTTGATGATGGTTGAATTTTCCAGTTTTATCTTAATCTAATGTGTCACCCAAAATCTGAAGGATGCTACATTGATCTATGGCCCTGAAAATTTGCTAGAGGTTTGGAAAGTCGTTTTGTTGTCGATTTGGCGATGTTATTCGAATATGCCTGGAGTTTAGCAATAGAAAATCGATTGGTTCAAATTATCTCATAATTGTTTTTGAAATTTCTCAACTGTTTGACTTTATCTTGGAAATAACTAACAAATAAACCGATTTACTTTCAAATCATTATATTTCTAATAGTCACTGTAATGTGTAACTTCTAATGCCACCCTCGCCTAAGTTGTTTGTTTTCTCTTTACCCTTAGGCATTCCATTCCTCCTCACTTCCCCTCTGGCCAACGTTTTATGCAGATGAATGCGCGCATTTATGAAAAATGTTGTTGTCATTGTCGACTCGATTGTTCTTGTTGTTGTTGTTTTATGTTGTTATTGCTTTGCCTCCGCTTGAACTGATGAGAAATAATGTTTGCGGAAAAATAAGATTTGTTTATTTTACGAACGATTGATTTTGTCCCGCTCCCCATATCCTCCGCCCCCCCCCAAACAGTACTCCTGTCCGAACACCCCGAACCCCCCATTATTGTCCACTTGGCTCATCATCATCATCATGAACGTTTCTTGTTCGAGACCTTCACTTGTCTGCGCTTCATTTTGCGCAGCTTAAAAATTAATTATCGCTGGCTCTTTTTCGAATTGTCGGCTACTGTTCGATGGTCAATGGAATCATCATCATGCTCATCATCATCATTGGAGATAGCACGTCATTTATTTTTAGGCTTTACAACTTTTGTGTAAATATTTCATCAAAGTTTCAATTTCATTCTCAACGAGCCATTAAATTTCGTGGGATTTTCGATAAGGAATTAGCTTTGATTTAGAATTTTAAGAGATTTGCACTTGCTTTTTTGTTATTCAAAATTCACTTACCGGGCAGAAAAATGAGTAGCATTAAGATGGCCAGTCCATAGAAATAGCCTTGGCTACGCCCATTTTGTTGGCCATATGATGATGACATTGTTGTTGTATTTGTTTGCTTTCGCCTTTTTGTCCTGGAGGATATTTGCATGTGGGTGGCCATAGAAGGAGTCGTCGTTGACAACATTTGAAATCTCTTTTTTATATATTTTGTTTTGTCTTGTTCTTTCTTTCGTTTTTCTTTTTTTTTTTTTGCTTTAGATTTTGGCCACTTCCGGCTATGTGGCCTTATAAATATATATTGGCCAATAAATGTCAATTTTATTCTTGGTATTTTTTGTATGTGTCCCTTTTGTCCAGTCTAGTAAAGACTTTAACTGTAATTATAGAAAAAAAATGTATTTATTTGCTAGATTTGTTTTGAAAAGGAGAAATCTTTTTAAATTCTAGAATATTTTTAATTAAAATCTTTTTATATTTAATTCTTAATTAAATTTTAAAAGAAAAATTTAAAAATACTATTTTAAAATTTTTTAGAATGTATTAGTTGAATTTCATTATACTATATTTGTAGGATGGTAACACTGCCCAAACCAAAAAACAACGAGAAGTAGAATAGATGCCAGTTGACATGGATGCCAGACGACAGGTTGCTAGACGACAAGGTTGCCAGACGACAAGATTGCCAGACGACGTGAAGACGAGCTGAAGTTAGCTCTAGCGCCGAGAGGGTCAACAGAAAGAAGACGAACAAATAAGACAAAGAGAACATCCCAAGCTGGGCTATTATGACGTGTCTGTATCTTTTGTAATTCAATTTTATTAACTTCAATTAAAAACATAACGTGAAAATTCAACATAGTATTTCTAATTTAAATACTAACACACAACTATAACTACATTCTATAAATATATTAAATAACAAATGCCACATATTTGTTGAATAGGGCTTCCGAGGAGAAGAAATAATTAATCCGATCTTTATTTGTTGAATTCACAATCTGAACTGACTTTTTTTTTTTAAATGTTTGTTAGGAAAGGTCTAGTCTTAGATTCTAAGGGTCACATATTTGGTGGTGGAATTTTAAATCTAATTGCGGTTATAAGTTCCAGGAAATCCGGATGTACAGGTGTTAGATCTATTTAAACTCCAAGCCTGCGTTGGTCGTTAGATCCTTAGCTGAATGCATCATAAAAAAACATAACTATATTCACGTCACGTGCACTAGGCTGCATTTGAATTATACTTTAATTTATTTATTCTTTTAATTGTGTATATTTTATGTCGTTTTTAACAATTACGGTGTTTAAACTTAAACATTTGTATTATTTTAAACAGTAAGCCTAATATTAATTTGATTCCTGAAAATTCCTAAATTAAATGAAATATTTCTTAATCATTTGGAAACAGAAATTGTTCCAAAAAGGTACTTTCCAATCAAAAACAATTCAAGAAGCTTGTAAAAAAATTTTTAATGAACTGACTTTGTATTTTTTAGGTGAATTTTATGGATTGACATTCGGAAATTGATCAAAATTATATAAAATTGGACCAAATTTTTAATATCAAAAAACTTTTATCAAATTTTTAATCAATTTGTCAATCTTAGCAAAATTTTTTATCAATGGATGTATGGAAATAATATTTGATTATTTAAATAAATAAATAAGTTTCCAAAGCTTTAAAACCGACTTAAAGATATTAATTGCAAACTATGAATAAATATTCTGGTCTCAATAGTATTTAATTTAAGTAATTGAATATCAAAATACTTTAGCTAATTAAAATATTTCCTATATTAACTGATATTTAAACAGTTTTAAAATAAAAAATTCTTAATTAAATATAATTTCAATTCAATTTTATTTCACGCTTTGTTATAAATACAGATTGTTTGTTTGTGAATTTTATCTTACAATATTTTAAGAGCTTAGACTAAGAACTAGGCCTTTTCTACTTAGATATTTATTTACATATTTACATGACATATGGCGTATGCGATGACATAACTATTAGGGGAAAAAAGACAAAGAAGTTGGAAAAACCCCAAAATTAAATATAAAACATGGTAATACATTGCAGTTGTTAAAAATTATATTCAAGTTATTTTGAAATTAGCTTTTTTTTTTCCGATAAATATTCTGAAATGAATCTTGCCCAGTTATTTGTTACAATTAATGCATAATTATGTAATTTCAAAATGGATCTCAGTTTAAACAAATTAAATATCAGTTGTCACACAGAGTGTTAACTAACTGCATCGCTGGCATGGTTAAAATACAGTGATTAATGCAATTAATTCAGAGGGTTTAATTAAAAAAAAAAAAACCTTTTACTAGGTGAGAGACACATCCACTCAAACACCCCTCTATACACACACACACACTCAAATCGATTCCATTTCAGCACTAATCCGCGTGTGTTTCTGAACCAAATGAAAAAATAATAGAATTAACAAACCGGGATGAAGAAAAACACACAGAATGCGAGAGAGCGAGAGAAAAGTGCTAACGAAAGTTCAAAAAGGCCAAGAAAAAGTTCTATCCATTTAATTGAAACTACG
Organism: Drosophila austrosaltans; assembly: GCA_035045865.1. NCBI lineage: Eukaryota > Metazoa > Arthropoda > Insecta > Diptera > Drosophilidae > Drosophila > Drosophila austrosaltans. Next base: position 1,449,270 of record JAWNOQ010000200.1, read on the forward strand.
CATATTACATTTTACCATATAAAAGAGGGGAGAGTATGAAAGCTTACATTTCTCCCCCACATACACTTTTCTTTCTCTTTTGGCTTAAACGAGCATTTCCTAATTGTCTTTTCCCCCTCGCAAAAAAAAGAAGAAAGAGGACTTCAATCCACACTTTAATTATTTTACATTTAAATAAAATGCACACACACACACACATATATGACTCTATCTTTTATTCTCTTTTCGCACTTAATGCTCTTTCAAAAAGCGGGTCTATCATATTTGACCAAAAGAATAGAACACCATCAGCAACATGGTAAACTGATTTTTGTTTTCTTTATAATAAATAATTTATTATTTCAGATAAATTTGGAATTCGGGGCTGGTAGCGTTTTCCGAAAGTATCCTCAGAAGTTGATCTATATCAATAGTAAGAAAAAAACTATTTAGCATCCGGAGTGACACAAACTACAATATATAAATTAAAATAATAATTTATTGCTATTTCTAAGTGTTCAGATGCAATCACAGTTTTTTTTTCAATCATGGGTAGCCCCTTCTGCATCAAAATGGAATTGAATGAATTATGTATAAGAAAGGAAAAATGTATTAAAACCTATCAATATAGCGTTAAGTGAAAAATATAATAAGGCCAACATTGTTGTATTAGTATTAAACATCATCTCCTCAAAAGATCAACTGTAAGATCAACTTGAAACATTTGGCAAGATTATTGAAATAACCAAACTGTCTAGTGATCCAGTTCTGTCGGTGCCTTCTGCTTACCCTTGGATTGTTTGTGTTTGTCGTTAAACTTGTTTTTTTTTTTTTTTTTTGAAAGGGGATGAGAATTTGCTTTTGGCAATATCATTCTGGTTCTCATTCGCTCATTTGAACCAAAACGTGACATACACACACATATGCACATATATACATTGGAAAATCTCTTTGTCGTCCCTTTTTTTATAAATTTAAATGTTTGCCTGCTTTTACTATTTGCTCTTGTGTGTGTGTTTTTTTTTTGGCTTGCAAATAAGTTTGCCAAGTTTGGCCTTAAAATCGCCATCTTTGCCAAAGGCAGAAAGGGACAGAATTAACACTATACCGTGTTTTTGCCTTCTCTATCTATCTGCCTTTTTTCTCTCTCTCTCTCGTTCTCTACATTTAAGGTAATGAGCACATACAAAATGCAATTAAAAGCTTGTTGCCAAAAATGCAATTTTCCGTATCTTTTTCTTTCGGTTTCTTTCCTTTGTGTTTTGCATTTTTTTTGGTATTGCTGTTGTTGTTGTTTTTTTTGTTTTTGTTTATATGTAAATGAATATTTTTTTCGACAGTTTACTTTAGCCTTGGCTTCCGTGCCGAAAAGTATGCAAGGCATTAATGCATTTTATGGGCCAAAGTAGACGGCGCGCATGCTTTTAACGATGCTGAGGAAAAAGTGGCAACAAAAAATATTGTAATTGAGCCATGAAAGAAGTGGTAAATAAAAGCCATGGTAATAAAAATAGTTTTCTTCTCATTCTCGTTAAGTATACAAGAAAATGTTTAATTAATTAAAAAATATTGAGGTTAAATTAAAAGTCAACATAGTTGGAATAAATAGAACACTATTATTAAAACACACACAGATATACAATATAATTTGAATAAATTGTTAAAAGAATGAAAGTAACTAAATTATTTAGTCAAGTAGTTTATAATAGAAAAGATCTGTCAAGTGTTTTAATTAGTATATTACTTCTGTTTTTGGTTAGCAAGTGAATTTCTCGCTTTTTATTGGGTCACCCAGAAAGAAACTAAAGACATATCATATAACTATATACCTTATGTAGTAGGCCCAGTGTTATGGTGACACTAAGATATACTAACATCCAACCACGGTAATGAACAGTTACTAGTAATAATCAAAGCCCTTAGTCTCTGATCTCGCGTATTCCTATCTCACTCTGCCTCACAGGCTAAATAGCTCTCTCAAGAAGAGTCTGATTCTTTTCTGTGAGCAGCAGAGTTTACCAGTCACTTCGAGAGACAACATCGTTGGTGTAGATTAAATAGAATAAAGAAGTTAAAAATTATAACTACTCGGCTACACCTATGTGTACCTAAAACTACTATTGACGCTTCTTCTTAATAGATATAAGTATACAAAACGCAATTGCACCTGATACATTTGTAATGAATAAACAATTCTAAATAATCCTCTATTGTAATGATAATAATTATAGGTAATCTAATAATTATTAAGTAATCCCATAATTATTAATTAGTCTCAGTTAACCCTCTTATTGCCTATATTAAATACCTCTGCTAGGGTCAGCAATAAAGATGTACTTTGCTGACCTAGCAACTACGTAATGAAAGGTGGAGCTGACCTATGCAGCGTGGTCTATATAAGTAGAGTCTAGTTTATAGGCTAATCAGATTTAAATAAATGTATTCTACGGGTGTGAATCGCTGTGTTTTTGGCCCCCACATACACATATTGTTGTCATTCCTCAAAGTTCACCCAATTCAAGTGTTGGTTGATTATGCTCTAAGGGTATTAATATTATAAATAATGCATTGATAAATAAAATAATTAAACTTTAAAACCATGTGGCGTTTTACTTAAAAAACTACATTAAAGAACTGCTAAAATAAAGAGTTTTTTTAGTTTCAATTCAAGAACAGAGCAAACCATTCCTAAAACATAAATTTTTTGCGCATTTCATAGAAAGTATATATTTTTCTCGTAACATCTAAAAAAATTTAATGTAATAAAAATTGTTGATATCTCCCCTCTTGCTCTCTTTAAATCTTCTCTCCTAATCTCAATATACTCATTTTCTTTTTCATCTTTTGTATGCCATTTTTCAGTTATTTACGCCGAAAGTACTTTGCTGCATTCATATTTACATTCAAAAAATACACAAAACAAAGTCAAAGCCTCTCAGCCAGCCACATGTGCCGTATCTTTGAGATAGGAAATAAAAGATTTCGCAAAACACTGCACCCACCCAAAGCCCCTCCCACAAGAAAATATGGCCCCCTCCCCCAGCCCATTCCAGTGCACGCTGACGAAGAGCAAACAACTTAACCACGCCTCCTTCTGTCTGCTCCCCCTCCCCCCCATTCCCTAAAAAAACCGTTTAAAGGCAACTTGACACGCCAGGTAAATAAAATCTAAACTTCTTAAAGCAAAAGCACAAGATGAACCTTAGATGCATAGCAAAAGAAAAAAAAAAAAAAGAAAAGAAAAACGAAAGAGAAAGTATCAGGAGAGGAGAAGAAAACTGAAATACGAAAAGCAGTAAAAAATGATAAACGCTTCAACTGATGACACATTCAGTTTCACACACGAACGACTTTCAATTTACATTTGATGTTTTATGTTTCGCAGCATTTACGAAACGAACCAACATCCAGCAGTGGCTAAAGGAGAAGAAAAAGAAAGAAAGAAAAAAATCACTCATACGCACCCACGCACATGAGGATTGGCGCCCGACGTTTGACGCCAAACCAAAGGCAAAAGCAAAAGAAAAACGAAAAATAAAAAGAAAACCCCCCACCGAAAAAGAACTTACCGGTAAGTTAAAGCTAAAGAAAGACAGAAAAAAAAAGCACAGAATGAAGAAAACGAAGCAGACGACGCCGGTGCCAAGTAGACGCAGGAATTTGCGAGGCTTCAACACAGTAGGAGGCGGTTGGTGAATAAGGGGGCGGCAGGGGGGAGTGTCGTGGGATGGGCAGAACAAAACATTGTGCAAATAAACGAAAAATATTTTGTACTTCAAATAGAAAACGATGACAACAAGGGGCATATGCGGAGGTAACGATGAGGAATATTTTGCAACACGCATAATTTTTAACAAGAGCCAAAAATCTGCTCTTATGCATGAGTGTGTGTGTGTGTATATAAATGCCTGTGTCTGTGTGTGTGTCTCTGATGTGAGTATAGGGCTAAATCAGGCATCTCTCTACCTATTTCAATAATTCGCTTGAGTTATGTCGGCTTCACTACGTTCTTGAAGGGATTCCAAGAAGGCTTAACAGCGCACAGTGGGGCCTTTTCTCATTTCGCTTATCAAAAATCATATCTTCTAAAGTAGTGAAGCGATTTTCAAAATTTAAAAAGCATTTGATAGCTAATTGTTCAAGCTTCAAATGGAGTTATTACCGAGGTGCCACGTGCTCGGGTTGCTTAGATATTCAAGGTCAAAGTTGAAAAATATTTCTAAGCATATTTTACCCATAAAATTCACTTTAAAAACGCTTTTTTGATCACAAATGAACCTTATTATATTAGATTTGATGACTAAGTCAGATTTTTTAATGTTTTGTTTTAATTTTTTATTGTAATTGCAAAAAAAAATATACCATTAAAAGGGAATATTCATTTTGGTCTCCCCCAAAACCCTTAATGCTACAGAGCTAAAATTTTACACATAGGCTTCTGTTAGCTGTAGGCATTATATATCTAGAAATCATCCTGATCGGATAACTATATCCTATAGCTCCCATAGGAACGATAGGTCGAGAATAAAAATAAGCTTCCACAACTTTGTTGTTTTTTAATCAATTTATAAGAAATTTGGATTCTGTTAGTGTAATATACTTTCTAACATATTCACCAAGTTTTATCAGAATCGGTTGACTATATCTTATAGCTCCCATAGGAATGATAGGTCGAGAATAAAGTGAAGCCTCCAAAACTTTGTTGTTTTTCAATCGAATACTACGAAATTTGTACCCTATTAGTTTAATATACTTTCTAACATATCTACTAAATTTCATCAGAATCGGTTGACTATATCATATAGCTCCCATAGGAACGATCGGTCAAGAATATAGTTTTAGAGCAATAACTTGAGTGTTTATTGAGCGATTGTCACGAAATTTTCTATTTGGAAGTTTAGTACATATCAAAATGTCTGTGCTAAGTTTCAGCCAAATCGGTCAACTATACGCTATAGCTCCCATAGGAACAATCGGATCCAAAATTTTTTTTTTCTCAAATTACATTTTTTTTCTTAAGCCATTAACATTTAATGTAGGTTTGACTTATTTTATGTGCTCTCCAATGATTTTGTTACATTATAAATATGTAAATATCAAATAACAGTTTGCCAATTTTGCATGCGCTCTTCGTCTTCCCTGCACCTGGAACGCGTTTTTAACGCGAGGTTGCATTAGTTTTTTGAATTTTTGACAAATTTGCGCAAAAAAGCGCAAGACTACACTATATAGGCCTGATAGGTGAATATTCCCTCTATCACGTGTATATAATTATATCGTGAATCTCCGTGAATCTCTGTTGTTTTTCCTTCGCTAAAGTTTAAAAAATGCGAAAATTTAGTGTATTTTTGAAACGTCTCCAATTTACTGAGTATTTCAAATTACATTAAATTTGTTACAACAAATAACTAAAAAATGATCTACTTTTCGAATAAAGTAAAAATTTTCGAGATCAGTTGTTTAATTCGGCCAATATACAGTTTCAAAGTTGCAAGTTTTTTTTAAAATTCAAAATTTTTTTTTTTCATGAAAAATGTCTCCACTTTGAGACGATGTAGCACCCACAACTCTTATCGGATTTCAATAATATTTTGGATCCATAAAATCTGAAGTATTATCTGTCGATTCCACTTTTCATTTTTGCCAAACGCGATGGTGAAAAAAATGATTTTCGGTCAGCTATTCGGGCAGAGGCCCCACTGTGCAGCGTTGGCAAAAGGATTTTCTATCTTTTCCAAATTAAATATATTTTTCTGTTTCTAGATAAAATATACAGAAGGCGTTGTTCGAAAAAAGGGTTGCAGTTGATCTTAAATATATAATTCATTAAGGATATATTAGAAATTTCCAAAAATTAGTGCAATGTGTAAGGGTCGTGGGCAGGGCATATAAATCTGCATTGCTAATGAAGAATAAAAGTATAATACTCTCTGGAACCATTTTAAAAAACTGTTTAAACAATTATTAATATAATGTATATTTAAGTACCAACTCCAATATGCTTTTTTTGATGGCAAATATTTATTTTTATTAAAGAAACTAAAAGTATGGAAAAAATCTGAAAATTGAGACACCTAAAATCTTGTTTCATTTTTGTAAAAATACACAAATTGCACAAGAATAAATAGAAAACTAATTTAAAGCGGAGAATCAAAGTTCATTAGCAATTAATATGAACAACAATTTTTTCGTTTTAGATTATTACTCGCTTTTGACTGTTGATGTATGTATGTATGTATATAGGTTAGGTGGGCAGTTTTTGACTTAGTAGGAAAGTTTCGAATCGTAAAAAGTTTACAAGTAAAATAAAACGGCCCGTTTTTGTGCTCTTATCTTAAATATTAAAAGTTTATAAAATCGTCAAAGCATAATGCCGATTTATATATCAATAAAACATAAAAGATAAACTAATGATTTAAAATGAAAACTAACTATATAGTGAACTTTCTGTGTGTATATGTATTTCTAGTTCAGCAAGATAATTCAAAAGATATTTTTCAAGAATAAAAGCTTGTAATGGCTAAAAAACTATCATATCAAATTTGTAATATTTTACAACTAAATTTCTTTAAAAAACACAATAATTAGATATGGACATTTTAGTTAAATTTACAAAAGAAGTCATTTCACGAACAGTGGAATGTAAACAGAAGGAGCGATAGTTAAGGTACAGTAAATGAGATAAGTTTCACAACCGGTTCGGGGTTAAAAATTAAGAGTTTTAACTTTAACCAAGTACGGAGGCTTAATTAGCTTTTTGGTGAAATAAAACTCCACAAACGGGTCTATGCTTAGATGCTTAGAAAAGGTTTAGAAGAGGAATAGTTAAGTCGATGATGGAAAATAGTAATAGTACTAAGTAATAGTAATAGTACAAGTTAGTAGTTGTTAATAAACCGAATTCAAACGTAATTAGTGACTATTTAATTTGTTCTACATGCTTACCTATGTTGAACTTATATTCATTAGCAATTGATAAATCGAGGTTTGTTAATCACCTTGTGAACCCTCCCTCCCCTTATCCTTTTCCCTACCTTTCAAGTCTTTATTCAACTTTTATGTGAGAAACGAAATTCCCTTACCCCATTGATGTTTCGTTCCCATGTCATCGTTCCATTGTGTCGCATGTCGACGTCGACGTCGTTGCTTTTGGTTGTTGTTGTTGTTGCTGTTAGAGCAACTGCCAACCTTTCTTAGACCGCAAAAACTCATTACAGGTTACTCTAGCTATCTTCCCCTCACTACCCTGTCATTTACTCCCGCTCTCTCTACCTCTCTTTTTTTCCATGCTACTCTTATCCATTTTGTTTCTATCGCCTGTTCTGAGTGCGTTTTTGCTATTTCGTAATTAAAACTTTCATTAAAGTAATTAAAATTGCAACAAAATAAACAAAAATACAATCAAAATCTGCAAGGTCTGCTCTGGAAAGAGAGAGAGAGAGAGAAAGGAAGAGGCAAAAACAAAAGAGGAGAGAATTTGACAGAGACACAAAAATGCAGTTAAAAATGGAGGGGAAAGGAGTGACAAATATAAACAGGAGTATAAATAAAATGGTAGAATGTAAATGGTGAGCAAATCAAGAACAAGAGAGAGAGAGAGAGAGAGAGAGAGCGAGAGGAGGGATAATAAAATGTGGTAATTGTAAATAAGTGGAAAATGAGTGCCAAGGGAAACTGCTGGAAAGGGAGGCGGTAAGCATGGAAAGTGGGCGTGTTCTCATGCATTTGGCGGGATAACATTTTAAATTCAAATTAAACGACTGGCAAAGCCACAAAAAGGATTGACACGAAAGTTAGTGCCCAGCCAGGAGCTGATGTCGCACCATGTTGGATGCAAGAATCCGAAGGATGAGCAAGCAGCCCATTCTGGCAGCAGGAAGAGGAGTAAAGGCAACCGCAGCTCTTGTTGGCAACTGACAGATGCTCTTGCTGTTGTTGTTGTTGCTGCTGCTGTTGAACTATTGTTGTATTTGAGTTTGACATTTGCATAGTAAATACTAAAAACAATGAGAACCAGACAGGCAGAGAAAGAATGAGAGAGAGAGAGAGAGAGAGAGAGAGAGAAGGAGAAAATGACATAGGCACTGCGGAAGGGGGAAGAAAGGACACACAGAAAAAAAATCATCAATTGTGTATTTTTCAATTAATTTGGAGAATAATTTGTAAATAAGTTTTCATTGTTGCCAAAATGCATCAATCAAGGCAAGCAAATGCATTTAACTAAAATTTTTATATTTTTTTGTACTCTAATAGAATGGCACGATAGATTAGCCAAGGAAGTAGTTATTTCTAATTATATATACATACATATATCTGATCAGTAACACTCGAAACAAACTGCTACCTAAATTTTAAAAATTGTGAAGATTTCTCTCTCATTTTACAAATGTAATATTACATTTTCCTCTCCGAATTTATTTTCTTCATATATTGTATGCTAAGATCGATTTCATCTATAGTTCCTCTCACATAATGTATACCAATCAAACTCAATCCAAAATTTAAGCTTGAAATTTCATTAACATGACTTCATAGTAAGTCTCTTTAAGAGAGCACACTTTGGGGTAAATAAATATTTTCTTTCTTAAACTTTCTTACTCACTTCTTCTTTTGAGCAGTAACAAAAAAGTTAAAGAACCATTTTTGGAGGAGAAAAGATTTAGTATTTTATATTATATAGATTAAGTATATCAACAAATATATATTCTCTTGATTTCATTCATAATATAAAAATATTACAACATGACTCTTAACATACAACTAAATCATATTACATCTATTGTAAAGAGTATATAATATTTAGATTTACCGCCAGCTAGTCTGGCCCCTTTTGGTTTTTGTTGATTTTATTTGTGTTTACTGTGCTCTGTGGGTATAGCATTTTCCCCAAATTAGTTTTTCTTCTCTGTTGTGACAACTTGATGCATATAAATTGGAAAATCAAATGATTAAATGTATGGTATAAAATAGTTGTAGTTTACTTATTCAATGTGACCCCAGCAGAAATTACACTTGGCGAAAATGTATGAAAATTCAATTGTTTGCTTTTAATAAAAATATTTAATTTTAATCTTATTTTGTTGAGTGCATTACAAGTTGATTTCCAAAACTCACATGGAGTAAATGTTCATCAAGAACTTTTATCCCATAAATCACTTTGATGACCTCAAGTCAACATTACCTGTCAAATCGTTCAAGCCTTCGCCTACCCTCGCCCCCTTTTGACTCAAATAATTCCATGTAAACATATCCATCAACATGTAATTGCAGTTGGTGGCCGAGTCCATTTCAGCTTTTTCTCTGAGATAATGTTTGGGACTTGGTGTGACCAAGCGAAAGGATGCATACAAACACAAATACATACATATGTGTACGTATGTATTTATACATACATATATACATGTAGATGGCCAAGAAGAGTCACTTGACCCACATGGCTGGGCAAGCAAATCGGCACAAAAATGCATGTCATACTGAAACTTAAATAATTGAAATATTCAGGCGGCATCAGCTGAGGAGATTGTGTCTACAAACTCAGTGTATATACTTTCAGATGGACAATTTAAATCTATGTATTTGTATCGGCATTCGATTTAGTTTATATATTCGTAATTTATATATTTAGTTTTATATTGTGTGATAGAGCATCTAAAGATGAAGAGTATCAGCTAAGCCTATATCATCTAAGAGCAAATTGATTATAGATTTATTTCGTTTTTACAATCTTTTTGTTCATTCTTTAAAAAACTGTCAAAAAATTCTAATCAAAGCTGTCAATAGATTTTGGAATATTCTTTTATTTTACATTTGACATAAAGAAATTTGATCATCAAAGTTTGAACTGTCTGAATTTCAAAGATAATTACGCAATTTAACAAAGAATGGGGTTAACTTTTCTTCTTTAAAGAAAAAGAGTGAAATTCAATCTCATCTTGGTAAATTCTAGCTTGTCGGAAAATCGTTAGATCATAAAAATTAAACAACAAAACTTCTGTTAAAAAAAATTGTGTAATTTTATTATTTTGAAAAAGAGAAGGGAAGCTAAAAAGCTTAAGAGAATCTAAAGTGTGTTAAATGTGTGGCCACCACTGCGTATACCTTATAGGAACAGAAACGAATGCTCCTTGCTTTAGAAATATCTGACATCAAATTTAATTATTTATTCTGAGATTTACCTGTTTCCCTTTTTGTTTTTTTTTTTAATATTTTGCTCAAAACTTTACTCCCGCAAAGATGATGATGAAAAACTCTTTTTCTTTAGTTTGTCTTTTTTCAATAGTTGGAATTTAAATAAAAATTGTTAACATTTTTAGTTTTCTAGGTTACTCTATAATTCTTCAAAGCGAAAATCCTATATGCAGGTAAAATAAATATGCCAAGTGAATGTTGTTATGTAAAACCCAAGCAAAATGGGTAACTATAGAAACAATTGAAACCGTCTCACATTGTTTCTATACGCATATTTTGAGCTGGTTTGATGCCGAAAACCAAAACAAGCAATTTTATTTCTGTTCTCTTTGTTACATAAAGTTTTTGCATTGGTTTAAATTTGTTATTTTACTTTATTTTTTACTAAACGTTTTTCATTGTGCAACTTTGGCAGCCCTAAAGCTAAAACCTAACCCATTTGTTTGGTTGTCAGCAAAAAATTACACCAAAAAACAAGAAAAAGAAAAAAAAAAGATGAAAAAAATGAACCTCTGCGTGACACATAAATTTATTGCATTCAAAAATATGAAAAGTTTCATCACAACAACGATGACCAGGACCACCAGAGAGCAGTAGATGCAGCAGAAGAGGTAGCAACAGGAGGAGTATCCTCATTCCGGTATTAATAAAAGGGTCCAAAGCAACCCCATTCCCAACAGCATGCGCATTTATTGGGGACAAAATAGAAGGGCGGTGCACAATTGCTGGGGCAACAGCCGGAGCAGGTGCATTCCATGCAGGGTAGAACAGGTCCAATAGGACCGCTGCTTAGGCGATAGGAGACCACAGCACAGGGGGATGGGCCGCAACACGCATTGCCGCAGGGTCCACAACAGCCCGAACCGCAGCATGATCTTGGTCCACAAGGACTGCAGCGTGGACTACAACCACTGCGACGACCGCAGGCCATGATATCCTTTGTGCCGTCACAAGCAACCTGTTGTATACTATCTCAGTTTAGTTCTCCTACTTTTTGCGCAAAAAATGTGCTAAATATGCTAAGCGAAGTGCAAGTGTTTTGATTCTCACTAAATTTCGCAAGCCAATTTAGCACCTTTTTTGACTTTTGATTGCAAAAAGACTTGAATTTATTTTGTCGGTTTGTGGAAAAAGTCAAATATTTTATGAAATTGACATTTGACGCAAAGAGTAAACTAAAGAGTAAACTAAAGTAAGAAATAAGTAACTGCATTTTGAATACATACATACCTTCAACCAAATTACATTCGTGTGACTTAACGCAGATCCAATTATATTCAGCGAAACTAGTTGAAACGAAAAAGTCGATCTGAATTTTATTTGAAGAATTTTCAGGATATATATCTGTTTTAAGAAAAGGACTTTGCATTGCTTTACTAACTAATTGAAAGTCTAATTTGAATGCTTCTAAAAACAAACAACTTCTCAACCGTTCAAAATACCCGATCAAAACGCAAAAGTTTAAATGAAAACCATTTTTCTGAAAGGTATAAATATTAGTAGAATTAATTATTACTTTTTTTCTAACAATTAAACTCCGTTGTCCTTCATCATCGCTTTTTCTGTTGTCCAAATTATCATCAGAAGAAGATTCTCATAAAAGAAAATTATATTAGCCTACAACAAGCATTGGATAAATAAATCTGAAGAAACGTCGCTAACTGTTTTCTAACTAAAGCTGTAAGTGTTTTCTCATCATTAAAGAGTCTGTATTACTAGTATAAAACAGGGTATACCCAAGTCGGCTAAACGATTCAAGTCAGCCATCTACCAAGATTCTCCAAAACATGGACAGCGTTGATGGGCATGTCAACGAACTGTCAAAGAATGACACACAGCACACACGCACACATTTCATTTTCATTTCAATTCCCTTTTCGGCTGTAGCAACACCTTTTTCACTCATTTACTCGATTTTGTGACGACTCGCAGTCTAGCCGGAAAATTTACCACACCTACTTTGAAATCAAAATGTGCGGTGGCTGGGCCTGTTTGTCCTATGGAATTGCCTGTTCCAATCCGCGTTTATCGACGGTACGTTATACAGGACGTTCCTTTACACCGACCCCTTGTGGGCCCTATGATAACTGTTCACCCTGTTGCGGTAGCTGTTACTCTGGTGGCTGCTGTGGTGGCGGCGGTTGTTGCTGGTGACGGCGAATTAACTTACCTGGCAAGGTCATGGCGAGGGTGCTACAGAACCGAGTGGTAAGAAAGATAAGCCATTTTGTGGTCTCTATAGTATTAATTGTATAATTAAATGTTGTTTTTATTGTTGTTTTTTTTTTCAATTCAGAGAAGGCTGTGAGAGATGTATTCCAAATGTGAAAGTTGATTTTATAATTCAGTCCAAGTTTAGTCGGTGTCAGGTCAACACGTTAACAGAAATCCGTTCTAATAATAAGCAGGGTAAGTTTTTATTTTATTATTAAAACGAAATCCAATCCATCGTTTTTGTTGTTTAGTTGCTTCCTTCAACATATTTGAAATCATGTGCGGTGGCTGGGCTTGTGCTTCTTTTGAACTGGCCTGCAATAATCCACCACTATCTACATTGAGGTTTACCGGAAGGGATTTTTTACCAACACCATGTGGACCTTGCGATCCATGTTGGATCCCTGACACAAGTAGTCGAGTTGGCCGCAGATGCCCGGTGCCTCATGATGGAAGTATTCCCTGTCAGAACAATGCCTAACGGCAATCGGTTATACAAACAGCTCAACAGATCAGCAATAATGACACAATGGGTGAAGGATGTCTTAGGCAGAAAAGCATCTGACCCAACTCCATAATTCAAGAACGTGGATGACGACACAACTGGCGGACTCGGATATTTCATAAAATGAACTTGAAATTTTATAGATGACTAGGCTTCCCCCCCCCCAAATTTAATTTATTTGAAAATAGACAACAGTTGATAAGCAATAAGTGACTTTCTTTTAGTTTGCGGCTATATGCAAATTGAAACAATTTTTTGGATCTGACTGCAGATAGCTATTAAATCCTTAAAAATATTATCTGAATACTACCTAAAAGCTCCTTAGGAGGTTTGACGCCAATTATATAGGAGGAAGTATAGCCGACTGTGTAGAGTATATTTGGTCTTGACCACCACGATGAGCCGACGATGGTAAGACGCTGTTCGCCCAAATCATCGCGATTTCCTACGAGACGCTTAAAGATACAGGTTACCCATCAACACACAAAGTCTTGTGGACTGAATATACACTTTGGCACTGTCGAAGTTATCTTGGCTTTCTGGTTTCTTCATCGGTGAATAAGTATAGATCGGCATCAGCTTCTGTCCACTCGTCGAATGCTTATTTCATTAACTAATGTTCGAAAATATAATCTCAATCTAACCATCTGAAGAAAAATTTAAAATTTTATGGTGTCAAATTTCTATCTCGTACATAGCTAGGGGATATTATTTAAAATTTCTTCCTACAGGAAGTAATTCTTGGCAAGTATTTATCACTAAACTATGTAGGTTGTTTATATGATCGGACAAGCTTGAGGTCAATGACTTGGGTGTTTTAGAAGCGATTGTCTGGAATAGTTCAAAAAAGAGCGCGGAGGACTACGCCATGCCCAAAATTTTACTTCTATCAAAGCTAAAAACCTTGCTAAAAGTAGTCGACTATATCTTTATTATGACCATCACGCTAGCTAGATGAAGAATCCATTAGTACACTGCTATTAGTTCAACCTTTAAAACGCCTTTTTGGCGGTCCGGCAAAAGCCTTCTGTCCACCCATTGCACAAAACTTAACCAAAACTCGTATTTAACATTCAATTTTTAATTGCCATGCAAAAAAAATTCTCCGTTCATATTTTTTCCACTTTCAGCTATATAAATCTGTTTACGAATAGGAGCGTCTGTTTGAAAGAGTAAGTGAAGAGCAAATTATTTTAGCCAGAAAATATAGAAGCATATCGTCTTATACTTCTTATTTGTTCAGCCTAATAGAAGGGTCCAAAGCAGCCCCACTCAGAGCAGCAGCGACATCTATTTGGGGGACATGTCCAGGGACCACAAGGTGGGCAAGGACCTGCGCAGCAATTCGTATAGTTCATGGCAGGTAAAGCAGGACCCACAGGACCATAGGAGAGAGCATATGAAACCGAACCGCAGGGACAAGTCATTTTGAGCTGCCACCAAAATATCAGTTAATAGATTTTTAATGTGCATTTACATTTACTTACCCTTTCGCCTTTTCTGCTAAGGTGATCCTTGAACAAACGATTCCCCAAATGTTGCTAGGAACGAAGAATTTTTTTTACTGGAATAATTTTTGTTGTGCACAACACAGGAGACTACAAATGAATAAGGTCTCAAGTAGATGAAACAAACCAAGTACACTGACATTTATCTACAAAGCCTACTTTGTGTTTTTTTTTTGTGTTGCTCGCGTCTTTACATTTAAAATATCGATCAATTTGTTCTACTCAGGAAAATTTCACACATCGATGATTTAACACCCAGAACACAAGAAAATGGAGAAAAAAGAGTCGAAAAAAAATTGAATTTCTCTAACAACAAAATAGCAAAGCAACAGTTTCGAGGAGACTCTCAAAGCAAAAATAAGAAATCATTGAAACATGTCTAAAAAACATACAAACATACTTATATATATATGTATATATGTAAAGGAAAATGGGGAAAAACACCAGCAAAATGCTAAAGGATTTCTCACCAGGATACGCTTCTTTCTAAACTGGGGCAAAGTTGTTGGCGTCGTTGTCCTCGTAGTCGAAGGCAGACATGAAAGTCTATTAGACTCAACGAAGCAACCTTAACGTCATTTTCTAGCTTCCTTTTCGGATGGGGGTTAATGTGACTCTCTCTATCCATCTGTGTGTGTGTGTGGTAGGATACTGAGTGTATGTGTATGTGTATGTTGTTGTGATTCACAAAAGCTGACAAGCTCATCGATCCCTGAACATTAGCTAAACATAAATTACACAGATGACTGAACAACAATTGAGGCGTTTATTATAATGTGTGTTCACACTTGAGGCTTTTTGAAAAAAAAGAAAGAAGCGTTGCATTCAGAAAGGGAAGAGTCTCTTGAAGCAGTCAAATTTCTTGACTTAAAAATTCACAAATACGGAAAAAAATGGGATACATACTCGTAAGCCATAAATAGATTCTTCGACAATGTATAGAAAAATATGGAATAATAGAGATAAGAAAATGTGTAAATATGGTATTAGGAAGAGATGTGGCAAAAATTTATTAAATAAAAAATTGAAGCAATTTTTTGTATCAGACAAATTCAATTTTTCAACTTATTTTGCACAGACAAAATCAGGGGATGGCTTGTGGTTTTGCCTTTAGATGAAAACAAAATGTATTTAAAAGTTAAGTAAAGTAATTAAAATATGATTATATAAACTCAAAAAACAAATTTAACCTAAGTACTTCAAGTACAGTGACTTTAAAATTTGAAATAAACTTAGAACTAACTTTT
The DNA here is from genome assembly GCA_035045865.1 of Drosophila austrosaltans. Taxonomy (NCBI): domain Eukaryota; kingdom Metazoa; phylum Arthropoda; class Insecta; order Diptera; family Drosophilidae; genus Drosophila; species Drosophila austrosaltans. The sequence continues at coordinate 1,464,911 of JAWNOQ010000200.1, forward strand.
ACAAAAATCAGACGTATTTAAAAAGATGAGATAAGTTTACCTTTTTCCTGATTTGTAGAAGAAAAAAAAGTTGAAAAATTTTCTTTTGTCCAATAAGAGATGTTATCTTGATATTTCAAGAAAAATGTCATTTATATTAAATATAAATGATCGGATGTTTATTATACCCTGTACCCATAGGGTAAAAGGGTATATTAAAGTCGCCAAAATGTATGTAACAGGCAGAAATATACATTTCTGACCCCATAAAGTATATATATTCTTGATCAGCATCACTAGCCGAGTCGATTGAGCCATGTCCGTCTGTCCGTCCGTCTGTCCGTCTGTCCGTCTGTGCGTCTGTCCGTCCGTATGAACACCTAGATCTCGGAGACTACAAGAGCTAGAGCCACCAAATTTGGTGTGAACATGAGTCTAGTGTGCAGTCAGATCAAGTTTGTTTCAAATTTTTGCCACGCCCACTTCCGCCCCCGCAAATCGCGAAAACGTATTACTAGAGCTGTATAAAAGATATCGTATTCTTACTTGGCACACCTATTATACCCTATATACCCAAACTGGACTAGCTGACCAAATTTTGTCGAAATCGGACAATAAATATCGGAGATATACCTATATGAGTTTTGCACTGAATTGCCAAGGCGACTTTGGCTGGCAAGAGTGAGCGAGACAGCATGCGTTTGCTGTTGCTGCATGTTAAAGAAAATTTTGCATGAAATTGATGGCGATTTCGAGGATATTTTACTTTAATTAATATAACCAGTTGGTACAGGGTATACTCAATGTCGGCAGGGACGACTTGCTTGCTTCATTTTTTTATGAAGAGGAAGGTATGCCGTATGCAGGAAAATATGAAATTTTTCATAACCGAATCGCAAAGTTGATGCATTATGTCCTCGAAAGAATCACGAATTCCATGTTACAGGTCTTGTATTCAGTTTGGCCTGTTCTCTTTCGTTTGACTACAAAGAAAGAAGTCGCAAGGTGCTTAATCACAAAATCTCGGTGGCCAATTGGGTTAAACTCTGCGAGAGATAACACAATCCGGAAACTTTTTAATAGTTTCCTTGCTTGTGTGGCTTTTTAAAGTGAATTTTAATAATTTCAATGCATTGTTTAAGCGGGTATGGTTAAATTTTAACAAATGGCGCACTTGTCAAATATCAAATATCAAAAAATGACAGCTTCAAAAGTGACTCTCATCGAAATAGCGGGCTTTCCAAAATAACTCCTATTATTGGAAAAGCTAAGAATACTTTTTTCAAAAAAAAAAAAAAAAATTTTGTAGAAACGAAGAAAATTAGAAATTTATTATTTAACAACAAGTTTGTATAGATATTCTTTTTCAGTGAAATATTTCTCCTATATATAATTTGAAACGGATTAGTCAACGTTAAGTTAAGTTTAGTATTAAACTAAGTTTGTTAATTTTTATTGTTGCCAAATTGCTGTATTTTATTGAATTAAAAGAAATTTAAGAGGAAAAAAAAATAGTTAAATTAGTTGAATAAAAAAATATAAATTATATTTCCGATTTGTTATGGGTTTGAAAAAACTGTCAGCTGAATGTTATTTAAAATGTTTTTGCCTCAAAAACAGAAATTCCATTAGGTTAAATAGACAAAAAATTAAAAATGTTAAAGCACATTGAAAATAAATATATCAAGTACATTTTCATAGTATAATTAAATTAAAAATATATAAAATAAATTTACATTGCCTCTAAAAGCCACAGATTGTAAATTTAAATTAAGATAATCAAGTCAAACTTATGCATGAAGATAATCAAACCCAAAAGCCTAATTATAAATTCTGACTTACAAATGCAAATACAAAAATAATTATAAAATTTCAAAAGACGTTTCAAGAAACTGTGTAGGTAAATTGATTGGTTTATAAACTCATCAACAATTTTCTTGATTCATTAAAAATCTTGACCAAAGTTAAACATTTATTGACCAACTTTCAAAAAAAAAAAAAAACAAAAAAATTCTCAAGTGGTCGGTCGTTTTTTGTCAACATATTCTCAATGGTTTTGTCCAGTAAATAAAGATAAGTTCCGTCTTTTGAAATGAGCCACAAAAGCCACTTAAAAGTGAAACCACCCACACACAAACATACACTCTGTGGGGCAAGACAAAAGTCTTCAAACAAAACTTGCCAAAAATTGCCCATAACGAGAGCACTTGAAGATAGAATGTGACATGTCAAAGTTCAGTTGAGGCAACTTTTCTATACCTTTTCAATGTAAGACCAAATTTAAAGTGTGAGTATGACCACAAACCGCAAATAAGAAGAAAAAAAATACAAGAAGGAAAGCAACAGAAAAGCAAACGCAAAAATGCACTTAAAGGCCAACCAACATTTGTCTCAATGAAGGCCAAGTCACATAAGTTACAGTTTTTTTTTTTTGTTTCCTCTCCTACGGTTTGCCTAATTTATATACAATTTCCTCTCGCTCTCTGTGGCTGGTCCTCGGATAGGTACACTTGAAGCCATATAATTGCGCTTATCTCTTGGCGTACACTCAAGTGGCCCCGGCTCAATATGTTTTTCGAGTGAAATGAAGTGCCCAGAAGTGGGGCCAGTATCCTTCGCCGCCGTCCTCTCTTCTCCTATCCCTCTGCTCATTCCGCCACTTGAAAGTACAGCAAAGCGCAACAAAAAAGACCAAGAAGCACCGAAATGGAAAAAAAAGGAATCCCAACAGAAATTTTTGTATTTGATTTAAAAGGAAATACCTTTTCTCATATTTTTTTTCTGTTTGTTTGTAAGTTGAAGCCTCTCATGGTTTTGCTTGTTTGTATTTCTATTTCATTTTATATATATATTTTTTTTTGTTTGCGGTGACATTTTTGTATGTATGGTATGGGGAGGGGAAAAAAGTTTTTGGCTTCCGACCAATGCGATTATCTAAAATGGAGTGAACTCTACTCAATTGCAGCCGTGTACAGTGTTCTTGTGGATCATAAATGAGTTTTATAATAGTTTTTAATGCAAATAGCTTTGGTGTTTTTATTCAAAATGTGAGGTCAAATATATATAGAAAAGTCTTTTGAATAACTAAATTGAAATAACGAAAGTTGTTTCAAAAAGGTTTTTTCTTTCTAAGGATTAGAAAAACTGAATTTGGCTGTGTGATTTTAGGTTTCTTTAATAATAAATTATTGACTAACTAGAAATAACACAATTTTGGAGTTATGATTCTTACTAAAAGCAAACTCAGGACCTTTTTTATAAGCGGATGTTATTATTTTTAAAGAATTTTATTATTTCACCAAGATTTTGGAACAGTTTTCGCTTAATTAAAATAGTTTCTTAATACAACTTTCAGCAAATTCTTCCTACTATTTTAATAAAGAAATTTTCTGCAAAGGTTTTAGTAAATATTTCTTGTTATTGTTAAAAGTTAAAAAAGTTTGAAGAGGATTTTTTTTGTAAAGTCTTAAATGTAAAAAAATATTTCCTAAATCACATAGGTGCAATCCAAATTAACAGTTTATAGTTCACTCCTTTTTTTATGTGGAATGAATGGTTTCTATTCAAAGGACCTTTGTAGTTTTATGACTTTCAAGTCCTGTGAATGTATGTATAAGCAAAAATATATTTCTTGCTAAGGGCAAAATCATTTGGACATAAAATATTAATTATTTTGATGATGTCAATAGATTAAATAAATCCTAGCCTGAGGTTACTAACCACAGGTCGCCAATTCTTCTATTTTGAAAATGAAAAATTAATTACTTTAATGTTTTCTATTTTATTAAAAGGAGCACAATTATGATAAATTGGTTGGAATAAAATTGATAAAATCGATTAATGAAATAGATTCGTGTTTTTTAATCTGCAAAATAAAGTATAAAACGAATTTAAAACAAATGAACTCTTTTTTTTTATCAGTAATAATAAAAAAAAAAAAAAAATTGTATGCTCATCTCTTATAGACATTTGTGATTATTATATTTATATAAATATATAATAATAATAATAATAATAATAATAATAATATATAAATATATAATATATATAATTATATAAATATTTTCTTCTTATAAAGCGTCTAACGGAATAAAATGGCAAATAAAATTCAAAATCTTAAAAATCTCTCTAAAATCCTACAAATTAGCTCATCTATTTCACTTTCTTTGGTTACTGCAAGTAGCAATTTGGAAAAGTTTTATTACATATTTATAAAATTAAACAAAAATGCTTTTAATATAATAGAAATATAAGTATTTGTTATTAAATTGCCTTCAAATTATTTAAACCAGCTTATTAATAAGATATATCTTGAATCAAATTAAGACGCTAAATATTTTAAATAATTTTATTATTTTATGTAATTTTTTAAATATTTTAATCAACTGACTTGCTAATGAAGATTTTTACCTATTGTACTGTATTTTTGAATTTATGCTAAAGAAATTTTTTTACTTGTAGGAGTTAGAAATTATTTAACGTCATAGATATTTTATTTTTGGAAAAACGTTTATACTTCCTTAACTCAAATTCAAAAAAAAAAAAAAAATGCAAAACTTTTATTTCCATAAGTCTAAAAATAGTAGATTTATCACAAGCTAAATATAAATTCCAATTCAAAAGAGCTTTATTTTGATATATTCAAATAGTTGACTCAATAAAACTGATAATGAAATTATTGGATAAACATTTACATAAACTAAGTAATTTATTCCTTCTGTTTTTAATGCCCTCATTTATAATGTAGTCATCACTTTTGCATAGCAACCACAAAAGTGCAATCAAAGCAATTCAAATGTCAATTAGAAGAAAATTGAATGCTGAGGTTAAATCAAAATTAATTTGTTTAAAGAAAACGATAGATGCACTTTATAGTGACAAGAATTTTTCACAATAATGAAAGCTATTAATTTGAATTAAATTAAAATTTCTCTTATTTAAAGATGTTCAGACAGATTTTTCACATTAAGCACTTGCATGCTCTGGATGGGTTTACTTAATTTAATCATGATTAAGTATTCTTTAATTTCAGTTTAGCCAGATTAAGTGCTTTGGTAGTCCTAATCATTTTGAGTTAACTCCCAAAAGGTTAACATTTCACTTATGGTTAAGTCGACTTGCACATAGACACTATACTCCATTCATTTATCTTAACTATATGGCAACTAAAAGTACGTACAATTCTCAGTTTTTCAACATACCTTTGGGGCATAACAAAACAGCAAATGTTATGACTCTGGGCCCAGCACTTTGAGTCTCTGAGTTTTGTTTAGGTTTTTTTTTTCTTTTGGGGGTTTTTCTGTGTTGTTGTTTGTGTTTTTATTGTAGTCTGGGCAATAAATTAACAAATTTAGCACGTTACAAGACTTTGCTGCTTTTCCTTTTTCCTTTTACACACAGAAAAAGACACAAACACAAACGCACACACACACACACACCGACTCGAACATGCAGAGCAATATGGAGAAACACTGGCACAGAGAACTCGTGGGATTTGCGGAGACCGACAACAAAAATTTCTATAACCGAGAGGAGCTTGACCTATGCCAGGGACCAGGACTATGTGTTACATATTTTCATAATTTAACGCGAGAAAAAAATCGCAAAAGGAAAGTTTTTTGTTTTTGCAAAAATATACACACACTGTCAAATGGAAAGTTTGTTCAACGAAATTTTTTTGTTTGTTTTCAAATCTCTGGTGAAATATTAATTTGCACAATTTTTGACACTTTTTTCTGTTTGTTGGGTTTTGTTTGGCTATTTGGCTGTTTACTTTGCCGGCTAATGTTTGTTATTAACTTTTCTCTTTGTTTGCGGGTATTTGGTTATTTAATTATATTATTTATGTTCGTTCGTCTATCTCTTTCGTATGCATCGTTATTTGTTGTTGTTGTAGTTGTTGTCGTCGTTTGTTTTTGTTGCTCTCGTCGTCCTCGTCAAATTCAGTAGCAGAATTATTAGCAGCAGGACAACGAACCAAACGTTTTGACATTATCAGCGTAACTGAAGCAGTAGCCACCGCAGCAGCAGCACCAGCAGGAAGCTGTCGGCTATATCCTAATAGCCGACAACGGTAAAAACGACGACTCAAATCGTCGGTGGCTTTAACGGCAACGAAGATGGCAACGACGAGAACAATGCTGCCGCAGCCACTGCTGCCGGTTGTCCAAGAGAAACGGACTTGTCCAACAGCAATCGGGTGTAATCGTATTTACAATGTGGGGAGCAAAAACCAAGAGCAAAAGGCAAAGGGAAATTCTGTGAGACTGTGTAACTTGACGAAGGTGTTGGGAAATTTTCGAAGGAACAGCTGACAACTAAGGGAAAGGACAATACATTAAAGGGATTTAAAATGGGAAAGCTTTTTCGTAAAATGCTTAACTGTTGGGGAAATATTTAACAGAGAATGTCATCATGTAAATGAGGCTTATCTTTTCAGAAAATATTACATATAATGTATTATAAGTAAAGTGATTAGCTTAGAGTTATTATCTTTCAACAATTGTCTAAATTGGAGTTCGAAAGGGGGATTCTATGTGGATGTCAAAGATCGGAAGAAACTGTATTAGGCATATTTTGTAAATTGAACATGTGATATATATTTGAACACACTCAATATAAAAAGTATTTTCTATAACCAACAAACGAGTTTGGAAAATGTTGTGTTTGAGGGTGCCGAGTATGTCTCTTTATTTCGAATGCTGCTAATTGACTCTCTATTGTATACAAAGTGACCAGATTATTCTAAATAGTGGTGATACAATAATTGTTAGTAGGGATGTACATATTTATCGATAACTTTTATCACAAACATAACACATCTCCTCCTTTAAATTTCAAACGGGTGTTATTTCTTAGCTTTTCTAAAATCATTTGGTTGAAAACGATTGACTTCCTGGCGAGCCCGCGTGCTTTGGCGAACTGGAATGCTAGAAAGGCGTCTTGGTTTCTTTACTGCTTGATTCCGTGTCGGCCCTTGGAAACTCTCTGACAAGTCACAATTTTGACTAGATCGACGATAGTTGATCGATGGTGGTGTTTCCTCTTGGCGCTGTACTGATTGATTAACTGTTGGTTGTGGGATTTCGGGTACCCACCAAAACTTTGCCATATTGTCGTTGGATGTATTTTCTGACAGTTTTGGTTTCAGCTGGTTGATATGTCGTTTAACATAGCCATTCGATGTGCGAACAATGTACATCATTTTCCCAATTGGACGATCAATATAGCCTTCTATCCATTTTTCTCCCTTCGAAAAATTGCGAGTGAAAACTGTTTGATTAGGCGCGTACTTGGTTATAGATGGTTTTAATTCCTTGGGCTTTTCAAAAAGTTGACTTAGTAAAGTGCGAACTGCACGACCATGAAGTAACTCAGCAGGAGTTTTCCCTTGTATATTGGGTGTAAATCTGTAAGAAGCTAAGTACTTAGTTACAGCTGAGCCAACTGACAAACCTTCAAGTAGATTCTTCTTGACGGCGAATTTAAACGATTGTACGAATCGCTCTGCCAATCCATTGGATGCTGGATGAAAAGGTGCTGTGGTTACGTGATTTATGCCATGAATTTTGCAGAATTCTCTAAAAGCATCTGAGGTGAGCTGCGGTCCGTTATCGCTGACCATGGTTTTGGGATATCCCTCAATTGCAAAAATGGATGATAAAGCCGTGATTGTATTTGCAGTTGTTGTAGACGTCATTCTAACTGCGAATGGAAACTGTGAAAAAGCGTCCACACAAATTAACCACATAGCGTCAAATATTGGGCCAGCGAAGTCGATATGAATTCGCTCCCAAGCTGCTGTTGCTGTAGGCCAACTTTGGTACTCCTTTGGTGGTGCTGGATTGTTGCGCTTGCAAATGCTGCAGGATTGAGAAAGATTCCTTATGTCTTCATCAATAGTAGGCCACCAAACATGTTGCCTGGCAAGCTGCTTCATACGAACAATGCCCCAATGTCCCTCATGTAGAAGTTTAAGGATATGGGCACGCAGACTGGTTGGAATTACGACTCGATTTGCATCTGAATGTAGACAAAGGAGTTGTTGATTAATTGTTAGAGCAAACTTACGATTAAAGTATGGCAATAAGGCTTCGTTGCCAACTTGAATTTTTTCTGGCCATCCTTTAATTACGTATTGCATAACTTGTTTGAGAATTTTGTCTTTAGCCATGTGTGTGAGTATGACTTCTGAATTGATCGGTGGTGATAATTCGAGTACTGTATGACAAGCTTTCTCTTCCTTGTCGAAGTTAAGATCTGAGCCAACTGGAAGGCGCGAAAGAGCATCTGCGTTGCCGTGTGCAGATGTAGCTCTATACTGGATCTCGAAATTATAGGCCATGAGAATAATAGCCCAGCGTTGTATCCTGTTTGACGTCATTAATGGAAGATGTTTGCCTGGGTTGAAAATTGATACTAGCGGCTTGTGGTCGGTTATTAATATGAACTTCCTTCCGTAGAGATATTGGTGAAAGCGTTTCACTCCGAAAATGATAGAAAGTCCTTCTTTTTCTATTTGGCTGTACTTCACTTGATGTTTGTCTAATGTTTTTGAAGCAAAAACGATGGGTCTCTCTGTGCCATCATGCTGGATATGCGAAAGGACTACACCAATGCCAAACGATGAGGCATCCGTGGCAAGAACAAGTGGTAGGTTTTCGTCAAAATGTGCCAACTGCGTTGCGTTTAAGATATGTGACTTTAAATCTGAAAATGCTTGTTGTTGTTGCGAACCAAAATGATAATTAGCATTTTTTCTACGAAGTTGGTTTAAGGGAGCAGCTAGCTGAGAGTAGTTTGGAATAAAGTTGCAATAGTAATTTACTTTACCCATAAATGCTTCCAACTGTTGTAAGTTAGAGGGCGGCTTTAGTAGTTTTACAGCCTCCAAGCCAGAGCTGTCTGGAAGAACCCCTTTTGCGCTGATTCTTCTGCCCAAATATTCAATTTCCTCTTGGAAAAAGAAGCATTTTTCTTTTTTGCACTTAATACCATTGTCCTGAAGAACTTGTAGAACCTGCTCGATTCGTTTAAGATGTTCTTCACTTGTTGGTGCAGATATGATGATGTCATCCAAGTAATTGCCACATCCTTCTATTCCCTTTAAAATTTGTTCCAGGAATCTTTGAAATATTGCTGGTGCACTTGCTATCCCGTAAGGAAGGCGCTGATATTGGAATAAACCCAATGGCGTGTTGACGACCATGATTCTCTTTGAAGGCTCATCTAGCTCCATCTGAAGATAGGCATCTTTTAGGTCTATCTTGCTGAATTGTTTTCCATGACGAATTATATGAAATAAAGTTTCCTTTGTCGGTAAAGGGTACTGCTCTACGTCGATTTGTGCGTTGACGGCTTGCTTGAAGTCACCACAAATACGAATTGCTCCACCTGGTTTTGGTGCTAACACAATGGGGGATGCCCAATTACTAAATTTAATCGGCTTCCAAATTCCGGCTTCAGTAAGTCGTTCTGCTTCTGACTTAAATTGATTAAGTTGCGCAAATGGAATCTGACGACTTTTGTAAAATTTTGGCGTTGCAGTTGCCTTTAAAGATACACTGGCTTTAAAGTCTTTTATTGTTCCGATAGCTGGCTCAAATACTGATTTGAATTTTGAACATAGGTTATTTATTTTGTCGAACTGAGACTCATAGATGTTGTTTATTTGCATGATATCAAAATCGAATATATTAAATAAATCCATACCGAAAAGATTTGTCGAAGTCTTAATATTTGCAACAATAATGATTACATTTCTCACTTTTGTACCACATTTCGCGACAGTGTGCAGCTCCCCTAGCAATGGAATTGGTGTGTGACCAAACGCGTATAAAGCTCGGGAACACTTCTGCAATTTAGGCTTGTTTAACAGCTGATAGGTATTGAGGTTAATCACGGAGGCTGATGCTCCTGAATCCATTTGAAATGAAACTAACTTGTTTAAAATTTCAAGATCAATTATTTTCTTTTTCGTGTCATTTTTGACTATACCCGTAAGACTGTGCACAAATTCGTTTGCTTGATTGATATTGTCTTTTTGGCCTTGAAACTTGAATTTAGCTTTATCTCGCTTTGACAAACAGACGACTGCTATATGTCCCTTTTTTCCGCATTTATGACAAACGGCACTGCGAAACTTGCACTCTTCTCTTGCGTGAGAAGCTCCACAACCCGAGCACGATTTCAGTGAATTTTCGCGCGGTTTTTCAGCATTTGTTTTTTTATGTTGCTTGGTGTGCGTGTGGATTGCGTTGAGTGGAACTTGATTTTCCTTTTTGTCTTTCAGAATTGCTACTGTTTTTGTTGTTGTCTCATAGGTGTCTGCAACCATGAGTACATCTTCGAGAGTCGGCTGGGACTTCTGAAGAGCTGCTGCCCGTACTGCATCATACGGTGTATGTACTATGATCTGATCCCGGATCATATCATCTACATAGTTAGATACACAACCATTAGCCTTACATTCGAATTGGCATTCACGAGCGATCCCGCGCAAGTCGGCTACCCACTCCTTGTGTGTTTGTCCATGCCTCATCTCCCTCTTGAAAAATTCGTAGCGAGCTGCGACTACATGACGTTTTGTTGTGAAATGCCCGGTGAGCTTGTCTGTGAGCTCTGCATATGTATATGTATTTAATGTATTGCTTCCGAAAAGATTTTTAAGCAATTCAAATAAGGTGACGCCACACCACGAAAGAAAATATGCTTTTTTCTTTTGATCTGCACTGACCGAATAAGCATCGAAGTGTTGAGACAATTGTTCCAGATAAGACTCCCAGTTTTGGTTGTCTTTGTCAAATTTGTGGAACATTGGACACATAGTCAATTCAGCCGCGGGGCTTGAATTACTAGCACTAGATGAATTATTTCTTCCAAGAAATTCTTGCATCCATTGTTGTTGTTGGTTTAACTGAGCGAGCAATGCTGCGATTGCATTGTCTTCTGTCGGCATCTTGATGAAAATCAACGAATACGCGAACTTTGTTACATAAAAATTGTCGAATTTTTACGGCTTAATTATTCGGTTAAACTTTTTATATTTTTACCTCGTCGCCAATATATGTTGTGTTTGAGGGTGCCGAGTATGTCTCTTTATTTCGAATGCTGCTAATTGACTCTCTATTGTATACAAAGTGACCAGATTATTCTAAATAGTGGTGATACAATAATTGTTAGTAGGGATGTACATATTTATCGATAACTTTTATCACAAACATAACAGAAAACTTAAAACCTTTTTTTTTTTAATAACAGATACAGTTGAAAAAGTAAAAGTAAACGACAAAGTGATAATTAGGAAAAACCTTATTTAATATATATAGTATAAAGTATATTCTTTTGGTAACTAATAATAAAGTGATAAGTGGACAACATTTCATACCGCTGATGACCTCAACTTTGTCCCATTTAAGGAGCGGATGGACGTTATGTAGATTTCCTTTGGTTTTCCGCAATTTCATTGAATTTTGGTTTTTTATTTGCTTGGCCACCTTAATATTGTAATTTGCAGTTACCTCCTATTTTCGGCTTATCCATAAAGAGAATATGTTAGATTTGATAGTAAAAATGTAGGATTTTATTTACGAATTTCTGAGGCACTGACAGTATTATACAGTCTACTTATTAAAATGATGTCCTTTGCTAATCTCAGAGCGATATACAACACAATTAAAAACTTCAGTTCAGCTATAATAATAGTATAGTTAGATCACAAAGCAAATTTGTTAATATATGTTTTTAAGTACAGCATTCTTTTAAATTACTTTTTTCATTAGAGGTTGAAATTGATAAAATACCAAGCTAAGTTTTTCTTTATTCTTCTTTTGAGAGTTCATTATAATGAAGCAATGGTCAATTTTGAAAACAAGATAATATCATAAAAGTATGTAGAAGAACTTTATTTTAAGTACGGAAACAATGTGCATTAATGGTTCAACTAAACACAATAAAGACAACAACTAAAGAGATAACAGATTAAGTAGTCATCTAACTAACGGAAATAACACACACACACAGACATACAAATATAAACACATAGACGGACACAAGCAAATAAATAAAGCATATTGACAAGATATACAGTGAGAAAGGGTGGAAGAAGCAGAAGACAACGATGAGGAACAGCAGCGGTTAAAACATAAAGCAATAAACAAGAAAATACCAAATGCATATACAACAAAAGAAAGAGACAGACTAAAGAAGAAAATAAGAGAGAGAGGTGGGGAGAGTGAAGCAAACATGACAAGCAGACAGCAAAAACAGTGAAAGGAAACATATGTACAAAATGGAAATGGACGAAGAGTTGGTAAAATGGAAATGGAAAAGGATGTTTGGCTAGACAATAACTGTAAAATGTAAATATTAATATTGTCATAATGGACAAGCTAGCATTTGAATGGCAATCACAACTCCACATAAGCAATGCGAAACGAAACGGAATGAAACACACACAATAACAAAACACCTACCACACCAATATACCAAAGTGGACAGGGACATGAAGAAACAAAATGGAGAACGTCCGACTGGCTCATTTCCGGTTGCTTAATTTTGGAAATTTACAAATGAGCCACCAAGAAACCAAACAAGCGAAAAATAAGAGGATATGGAATGGTCTACAGTTGGTCTGGGGAATGAATGGGAAAGCGAACAAAAAGCACAAGCAAGCATCACCACCATCACACACAAAATAGCAGAGTCTAATGCGCAAAATAAACGAGAATAGTGCCCACAGCATGACACCCAGGATAACTGTGCCCAGCTGGATGCGGTCCTTCTACACCCATGCCATAGCCTGTCTTCTATCCCCTCCTCTGTTGTTTTACAATTTAACGCACATCGTAACAAGGCAACGCCCCACAGTTTAATTTTTGTGTGTTCGTGGATATAGCTATATGTGTGTGTGTGTGTGGGTGTGTGTGTGTGTTAGTGTGCATGTATCTTTGCGTTGGTTGCACTCTAATCTAATGATGACAAGCGTCGCCTCTTGTAGGGCAACCGTGGGGGTGTGGCAGTTGCACTCATCATTGCCCCCCTTCACTCACCCCTCACATCGTCAAATCCACAAATGTGTCGGAAATTTTGTGCGTTTTGTCGTTTGTCATTCACCTTTTTTCTACTTCACCATTCTTGCCATTTCATTCCATTCGCCTATGTAGCATTGACTACGTCTCATCCAGTTGACAGTTGACAGACAACATTTTTGCAATGGTTGTCCATTAGGATTGCTTTTTGGGTTTTTTTCTATACCCATTTTATTGTGAGAGAGGTTTTGAAAACCATTTGTCAATGTTTATATGTGTAAGCAAATTGCACTGAAACTTGGGCAATATAAACATTTAAGAAGTTTCATGTAGATTAGTTACCGATCGTTTTTAAGGATAATAAAAGATTTTAAATAATCATTACTAATGTACTGCACCTAAATGAAATGCAAAGAGAAAGAAATTAACTTTCACAGTGCTCTTCATTCTTTTTATATTTACATATTAATCAATAATAAGACTTTCTACTTAAACTCTGCTGCACTGCTTTGGTTTTACTGCACTGCTTTGATTTCTTACACTGCTTCTTTTTCTTTAAGCCTTTTCACTACAATGATGGAAAACTGGTTATATAGGTGAACTTGTTTAAGTACTTGGCTATAATTGAAGATTTCACGCATATTGTATGCAAAATAAAAACAGCAACTGTTAATGGACACCTCGAAAAAAGAAATAAAAATCGGCCGGTGAAAAATTATTACAAATAATAAAAAGAAATTTTAAATTCGATAGGATTAGTTACGTAATTAAGTGCCGAAAGTCCACAAATCAAATTAATTTAACAGTTTCCGTTTTACTTAGAAAAGTTATCTGCCTTTCTTTACTTAGGATTGGCTTATTCTTTAACAACTTTATAATGTACCTCTCTTACAACTTGTTCTCTATTACTAGTTAAAGAATAAAAAAAACATGGTGACGAGACAGATAATTTTTTTTTAATATCTTTCCGAAAGCAATTATAAATTGTAAGAGTGAAAAATATTTATTCTTTTAAATTTTCTTGTCCTTATGTAAAGCTGTGTAAACTCTCAATGATATCTCCCCCCCACACCATTTATACATATAAGATGGCAAACATCATAGTGCCATTTGCCGGCAATGAACTTAATTTACGTTCATTAACTAATTGCCTAATTTATGCAACTCAAATAAATGTCATGTCAACATATAATTAGTTGTAACCAAAGTTGTTGCCGTTGACAGGCAGAAGAGTCGACACTTCATACGAATACAAATGTGAGTTCTATATATTAAATATTGTGGAATATGGTTAGCAGGTTGAGATAAACTAACGACAATAATTTATGCAATAAGTCGAAATTCAATGTTGCAAGCTAATTAATTTTAAGAAAAAAAAAAAAGAATTTAATCGAAGGATGAAGGGAACGGAAACGTAAGAAAAAAATAAATTATAATTCTTTTTAAGGTCATGCCGAGTGTCCTGAAACACTCCTTCGTTGAAGATGCCAAAGCATAATTTTGTTATTGTTTTGCATTGCATTACAGCTGGAGCAAAAGAGTCAAGTTGTCAAGTCCTGGGTTGGGCTTTTGCTCTCAAATTGGTTCTGGTTCTTGTGCTGCAACTACGTAATCTATTGGATTAGCGTAAATTCAATTAAGTCTCAAGGCAAACGATGTCTTGAGCAGAAAAGGATGGAAACCTTGGAGGAGATAGAGAGAGAGAGAGAGAGAGGGTTTGCCTTCCTCTCAAACTCAATTAAAACCCAGTGGACTCTAAACATCATCGAATTGAGTGAATGACAACTTGACAAACTTAACCTTTTGACATTTGGATTTTAATAAATTTTCCAATATTGCATTTCAATGCCAAAAATAAAGAGAAAAAAAAATGAGAAAGAAAGCGAAACTAAAACCCATTTTTAATTCTCCTCTTATCAAATATTTGTTAAGCGGCTAACAAAATAGTGCGTTCAACTAAATCTCCACAACAAAAAAAATAAATCAACCTCATCCACCGATTCGCCTATCTCTTGACAACAACAATCATTTTAAAAGAAAAAAAGCAAAGCAAAAACCAAAAGTTTCGGATTATATTTAGCAAAGCCAAAGTTTGTATACTCTGCCACACAACAGCTGATTGCTAATATATTTTTTTTGTTTTTTGGAATTGATAGTAATACAATATATTTTTCGAGCCATGAAAAATTTGAAATTTGAGCTGAATAAAGTTCGAACATATACACAAACCAATTTCAATGACAAATAAAATTATATTTAGAACATTATTAAGATTTATAGATATAAAACAATTTAAATATGAACACTTCTGTACAGTTGGCAGACTTATAAACTCCAAGATTTTTATATGACAACTCAGTGACCAAGTTTAGCCATTTGAAACCAAATTACCCTTTGCGTAAGGGTATAAAAATGGTTTGTAATTTTTCCACCAAGTGCAAACATCACTGTATAACAAATATTTACAACACTTTGAACTGGGTAATAAAACAAAATAAAAACTACAAACTGTTGTAGGAAAGCAACACAAAAAAAAAATGCTAGGGAAATCTATCAGTAAATGATTGAAAAAATGTTTTTAGCCTTTTGCGCCGCCTGAAAAGGCAAACAACAAAAATGGAAGAAGGGGAAAATGTTATAGAAAAAGTGGCAGCCCATAGGATATTACTACAAATATAAACAACATGTAGATGATAGAGACAAAGCGAGAGAGAGAGAGAGTTTGTTAGAGTAGCGAACGGCAGAGGAGGGATTCAGTTACCAAAAGGATTTTGGTTTAGAGCGAAAAATACTCCAGCCATGTCATGCATTGACATAAATCGTTATTGAGTTGACCTAGTCCATAAGCGAAAATGTTTTGCAACAATTTTCAATAAAAATATTTTATGGTTATGAAATTTAAAAAAAAAAAAACGCTTTAAAAAGGTGAATAACGAAATCAATAAAAATTATAGAATAAACCCTAACTTTTGGAAAATAAGAGAGAGAGAGTTTGCCATATTTTGTTGGGCACAGCAAGACTCATTAATAGTAAAAATATTGAATAATAAACTAACCAAGTTTGCAATACAAATTAAAGGTCTTGGCATGATTTAAACATTCTTTTCATTTTTATTTTACCTTTACCAAATTCAATTCATTTTGTAACTCAAATGGCTTATAAATATATTTTCTTTTGCTTTCATAATTTTTTTTTGTCCGCAAGGTTGCAAAATACTTTGAATACTATATACTAAATACTAGCTATATAAAAAGAAGGTTGCAAACAAATACCAAACTGACTTACTTGAGTTTCCTCTTGCCGCCCCCCACACAAGAGTACAAAAAAGTAAGCATGACCGAGGGTAATTCATAAATAATGAAAATGAAATGAAAGGAAGAGAAAAGAAAAGGAAAGAAATGAAAAGAAAAGAAGTGAAGAGAAAGGCTTACCATTCGCCTTGGTCATTTAAGCAGATTTGCCTGTTGTCTTTTGACTGGCCACTACAATTTCTTCTAGCTTCCCCTCTTTTTGTACTGCCCTTTGTATAACAACTCCCTTTGCCCACCACATTTCCCTTTCATATTTTATCACATTTTTTCGCATGTTTTCGCGCTGTCCTTTTTTTCTTGCTTTTGTGCTTATAATTTCTCACGTTTTCCTGCAAATGCAGCACAAAAAATTCTCGTAGTAACTTTTAATTTCATGCCATTTAATTCGTTGAAAGCGGAACACAAAAAAGAAAGGAAAATAAAGATAAAAAAGAAAAGAAATGAAGAAGATGAAGCCATGCAAAAGAAAAAGACAACTGCAATTATTATGTGTTGTGTGTGTGTGTGAGTGTGGTTGTGGCTGAAACAGTGTGTATATGTGTGTATGAGAGAGTAAAACGAAAGGCGCAAAGGAATTTGCCACAGGACACACTTTATAACAAAAGTTGTTTCCTTTGTAACTTTCTTTATTTTTTGGGTCTATGTCTGTAAGTTTCACCCAAAGAAGGGAAGGGCACAGTTCACGAATAAGTAAGAAGTGAGAGCCACTTTATTATATATTCAACATTTTTCATATCATACATATATTGCAAAAGTAGTATAAAACAGAAATTTTAGAATAGTCAAAATTGAATTTTTAAGTTCTTATAACTTATGCAAAGTTAGTTTTAGTTTTTAATATTAAATATGTTTTAATATATTTTAATTAAATTGATTACTTTGTACTTTTGGTGACTTTTCAGTAATTATTTTTAAGTACTTAATAATCTTTCCATAAATTGTGCTCAAAATATTAATATTAAAAGAGACTTTGTTATATTATAGTAAATTAATTTATTAGTAATATTTTTTGTTAGACAAAAAAGGTATATTAAATAAAATATTTAAAATAAAATAAATATATATATTTGTAGGCTGCTTAGGTGTTCTTAAGAGAATGTTCTACAAAAGGGATAATAAAATTAAATGTTTCATCTATGGACAAAATTTCAAAATGTAATAAAATGTGCAAGTGTAGCCAAAGTTCGACTTTTATAAGTAACTTTTCTCATATCATTTTTGTAATCTAATTTTTTCTTCTTTCTACAGCTCTTATAAAAGTTACCTTTATTATCATCTTTTTTTTGTACTTTTATTTTGTTTAACCAAAATTAAGTGCTTAGTTGTCTAATTACTTGATGAGGCATTGACTTTGTGGCAAGTATTAAATATTCAAAATTTCATTGCAATGCTGTTCTAGGAAATTGATTAAACTCTCGCTGCTCATAATCAAGAAAAGTTTTCATAGCATCAGACCAAAGCCAAAAAGGTGAGGTTCGACTAATAAAGTTGTAAGTAAAAGTAGCTTAGGCCACGCCCAGTTCCCCTTTTTGCTATACATATGTATATATGTACATCTATCTGTATGTATGTATGTAGATGTTATGTGCATAATTTACACATTGTTAACTTTTTCCTCACTTCGTACCCACATACACATACCCTTAGGTATGTAAAATGAAAAAGGTAGGGAAAAGTAACCTTGTTCTGGGTAAAAGTTTTAAACCATTACTTAACTGTTATGTGCACCTTGCATCAAAATCACTTGGGCACGAAAGTGAAACTCGAAACTGTACAACTTTTCCTCGTTTTCTTCTTTTCCCCGCCCCGTCCAATTTGCTTGGTCTGCTTGTGCTTGCCTCTTGCCACTTGCCCCCTGCTACTTGATTCACTCAACTCAAGGCACGTCGACGTCATCATCATTGGTCCTTTGCAACAAACTGCAAACATGTTGCATACTTTTATGCGTCAGCTAAGAGTTTTCTTATCCTTCAGTTAAAGACTGTAGCAAATCGTGGCATGTTGAGAGCTAGCAACGATAGTTCATATGTTTGCAAGTCGTTTAAATATGCTTTACATTTTTATCAATAACTTGTTAATTAAGTTGATAAAGTAATCGTCTATCATATCATTTTTATTTATAGTATAACAATTCTCTTTTATCAATTTACTTTTTTTTCAAATTTAGAAGTCAGTTTTATCACTTCATCCAGTAGGATATAAATATTATTATCCCTCACACAAAATTGACAAATAGAATGTCCCCTTATCCATCCAAGACAAACAATAGACAACAACAACGAATGTAGAAAAACGCAATTTGTAAGAATTTGGTAAGAGAGACAAAAAATTGATGATGTTGAAAATTTGTTACAAAAATTGCGCATTGTCATCATCGACAGCATCATCAAGATCAAAGTCGGTAGTTCAGAGTCAAGGAAGTACATACACACGCACACTCACACACACCCCACACTTTGTAACAATGACAATACAATTTTATATTGACAATAGTCAATAGTCAAAAAAATTGAAATTGTTTTCTCTTTTTTTTTTTATATATATACTACTAGATATATTTTTGCCCACTTTATATTTGTTCATTTATCTTATGAGTCGTTCAGTTCTTAGAATAAAGTCTAATAAGTTGCCAAGGTGTTTTGGGACTCTTCTTATGCTTGAATTTCTCAATATGGCAAACAATTGTTACTAAATTGTTGAAAATGAATTTTGTTGATCAGAAATAGATTGCAAATAAATATGACGCTTAAAGTGTTTCCAATAAATGAAATAAATATTTTACGGCTACCTGCACTCCACTTGCCCCTTATCGGAAAAAAAGAGAGATAATTTTCCCAAAATAAAGTTGTCGCTTAACAAAATTCTTGACAATTTTGTTTGTTTGTATTTTAGTTATATAGTATAAAGTTTAAACTATAAATCTGTCATTTTTGAAATTTTAAACTGAAATGAAAATTCTTTTAACTAGCTTGATTTACCCGCATTTAAATTATTTGTCAAAGCCATTTTATTTTGTATTGTCATTTTTCATGCTCTATTAATTATGTGGCTCATATTCGTATAAAGGTATCTTCTTTATACATATATATCTACACTCACACACGCACACACACACACACACACAGATATCGATGGAAAGTCAGACTGTTTGTGCATTATTTATGCACATTTTACCACGTAATCTGTTTGAAAATGTTAATTGCTAAAATTCATGAATTTTTTTAAATTTTTTTTTCTGGTTGGTTTGTATTTGTTTGGTATTTAATTTTTTGGTCTGTTTTTGTTAATATTTTAGTGCTGTCAATTGTTTTCTAGCTTTGACAGTTCATGTGTAAGTTGAGGGCAACATATGGTTACACAATATATTATCTTTATATACATATATGTACATATATCTATATATATGTATACATATTAATATGTATGAATAATCAGAGCACTACATAACTATTAACATATGGTGTAAGTAGCGGTTCAAAATTAAAATTCATTATGCCAAACTATTTGAAAATATTTGATTTGGCTTCAATTGATTTGGCAAAATTAATTATATATAGTATATGTCGGGAACGGGGTACTTTTATTCCCAGCAAGTTCGATGTCGTTAGTCATCTTGTGCTTCAGTATATTCTTGCCTTCTTACCGGGAGCTCAGAGAGTTGCAACTGGTCTCGTGCGGGTCTTTTGCCAAAATGAGTTTCTTTCTCGTTGGCAATTTGCCTCGAGAGATTCTTCTTCACTTGTCTTGCTTTCCTGCCTATCGCCAGTGCACCACACTAGTCCGATACAAACCTGTGGGTCTCGAACCTAGTACGCAGTAAGATTGACATTGGTCTCTGTAACGTCCTGTCATGACTTTCATATTCTAACTTGTCTGACTTTTTTAACATGACGTTATACGTTATTCTTTACATTTTATTTGAATATAATTAGTTACAATATTTCTTAATCTCCGACATATATATATAGTAGTATACAGATGAATATAGTACATGTTATTCGTAAAACATAAAGAAACTATCAAATAAAAATGTATCTACCCTTAATGTTGTTTTGCAGTTTACTTAAAAGTTCCCAAAACCTTAAAATCCCTTACAAAATGAAGCATCGCGTCAGTCAGCAGCCAATTTTGCTCTTGTTAGTTCAGTGTACAAGGAACCTTACATATAAATCGGAAATGCACAGACATTGTGATCAAGAATATGTATGTATATATACACATATGTGGGTCAGCCTATTGTTAGAAATAATAACACGCAGTCCCCTTTGCGTATAGTTTATTTTATTTCTGTTATTGGTTATTTCAGCATTTTATTTAAGCTATAGTCTTTTGCCTTCTCCGGTCGTTCCTGTGCCAACGACGCGTCGTTCATCTTCTCTCAGAGATGGACATTCAGCGTTACCTTATTATTCCCACACAGTATATACATATATTGTTTAGCGACAATCTTTTATGTAATTCTACGCATTTATTCCTATTGTGTTTTTATTTCCGCGACTCTTACAAATGATTCACTCGACACTCAGACTGACCAACTCACTCTTCACTTTCTGATCAACCAAGTCTCTGTCTCAACTGACTGACTATTCACTCTTCTCCCTCAGCCTGCCTTGCCGCACATCTTTTTCTCTCCGATCTTGCCATATCTCCAGAACAAAGACCAGACTCTAATTCGGTAAGTTACCATATCCTACATACGTACATATATACTTGTCGACAAGTTGTTGCCATTTTAAGCAACTTTGTGGGAGAATTACATCCCGATGGGTAAAAAAATACAGTTGAAATGAATCCAGAACAAACCGTCGTATTCTTTTACTTTCCAACTTAGTTTTCGCAATCCGATATTCGACGTAAATAATCAAAATACAGATAAAAATTTAAAGTGTAATTATGTATTTATTCTATTAGTTTTCAATGATATTATAAATTTTCTTTTCTATGTGGGGCGGGAAAACGGTTGAACCAAAAGCAACTTTCTGAAATTAAAATACATTCTATAAGCGACAAAGTGCAAGTTAATACTAATAATTACCTCAGCTTCGGCCAGCCAACGCTCCCTTTTTCAATGATTTTTTTATTTATCTGATAGCTTTGTCTCACTTAAATCCGTTGCTCTTTAGTCGCACCAATGAGAGAAAGAGAGCGATATGGACAGAGAAGAAGGGAGACAAATGAATACAGAGTAAGTATGGTTGCCATAAAAAAGTCGTGGTACTTGGCAAAAACGTAAAACTGACAAACCTCAATAAATTTACCAATAAAATGCACAAAGAATCAAAAACATAAAATTCCTTGGCCTTGGACCGACTAAAAATTGTATGAAAAAGAAACAATTTGGGAATGGTATCTTTTTTGTTTCTTTTGTTTTATAACTTTGTGCGGTGGCCCGAGAAGCCGCTGTCTTTAGCTCAGAGCTATGCCTGTGGGAGTGGGAAGGGGGGGCGAGAATGGAGGCAGGCCTCACATAATTATGCAAACTAATTAAAAATACTCATACGCTGCTTTCGTCTTTTTCTACAACCCACATCCCCTCCATTCTCATCTCCATCTCCATTTTCATCTTCATTTTCTTCTGTTTCGGCATGCTTCCTGCTGTACTGGTTGCTGGCACCCATTTTTAATTAACAGTAAGCGTGTCCCAGTGATGAGGGAAAGAGAATAAAGAAAAGATGAGGCAGAGGAGCAAGAGAACTTTGGCAATGGTGGTGGAATGGAGGTGCCTGTGGAAGAGTAGCAAACAAAAATGAAAGACACTCACTTCCGCTTGACATGATGTGGAATGTTGTGCACATTCATTTGACTCTACTCAATGAGTGTATGTGTGTCGCTCTCTTCATACCCATGTGTGTGTGTGTGTGCGATGCACAAATATAAAAGCAAACCGCAAAAAACACAAATATAGTTGCATACTTTTGAGCGCCTATACACAAAATGTCAGCTGCCATCGCATAAAAAAACGAAAGTAAAATACATATAAAAAAAATACTTGAGAGCCCAAACAGGGACCAGAAGACAAGTGGAAAATGGAAATACCAGTGGCTTATGAAAATTACACGTGAGAAAATAATTGCCATCAGAGTGGAAAAAAACACTATTAATCCTGTCATTTGACGTGAATAATTTCAGTTGGTTTCATTTGATGACGAAAATATTTTAATACAAGTTTAAGTTAAACAAAATTTTGAGATATTGAACTGTTTTGGATTGTGCGTTTTTGCAGTATACCCAAATCTATCCCTTTGAAACTTTTTTTGAGAGCATTTATATAGAAAAATTGGATTTATCAATGTTCCAGTTTTCTGTTAACTTTTGTTTACGATTTCTCTTTATAAAAATTTCAAAAGACTTGTTAAATTAAAAAGAAAAAAAAAAAATACAAATTCTTTAATTTTGGAATAGACTCCAAAATAAAATTGTTCATTCTAAAATATTTTAATAAACTCTCTTTGAAATATTCTTAGAAGCAATCCAGGAAAGTACTGTTTGTTCAAAATAATAAATTAACTACTTTAGTAACTTTTCACAAAGTTTTTAGTTTTAATTGAGGTGTTTTGGAAGTTTATCTATTAATGTAAATAGAATTCTACTGAACTATTACATTTAAATTTAGCTTTACAGATGAATAAATCAAGAATGTCTTTATAAAGACTGACACATTTAATTTAAATGTCAGCCTATCAGAATGCACTTTGTTATTTGTTTAAAATGAAATTTTTGTAACTAAAATATTTATTCTATAGTCAGTCGGTTTAGTAATTGTTATTGTGCATCAGTTGGCAGGTGAATTTAAAAATAGAAGACTCCCAAAAAATGTTATATTAATTTTAGTTCTAGTTAATTTTCAGTGATGATTAATATACAAAACCTTAAAGCCTAAAATAGAAGTCAATCCCTAGTAGGTGGCATAAGCTGATATGTAGGAGAAGAGAAAAAACATTTAAAGAAAAGTTAGTCTAAAAAAAGATAGTAAAAAATGATTAACCCATGAAAACAATCATAATTGTAGATATTGATTTTCTGCCACTCATCATACAAAATTAGTTGAAATTTAAAAAAAGAGAGAAAATTCCTTGAAAGAAATATTTTAAATAATAGAAAAAAAGAAAATTTGAAAATATATTCTGTGAGAGAATTGAAAAATAATCTTTGCCTATCTTTTGCTTAGCCTATTGTAAAGGTTTAGTGAAACTTTAGTAAAACAGTTGGCTGTCTATTAAATTTCTTTCAGTGTATCATTTGCTATGATATATTCCCTAAACCGCCGCCAAAAAGTCAGCAACACGTTGCCTCTAATGATATGACTAACGTTGACAGCCTCCTTCATAGAGTGAACGGTTTGGCTCTGTGATGAGTGTGTATGCGTATGTACTTATGGGTGTGTGTGTGAGTGTGCGTTCTGTTTGGGGAATAAATTGTTAATTATTATTTGAAAAGAGTTACAGCAGCGCAAAGCGATAATGATGATGGCGGTGATGATAATGATGTTGATGCTGAGGACCAGGATAAGGCCTACTAGGGATGGTCGAGAGGCTTTAGGAGGAAAGTTGCCCGCTTTCTCATCTAACCAAGCGGCACCGGCGTCAGGGCTTTTGTGTGATAACCCGACCTCTTCTACCCATACAGCTAACGCATCATTCTGCATAGTTTTGCGGTTGGTTTGGTTAGGACAACTCAGTATCTCTCTCCTTGTCTCTCCTTCTGTCAGCATTTTCTCTATCTCTATCCCTAGGCTCTCAGACCCCTCTTTTGGTCTCTCTTGCATGCACATTTGAATCTGCATTTCTGTTTTTGGAGGAGGCATCTAAATTAACATTCGCGCTTGGAATTCGCTCTGTCAATGTATGTGTGGGTGTGCGGGATATGTGTAAGTGTATGGGTGTGTGTATTAATGTGGCCTCAATTCTTATGCGTGTGCTCATTTCGAATGCGCATTACAACAACGACAAGGCAAAAGTCTTTTTTTTCCCTGCCGTTTGCCATGTCAATTGAAATGCAGCCCAACCCAAAGTCTAGTTTAGTTTGTCAAG
This sequence comes from Drosophila austrosaltans, assembly GCA_035045865.1. Lineage (NCBI taxonomy): Eukaryota > Metazoa > Arthropoda > Insecta > Diptera > Drosophilidae > Drosophila > Drosophila austrosaltans. The sequence continues at coordinate 1,489,260 of JAWNOQ010000200.1, forward strand.
CTCTCATTCTCATCTGTTCGTCGCGTTGAAATTAAAATAAAAAACATATATATGTGTAACATGGCGTATGTGTAATATTTTTATTTCACTTGGCTTCTAATTAGGCAAGTCAGCTGTCAGTTTGTCATTGCTCCCGCTCTCTATCTATCCCATTCGTTTCGTTTTCTCTCTAGCTTAACTAATTTCTTCTTTGCTGATTAATGCGCTGTGCATTTGGGGCATATGCCAGCCTTGATGACAAATATTAACAAGAAAATTTTACTCAAATATGGCAAATATTAACAAGGGAATATAGGGTTGGAAGATGATGAAGAAGATAAATTGGGGTTAGTCAATGTAGAACAAATGCGAGTGAAATCTTAACAAATAATTAGGGCATGGTTAGTTAGTAAAAATTTTATTTACTCATTATTTTACACACTGTTCCTCTATAGGGAGTACTTGGGGGCTTAAGCAATAATGTAAAAATATGCAAATGCACAGTTCTATATAATATAGGTAGAGTACCTAATAAACACCTCACTTGTAAGCTCAACATGCAATATCTGACTACATTCTTTTATGGTTATATACTAATCGTTAATTTAATTTTTTCATCCAAAACTTATTTAATGCATCTTTTCAAAGCAAAAGATAGTGCATTAGTTTTTAAGGTAAGTTTTTTCTTAACATTACTCTGAGTACTCATCAAAACAGACTCTATCTTTTAATATATTAGTCGGACATGCATTAGAAAACTTCTTATATATTATATTATATGAAACTTGTTTAGTTTGCCCAACATTTGAAGTTTAAATGACAATTTAGTAAAAATTATGAAAAATGATATATTTATCACATATTTCTTGTTATACTTTTGTATTTTCCTTTTTGTTTAAATGTTCTAACTATTACTAATAAAATTGTTGGCTATCTTCAAATTATGAGTGCTTGTATGCTTAATATTATAATATATTTACATTTGTTTTGTATACATCTGACTAAGTTCTTGAAGGGAATGAAATATGTAATACTTTTGCAAATTTTGCAATATTTTTCTAACTGAGAATAAGATGTCGACGTCGATTATTACTTATTACATTACTTTTTCCTGATGTACGGAAACAAAGAGCTAATTGCATGGTGATCTGATTAGGACTGCAATTTAAGGAAAAACTCATTCTCAGTACTCCAGAATGATAATGTAGTCAACTAGATTTTAATAACCAAGCAAGTTATATGATAAAGATATACCCATTAATTTTGCAATTGATACTTTGCTTTATATGTTCCAGCAGGACAAATATACTTTTTTCTGCTAGAGTTTTGCTAAATTTGACAAACATTTCAATATGTGTTACTTTGTATTTAATCTAGCTTTATTAAGATAAAATTTACTATGATATCGGTAATAAATCCATAAAATATAAAACCAACAAACAGCATTATTCATATTTATCATTAGCACACATTTTGGCTAAGCTGCTCCTTGAAGTGCACAATAATGCCAAACTTCGAGCCTTGAACTACTTGAAGGATATATGTAACTAAAAACAGTTTTTCGATTCGTTGTTTCAGATCCAGCAAGATTTAAATGCTTTAAAAAATGCCTTCTTTTACATCAAACCACATAATTAGTCTCTGTACTCTTCTTAAACTTTAGAGATGTTAACGAATTGATACATTTTCAGTCTTCAGATTGGTGGTTGAATACGGTAAATAAAGTCGCATTTTCTTACATATTGAATGCTGGTAATGCAATTTGATGGTATTTCCTTACCCCTTACCTTAGAGCCATTACCATTTAAGTCAAGTTAAACATTCTCGCCGAAAATCGATCTCAATTCAATTTGTTTGATTGCTGTGGTATTTTAGATCAAACGAACTAAATGCCAACCACGTTCCAAACATACCAAAACACATACGCTAACACTCTACACACACACACACACACACACACACGCATATATGCAATCAAACAAAATGGTCGAGCAATAATTGCGCGTGTCGTTTGCTTCAAAACGAGAAAAGACTCCACCTCACCTATTTTCACTCCTCTTTATGTGTATGCGTGAGTGTGAGTGAGAGTGTGTGTGTGTGTGCTGGCTACCTGTTTCACATGCGAAATTAGCTTAAAATGGTTAACGCTAATGTGCAAACAGGACCACCCCCACCCACAACCGTACCCTTAAACCAAAGCTATGTAGTCCCCCCTTAAACTCCCAACAAAGGCCATGCATTAATGCCTTTTGATCTGAACCGACAAACTTTTCAGCAGATACGTGCTGTGGCCATGCTTTAAATTAAAGCTCACATGAAGGCAAAATGGGTGACAAGTCTTATACAAAGGCTGTATATTCCCCTATCCTTTGGATATATGCGCCTCTCTAAATCTCTTTTTTCCCCAAAGATTTGGAAGTTTCAATTTGGCGCCGCACGCACAACAAGTGAATTTCTTTTTTGAGCCGCCAAAGTCCTGGGAAAGAACTCCTCCCATAGAGGAAGTGAAAACAAGAACTAAAATCAATCGAAAGACTTCGTTTTGAATACCCTAACGTAGAAAGTTAGTTTGCTTGGACAATTTTTGTCAGATGATCAAATTAAGAACCTTTTTCCTTTTCGAAACGAATCTGAATATGAATAAGACATAGCTTTAAATACTTCACTAAAGATAATTTACTAAAGTAAAAGGTTTTTTTTTTTTTTTAAATTCATCTGTAATATTTAATTTACTTAAAAATTGAGAAAAAATCGTTTTTAGATAATAAGTACTATATTTAAACTGTGAGACAACTATCTTAATATTCAGCTATTTGTATTTAGAGTTGTTTCGGATAAAACAAAATAAAGCAAAATATTTCTAAAATAAATGTATCTATTAGTTGCAGTCGATTTACTTAAGTTAAGTCCTGCTAAGCAAGAAGAATTTAATTTATTATTGAATAAAGTAATTTCCATTGTTTTTAATGAGACGGCAATTCGAATAGAGAATTAGAGAATTACAAGCAAGTTCATTTTGAACCTTTTTCTTAAGACTTATTTGTTCTATTAATACTTTTAAAAAGGACTAAAATTCTAGCATTATAATTTATAAGAAAAAACAAAATATTTTCCGACCTTTTTTTATAGACAAAAAGGAGCCTTATTAACAATTGGAAACATCGTTTAAAGAATTGCAAATTAAATATCTTTTAAGATGAAAATAATACTCTTAACATTTGCTAGTGGAAATGTAGTAAACAGTAAAGATTACTGTTGAATAATGTTTTTACCGATTGAGGATCAGTTGAGAAGTGTTTCTTACTTGATATAAAGATGACTCCAATCGTATCTTTTAAGCAAGCCTCTAAAAAAATAAAAAAAAGGTTAATCAATACTTTATAGTTTCATATTTCCGCATTCTGTTTATCATACACTGAGTAGTGTATTGAATAGTCGCCTATTAAATCTATAAGACTATATACGGAAAATATCTTTTCCTATCTCTGAGAGTTTTTATTGCCAAGCGCCAGCTTTATTATTGCCGTTTAGCGATTTTTTATGGGCAGAACTTTGGCTCATGTAGGCGTCGTTGGCCAATGGTATGCGCTTTTTTATTGCATTGCATATCGTGTGAATAGGTTGGACCGCGGGGGTAGGGAGGAGTTATTTTTTTTTTTTTTTTGACTATGGAAGGTATCCTGGCATCCATACAGGGTCATTTGTTGGGGTCTGTTGGCTTTTTGAAAGCCATAAAAATCGAATGGTGCGGCATTGGCGAGGCAAAACAAATCGATTTGCTAAATTGCAGTGCAAAGTACAAAAGCATTCACACACACATACATACACATAGACACACATGCAGTGATACAGTTGTGCAGTGAGGGGGTGGGTAGCCACACATGTCCTGTCATTTATACGAATGTCCTGCTGTTGCACCGTGCTGCGGTCCGTTTGCTTTGCAGCGGTTGCACTTAGCGGTCGCATGGCCCAACAATTGCTAAATGCCGTTCCAGAGAAAAAAGAAAAACATTTCTTTTTCACATTTTTTTTTATATATATATATATTTAAATATTTGCATTTTTGGCCATTAATTAACTAAAAGCAAAAAGTGGGCCAGACTTATTTTAGGGTTTTATCTAAGAATTTTTGCGTACTCGCACAGTTTGCTTTAAAAACTTTTAATTGCACTTTGTTTTCTATCTTGGGAAATTTATCATTAAAATAGTTTCGGGCTTGTTTAGAACTTGCTGCTGAAAAGAAAGTGTGCTGCATACTTTTTGGCGGATAAATTGATGTCGAATTAGTGAATAGAAGTAAGAAAATAAGAAGAAACCGACAACACAGCAAAATTTGATGTTAATTAGGGTAAAGATTTTCCAAACGTAAGTTAAACTTGCAAAAGTTACTAAAAAAAATTTAAAGAAATATCTTTAATTTTATAAATTTTGTCTTTTGTTTTTAACTGCTTCAGTTTAGTTATAGAGTTGGAGCTTAAATAATTTAAAGAAGATTACCCCCGAGATTACTTACTATAGAAAATGTTTAAATGAAAGGTATAATATTTAAAAACTTAAAGTTTTAAGCTGAGTTAAGTTTCACCAGTAAAGGATATTCAAATTCCAAAGGATGTCAGAGGGAAGACGATCAACTTAGTTAATTTATGATCTAATTTTTGAAAATATAAAAACAGGATAGGACACTCTTTGGTGTGTGAGGTGATGTGAGAAAGTTCCACAGTTTGTCAATATATTAATAAGGCGAATTGATCAATTACAAATTTTGTTGGAATAATCATTCAGAATTTCAAAATTTTTAAAAATCTTTGCCATTTATTAAAAAATGCATATTGCATACTTTTCTTGATTCTTTGAAATAGAATTTAAGAATTTAACCTCAAAATAATATCTCAAACCCCAACTAAATACCTTTACAATTTTCACTTTTCATCTTCAGATTTTGTTTTTTTGTTGCCCTTCGGTCTTTCTAACATTCCACTTTAGCCTAAACTGAACAAACAGCTGTCAGATTCAAGCCATCATCCCTGCCTTTGGCCTCATCTCTCCTTGAAATCAGCATATTTTCTTCAATCCAACCGACCACAAAAACCATCTCATTTAGCCATGGAAATCTTAGCAGAAAAAAAAAGTAGAAGAGATGAAGAGACGAAAGCAAAAAACGAGTCGAAATAAGGACGAACCTGAGCCGTATCCTTTTCATTTTCAACCAACCACAAAACACATTTCACTTTCATTTCATTTTAGAGAAAATGCAACTAATTCCTGACGGCTTATGGTTTATTATATGCTGTGACCCGCCTTTGTAATCTCTCTCCCTCTCATTCACTCTCCCGGTCTTTATTCTTTTTATTTTTTGTAATTTTGATTTTGAATTTAACCTTCAACGTCATTTAATTTTTGCGGTTAAGCCCTCGGCAAAAATCTGTGCTAAGAATGAAAAGGTAAAGACAGACACTGATGAAAGTAGTTGGCCAATACACTGAAAGGAGCTTAAAAGCATTTAAGTTTAAAGGTTTAGGTTAGAAATGGTGTTTAATTAGTTGTAGAAGCAACAAGTTGGATTTGAACTATTTAATCTTTCCCCTACACATACTCATGCACGCATTTAACCCGACAAAAGACTTTCTAAACCAAAAATTGTATATGCCAAGCAGAGCGAATGCCATTCAAACTGCATAAATCAGCATCCAAATTAGAAATTAGTCCAACACACACACACACACGCATACTGGAACACTCCAGAGACAGAGATAGACATAGAGACAGAGAGAACTGGGCAACCACTTCAGGACGATTGCCAACCTACCTTGTTCCCCTTGTCTTTATCCTTATGATGGTAGCTGAAGCACTCATCTCTCCACTCAGAGCACTCGTCAGCACACTCATTATTAGGCTCAAGTGCAAATTAGTGTGTTTGTTAGTGGGTTATTAAGTTGCCCAGCACACTTGTCCACACCCTTCTTTCTACAACAGAGCAGAACAGTATATACCAATAGAAAGAGAGAGCGAGAGAGAGAGAGAGAGACTCCTTTTTTGCTCCTTTTGTTATGCTAACTAACTAAATGAGAGTTTGTTATGGCCTAGCAAAATTTTATTCGTTCTGCAGTAAAACTTGAGCATACAAATTTCATTTCATTGTTTTTCGAGTGGCCAAAACACTTGTCTGTGTGGAGGTGTGTTTGTGTTGTGTGTCTGTGTATGTGCGGGTAAGAGGGTGAGTGTGTGTATAGGTATTGTTTTACGCCCACTTTTGGAATAGTTTTTGTGTTTCCTTACAAAGAAGAAAAAACCCAAAAAAAAAAATAAAGTTTCGCAATTACCGAAACAGCTTAATAGGAGGCTGCTGCTTACCAGAAATTTACGCCTCTGGCCGAAAAGAAGAAAAAAAAAAAAACAAAAGACATGAAAAAAAAAACAAACCGAAATCATAAAAAATTAATTAAAAACAATTAAAGCAGAACGAACAAAAAAAAAATGCGCATAAAATCACCAAAATTATGTTTAACATCCGCTAAACAAAACGCGAAAATTCCCAAAAACCAAAGCAAAAAACATCATAAAAATTCAATCAGGCCACAAAGGAAGCTCCCAAAACCGAAAAAAGAGGAAAAATTTACAAACAAAAAAAAAAAAATGGGTTTTCACCCATTTTGGATGAAAAAAAGGAGAAAAAAAGGAAAAGAAAAACTCGCGCCCGAAATGACATTAATTTACACATCAACGAAGCGCGAACGAAGTGAAGGGCAAGAGGGGAATATGAAGGGAATATGGAATGGAAAGCAGAGTGGAGCGGAAACAGGAAGATGCACAACATGGTGACAACAGGCAAGCGGGCCAAAAGGATGCCAAAATCTTCGACCAGATGACAAAAGAGCATAATAAAAAACAATCCAAAGAGAACGCGACCAAGAAGAAAATAAAAGAAAAAGAGAAAAATAATTTGTTAAGTGCCCGAAAAACGGAAGAAACGAAGAAATGCGAGAAAAAACTTCAGATTGGTAAGAAATATATCAAGACGGAGTTATAGCAATTGCAGACAAAAATTTAATCGTTTTGAGTCTAGACAAACCAAGGTCACATAAAATTTTTAAAATATCTTCGATGTTCCAACTTGCAGAGCATCTTTTTATTTTTGTGTAGAATTTTTAAAAATTAACAAGAAAATAATGGCTTGAGCATAAATTAAGTTATATGTAGTTCAAATGAAAATGTTGTATAATGTAGAAACTTGCAAATGCTTAGGATAAACTGATTATATCACTTGAAAATATAAGCCAAACTTATAAGATTTTAATTTTTAACTATGCCTTCTGGCTTAAAGTTTCCCCTTCTTTGATACCAGGACCAATCATTTAAATTTCATTAAATAATATTCAAGATATTTGTGATGCTAAGAAAACTACTTAAGTGAATGGCAAATACCTTCTTTTGGGCAGCAAGGATATGGATGTGGATAAGGATTGAGGGCAGAACTAAACACGACTCATGAGTCTCAGTGGGAAAGCATATCAAACTACATTTGCCCACTAATCACAAAGGCGAGCCGCAAGGCAACAACAAGAACAAAAGCAAACAAAATGATATCCATATGGGCATCACGTGTTCCTGGCTATATGCATAATTGAATTTTATAACCCAAAAGATTGTTATTGCTAGAGATTTGTGTGTGGTAAGTAGTTGCAAGCAGATGCTTCACTTTCATGTCAGTCTAGGCAGACCGAAACACTGTTCGTTTCCTTCGCATCTTTAAGCTCTATTTACTTTGATGCCAACAAAAATAACAACAACAAGAAAAGTGGCAGTAGTAGCAGCAGCAGCAGCGGGAACTGAAGAAAAGAAAGGCAAACACAAATATTGCCTAAGCCTTTTCCGGAATATCAAAATTGACACAGGCTAAGGATATTCACTCCTTCCCATAGACATTTTGAGTGTCTCCTCCTATCAGCTCGATGACAGTTTGTTGTCAGTGGAAATAAATTGTCTTCTCTTGGACTTAAAATTATCCGCATCACACAATTAATCATATGGCATTAATAATAATGGGTTGCGGGTGAAATCTTTTAGCAAATTAATGTGCAAATTTTTGAGAAATTATGTGAGGCTACTAGGCGTATACGCAATCCCGGAAATTAAACATACGCCATGCCAAGGGCATGAAGGGCAAACTTTAACTTGAAGCGGAAGTTAATTGTTATGCAGAAAATGTGCAAAAATATATATATAGTCAGCAAAAGGAGTTTGAGCAGAGAGAGGGAGAGAGAGAGACGGGTAAGGGGAAGTGGCATAAATCATGAAAAAGCAAAAGAAGTAAATGTAAAAGTCTGCTACGAGATGAAGAAAATTTTTAGCGTGCATATAAAATTTGTGCAAAATTTAAATATGAAAAACCATTTCTGTAAACAGAAACACACATAACTTAGTTCTTCTTAGTTCAGCATAAAACTAAGCAAACAAGAAATAAATTCAAACGGAGAAAATTTTAAATTACATAATTTAAGTTTAGTGATAGATCTGACAATACTCTACTAACTGGTAAGAAAAACAAGAATAAATTAAATTCCGATTCGTATATACAAATAAGTTAGCTTAAAACTAGTAGAGGACACTTTCAAATTTCTCAACTAATTTTGAGCAAAAAAAAACAAACTTTTATGTATTAGTAGCTTTTTGTTAAGAAATGTTATTGAGCATAAATATTATGAAAATTTTATGAATTAAATTAAGAAAAGGTTTTATATGGCATGCAATACGTAATCTGTAATTGATTTAACTTAAACGAAATTTTTTATTTTGATAATTTTACATTCTTTTCTTTTAAAACAAAACTAACTTATTTAAAGATATTATAATTTAATACCCTTTTCTACATTTCACGTCAGTATATAACATATATTTTACTTTTGGCTTTCGTCAACAACTTAAGCTTCTTTTTTTTACTTTTTTTCTTTTCTGAGTTTTAGTATTTTGGCCGCTTCGCGTTGAGTAAATTTTAATTTATACATTTCGCAGATGTTTTGTATGTGTGCGTGTTACTTCCTGTTGCAAAATGGAGTTTTATATGTAGAAGTTTGCACAACTTGTTTGTGATTTTGCATGTCAAATACGTGGGCACAGTCAGTCAGCCAGTCAGTCAGTCAGCTAGCTGGCCTTTTAAGTGGCAGGGGTTGGGGGAGCAGATGCAGTGCTAAAATGTTGAAAGTATTGCTACAAGTTTAGAAGAGGAGGCCCAGCCTCTATTTGGCACTCGAAAACTTTTTGATTTACTATCTATCTATGTGTGGGAGTGTGTCTGTGTATGTGTGTGTGTGTGTGCATGTTGTTTGCCATGTGCCATCTTGTATTGCATGCTTTAAGGCGCCGGAAGTACAGTTTATGTTGGCATTTTCAACTGGAGGATGTGAGATAACTTTTAACTTTATATCGTAAACTGCATCTTTTTAAATATTTCTCTTAGCAAAGAATCAACTACAGATAGAAAAATCTTGTTTTTAATATTTAAGAAAATTTAATGACCATAATGTATCAAATTCTTTGTCATTTGCATAAATAATTTACATTTGTTTACTACAAGTCTAGACATTTTTACATTTACACTTTGAGTATATACAATCGACAAATAAATATATATATATATCTATATATGTGTGTATTGTATATATTTTATTAATATATTTTAAAGAGTTGTTTGCCCTTTTGGCAGCTGCAGACAGACCGACGCCACCGCAAAATGCAACTTCAACGGAAAAAAAAGAGAGAAAACTTTTTGCATTTTGCAAAAAAATGCATTGAAAAATATATATAAAAAAAATTAAATGTTGTATATATGAGAAGTGCAAAAAAAGGAGTAAATGCAGAGAAATCTTTTCATGCGCCTGAGAGCACGCTTCACTATAATTTGCGGTTATGTTCATTGATCTCCTGGGAAGCATTAAAATTTAATGATTTATATTTTAAGAGGGAGAGCAAACGGATTGCGCTGTAGAAATGAATTTATGTTATGTCTAGCCGGTTAAAGGGGTTACCATTTGAACATTGCTGAAATTAACAACAATTTGTGCCAAGAATGGCCGTGGAAAATGCCACAAAAAGAGACAAAAAGTATGCTAAACAGCCGAGCAAAAGTCATAACTCAAACGGGCTAGCAAGTACATTGTGAGGGAATAGGGATAGGAAACGAAAGGAGGCAAAGGCAACTTGGCGAAAGGTAGCCAAGAAATGTGTGTGGGTTGCAACTATTAATCAGGCTTTAATTGTTTTTGTGTGTGTTTGTCTGTGTGTGTGTTGGTTACTTTTGTGGCAGATAGACATACTCATTCGCTCTTTGCTCCTCTCACTTGCTGTCATTGTCTGGGTTTTTCTCTCAGTTGAGGCCCATGCATCATGTGGCCGAAATCTTTTTGTAATCTCTGGCATTTGTCTGGATTTTTCGTAAAGACTTTGAATAGATTTATGCTCCTTTGACAGGCACAAGATGTGAATGTGAATTCAGTATGCGATGTGCCAGTATGAGAGCAAAAGCCTCATATATGTGTAAGCTTAAAGTATCTTAAAGATACTAACCATGCCAAAACAAAAGTAGTTAGCCAGCTAAAAGTTAAAAGAGCAAAGTTCAAAGGGATGAAACATTTGCAAAAACCCCTTAGGAAAAACTTTAACTCGAATATGCGACTGCAAACACAAATTCCATTTTTTATTCAATTCAAAGTAAAGGGAACTTTACTTTTTTTCATAGTAACTTTTAAAATAAATGAAAAAAAAAAAAATTGGAACTTCCGAAAAATATTTACCATATATTTTTTTATATTTTTCTATAAATTTTCTATTGCAGTCATTTTCATTTCACTTGAACATTTTTCATTCTACCACCTGAATATCTCTTCTACTTTTTTCACTTTGCCGTTTTGTTTGGATTATATATTTTTTTTTTCACTGCCTCTCTTTTTGGCTTCGCTTATCATTGTTGAGGCATAAATCACGCGTTTAGTTTGCCAAGTGGTTTTGGTTTTATTTTTTTTTTTTCTTTCTGTATTGTGTGGAACGTTTTGCGTTTAACTGTCCTTTTTGGCCACTTCTAACTGTGCGGATATCTTACTCCCACTCAGTTCGGCCTGCCAGCTGACCAACTTATTTAGAATATATGGCAACACTTTGGCTATAGCAAACACAACCCCTTGACCACAACATGGTCAGACACAGAAAAGTAGTACAAAAGCAACAACAACGACAACGGCGATATCAGTAGAAGTGGAACCAAAGTACAAACACAGACGATTGCGCAACCACAGTGCAAAAACCACTTCAAGTTGCAGTAACACACACACACACACACACTAACACATACGTAAATGCATAGATATTTAGAGGAGTGTTGTCAGGAGCAGAGTTGGCAACAACAAAAACAACGAAAAAAAAAAACAAAAAACATTTAACGTAAATTTTTTATAAGCTTTTTCACACACACAATTTTTTGGCATTTGGCAATTTGGATTTGTGTAATAATTTTGGGAAAAAACCAACAGATTTAAAACAATGTTCAACAAAAATCAAGGACATAGACAAGATGTTGAACAAATATAAATACATAGAAGGGTAAATATTTGTTTCCAATTCAAATAATTGAAAAAAATTGCTCCTAACAATGTGTTGCAAATGTCTTTTGTCGTTAAAGGAAAAGAGAGAAATGTTTTTGCTTTAACTTTTTCAGAGTATTTTGCAGTTTTTGTATTTAACCGAACTTAATTTGTACATATTTAAGTTATATATAAGGTAGTTGATCTCTTCGACTTTAATGCCAGTTGACTTAATGCGAAACAGTGATTTAGCCAAGACAAATTTAATGGCTCATAATTCATTCTTTTACTTGTGTGTTCATGCATCCGTTTTTGGTTTCTTTTCCAGCCCAAAAATTCATCGAGTCAAAATATTTATTTGTTTTTTGTGCATTGAATTGAATACTGTTCGACTCGTTTACTTATTGTGTTTGCCAAAAAGTGTCGAACTATTTCTATGCCCATGTTTACATTAATATTATTGTTGATCAAATAACAACGACAACGACAACAACATCTTCAGAGATTCTGTGAATTTGCAGTTAAATCGAAAATACATAAAAAGTATCATTAAACTTTGGTGTCTGGCAATTTTTCCGTTTTCTTTTCTCTATATTTTTTTTATGATTTTATTTAACGTTTTTATCTACGGCAATTCTGTTCATAGTATGTTATGGATATATGTATTTGTATATTTGTTTGCCAAGTTTTCTCCCTTCAGCCTTCCCCTTTGATTTTTTTTTGTCATAGGTTTTCGATTATTTATGCCCACCAAACAAATAAGAAACGAATTTTGTATTTGGTCATAACCAGACAGAGACGACTTATCGGTTTTTATGGGCGCTCTCTCTCTCTCTCTTTCATTCTGATTTCCATTCTGATTTTGATTTTTACTCTGACTCTGTTGTCTCTGACTCATTGCCAATATCTTCAATTGTTTTTCACTTTTCCTGTTGTGTAATTTGTTGTTGTCTTGTTTGCCTATAGAAAATATTTGCAATTTAAAGAATGACTTGTAGCAAAAATGATTTTTCATCGTGTGTGTATGTGTGTGTGTAACATGGAAAAAGGAAAGAACAATTTCTGTGCACTTTAGACCACAAAAATTTATTTATTTAACATTTTTTATTGATTTTAAAAGATTTTGGGGTTTATTTTTTCTTTGCAGTTGTAATTTTATCAATTTTTGTCCCAGGTATTAAATTGTGCTAAAAATTTAAAAATTCTGTAACAAATGGGAATTTTCTGTTTAAAACTAAAGTAGAAACCCGGAACTAAATATTCTGTAGCTATTGCAATGGTCAACTTATAGATAATTTTTTTAAATAATAATTTAAAAATCTATTAAAAGCTTTTATATTATTGATGGCCAAAAATTTGGGATTTGGTATTGGTTTAGGTGGGCAACTGCATTTAGATTTAGAAAACTAATTCGTTTATGTGGGATTTAGTAAAGAATTTGTGAACACTTCTTAATATTTTGAAATTTATCTATTAAATACATTTCTATTACTGCAATTTCAACTTAAATAATAGACTGGTTAGGGCTTTTAAAGATGCATAGAATAGTATTTTATTACAAAATCAATTCAAGCTGTAAGCATTTCCTGAACCTGCCAAAGATTATAAAATGAATGTCCATTTGATGTAAAACACTTTTTAATTTATATCGTTTAAATATAATATTAAACTGATAATTCTTGCTTTAATCTGATTACTTGAATTAAGAGTTCAATACAATCATAGTAAGTAAAGTAACTTTTCCAAAGAGGATTATCTGTTATCTGTAGATAGCCTCAAAGATCAAAATTCACAAATTGAATTCCTGATGCATTTTTAGTAAAAAATATTTCATGTGCTTGTCGAATATATTTTTTTTTTAGGCAGTTTGGCCTTTGGATAGTTGGGTTGTAGGCGAAGCTAAGCTGGCATTCAATGCAAATATTCAGACGACTAGTAGCCTATTCAATCTTTTAACCTCTGTGCCTTTAATCAAAACTTTACACAAAAAAGGCCACCCCTGATCCCGGCACGCCTCTTTTGAGGAGTAGGCTTATTGAAAAATATGCAAACAAAGCCAGAAACATGAGAATCTGAATTGGTGCTGAGACCTTTAGTCTATGCCCCCCTAAAAGCATAATAAAAACTGAAAAGTAAGAGAGAAACCTTTCACCTCGAAATACTTCTGATTGAGAGGAAGGGCAAGAAAAATGGGGAGGAGATGTTGTGACAATGTAGAAAACAATAGCACTCATCAGCAGATAGGCAATGAAAACTGGAAAATTCAACCGAAATGCAAAAAAAAAAAAGAAATAGTGAGGTGTAAATATATATATCCCTTCGCATCCTTTAACATTTATTTTAATTGGAGTGCATGTTCAAACATTTTTGTCCTTTAACGTATAACAGGTTCCCCATCGAGTTTTTTAAGATTGGGTAGACGGCGTATAGCTTCAGCTGAGAACATAGCCGGTTCCATATTTTCTGAAAGTATATTACCAACAAAAGTAATCTCCGTTAGATTTGGAGGCACACCCATGCGAGAAAATTCAGGCCAATCTTTGATTAGATTGTTTGATATATAGAAAACTTTCAATGCTTTCATCGATTCCAATGGTTTGATCTTCTCAATGCTATTATAACTGACCCAGAGTTCTTCCAATGTATCAGCCAAAGCCTCAATGCCAGAGAGAGACTTGAGATTGTTTCGGGCCAAACTAAGGATTCGTAGATTCTTCATGCCCGATATACCACTTATCTTTTCAATCATATTTGAAGATAAACTAAGTTTTTGACACATCACAAGAGTGCTGAGTGTACTATCCATCTTTTCAATGGGCGGATATTGAAATTGTAAACCAATTTCGATCGCTTTGACAGCCTCCTGGGGCGAGTTACGATCCTCCCAGCGCGAAAGAGCTTCCTTAATGGATGTTGGTTTAGACATTCTATAAAGTAGAGGCAACAAATTTTGTTTTCATCTGAATATAAAGATTAATAATTGTGTTGAGGTATAAAAACTTAATCTCATGGCCTTCTCGACTAGGTTACTTTTTTATAACGTTTAGGAGTTATAGAAGTCTAGGCGACTGATTTTCGCTTATAGTAGATAATATTAAAATTTTAAATAATTTCTGGAAAAAATGTTTACTTAAGCGTGGCTAAATTTGTGAAACGCGAAAAATGTTCATACCTACCTTACCTGAGAGGAACGCTCTTTATTAAAGATTCTACATATTACATTCTATGAAAAGCATATTTAATGTCTTAGAGCTTAAGCTTCATTCCCATATGATTGTCTATATAAATAACCCCCACCCATTTGTAAATAATTTATGTATATCTGTATTGTTTACTTCAATTTCTGGCTATTCCCAATGCTCTGTCTGTCATGATAACTTCATTGGCATTGGTTTTTTTTTTCGTTTTTTTGTATATTTTGAATTGTCTGCGGGTATTCGGGGAGTCTGGGATGTGTGACTTTGTCTGCTTCTTTTTTGTTTTGTTTTGTATTTTACAGCTTTTTTGTGTGTCTGTATGTTCCGCACACGGTTCACGACCTCCCGGGACTTTATTACACACATTTGAGGTGATAATACAGTTTCATTTTGCCCAGCGGCAGCTCCCTATGTCAAATAACTTTTCCTTCTTTTTTTTTTAATTTATTTTCATTTTAAATTTGTGAATTTTGTTTAAATATTTGCTTCAGCTGTTATCGCAGCCATGTGCAAAAATATTTTATGGTTCCAGTAATAAATTATGATAGGCAAAAAAATACTGTGAAATCAAAATAAAGTAACAAATAAAAATGTAGGCTAGCAATTTCTTGATAATCGTCCAGAAATTGGTCAAAACATATTTGATTTTTTGTAATTCAAATAATAAAGAATTATTTTCTTTTTCTTTGCTCTCTCCATAAATTGTGTGCTCAATGCGGCAGAACCTACAGACAAACCGTTGCCGACTGAGAAAGAGGTTCAAAATGCATGCAAAGTCTAATTTATGAATGGAAAATGTGGATACGGAGGATGGCAAATAAAAGATGTCAGTTGGTAGAGGGCGGGCCCAGATGTCAAAATAGGAAAATTTGGGTCAGGCTGAGTGTGGAGCACTTATTTTACTTAAGTCGATGGGCTTGCAAATTGAAAATTCATTGCATATATGTATGTATGTATATGTATACGTATTACGTATGTATTATTTTGTTATCAAATTATTGAAAATGAAGATGATTGAAGAAACACAGGAAAATATTAACCACTTTTGCAAAAGGCTAATAGACTTCAGGTAATTATGCAACCATAGAGAACATTAACTCGTTAGATTATAAACTATATTCACTATTTTCACAAATACAGTTAATATAGTTAAAACTTTCCGATTAAATTACTGCTAGCCAGACCAATGGAATTTTTTCCTTTTAAAGTTATTTAAAAAGAAGCGTGTTTGCAAAGATTAATATATATGTATTTAAAGGCAACTTATTTTTAAACTATTAAATTTAATAACCAGAAGTACTACATGCTCGAAAATCAAAGAGAGTCATTTTTCTAGATCTTTTAATAATTTTTTAACTGTTTTCTTATTTTTTCGAACATTCTCTGTAATTTTGCGAATTTACATGACCAATTCACGGAATGCAACAATTCTCTCTCGTTCTTTGTTAGTTAAACGAGCGAAACTCGACATTTTTTTATAAAAAAGTTAATTCTTAATTTTTACAAATGTTGAGATTGGTTGGCACTTCCCTTTTTTTATTTGTTTTGATATGTTACATAAACTACACGTTGTTTTTGATCCACAAATGAAAGCAAAGTAATCTGTCCCATTTACTTATTTCGTTCGCGAAACTCTACAATAGCTTCTTAAAATCAAATTAACGGAAAAAACCCAGCGGTACTTTTTTACAATTCTTTGTATATCGGTCGAGCATACTACAGCCAAAATAGAGGAAGAGAGAAGAAAACAGAAAATTGTAATTTGTGGACAATATAATGTGATAAGTTGTTGTCCCAGTTACTTATTGCGCTCACCTTACATGCTCGAGAGTTATCAGAAATCATCGATAATATTAATTAAATTAATTATTATTAATATTGTTCACTCTGGAGCTTTTCTGTGTCATTTGTACAGTTCCCAATATACTAATATTGTACAATTAAGATACTTCAGTTTATGCTCTATGTTTGATTCACAATATGCTTTATATTTCCCTAAATATAACTTTATTAAATTTTTGACTTAACATCAATCCCTAAAAAACGAAATCGAATTTAAAATTGAAAGTATATCATTATGAAATTAGAGGCTGATTATGAACTAAATGGGAAAATATATAAATAACCTTTTCAAAGAGGTTTCATTTTTTAATCTTCTGGTGTTTAGTTTTGGTTTCCTGGGCTATTAATGTTCTGTTCGTTTCTTGTTGATTGATTTCTTTGACTTTTTCTCCTTTATAAAAGTAGAAAAAGATTCCCCAATATATTAAAGGTGGGTTACAACAAAGCATTACAATGTTAATAAAATAAAAGAAAAAATATCAAAGAAGCTAACTTCGGCTCTGCCGAAGTTTGTGTACCCTTGCAGCTTCATTGTTTTATTATTTAATTTAAAAACAAAATTTTTAAAATAATTGAAGAGAAAACTCAACTAAAAATTTTCCCGAATTTGTTGTTGTTTCTTTGCTGCCAAAGAAAATTGCTTATTTTACTCGAGGTACCTCCACGTTTTAGTTAATAACTCCGGTGATAATTATCCGATCCGACTAATTTTTAAACTTGATCTGGATGATCGATTAAGGAACTTAACTTTTCATGTTTCAACCATGTAGCTTAAAATTTAAGCTCGAAAACGCATGGCTAAACAGACAGACGGACATGTCTCAATCGACTCGGCTATTGATGCTGATCAAGAATATATATACTGAATGGGGTCGGAAATGTATATTTCTATGCGTTACAAACATCTGACCAATTTTATAATACCCTCTGCAAGGGTATAAAAAATATTCAATTAAGGCATCGTGGAAAATAAAAACAATTTAATATACTTCTTTTTTGTAAGCCATTTGCTGAATCTGTTTAACTAAATTTTGTTTCATTTTTTTTTAATAATAAAGTGTAGTTAATAGAAAAATTATAAATAATAGCCTTTCATTGATGAAGTACTTTGATTCAAGTGCTATATATTAATAAGTTTTTATATTATATGAGTATCGCATTCAGCTTCCAGCGACTTCTGCTCCACTTGGTTCGGACATTAGAAGTGCTTTCGCCAGAGACTAACAAAGGTATCCAGCAGGATACCTTTGTTATCATGCATCAAGCATGTTGATGCTTCACTTTGGAGAAGGCAAGACTTATTCAATGGGACGTATGTACCTGTAAAATGCATTGGAACAATTAAGCGAACCGTGCCACATTTTCAACAAAGAGTAGAACAAAGTGTGCCCGTCCAGCGACTGACCATATGGACACACGCATTATCACTCACATGGAACAAACATACGAGACCAAGCACACACACACACAAACCGAAAGAGAGACTGATACAGAGAAAGAGTGTGGAGGGAGAGCGTGTGTATGGGTGTGGTATTCCGAGTAGCCACAACATGTCCTGTCATGCAGTGCTGGAGCAGGACGACATGCGGTAAATGTTACAGTTGTTGACAGCCCTGTTTGTACTGTTTAGTTTCAGTTAACAAGCGGGACCAAAAGAGCAAAAGCAACTCTACAGACCAGGACCCAACTGTCATTTAATTCTTTTCCTCATGTATATACATACATATGTATAGTATGTAGATATTCCGTTCGTTTTTGTTTTCAACAATTAAAGCTTGCAGAAATTTAAGTTTCAGTGTTGCATAATGCAAAGTACTGCAAATATTTACCATTAACATGCTGCACTTTTGTCCTCGCTTTATCCATAAACTTGGCAACATTGCGTACATTATTTCTCTGTCTCCCTCTCTCTTTGCGTAACTGGTCCATAAGTCACAAAAAATACTTCCAAGTGCACACATAGTAGTAGTTGTTGCATTTGTCGTAAAACTTTTATGTATGAAAATATTTTGCTACATAAAACACCTGGAACGACTATAAAGACATCGAGGGAGAAGCTGAGAAAAAAAAAGAACGTTTGCATATTGAAAACTTTCCCATTGGACAAACAACATGAAGTGAATTGTCAGATAACAAGAAAGATAACAACAAGCATAGAAAAATGAAAAGAATCTGAGGCGATGCACGTTACAAAGTGCTCTGATAGATTTGAAGGCAAAAAAAAAACGCTTTTTTTTTGCTGAATGAATCAATCTTGCATATCCCATTTTAAGAAAATCGAATTAGTTTTTATGTATAATCGAAAAGTTGGTTATCAACAGATGTTAGTATACATTGCCAATGTTTTAAGATAAAACTATAGTTATCGATTAAATTTAATGTTTATGTGTCTCCACAAAGTCAAACTTAATAAGTGAGAGGTTTTTTTTTATAAAGACCGCCTAAGTATAGTATGAAGTTCCTTCAATTAGGTTTATCCATAATCTTTTATAAGCAAGCTTTAAAAAAGTATTTGAAATTACTGTTTTCAGTAAGATAAACATTCTACATAATAATCTTGGGTTAACAAATTAAAATACTCTATGTGAAAACTTAAAATTCGCTTAAATTCTCATTTTTAGTTTATCAAAGAAGACTGAAGTTAATCTCGATCAGCATCAATGACTAGGTTCGTATGTATATTCGAACTTCCCTCACTTACTTTAACTTCTATAATTTGAATCCTCTCCAACTGGCTTAAAAATGTATGTATGTATATTGCTCAATATTGCATAGAATTTCACTTTTCTAACTTGAAAGTCTACATAACTCGACTCTACGTTAAAAAACCTTAAGTTAGGAGCACTCTAGAAATGAATGGTCCAAGGGCTTTCAATTGCAAATAATTCCATTGCTCTCTTATTTCCTTTTCTCGATAGATATCTCTCAATTATCTTACAATTTACAAATTTAGTTTTGCATTCCATTGATATGACTGTCCTTTGTGATTCAAATGGAATGCATCATCTACTGTAGGCAATTCGATACAATCACATTTCTTAATCATAAATTTCATCTTTATAGTATCTTGCTTCATTTACACTTAATTTATATCAATATACTCATCTTTCAGATTAAATGAAATTGTTGAAATTTTTTAATCATCTCAACAGTCTGATGTTATTTCAATCAACAATAAATGAATCAATCAATTGTCTTGTTGTGGCCGCAATTTTAAGAATATGAAGAATTCCACAAGATTTGTAAATTGTTGCATTAATTTAATGGCGAATCAATAAACCCGTATGAATTTCGATTCACAGAGTGCAACTTCGGTTCGGGGAATGTTTGTGCGCATGTAAAATAGGACAATAGACAAATATTGCACATCGTAATTATCAATTTCAAGTGCAGTCATCGTAGCTTTTGTTTGAAGCAATCATAAACGTCAGACAATTCACACACAAGGAGGTTTGTCTTATAATCCTTGCCCAGGTTCCCCCTTTCTTAATTCTTAGCCCTGTCTACAGGGTTGTATGTGCCCCATGGCCATAGAAGTTCACCCACTATACTACTTGATGACTCAACTAGAACCGATGTGGTGCCTGTCGGTCTGTCTGTCTCTCTGTCTGTTTGTCTGTCTATTTGCGGTTATGTAACTAAAGCTTTACTCTATTGCACTGAAATTGGGCATCTCTTGCCCTTGTGAACAATATCGATTTGATGGTGTGGGAGGCAAGTGGAAACTCGAGCTTGCGAATTGACTACCAGCAGACAGTAAATATGAAAAAGACACACAGACAGACAGAGGGGGAGAGAGAGGGAGAGAGAGAGACAGATGAAGAGAGAACAGAAGCGAAAGCGTTATGCATTGCAGATTTGTGCCTTTAATTAGAAGTGGAAGCTTGTTTACTATTGCAGCATTTCATATATGCTCATATGTATGTGCTTACATACATACACAAGCCATAGACAAATTGGAACTTCAAAGGATATCAATTAACTAGTGGGACTATGGCAGATCTATCGAATTTAGAATAGTGCACTATGGGTTAAATATGGCTACTTTTTGTACTCTTAAGTCGGCTTTTCCAATACTATTGAGAACACAAATAACAGAGAAAATATAACTACTCTAGAACGAAATAAACATTTTTAATTGTATGTATTATTTCAAAAGTTTAAATTGTGTAATGGCATTTGCATGGCCTTTTACTAAATAAAATGGCCTTTTACTATTTTTAAAACAGTTCTTTACTTTTGAACCGTAAATTTAGTCCATAAAATGTAGTCTTTTGATCTATAGTTAAACGCTATAATTACGATAATGATCAGCATATCTGGTCTGGACTCAATATCATTTTTGATAGATAAAAATACCATTCAGCCTAAGGTCAGTGTCGGGAATTCATGAGTATATAGAGTATATAGTTCCATAATAATTAGAA
The DNA here is from genome assembly GCA_035045865.1 of Drosophila austrosaltans. Lineage (NCBI taxonomy): Eukaryota > Metazoa > Arthropoda > Insecta > Diptera > Drosophilidae > Drosophila > Drosophila austrosaltans. The sequence continues at coordinate 1,510,275 of JAWNOQ010000200.1, forward strand.
TGGAGTTGCTTAATTAGACGGATAACAGGCAGTGGCCTGTTTGGATTAGAAATCTGTAATATCACATCACAAAGCCTGTTTGGTTCTCTACAAATTGGTGTTCACCTTCTTCCACTTTCGGTTTAATCTTTTCCATCTACTTTATAGGAGTTAAATCTAGCATATACATTAAGTGAACTTAGTAAAAGTTTAAAAGTTGTTTACAAAACAAAAGTAATTCTAAAAATATATTAAAACAATGAATTTAATGATAGTTTTTAATACAAATAAGAATGAGAATGATTTTTTAATAATCATAATAATCAGTAAATAATAAATACGCTTACAACAAATTTTTAAACCACTGCTATCCAAAAATATTTAAAAAATTGTTTTTTTTCCCTCATTTAAGATTTATTTAGCATTTTCATCTACAATTGAGCGATATATACCACAAAACATTTAAAAGCAAACATTCCTTGGAAATATTACCATGTTTAATTTGAATTTAGTCATACCAACTTAACCACTCGAGTACCATTAAAAGATCTTTTCGCAAATCGCTTGATAATTACTTAAAATAATTTACAGACAAGTTAACCGCAAACGAAATGCACTTGAGAAGACCACGCCCACACAGACCAAAATCAGGAACAAGTGCATGACTAACCAAAATGAAGGCAGAATGTAAAACAGAAAAACCAGAATCAAGGCGAGGCTAAAATCCCCTTTTCAGTTTTCCACAGTACATTTGAGAAAAGTCAAGCTATGGTTGGAGCAGAGAGAGAGAGAGAGAGAGGGATTGGGGGAGATACCACACACCTTTTTTTTCTGCTTTTTTGCTTTTTGTCTTTGTGTGTGCGTGTAAGAACTCGAAAAACAATTAAGCGACAAGTGTCTCAATTTCAACGTCACTTACAAACATTTTATGCACCGCTCTGTGAACTGAACTGATGATAGAGTGTGATGGGTGGGGGGTGCGGGTCTATTGGGTGCAGGCCATAAAATGCAAAAAGTTTTTTACCCATTTGAAAGTTACGTGTCGAGTTGCAGAGACAGCCAGAACTCACCCAAAACAAAAAACAGAAAACAAAAAAAAAAAAAATAATCAAAAAAAAAAAGTTAGAGAAAAAAACTTAATTATTTGTGTGCTCGCTCTGTCTTTCCCATTCGGTCCTTCTATAGTTGTGGCTAAGGGGAAAGTCCTTGATGTGAACGTGTGTATGTGTGCGTATAAAAGTATGCAACGCATTTTAATCGAAAAATGTCTGCATAAAATGTGGCAACTCCATGACAAAAGAAGTGTGAAGGATATTTCTACTTGATGGAAAAGAAAGGGAGATTGAGAACAAACAATTGAGTTGTTTTTGCCTTGACAATTTACATAAATTAATGAAGGATCCTTCTCATGCTTTAACCCTTTCAAGTAATACACACTTTTTTCTTTCTATATACAAACACAAATAAATTTAGAACATTTTCTTCCCCGCACATTTAGTTATTCCGTTCACTAAACGATATGTTCACACTATCATCTATATCGTCGCTTCAATCTTTTTTCAGCCGCTTTAAGGCTAGTAATAGTTGAAACAGCAAGTATTTCGACAACATTCTCCTGTATGGGTAGACAAGTATCCACAGGACCACAGTAAAGTCTGTACGAGATACAACAGCACGGTTTATGCATTTTACAGGAACTTATGGACATCAGCAATAACAGCGAAAACAATTATGGAGAGACGAGACGAGATGAAATGAATTACAATTTGCAAAAGAGCCAAACAATTAGAGGGCAATGATGGTGAAACTAACGATCTATGGACAGAATAAAAGCACACATTTAATAGAAAATTAGTCGTTCTAAACTGACTCAGTCGGAGTTAGTGGAATCTATTTCATTTTGTAGACAGCTGCCTGAATTTGTGTGATATGCCTACTTGGGCTCTGGAATTTTGTAGCTTATGTTGTATAACTTATTACAACCATAATTAACACAAAATTCCCCTGCGAAATGGCAAACGAAACGGACAAATGTCATCTGCAATATCGTTTTGCGGTGCGGTAAGATATAAGACCAAGACCCAGAGACCGACAACGAGAAAGGAGATGAAGGAAAGTCACTTGCAGAATGACAGCTGCTCCTTGTCATGTTGCCGGACTTGGTTGCACTGAGGGATATGAGAGGATTTTGAATCCCTGTCCTCGCCCCTCGCCTAGCCGAAAGCTGCAACTGCAGCTGACTTATGTGTTGCCATTATAAAATGTTTGCCCTGCAAAAGTTGTCCTGCAGGCGCCTAAAGTCTACTGCATATGTGTGTCCTTATTGCATTGCGACAAACAGCCATCAGCTCCGTTATACTCATTGTCCTGTGCCATGTGGTGTGCATTAGTTCGTTTCGCTCTTTTCATAATCAAATTAGCAATGAGTAAAAGGAAAGAAAGCGAAAAAAAAACACGAATCGGGGTCACATTACTGCAGATATTATCAAAAGAGCAGTCACCCGATGAGAATAGAAAATTAGATCTTCTAAATGTCAAAATGCAAAAGTTGGAATATCTACGAGGGTTGTGTTCAAACTTTCCCAAAGAAAAAATGTTAATATATAATAAAAATGTCCACTAATTCGGTTTCTAGGCAACTAATCGATAACAGGAACAAAAAAGATTGAAATAAGCGAAAAGTACCACCAGGCTGGTTTTTTTTTTTTAAGTGATTAATGATAACTTCCAAGTTACCCCTCGCATTCTAATCAAAAAACATCTTGCTGTTTTATACTCATTAACTCAAGCAAAATATAGAAATTTATTGCTGACCACAATAGACATAAATAAATATAATTCTGCCAATTTTTATTTTAATCCTCCCCGCAAACGAAAAACAAACTTTTGACAAGAGAGAAAAGTTATTCCTAGTCTACTCTACACAGAACCGCTGTCAATAATAAAACGATACTTTGATAAATGTTTAGAAAATCTACGCAAAAATATATACACTTATGTACATACATATATATATAAACGTCTTTATGTATGTGTAAAAGTTATATATATTTTTGGTGTATTTTATATACGAATTAATGCAATAAATTTTGATGTCCAGCACAACATTTGTGATTTATTTGCTTGAACATTTAACAAATTGCCCACGAAATATATATATACAGATATATATATATATACCATATATAAATATATTTATTTTATGCGACTGGCCAAAAGACTTTTCACTCCAACGAATCTACTCTAGCGCAATCATCCTGCGCCTCCGATTCCGTCTCTTTTTTCGTTTTTGTTGTGTAAATAACTTGATTAAAAAACCGCAAAAACCTATTCGAAGGTCCCAAATGACCGCAGCAGCAACTGGAACCGGAAGCCTGCCTTTTCTGCCACCAATCTGCGCCACCTTCATTGCCTGTTCCTTTTCCTGCTGCTGTTCCTCTTCATCTTTCTGTTGGCCACAATGTTATGGCCGCCGCAATCCGATTCAATGTGTAATTTAACACGAAATGGAAAACGATTGGCAGGGACTCTGATGCTGTGTATGTGTGTGAGTGTGTGTGTGAATGTTGGTTGACCAGGTGGACCGCACACCTTGTATAGGGCCAAGGGGAGGTTCTCAGGGCTTTGTGGGCTTTCATGTATTCTGGGTGTGGCCCGAAACATTTCTAGGTCAGTTTATTGATGTAGTTGGGATTTATGGGCCAAAATGCTATAATCCTTTGGGATTTGACTTAGACAAAGAGGAAGGAGCAAGACGGATGGAAGAACGTTCAGTTTGAGGTGGCATTAAGAATCTAGCAAAGGGAAAGTCATGTTTCCAACAACAAAAATTTGTTCTTACAAATTAATTATATATATATATAAGTAAAAGGTAAGTATTATTAGTTAAACATGTTTGAAATAGAGAAAAATATATTTTCGGTATCACATTAAATAATCCGCTCTATTTTCTTGCTGAGAAAAAAAGGTCCCTATAAGTGAATAGATTAACTAAAACGCACATATAATAAATCTCTTTTCTTACAAAATTTATTCATTTAATATTTTAATTTAACATTTTAATAGTTGAAAAGAAAATCTGTATGACTGATGCGCAGATATTTCTTTTTTTTTTTTTTGGATTCACTTTTTATTTTTTTGGGATTCACTGTGGCTCGTGTCCTTTCTTAAAAAAAATACAGAATTTGGTATTAAATATTTATCAGTTCGGCACTTTTTTTTTGCGTAAGCAAAAGGAAGTTTTAATATTGTTAAGAAATGCATTTTTAAATTTCTGTAGTTGCATTTTTTTTATTGAATTTTTTGTTTAGATTGTTTTTCTTTCTGCTATTAGTGTTTAGTTTGCCTTGATTCAGTTTATTAAATATTCAAAATTGCTTATTTTTATTTCTTTAGTAGGGGGGAGTGGAAGTGGTCGAAATATGTGAAAACTATCAATTTCATAAACACAAAATGCAAGACCATAAAAATTCAAACACAGTGGCATACACTCTCTCCTTTTCCTGGTCCTTTCACTCAATAAATTCTTGTTGGGGTACAAAAATGTTGCTGAACAAATTGAAAATTCCAAAAATCGCTGAAGCATACGAGTAGAAAATGATAGAATCTACAATGAAATGCACAAAAAAGAGGATGTTGCAGCCGTCTCGCTCGCACACATCAACTGCATAAAGGTCATACGATTGGTGGGCAGGGGTAGAAGGTTTTTGTGTGGAAAAGGACGTGCAGGACCAGCAGATAGAGGATGAGGACATGACACATTTGGCGTGGCTTTGGCATCAAAGCCAAGTGACGTTGCCCGTGTGAGGGAGAGCAAGGGAATGCGAGAGAACTAGACAGAGTGAGAGAGAGAGAGACAGAGAGGGGGGGATAGTGAGTAAGTATGAGGGACGAACAAAAGTCACTTGGGAAAATATTTTGTCATGTCATCAGCGGCATCAGGCTACGACTTTGGGCTCTGCTGCTCTTCGTTCGGGTTCGGTTTCTCTGTAACTGTTGCAGCCAAAGAGGAAGAGGTCTTTCTCTGATGTCGCCGCCAAATGTGGTTACAATAATTTATGCACTTGTAATGACAGACAACAAAAACCCGTTAAAGAACCCAGTCAGGAGTCGGGAGCCAGAAACCAGCCAACTCAAATTCCGAACTGCAAACTTCCGACTCTCCCCAACTCAACCCTTTTGTTCCCTTGTCAGTTGTGGCGACTGACGCGCGCAATAAAATGCGTGTCATGTGAAAGAGTATGTGTGTGTGTGTATGTTTATATATATGAAAGTTGACATCGGCATCATCATCTCCTCTCTCTCTTACTCTCTTTCAACTCTTCTCACTCATGTCACACGGTCGCCATATTCGGTTGGAAGCATTTCTGCCTGCACTTCAAAATTAATTTAAAATTTATAGTTGGCGCTATTGCGTTAAATGACTCTGCGGGTACAACCAACATTTGTCCTTATGTCCTTCCGTCGACACGGCAGTCACGGCAGCCTGGGCATGGCAAGGGCACAGGCACAGGCACAGACACAGACACACATCTATCATGCCGTTGAGTGATTTGCGAGCATCAAAGGAGCTCCAGATCGAGTTGAAGTCACAGCCATAGCCATAGTGGTCTTCACGTTGACGGCGGTGTGCTTTGCGTCACATTCGATTTATGTTAATAGGCATGCCGAATGGCTGCCACAAAGCATTGTGGTCCAAGTGCTTAACCCATTGCTAGCTAGGCATCTAGTAGAGCAACTGGTGATGGCAACAAGAATAACTTGCGGTGATAGGTCAATCATTTTGGTTCTCTATTGTGGAATTTAAGATCTACGAGTATTTAGCATTATGTACTTAATTGATTGAAATGATAGTTAAATAAATCTTTAGAATTGACATGCCCAGAAAATACAATAATAAAAATTTCATGAATATATTTATCTACATATATGAAAATGAATGTTTGTCTGTATGTCATTGAAGAACTCAAAAACTACTGGTACGATTATTATGAAAATTAGTATATATATGTACTTTTCCACGGAGAAGGTTTGTGTAATATGCTAATTGATGCCGTTTGCCACCAAGTGGCGCTGCGGAGTAGCAACTTCTTCCCTGTTCAACCGATTGTCATTAATATGACCTCTTGCCAATAAGATTGTTATTTAAGTCACTTTGAATTCTATATTTGTAGTTAAGACAGAAAAAGGTCGAAGTTCCAAAGTGATCTCTTTATTTATCTTTGTTATTGTTAATTAATGAAATAAAAATATTATCTGCAAGGATAAATGTAAAACAATCAAAGTGCAATCCAATTAAATCAACATTTAACAACAATAATTTCTTCTACTAAAAACATGAATTTTTTTTTTACCTTTTTATAACTAGTTTTGCTAATAGATCCGTAATTTACTCTACTAAAAATATTTACATTTTTTCACTTAAATTATGAGCTAGTTTTTTTTATTTGTAAAATGAGAAACTGCACAATCTTAACAAGTTCAATGTCGACTTCAAATTAGAATTGAAAAAAGGAGCTTCTTTCACTTAAACTAATTAGTTTTAGTACACTTATAATTTAGTAACTTATGTTTCCAGCTGTCGCTTCAGTGATTCAAACTGTTTCTTCGTTACCTTACTTTATGTTATAATAACACTAATTTCAATAATTTAAAATTTTCTACTTTATATTTAATTAAAGATTTAGTACAATATTCTTTCCCTAGAGGTATTTCCAAATTGCTCTTTTATTCAAATACTTTAGTGGATTAACGCTCCTTGAATGACTTTTCTCAAGGTTAATGTTAAGTGATATTACATTAAGTGACACTTTAATCGCTTTTGTCTGTTGGCACTGTATTTTGCCTTAAAGATAGTACTTATTCTGTCATTGTAAATATATATATATATATCCTTGAGTATAGGTAGACGTATCATCAGCTAGTTTCATCAACACAATAAGTGGGGTAATTTTCAATGTAAACGCCAACACGCCTACAGCAGCTGCTTCAATTTATCCCCTCCCTTACTCTGACCCCTAAACCGATTCCTACACCTACTACTTTACTCTCTGTGTTCTGTTGCCAAGTTCTAGGCAGATGATGAAACTTTGGGTAGGCAAGGGCGCTAGTAGGCCTCAAGGGCGTGGCTCACTCATTTGCATTGTGTTTGTGTGTGTGTGTCGCGCTCAGCAATTGCATTTTAAATGGAAGCGCCAAGATACGCCTCCATTCGCCTGCAACAGTGTTAAGTGGGGGCTATGCAGCATGTTTGCCGTTGTCTTGCAAAATTGAGCAACGTTTTTACAGTGCCAACAAACATAGTTTATTTTCCCTCTCTCTCTCTCTCTCTCTCTCTTGGCTCATCTCGTCTTTTTGCATATCTCTTGCTAATATGCAAAAATACATCTTGCCCCCTTGCACCGTCGTCTATAGATATTTCTTTTTATTTTTTTCTTTTTTTTCTGTTGCTTTTGTGCCCTCAAACTTCAAACTAAGCATAAAGTGTTGCCTAATGGGTTTTGAGTGTTTTCGACGACTCCGACTGCAGCCCTGCAATGTATGCTATGCATTTTTTCCTTGTTGTTTGGCAAAAGTTGGTCATTAGCGCTGTTTTCTGGCGTGTTGCTGCTGTTAGCCGGGAGGCAGAGAATGCAAAAACGCAGAAAAATAAATAACAATTAAAACAATTTTTGTACAATGCAAACATCTCTTAATGACTTAAGTTGGTTTATTTGCACACTGAGGTCAAGGATAAGAGTTTAGAAACTGACTATCGTAACTTATGCGCAGATTGTTGTTTTATTTTCGAATATCGAAAAGAGAATAATGAAGCATATTGTGGTCATTAGTAAAAGGAAACTGTAAAAAAAAATTCTATGGTAAATATGTTTCCAATTTTGTTTCTATCAGTAAAAAAGAAAACAATTAAGGAAGTTTTTTATGGCAATGAAAAGAAATAAATTTGTTGGCATATAATATAGGCTGATGGAAATTCTTGGTCAGTTGAATTTTACAATAAGCTAAAGTAGCGAAAAGTTTATGTCTAAAGAATTATTTCTGTGGAATGGAAAAATTTTTTTATCGTTTCCAATGTTTCAATTTATTATTAAACTAACATATGAACAGTAACTTCCTACTAGTATATATGGTTTTGAGCAAGTTATCTGCCATTTTCTCAAACTCCAAAAAAGTGACTTTTTCTTCTGCACAGCTCTCGTGACTGGAATATAGAAACTAAAAAAATGACAGAATTTTTATAAAGTAAAAAAAATGTACTTAAAAATCGTATTGAAACAAAAAATTTGTTGTTTTAAATTTAATCGAAAAAATCGATTCTCATGGAAATTAAAATTTAAAAAAAAAATAAAAGTGAATACGAAAACCAAGATATTCAGTTAGGATCCATCACAATAATATAATCTTATTTTATTTTTGTTTATTTTTACTCTATAGACAAACTGCTTTATTCGCGGGTTTGCTTAAGAAGTTAATCTATCTGATAGTTACATAGTCAAAGTTTATTTTATTTAATTTTCTTAGAATTCGTAAAAGATGTACAAAGAAGGCTTTGAAAATTTCTCATATTAATCGAATGTGCCTTGATATTTTTTCTGCTATTTAATGACGTACAGCAAACAACAATTCATTCAGTCTTACAAAGAAGTTTGGCATGTAAAGAACTAAAAAAAAGAAAAACTAAAAATATTCAAAATTTTCAGTTAAAGTCGGCACGTTTATTTTGCTACACTTTTGTTTTAATTAGTTTTAAGCGTAAAGGTGTTTTTTCTTTTTTATTTTTTTAAAAAACTAAAAAATGTTTAAAACGTGAGTCGCATTTTAAAAATAGTTAATTAAGTGCTTCTAAATAGTAAAAATTCAATAATTAAAAGGTGTACGTATACCAATATGACAAGCAGATGAATTGGCTCAACATTAACTTACGTGCAAACAAGTGCTTTGGATTATCGGATGGATTATCTGGATGGGAGTTAACTTACAGTAGGTTCCCTTATAAGTTTTTGCATTCAATTGCTTAAGAGATTTTAATTTTAGGTCAGTCAATGGATCTAACACACATGCGCACACACACACACACAGTCATATAACTATAATATGGAATATATTTTACTATAATAAGCAGATGTATTGGCTGAATATGATTCATGTTGGATACAAGATGAATTATCTGGATGGGAGTTGACTGGCTGGATTATCAAAATATTACATACCCAAAAAAAAATGAATTTATAATATAAAAATGTCCCCTTATAATAAAAATTTACATAATTACACTGATTTTTAGGCTGTTTTTAATTGCCATTTCTTTGTCAGTATGAAATTATTTATATTAATTAAATATAAGCTATTTAATCTCTTGTAATTTATTCTTTCACCTCGTTTCTTATTTATAATTAAACTAAATCCAACCTGCACCATTTCCATTGAGATCCCAAGAAGCCATGATTTGGGCCCCTTAGCCAGAAATTTATTTTAAATTTCACCTTTTCAAGCCGAAAAGATATGCATGTATATAAATCTATTATAATCACTTCAACGCCACAACAAATTATGATTGAGAATGTCTCCAGCAAACAAATATAAATCTCTAGAGACTTGACAAAAAAGGACCAAACGAAGAGGCAAAGATCTAAGAGGGATATGGAAAAAAATCAAGCAAAATAAATCATTTAAATGATTACAGCTTAACTTTTGACGCTTTTTAAGCGAAATTAAATGAAGGATATGCGAAAGCGAGAGACAGTCGCACACAGAGGAGTAGCGAAAAGGCAGAGCGCGAGGCAGGGGAAAGGGATCATAAAAAATTATTTATTTGCTTTGAAGAAATACCAAAAATAGAGAAAAAAAAATGTCAGAAAAGGCAAAGGAGAAATGTAACCCAAATCTATGTAAGTGAATCAAGAGAAATCACTTAAGTATATTTTTATGCTGGACATGCTGCCAGGAATTACAAATACAAGGCGGCACGCACGCACGCACACAGGACGTAGGACAAAGACGACGGGGGGGTAGGGCATCCAAATAGAAGAACTTGTATGGGGTCGATGGGTGGAGAGGGACGATGGTCGCTTGGCGGTTTGTGCCACTCATTTTGCCCGGGAGGCTTTTGGGGTATAGCAGAAATAAGAAAAGACGAGACAGAAACCGGGACAGAGAATGAGAGATAGAGAAAGAGAGAAGTGCCATCAAAAGGACATCAACACGTAGCAAATAAAGGACATGCCACAAGGATATGCGAGGCGGCTGAAGCTTCTGATGCTCTTTTGCCATTGCTACATTGCAAAATTATTATGATTTATATAGCCTTTGGGAATGCGCACTAGAACAGATACATACATACTTACATACACACAAACACAACACACAAAGGACATGGCCAGGACACTTGGAGAGGAGAGTTGTCCCCGTCGTCGTTGTCGCATTGGCCGCAAAACTTTTGCCCGCTGCGACAAAATAGAAAACTTTCTTGGCATAATTCTTTCTATTTTTCTTCTCAACATATATATTATATCTGTATATATACATATAGAAATTCTATGTTTTTTTTTGCTTACTTTGTGTTCTATCCTGTCGTCAAAGTTTTTTTTTTTCTTTTTTTTTTTTTTGCCTCGGCTACGTATCCGAAATTAGGTTAACACTGACGAATTAAGGACATTAGCGTCATAAAGAAATAAGTAATAAGAAACGAGCAGCAAGTTGAGCACTGAGTGCGTAATACATGCAAAAGGAAAACTAGAATTTTCCATCTCCTGTAAAGCATTGCACATGTCATTTGAGCCCAGCTCAGTCCTCACATTTCTCTTTGTATTATAGGGACACTATTTTAATAAAGTATTTCATTATTCTAAAGCCACAGATTCATACATAATACATTCTATATTCTGAGTAAAATTTAACGTATGTCAGTAACTGCAAGGACTGCACTTTACATTATAAATGTATATGCTAATTGTAATTAACATAAAATAAAACTGGCTATTAAAACCACATTCGTGCTTTGAACAACACAAGAAGTTAGCAACTTTATTTTAAATTTCAATATTTAAAAGTTGTTTTTAAAAAACGGGCTTGAAATTTTATTTTTCTTCTGAACGTTGACGCTTACAAAGCGCAGTATGTTTAAGTGGTCTAAATGACACCAGGACAATGCCTGTTACTCGCGAGCCCTAGTAGACAGCATGCAAAAATGAAGTCGCCTGGACAACAAATCACAACTAAAATTACAATTTAACCTAACTACAATATGCATAGATAACTTAAAATACAAGTTTTTAGGATAGGTATAGAGAACTCTGATCCGATTACAGAATAAAGGCGCTTGTAGTCGGAACAGAAAATGTTCATGCAAAGAATGGTAAGAAGTGCAGCGTGTTAAAGTTATAGGGACATAATTTCGGGTTAGTTTACATATCCTAAAAGAAATCTATAAAAGGAAATTTAAAGCCCGAAAACGTTAAACATTCATCTAATGAAACTTCATAAAGAAACGTTTAACATAAATGATGAGATCAATTTGCACATTTTATTAAGAAAATGCTACAAGGCGAACAGTTAATATTTTAAATAACTTACGAATTAACATTGTTGAATAATTAAACCATTTTCCTTTTTCTTTTTTTATATATTTGCTGTCAATTGGCGACAGGGTGTCGAACCCTCAGTTTTTGATGTATTGGACTCTTTATTATGTTTCATCAACTTTTCACATGGCCTGTCAATATTTTGGCAATTTTTACTTTACCCATTCCAAAAATAAGTTTATTTCATTGCTCTCTCTCTCTCTCTCTCTCCCTCTCTCTTATGATTCCCTCTGTCCTTTAGTAAAGTGCTTTTTAAAATCTCGCCTTGAGCGTTTTGTTTGTCTGTTTGGTAGCTGGCCTCCGATTTGGGTTTCCTGCGTCCAGAAGCGTGAAATGGGTGTGATTGAGTGGAGAGGGGCCGACAGGGGGAGTTAAGTAACCGCACAACTTTAAATTTGTTTGCCAGCCTCTCGACAAGAAACTACCAAGGATGGGCATTGGTGTTCAGTAATGGTAGTAGTGGTGGTAGTGGATATATTTTGTGGGATAGCCATGGAAAAGCTTTGTTTGTTTCACTCAATAAAGCATCTTTGACGTATGTTTTATGCCCTCTACCCAAACCGATTCCAGACACTCGATAAAAATATGAACGAGCAAACCAGCAACACAAGGCAAAATGCCTTAACACTGTACTAGAGATGGAAACTTTGGAGTTGGAAAATCACGAGAAAAATATGAAGCAGAATATTATACTTACTTCTTGTTTTAGATGAAGTTTGTTTTAGTAAAACATTTGTCCTAAAGAGAGCTTTGATCTGTACCCATCAAGTGTAACTATTATCCAAATTGCGGCTACTGTTTTCTATATGGAAAAGTAGTGTTCTGTGTGTTACTCTTTGATTAAAGTAAGTTCACAAGTAAGCACAAATAACCAACATAAAGTCGTGTAATAATCATATATGTAGATAACAATGGAATGAAATAAGACGCTTTAAAGAGCCCTAAAGAAATTAAGAAAGATGAGTATATAGAACTTAGATTTCCATTACTACAAATTAGGTTCCCTCTCTCATCTCTAAAGTGTCATATCATATTGGGGCACTTCGTACTCTCTCTTTCTTCGTCTTTATCTTCAGGGCAACTGTCTTTTACACTGTTTATTGATGCCTTTGTTGGTCCTTGTTCTTGTTTTTCTATACATACACATATACATATATATATGTAATTTTTTTCCTCTCTCTGCTGTAGTAGACATTTGCTGACGTCTTTTATGCCTTTTTATAGAATTTTCTTGGGTTTTCAACAACAGGATTGAAAAAGTGGGCAGGATAGTTGTGGGAGCCAGTCTAATATAGAGTTTGCCTGTGGGTGTGGGTCTGGGTGCTGGTTGTGTTTTACCAACAAAGAGTTTTCCCAATTTTGTGTTTTCGTTTTCTTTTTCTTTTGTTTTTTCGGGTTATTTTTTCTTCCACCGCCCCAAAACGCTTGAAAGTTTTGTATGCCTTTTCTGGTTGTTGAACTTGAATTCCGAGATGGTTGAAAAATTATTAATTTTTTAATTTAATCAGGTGACTGGGCATATTCGATCTCTACGAATTGTAGAAAAAGATTAAAAGATTAACCATGGATATGCCTTTGGTGATATTGCAAGATTGAAATGCTTTGTTTTCTTTCATTTTTCATTTGTTTTTCAAAGGATTATTATTATGCATAATACAATTAAATGCTTCTCAATTTTTAAAAAATTCTTTTGGTAATTGAAACAGAAAGACAATTTTAGAATATTCCGAATAAATGAAATACTTTCCGCTCCTCATGCTGATCAAGGATAGTTGGTCCCCAGAGATTAGGAAAACTAATAGCATTCATTTGTAACGCATCTATCTCTATCTGGTTGACTCTCGATTCATCTATTAAAATGACACAAAGAAGAAAAGAAAAAAAGGACGACAATCTGCTCCACTGGAAGAAAGTTATGAAAACACAAAGGCAATGCATCATTTTTATGCCAAAAACTTTACAACTGCCTAGTCGTAGCTGTTAACTGCTTATGCGTAATGTGCCCAGAGCACACAAAAATACAAACACACACACACAACATACACATACATACATACATGGAGAAAGAGCAGCTAGAGTTGCCAGGCTGCTCTCTCACAACACCCCAAAGGATATTAACAATAATCTAACCAAATTAACCCAAAGCACTAAAGTGTAAGTGACATTAAGTTAATTTTCGTGTGCGACGCACAGACAGAAAGAGCAGCAGTGAAACAAAAACAAAAGACAAGAAAAAATGAGAGACAAAAGCGTACAAGATGAAGAAACAGCTGAAGAAGTAACAACAGAAGCAGCAGCAACGAAAATAAAAAGAAAAGAAAAAAAAGCACAAAGTTACTTTTTATTTTGTTATTATTGTTGTTGTTGTTGTTATTGTTAATGTTGCTGGTTGGTTCGTTCGTTTGTTCGTTGGTTGGTTGCAACAACTGTGCAAAATTTCCCACGAGATCAATCAGCCACAGGCAAGAAATAGCAAAAGGGAAAGCTGCGACTCCTCTCTAGTCCTTGTTGCCGCAGTTGCCTGTTATTACTACTTTTTGCAACTTTTTTTCTTCTTTCTCTTTTTTTTTGTGTTCTTCCCTTTTGTGTAACTTTGACCTGCTCTTCCTCATCTTGCTGCTTTATAGTCTTCTTCTTCATCTTTATATTGTTATATTGTCTATGAGTAGCAGAAGCAGAAGCAGCAGCAGCTTCTCATATTTTTTTTTTATTTCCAACTTGTTTTTTCTCCCTTTGTTTTGCACCTTTTGGCATTGGCCTTTGGAGAAGTGTGTGGCTAATGAACCGAGAGTTGATGATGAGACCAAATAACAGAGGCGTATCGAATGTTATTTGCTTGAAGGGGGTTAACAATACAAATGAAAAGTATTTTAATCAAGAAAGTAAAAATGTTTAAATTTTGTATTCATTACTAAAAAACCTTTCCATAACGATTGTATTTTCTTATTATAAAGCTACAACTTGATATAAGTGTCTTGTTGATGAAAAAGTACTCCTGAAATACTCCTACTAATGTACAATCGTAGATTAATAAGCAAGCTGATTGCCATTTAATATGGCAAATGCTTTTCTCTTCTACTGTAATAAAATTTCAAACTCGATCTAGTATAATAGTTTTTTTTTTTTTTTTCAATGATAATTGATGATTAAACCATGATAATTGATGTTTAATAAATAAAATATTGTTAAACAATGAAAGTTTTCAATGGTGTCAAAAACTTAATTTATTGCTTACATTTTCTTTCCCTTTATGAAAATTGTTATGTGACGCGTTTTATTTGGCTTTGATAACCCAACGGCCCTTAGTTATAGAGGTACAAAAAATTCATTGACCTTGCTTCACTCAATTCTGCTTTTGCGGCTAAAATAGTTTCTACAATGAGTACAAAAAACCTTATCTCTCATCTCTATTTTCAGTAGATCTATATTTTGATTTTGCTTACCTAGGGGAAAACTACTACAACAGAACAGATTTTACAATGGGGCAATGAATTAACATAAATTTATAAAAAAGGTGACAATTAATAATCTAATATACAATTAAATAGTCCCTTAATCTTAAAAAAAATAGTTTGGTTTTCATTAAACTGATGTATAAGAGCTTACTTTGCCTTCTTTTTAGACGTAGTTAGTAAGAATATTTTTTTGTTTAGCTTTCAGTTTAATATTATTTACTATTATTTATAATTCTCTTGATCACTTCTAAAAATCATGCGATGTTTAGTTATAGGTATAGTATATAGAACATTATTTAGAAATTTATTTACTTTGAACCAATTAACATATATTATGAATAATAATGAATCCCTTTTATTTACTTTATTTTAAAGGAAGTCACTGATTTTGTTCATGCTTTCAATCTCTTCCTAGTAATTCGTTTCGCCTAAAAAATAGGCAGCAAGTGAAGAGCGAAACGAATCTGAATGCCACGATTTCCTCTCATCTCCAATCTCCCATCATCTCATTAGCGGAAGAGAAAATACTTCAAAGATACGCATATGCCAACGAACTCATCGCTAATTGTCTTAGTCCAAGATGAAGTAAAAATGCCCTAGTCCCTTTCTGTTCATTTCTTGGGCCCAAAGGACCTTCTCGCTTTCACTCCCATACACACACACACACTTGATTGATTAATGACTGTCAAGTAGCAGTGCCAGCATCAGCGAAGGTGACAAGTGGCCAAGTCAAGTTGTACAGGGATTTGTGTAGGGATCCTTTTGGCTTTCACTGGGACAGCGGCTACTACTAAATGGCGTGCCAAATTAGACATGGACTAAAGGCTGGCTGTATAAGGGAAAGGGAAAGGGAACTTGGTGCCAAAAAGTATGCAATAAAATGTCAAAATGGCGCCCGGCAAATGACAAGAAAATTGTTTGAAGTTTCGTATTTCTTTTAGTTTTGGTTCTCTTTCTTATTTTTTATATATATATATAGTATTTTGTGTATGCGGAAACATTTAATTTCAAGCCTCAATTCGAAAAAGGACAAGTTCCTTTTGTCCAACTTGCACTTCCGTCTACTTTTGCATTTCCGTTTGTTTCCTTTTCAGGAGTTTCAGGGTCCATTTCGGATGTCCGCGTGGCAATTTTAATGCAATTTTTATGCTCCCGTTTTTTTTTTCTTTTGGCTTCCTATTATATAGATATATATTTTTTTAATGTCTTTTTTTACCATTTGCTTTTTATCGTATGCCATAATAGCAGTTGGTGTGTCTTTCCTACTCTGGCTTTTTGTACTTTCGGACAGCAAAAGTGGGTTGTGTATGTGTGTGTGTGTGCATGTAAAACTGTTAAGCGGATGTGCAGGTATAGTATAAATTGTAGCTCTGTTACTACATTTGCTTAGATAAGTAATTTGTAACTTGGAGAAGAGAATACAATTCGGCTGCGGCGTAGTGAAGTTTAATCTTATTTTCTTTTATTTAAATATGTATCACAATTCAGTGGCCAAACTTATTTAAACCTGCTCACACACTTTCCCATAAGTTCACCTCTTTCTATCTAACTCTGAAATTTATATTTAATTAATTGCCATTAATTAGAAATTATCCATTTAACGTTTAGAGTCAAGGAATTATAATTATAAGCCAATGTCTTACCATTCGTAATATCTACTTTGTCCCCGAAAATGTTCACCCAACACTCACACACACACCGAAGACTTGCACACATATACTTAAAATGCTGAAAATCTTTTATGACACGTTATTAGTTGGCAATGTACATATATGTATGTTTGAGAGTGTGTGTGGGATACAAGAAGAAGAAGAAGGCAACGAGCTTTAATATGCTTAATATAATTATGTTTCCCTTTCCCATACTTGTGTCATCTGCATACAAATGAAAGTATAATTCAGCAGCAAAGATTTTGTTGTTGCTCCTCAGATTGTTGTTGTTGTTGGTTTTTTTTCCTTGTTTTGGTACCTGTCATAAAAATACTGCGTTTTTATTATCGTTGAAATATGCATTTTGAATTGCTCAATGGAGGATTTTGATGTTACTCACTAAAAATTAATAATTTGAATTTAAACATTTTCGTTGCCTACTTTTCGGCTTAGTCGCACGTGTGCTTTTACTCACATTCATTCATAAGTCAATTGAAATTTATTACAGCGAACTTAACACATACCTTCACCATTTAGACCCCCACCACCAACCCCCTCAGCCAACAGGTTTACCACAAAATTTGTTTATTCAGTAAATATATTTCTATATATACACACATATACATATTTGTGTCTATAATGCTTCTTTCAGTTTCCCACTTTCTCCTTTCAGACAGGAGAGTCTCCCATCATCCATCGCCCATATTGTGTCTTGGCCATAATAATTTACAAAGTATTTTACGCTTCGCTTCGCCCGCCATCTGCATTAGCCGCAAAGTCACTTTCGCAGCGACTTTTTTTTTGCACGAAAACAATGTACAAAAACAAGCGGAGGGGGGGGGGGGGGAGAACAACAAAAAAATAATGTTTGCATAATATAAATATAAAATAAGCGCCCTTGATCTATGGTCTATGTGAAGGCGTTTACTTCCGGTAATAATAATGTTCAGGTATTTAGTATTTGCTGTGGGGAAAATGTCAAGCTATGCTAAAGAATTGACAAATGGGCAATTATGATGGACATATTCTTCTTGTTGGCATTTTTTATTTCTTCTTGTCTAAATATTTGCAAATATTCATGAACAAATTTGAACTTTCAATTCAAGTAAGAAAATAGAAAGATACGGTAAAAAGTTTATATGGTGTCTGCTTATCGAAATGTAAACTATTTTAGTTGATTGACAACGACAACGTTAATATTTTAGTATTGCTAAGAAACAAGAGCAAACAATAATTTTAACATAGTTATGAAAATCGGGCTCAAATATGACTCAGCTCCTCGAGACCTTTATTCGCAGCTGTATACCACTTACATGCTCCTAGGACAGATTTCTCTACTGCATTAGCTTTTAGCCGGCTTAAGTGCTGAGACGGGATCTTTTATAGTTGTAGCCGTCAGTTGAACGCTGCATCTATACTAAACACAGGCTTACTATAAAGGGCTGTAAATCTTTACATTATAAACAAAGAAACTAAATCTCAAGTTATAAAAATTCGAATCCTTTCAACTTGTTTGTTCTGCATTTCTTTTTGCTCTGTCTTTGCCACTGAATTCACAAATATATATTAACTTGTGTCTACATTAACTTCTTATAATCTTTATGAAATGAACTTTGCATTTTTGACTTATGGCCTGAAAAGAAAATTCCCAATATTTTTACATTTTTGGGACAGACAAATTTTAAGACCAATTTTTGTTTGACTTATGACTTATATTTCATTTTGTTTTAGTAAAAAGACAAAGTATTTAATATAGATAAGCTTATTATGAAAAGTATTAATAAATTTATTCTAGAAGAAACAAACGAGACTTTGCTTGGTAACAGTACATTTGTTAACAGTTTAACTGTTAACTTTTCAAAATGATTTGTCCGTTAAACATCCCTTTCAATTCTCATTTTGTAAATTACCCAAATGTTTCGTCAAGTAGAGAGTCAGGAGGCAAAATACGAGCTCTCTAAATTGTTTCTCTTGTTCGCTCTGACATTCTCTCTTTGTGTCAAAACCGAAAGGACACGAGAGAGTTTCGGGACCAGGCCCAAAAACCCGATTGAAGGACGAACCAGTGAGCAGTTAAAATTCCTTTCTGGGGCGATGCTTACGAGGATGACGAGAAAAATCAGCAGTTTCATTGATAACGCGCAACGAATTGGATCTCAAGGTACAACGAACGAACGTTTCTCGGCATTTTCAAACAGTTGCCGTGTTTAAACCCAACAACAAAGAATAACAAAAACAACAACGATAAGAACAACAACAACAAAAAAAAAGAAATAAAGAACAAAATCAAGCTCCGTCTGTGCGGCATATGCGGCGTATGAGTGATGCTCCAGTTCATGCATTTTTCATAAATTTCGTTTGCCACTTCGTTTCAACTCGCTTCTCGTCTCATCTCATCTCAAAACTCATTCCAAGCCATCCCATCTGATGGTAGTTGTTTCTCGCAACGCGTGTGCTTAATTATATAGACCGAATCCTACAATGATAAAGAAAAACAAAAAATAAACAAACTGCAAATTAAATTAAACTGGCTTATATCTGCTGTTTTTTATTATATTTTTTGTTGTTCATGCCTGACCCCCCCTGCAATTTGTATCCATCTGCATTCATATGGCCAAAGGGGTAGAGTAAACAATCTGATGGTTTGTTTGCCTGCTTGCAGCTACATCTGTCTCTAATTAGCTTGATGGTAAAATCGTGTGTACGGGATAATTGAAAAGTTATTTTTCCTGTGAATCAGCTTAAATCTAATACAAAGAAACAAAATACTCAGACTTTATAACAAGAGAAGGACGAAAATGAAAATAGATAGCAAAATGGTAAGTAAAATGTTTTCGTATTCTTGGAATATTTTAAAAATAAAGTCGATTCCCCCTTACTTTTGTAATGAAATCTATATAACCCTGGGCTGTATTTTTACTCATTTAATTATCCACTATTATGAATTGAAAACATATGATTCATGTAAGCGGTTTCCTGTTGTCAAACTTACTTAACTCTATTTAATAATAGGAGTATAGTAATATTTTGATAATCGAAGATAAATTAAGTTGGAACCTAAGTGGGCTGAATGGCTGTATGAACCATTTATTAGAAAAGACTAGCTGTTATCAGTCTATGGATACAGTAAACTATTATTTCTCTTTTGATTAACAATATAAAATGGCTCGAAATAAAATATTATTTCTCTTTTGATTAACAATATAAAATGGCTTGAAATTTGACATGGGACTGTATCATTTCTTAAAAGTAATTGAACTGATTTCAAATCAGTCTAACGAATATAAGGCAAACACATAAGAAGCAAATAGTTTGATTGTTTGATAAAACGGCAAACATACTTCAAATTAAAAATTACTATTACTTCATTTTATCTAAAGCTTACGCTAAACTTATTTATTAAAGTTTATAAGGTCAACATATATTCTATACATTATTCCAAAATAAAAATATTCTTCACTTCTATTGGTTGTCATTCGGCAGGCTTCTTCCTTCTGTCCTATGATTACAACTACTTGTAAGCTACTTATGAATTATTGTCTATAACTTACTTTGACCATCTTCATAATTAATATTTATTAATAATACATTTCCCTTACGTCTTCTACTCTACATTTTATATGTGGAAATTCCTTTGCTTTTGTCTGTATTTCAATTAAATTCATATTAAAATTTAATTAAGCAAAAACGCCCACAAAATGGCCACTAATTAGTTTCACCCACAACAAGTCCATGACCTTTGGGTTCCAGTATAAAAATGAAAATGTTTCCAGACAATTTCTTATATAGGCCATGACACACACAACAAACAAAAACAAAAAAAAAAGAAAATAGGCCCAAATAACAGAAAATACCAGACGACCTAATTAAACTTGAGGCCAAGTAGAGAGAAGGTTCAGATTTTTGTTTTCATTTTTTATCGTTTTTTATTTTTATTTTGGTGAAAACCTTTTTCAACACAAATATTTCTTGTTTAGCTGCTGCTGCTCCCCAAATCATAATTTACATGGGGCCAAATATTTTATTTCATTTTTGTTTTCGCAAAAAGGGAGACGAGAACGTTTGAGACCCCTCCTCCCTCTCTCAATGTTTGTATATTGTAATCCAGTTGGCGTCACATAAATTTTTATACATTTTCCGCAAGCTTTTTGTCCATTCTCATCTTCCACTCCTGGCCCCGCATGAGACCAAGTGAAACACCCTCCACCGCTCTGACAGTGACTTAATGAGCTGCGGAAGTTAATGTGCAAGTTTTTTCTTCGTTTGGTAGAAAATTTATTTACATATTTGGGTTAATTTTATTTTTCTTTCTCCCTTATCCTATGACTGGCATTTTATTTTTAACGCCCGCTTGTTTTTATTTTGTATTTTGTTTTTTTGCGTATTTCGTCGACCTACTTTAGGCTTAATTAACATGTTCTATCATTTGTCATTTTCGAGATTGAAGATTGAAAAACTAAATTCAAGTCTGTCATATAACATGGACTTTAAATTTTAAAGAATAACAAGGCCATGTTGGGTTTCTAGTGTATGTTTTTTATTTTTATAGTTTGTGTATTTTTTGTTGCTTTTTATATTGATTTAGTGTATTTCTTCCACCCATTCCATGCTGCTAAATCTAGAAAAATTGTTTCCATTAATATGAGAACAAATCCGATTACAGTGAGAACTTACCGAATGAGTTAGATATATTGTCAGACTGTACTTTTTCATGTAAAGGTAATGTGTTAGTGAAGAAAGACGAGATTGTTTCAAATGAGTGGTTACCTATTAAGAATTTTATAAGTAAATAATTAAAACTCATGAAAATATTCGACTTACACTGCTCTGCTGCTACTGGTGTGTTATTATTGGATTGTCCATTTTCTATATTATGTTACTTATTATATTACCCGTTATTGTAGAATGCCGTCAGAGATAAGTCTATAATTTCGAACAAGACATTGTCAAGTACATATGTACTTAAAAATGTGTTTCACTATAACAAAAACTTTTACAGTACTTAACTCACTTTTGTTTCTGCATGTTCACTTTGGAATGCACATTACAGAAGTCCTGGACTGTACCCCAAGTACGAATAAAAAAATTTTTTTTTGTTATTTTTTTTTTTTTATAAAAAAAACACTTTTCACTTAACACTATTACTAACTAAAAAAATTTGTTGTTTTTTTTCAAAGCAAGAGAGAGAGAAAACTGAATTTGTTGTGTTGTTTGAGTAAAAATCTGTACTGGAATGAAAAATATAAGTGAATTCAGAACCTACTAAACATTTGGATAATTTCAGTGCCAACTTGATCTGCTAAAAAAGTTTATACGTCAAGTATTATTGTGAAATTGGAAAAACTTATAAAAAGAGAACATAAGCAAGAATAGGAAGACAAAAAAATAAAAATTATTTGTTTTAATAAATTTTAAATCAAGTTGAATCAACTTATTGATAGTTAAAGTATTCTACCTTTAAGGGTTTTTATTTGTAGAGGTTTCAAGTTAATAACGAAATAGAAAACACCAAATAAATTAGGAGACATTCTGTAAATTGATTACCGAGGTATATGTATATAGTAGGACAATAAGCGTATTCAAATTTCCATCTACAAATTTTCCCCACCTTAAAAGATCCAAAGCCAAAATTAAATCTAAAAGACAAATCAATATTATCAAGGCAAATAATGCAATAGTTAGTAATAATATTTTTTAATATTCGTTACCAGAAACCTTAAAATTGCTTTGAAATTATTTTTGTATAAAATCTATTTTAGATGCCTTTCTTAAATGAAGGCTTATGATAAAAACTGTATTCCATGGGTGTTAAATTAGATAAGTTCCTACCATATCTTTGTTTATATATACATATATATATATATATATATATTACCAATTTATATGAATATATATTACCAATTGATTGAGCACTTTTTGTTGCAAAAACAACTTCTTCGTTTTCCACCATATATTCTCTTCCATTTTTAGGAATCTCTCACTCAAGTACACCACTTTCCTTCGCTAACTCCAACTGATTCATGGACAAACAAAGAAAAAAAAAAAAACGAACGAAATGGGTAAAATGTGAAAATATCAAACGAACTGTTGACTTTTGTGGCCATACAATAGGGCACTCACATACACACACACACACACACACACACACATGTCATGTGTAAATACTTTTACACACACACACACATATACATATACAATCAATAGCATGAAATTTTTTGTGTAAACACGTTCAGTCCTAAACTCTTCCCTTTTCACTTAAACTCGGTTCTACCATCCTTCCCATACATACAACTATTCACTCTGCCAATTTTTGTTTAGTTTTGTGGAAAACTCTTTAATCAAAGCCATCGACAACGATTCTTTTGGGAAAATTATTTTGCGTTCCTTTTTGTTTTTGACTCGTCTTCGTTTTGTTGTTGGCCAATTTTTGTATGCTCAAGTTCATTAGCGTCAGTTGGCAAATATTTACCAGTTTTGCTTTGCTCTCGTTTCTTTGTTCTTATTCTGTTTTAGGTTTTCTTCTTTTTTTTGCTACTTTATTTTGGCTGCAAGCAACAAACATCATTAAATTTAATTTGTTGCCAATATTGACCTTATTTATTGAAAGAGAGGCAGACAGAGAGAAAGGGATATCGAGAAAGAAGAGTCTGTCTAGGGACGAAATGTGCTGCATGTGAATAGAAAATGTTAAGTGCAGTGACCGTTCCCTATTGGAGTAAGTCTAATACATTTTCCGAATTTTATAAAATTTTAAAGTCAAAGATTCATTCTCAAAAATGATTTACAAAGATAGAATTTAATAAATATATCTTTCTTTTGGGTATAAAAATGTTACAGAAATTTTAAAAATAAAAATTTTATTGATGAACTTTGTATTCTTATAGACAAGTATATCTCTTATAAAAAAAACTCATACTACAAAGTATCTAGGTTTTTTTTTTTAAGTATTTCAATTTGAAAATCAAATTAAATCACATATTTTCTGATAAAAAAAAAATTCTTTATTAGCTCACTTACTCTTTAATTCAGTAAGTTCCAAATGAGATTTGTCATATTTAAATTTTGACTGATTGTACCAACAAAAAATATTAGAAATACTTAAAATTATTTATTATTAATTTTTTCTAAACAATAAAACAAAATCTTAATACAACTTATCAACAAATTCATAGAGTTGAGTTAATAAAAATATTATTATAAATTATAGTGTTTTATAATTAATTAGTATTCGTATTTAGATCCAATTTTTATTTTTCAAATAAGTAAAAAATAAAAGCGTTTGAAATAGATTTTAAAAATTCTACATTAAGTATCTTTTTTTATTTGTTTAAATGAGTTTTTAAAAGAAGAGAAAACAGAAACATTTTTTCTTCAATAATAAGTTAAATATATAAATTTTGATTATTAAAAATGAAACATTTTATTTTTCGATTCTTTTCAATGTTTTACAGTTCTAACGGGAATGTCTTTAATGATAATAGTATACTATTCGTAATGGCCTGCCTAGAAGAACCAAAGTTAAATTTTAACAATTTTAGCAATTCAACGTACTTTTGGAAGTTTAAAGTTTTTGTCCTAGGACTTTCTTTCTTTTTTTTTTTAACGAACAACTGTATTAAGTGAGTACCAAAAAGTCGCAAACACTTTGACAGACGAAAGTATTTGTCAGGTGTAAATTAAATTGCGTGCATTTCGAATAAAATCCTTACCTCTTCACTGCATGCCATGCCACGCCCCCTTCCACTTTTTGCGAGTTGTGAGTTTAATTCATTTTTAATGCCTTGCCTGACTCTCGTCGAAGGCGCAACTTTCTGCTACTCGATGGCGACATTATGCAATTGCAATGAATGCTCGAGGGGGTTTGGGCACACGTTTGTTTGGGTGAGGGGGGCAGGAGGAGTAGATGGCGGTAGGTTGTCGGAAATCAAAAGTTAAAATAAACTACGTTGTCGTTGTCGTTGGCGGCGTCTGTTGTCCTTTGTGGATCCTCTACCTTGGTTTGCCCCAATACTGTTGCTACTGCTGCTTATAAAGTTGCCGGATATCCGGTTCTTGTCTTCGACGCTCATTTTTCGTCCTTATGCACGCTCTCTCTTACCCATACTCTGGCATTCTTGCTTCTCTTTCTTTGCCTTTACTTTTTGGTGTTTAATGTTTCATTTTTGTTTGTATTTTTGCCTGGACGAAGGCACGAAGCGAACTCTGAGAGGACTTTCCTCAATTGCATTGTACTTGGCTGTTCGCTGTTTTTACTATTTGACGCTTGTTTACTCATTTCCGGTTGCAACTTTTCCAGCAGGACAAAGGACATCGCTTTGCATTGCGTAATGTCCTCGAAGACAGCTGGGTGCCTCCTGTTCTGTCTGGCACTTAATATTGCAGACTTTTGTTCAACATAAAGAAGAAGCCACTCCATTTAAGTTAGATGAACACGAAGAAACTCTTTAAAATATGAAAGCAATGAAGTGCTTGGTAAAAGTCTTGGTAAAACTGCAATTTTATTTAAATTTATTTCTTAATGGTTTTTTCCAAAGTTATTTATAAAGTTGATTTTATTTCCGCCAATTATTTATATTATTCAAAACTAAATTGAATTTTTGCCATTACCCTTAATTTATAGCTTAAATTCAATTGTAATAAAGCAAGTATTTTCATTTTGATGACCTCATTAGGACTGAGGCTAAATAAAACAAAACTAAATCTCAACTGAAGGCTAAACTTTCTCTACTTTCTCATGCTATTCCCCGCCGACGTAAGAGAAACTTTTTTTTTTTTGTGATGCGGTTTGAGTTTCTAATTTGGCCTCAAGGCAAAAGCAATCAATCAATATTCATCAAAATGCTATTTAATTTGAATGCAAACGTTTCCAGGCACCTTAACACTGTCACGCCTTCGCAACATCATGCCCTGCCCCCAAAAGTTTTGCCACCGTACTCCTTCCCCCCTTGGATTGCCATCCAATGCCTTGCAGAGAGCACGCAACTTTCATTACTCACAAAACTTGGCGACAACGCGAACTTTGAAGTGTGGCAGACGACGAAGACGAAAAGTGCCACAGCAAACTAACGAACGTACGAACGAAAGGAACGTGCGACAGTTTCAAGTGTTGCCCCCCCTGCAAATCCTCTATACCCCCCCCATGCAACACTAGCACACACTTTTCAATTTATCAAACTGCAAAACTTTCTATCGAACCCCCTTTTTTCCTTTCTTCTAGTTACGAATAGATCCCTTCTCTTTGGTTTGTGACAAAAATCGTTTGTGATAGTCGAGTTGCAGTACTCATTCTTGATTCGTTTTCTTTTCCTATATTCACTTGTATGCTAATTGTGAATGCCACAGTATTCGTATCTTTTATCCTGTATCTTTGATATTCCATTTTTATTATCATCAATTTTTCGTTTCTCATACACACGCGCACATTTCTCGTTAACCTGATTTTCGAGAGCAAACAAAATGTGAGATGAGATGAGATGAGACATGGGTGGATACATGTATTTCCCAGACTTGCAGTGAATAAAAATTCGGAATTGCCAAACACTTTGCACTTTTTAAAGAATGTAAAACGAAATTTATGGGGTCATTGACGAACCGGAAAGGTTAAAACAGAAAGCTGATTCTGATGAAATTGATGTACTTAATAAATTTACTATGCATTTAGAAAATGAAATGTGTATATTGAAATAAAAGTGAAAATAAGTGACTTTCGTATGGCAAATTTGAAGAAAATACATTTCCGAACTGAATTTATAAATGATGTTTAAGAAATTATTAATGAGAGTTGAGCATTAAACATTTATGAATGCCACATTAGAATGTTACTTCAAGATTAGTAAACTTATGAGACAATATTCCTCTTAAGTTGAATGGAATGTTTGTTGTTCTCCACAGTTTTTGAATTGATTCAGCAAAACAGTTCGTATTCATATTTATATTGTGGGTCTAAATTTAAGAACCTTTGGGGGCAAATTAAAACTGTTATAAACGACATTGCTGCATCTTACCCAAAATCCTTTTTATTGGCTTTATTCTTTTTTGTCGTGAGTCATATATATGTACAGAGGATAATATGAATATACAAAGGGTAAGCGAAATAAATATGCTTAGTTATGCATATATCCCATCACATTTCTTTAAGCGATTTTGCTGCACAATTTATTTACTTAAAATTTTCTACTACAATACAAAAAGGAGCCACAGGAGACTTCAGCTTCAGGGTAAGCTTTGTGTGGCTAGTTAAATGCCCGAAACCAGACAATCGAAATCACAACAAGCTGCTGCTGCTGTTGCTTCTCAAAACTACTCCATATATAGTGGGTACCATGTACTTTTGTCTCGTTGTCTGGCAAGCTGTCTTTAACACACATCAAAAGCATTATTAACACCATATCCTGTACACAAACAGCACTCGCTTACCAAATGATGCCTTCAAGCAAGGCTCAGTGGCCCCCAAGAACCCACAGAACATGTGTCATTGCGTATGTTTTGTGTTTGTCGGAGAGAGAGAGCATATGAGTATGAGTGAATGTATTTATGAATCTTACTGTATTCGTACACACACATACATATGTATGTATGTATATATAAACTGCTTTTGGCGTGCATTAAGTGGTCTTAACTTGCCACACAAGGACATGCTTTTTGTGGTCTTTAAATTTCACTTCCGAATCAAGGAGACGGACGATGCGGCGATACTTCTAAAATGTAAAGGAGTGGGTAATGGCAGACCTGTGGAGTAACTGCTGCCTGTGCCATATATAAAATTTATATTAGTCTGCCAGGCACAATGATAATAAAAACAATTTCGCAAACTTTTAAACTTGAACCTGTGTAAAAAAAGGGACAGAGGCGAAGAGGGAAACTTTAATTTTTGCTGAAAATTATATTTTAAGCTTCTTAGGGAACAAAGTCATTAGTTTACTTATTTTTTTACAATCGAATGCACAATTGGAAACTCAACTTGATAAGAATTTGATGTCCAACTAATTTGTTGTTATTCCGTTTTCATAGCTTCAAATAAAAACAAAAATATTTCAGTGTAATTTTTATATTTTATAATAAAGAAAGTAATATTATATATTTTTGCTTTGTCGGACTTTTGACCACCCACCACACGATGCTAAAAATATATTTAAAAAATATTGACATTAATATAAAAACTACTACTACTTAAATCTATTAAATATTTACCTCATGTGTGTGAAGGAATTTTACTTTAAAATTTTGGTTTCACATCAAATTTTGGTTTCACATCAAATTTGAAAGATTAAGCCAGATCAGAATGACTCTGAATGCGGGAGAGTACAACCAAGCGGAGACGTCAAGTTTCTTTCCTGCATTTGCTTCTCATGTAAAGCAAGGACAGCGACAGCGTTACATCAATATATCAGTGGGAAATTTGTTTCTTTTTTTTTGCATCAGCATGTTAATTATACTTTTTTATGGGATATTGGGAATAGATGAGAAGTCGTCTAAGTGCAAACCAGAAATTGTTATTAAAATGCACTAGATTCTTCATTTTTTAACTTACTTGTTTCTTCGAATTTTAATTTTGAAATCCACTCACTTCATTTTGCTTCACAAATGTGTTAGGTGTTAAGAGAGAGTATTTTTTTTTGAGAGACATTAATGTTTTACATAAAAAAAAATATACTTTTTACTTAAAACTAGCCTTATTCTAATTAACAAACACTAAAAATTTCGATTTGCTTACGAAGGAGAGACAAAATTTGTTGTGTTACTTGTAGCTCAATCTGGACTGGAATGATAAGTAAAACTAAATTCACAACAAAATGAAAATTTGATAAATGTCAGTGCCTACTTGATTAAACAAAATAATTTAGAAAAACAAAAAGAGAATAGAAGGCAGTTTTTTTTGTGAAAAAGAATTGAATAAAGAACTTTTTAGTCTTTGCAACGTGTTAAAAACGACTGATGATCAGATCACTATATTGACTTTTTTGTACGTTTCAAAAAGTCAAAGTGTTGACCAAGTTGTAAAAAGTTGTTAAATATCAACGTTATATCCTTTGAAGTTTTTACATTTGCTTTTAATCTATATCCCTCTAAAGAATTTGTTGCCTAAGATCACCAAGCTCAACTCAGATGTCTAACAAAAAAGTTGTTTAAGTTGGGCAGAAATTTCGACTATATTAATGCCCAACTTATAGCAGCAACATTGTTGTTTCAATGTCTTCAAATAAACTCATATTACACTAATTTTAGAAAATCGAATAATGCAATGATTCTTTACTTTTTTGTACTATTAAAGTACACTTTGTTGATACAAACATAGATTGTATAACATTTAAATAACCCTTCATCAGTTTATTTAGCTACCAGGCTATACATATTTGCAGCTTATCAGGCAATGTAATCCACATGCAAAATGCTAATTGAAACTAAATGCTTAATATTTTTGCTTATTTACTACATGTATGCCTAATCAACACTTGAGATGATTTATACATCTTTAAGGCCAAACCTCTTCTCTTCACCCCAGTTTATAATATGCTATTTTTAAAGGCTTATATTTATTTTATTGGAATTGATTAAAAAACGCTTAATTTCGCTTAATTTCGGTGTAATTTTGTTTTATTAATATTATAATAAAGATCTGAGATTATATTATGATAGTTTTTCTTTGTTAAGTTTTCAACTCGGCTCAGGCCAGAGTACACATAGATGCTAGACGATACTTCAGTATTACAAGGGGGAATGTATGTTAACCTGCAAATAAAAGAAATTTTAGATTATATTAAAGAACTTTAAAGGAAATACTTACCAGGGGCAGCTAAGTGAGAAGGAGATTCTCCTACCCTTAAGGTGTTAAAGATTTGATTGTCCGGGCTAAAAAACAATATATTTTAATTTATTGCTTGCATTCTAAAACAATTTTTCTTAATCACTTACTTCTCTTAGTGATTTTCTTGGGGCCTTCTTTCAACAAATTAAAATGTTAGTATAAAGTTGGCATTTTATGCCACTACCAGCAGTGTCAACTGAAAGATAGAGAAATATGCATCTTTAACATATGTAGCTCTAAATGGATAAATCGGTAACCAATATTTTACCTGGAAATGTTTAAAGTGTGGTGTGTGCAATTGTTGCCTCGGTGTTTAAAGGATTCCGGATGTGTTTAAAAGCTTAAAAGTGTTGTGTTTGAATATCCTTAAAAAAAAAACTTTTATCACTTTAAACTTAAAAACTAAAGACATTTTTCTTATATTTTTTTTAAGTTTTTTTTAATATTTTTTTTTCAGGTTTTGTAATTTTTTTTATTTTTGGTTTTTTAAAAAAAGGAACTTTAGTGCACGAGATGTTGAGGTTGAATGAAATGAAATTCAGTCGCTCTGATATTATACATTTTGAAATGTCAAAGCAAATATCAAGGCATATGTGATAAGAAATGTAGGAAAATATTATTAGCAGAAGTAAAAGCAACTTCAAATCATGAAAATGGTTTTGGTATATTACATATATATTTATTATTTCGGTTTCAGGTTCAGCTTTTATTCTTGGCATTAGATAAGAATGTAATTAAGATATTAATTCACAGAAGAATATCTTTATCAGAAACCTTTCCATAAATATAGTAGATGATAACATTTTTAGTTAATTTCCAATAACTCATGCAATAATTAAATTCGTCCTAATCTGCTTGCTAGCTGACTATTTTGGTAGATAGCGCAAAGATAAAATTGGATGCCATCTTTTGCACTCAACTGTGACCTTCACAATTTACTCTCCATTCCTGACCTGCACCACACAAACCTGTCTGAGCCCACTTACATCTAATCTATCAACCTTTTATACATCATCTTTTCATAATTTTCCGCCCACCCAACCACTTGAAGATATAACACTTGACTGAACTTATCCAGAGCAGTCACACTCACATTTCTCCCACACATACGGTCGCACCCACCCATTTCTGCACACCCATACACCCACTCACAATCATCATCAGGAGCTTCCCTCTTTGGCGGCTTTAACCAGTTTAACCACTTGGCTTAAGTGTTTGCTCACTTTGCGGGTTTGCTTTTCTCGTTCCCTTTCTCTGGGTAACCGTTTTTGGTTTGTGGCTCTCACTTGCCCTACTTCTCCCTCTTTTCTGGCTTTTTTTTTTTTGCATATGTTTTGACACGCCCATTTTTTCTGTCCTTATGTTTTTGTTTTCTCTTGTTTTTGTTGTTTTTATTTTTATTCTTTCTCCTTCTTTTTATCTATTGTCTGTTGTCTTTCACTCACTTTATTTGTACTCATGCATCATAAGGGTTTAATGGATTTGTTGGAGCAGTAAGATCTTAGACCTTTGCAAGTGTGTGGGGGAAAAGGGAGATAGGGTAGGTCGAGGGTCTCTTCTGTTTTGCACCATTTCTCATATGCCAGCGGGGGCACACCCACTTTTCACACGCCCCCCTTGCTTGGTGTGTGTGTGTGCCACGCAATGATTATCATATTACGGCCATTGTGTCTTCCTTCCTTCATCCAGTCATTCCCCCGTTCAACTCCTCTTTATGACTTTATTTTCGCCTTCTCTGCTTTGCCAGTCGACAGTTAATACATTTTTATAGACTTACCAAACTACTTTACCTTCCGCACCATCTAAAGGCGCCCTCTCACTCCCTCTCTCTTGTGGCTTCAAGGTCTATTTTCTCTATTAGCTTTTCGCGTGCTTTGTCATTGCTGTTAATAGACTTACATTTTCCCTCTTATTGTTGTTGCTGAGGAGGCCATTAAGACCACAGACTGTCCACCTGCCTAAGAGGAAGCAAAGAAAAAGAAGAAGAAAAAAAGCTACAAGGAGAAAGAAAGACTCAGGTGAAAGTAGATGGTCATAAAAACAGGTAAAAAAAAAATTGAGCAACACTGCGTATGCGTAATATAATGAAATAAAAATTAATTTATGTATGTGTAGGTGACCAAGTTAAAATATACTTATATATAAATCCTCTAGTGAAAGAGCTCCAATTTATTCAAGTATATTAAGAAACTGCAGTAAGTGGATTAAAATAATTAAACAAAAATTCAAACACGCATAATATACACACATATAATACAGACAAACTGTGTTATTGATTGGTGGTTTGCTTTGCCGAAATTCCTTAAATTATCTATTCTATTCAGTTAGTCGCTAACTTTTCTATAATATGTTTCAATACTTTCTGAATGGATAGAAAATAAAATTGGTCATATTATTTGTTTATGTTTCAAAATAAGTTTTCCTTTAAATTCATGTTAAGTGTCCTTTATTCTCAGATCTTTAGCTTTAGATTGAAGAGGATTATCTAATCCAAAATAGATTTGTCTGCACCTAATAGCTTTCGTTCTCTTCAAGACAACTCAAAACCTCAACTAGTAAAAGATGATAAAAGAGTCGTTTAAAGCTTTTAAAGAATTTTCACCAAAATTTTACTAAGACATGGAAATTTTTCTGTTGTTTTTTCGTTACCTGATGAAACTTTTCTTTAACTGGTGACATTTGTTTTTTTTTTCATCATTATCTCCATCTCCCTACTGAGAAGCGACTGTTGTTGTTATTATTATTCAGTTACGCTGTTTATACTCGGCGAGATATTCATACATTCATGAATATATATAAAGCACGTATCTTTTCCCTTTTTGGCGGTGGCCCAACACGAATGTGTGGGACTCAACGGCACACTGGGGCGAGAATTTGCATAAACACCAACTACAACAATAATAACAGAAAAAAAAGCAAAAAAAAATAAAGATGATGATGATTCAGTAGAAGTGAGGAGGGGATGCGTTGGTGGGGTAGATGAAAGCATACGCAGATAGCGCTATGCGACTTGGTTTACTTTTAAATTTGTATTATATGCATATAGTATACATGTACAATATAGGTACTATATATGTGTGTATATACATACGTATCGCACTTGGTTCTCCTCCTACTCCTCCACCTCCTTTGGTCCTTATGTGCATGTTTATAAAATTGTCTAAATTCCCACAAGTTGATTTAAACTTTCTTTGCTTACCCAAAAACCTGAAAAAAAATATACAAGAAAAAACAAGTTGCGCCTGGCTGAAGCTTTTGTTAGTTGTGCCAGGACTCTCGTGTAAGTCGCCACGTAGAACTCAACTCTTGTTGTTCTCCTTCGTCCTTTTGTAACCTTCCGAACGGGTATATTAGCTTGCAGAAAAAGAGTAGAGCAAAGTCTGTCTTGGGATACCGAGCTTACATTTATTTAAGATTACCATTTTATTGTTTATATAGAACTGTTTGTTAAAACAAAGTCAGGAATTTAACATACACATTTTCCTTTTTTTCGGATTTAATTTAACTATATTTTGCATAACTTTGTTTTCTTTTTTTTTGACTGAATCTTAAATTTACATTTTTTATAAAAAAAAATCGTTTAGTTTAACTTAAAACATGTTTCCTTTTGTAAGGATTCACTTTTTCTTAACAAATAACATTGTCAAAATTAATTTGATTATTTTTTCAATAGTCAGTCTCTGACTTTTATTACATAATCTTTTCGTTAATGTTAATCAGATAGCATTACTCACCTGTTCAGACACAGTGTAGTAAGGGTATCAAAATGTTGCTATCCCATTGACATATACATATAAGTTCCTGGTTTCATACATATGGTGTGTGTGTGTTTTTTTTTCGGGTGCTACATCGCGTATACGTTATGCTTTTTACACAATTCTTGTTGTTTTGTAACGAAAATTTCGTGTTTTCTCTTACACACGAGTATCATATGATATTGTTTTGTTGCTTTATGCACAATATACTTACCTTTTTGGGCGTGGCAGGAAATGCTAAAAATGCACTCAGGTATTGAAATCTGAAACGTGGCCCCAGCTATCTCGCTCCAGCTGCTTTTTTTTTTTTACTTTTTCTCACATTTTTTAGATAGAGGATGTTGCTGTAGCCTCGAGGTTTGTTGTGGTCTCTCTTCTTGCGGTTTATTTATGTGATTCTGATTAAAGGGAGGGACAGGTGGCATGATGGGAAATGGGATGATAACACAGCCAAGCGAAAGCGAAGATACAATATTATTTTATATTTTCATTTTTTCAACAATGTTTTTCTCTCTCTCTCTCTCTTTTTCTCTGGCTGTGTTGTTATCAAATAGAATGCAGGTGGCATTGAAAGGGAAAATGTCTTTTGTTAGTTTGTACTATATATATATATATATATATACAAACGGAATATTAGAATAATAGATTAACGGCAGCCAAGTGTGTCAAGACTATGTAAAACCACATAGCTGGGCAGCGAAAGTGAAAAGTAAATGCTCAAATTGTATAGACATATTTTTTATGATCTGCTGCAAGCTATAGAAAATAAGCTTACTTAATATTCTACATAGTCAAATTAGATATAGCAAGAAAGTTATTCAAATGCTACAAAATGTACTACATAACTAAATAGAAGCTTTTCCAAAGTTAATAAATAGGATGAAATTAATGTGATGAATGAATTTGAATTGAAATTTCAATGAATTGTAGTAAAAATCAGTTCAAATTACTATTTATAGCAATTCAAATTTAACATCCTCGGATTACTTTTAAATCAAACGTTTTGATACACTTTGCCATCAATCAAAGTTAGCCATGTCATAGAACAAATCCCAAAACATATTGTGCTTTTAATTTTCTAATTCACTTGACCGACTCTAACTAACAGGTTACCATACATATATAGATATATATAAACCTTATCCTCCACTATTCCACTGTTGCACAACTAACTCGACTGTCATTCTGTTGCACATTGAAGCGTGAAACTTGTGCGCTTGTCACAAAAAATGCTTCCTGTCAGATTTCGTTTGGTTCGTTTCTAGGAAATGGAGGAAGGAGAGTTGACCACATAAATTACAAAAAAAAAAAAAAACAACGAATCGAGTTACACAACAACAAACCGATTGCATGGCACCTCTTACTTGGTTTCCTCTACATACCCTAGAGAGAGAGAGAGGGAGCAAAAGCGTCCTTCCATTTCTAACTCCCTTCCAATTCCTTCCCTGTTTTTCTTCTCTTACCCGATCTCCTTTCATCTGCATTAGCATTTTCCTACACTTTTGCAGCGGAATCTGTTGCCAGTTGTCTCATTTTGGACGTTGTCAACCTGAGCAGAGTAAAAGTAAATGCGAAATGTCGTCGCCATCTTGTGGCTGCTGCTCTATCCCACTGACCCAAGTTCCAGTTTTCGCATCTAACTGATGACGGCATCCTTTGCCATCCTTTGCCATCCTTTGCTACAGAGTCCAAAGACCAAGTTGCCACTTGGATGATATTGCTCTATTTTCTTTTGAAAAGTGATTTTTGTTTTGCCCGTTGCTTTTGTTTTCTAATTAATTATGCGTAGCACAGTGAAACAAAACACTAAAAATTTCACTCAAGTAAATGGATTATAATAAGTACATATGCTAAATTCTTAAATGTTAATGATTATATAAACATTTTCTCAGATTTCTTTAAGTTAAATTTTTGAAAGATTTTTGGATTATTTTCTATTTTAAGGCTATTTTTCGGTTTTCAAAAATGGTCAGATTACATTTTTTTTTTTACTTTCTGTCTTAAGTATTTCTTAATAATAATATTGAGTATTAACTTATAGATAAATGTAACTTAACATCAATTTTTGAACCACTGTAATATCTCAACTACTGCCTCTGGC
This sequence comes from Drosophila austrosaltans, assembly GCA_035045865.1. Taxonomy (NCBI): domain Eukaryota; kingdom Metazoa; phylum Arthropoda; class Insecta; order Diptera; family Drosophilidae; genus Drosophila; species Drosophila austrosaltans. Next base: position 1,545,598 of record JAWNOQ010000200.1, read on the forward strand.
TATTGTTTTCTTTATTCCGTTTTTCTCTGTTTGTCCTTTTGCTATTTTCATAGTTCATTAGTGCCTTCTTCTGTTGCGCTTATCCAGCCTTCTCCTTGTTTTTGGTCCTTCTCGGGATTTTTCCGTAGCATTTAACAGCTGCTGTCAGACATTAGAAAAATATTTGCACTTTGTTTTTATTTTATAATTTCTTCACAATGTCTGGGAGAGGCTTTCAACTTGACAGCATTGCATTTTGTTAGCTTTAGTTTGTTTTTGCCCCTTCGCTTCATTTCTTTTTCTTTTCCTCTTACTTTATTGTTTGCTTCTTTTTTTTTCTTTTATACTGTTGCACAACGCTGTGAACTTTGCGCCAGAGTTTGACATTGATTTTTTTTAAAGGGGAGCAACTTTAGTTTAGACGATGAGGCTAATGACTTTAAATGTATATAAAGATAAGCAGCAGGACATGCAAAAGGGAGTAGCAGGAACAGAAGCCACTTGACTGCCTGCCTGCCTGCCACAACGACAAGTGAAATTTGTTTTTGCGCAAGGAGTTCTCTTTGAAGCAGCTGGGGGTCCTGGTCCCCAAGTTGCTTGCAGTTTGTTTTTGCCTCCTCCTAGCACCAGCGACGGCTGCTTGTGTAAAATAAACGACAGCTAATAATGCGCACAACAAGGCATGATGGAAGTTGCGGGGCAGATGGGGCAGAAGATGTGGCAAAGTGGCAGAGAAGAAAGCTACTTGGTCATGCTCTTTTGCTGGCAAAGGATATCAAGGAATTGCCATTAAGTTGGTCATGGTTAGCTAAAGAAATTGTAATAATTTACAGATCAATTGACAACCTGTCGCTGAATTAGAAAACTCTAAACTTTTACTCTTTGCATCAAATAACAAAAAGGAAAAATTGAATAATGATAATGTATATAAAGGCTTATAATTTACAAGTAATTAAATATAAACTAAAACAAATACTAAATGAATACAAAATACTTTTACTAAGCAGCCAGAGCGAACAAGAATTCATGAATAATTAATATGAAGCTAATTAATATTTCACTAAAAGCCAGCCTTAAGTTTTAGCAGCTAGTATTTTATCATTAATAATATGCACCCACACTATTTATTAACATTTTGTATATGTCGCTTTTATTTATGGATTGTTAATTTTGTGTAGAGTATTCAAGATGTCAACTAGTTCTAATTACTGAAAAAATACTTTTTCCTTTTGAAGTGTATAAGTGTTTTTGGGTGTTTGGCATGGGCGTGTCTTCGACTTTAATTGGCACACATGACACAAATGCGCGCGTGACACACTTGCCACTACTTGAAGGGCGGCTGAAAGGAGGCGAATACCCAAACCCAAATGGTGGATAAAGTTTCTCTCTCATATGCATAGACACATTTCGCATGTCGCGGGCCATGTTTGAGGGAGCAAATGGCTCCCCCGATGATCTTTTGCCTGGCCTAGCGTCCTCCTTATGCAAATGACTTCAATGTGCGACAAAAGATGTGTGAGAAACAGAGAGAGAGAGAGGAAGAGAGGGTAAAGGAAGGAGAGAGAAACCAAAGGCAACAATGGCAAAAGCTCAAGTGTTAAGGGTCGCAGCTTAAGTTTAATTAGACGCTGGTCTAGTGATTTATTTGATTGTCACCCAGGCCCAGACCCGTGCAATAGTTGAGAATGGCTTTCGGTTTGGAGCCTACATAACTTTTCAAATTGCTAAAAGTTTTTAATCAATAAATTTAAAGGCACACAGTTGGTTGGTCTTCTACTTCGATATATATAATAAAATATATATGTGTATATATAAGTATTTGTATACTCTATCAAATTTAAATATAACTAGGCATGGAGTTTACTTGAACTTATTTCAAAATAACAATATATAATACGTATTCTATATATACTAACGGAATTTGAAGTCTTTGCAACTAACAGTCAAAATTCTGAAAGGGTATATCAACTACGACCTATTGATGTTAAATTTAAAAAATCGTTTTTCTACAAATCTTTTTCTATACTCTTGTTGAATTCCTGGAAAAAAAAACTCAATTGCTATATATTTTCTTCTTTAAAAAAAAGCTCATAATTACTTTGAACTTTCATCTTCCTGACACAAAACATTTGCGTTTTTATGCCTTATCAAAGCCCAGTGGTAGATAAACTTTAGCCACCTCTAGAACCATTCGGGAGTCTCCATTCTCATTCACATATCGAGGAAAACTCACTGTACTTTTATTTCCCTATGGTAACCGCAGACTCTGTTGAAATTATGCGCATATCGTTGATATGTTTTTCTTTTGCCTCTTTTACTTGTATTTCTTTTTTCATCTCATATATTTGGCACGATTTTCAATTCAAATGTGTTTTTTCGATTTCAAGCCTGAGAATGTGGACTAGAGGTTGGTGGAGGGTTCGGTGTCGGTGGCAAGGCAACCAAACTTTTCGCATAAAATAAGGGCAAGACAGATAAATTGTTAATGTGTCTGTGGGGAAGCGATTAGCGGTTTATGTTCTTCGAGCTGACTGAATTTGAATTTAGAGAAATTTAAAGAAAAGGGAAATGATCTAAAAATATTGTTCGATGCATTTTAAAGAATTAAATTGCTCGTCGCCATTTAGCCATGTCTGGACTAACTGATTGGATAGAGTAAACGAAAATATACCATATAAGTATGTAGACAGTCTGAGTTGAAGTTATCCCTTCTGCTTGGCAATGGCAATTTATTTGCAGTTTGCCAAGAATTTTTCCTCTTTCTAACTCAAAGAATTGGTACTCGAGAATGCATTCAGGTGTGCAATTGGCAAATGCAACTCGGCATTTGCTGTAGTTCATGATAAATCGTTATTTATAATTTGTATTGTAAACGAAGGAAATGTATTTTTATTCGTTCTTTTTTTTTCTTTTCTTTTCTTTTATAAGAGTGAAAATAGTTGAGTGGCAATCAATTGGTATATATAATGTATGGGATTGCTTCAGATATTTCAATTGGAATTTAAGCTTCATAAATAAGTGCAAGTATGAAACTAAAGGAAGTCACTTCAAGAGCTTCATTCATATTAAGTTGGTTAAATCTGGGACTTTCATATGTGTTCCACTTAATTTGAGCATTACAATTTGCCAATTTGCTCAAGGGGGCCTTAGGAAAATCCTATTGAAGGCATCATGAAAGATTTACTTTGTGCTAAACCCTCATTTTGGTTAATTTACGTTTGTCAGATTACAAACATTTGTGCATTACGTAATGGAAAATGTTAGGTAGCGCCGCATAAATAATAATATCTGTCAGGCAAGTTGCCTCAAGATCTTTTTTCTTTTCTTTTTCCGTCTTTTTGTCTGCTGCTTTTTATGCCTGATTCGTTACGCACAAGTTTGCTGAAGGCTGAAGGATGCAACTGTGGCTTAGCTGAGGTAATTTCTCAGTTGGAAGTCAGTCGAGTGCAGCAAAGTATGCAACAGTTTCTGCCAGCCACTGAAGAGCTAAATAAAATGCCACACAAACACATAGAAACGGCTCACACACACCCACACCCACACCCACACCCGCACACACAACGCTGAAGGTTGTGTTGACCTCCGTCTTTGTCCTTTTTGGTCCTTCCATTTCCTTTTACTCCGGCTGGTGCTGCTTCTGTCACTTGCAATGCAGTCGCTGACAGTTGGCGTGTAGCTTTCAAGCTTTCAGCTCGGCTCCTTTTTGCTCTTTTTCCTTCTTTTGGTACTGCTGATGCTGCTGCTGCTTCTTCGTCGTTTCCTAACTAGTTACTGCCACTGACAGTTGCATTTATTTATGCCAGGACATAGAGTCCTGGTTTGCCAGTTTAACTTTCTAGCTGCCAAAAAAGAGAAGGGAAAACTTTAACAAACATTTTTCATTAATAGCAAACATTTCTATATGAAAATATTTCACTTTTCAAGTGCCTTTATACAAATATACGAGTATGTATCCATATAAGGCCAAATATGTAATTATCCATAAATTATGTTTGGCTTTTAAATTAGGTTGCTGGACATGTTCCCCCCTCCGAAATCTCTGCATCATCACTTTCATGGCTAAATGTCTACCCTTTGGCAAGTTAACAAATTTGTACATTTTAGCTTTTGCTTAATGTAAGTTGATAATAATCATACTCTGGCTTTCGGTTTATATATACATGTATGTATGTATGTATGTACATATGTAAATTCATATAGAAAGTTAAATCAACTGGGTAAAGAGTAAACTTTTGTTTTCTGTGTCCATCATTTTTCATGAACATATTTTCCAAAGTTCTGATGTTTTCTGAACGAAATTTAGTTTGTTAAAATGCTATAATTATTTCGTTTGAGCAATTTAGGCATCAAATATCATAGAAATCTTTTAAATGGAAAAGCCTCATGTTATTATGCACAAAGAGAAAATACTTGACATGAAACATGTAATTCACTTTTATAATTATTCTGAACGATAGCTTAAGTTATGCTATCTAAAGTGTGTTCATACCTATATAAAATACTGATTCAAAATCAATTTTCAACTATCGAATATCATAAAATAAGGCCATTAAATAAAACGACCAATCATTTGGCATAAACTGTTGTATGTACGCCTTTTAACTAAACTAATCACATGAACTTTCTTTTGAAACGATTCCTTCCATTTGATTCACTTAACTAGCAATTTCGAAACTGACCCCTTCACATAATCACCATCCATTCCAATTAAAGGTCAGCCCATAAGCCTAAAAACTCAAGACCCAAAAGCCCAACATTTAACACACAAACAAACTGAAACCCCCATCCATCCATCTATCCATCCCATGCCCGTGCGACTCTTAACCCTATGCTTAATTATGCACAAGAAAAGTATGGCCATGTGATGAAAATGACGAAAATTAAACCCAAACTGACCAGAACTTGAAGATGAACCCAAAGGAACTTAACAATAAACTAAACACAAAATGCTTGGGTCATCAAAATGAAAAAGGCAGCTGGCCCCATGCAAATTTCAAAACTTAATCATTTGAAATTATATTACCCTTTCTACTGCTTCAATACTTTAACTGGTCCCCTCCCGCTGCCGCAGAGCAATGTTCATTTATCAAATTGAAGGCGCAGCATTAGCTACAACAGCTGTTCATGGAAAATAGTTTTCAGTTTGGTCCATTCATTCTGTTCTATTCGTTTTGGTTCTGTTCATGGCTGTCAAATGAGATTAAAATAAGCTTTTTCGTCAATCGACTTCGAATGCGCTTCAGCTTCAGTGTACTGGCCATAGTTATCCCTAGTGACAACCCCCCAATATTACTCACACACAAATACACACACACACACACATGACAATAGAGGGTCCCGAGTCCTGTTGTTGTGCACCCTTTCCAGGCGAATTTATAGCAATTGTGCACTAAAAGGGTTTTATCCACGCACAACAGCTTGACCAATAAAGCAACTAAGCGCATTTGTGCGCCACTTCAAAGAAGAGAGGAGACAGAAACGATTGGGTATGTGAAGAGGAGGGAGTCCTTAATAAAGGGAGACCAAGCCTGAGGCCCTGGCTTTCAGTCAGAATCGTGCCTCATCTCCCCTATATAGTAGAGAGAATATGGCATGAGCTTTTTATTGCCAAATTGAGTTCTGAGTTCTGCCAAAGAGTGACAAAAAGCGACAGAGAGGGGGGAGGGGGTGGAGAAGATGACTGCTTTGTGTCTCTGTATTTGGATGTATATATATGTGTGTGTGTGTGAAAGTGTGTGCGTCAACAACAGCTGCACAATTGAGATAAACTTCAATTTTCGTAAATTGTTTAGTTTATTGAAAAATCTGCGACATGTGAAGATGGCGCGAGGGTGCTTAAGCGGTAGCGCGGGGAGGTCACTCAGTCACATTAAGCGCTCTGAATTTTAATTCAATTTAACTTTAGTTTTTTTTTGGGTGTGCCACCCAAGCTGAGTGAAGAGACAGCAATTTATTGGCACATTTTATTTGTTCGAATTTATGGGATTTGATTTGGAACTTTCCTTGCGAATGGCAGATGTGGAAAATTGGTTTAGGAATGACAATTCGATGAGAATCAATATGGAATGTCCAGCTAAAAGTTGAATTAAACTGAATTGTGCATATATATTTTTAATGGGTTTTACAGTCGTAATTGTATTATTGTGAAAACATGGGATTGTTATTTAAAACTTAAATGAAATTTAATACCACATTATTCAATTTAAATGAAAATTAATGTCAACTTTGCACTATTATCGATTCGGTGTATCTGTTTTAGGAATAAAGTGGGAATAGTTTTGGTTTTTATACGGAAGATTGGCCTTAAATGTTTAGAAAAGTTGGAATCCCTACAAACGGCCAAATGTTTTATTTTCTTCGTAATTTTGTGGAGTCCCTTCATACCATGACGCTTGAGGATTGGAAATGTGCATATTATAATGATTAAGTAATTATACTGAAACTTTATTGAATGTAAACATATGAAATCTATAAACAAAATTTTTGTATTATTCATTCTGTAAATAACAAACAAACGACTGAATTGTTTAAAATTCCTTGCTCTTACTCAACCAATGAAAAAAGAAAATCCAAATATTCACAAACATATTTTAGCATATTCTAAACGAAACCTTATTCGACACATAAGTCGAGGTTTTTTACAAATGAGATTAGTATTCACAAATGCAAAGGTAAACGTACTTTTGTCTTGATTTATCTTGTCTCCATAGAGCCCTAAGCACTCTCGTTCAATCCTAAATATACTATGTACCATTTCTTTGACCAATCAACATTTAGCTTCCCCTCCTGCAATCTTCTTGCTATCCATCACAGAATTGTACAAATTCGCCCATGCTCCACAAATAAAACATATTTTGTATCCGCACAAAAAAAAAAAAGCGCTTAAACTTTCTTAATGCCAGAGAGTAGAAAGATTTCTTGGTTCTTTTATTTTTTTACAATTTATTTGCAAACATTTATTATAGTTACTTTTGTTTTATATGCTTAAAGTACTTTTGCTTGTTATACGAATTTTGAGAGAGTGTGGAAGGGAGCGCGGGAAAAAGAGAACTTTTTATGCTGCATTGTTTTATGGACGCATCTCGTGGTTGGTAATGAAAATGCCCCAAATAAAACACAAAGTTGATAAAAAAAAAAAAAAAAATACGAAGAAACAAAGACTTTTGTTAGGGGAGTGGCTCTAGAATCTGGGGTAACAAATTAGTTTAAAGATAAGTAGGTTACACAATTTGATGTGGGTCTTGATTAGCCTTGACTAAAAGGACGACCAGAGGGATATATATGTAGAGAGAGTACAAGATAGAAAGGGAAGGCTGGATAAAGCTGGATAGAAATGATGCAAACACAATCAGGCAACACGGAGAGAGTGTGAGAGGGAGTAGGAGCAGACTTCACGTGAAAATCCTTTAACAGCTGTCGATTGAATGGAGACTTTCAAGGCAAATACTCACACAGTCTCCAGGGGGTAAAGAGTGTTAGCCATAGCCTGGCATGTCTGTAATGCGCCTTTCGACAAGTGCACTGTAAATACCAAAGCAATTTCCACTGCAAAATTAACAAGCGCCAAACCGCACAAGTGGCCAGAGTGAGTGGGGCATCTTCAGGAGCTGATGGGATGTGTGTTAGTTACATTAAAAGTAGCTTCAAGTCCCTTGCAGAGGCGTAAAAGACATAATGAATTTTACTAGCTTCTCACATGCCTTTTTCTTTCTCCTTGTTTATTTGCCTTCTTTCTCCTAAGCCATTTTTGTTGTGCTTCTTTTAAAAACACAAACACACACATAAACGAATGCATTTAAGGTTCGACTGTATTTCAAAAGGGGAAAAAAAAGGGAAATGAAGTAAACTGAAATTTATCGAGTTCCTTTTCACTATTCGATTGCATCATCAGTGGACGTTTTCAGTCTTTTTCAATGCAATTTCAAAACGTTTGTTGTTTGTATGAGGTTTATTGGCTATCTGACTAAGACACAACCGTTAAACTAACAAGTTCCTATTCAAAGTTTTATCTCTCATCGAAATTTGCATTGTTCCACAACGAAATGTGCTATCAATGAATATTTTCCCATATAGTCAAAAGTTGCCATAATTTGAATATTTCCAATTCAGGTACCTTTTTTTGTTCACCAAAGGGAAACATCAGCTAATATATGTACCTTGCCCTTAGTGGGCATAGTGTTGAAGGATAACCCTATAGATCAACTGTTAACAGGTTTTAAGGGTATAACACAAGCTACTGTGATTAAAGACAACACTTGCAATATGATTTTAATTGGGTTTTGTTTTATTTTTTATTTTTTTTTGTAGCCATATGGAAATTATGAAAGGGCTATTAAATTATTGTTTCTCATAGCATTTTGTTTTTCTGTTTTTCTACTTTGTTTTGTCTGGCTAATATATCCTAGCCAACCACGAAAATATAATCTAATGGCACAATTCCTCCTTAATTAAACCTAACTTGCAATAACAAGAGGAGGCCTTGTCCTTTAAGAGCTCATTTAATGCATCCAAAAAGTCTTCCATTGTGTTTCTCTTTGTTTTCGACTTTTCAATGCCAAGAATCTTGTCTAAGCCCTTCCATCGTTGTATCCTATCGAATATATCACTGCAAAACTTTTGTTCGTTCATGACACTCTGAGTGTGTCTGTGGACCATTTTTCGTTCTAGTGGATAAACCATCGAATTATAAAAACCGAAAAATATGAACTTCTTTGTCAACTCACTAATGGATGCTGCTTTTCGAGATCTCTGTATTCTCAAATCCCGACGTGCTTCCTCGTACAATGTTACCACGCGAGCCATATAAACATCAATTTCTTTGTTACCTTGTATTTCATCATCGACGTTATCGCACAAACCGCTGGGACCACTAAAGGGGGCATATGTTTGATAGTACGAGTTCATGAAATCCTTTCGAGCATGTAACAGATAATGTCGACGCTCCGCATTCCTGGCATGGACTCGACCATTTAGAAAACGAAGTACCAGAGTACTTAGAAGCTCCTCCACCTTGCTATGGCAGCTGTAGGAAGAACAGAAAAAAGTTAATTACCAAACCTTTCTCTTTTTTGTAGTTAATTTTACTCCGTTGCTCGCATTGAATATATGCCGGGTAATTTCTTTTCGCCCATCAAATGATGTAACTTGTAGGCAATGCAATTAATAACATCCTGTGAGGCATTCAATTGCATTGTATGCAATGCCTGAACATCATGGACAAAGAGACGATTGCGCCATCCTCTGTACAATGCCTGAATAATAATGGCCTGACGATCGAAATGGACAATAAGGGTTCTTTGCAAGATTTCTGGTATCGATATGAAATGCGTTTTTCGATCACTATAACCACGCCACCATCTGGCAATTGTGGTAACTGCAGCTTGCTGCCTATAAAATCTTCTACGGCAAAGCCAACCTCGTAGATGCCGTTGCATAATCCGAGCTGCCTTGAATTGCTTATAATCCATTAAGGCATCTGCAATACTATATACGAGTGAAAAGAATTTAAATAGGATTTCAATTATTCATTATAAATTGCATACCATATTCTTGGAAGATAAGCCCGACAATCATCATACTCATAGTGGTCCTTAAGTTGGTTTTTTCTTCCCCAGGTCTCCATTATTCTCTATATGGTATTAGTGTAGAATCCTTTGTTTACCTACCCAAGTGTGACTTGTTACTGTTGCGACAGTTTGAATTATTCTAATTATTAGCTAAAGTATTGGATAAGTAAAATTCAGAGCTGTCTTAGTTAAAGTCACTTGAATTGCCTCTTTTTACTATTTGTCTGCCTTGACAACTTCAATCATCATCAAATTCGCAGATTTACAGCCTATAAAATTGAATCCCAACTGGGACCGTATTTGGTTCTCAAACTAAATCAGTGACGGCAGGATTTAAGCTGCATTGGATTTACATTTTTTAAGGCACACACAAACACACACATACACACATAGAGTGTGCATTTTCCAACTGATTTGAAAATCCAAATGTTGGCCCATTAGCAAACCAAATACACGCACAACTCACAAGCATCCCAAGTTGGAGTACTATGGCTTCGTCTCCATCTCCATTTCCATCTCCAGCTCCAACGGCAACAACTCCAGTCACGCACAGCGAATGCCACCAAAGCCTTTGCTCTGAGCTGACTTTACATTGAAAATTGGCAAAAGCCAAGCCATGAAATTGTACAACACGATTTTCACATTTCGTACATGACACCATTTTTGGCAATGGATATGCCGACGATGTTGCTCTTGCTCTTGGTGTCGGTGTCGGTATCGGTGTCTGGCGCCTACTTTACATGCCTGTATCCCATAAAGAGAGAGTGCCAGAGTCTCTCTGTCTGTCTGTGTGTGAGTGTGCATGCATCTGGGAAATTCACTTATGGAAATCGAAGAATTTTTGGGGTTTGTAGTATTTTTTTTTTCTGTCTCGCGAACTAAACTGATATGAAGTATCAACACACAGTATTCAATGTAAATCCTTTAAGCTGAAAATGCTCTGGAGAGAAACTCTTAGAAGAATGGCATGTTGAGTCAGTGGCTTTGATTTGGTGAGCGACTCAGTGTCTCTTCTGTGTCTCTAAGTTTTCACTTGGAAAAGTGAAAAGTGGCAGCGTGATAAGGGTGTCCTCTTAAGTATGTCAAGTAGGTGTAAGCCGTAAGTATTTTTAATATCAATTCGAAAGACTTTGTATGGTTATCGATAAAACCAGCATTAAGCATCCCAACGGTTTATAGAAATCGATAAAATGCTTTTTAAAATGGCAACATTCTATGGAATGAATAACAAGCTTGTCAACCGTCAATCTGCTTTGAAAATTAATAATAGCTTTTATCCTTTCACCTTTCATTTACTTGCAGCTAACCCATACATTGTAGAGAGAGAAAGAAAGAGTAAGAGGTCCTGGAAACGACAGCAAAAACCAAAGTGAAATCATCTAACAACAAAGTGGAAAAATAGTGCAAAAAGCCGGAAATGAATATGCAAAAAAGCCAAAAGGGATATGAAAAATGCAAATAACCCAACAAAATCGAATGCTAACCCAAGAGAGTATACATATGTGAGTCACTGTGACTACTAATTGTACAAAAGCAAAGGCAACAGCAGCAAAAACAAAAAAAAAATAGCGAACGAACAGCAAAACGAATGAAAAATGTATTAAATCTAACCACAAACACACATAGAAGAAGAGAGAAATAAGGAAATTGTCCAACCAACCAAATTGGCTAAATGTGAAAAACAGAAAAATTGATTTCTGCGGTTTCACCTAACGAAATCGACATTTTCCATTCAACTCCATAAATAATTGACTATAACGTTAACGTATTGTAAATTCAAATGGAAATGTTTAATTTTTGGAAAATTTTCATCATTGTTTTAGTGCATCTAACAGCTTTGCCAGGTGAGTGTAAATTTTTTTGTTTTTTCATTTTTCTATTAAATTTGACTAGAAATTGACAGCTTTAATGCTTCTATTGAGACAATCATAATTAACTATTAAAGCGGAATGTATGTTTCACGTTTGACACACAAAATTGTCACATATATACACAAGGACACCCTTCATCATTTGTGGTTCAATTATGTTGTGGTTAACGGAATGGAAAAGGAGGAGATTGCACCATAGAAAATGCAATCACAAACTGAATAACCGCAAAATGGAATTATTAAAGAAAAAAAAAATAAAACAAAAAACGGCAAAAGTAACTATGGCAAACAGATACATACAAACATAGAAGTGCAAGCTTGAAACCACAAAATGTCAGAAACTATGGCATTGTAAGTCACTAATGAACAAAGTGAAATAACGAACAGAAATGTTGAAAATATCTTAAAGCCGCTTCAATGTAAATACTATTAAGTGTTTTTGAAATTAAGCAAAAAAGTCTAGATTTAGATATGACTTGAGGAAAAAGTCACTGTAGATACCTAAAGCTATATGGAAAGTTATGAAATTTGATTACTGCACTTGGAAGGGAAATATAAATCAAAGGACATTATCAAACTTCTTAGTAGGGACATTAATAATATATTAGTAAAATTAGTAAATATTTAGATTTTTAGCTTCATCATAATTGAAATTCTGTTTAGAAATTCCTGTACTCAACAAACATGATGGCATAATAAAATTATTTACCATTTTCCATGTATATTTTAAAAAGTTTATCAAGAATTTGTTTCAATATTGCTTAACTGAACTCTTCAATCTATCAATTTTCAAATCTGTTTTATAGTTAAAATTTTACACAGATGATTTAAGTAAATTTTCTATTATTGGCAACTTAAAGGGGCTTCTGTTAAATTTCTTTCACCAGTTTAACCTCACATTTTAAATCAATTACGAAATTGTTTCTTCCCCTTCTGGTTTCTCCACTCAATTTTCCATATTTCAATCAATCAATTGGCAATTTTTTTTTTTGTTTGCGGATTTTTTCTGTATGGTTCGCTATCTTGTGCTCTCTTAATATTGAATACCATCAATAACAATAATTTTCATAAATATGATAAGACATAAATCACAAAGTAGCAGGCGCCGCAAAGTGTCTGGCCAGGATAGGAGAGAGCCTGGAGTCCTGGCTTCCTGGAAATCCATCCGAATGTCACTTGGTCATGCAAGGCACGCGCGCAGCAATACATGGGGAAAGCGAGATAGGGCAGAGAAAAGTGTGCCGGGAGCCTGGCCCAAACACAGAGTGGGAAGAGATGAAGGGAGAGTGTAAGTGGCTAAGCAGGACATGAGACAGGACACAGGACTCAATGTCGTCTGGAGCGACGGCGTCACGCGGCGTTGTCATGGCGCAATAAAAATAAAAATCTAATTAGTATGCCGTTGACAGTTTAATCGTGATTACGCTGGCAAAAATGTCAGCAAAAGAGTGGGTGCTACCAAGCAGGAATGGTGGTTCAGCGGTTCGAGTTAGAGCCATCAACATCAAGATGCCAACAGTTGATTCCTGTTGTTGCTTTTGCTGTTCTCTTTGGACGTTTGTGCTTGGTATTTCCGGCAGCCACCGCATGCAACGTGTGCGTGCCCCAACAACAAGTGGGGCTACTATGCATCGGTGTTTGTGTTTATGACTGTATGTATGTGTGTGTGTGTGGGTGTCAAAAGCTTAACGCTGAAAAATCTTGGCTTCGTCTCTCTCTCTCTCTTTCTCTCTCCCCAGTCATGGGTCATGGACTCGGTCTTCTCTGCTTGTGCCAAAAAAAAAGCTAAATAAAAATGTACAAAATATAATAAGCCACAGCCGGCGAGACAAGAAGAAAATGCACGAAAATGTTTGAAAAATGAAAGAGACCCGCGAGATGTGTTCAAAGAATGTTATGAGGAAATTATTAGATATAATGTATATATCCAAACTTTTATCTAACAAATATCTAAAATGCATGATAAATGGAGAAATAATCTACATAAAGTTTGAAGTAAAAATTATTATACTTTTTAAAAATTTAAACATATTCAAGCCCAATTTTTATCTTTAAAATTTGGACAAATCGTTAGACAAAATTTTCATTTTGTTTTAAGCAAATTGACTCAACTGGGTTAGTAAATATTTAACTCAAAACATATCTTAAGGAACAAATGAACAGTCTTTCTTTAAGAAATAATTTTATATTGTCGCTTAAGAATATAATAGGAATATATATTGGAGTTTTAAATGGATCTAGCATAGATCTGGCTAGTCCTTAGGCTAATTATATAAGAGTGCATTATGACTTTCATGTCCAAAGCGATAATTTTTTCTTATATAAATTTTTGCAGAAATTTGGTCCTACAATTTTCCATTGAACCTCGCTTTTTATTTTAGAGTCTATGTGTGTTTACGTTCAGCTCGTATGTGGCTTGTCACGCGAATGTCACACCCACATATACATACATATGCGGAAACACTCACACACACGCTCACACACTCGCATTTACAACTGAAAAGCTTGCCTCAGAGTTGGCCATTGAAATGCGTGTCTAGTGAAGGATATGCGGGACGTGATTGAAATTTTTAAACATCATGCCCAACTAAGGGACTTTTGTTTTTTCGTGTATGACTAACTTGCTCACGTCACTGGGTTCGTTGTGTGCCAATACAAGCAGCGGCAGCGGCAGCAGCAGTCAAAAATCAAAAAATCAAGCTAGTTGAGACCGGAAGCGGAAGTCGCCAGTATGAATTGCCACGTTGCCTCCACAGCCATCATTTTGCCCATTTGCCCTTTTCACGCTGTTAAAATTATAGTGCAACTTAAAATGAAGGCAAAACAAATGAGGAGAATTTTCAAGTTCAGCACTCGAAAGTATGCAATGACTTATTTTTTAATAAAAAGTCCTGCGACAAGTCGGCACATAAAGCCGGGATTTATGAACAGCTCTTTTACAACTTTATAATGCCAGGCGAACACTGACAATGAGTAAAAGTTGAATATAAAATGAAATTAAAGCAGCCGGAAATGCAGACAAAGCGTACTCATAGGACAACTCATTGCAGGCAGCCATTTTGCCTAAAGTGTCAGACGGCAAAAAAAAAGGCGGCAAAATAAAATAAAAGAGAAAGCAAAAAAAAAAGAGAAGAAACGAAAGAGAAAAGATGAAACCGTTGAGAATTGAAATGAAATCCGAATCATATTGCAAAAGGGGAACAAGTCTAAGGATGAGAAGTGACAAACAAACACACACCAATGTACGTAGCATCAAATTGCAATTGGAACTCCTCTCAGACGGAGAAATATTAAAAAAAAATTTCGTTGAAATATAATAATGAAAAATATTCTATAGAACCAAAGTATAAAAGGATGAGGGGGAAAAAAAAGAGAGAGCAAAATGCGATATGACAACTGAAAGCTGGCACCAAAAAGAAAAAAAATTTTATCCATTGACGGACACTGCACATAAAAAAAGAATCAAATATAAAAAGTTCAAAATGAAAGCTAAATTGCAAAAAACCAAGACAATTGCAGTTCAATGGAGTTTGAGGAAATTACCTGAGGTATTACAGTCGGACAAGCAGGAATTATGGTTTTAATGCTGATTTGCAAGTGAAGCAGAAACCAAATGACAATTGGTACAACAAAGGAATCTGTCTATAAATTTGCAACAAAGTGGCCAAGTTAACTGATAATGAATAAAGGTCAACTAGATGTGGATTTACATTATCTAGGAAAGCGAATTATAGTTGTGTCGATTAAAGAATGAGGTTCAAGAGGCTTACTTACATTAATATTTCAATTAAAAATCACAAAATATTAGTTTACCAACCACAAGGGCTTTTATTCGTTTCATATTTCTTTCAAGTTACTCACAAATAAATCTCTTCTCCTATTAACACTTTTTAAAGTCGCATATCGTACGCTCCAGATGATCCATAGTTAACCTAGCTTGAGAACTAAGTGTTCCATAGAATCTCACTTTGCTTAGTTCTCATTTAACAATTTCTAGACTCGAGTTTTCCTTTCTTCTTCTGTTGTAGAATGTATAGAAGGCGGGCAAAGGGGGGCGGGTGGTCCTTTTTTTGTTTGGTTTGTTTGTTAGGGTCTATTACTTCCAAGCTGTTGAATGCGTCATCAAGAAATCCCCCAAGTTTAAGCTCTACACCTGCGAGCAGCCCTCCGGCTCCAGCATTGCCCTTCCTGCCCAAACCCTTGTCTGTAAAATTTTCTCGTCGCCTTTTCTTTTGTTAATATTTTTTTTATTTTATTTTCTTTTTTTTTGCTTTACTTTCATTAAGTTCCGTGTACAGGAAGTAAAAATTTGTTGTTGTTGTTGTTGCTGGGTTCACTGGTCCAAGTGCTAATGCGGCCAGACAATAGAGGCGTGGCATGGGGCAAAAAAAAACAAAAAATGAATGAAAAAAAAAATGGTAGAAATGGAGGACGGCTGGAAATTAAATGAAAATGTGCTGCCACTGTACTGCCAATTACGAATGCGTAAATATTTTTGCTTGCAATTTAAAATAATTATTGTGTTCTCCAACAAACAAGAGGCGCTTTTCTCTCTCTCTCTCTCTCTTTCTCTCCCTCTCTTTCATGCAATAGTTGTAATTGTGGCCTATTATTTGCAGTATATGTTTATATTTTCCAACCTTTTCTCGCTGTCCGTGTTCGCCCTTTTTCATGTGTTGGAGGCGTGTATGCAGGTTGTTTACCCACATTTTGCGGTTTGCTTTTCTATTCTCCATGTTCATAGAAAAATAACAGCAACAATTTGAAAATCATTGATTAAGTAAAAAGTATATTTAAAAATCATACCATAGACTAGGACACATTATAAATGATACAAGATTTCTGAAACTTTCAAAAGTTTTAAAAAGTAAATAATTGGACAGTTTGATTACTTATCGATTTTATAAAATTAATCGCAAAATGCTTAGAATGGAAATTTTAAGTTATAGAATAAAATAAATTTGCTAGGAGAAATTTTGGATCTAGAGCAAAAAACTGGTCTGGCTGACCTGGCTGGACCTAAGAATTTTACAAAATATTTGCACATAGCTGAAAAGAAATATTTGCTACGCAGGATAGCATGTTCATCTGGTAAATAACTCAAAGTTGCCTTTATTCTTACCTGCGATAAGTTTTCTCTCAAATATAACCAGCAATTGTAAGTTTCTCTGCCAAAGCGTCGAATTCGAGTTCCTATTCTAAAAGCAGTAAATTAGTTACTTTACTTTGATTTTAGTAATAGTATATAGTACTTTTCCTATGAATTGTTTTCTGGTAAAAATACTATTTTATAAAGATAAAAGTGCTTCCACAGTGGTAATTATATTATTTAATTTGACTTTTCGAATCTTTAATTTTATTCTCAAGTCACTAAAGGAGTGAATTTTAAAGAACTATAACTAGATCTATCTATCAACTATTTTGTTAGCATCTATAATTTTTTTAATTTGTATCTATGCAAAAGTTTATACAAGTGTCCGAAGTAATCCAATAGTTGAAAATCGTAAAAACTACCTTATAATTCTCTTTTTTTTTATCAAATTATTGCTTCATTGCCCTCGTTTTGAAAACAAACAAAGAAATATGAAATAATTTCGTTATATACTATATGTATACATATCAAATTAAATAAGCATTATTCACAACATTTCAACGGCTATGAATATGCAATAGAGTCAGCACCCGTTGTGTCATCCGCACCGCAACACCATGATTCAGGCTCCCTTCGCGCTGCCACTCACCACGTTTCGTCAGCTCATACATCAATATAAATGTATATATGTATGTGCATACATACATATACATATAGGAAATACATGTATACTTTATTCATATATATATATATTAATTTTCATGCGTCACGTCGGCGTCACGTTTTGATGTTGATGATGATGATGATGCCGACGCCACGAAAGAGGATGCGGATTCTGATAATGATGTTAATGGTGGCAAGGGGGGGCAGCAAGCATTCTGAAACAGACGCCAATTCCATGGGGTACGTTTACTTTCGTCAGTTAAAAGTTTTATTTTTTTCTGCAAAAATTTTCTGCATATTCATCAAAAGTTCTTTGTTGAGCTCTCATATAGATGGATTGCTGGTTTGTTTGTTCATACGTATGTATGTATATGTGCACTAGCATATACATTAATACATATACATATATATGTATATTAATTTTTATTGCTTTATTTTTGTATTATGCGGAAATGGATAGGTTATGGGTATTCAAAGATTTTTATTGGTTTTCTCTTAACGATAGGCCACTCCAGTTAAAACTTTCGAGTCAGATATTTGCCCCATCAGATTAAAATTTGCTATAAAAGTATTTAATCATTTTCGATAAAGGTAAATAAAGGACTCTCTCTCTCTCTTTCTCTGTTTATCAGTAAAAGTCAGAATTGAGGAAAAATAATATGAGGAAAAGAATTTGCAACCATTTCTCATAGCCATGACTTCAAAAAGCATTTCAAAGTTTTTCAATAATTCAAACGGAGCAGAAATAAATGTGTAAAAGTACCATATAGAAAAGAAAACAACGAAAACCAGATTTAATACCGATATGTATATACTCTTCAAAATTTGTATTTTGTTGAACATGTTTAAAATATGTAGAAATATTCCATGCTCTTTCCTTGCTTTGTGTTGACCGCTTTTAATTAATTTAAACGATTCCAATTAGGACTTGAAAATATATTTGAGAATGTCGTTTTTACTAAAACTTAGGCTACCTCTTATTGCAGGGTATTCAACAGGGAGCGAAACCCAAACGTAAAGCTTTACCGCATTAAAATCACTTAAAAAATCGACGCCACATTTTCGTGTAGAGGCAAAACTTTCTGTGTGGACTTCTTTTCTAACGTAAAGAAAGAAGGGAAAAATGAGAACGAGGCTTTCTTTTGCTTTGCTTCCACTTTACCATTTTTATGATTTCCACACAATGAACGCACTTGGCGCACATTAAATGAAACCTCCAAAGAAGCATTTATCAAATTTTTACTCACCCACCATCATTTTTCTCTCTCTCTCTCTCTCAGTCACTACCATTCTCTGCTTCCCTTCCTGTTGCTGTTTCTCTTTGCTGATTGTCCCAGTACCATGGCTAGGTGTGAGTTGTAGTGCTCTGCCGTTTTTTGTCGGGTTGTGTATTATTTTTGATACATTTATGAAACGGCAGGTGGGCGAGCATAATGTGCGCTTAATGACAGCAATGAAGATGCCAAAATGATAAACAGCAAAAACAACAACGCCAAAGAAAAGATAGAGAAAAACAGAAATGAAAAACAAACAGAAAACTGGAAAATGTGTTTGGTCATTTTGTGGTGCAATGAGCAATATTAACAGAAAGGAGATACAAAAAGAAAGCTAAAAATTATAATTCTATATAGAAATAGACAGGATTCTCTTTAGTCTTGCTAATAATTTTCATTTTTGTACTTTTTTACATCGATATGAACTCAATATTTTGAAGTTTTATTTCTAATAGCTACCTCCTGGGACTTAAAAGATTTTCAAAATTATTTGAAAGTAATAAAAAATTTTATTGTAGATTGTGTTGAAATAGTTTGTGTAGTTTTATAGTTACGTTATAAAAATATTGTTTAGAAATAATGTATTTATTAACTAATTGCACAATTTCTTTTATTGTTGTTAACTAGCTTACCCCGAAGGGCACATTTCTGTCGCTTGGGTTTAAGTATTCGTCAAATTTAAATTTGGACTTCCATCTATTTGCAAGCCAGTTTGCTTTTGAATATTTTTCCTTTTGAAAGTTTCGCCATGATGATTTGTTTGGTCATTTCTATAGAATTTATGTTTCTATTCTTTCGAGCATTTGCTTCTTTCTATGTTAGCGTTTATCATTATAATTATTATCTTCATTCTTTGCTTAATGAATTGACTTTTGTGTTAAGCGAGAAATGGAAGGAAGGAAGGAATTTTCCTTTTGGTAACAAAACATTTCATTCAAATGATTCATCTATTGTCTGACCAACTCATTTTCTACTCATCATTTGTGTTTTTTTCCGCCATCTTACCCAACCCTGGAAAACTTTAAATGTCAATTAGTTGTCAAAACGATGACAACGACATCGAAAAAGAAGCAGAAGAAGAAGAGAAGGAAAAATGATTTTGTTGCCCTCTTCTGCATTTTATTTCGATTGCAAGAAGCAAAAATGTCGAAATAATAATAATTTATAACTATCAATGTCATAAGTTCATGACATGCTCATCAATCAATGCATTAGACAGCAGCCCAGACAGGGGCTGGAAAGTGTGCTAAAGTGGGCGTGCCAACTTTAGTCCCAAAGACGTTGCCTGTCCAAGAGTTTTCCATTTTCCTTAGCATTTGTTCGTGGGGTTGTTGTTGTTGTTGTTTCTCGAAAGGCAAAAGTTTTCGTGGCATTGCTCATAATTTTATGTTGCATACTTTGCTGCGCCCAAGAAATTTCCACGCTACAATTGACAGCAATTGCGTTTTGCTTGGTTCCCAAGTCCTCATCTGTTTTGCCCGTTCTCATTGCTGTTTTCATTCCCTTTCCATCATCTCCATCCAGGACTAGTATTTGCCAAACTTGTCGAAATATTGCTGAAACTTGTGTATTTTCGAGTTCAACATGAAAACTTTTTTGTTTTTCGATGGGTAAATAAGTTTTGCAGCTCTGGTACTGACAACTGATTGAGTTTTATTTTAATGTTTTTGATTTGTACACTATAAGTGAGAGTATTAAGCAGATTATGAGAAATTATTACACAGAAAAAACTTACAAATTTGAACACTTTAAGATTAAAGAACCTATCAAAAATTAATAGATATAAATAATTGAAATAACATCTGTAACCGATCAAGTATAAGAGCTAAAAGATACTGCACATTAAGTAACAAAAATAAAAGTGTCAAAGAATAAAAAAGAAATTTTAATTTCTGGAAAAAATTCCAATTTTCCATTTTATTCGAAGTGCTTTAATTGGTTTCACTCTTTAGCAATTTTTTTGTTTCAATTTTGGTCTGTGGTTTCTTTCCTTCGTCTGCAAACCACAAAAGTCTCCATAAACACAGACATACACAAACACAACACAAACTCACACTCACACAAATGAATCCCTTGGCATAAAGAGGAGCCAGAGACCTAGATGGTGGGTTCAAAATATTCTCAGGTGTTGTTGCAGTAAATTTCTTTTTCACTTTAAGTTTCATTCATCTTTTACCTTCGGTTTATTTTTCTTCGTTTCATTTTTCACATTTCCTTGTTTGGATTTTCCTTTTTGCATTGTTGTTTTCATCCGTTTGTTGTACTGTTGCTCCTCCTCCTCTTTTTCCTTCTGCCCGCTGTGGCTTATTCAAATTGAGTCAATTTTTGTTAAATTTCCGTTGGCTTCCATCTATATACATGCATACATACATATAAATGTGTATATGTATAAGTATTTATAGCGCAGAATGGATCTGCTGCTGTTTGCCTAAAGGTTTACGTGCCTCTCCTGCTACTGTTGCCGATGTTACTGTGTTGCATTCCTTGGATCGGCCATAATCCTGGGCAGCGTTGAATGTGTTGGCACAAAAAGCCAATTTAAAAATGCCAACAATGATTTATGTTTTATGTCTTTCAGCCCAGACTTTACTTTGCCTCGTTTCCCTTATTTCTCTCGCTGTCTACACTTTTGCTTCTCTTTCTATCTCTCTTTTACTCTGTTTTTTAATAATAATTTAAATAACAAATAACTTGGCATAACTTTAATTTAAACAATTAACCCAAACATGACTCAATGTTTGTAACTAATAAAACTAAATGACTTAATGTCCTGCACATCAAGATCCCCAAGAAGATCCTTTGGCTGGGGATTGCGTGCCACAACCAAAGTGGCAAAAGGCGCATAATTAAAACAACAACGAACACCATGTAAAGCCACTAAAAGTAGTGCTAACGTCTCTATTTATACAAACACACACACACACGCACTCATACTATATAAACCGCTGTCAGTGGCAAAAAGTCATTGGACTTCCTGCATGTGTATGTGTGTGTACCAAGAACATTTGCTGCAAAAGGCGCAATTAAAGTACACGAGACACGGACACGACAACGAACAACAAACAACAACATAAACGACAATAACTAGGAAGAGCGACAACATAACAAAATAAAATGTAGATTGTTAAAGAATTTGTAATACTCTTTTCCATTACATCTGAAAGAATATTGCTTATCGCTTCTAATCGGTAACATAATTTACATTTGTAGTATTAGGTTCAAAAGACAGAACTAAACTTTGCCTAATAAGTTAAGAAATTGATCTGCTTCGTATCTATAAGTCAATCGTCAAAACAATTTTCGAACTCTGTAAACAGGACAAACTAGTTAAGCAAAGTAATTTATAGAAATGTCTCAAAATTCAAACTAAAAATTTACCTATCTATATAACTTGCATTGATGATTTAAATAAAATGACCACAAATTTCTATTTCTTGTTTCCTTGTTTACATAAAAACTACTTTCAAATGTAAAAGGGAAAACAAATTAATTGCCATTGGTAATGAGCTTCAATCTTCTACATTTGTGGTTTTTGCACTCAAGCTAATGACAAACTCTTTGACATCACTGATTAACTCTGCCTTTGGCATACAAAACAGCAACAATGGCAATGACGAGGACAACAGCAGCAGTAGCAATGGGTACCACTACCTACTTCTCGCCCGGCATCGTCCATTCTGCATAGCATGGCAGTTACAAAAGCCATTATAACCATATGTCCCTGGCAGGGCATCACTAGCATAGTCCTTTGCCGTTAAAGTGCTTCCGCACATCGTGTGTATGTTGTGTGAGTGTGTGTGTCGTGTGTAGGAGCATTACAAAGTGTTCCGAGCTAAGCAAATGTATGTAATAATACAACTGGTAATAGTTGGCTTCCAATGCTGATAAGCTTGCAAATTGCTAAAGAAAAAGAAACTAATGTTAGAGTCAAAATATAAAAGGCTAAAAAAATAATTGAATTGTTAAAGATAAATAAAACTTACAATACAAATTGTTTACTTTAATTTAGATTTTTGTATATTTATCTCAATTACAAATTACCCACAATAATGGATTTCGACATCCCTTTAAAAAGTAAGATACAGTTTTTACAGAGAGTTAGTTGTATAAAGATAAACTAAACAGTCCTTATATCGAATATATACCAATTCGGAAACTATATGTTCAAAACATTTTATGCAAAGTTTCTGTTATGAAAGTATGTATTACTTGATATATCTTCGTCTTAATCTATCAAAAAGGGAATGAAATACTTCTTTTGATTGTTTCGGTATTCGACGGTTTATGTATTTGGAATTTAATTTAATTCAATTTATTTGAGAATTTGTATAGTATTTTGAAATGATCGTAGTTTTTACTATTCCCAAATGTGCAATTTTCTAACTGAAATGTATTCTTAATAATTTGAATTTAAATTAAATGTTTTTTCACTGTTATCATTTCAAACTTGATATAATTTTAGATAACGATATCAAAAAGAAGTGCTTCAACTAGCCCAGTACAGTTTTGTGGCATTCCGATATTGACACTAAGATTTTTGAAATTGTTTTATAAATAATTTCGTTTGGCCTGAGTTCTGTGTTGTTGTTTAAATTTCGCAAATCATTTTGATCAGAGTTTGTCTACTCAACAATAGTAACAAATTGCAGAACACAAGGATCAATGTGATGTAATAATTTATATCTCAACAGAATAATCTATTTTTATTTTGAAGAGTTTTTGTTTTAAGCAAAATCTTTGTATTTACCGAGCTAAAAAGCTCTAAAAGAAATGACTGCGAATATATTTTACACATTTATTCCATATCCAGTTTCTTATTACACATTGGAAAAGGGGATGTGGAGGAGTTAAAGCATTAGTCTGAAATTTAATCGTTTTACTTCTCTAGCTTCAATTTGTATGCCAATTAATTACACATAATTAATAAATTTGAAGCTCAAGAAATAAATCACTTAGCTCTATTTTAATTACCCTTTCCCCGCTAAGCTAATCATCAAATTTCAACTCCATTCCGCAAATTAGACAAGAAAAGGGGATTTAAAGTAGTCGTAAATTTTGCCATAAATCTACCCGAGTAGAAAACTCATCCTTTCAGTCTGGCTCCTGCAGTTGATGGGTGAAAGGGGGTTTGAGGGTGGCAAATTATAACTCACACCAGACGTGATAAATCAATAAAAGTGTCCCAAGCAGGAGAAGCTGCCTTCATCTCCAAGGTGTTTACTCGTCTGATGACTTTCCTGTCAATGTAAATAATGGCAAGCGACATAAATGCGAAACATGATGTGACATAAAGTCTCGGCTAAAAGATTAATACGGCTAAAAGCCATTGCGGCTGGCATACGCATCGAACTAAAGTGTTTCACTGCACAAGGTGTTTAAGAACTAAACGATTTTTATTTTGAAAAAAAAAGAAATAATAATAATAAATTTAACTACAAGTATATAGATTTTAAATGGAATTTTCAAGTTAGCTTTTATGCATTTGTTTATTCAAATAACTGAGCCTAAGAAACTATCATCTTACGTGAACTCAACTAAAAAAGAGATGCCGTAGCACTCTTACTCATCGACAGGCCCAATGAAGTTTTCGTAAACGTTTGTTCTATGTGATCCCAAAACTAATGGTCTTCAAAACCCAAGAGATGTATCCACATTTTCTTTTTTTTAATAAATTGCATAATTTTTAAATAAGAATTGCAGATAAATTTAAGAGCCTAAGTTCCCCATGCTTACAAAAAAATTTTTTTTATATTGATTGAATCAGAAAAAAATATTTGGTTAAGCTAAAAAATGTAAACTCTATTAAAGTCTGCAGGAAAATAATTGAACTAATTTGAAGAAAAATACCATTATGCGTGCCCATATCCAGAACTTGTAGTTTTAACTGCCAATACGGATTATTTATCCAATTTTTTAAAACCTTTTTGCATTAAAATTTTTCTGTTTTCCACGACCATTCATTAGCTTTTTCTATGTTTTTGTCGGATTTCCCAATCGCTTAAACTTTTAAAGTCAACATTCTTACTATATAACAACTGTATTAAAAAACCATATCGAATGTTTTTTTTATATAAAAAAGAGAATAATTAAAAAAAAAAAATGAAGAATAAATTTTCTTCTCAGATTAGTAATCAGTTTAAGCTTAAAGTAAAAAACGTATTGGGTGATAAGTATCTTCCAGAAGATATCATAACTTTTCTTTGACTAATTTAACTAGATTATTAAACAAACTATTCCTTAACATTTTCTATATAGTTACTAGTTGCAGTGTAGTAGTATAATTTTTCTCTTCTCCTATTCCTCTCATTTTAGGTAATTGATTACAAAATGAAATTAATTTCAATGTCTGTGTCCATGTCTCTGCCTTGACTTGGTTGAGTAAGTGCGGGCCATATATCACAACATTTGACGACGACGGCAAAAGAGAGAAAAAAGAAAAAAAACAAAAACAAAATGGAAACAAAAACAACTACTAAATAATTGTTAATGTATTACGAATAATTTATGGCACTATTTCATAAAAAGCAATAATTTTTCAATATCAAACCAAGCGAAGGAGTTTCGTTACTCTCTGTATCCTTACCAACCCTAGCCCTATCCCCATTTGGTTTAGTTAGGTGATAGCCCCCCAAAAATTGTTGCACAGTTGCAGTTGAAGGTTCTCTCTCTCACTCTCTATTTGCCACATTCTCTTCACTCTATGGGTCTTCTTTGTGCTTTCGTAATAAGCTTGATAAATAATAAAAGGAGAGCGCCCAAGTAAAGTAAGGATGAAGGAAAGAACTAAAGAAGAGGAGGTTGCTGCAACCCTAGCAACATCCAAAAAAAGGGGCGGAGCTCTACCAACTGAAATTTATCATTTTTCATAGCTGCAAGCTGCACTTTCTGAAACATTTCACTCAGACAGAGAAAGGGACTAGTGGAAGGAGCACTGGGTGGATAGAGGAGCGTCATATTTTTGGGCTGCTTAGATGTCAGCATATCATGTTTGTTGTTGCCTTGCCAAGAGGTTTCTACAAGGCCAGAAGAACAAGTGGGGAAAAGGGGGAAGGAAAGTAAAGGAAACTCTGGCAAATGTTTACGGAAAAAGATTAATTGATTCCACTTGGCTGCATCTAGAGTGTCCCCGTTGGGTGTCCTTATTTGTTGGGTTGGAGAAGGAGAGTGAGGAGTAGATAGACAGGGTTTTGGGTTACCGAGGTAGGAAATTGTTGAATTGGTTTGGTTTTAGTATCTGGTGTCCATTTTGGCTCATGCTCTGGCCAACAATACTGAGGTTTGAATATCTTAATTCTCTTTCTTAAGAATTTCATCAAAAGTAAAGTTGTTTTTTTTTTCATTTTTGTATCGAAAATGATTTATGATCAAGTGAAGTATTGAAAAAAACGAAAAAATAAACGTATACTTAGTTCGACTTTATCTTTAACTAAGCGAATGAAAGATCCAATGGAATCCAGATGAAAATGACTTTAAATCATTTGATATTAATGTACATGTAATACATTGGGGTAAACTTTAATTTTAAGGATGCTTTATTTATGTATATACATCAGCAAAATGCACAAGTTGATAAAGTACATTCTGATTAAACTTTATAAAATTGGTAAACCCATCTCCTCCCGCTTTCTGAAGTAAAAAAACAACAAAAGCAAACAGTTAACTACTGCAGCAAGAGAAAAGTGAAAAGAAAAAACTGACTTGAAAAACTTTGGTCACGGTCGCCATGTCGAGAGTTTGAGGGTTTCTTTGCATTTACCAAGCAAAATGAGGGACAAAAAAGGAAAGAAAATATTGAGGGATGGGGGCCAAAAGTCTGACGAAGAAGCCAAACAGAGTTTAATGTTTGACAGGGCAAAACAAGTGACAACCGCTAGCATCCAATCCCAATCCCAATCCGACTCCCAATCCCCAATTTTAGGTTCATATCCTTTTGCGGTTTTTGGTATAACTTTGGCTTGTCAGCCATTTTGAAGTGACAAATATATTTAATTGCTTGCAAAAGTTTGTGCAAGCGAAAAGTTTGCCATATTTTTTATTTGCAATTTAGTTCATTTTGATTTCGGGTTTTTCTGTTTCCAATTCTTTTGCTGCATGTGTGAAATAGACGTTTTTATAATTGCTTGTAATTACTTTTTCATTTGTGGCCTTAATGAAATTTTCTGCATTTCATTTTGAATGTTGGTTTTTTCTTCTCCAGCTGTGTTTCTTTTTTGTTACTTTTTTTTTGTTTTTGGCAGTACTGAGACCGAGAACAGAGTCCTTTGTTATTCAATATGGCTGTGGTGCAATGCAACAGCCTGCAACATAATTTCATGCTGAATTAACATTTTAATAGCCAACGGAGAAAGAATGGAGGGCTGAAAACTAAAGAGGACGATGACTCTATGCAAAATGGGAACTGACTTTAGTCAAATGATTAAAATTTAATTCCATTCGCAATTTGCCACAAAATTAAAAATGTGATGAATGGAAATGCGGACTTAAAAAGCAAACAAGAAGAGCTCTCAGCCATTTTCAATTGACATTATCTCCATATAAGATAAGTTTTTTATTTAGCTCTAAAAGTTCATTCATTTTGTGAAGTTTTCAAAAGTAGAGTTACGCAAATATTTTTAAAAATTTTGTTGCCTACTGTACTACTATGTTGAAATTCGATTGATCCATATTCTATATCACATTCTGATGACATTGTTCATTGTCACGTTCCGTCGATTTATTAAAATTATTAATTTTTTTTTTTATCATCTGCATACATACATATGCATATATAAAGAGGAAGAAAAATGTCATGAAACAATCAACAAAAAGCTATCTATATTTTTTTTTTTGAATGTCGAGAACTAACGTTTAATGTTCCATTCAGAATAATTAATTAAAAACAATTGCATTAAACATGTTCTTGATGAATTTCAATTAATATTACATAGTGAAAAACTACCTGTAATTCATATAAACAAAAAAAAAAAAAAGGCCAATAGAAAAAAGTTGTTTTTATTTTAGTAAAACACTAAAAGTCATTTAATGTCTGTTTGTAAGTATACAGTAATTGTGTGAATATTAAAACATAGAGATGGACTAATTTTAACTGCATCGATATTTGTTTATCCTTGCGAAATGTAGTTTTTACTCATTAGTTTGCGGTAGCGGAATCAATTAGTTTGATAGAAAACTTTAAACTGAACTGAAAGATTATATATCATATACAACATGTACAAGAAAACATTCATCAGCATAATAAAGCTGTATTTAGATTTAACATATTTAATATGTTTCCCCTTCTTAAGGACTTAAAGGATATTATTTATCCAAGAAAGTAGCCAAAGTGCTGAAAATTCGAAACAAGAAATCTTAGCTTATGCTTCAAAATTACCAACAATTTGCAACCTTTAATACATTAAATTATGACAACTTTGACCGACAGGGTGCGGTATAATAGGCCATTGTTGAGTAATTCTGGCAATAATATATAAAATATTTTGTTGCTCCGCTTTGTTTCGAAAAGAATCTCATTTCCTCAGTAATTAATGTTGTTTTTAAAATCAACAAATCTATTCCCATTAAGGTGGTTTTTTTTAGCGTTAGGAATATAAATAAAAATTTATTTACATCAGATTTTTCAATGGGTTTCATTTTATTAACTTAAAATCCCATCAATTGTTAAGTACACAGTATCACGAGGTCGAAATACTCAATCTACATAATTTTTTTTTATGGATAAATTCGAGAGTTATGACTTTTTGGACAATATTAACGAACAAAACACAAACATAAATTTTCCGATTAATGCATTTTTTATGTAAAATAGTTAAATAATAATAATGATGGCGGATAAAAAACTATTATACCGGACAAAAAAAAAAAAACAATAAAGGGGAAAAACGTGCTTTTGAAGTTTTTATCCAGAAGTAAATCTCAAAGGGGATATCGGTTTGGTATTGGTTTGGTAGGTGTTTATGGGATTACCTTTGGACCTTTTTTATGTTTGGTTTTTTTTTTGGTTCTGTTCTTCTTCTTTTTTTCGGCCTGTTTGTCAACACTAATCTGGTGTTCAGAGAGGAAATCGAACTCCTGCTGCGACAATACAATCAATCTCCACCTATGACCTCCAGTTGCCTGCTCCCATTCCCTCCGCCTACCTCCTCTAACTGAACCGGAAATCAAAATAAACAACAGCAAATCAGTCAAACAAACAAACAAACAACAAGAACAGAGCGACAAAGATAGGATGGGGGAAAAGAGGGTATGAGTGCTCCGACTAAAAGCAATAAGATCGAAATGTGTGAGTGTGCGTGTGTGTGTTTGGGTGGATGGTTACGATGAGGTTGCCTCCATCCAAATTCAAGTAGCCTAAGTAAGACCAAAGGCAATTTTTGTGCGTTACTAAATTGGGTGCGGTAAGTCTGGGAAGATGGAGGCAGCAGATGTCGAAAGATGGGTGTGACTTGAGGGGGAATGAGTGTAGGTGGATTCTAATAAAAGCTGATGGAAAGTCAGATGAGTGTGACTCTGTGTGTGGGTTGACACAATTAGCTGGAAATTTGTGTGCCAGTTTCCATTGATGGGGGGTGTTGTTGGCATTGGCTAAAATCAATAAGGGGCAAGTGAAGTGCTTTGTCAGGAGCTGAGATTTCTGGGATATTCGATTGCGTATCAATTAATATTTAAGCAAACAAATTGCTTGTATTAAGATGATACAAGAATTATCTAATGTAATGTAACCTAAGCCCGAACAAATTAATTGGGAATCATTAGGAAAGGAGTTGAACATTACTTTTTTTGTCATTCAGTACATGGGGACACTTAAATGAAAGAACTTGAGAGTCAAATTTAATTAATTTTATTTCATTACTATATAAGGTCCGCTTGTATAAGTACAGCAGATGAAAATTAATTTCTTAATATAGTTTGAACAACCTCTGTAACGGAGGCAGGACTCCAAATAACTTGACTCACTTGTAAATACCTTATAAGGTCCAGTCATTTCAATTATTAATATCATTGTGGGAATTTTCTTTAGTCATTACACAATATTTCAATAGTCATTTAATTATCTGACATAAAGTGAAGTATATATTTGGAAATAATAAAGTCAATTATAAATTTATAAATAATAATCCGCATCATTCGTATTTGTAGATAAGCTTAAAATATGCATTTCAATTCATATGTTTGAATTTAACTAAAAATATTTCAAAAGAATTTGCTCTGATAAGAAAATTCTACAGAAATTGAAATCTACTACAATTAAGACATACATACATATACATATATATAGTAAATATGAAAATCATTTTGCTACTTAATATTAGTGTATAAAATAAATGCATGTTCTTTTGAATATGACAGATTTAAAGGAAATTGAACCCGCACACACATTCAGAATCGGAGCAACCTTTCATTACTTTTATAATGTTGCTTTAAATACCCAAGACTAGTGAACCTTTATTTTTTATTCCCCCTTCATAAATTTAAACAACACTATACTACTTCTACTACTATTTCTTTGTGTGTGCCTTTTCTTTGTTCAATAAACCCTTTTTGAAGTCCAGCATGTCTTATAATCCCTTCCTTTTCCCCCCTATTTCATTGTCCGTATTTTTTTTTTTTAAGTAAAACTCATACCATAAACAACAACACTTTTGCTTCGTCGTTCCGCTTAAATTTTTGCTCTCTCTCTCCCCTTAGCACAAAGTGCCCATTTCCACTTAAGAAACCTTTTTCATACGGCTTTTAAGAGAGGGGAAGTAGAAATGCCGTTAGTTCGGCCCACTTGATGATAAAGACATTCTTTCAGCTAAAAAAAGAAACGAGAGCAAGGAACAATTTTTTTTCTTTCCTTTTTTTTTTTTGTATTTACAACATTATGTTTGAGGCTTAAAGTGAGGACGAAAAGGTGTGGGCCATTCAAAGTACCGCCACTCAAGTGGCTCAAGTTTGCTTATAGTGTACGCAGAAATTTATGCCATTTTATGGCCAACTTTTAGTGGTCAATGCTGATGCAGCAGCAACAGCAGCAACAACAACAACAAGCACATTAACAAGAACTTCAATCTTCAAGTAGACTCATAAAGAAATGGCAAAATGACTCACTGACTGACTGACAGAATGGCTGACTGACGTTTAGCTGCCATTTTTCGCCCTTTTTCTTTTCCCTGCTGCCATCTTGTTAAATTATGTAAAAATGGCGTTCTTTGGGTTGGGTGAGGAAGTCGAATTGAATTACACGTAGTGAAGAGTGTTTGGCCTCTGACTGACTCACTGACTGACTGCCTTACTGCTCGTCTGGCTGCCTGCCTGCCTGCCTTTTGATGTCGTTTGCGAAAATTGAATAAAAATAAAATTGTAATGCGTTTGCAGAAATTGTCAGAGTCGAAGTGGGGTAAAATAATGAAATGACAAAAACGTAGGTCAGTTTAAGCAAGTGTTTTACATTTGTGGTAAGAACAAAATAAAAAAAAAAGTTATAATCATAAAGTCTTGCAAATTGCGTGTTTAAAGAGTTTTGGTGTAGCCAAATTGCTTAAAGCTGCTAAATATTAACTCAATAACTACTTAAATTTGGAAAGGTTTCTTTTCTTTTGAGCCAACCACAACTTAAGAAGAAACTTAAAGCTTATCAATGGCTTCAAGCAATTGACCAAAAATCCTGGCAAAAATCCTTGTGGCTATATTTAAACTTAAATGCTGCATAATAAGCCAGACCAAGCCTGGCCAACCAAAGGCAGTCAGCAGCCAGCCATCCCATAGAGAACGACAAAACTGACCGACAGACTGACAGGAGCTGAAACTGAATCCTCTCTTTCGGATTGCCTTCAACGAAAAATCATTACCAGAAATGTCCTGCAGCGTCAATTTGTAAGCGCCATTGGCATTCTGCCCTCTGTCACCGAACAAGGCAGTTTGAGACCAAGAATGGGAAGCTGGCCAGCAGCAGCAGACACTTAAGTCTAATGGTTTTGTCAGGCCTCGCCGCCCTTCCAATTCCAACAATAAAAAATACAAGAAGAAGAAAAAAAAACCCCAACTGCACGCATACAAATTGACAATTTTATTAGCACATAAATTAGTAAAAATAATCAATAAGCAATGTGCCAAAAAGCAGTCAAAGGCAAATAAAGAGAGAAAGCCAAGATGTTGTTAGGCTGAAAACCAATACGAATATTGTATACTCTTTTGTGTTATTTACTGAGCAAAAATAAAACAAAATTTATATTGTAAAAACTACATATTTTTTTCAGGTGTTATAGTACTTTACCTTTTAACAGGCATCAAGGATTTAAAATTTTAAAATATCTTTAAAAGCGAGTAAGACTAAATAAAAAAATTAGAACTTTCAGTTGTTATTTGAATGCTAAATTTTTAATATAAAATTGAAGTATAAAAAGTTTTAAAATGAATGGACTATTATTATTATTATTAAAGTTTTCTTGGCTGGGGTACAGTTCTCAGTCTCCCCAGGGACATAATTCAAAAGATGGCTTAGGATTTGTCTACATGAAGAGGTATGAAGAAAATGAAAGGGAAGTGAGACACAATCATGAACAATTACAATTAATAGGCATAAACAAAAGGGGAGAAATCTACATATAATTTTTTTATACAAATATTGAATTATAGATATATAACGAATTTATAACTAAGACTTTTGGTATTTAATTTCTTAATCAAGTACAAAGATGTGTGTAAAAAAGATTCCTTTATAACATAGCCCAATCATCTAACCAATGTATAAGTTCTGCCTTGTCTACGAGTGGAAGGGTATTTTCTGTTTTCGTATGGAAATTGTCAAATATTCTTTTACCCTCTTTTGGCATTGGCATTGGCCTGAGAAGTGGCCGAAATAAATTCAATTTATTGGCTGTATTTATGTTTCGTCTTTCGGTCGTTTCGTTGATTCCCTTTCCTTTCCTTTCGTTTCGTTTCATTTTGTTCGGTTCAATTGATTTTGCTGTTCCCGTTGGTATGCCAGCAATTGCAATTATAATGCCAAAATCCAAGCACAAAAAAAAAAAAAGAAAAGAACGTGAATATTCACGTCAATTAGTCGATGGCATTACAAAAATGTCGCTCCCCAGTGTCTAATCCAATGATCATCAACGACATCTTCGTTAACGTTTCCATTTTCTTTATAATCGTCAACTGCTATGCCAGATTCCTGTTAATTTCAATTCCAATTCGAATTTCGTTTTCGTTGCCGTTGCCGTTCTTTTTTTTTAGTTTCAAACTTTGAGTTGCCTAATTGCTTAATTCACGAACATTTTCGTGTTGCACACTTCTGTTGGAGGTAGCTGTCAGAAAGTGGCCGTGCCATACCCCCCCCCCCTGCCTATACTTAGTTTTGCAACTATGCTGCATTGGAAAAAAGTTTTCAGTTTTCGCCAATGTTGGATGCTGACGATGATTACGATGATGATGCTTTTATTTCCCTCTCTCAGTTCTGTGTTGTTGTTGTTGTTGAACGCTAATTAACTCAATTTTTCGAGGGAAAACCAAAAAAAAAAAAATAGAAATGGGAAATTTCAAGGGGTAGTAGTTGGCTAATTTGAAAATGGAATAGTTTTCACAAACTCTCGGCCGTATTATGAGGATATGCAATGAGACAGGTCTTGAGAGATTTGACATAAGTTGAGCATTGGTTGGAGAGGGTCTCTTGGTGAATGAAACTTGTCTCATCAAAGTGGACATAACTAGAGACATGAGATACACTTGAAAAAGTATCCACTCTACAAGTTCATCCTTGTGACCTTACACAGAGCTTAGGCATTTCAATAAGTAACATTTCTGTTTTCTTCTACTCTTACTTCTCTTCCTCTTGTACTAAATCAAAAGACCAACTCGACATTCAGATACACACACACACATATATATACACGTGTATGTATATACATACATATATACTCATCACATCCCAATCGTCAATCGTCTGACTCAAAGGCAATTTGTTTTGGCTTGTCGCCTGCCTGCTGGTTTTCAACCTTGACATGTTTTTTCACCCCTCCATCTACCACTTGAAGTGGCAGTTGTTGTTGCTGCTGCTGCTGCTGTTGCTCTTGTTGTTGTTGTTGTTGTTTTGGCATTCTAGCAGTTGACACAATTTGACTTTTGGCATTCGACAGAACGGCATGAACTTTGAACTAATCTATTTGTGTTTGTTTAGCTTTATAACGATTAGGTTGTACGTGTGTGTGTGTGTGTGCGTGTGTATGTATTTGAGTGTGAGTGTGTGCAAGTGTTTACCCTTTAGACAGGTGATGAGGGTACAGTAGGGTGAAAAAGTCTTGGCCTTAAGTATTTTTCTTTTTTCGTTCACATACAATAAATTGCATTTTTGTTCCTCTTTTTAGAATTTTTAGTTAATCTTTAAGAAAATTAGGGAATCTGTTAATAATAATTAAAAAGAGTTTTAAATGATGCAATGCAATAAACCAATGCAGTTGTCCTGCAAATCTTTACTTTGCTGATTATCAATGTGGGCATACCTATTTATCTGTATATTGCTTAAGATATTCCTCTAAAATGTGCTTTACAAAATGAAGAGACTTAAAACTTTCGTTGTGAATAAGATGATAAAGGATATAGCCACCAGATGAACTTAATCTACTAGTAGTCTATCGATTTATGCTATTCACTTTTTGGTTACTGATTTCTCCTATTTCTTTCCCTTCTCATTTTTGTCCTTTTATGAATTTAACTTGAATTGGCTGTAGGCCAGAGAAACACAAAAGATAAAATGCAAACTTAAATGCCGGATATGAAATACAAGCGACAAGTTGATAGAACGGAAAAGGAGTCTGGGTCCAAGGACAAACGCTTTATACAATTTGCTGTCATACTTAGCAGAAATTAGAACGTGATTTGATTTCATTTCAACATTAAGCACAACTGACAGCCAGCATGACAGCTTCACTGGTCAAACAGAGACAGAGGAAGACAAAGAGGGAGAGAGAGAGAGAGAGAGAGAGTGAGGGGAGGGAGAGATAGTTCTGTTAGTTGAAAATGATATTTTGAGCTGGCAAATTTATTGACAATTAGCTAGGCAAAGAGAAAACGTGTGGAAGGGGAAGGAACGGAGATGAAGCATTAATTATTGCTTGCATAATTAACAAATCTTGGCAATCAGTTGTGCAGGCGGCTTTAACTCTATGGGATTTGTATCCTGTCCACTGTATATCTGTTATTTGCACCCCCATGCATACCAACCTGGCACTGCCTGGGCCGGGATACGGCTTACAACATGTAATAAGCGTTTAATCAGCACCAAGGCCAAATCGGACTTGAGTTTCGTTCGGTTACGGGTCATTCAGGCAGCGCTAATGAAAGCACAGCCTGGTCAAATTGGTTTGGTTCACGGCAATGGGAGGAGGTATATGGGCCGACCCTGGTCTGTTCACGCAACCAGAAGTTATTACTTGAGCTGGGGATAGAACTCTGCCACCCCTTCTTTAACCGCCGAGCCGAACCCACGACTTTACTGGCTAATTTGCGGTATTAATGACAGTTAAGGCAAGTGAACATGAGGACTCAATCATAATTGGCAAAGACTTGAGAAACCAATTTCAACAGCCATAGAGCAAAACAAAAAGGGAGAAAGAGAAATATATTCATCTAGTTGCACTCTTCTTTAGTTAATGTAATATGCTCTTTCTCTTTTTAAAATCAGTATTCCCCATACTACCCACTACTCTGATATCTAAAGTCCACTCTGGAATCTGACATTAATTTGCGTATTTTGCTTATCAAGCATAAAATTAAACTCCCAACCGGAGTTTTGCATCATCATCATCATCATTATTTGGGGAACTATCAGTGTCCTTTCACTGTGCTTTCTTCCTAGCGATAGTGGTCCAATTGCTTTGCATAAAATGCGTTACCTACAACAACTTCTACTAATTAGCTTACAGACATTGGATACATTTCATTAAACAAATGGTCCCTAGAGTATAATTTTAATACGCAATTACAAGGCATTTCAACGATAGTCAATTGGCTGATAGCACACCTCCAGTTCAACAATCCCCCAATTTAAGGATACTGTCTGACTTTTACCTATCCCTCTTCTTTGCTAGCCAACAACAACAACAACAATTTGCAATAAATTTCATTTTACCTGTCGAGGGTTTCGGTTACCTTGACTTGCTTCTCGTAAATTATTTGATAATTTATGTGAGAATTATGTGACAATTGAGCAACAAGAATCAGGCTACAGTTATCGCCAAGGTAACAAGCGACTAAAAATTCGATTTATTTGTTCGCCATTTTCATCATCATCAATCAATTTAGTTTAGGTGCCAAAAGCTTTAGATTTCATACCAAATTTCTTTTTCCGGATCTGTGTGGATTGGGTCCATTTCGTCCAATTCGCTGAAGATTCGCATGGGAGCAACGAATTTGTAGAATTGCCAGAGTACAAAGTATACTGATTCGAGCATATTGAGCACTGATTACAGCCCGGACAATAGCCCAGACCCAAATAAATAAATCCTGGATAGATCCCACTGAGTAGACAAGCCTGATGATACGGACACAGACCAGGTGTACCCAAATAGAAGAATGCCTTTGATAGACCTTAAACAAATATAAA
Organism: Drosophila austrosaltans; assembly: GCA_035045865.1. Taxonomy (NCBI): domain Eukaryota; kingdom Metazoa; phylum Arthropoda; class Insecta; order Diptera; family Drosophilidae; genus Drosophila; species Drosophila austrosaltans. The sequence continues at coordinate 1,581,623 of JAWNOQ010000200.1, forward strand.
AACTGTGTAATAAGAAAACTGGCATTTTAATATTAAGTCTAAAAAAACTTACCAGTTGCCACGTGTCCCAAAGCTCGTTTAATTGATTTCAAGTGTTTGTGTTTCTTTTGATACTTAAATTTCATTTTTTGGACTACAATTTCAAAGGTACCTAAAGTGGGATGAGGAGGGCGAACAATTGGTGTGAGTGTTAAAATAATGCCTACTACTGGTCCCTTATCTAGTTTAAATTTCTAATTAACACGAATCACTTAACTTTGATTGAGATTCTGATGGCTATGGCGGGGGTGCTTGAATGCTCGGATTTTGTTATTATTGAATTATTAATGTCTTTTAATTTTTGCTTAATTATTAGATTATTGCCTGTGCATAGCTAATGAAGTGAAGGCAATGGAATATATTCTTTAAATTCTTTTAGCATTAATAATTTACATCTTTTCCATGGCATCTGCTATATGCATATATGTAATATGAAAGCAAATTAAAGATTTGTTTGATATCAATCAATTTTAATTACTTTTTTTAATTTATAAATAATGTTTCTTCTTTACAGGTAATTCCATTATATTTTCTCATCTTTCTATTGTATTAACACTCCAGGGTAAGCTTTAAATATTTCATTTTAAATTTATTAATTAAACAAATTTCATTTTGTCTAATAAATGTTAAAAATAATTTTGATTGTTTCCAAAAAGGATTGCCTCGAAAACCCTTCATTAGAACTTTGTAAAATGAGACAATTAACCTTTGGTTTTGTTGCTTCAAAACAAAGGATGAAACAAAGGCAAACCTCCACCAATATTCTCATTAAATTTAAGAAAAAACAAAATTTACATTAAAGATTTTTAAGTTGTGCTTTAATAAACCACAGGGCAAATTAATATTTAATAGTAGAAAAGAAGAATAAATATATGTACATATACATACATAAATGTATAGTAATTTACATATATATGTAAATGTATATCCAATGCAAATTGTGCTAATAAAAAAAGTGTTTTTCAATGATGAGAAAAGAAAAAATAACAAAATTAACCAGCAACAGTGAAAACATTGAAAATGCATAATGATTAATTTCGATTCAGCGTTTTGTTTGATTGATTGCGTTTTAAAAATGTAAAGAGTTTTCCTTTACATTTCACAAAAATTGTACAGATAAAAATGTATATGTATATATGTATGTATATTTATGTCTATATATTGTATTGATTAAAGGTAAACGGCAGCTTATGTACGCATCTGTGGCCTTGGATAATTACCATTAAAAAGAGAATATATTTTTTAAACCCACTGTGCTCGTCAAAGGCTTAGTCTCAGAGATTCTGTGCCGAGCAAACAAATGGTTATTTAATGTTAATACCTGATATATGTACATGTATAAGAGTATGTTTCCACCAGATCTTTTCAATGAATTCAAAATATAGTTAATCCTTCTTGTGATAAGTAATGAAATTTATTAAAATCCGTTTACCAAGTATTTATCTTTGTTTAAATTGCATTGTTGCTAATTAGGGGAACATTTAGTTCAATTCCATTATATAAAATTAAGTTAATATTCACTCATCATATAATGCTTTAACTTGTGAACTGAATTTACCTAGACATTCTCTATCACTCCATCATCTACATCGTTTACAACCAAACAAGACACTTTAACAATTATTGCCAACCACATGGACATGGTCATGGCAATGGCTATGGCTATGGCTTTGGCTATCCACAGGGCTTGTAACGTGCTCAATTTTTCGCATTTTGCACAAGCTACGAAGAAGTAAGAGGACGACCAGAGCAAACCAGACCATCAGACTAGGGCCACCTGCCAGCCATAATAATATTAAACAATATATATAAATCACTCAGTTGTCGGGTAGGGTAACTGTGAACCGTAGAGGAAACACCTCTGACAGCAGCACTGAGGAAGGTTTCATAAAAATTTACCGCCATAATGCTTATTTTAAAAGTCAATATGTTCGGTGCCAGTTATTTTAACACCCATCGTGTTCAGGTGCCACCGGTCGACGTCGACATCATTCTGGATGGTCATATCCGTTGTGGAAAGTAGGAGACACCCAGTGCCGTAGCTGCCGTAGAGGAAGCGGTGGAAGCATCAGCAAAAGCACAAAATGTCAGTTGTCCCAACACACAACATAAACATAAAGTGAAAAGTTGGAAAATGAAACAGAAAAATGCTACATATATATAAAGTTAAACCCCTCACACCACCCCAATCTCAGTCCAAAAACCCAAACCCAAACCAGACCCAAGCCAGAGCCATCTAAAGTCAAGCGTCACATGTCGCCCAAAGGATGTGAATGGAATTGCCGGTAGACGGGGGATGGTCTAGAGGGGTGACGATGTTTCCTGGCACCTTGTTGTTCATATCCTTGGCCTGTCGTCCGTTTTATATGACATGATTATGTGTAAAAAAAAAAAAAAGTGCAACAGGCAGAACCTGACCAGCCGGCAACGAAGCGAATCCTAAAGTGGCTCTCAAGCCAGGTTGATGGAACAGAGAATGGCACCAGCTGTGGCGTCTCTCACCTTTGTTGACAGCCTGCCATTCTCCTGAACTTACACGTGATTTTCTTAAACAAAAACAAGTGAAACTCTTTGACACGGCTTATTGGGAATAAAAAATGAGTTCATATTTAAATTGAAGCTGAAAAAGAACGACAAGACGATGGTTTCATTAAGTTTCAGAATTTTTTGAACGAAACTCATCCCATTATAATCAAGAGACTGTTGTTTGCCAAACTATATGGACCAACCTTGGCACTGATATATAATTAATTCTAAGTCTGCCTTTTCCGACCAACTTTTTCAGATTGGACTTCTACTATTATGAAGCCTTTGGAATTCAAACAGAATTTTTGAATTTCTTATTCAATCGTAAGCAAACTTCTCACCGAAAAGTATATGCAGACTCTGATTATATAGATCAAATAGTTGCTTGATTAACGTTCTAACAGATAAAAATAATTTTGTAAAACTTCAATTCTAGGCGTTTTATTGGGTATAACATACCTCTAATTGGATATTGGCTAAAAAGACTATTTCTAAAAGATTATTTCTATTACAGCGAAAGCTTCTTTCAACTGGTTGTTTATAAGGTTAGTTTTGAAACATAGTCACATTATTCAAAGTTTTAAACAGATATATGTATGTACAATTTCCAATACATTATGGGATTTTTAATAATATATCATAGAATTTTAATAAGCTTTGCAATTAGAAGACATACTATAGTATTGTGTACCATTTCAGTCAATTTCTTCTAATTCGTCTCTAGTATTTCCACAATCCAATTGATATAATATGTAACATTTATAAATATAGCCGCATTATTTTTTGAACAGTTGTCAGTTGCCAAAGCAATACCAGCCAGAATGCTATATGATTCATCGAGATAAAAGAGAGCACCTCCATCATTAAGAGTACACGAATCCAGATTCATTTCATCTCTGGCGCAAATGTACTTCAAATCCGATACTTTCGTAGAATTCTTATTGAATGATTGGTTTTTATAATTACCGGTCAGTTCGAAGAAGCAGTCGATGGGTGCCATTATGCGAAATCTTTTCTTGCGTAATTTATTTGTTTGGTCGTTGGTCTTCAGCCAACCCGTATTTGTGGCAGTTTCCCATATAAAGTAATCCTGCGGTGTGGGCAAACACAAAAAACCTATGTGTCGTTGCCGACTAAAAGGTTGTTGGAGACGAATCAGCGTAATATCTCCATTGGTATATGTCCGATTAACAGTTCTCATTAATTCGGGATACTCTTCAAGTTGGCTTGCTAAATCCCAATCACCAGCCACAATAAGTAATTCCCTTTCATTTTTGAACTTAATCAATTTTGTGGTCGTTAAAACAAAGTCCCTTTTCAACAAAGTGCCGGCAACGAGATATTCTTCCTTAAAGTAAATAGCCACTGACCATGGAAATTCACCAAATTTGGCAAACGCTTCGTCATTCGTATTTAGTTTTGAGCTTAGCTCCTTATGCTTGGAAATGCCGCAATATTCTATTTCTTGCTATAAAATAAAAATTAAAAAAGTTTATTGCACATTTAAGATAAATGAGAATGGTGAGATTTACCTCAATGTGGGGGTTTTCTGTAGTACTCGGTTCACCAAGTTCACGAGCTTTACCAAGTTTACTAAGGAAAGAACTTGTTAATGTTTGGTCAGCCCATACACTAGAAAGCATCAGTGCTGGAAGTATATACTTAATCAGCATTATATATATTATATTTCAATTTGTATATATAAATAATATATATTAAAATAAATTATTTTTTCTATTATATTAACTGAGTTGACGGTTCAGATGTTGATTGCACACTGAGCATCACTTCTGAAGCATTCGAATTGTTGAGTAAAGTGACCCACAATTATCAATAAAACGAACTGAAGCTTATATGTATGTATGTATGTAAATGTATATAAATACATAATTAATAAATTCCCCTAACATTTGAATGACTTTTAGAATAATTAAAACTTTCAAAGAATTTAAAGAAAACGTCGGTTTAAGGTTTTAAATATATACTATATATTACTCTTGTAAAATCTTAAATAACACAGTCAAGAAATTGATTACACAAATTTTATTGAAGACCAAAACAAAAGTTCGTTTTTATATATTTCAAAACAAGAAATTTAATTTTCAACTTATATTCCTATACCTATTTTCATCATACTAAAACAATAAGGTTTATGCACTTTTCAACACCTACATATTTTCCCAAAAGTTAGTATTTACCATAAATTTAGCGTCTAGTTCCTTATTAAATTTCATCAGAATTTTGCAATATATCCGTTCATGCAAAATTCTGATGAAATTTAATATGCCGCTCTTCCAAGGGAATATAACTGATAAAGAATGGAACTAGACGCTATGTATTATATATGTATTATATTATATATATATGCATATAAGTATGGGCATTTTCTAAACTGCCGTGACGTTACGTTCGCACGTTTAACCTTAAAAAAACAAGATAAAAAAGACGGATTTGAGAAAAAGTTTTATCATATATTGATAGTACCTATGTAGAACTATATTCAGAAAAAAAATTGACAACAATCGGATATAAAAATTTGATTTGATATCAAAAATATGACCAGGCGTGACGTTACGCGCACGAAAAGTGGTTTTTGACTTTCACTGACAAAATTTCAAAACTCTGCGAATTGGCTACGATTTTTTGAGTAAATGTTTTTTTTTTTAATGTTTACAAATATATTGGTATATTATAGGGGGGGGTGGTGCGCGAGTATGCTGCTGAGTCACCAGTGTCAGTTCCCTTTATATTGGTATGTCCTGGTACCCATATCAATACTATTTTTGGTCACCGTTTATTATGGTATGGTGCGTTAATTATGTTCTGGATTTTGAAACTTTGTTTTGGGGGTATATACGAATAAAATGTTGATTTTTATTTTGGATGTCTGCTCCGACAGTGTCGAAGTCGTTGTTAAGAGCTAATTGTTGATAGTGAACAGAGTTGTGTTTGAGTGAATTAGGGAGAAATTAAGTGGGATATGTACTTTGTGCAGTGAGTGTAGGTAAGTTTCTTGAAGACTTATTATTTCAGGTTTATATTTTTTAATTAATTGTTGCAGTTCTTCATAGTTATTGTTATAGCCGTTGCAGTTCCATTGCAGTGTGACTTGAGTTGAAACTTTTTACTATTTAAAAATAGATCTGCAATTTTAACCTTTTTTTGGAGGTGGTTGATATGGAGTTATTAGTGTATTAGTGTTCATATTTTGTACCTTAGTTTTATTGTGTTCGGTGGAGTCGGGGTCTAGGATAATGGTTGTTTGTGGTTGTTGATTCGGTGCAGTTGGTGACGGTGGGTAGGTATCCATATACTCGTAGGTGGTAATTTTTCGCTGTGTGTTGGTGGTTTCGCTGGTTCGTGCTGGTCGTACTGTCTGTGAGGTGATTGTTGAGTATAATGTGTTTCCTGATCGGTGACGTTCTTCATACATTTGGAGGGTCGTTTTAGGACCATTTTAGGGATGCCATCTTCTTTGCAGTTAATGCAGCAATTGAGATTTTTGCAAATGGTTGGTTCTTCCGGGTCGATGTGGTCGTTATAGGCATATTTACATGTGAGGCAAAATTTCTTGCTTATACATGCTTTTGTGGGATGGCCAAGCCTTTCACAATTGCGGCATCGTATTGGTAGCGGGATATATGGTCGGATTTTAGTTTTTTCTATCCAATATTTATTTCATTTGGAAGGTTTAGAGATGCGAATGTGAGGGTGATCAGGCCAGTTTCCACAAGAATGTCGTTTTCTTTTCTTTATATTTTCTTTGTTTCGCAAACATTTTGGGAGCGGAGTTCGTTTGAGTATATGACTCCTTTGGAGTTATTCAGAGTGGAGTGTTCTATGACTTTAACTTTAATTTGATTGTTCAGTGAGCATAGAGTGATTAGGATCGAACTGTTGCGTAAGGTTTTGCACTCATTTAATAATCAATTACTTTTTTTATTAAGATAGGTGAGACGTTTGCCAGGTCTTCTGTTGCTGTTTTTGCAGTTCGTTATAAGGTATTGAGGTCCGACGAAACAGTTCTTTAATTTTTTGCTGTTGTCAACGTTAAATTGGTTGTTGTTGTTCATGTAATTTAGTTTTATTTTACTACACTCAGTTATAAAGTGCGTGGGAGGCAACTGCTCGCAGTTGGCGGTGGATTGGAGGTATTGAACTTTCACTGGGTTTGTGTTTAAAGTCTAGTTTTGCTTTGTTTTCAACTGTCGCACTGCCGATGCCTAGGCACAAATATTCTTAGAAGCTAGATCGAGAGTGATATATGGTAATAATCGCTGAAACAAGAGTTTCTATGGGTATAATAATTTCGGCAAGCCCAAAGAATTATTCAAAAAAGCAAGCACTTTTATCTTAAAGGGAAATAATAAAGACAAATCATTTTTTCCTTAAATATATTTTGATTTTAACCCTGTTAAAATATCCATGTATTTATATATCAAAAGAATAACAGGTTATATTTTATTTATTATTAGCTTTAGTATACTAAAACTTAGAACTTAATTCTATTCAGTTTATTACTTCGTTCTGATCATTGAATACGGACAAAAAAGTGTTTAATGACCAAATCTTATTGTGTCTGAGATTAGAAAAGAGCCAAAATCCTGACCCCGTCTACCCAGTTTGTCATAAATCCATGATCCAAAGTGTTGAACATTGGTATAAAGACCTGGTAAATCCTTCATCCCACAGTTTTGACTAGTCACCACAAGTCCCACAATTGCATAGCGTTGCGTAGTATTCCTGATAAGGCAAACTAACGGGGAGCCGCCGTCACCCATACAGGAATCGATGCCCAGTTCACCGCCCGCACACATTAGTGTTTGATCCAGGGTCAGCGAGTCACTTACAAATCTTTTCCAGTGTCTGACGCATTTGTTATATGGGACAATGGGTAAATGAATTTTTTTCAGTACCATTTCATTTGTAGGACTTCGCATTGTCTTTTTGCCCCAGCCAGTTACATAGCAAGAGGAATGATCCAAGTCGTTATCTCCAGTCGCAAGGCAGATGGGTCGAATGTTCGCGTCTTCTAGAACAAAGGGAGTTACAAGGATCAGAAATGCAATATCGTTGGTGTATTTAGCATTTCCATAGAGTGAGAATTGTTCATGAACTATGATTTCCGCAACCCGACGATCTTGGTGGGGAAATTGTTCCGTATTCTCGCTTCTATCCCACTCTCCACCTCGAGCCAAAAGGTATTGCGGTTTAATTTCCTTGACTATATGAGCAGCAGTTAACACTATTTTGGAACTGAGCATAGCACCACCGCCAATCATTTCATAGGTTGTCTTTGAAATCTGAAATGGGTAATTTTCTAGCAAAACCTCTATCATCCAGGGAAATTCCCCATATATTGACTTTTCGCTCAAATACTCGGATGTATTAAGATTTTGCACATTTTGATAGCCACAATCTAGATCTTTTTCACTGGATGAGCTTGAGCTCAAACTAAGTGCAATCAGAATACCCCAAAATATAATGAAATTCATTGAAGACGCAAACAATATCAGGGCTTGAATTATACTGACTGATGGTTGCTGAAATCTGAATTATTATTATTACAGTTCCATATATACATATATATACATACATACATACATAAATATTATATGTATACACATATATTCTATACGTATACACATATAAAATGATTAAATTAAATGATATGAGTAGCAAAGAAGCTACAATTAATTCAATTAAATGACAACTTTGAGAAAAGGCGTAAATATTCAAAGTGAAAATTATTCACAGTTATTGGTGGAAAAATTATTTAAAATATTTTTTGTATTGTAGCAATAAGTAGCACTGCAGTAGTGATTAGTAATTGTGAGAGCAAAGTCGAACATATTCTCTCGATCTCGTGAGAGGGACATCATGATCAAGAATAAAGAGAACCGAGTTCAGTTCATTTTGTCCCCAGCTAATTGACTCATTATTGTATGCAGTGTTGCCAGATAGTAATAATTAGTAATGACACAATCATTGTTAGTAGGGATGCACATCTTTGTAAATAACTTATATGATAAACATAACACATATAATTAAAATATTAAATTAATTAAAATTATTTACAGTTATTAGAAGATGAATTTTTATTTATATATTTAAAAGATATTAGATTTTCATTCGTTTAATATTGGATTCATTGGATTTTAGTCAAACGTAAGAATCTTTTATCATAAGCCAAATCGAATTTAAGTCTCTGAGTCTATACAAATTAAAAGAAATATGTTCTTATCAAAACATTAAACTGAATTCAAATAAATGCATATGTATGTCTAAAATTTTGTATAATTATCATGCAAATGCTGAGAATCAGACTGCAACAAAATATAAAATTAATAATAAAAATTTTATAATTTATATATATACTTATACTTATTAAGATTTGGGGACTTGAAAGTGTATAAGAGATAGTTAAGATCTATTAACAGTTGGAATAAGTTATAACAAAACTAGAAGGATGGGCTCACTTCGGCCGTGCCGAAGTTCGTATACCCTTGCAAACTGTTATTTAACAACTACATATTTACAATTACATTAGAAAGCATATAAAAGAAGTCAAATCTTCATTAATTGTTCGTGGCTTAAGAAAAAAATGTAATTCGAAAAAAAAAATTTTTTGATCTGATTGTTCCTATGGGAGCTATAGCATATAGTCAACCGCCATTCCTATATATACTAAACTTCCAAATACCAAATTTCGTAACAATCGTTTTAAAAACACCCAAGTTATTGCTCTAAAACAATATTCTTGACCGATTGTTCCTATGGAAGCTATAAGATATAGTCAACCAATTCTAATGAAACTTGGTGGATATGCTAGAAAGTATACCAAACTCATAAACAACAAATTGTAATATTTGATTGAAAAACAACAAAGTTATGGAGGTTTAACTCTATTCTCGACCGATCGTTCCTTTGGTAGCTATATGATATAGTCATCTGATCGGGATGATTTCGAGATATACAATACCTGCAGCAAAAAGAAGCCTAGTTGCAAAATTTCAGCTCTGTAGCTTTAAGGGTTTCGGAGGAGAAGCTGTTGATCCAGACAGACAGACGGACATGGCTATATCAACTCAGCTCGTCGTGCTGATCAATAATATATATACTTTATATAGTCGGAGATGCTTCCTTCTATGCGTTGCAAACTTCTGACCAAAATTAATATACCCTTTTTGCAAGGGTATAAAAATAAACTAAAATGAGGAGCACCAGAAGGATGGGTATTACTTTTACCTTTAGAGAGAAACTAAGAACAAAATTAGGAAAATTCAATTTTATTTTCTTTTGGCTACATGTTAATATTTACGATTAGGCGTACCTTATGGTCATCTGTTGCCATGATACTCTGTGAATAATTCAGGAGAACTCTAACGTTTTTGATCACCTTATAAGTACTTAAAACTAGACAAAATTGAATAAACTTTCTTTGATATTTAAAAAATGTTATATATAATTTTTATATGTTTTTCTGTTTTCTTTTTTCAAAAAGAGAACTTGGCACTTAGTGTTGGAGACATCAAATAAAAAGTGAAAACACATTCGACACAAAGTTTTCAAAATTTAGTACTTATCAAATTTTGTGCATTAAATCACTTAATTATTTTATTATCCCTTTTTACTCTAATATTTTATTCTAAAAGATATTTAAGTTTATAATTTCATTTCTTGTCAAACTCGCTTGGTATACATACATAATTGTAACTGTATCATAGGTTAAACTGGGCTGGATTGTACATATTTTGGATAATATATAATACAGGATAAAATTTATTGTTTAACTAGATAGAATGTTTTCTTCTTCAAATTAGATATTAAAATTTATTTTGAATCTTTAAATTTTGCAACCCAATAGAAATGATTATTTCTTATAAATTAATTGTTCTTGCATCTTTTAGAAGAATGAAATGTTCATAGAGAAAATGTAAATTAAAGTTAAAAATTGTGTTGAATAGCTTTAAGAGATTACACTGATCCCCCTTTAAGGTGTACCTGAGTTCTACGCACCTGTCTGCGTGTTTTTTTATGTGTACAGTATTTGTATATATGTATGTATGCATATAAATATGTATATACATATGTATATCTACTCTTGTTTCTTTTGCTGTCGCTGACTGTGACCCACTTTCATTCGTCATCTGCTGAATGGTGTTGAGGTTGCCGAAAATGCTCGAGGGGAACCGAAACGATCAGCTCACTCGCTCACGCTTATCAGATCAGACCAGCGCACAGCGAGCGAAGAGCCGCCAAAAAATAAAAACCAATTTGTTGGCCAGCTTTTTTTTTTTTTTGTTTTTTTGAATATGTACATATGTATGTATGTACATATGTGGTTGGGGGTCGTTGGGACCGTTAGCTGTTCTTTGCTGTTCGCCTGTTCAATTAGCAAACTATTTAAAATGTTTTAAACTTTTTTACGTCTTGTGTTGTTAAATTTTATAAACAAAATAAAAATATTTATAAGTGGGCATAAAGCAAACAAAACAATTCAACGCTTCAGCACACTTATACAAAAGATGTTCGTTAACAAATATGCTGTAGGTACTAAAAACTTACTCTTCTCGTTTTACTCTCACACTCTTTCCCTCTGTGTCTCTACGGCGTAACGGTAAATCCGTAAAACTCTAGGAAATACGGTATTATTTTGTACTTATTCGAATAGGCGTACAGCTTTCAAGAGGAAAGCGAAGTATACACTGTCGTTGAGAGTGTGATACGGTCGACATTGATAAGTCCCTCCCAACAACACATTGTTTGTATATAAGACTATATATACACATATATACATACATTTGTGAGTGTGTGCTTGTGTTTGTATATATGTATATATGTACATATGTATGCCTGTATATACAACTGAGTGTTTGCTTTGTATATCTGTTTTGACTGCTGCTTGGGTTAATTTGTTTATGCTAGGGAATTTCAATTCTCCGTTGAGCTTTGTACTCATTTGTTTAAACAATAAATGCACTGAGAGAAAGTAATAGTTAATTAACCACAATATACATAAGTATTTAATGTAAATTACTTAAACATATGCTTCATTATTTAAAGAACTTAACTCCAATCTTTTGGATCTTGTCTAACCGAAATCAAAGAAAGAAAGTTTCTTAAAACTTTCACCCGTTCGAGCGTATGTAAATATAAAATTCTGAATTGGAAACTTTAGAAAAAAATGTGTAAAATCATCATCAATTTACAGATTATGATAGCTTATATTATAAGTTGACTAGTAAAATAATTCCATTGGATCATACGATTCTAATCAAATTATGGTAAGTTTTCTGCGAGTGTATGCCATAGAGAAATCACGTTTTATCCAAAATAAAAAGCTTGAGAGTTCAAGAGATATATGCACATTTATATATCTGTACACTTCCACTTGAGAACTGAACGCCTGGGATATTGGATAAAATGGTCAACGTTGAATAACATGGATTGAAAAATAAAAATTGAAAGTGTTTTTTTTTTTTTCTCTCATTTATGTAGGTTCCATTCAAGATCGTTCAAAAAAAAAGATGTAGCCCTCATTGTATTTATACTCTTCCGCATTGTATATATGTATGTACATATGTATTCCAGGCTGTGCAAGTGTCATAGACATGCTGCTTATCGACAAGGTCTCCCACCATACAACCCATGCCAACACCCCCTCCCCGCCCCAACGCAAATCGACCCAATCCCAGCCCACACCCCGGCCGACCATACAACAATGTGGGACGCGTGTAAAAATGCATTCAACAAACGACTTTCAAACGATTTCTGAGAGCTTGTTACAAAAAGTTTATAATTTCGTATTTAAACAAAAAAATTAATGTTTTATAACCGCAAGAGGAGAGTGAAAATGTTTATAAAAAAAAAGTGCTGCAGATAGGATTACCTTAATAGACTCTCTATATGGTCTCAGCTATACAAATAATTTATTTATAAAAGAAAAAAATTTAAACAAATACATTTTAGAAAATATATTTGTTTTTTTTTTTTGTTACAAATAAATATATTAATAATATATAATAAATTGTTAAATATTTATAAAAATAAATGTGAAATGCTGATGTCATCAAATTTATATAGCCGTAAGCACTTTTGTAGTTCGACAATTGTTCAAATGAATAATAATTGTACTTACTCAGCACTCATACTCATATTCAGCACTCATACTCACATTCAATAGCAATCGCTGCTGACGTCATTGGGAGCATTCTCTCTTCTTTTGTACAAACACACACACACACTCTCTCCCACCCTTCTTTTTTTTTGTGTATCGTGTGTAGTCAGTCTTCCCGCACACTAGGTCAATGATCTTTCAAAATTTCGAATTCAAAAGTTCGTTGAACTGCCAAAAAAGAAGAAACCGTAACCACTTTTTTGGTTCAATTTTAGGTCGACACACTTGTTTTTTTTCTGTTCGCCTGTTAGCAGCAAAAGGCGTCTGATTTTTCTTTCAATCGTCGCCGTGATCGTTTTCACTTGGCGATCTTGGAAACCATTGTCATTCGCTGCTGCTCTTGGTGGGTCAGGGGCGGTCCCTGAACATGACATTGTTGGCGGTTATTTACCTTGGGGGGCTCAATGAACCTTCCATAGGGTCAATGTAAAGTTTCCGATGGTCGGTTGGGCAAAATGTGGGTCAAGTGAATGAGCTACCAGGGTCCCAACCTTGCTACCTAAGCGTTTCCCCTCATACCCCATACTCTCAATACCCGCACATAACCAACGAATATGAATTCACTTTCGTTTTTTATGTAGAAATCGATAGCCGGCTTTGTTTGTGGAGCAGGCGAACAGAATGCGTATACTATGACCACACTACACTATATGGGAATAATAAATTTTTGTTGTCTTGTCTGAGGGCCAGCAATGGTGCGTACCAGCAATACAACTACAGCAACAAATGACTGTATCTTTATCTACAGGCGTATATGTATGTATGTATGTACATAGGTAGGTAGCTATTGGTATCGTCACTGCTGTTGCTGTTGCTAAGCCCATTGAGTTGCTGTTGCTTTTGCTTTGGATGTTGCTGTTGCTGTTGCTGCTGACGCCTTCACTTTCGCTTTTAAAACATGATCGATAATGTAGAGGCACAAAGTAACAGGCCAACATAATGTCGAGTTGCCTGCATTTCGTTACTTCACTTTAATTTTTGTCGTTGCTTTGTTTGCCACATGTTTTCTGACCTCGTTTTTATGTTTTGGGAGTGTTGTTTATTTTTCTTTTTTTTTTTTTTGGTTGTTGAAAACTTGAAGAATGGTTAAAAAAAAGGTAGTAAAGAGAAAAGAGATTCAAAAGGAACCCAAGCGTAAAAAGGGATTTCTTTTTTATAATTTCGATTTCGGTATTTTTTGTTTTTTATTATTTTGTATGATATTATATTCATGTATGCAGGGAAAACAAACAAAATGGGGAGAACGAGTAATTGTTAATAAACTTATATAGTAATTCAATGTTCATGTTCAAGGTTTCGTACAATTTGTTGTTGAGGCACCGACATTAGGATATATCCTTAATTGTACTGAACTACTTACTAAACAAATCAAAGCAGTTGTTAAGACCAACTTTAGAAAATTATTGAAATGTTCTTATATATCTATGTATGTGGAAACCCTTTGCAAGTTCCCTACTACAATTTTTAAGAAAAAAATTTGTCACTTATCACCTTTATAATAATTGTTTTAAAAATTAGCATAAAGCTAAAAACTTTGTTTAGTGATCATAAAAAACAATCCCAAAGCGGATCTCTTAATTTAGTTTATACACCTCTTAAATTCGAGTTGCCAAGAGGCATTCAATGTCTTAACAGATCTGGCCAGATTTATTATTCACTTGTTTTATAGGGTCGCAAATGAATTATATTATCTTGTATTATGAATACAGAATGTACCCATTTGTAACATATTTTGTTCTGAATACCCTATACATGAATAAATTAATACCCTATACACAGTATGGTATGTAATTGATTTTGAAATAATTAAAATTTAATACAATTTTACAACAAATAAGTTTGTATATTATTAAATGTGCCTGATGGCTTGTTTACTAAACCTAAGAAAATACTTTTCTTTTTAAATTTTTAATGGCAAATTTTTTCTTTTATAAAAACATTGCTTACTTTTAATAAGGATTTTCATTCAACAAATCTTAAATAAGAATAATTATAATAATACTTAAGTAAATTATGATTTATAAAATAAATCGGCAATAGATTAGTAGCCCTGTTTTTAGTTAATGATCTTTTCATATAAAAACTTTGCTTTTACCATGCGACCATTCATTGTAATCTAATCGATAGATTATTAAACAAAAAGTTATGCAAAGAACTTAGTCATAAAAGTATATAAAAGAATAAATTATAGAGTTAAGGAATTCTTCTTCAAAATGTATAGCTGAGTCAGAGTATAATGATATTTCACTATGATCAAAACTAGTTAAAAGAACTCCAGAACTATTTTTTTTAATTTCTTCTAAAACTTTACTAACAGAGCCCATTATCGTGTTATGGTCCTTTAAAAACTATACGAAAGAACGAAATGTTTTCAGTTTACTAAATCCTGACTCATAACTTTTTTCAACCTAGAAGGAATGTTGTAAACCTGTTTTAAAACTTTTCTAGTTTTGCGCATATCCTTGCTGCAGCTTCTGAACTCCACACGTCACAGACAGAATTGTATTTAAGTTTGATTTTGCTTTTTGTTTACTTCCTCGCACACCTTTATTTGTTTTTGTACCTGTACTAAAAGCAACGTAGCTGGTTTTTCCCAAGGTTTTCCAGTTCGATCGCGTCTCAAGGTTTCCTTGAATAACAACAAAAAAAGCTAAAAATTAAACGAAGCAGCAAAACAATTGACTACCATATTTTTTTTTTTAGTAGTCGTCTCGTCGTTCACTGTCGGTTTGGGCCCTCTTCTGTTGGCCTGGCCAAAATAGAACAGCAACGGTTTCTAAATAACTAGCCAAATCTCTTAACGCACACTTGACGTGTCGTCCCCCCCTTCGTTTCGGGTGAAATACATTGTGTTTTGCTTACGCAAATTTCATAGAGAGGAGCGCCAGAGTAAGTATTTGAGGTGCCGGCTAGCCGGCTGTCGGGCTAGACAACCGGCATGGCGTATGTGATTAGTTTTTTCGTACTATTTTGATCGGGCGCTCAGAGCTATGGTGGAGCTATCCAACGCATCGCATTGAGGTGGGGGCCAGCATGAAATTTTATTTTTTTTTTATGCTGATACGAGAGTGTAGTCTATGTGCTTCTGTGTGTGTGCGTGTGTGTGTGTGTACAGAGAGAAGAGCGCGTGCGAGTGCCATAAAAATCAACGTGAAACAACAATTAGCATTCAAGGTTAACCAGAAACCGAAATGAACTGAGGCCCCAACCACAATAACCGGCAACGAGCTGCACAGTTCATAGTTGCCAGTTGCCAGTTGGAGACAATCAGCAAAGGTAGCCACAGTTGCCACTGACCAGCCCCCCGCACATGATCCAATTGGCAATAAAACAATAACCGGTTAAAATATATATATGTATATATTTATTTTAATTGCTAAGAACATATTTTAGATCTTGATAAGTTAAGCGATAAATTTCCTTGTTCTTATTCAAGAATAGCGGGTTTCTTTCGCTTAATATCGACAAATGTGACAAACTCTTTAACATTCTAGCACACCACCGAATTAGTTATACCCTTTAACAATGGAGCCTTTGGTGTGCCACGTCTTACTGTTTTTTAAGAAAAATGTTTTATTAACTCAAGTCTTTGGTCTTCACTTTAGAAGCTAAAATTCTTTATAACAATTCTGGTATAAAAAAACTTTTAAAACTTTCAAAAGGTCTTCACATTTGACAATGGAAATGAAATAAATGTAGGTTTACTTTTTCATCTCGTTGGAACTACATTTTTTGAACACTAATCAATCTTTGCTCAATATATTATCTATTTAAAATTATACCTTTAGGAAAAACTACGAAATCTCATGTTTTTTATATTATATATTTAGATATTAGATAATTTTTAAACTCAATCCACTTTGTGTTACATTTTACCAGTTAATAAACTGTTTCTAAAGCCATTTGTTAAATTTCCAAGTAGCTCTTTAGAGTTCATTGAACCAACAAAAGCTTAAATTACCACTATTCTTCTCATCATTCGCATAAGTCTTCTCTTGTTATTATGTTCATATGTATAATATGCCTACTCAACACACAAGTTCATTGAACTTTCCATTCGGTTTAGTGATTGGGCCCCAAAAAACTATGTATATGCATACATACAGAAGTATTCATAACCCTTTGCCTCCAATATTTGCTGTACCCCTGATCGCTTGCCCCAACACAATTTCCTAGATAGTTTGGCTTCAGCTTTTTTCGTTCGAATCTTTTATGATTTATGAGAGAAGATGACCGCAACCGAATAAAAGCCAAAATGAAAAAAACAAGACTCACTTTCGATTTTTAATTTTGTAGGAAGCTTTTTATAATTCGGAGCAGGCGAACAGCGAAGGGCCGCAAGGGCCAACGTTAACAAAATTTTGATCATGGCTAGCGCAGTGAGATCGTTGAATGTTCAGTTCGTTGATAGTGTTGTCTCTTTTTAACTCATGACGTTTTGGCCTGCTGATATGGGCACAATTTTTTTCGGTTTAGTTTTCGGTTTGTTTTTAGTTTTTGTTTCTTGTTTTTCATGGTCACTGACCCAGTTTCGTTTTTTAATGAAATTTTCATAATATCTGATACACAACTGTATGTATGTACATATGTATGTGGGATAAAGTATAAAGAAACAACGGACCGAAACAGAGCGATCCAAATTAAGGTAATCATAATTAAGAGACACAAGATTTTTAGATTTAGCGAAGTAGCTATACCCTATACGAAGTATCTATACCGAAGTAGCATAAGAAACAAATTGTGTTTCAATCAGAAATCAAAAAACTATTTTAGCCTCACAGATTTGTCTGTATGGAAACTAATACATACAACTATCTTTAGTATTGCTGAAGATTGTATCACCCTTCTAAAACTAAATAGCTTTTGCTTTACTTGATAGAATATTTTTACCAATCAAGCCAGGTAAAATTCCTTTCCTTGTAAGTAAATTAACGAACTTCTGATCGGAATCAGTATACCTTGTAGCTTTTCATAGGTTTATGTGTGTATAAATAAGAGTATGTACGTAAGACAGTCAGAACAGTGATGAAAACTAGTAATCATACACCTTAAACCTAAAAGACTTAAAAAGACAGCACAAATCTTTTTTAAATAAAATTTATATTTATTATTTATTTAAATTTAAAATTTAAATTTTTAATATATAGAAAATACTTTAAAACTTTTTAATTAATCTTCCGGAACATTACCCATCCATAATATATGAACCTGAAATTTTCGAAAGCTTTTCTTAAACAACAATCAAGATTCAAAAATAATACATCCATATGTACATATATATTTTAGAACAGGCGAACCCATATTATACACAAAGAACTTGACTCTTATCCCTTTCACCTTCATATATAGGAGTACTATAATGCAATGTATTTTGCCAAAATGTACATACATATGTACATACATACATACATATGTATGTAGTGAAAAATAAAGTTTAAAATTTCGCTACAAAGCTGGTAGTAAGCTGCTTCTCCAACATCAACGGAAAAAATCCATTTGTAATCCTTGGGGGATCACAATTAAGCCACAATAACTTGTCATATTTAAGCTTCTCTTCTCTTACACCTTCGCACTTCGTCTCCTCAGCGGCTCATACCTAACATTACAGAACCCAACAACAATAACGAAAACAACAAGAACTGTAATAACAACTCATTTATGTAAACCTCTTCTCCTCTTTTCTCCCTCTTTCTCTCTTTCTCTCACCGTTCAACAGAATTCAGTGTGGGACTGCGCAATGTCAATGTTCGCATTCCAGCGGCTGTTAAACGCGGCGATAATGCGCTCTTAATCTGCAATTATGACATTGAGAACGACACGCTATATACGGTGAAATGGTATCGAGGACGACGAGAGTTTTATCGGTATACACCAAAGGAGAATCCGGCTTGGAAGACATTCAGGAAAGCCAATGAAATTGATGTCGAGGTGAGTGCTTAAGAGAAGACCATGAGACAAAAGAGTTCAATGCAAAATTACTTTAAATAACTATAGGCATAATGTGTAAACACTTTTCCATCCATCTCACCCACACACACACACACATGCACAGGTCTCTGTTTCGATGTTTGTTTTCAGCATGTTAAAATGTTTTTAATTAACAATTTTGACTTTTCATTTTTACTGCATTCATTGTTGACTTTTGCTGATATTACGATAATAAAAAAAAAATACAACGCGAAATGACAACAGGCACGAGAGAAAAGACAGAGTAGGCAAAAGGGATGGTGCAATAAGGGAGGAAGAGACATCGCGCGGGGTGGTATATCTTATATAAGAGCACAACAACGCGTATTTATTATGCAACTACGCCTGTGGCTTGCTAATGGGAAGTTGTTGTTTTTTTTTTTGTCTGTTTTACCTGCAGCAAATTAATTGCGCAGAATTGTGACGAACAATTGCGGAAAATGATTGGAAATTGCTGACAGAAAGAGAGCCAGAGTGCGGTGACTTTAATCAAGTGGCTCTTCAATTGGATGCAGTCTATGAAAATGCTTATGTTCTATTATCTAAAAGTTAATATAAAGCAAGTAATTTGAATTACTTTGTTTAGGAAGTGAAAAGGAAAAACAAAAAATGTACCTAAGAGTATTTGTCACTAGATTAGATTACGTAATTTTGAAGAACGAGATTTTGTAATCATATCAACTTTGCTTCTGATTTCCTACCAAAAATGTTGTTTTTTCTTTATGTATTCAATGCATGAAAAAGTAAAGTATCTTTTAGATACAAAATCCAACTAGTGAAGTTAATTTATAAATACCTTTACAAAAACAAATCCATCCTAAAAGTATGCTTTTTATTAGAATCTTTTATATTGCATACTTTTAGAATCAAATATTAACATCATGTATACTAAAAGTATAGCACTGTATAGATACATATATGTATACATATATTTTATATTTTGTGTAAAATTATTAAAGTAGAACACGTGCACTTCATAAGCATTAGCAGGTGTCACTAAATCAGTTGCAATGTCAATCTACTCAACTCTAGTTCCATCAACGCACGTTTATTTTAGTTGTTGTTAAAAACACACACTTTGCTCCGCCGATTCAACAAGGCCCATTAGCTCAGTTGGTTAGAGCGTCGTGCTAATAACGCGAAGGTCGCGGGTTCGATCCCCTCATGGGCCAAAGTTTTTTTTTTTTTTTTTTCTAATCTAGATCATATGGATGCCAATCACTATAAAAGAAGGGGTTGTCTAAATATGCGATAACGAAATTTTCGAATGAAATTAGTTTTTGTTGTTTCTAATTTAAAGATGTGTAAAAAGTTGTGTAAAAATTTAACTCACGAGAATATATTCTTATGAATGTTTCAAAATTCAGCAGACTATTTTAGCCAAGTTACGGGTATTGTTTTTTCTTCCTTCATTTTTCGTTAATTCGGAATTTTGCAAGACATTATTTCTGCCTATTAAAGTTTCTAGCGTTCTTGAAAATTTAAAAAAGAATTCCTAAAAAGTCACCTAATAGCACCTTATAAAAATAAAAGCATTTACCCAGTAAGAACTTAATCGATTAATTTACTCCTCCTATAATTCAAACAATTAACAATGTCTAGAAAAATAATAAAAAGAAAAAAAAAAAAATTTATTTTGGCCCATGAGGGGATCGAACCCGCGACCTTCGCGTTATTAGCACGAAGCTCTAACCAACTGAGCTAATGGGCCTTCGTGACGTTACGGAGCACAAAAAATTCCTTAAGTTTCAAATCTCCTGAATGAAAGGCATTGATTTAATAAAAACTATATTTAATCATATCTGACTAATGATTATTCGATTAAATAAATCAAAGTTATCTTATAGTAGCTTGCCTACGCGAAGTTAAATTTATAAGTAAATGACAATTGTGTTTTGTTAATAGAGACGCGTGCTTCCGTTTTAAGCTTGGACATAATTAAATATAATTTCAATATCAAATCTTTGGAAATCTACACTTCATATTCCTGCAATTGCCATTTATTCCAAGACAATAAAATATAATAAAAATTCTACTATTAACCTGCATGTCAACAGGTTGCTATATATGTAACTATAATATAATACAAATTTTTACTTTTACAATGCTTTTGACAATAGACTACAAAATCGAATGCAAGTCACGTGCTGTTGCGTAATGTGCCCACCTCAATATCGGGAAAATTCGCCTGTGAAGTTTCTGCCGATGCTCCCACTTTTGTCACTTCCGTTGTCACCGCCGATATGGAAGTTGTCGGTGAGTAAGCCATTTCGATTTAAAGATTCAATAGATATAAAAATGCATTTGCTTTGCTTAGATTTGCCAACCCAGCGACCTATCATAACTGGCATACATTCCCGCTATCGGTTGGGCGATATTGTCAATGGAAATTGCTCATCGGATTACTCAAAGCCTGCCGCAAATCTCACTTGGTGGATTAATGATATACAAGTTCCGCCAAATTATTTACGCGTCTATGATATACAACGACATTTGGCTGAGAATCTTGAGAGTGCAGTTTTGGAGTTAAATTTTGTGGTCACAGTGCATCATTTCATCAAAGGAAGATTGAAGGTAAATATTTTTGTTAGAAAAAAAAAGCGATGCTATAAATCAATTAAATCTTTGTGATATTGCAGCTAAAATGCTCAGCGCGTATACATGATATATATGCGCAGGAAAGTGAGAAACTTATTGAAGAAGATCGACCTAGAATATTAGCTTCGGGACGTTCGCCCGATATGAATATGTATCCATTTGATCAGCCTGGCGATGAGCATAATGAATTATTTTTGACGCACAAAAGTAAGTGTAAACTTAAATATTTATTGAAAATTAGTGTGCCTGCGCAAATTCTCTTTAATTTGTTGTAAATGAATTTTCTCGTAAATCAATTTACCCATGTCAAGTAATCACAATCAATAAATAACACATTTGATTAACTTTTACACATTACTCGTAGTTTGTTTAAAAATTAGCCGGAAAAGATAAGGAATGGGTATGCCCTAATGACCCACACACAGATGGACAAACAGATGGATGGAGACAGACAGCGACTGACCAACATACCGGACACTTGGACCATAAAAATCGTTTGCATGATTGTTTTTGTAACTAAAACAAATTACGAATTCGGCTAGAGTAGGAAACACAGGGGATACATTTACACGCACGCCATTAGGAATGATAAACTGGAGGGCATTAAATCAAAGTTAGCACAAAAGCAGAAGAAGAAATACGTATAATGGGAAAAGGGAAGGGCAAAGGATACGCCATCACCTTATTAGCCTAGGCTAGCTCTGTGTATCTGTGTGTGTGTGTGAGTCTGTTTTGTTTTTGGATGCCAACATACGATTTATTAATGCTCTGCGCTGAGCTACAAGCAATTAATCCAAAGATTAATTTGACCAGCGGGTGCCCTTTGGTAATCTGATCTCAATCTTTTCTTTTTCCTTCTTTCTCTTTTTCAACACAGACGCTGTCTCATCGGCTTCGAGAATGAACTGGAATTTTATGCTCACCTTGGTCAACTGGTTACGGTGATGCGTTGGCCCCCATGCAGGAGAGACTTTAGAGGACTTTAAAGCGGGGCATTCAATATACGAATAAAACATCATATGAATCGATCGTTCCCGAAATACCGAATGAATTCCCCAAAAAAAAAAACCAAAATTATGCAATAAACGCAAATCATATAATTATAGTAAATCAAATAGTAAAAATTCAACTTGATAAAGCCCTCAAACAAAAAAAAGGAAAACCAAAACAAAACATAGCCAATATACATACCTATATATATAAACATCCTACACCTATACCATTAACTTATGTATACCTACACATATACCTAAAACCCTATACCTATAACTATACTAAGTATGTAACTGTAAAAACCCAAAAGCATTTCTGAAATGTTGCATCCTCTCAATTAAAACAAAAACGGAAACAAAAATCGCGCTAAAACCCTATCCCTAAGTCAAATGTAAATACACAAACATGCATACACAAATAAACATATACATACATACATACATATTATGTATGCATGCTATCTAAACAAAAGAAAAACCAACTGGAAATGAAAACAAAAACAAAATATAACTAAATTTTTATTTAAATTCGTTCAAGTTTTAAACGTTGTGGTTTCTAGGCAAATGCATTCTGTTTTCTTATCAAAAGTTTGTTAGTTTTAAAAACTGTACAACTGTATTTAGTCATAGAGTTAATTTTTAGTGTCTCAACTTAAGTTGAATGTGTGTGTAAAAAAAAAAAAACAAAATCATAAAGAAAAAAAAAAACCGCCAAATAAAAAGGAATTGTTTTATTTGATCGTAAATTTACGTTTACTATGGAAAATGAAAAGTTTTGAGATACAAAAATAAGTTTCTATTTACAAAATTGCAGTTTATTTTGAAGGGGCATTTAAATCAAGAAAATTCTCCGGCAAATGTAAAGTAGCGAGATGGTAAAGTGCGTCTTTTCTTTGTTTGCCACAGTATTTAAAAAATTCACAATTACGCATTAAATTAAAAAAAAAAAGAGTTGATACTAAAAGCTGCTAAAGAATTTTGTTTGTGGTAAGTGAATGTATTATGCGTGTATGTATGTATATGTACATATTTACTTTTTACACAGGAAACGAATCACGGATATATGCATATACATACATACATATGTATAAGCCGGAAACTTGACGGTAGGCTGTAGACTGACTGGGCTATTGCCAGATTAAACCTTATCTAATAAAAGCTGTTCCGCACATCATAGGAATTCCAAGCAAATGGTTTTTCAGTTTTTATATTTTTTTCTTTTGTGCTGTAAAAAAAAATAATCTAAAAATTAATTTTAAAAAATAGTTTGCAATATTTAAAACAAAATGTCTGTATTTTGTGAGTTAAATAAGTTTCCATGATATTGTTGCATCAATTAAGTTTTACTGGTTTTGTGTCGTTTTACCTTATTTTAATAAGTTTTACTTTTGTGTCTCAACTTTTTTGTGGAAAGCGTGACAGCGCTTTGCTTGCCACCTTGTTACTTCTTATGCCAGGGCTGGCCATCTAACGTTGCCATACCGTTCCCACATGTATAACAAAACAGACTCTTAATCATCTTTGATCTAGATTATTCCATAACGTATTTTAAACAGTATACCGATTTATAGTGACAATTGTACAATTAGTCAAAACAACTTGAACAGATTCTTTGCATTGATTAAGGATCAGGAATGGGTTATGGGAATAGTAGCAATTTATAAGTATTGTTTTTTTTCTTCCTCTACTTTTTTTTTTTGACCCTAATGCATTTTGTATTTGACCCTTTCTACTAGCTAACTGTAAAATATGATGGCGTCAATCGCAAAATAAAAAGAAAAGGACACATGAAAAAGAAAACGAAAGAACGAGCCACAAATGAAAAACTTGTAATTTACGTGACAAAAACAACAGAATGCCAGGGACAGACATCGACCCAAAGACAAAGAGGGCGACTGGACGGGAGAGTCGGATTCGGTTGGAACGGGTTGGAACACGAAAAACAGCGTCAAATGGTTAAGCGAGTGAACGAGTCTGTGTGTTTGTGTTTCTGTGAGTCAAAAAACCGTTTGGCTACACCCACACACACACAATAACGAGGACAATACTATGTGCATGTGTGGGCGTATGTGTGTGTATGTGCTAGCATACTTTTCAGCGCTTTTTGTTGTTGCTGTTTGCAATTTCGCACTCGACTGCATCCAAGAGCTTCAGCTCGCCTGCATGCTGCATCTCTCCCCTTAGCCTCCCACTTTTTAGTCTAGCTCTTTGTATATACGTGTGTATGTGTGCTAAGCATCTGCATGTTGCAAAAAGTGGGCGTGGTCATTGCCCCTATTGCACTGTTGCAAATTTATTGTGCAAGTGTGCGTGTGCCTTTCTCTGACGCTCTATATGAGTGCGGGTGAGTGTTGGTTTGTGTGTGTGGATTGCCAGCCAAGCCAATTGCTTGAAAATGACTTTTGGCACAGCAAAAAGCAAAGCAAAAGGAGTCGAAAAAGGCAGCAGGAGCATTGGCAGTAACAGCAGAAGGATCTGCTTAATGGACAATCGAAAACGCATTCAACTGGCAATTTCGGTTTTTGCCTCTTCGGGCGCCATATCGCCAGCCACGTTCTGCAAATTGATTTCCGTTTGCGGTCTCCAGTTGTCATCGTGGCAAGGTGGTGGCTCTCATTAAAAGATACCCCCTCCGCCTTATCCAATCCTATTCATCACAATCATCCTTTTGGACTCTGGATAGCTATGCGTTTGTCAGACTGGACAAACGATTTTCCCATAAAGGTAACATTCGTTTAACAAAAATGATGAAAACTACAGAGAAAAAATTCGTTAAACACTTTTCTCATTATTTCTGAGTCTAGTCAATGGAATAAAGAGATGATTCTAAAAGATTTAAATTTAAAATCTAATAAAACAAGATAAATGGATAGCAATTTATAAATATGCCCACCGAACGAAATTTAAACTTCTGCTCACCTACGACTTTGGAAAGAATAAGTACACAGCAGATATATATATACATACTTACATACATACATATATACATACTTATATATATGTATACAATAATAATCAATAATTGGTTCATTGCATTTTCTTTGCATAAACAAGGCAAACATACAAGTACAATAAACAAGAAATTGTAGGTCAGGCTATAATTCAATTTACATACTCTTCTATGAAGTCTTTTTTAACGTACGTTATGAGTATTTTAAAAATGTTTCAAAATTAACAAAAAACTATAAAGTTGATAGAAGTCATGACTTTTTGTATTATATTGATAGTTTCGGGGCTAATATAAACTTTGGTAATCATCAATCTTTATCGACCTAGTACTAGTTTTCCAGTATTTTTCAAAAAAAATTTTGAAACAAAAAGAGATGTTAATAATACAAATATTTTTGATTAATAAAAAATATGATTTTGAATTTACTAATAAAATATAATTTTGCACATATCATTGTTCTCTGGCATACAAGGATATATTAAATCACTTTCACTGCAAACAGATTTCAAACTTGCCAAACTATACGCTTAATCCTCATAAAAATTTGTCTAATATATAAGTAATATAAATATTTACAAATTTTAAATTAATTTTCGTCATTAAATTTCGTCATTAAAACATTCAACACAAGAAGTCTTATGCAAGCTGTTGAAATGATTTGAAAAATAAATATTCAGGCAAAGATTTATATTTATAATAAAAGCCCAAAAACATTGTTGGCAGGTTCTTTGGGTTCAAGGTCAACACTCAAATATCACTTCATTTCAAATGTTTATATTGAGATTTTGGCAATATATAGCAGAATACAGCAGAGAAATAAGTTCAGTTTTTCACTGAATTCACAAAGAGAATGTTCTACAGCAGCTGCCTTTTATTTTTGGGTATTTTTACTGTGGCCCAAGGTCGAGGTCAGGGATTCGGCCCCGGCGAACAACATTGGGATTATGTTGAGGTACGCGAAGGAGCCCATATGTTCTACTGGCTCTATTATACCACAGCCAATGTCAGCAGCTATACGGAACGTCCTTTGGTCCTGTGGCTACAGGGTGGGCCAGGAGGTCCATCATCAGCACTCGGAAACTTCTATGAATTAGGACCAATTGATGTACAGGGAAATTCTCGTGAAGGAAATTGGGTCCAGCATGTGAATGTGCTACTAATTGATAGTCCTGTGGGAGCTGGTTTTAGCTATGTCGATAATATTAGCCTGCTGGTCACCAACAACAATGAACTGACTAATGATCTTATGACTTTTATGCAATACTTTTACAAAATTCATAAGGAATTCAAGAAAGTTCCTCTGCACATCTTTTCGGAGAGTTATGGAGGCCGAATGGTTCCCGAATTTGCCTACAAATTAGATTTGGCTCTAAGTAATGGTGACTTGGCGCAGCCTAACCTACTAAAGTCTATATCAATCGGTAATCCATGGATATCGACTCGTCACATTTGCAAAGAACATTCCCGATATCTGTTCGTGAATGGTTTGATAGACGAAGATGGAGTCGCTTTGTTGGATGCCCAAGAGGAGAAAATCTTAAATGCTCTAAAAGCTCATGAGTTTACTGAGGCAACCGATCAGTTTCTGGAATGGTTTGATCTTATGCAGAATGTGACTGGTGAAGTATTTCTGTATAATACACAAACCCATTTGGATCCCGATGAAGATCGAACATATGGCTATGCAGACGATTTGACCGAATTCATGAAGGATAATGTCAGTGAGGTCTTGAAAATTAATGGCAGTGTCTACGGCTCACAAATATTGGATCTACTTGTTGCCTTGCACAGTGACCGTTTGAGATCAGATATTAATATGAGTAAGTAAACACAAATAAACTAATAATATTATTAACTAAGTGGTCTTGTTTTCAGTTCCTCGACTGCTTAATGGGTCTTCCGTTAAGGTAAATATTTTTTCAGGTCAATTGGATTGCTTAGTGCCCACATCGGCTACATTGTCTCTCATTAAGGATTGGTCTTGGCATAATAAAAGGGATTACCTTTATGCACCACGACTTCCAATTGTTGTGAATAAAAGACTTCAAGGCTATGAAAAAATTGGCGGAAATTTCGCAATGTACTGGATCAATCGTTCGGGACATTTGGCACTGGCTGAAAATCCCACAGCCATGAGTTATATTTTAAAAGCTGTCACTCGTTATAATGATACAAGAACTGATTGATGTACCGAAAATATGCATGTGATAGGAAATAACGAAAAAAGAATATTTCTGTACGTTTTAATGTATGTGAATTTTAAATAAACAATTGAAACATATTTTCGATTAAATGCAATCGTATAATATTATATCCATCATACGCAGGGTAATCCAAAGAGAACTTATTGATATGGCCAGATCATTTTGGGGATCTACTTGATAACAAGATCAAAATTGATTAGAAATTGAAACAAAGAGTTATTCTACATAGATATCAGTAGATATGTTATCTACTGATCCTAAATTTGATCAATGAATTATGTTATTTTCCCTTAATAAAAAGGTGCCAGTCGAAAAGTCATCAAAGTCAAAGAATTCTAAGAAATACAAAGATTATTTATTTTCTAACATTAAAAATAAGTTTAATAGTTAAAAATTTTATTTTGCTTTCCCCTTTGGTGTTTTTTAGTTTTAATAAATGAGTATATAAAAATAATATTTATTTGGATGTTAGCTTCCAATAAAGCAATATCTTAAGGATTTCTATAAGTCGAAGAGTCACACAGAAAGCTGGCTCCGAGTAAAGATTACAACTGTCGTTGTTTCATTAATTTATCTCTGACTCCAGATCTAGTCTATTAATTTTGTATTTTGATTTTTTTTTTTATCAATTATGCATTGCTGACGTCACACTGAAGACGCCAGAGAAGAAATGAGCAGAGAGACCGAGAGAGAGAGAGAATGTTTGTATATTTAACCATCCGGTACAGAGATCAACATAAACAAATATCTGTTAATAAGAAATTTCTACTTTTCCAAGAAAATCGCACAATATTCCAATCAAAAAAGTTTCATTTGTTTATTCCATGATATAAATAGCCAATTGAAGGAAAAAAGCTGCCCTCAGACATTCAGTGCGCATTTGTGAATAGAACGTATTGGACGCAAATATACAATAGAGTGCTCTCACTACTTAGTGGGCGTGGTAATGCAAGTTAATTATCAGATATTGGGAATACTGTTACTACAGTGGCTTGTGGGCAGTGGGCAAGGTAAGTGTATCGACAATCAATTGATCAAACTAAAAGACTTGAATCTGCCTATTTAGCGCGTCGTGGCTTCGGTCCTGGTGAACAGGATTGGGACTATGTGGAGGTGCGGCAAGGTGCTCATTTATTCTATTGGCTCTACTATACCACAGCCAATGTAAGTCATTATAGAGAACGCCCTTTGGTTATTTGGTTGCAAGGTGGTCCTGGAGTTGCCTCTACTGGTGGCGGTTGCTTTGAGCAATTGGGTCCCATCGATATTGAGGGCCGTCCTCGTGAGAGTAACTGGGTTAAGCATATGAATGTACTCTTTATTGATAGTCCAGTTGGCACCGGGTTCAGTTATGTGGAGACACATGGTCGTTATGCCGAAAACAATCATCAGATAGCCCAAGACCTGGTCACACTAATGAAAAGCTTTCTAATTAAGCACAAGGAATTCCAGACGGTTCCTCTGCATATTTTCTCTGAAAGCTATGGAGGTAAAATGGCGCCGGAATTTGCTTTGGAATTATATTTGGCCACGCGTCGGTCCAAAGAGATTGTTTGCGATCTAAAGTCTGTGGTTGTGGGTAACCCTTGGACATCACCTCTGGATAGCACATTGGCATATGCTCCCTTCCTCCTACAATCGGGCATTGTGGATCACGCTGGCTACAGTAATATATCCAATGTAGCTGCCGATATTGCCCAATTGGTCTATCAAGGTCAATGGTTAAAGGCTTTGGAGGAGAGTTCCAAAATTCAAGCAGTCATTGCTGACTACACTGATGGCGTCTTCCTCTACAACACTCAAAAGAGAGTTCGCCTGGGCGATGACTATCACGACGACTATGGCGAGGATCCAAAACTGTGCGAATTCATGCGCCATAATGTAACACAGGCCTTGCAGCTAACCAACATGTCCGAGTGGATGGTACAGAATGCATCCGTATTCATTAATCTTGGCGATGACATTTTCAAGCCAGCCGTGAATATTGGTAAGATGTTATTTAAAATTTAGATCCAAGTGCAAGTTCACCGATTAGCTTTTGCAGTGACTCGCTTGCTAAATGAGACGCCGATCCGGGTGGGAGTTTACTCAGGCATCTTGGACTTATTGTGCGCCACACCAGGTACTGTAAACTGGATCAATCGCATGAAGTGGATGCGTAAGGGTCATTATACGAGTTCCAAACGTAAAGGATTTCGTATTAACCGCGTACTCGAAGGTTATGAAAAGCATGGCGGTGGGTTTAGCATGTTTTGGATATACAGAGCTGGACATATGGTACAACAGGATAATCCAACGGCAATGGGATATATACTAAGAAAGTTTACCAACTACGGATGATGCGTATATTCTGTTTGTCTATTAAATCTTAATTTTTTTATAATAAAAGTGTAGGCAAATGTCGGTTTAATATTAACACTCTCGATAGAGATGGAAAAAAACTTCGGAATAAAGTCAATTACAATCAAATTAACTCTTAGTGATATCCGTATCAATATAATATAATATAATATAATATAATATAATGTATAATAGCTAGAAAAATTATTCGAGAACAATTTCCAAAGTTTCAAGCTAACAAAAAAGAGTTTTACCTGTAATACAACAATAGCCCTCAATTTTTAAAATATATCTGAATTTTTTGAAAATATTTTTCTATTTTCCTGCCGTTAAACATAATTAAAATTTATTGCCAACAAATAGCCCATCTTTGGTCCAATTTCGTGGAACAGCAAAAAAAAAAAAGAAGAAGAAATTTGAAAAACAACCACTCAAATATCATACTTAACTCCATTTCGTACCATTATTCCCATTAGGGCCACACAATTTTCTAACAATTTACTTAAAATTAACTCGCAATTCGGTTTGCCTCCATTTTTTCTGGTTACAATGCGGTTTACTCCCCCCAACCCCCACTTGCTCTATCCCCCATGCTTCATGCTCCGTGCTCCAAAAACCCACCGCCCACTTGCCTCATTGTTGAAGGCATTTTACAGGTGCACCGCATCAATTTATTTTCCACACAAAAGCCTATTAAAACTCTCACACACTTGGGCATTGATGAGTGGCTGGATGGTTGGGTGGTTACTTGTGGATGGCTGGGGAGTCGAAGGTCTGGGTAAATGTTTGCCAAATGAAACCACTTAACCGTTTTTTTCTTCTTTTCTTCCTTATTTTTTTGCTTTTGGTACGTCTTCTTCTTTGCGGCTGTTCAGGAAAAAAAAAGATGAAAATTTCGTGTGGTTAGTGTGTTAGTCATCTTTTGAGGTACCCTTTAAAATGTTGGGGTAAAAGTGTTTGTAAAACTTTTCCTTCGTTTTTTCCTAATTTTAGATTGGTTTCATTTGAACCAAAACTCATTATTTTATTCATTGAAACCTGAACAACTAGAAAGACATTTTTCAACCAATTTATATAGAATTCGTCAGCCGCGTAATTCCTCAATTCTAATATACCTCTTAATACCCTTAGAATAGGGTATAATATGCAGAAGGCGGACGAGGAAAAAGATGCCGCAGCAAAACAAATTAATTAAAAACTTAAAAGTTTGTCTATGGCAACCCCAAAAAAAAAGGAGGAAACCAACAACAAGGGCAATAAGACCAACAACCAGAAATGCGCTGTGTCAGAGTTTTTTGTCAAGGTTCTGGCTGGGTCGTCGACAGCAAATTGATTTGGGTGTATGTATTTCTTATAAAATAAACCAATTGTTTTTTTTTCTTTTTTGGGTTAGGTCAGTATGGGACATTGCTCTGCCCTTGAGTAAGTTGTTTTTACAGTCAGTTTTCCCGTTTATCTTTAGATGCTTTACATATTCAGATGAAATCTATGACTCGGATATATGTTTTCTTTTAAGCTTCAGCTTCATTAATATTACAGTAAAGTAGTTTCTTAAGAGGTTACAAATAGTGTTTTTATCGTTTAATTTTAATTCTACTTATATCATCAGTTTATTTGTATATCATTAACAGGATCTGTTGGATTGAGATAAACTAAAAATATTTATAGACAGTCCTATAACTGAAGGGGATACCAAAACAGCTGACATGGAAGAATATAAATAAAAGTAGATCCATGGAAAATCAAATTAAATAACATTTTAGATTTCTCAATAAAATGTATAACTTATTTTTATTAATCTAAGTATGTTCTCAATTGAATATTAACTTTTATATTTAAATGATTGCTAATTTTAATTTTTCATTTAAATATATTGTTTCATATATATTGTAGTACTTTTCCACTAACAATTGCTTTGGGTTTATTGGTTTATCAGATAACCTTTTGAATATATCCCATAGACCCCAAAAACCGCGTCACGTCACTCGCACAAGTAATTTTCACACAACTTAACGCCACATATCGTGCATATTAATTATAGGCAAATCTAATTTGGTAAGACGACCTCCAACGAACCCCTAAAACCCTACAGACTCCAGTCACGTAACACTTGGAGCTGGGTAGCTCCTTTTCGTTTACATTAAATGTCATCATTGTGGACTCGTTCTACACCCACACACACACACACACATTGCTCACACCTCTCTCTAAGGCACGTAGATACTTACAACAGCTATTGTTTTCATGTCAAATATTTATGGGTGTTCATGCTAAGATTTACCACGCAAGAGCCCATACAATTCCCTCCAAAATAAATGAAATGCCTTTTGCAAAAGAAAATTTTTGTGTGAAGAAAAATTGTTGCCAGGTGAGGGAAAGTAGAAATATTAAAAGAAAAACAAAAGCAAATAAATGAGTGCTAATTAGTAAACAGTCAGTTGCACATGTTACCCCAGCTCTTTGGCTCGTATATCCCACCTGGACTACAATGGATCTCATTCTCTTCTTCAGCATCATCCCAAAATGGGATCTCTAGAAACAATTAAAATAAATTTCTCAAACAGAAATTAATTATATCATTTCTGACAAATAGAAAGTTGTCAGAAATAAGAAGAAATTTGAGAACAGATACTGTGAAATCTTATTAAGTGATGTCAAATTTTTGATAGCTTTAAATTTTTTAGAATTAAAAAAACAGATTTTTTTCTTTAGTTTATTTATGTTTTGTTTTTATAATAGAAATTAATAATAATCTTGTCCTCAAATACTTTATAAATTTAGATTTATTTTTTTTTTTTTCTAAATAGTCAAAAGCGTTTTGCTTTTTTAACGAAAAGGAAGCTCCGAAGGTTTACAGTAGCAACTCGAATGCTCAATCTCGTCCCACAAATGACCAATTTCAATGATTACCTTTTCCAAGTTTTCCGGATTGCGGAAAAGTTCCTTGTTAATCTGTACATTTTGACCATCCCAGATTTTCCATTTGCGCATACTTTGGATAACATCACCGCAAAAATTCTGCTTATGCTTATTTTGACGGGCGAGAATGTTTTCAAGTAATTTTTGACGTTGGCCTTAGTCAAAGATGAAATTAAGTAATGGTTTGGAATGGTTTTTAGAATTTTCACTTACGCTCCTTCACATTCAGTTTGATGTTGTGCACTGGTATTTCTGCCTGGGCCTTTTCATACTCTGCAATAATTTTGTGCATACGTCTATCCATATCTTTATCCATTCTTAAATAGTCATCACATAGGGGCGAACAGGCTCGATTAAAATTGGGTCCAGCATATGGAACAGTTGTATTATATTTGCCTTCTTTAAATTCTCTTCGTCGATATTCTTTGTGTTCTAGATTTTTACCTAGTAAGCCACGAACTCGATCGTTGTGGAAACGAAACGTCATAGTTGCCAAAAGTTTTTCAACTCGCGATAGGCAACTATCAAAGCCAAAGTATTAAATACAAGAGTTGGAACTACAATTGGTTATACTCACTGAGAGTTGCGCAAAGAGTAGACACCGGGAATAGAGTAAGTACGGAGCAAATGATGCAACTTGAAGGCCACACAATTTAACAACTCTTCGGCTGCACATACTTGCATTCGTCGTAGACTGTGCATATCATGGACTGTCTGCCTTATCCACCAGCCACGAAACAATGCCTGTATTTTGCTAGCTGCTCTATTATATTGCTCTATTAAGGTCTGTTGAAGGAGATTTTCGATATTTTTAAACATGGAATTTCGCACTTGAAATCCGCGCCACCATCTTTGAATTGTTAAGGCCGCTTGGCATCGCAAAGCTCTCTTTTTTCGAAAATAGAAACCCCGCCAAGCTGCTTGAATACGCCGAGCTGCTATAAAGTGCTTATAGTCGAGTATTGTCAACGAAGTGCTATGTTAAAATGTTAAAAGAATTGCATAGAGAATAGTAGTGTACAAGGCATATTTGAAGAGTTGGAACCAGAATTTTGAAAATTAAATTAAATAATTAATCATTTGCCCGATTGCTTTTTTCAAACATGCCTTCTTAAGCATAACTGAAAATATTATACACACCGGGACAGCTTAGGTCTCAAACTTGGTCTCTCTTCTTCAGCTTCTTCATCATAGGTTATTCTTAAGATTTTTATGAAATAGTTTTAACTACTTTGATTACTTGTTTATGTAGTTTAAAACTTACGTATTAAAATCGGAGGACTTTGTTGTACTGAGTTCCTTCGAGGACTTTAAATCTGAAAAATATCCAACAAACATTGTAAAACAAATATGTGTGTATTTTGTTTGTGTATAGCTTGTGTTGTTTATTGTAACGTGAACAATAATTGAATGAATTTCAAATAAACATTTCATTGAATAGATAAAAACAAGTGATTATAAAGTCAAAGGGCCACTTGACTTCATAATCAATAAATGAAAACCATTTGAAAAAAGCTTTGTATATGGACAAATGTAAAAAATTGTCCACAAATGTATAATTGTTATTGGAACAATGGGTTATATATTTACATAGTTATTCGGTAAGCACCCTTTCGTCAATTAAAAAGCTTTTCCTTGTGTTTTTTTTGTGTAATATTTAAAAAAGGAAGTTTCCTTGAAATTATTTTTAACTAAAGCTGTATACAAAAACATTTCACTTATATCATTATTATTAAATAATATTTTTAATTCAAAGGATATTTCCTTTTTGAATGTTGCCACTAAAGATAAATAATAATGCCGCATGCATTCCATTATTTATTAAATGTAAAAATCAATTCAATTAAAACTAAATATTGATTAAATTTAATCAAAAGCTTTGTATGAAATGTTAGCAATTTCATTATCATTTTAAATATATTTATTTGCCAATTTAATTAGCAAGTTAAAACAAAAAGACAGTGACATAGAATTTAAATCAGAATTTCACAGATCTACCACGTTGTTCACAAGTAAATAAAAGATAATCCGAAGGTTAGAAATCTTCTTTTGTGTATTTCGAGCGATTATTTTATATGTCATATATTAGGTGCAAAGTCCAATTGAGGCTATCAGATTGTAATTTAAAACATTTGCATGAACTGGAAAAACTGTTTCAAATTAAATTTTGAAAAATATTTGCATACACAAAGGCACCTGCCTTAACGAAAAGCACGGTAGGTAAGTAAGTAAACAGGCAAAACAGAAAAATAGATTAAATTGCATGTCAACATTGAAGGAGAAGAGAGAACAAAACAATAATGTGAATGAAAAAAAAAAAAATAGGAAAAGCAAGTCAAAATTGTTTAAAGGTGAAAAATTGTCTGATAAAGTGAAAATAAAAATACGCGTCGACGTGGAGCATCTAAGAAGATGCCGATGCTGATGAAGTCGATGTCGATGCCGACGCTGATGCCAACACCTCAAGGTGGATGCCATCCGTATGACAAGCGTTAACTTTTCAATGTTGCCTTCGTTCTGCTGTATTTTTTCCTCTTTTTTTGCGCTCAATCAATTTTGTCAATTTTTGTCGATTTTTTTTTTATTTCATTTTTTCGTTTTCCTCATGCTGCCCTTCTATACTCTTGAGTACAAGCTCACGTTTGACGTTATTTATTCTTTTTTTTGCTGTCTTGGTGGCCATTACGGAGTCTCGTCTTCCACAGTCGTCTCTGATGATGATGCCCTGATGTGTGTTGATATTTGACACTTTATTATGTGCACATCATCAATTTTCAAATTATTGTCAATGTACTTGTACAGGAATAAGAAGAGCGTCAATGGTATGTATCTACATTATGATTGTTCGTTACAAAATTATGCAAAAGCAATATTTTTGGAAAAATGTTATCTCTCGTTTTCTTATTGTTTTTTCTTATTTAGTTTACTTCTCATACTTGGAAAAATAATTCAAATACACAAATGGCAACTCCTTTAATCTAAGCTCAACTTTTGCTTAACTCACCTATACACACGTGTTTGTGTTTGTATGTTACACAACTAACTTCCATCCACATACACTCAAAGCACACTTGGCGCGCCACAAAGTATGCAATCAATTTTTATGGCCCACATGCAGCGTCTCCTGAATCGAGCCGTTTCTACCGAAACTCCACAGGAGTCTACCATCACTGCAATGTTTCACTAATAATTTTCAATATAATCAGCACCTGTGACGACAACGGCGAAGACGACGAAACATTCGCACAAATGTGGCTAATGTATAAACATTTGTGTGCCGGCAAAGTTAAAAGGGGCGAACACAAAAAATAAGCATAAGAAGGCCCAGTTTATGCAGAAGTATGTACACACTTGCAAATTTTCCATTAAACTGTAAAGTGTAGCGGGACCAAATAGCTGGAATCTGGTTTGATAGCTATATCCTGAGATAAAACTTTGATCAAATTCTCCAGAATCTACGAAAAGGGAAAACATAGCAGAGGGGCTGTCGGTTGATGAAGAAGTATAACACACCAAACAGGACTGATTTTGTGAGTATGTAATTATAGTATAATCTATATACTATACCTATAGTTAAGCGATTCTGCTAATATTTCCATATAACTTAGTGATACCAAAATTGATGCTAAGTACTATTTTTCACCAATTGTCCTTAGATAGCTGTTAAGTTAATGTACCCTCTTTTTCGTAAAGGAACTATGAAAATAAAAATGCCTTAGTCGATGAGAGTTGGCTGAATGGAGCAGGCGGAGGCGGCAATGACTGGATGAAGCGCTTGAGGTCAGGATGCTCCCTGGTAATGCGTTTCCTTAGCGTTAATTTTTACCACATGTGGGGAAGCTGAATTGAAATACGGCAACCAAACGAAACCAAGAAAAATTCTTAAAACAAACTTTAAAAAAAAAAAAAATATGTATATTGACAACAAATCGGATTTTGGAAGATAAATGCTAAATTTAAAACTTATCTCTTATACATTGTTCAAAATTAAAACACAAACAAAATATGTTTTTTTCTTTTTTCCACATTGCTCTGATATCTCTGAATGCAAATCGTTATCTCTTTGAATTAAGTAGAGGCAATACAGTATTAACATGAAAAAATCGAAACTATTTTATTTTAAATATATTGTAATATCATTTTCCTTTGCATTCTGTATTATCCATGGTACAAAATTAGTCACATTTATAAAATATGTTGGATTATTGACTTTGCCGGCTCCCGAACTCCATAATCCTTTGATACTATAGCGATTCGCACTGTTCACCCAGGGACAGACCAATGCCGATCCTTCGGCATACCGGAGACCATTCTGTTGACTAACAGCACAGAATAAATTAGAATCAGGGTTATCCGTACACTCATCTGATACGTTCATGCGATTTGTCTGTAAAATAACTTGATGACTGGTTGACAATTTTTCCCAGCCAGTAGCAAGGCAATCCGATTCGGTAAGTTCCGTAGTGGAAGTGGGCAAACAAATTAGTTGTATGTGTAGTCGCGGAACAAATGCTTTCTCAAGAATAAGTAAAGCAATATCATTTTGCTCTGGGAACTTTCGAAAGTTTTCATGGTAAATTATCCGATTAACAGCAACATCTTGATAAGGTAATATTTCTTGATCAGTTCTCAAATCCCATTCTCCGGCACGTGCAATTAGCTGAGAGCCAACTGGACCCGTACAACTGTTTGTGGTTAGGACCATTTTGTTATGTATCAAGGATCCTGCACAAAGAAAATCCATATCCGAATCCCTATTGAAAATGGCAATGGTCCATGGATATGCACCAAAATTGGCAACACTGTGAACGTTACCCTCGAGGCTTAAGTATATGCCACTTGGATTGGCATACCCACAACGCGACTCGGTTTGTAAGGCATCAAATCGTTTGGTTTTCTAATAAACAAATGGTTATTTTTTTCAGTGCATCGAGTTTTGTTGGGTGCTTGATACTCACATGTTTAGATGGTTCACAGCATACCTCTAAATAGCTACAATTGTCATTTGACATTAAATTAATCATATATTTACTAGTACTTTGGTTCGTTGCGCAATCCCATTTTTTTACACATACTTTCTGATTGAAATAGCAGGGCTTTAATTGATTAACAATAGGTTTTTGGGTCGTTGTGGTTGTTGTTGTTGTGCTTGTGGTTGTTGTCGTTGTTGTTGTGATTGTTGTGGCACTAGAACTAGGAGTTGTTCTTGGTGGACCAAGTTTACTTAAATCTATAACTGCATTTGAATTAACAATAGACACTAAAACGATTAATACATAAAATATCCAAAGAATATCCATTTTAGTATATTTTTTATTCAATATTTTCAATATTTTTCAGAATAATTGTATTATTTGAAGGTCAACGAGTGGCGGGCAACCGAATGCTTTGATTATACTAAGGAGACTGTGCAAAAAAGACATGATAACACAACCCATAGCGCTAAAATGAATACATATAAATGTTTATATGTACATAATATATTTATTATACATATATGCAAAAATTGATTTCTTTTATATACATATATATTATTATTTAATTATACATATGTATACATATATGTATCTGATAAGAAGTACAAACATCTACATGTACATATATATGTTAATAAATATATATATAAACACTCACCGACAACCAAATAGAACATTTTATAATACTTTTATATGAATAAATGCAGTTTTCTCATTTCGTTATATTTTTCTTATGGTTCCGATATCGGTTAATCAGTTAATGATCACATATTTAAAAGTTTAGAAACGTGAGAATTTTGAGTCTAGTTTACCAAAAAATAGTTGAAAATTAACAAATTATTTTACAAATTTTTTTTTTATTTTTTCGTAAAATTAATTTCAAACGATTTCGAATTTATATAATATTTAAAAATCGACGGGTCTGATTCGTTGCAGAGCAACGATATATATCGTTGTCTATATTGTCTATATTGTCTATATCAGGCAAAATTAACAGTTGAAGTAAGTCGGAAATTTCAATTTATGGTAAAAATTCCAAGCACTTAGTATAGAAAAATAATTAAATTTCAACTCGGCATTTGTCAGATAATCTTTAACCTTTTAAAAGGTAGTTCACATATAATTTTGCAAATATTTCAGCAGAAATCATATAACAGTCGAACTTGACCTGCTCAAATAATAAAGTTGACTTAAAATGATCATATCGTGATAATAAATGACTTTATTAAGAAAACTTGGTCAAGATTTGTTGCTGTACATTGGAACAATAAATTTTCATTTATTTTGCCATACAATTCATTCTTGAGTATAGTATTTCTTATTAATATTCAATTCATTTAGATTTTCCGTTAACCAAGGGAGAAGATCCACCACATCTATATAGGCTCCGGGAACATCTGTTGTACCACAACCAATACCCCAAGCAACAATGCCAACTTGAAAATATCTATCTCTGGTACCGGCAACTGGACAGATTAAGGGACTACCTCCATCGCCTTGACAGGCATCTACATTCTGCTCACCACCGGCACATATTAAGCCCTTCTCTAATTGATAGTCAGAACCCAAACGGGTTTTCTGAAACTTGGCATTGCATTCACTTTGCAATAAAAGAGGTATTACGATCTTTTTTAGTTTTGTTTGATAATCGAATTGCTGAAAGGAGAGTGATCCCCAACCCGTGACAATGCAGCGAGATTTATCAAGGACCTCAAACTCCCTAAGGGTAGGCAGACAGATGGGTCTGATGTGAGCTGCACCACTGAACGGGTTCTCAAGGATTAACAGGGCA
Organism: Drosophila austrosaltans; assembly: GCA_035045865.1. Taxonomy (NCBI): domain Eukaryota; kingdom Metazoa; phylum Arthropoda; class Insecta; order Diptera; family Drosophilidae; genus Drosophila; species Drosophila austrosaltans. The sequence goes on from JAWNOQ010000200.1 coordinate 1,621,106, forward strand.
GTGCCATTAACTAATGAAATTGGTTGATAATACTCATGGCTAATTATCCGATTGACAATCCTTTCCTGAAAGGGATGTTGTACCAGTCTTTGCATGGGATCATAATCCCCAGCTCGGACCCAAAGATTAGCAATCGGTTTTTTATCGACAATACGCACGGATGTTAGTACAACAGTGGGAGATATTATTGAACCACCTCCGATATATCTGGTAGGAATATTAACGGGACCTAGTTCACGCTCCAAAATTGCCACCATCCAGGGAAATTCTCCAAAAATTGCTGTTTTACTTGCCCTATCTCCAGCGACACCAAAACCACACGGCCCCACATCATATGTGGGCAATGACTGTATAAATATTTCCTGTTTTGTACATTAATGATTAAGATTGCAAGTAAATTAAACTTTACCTCCAGGGACTTGTCACAGCACACCTGAGGTGCTTCGCAGGCCGCATAACTTATATTGTGAGGCACCCTTCCATTGAGACAATCCAATTTTTTCGTACAAACTTGTGTTGGACCACAGGAAATAATCGTTGGCTTCTTGGTTGTCGTAGTTGATCTCGGAAAACTATATATCACCTTGCTTGCTCCAAATTTCGGTGGTCCAAGACGCGATAAATTCAACTTTCCATACACATTATCATTTATCTCATCCCCAAAGCTTATGGAATAAAGACATAGCCCTACGAGTATGAAATAAGCACGTCTCATTTCTCTGATTAAAAAACTGAACTAAAAGCAAGGCTTTTATTTAAACATGCAATCATCATGAATATATAAATACATTTACATATATACTTTCCTAGAATTAAGTTATCACCAAGTAACTTGATAACAAAACAAAAAAATTGTATATAAGCAGAATATGAACGATCATTTTGCATTTAGTAGTCAAAGTTTCAACTACAGCATTCAAATGATGCGAATACTTTTGATTTTTTTATTTGGGATTTCACTTGCTTATAGCGAAAGTTGTAAACACCCAAATAAATGTGTACCACGACATCTGTGTATTAATGGATATCTCAATGTGGACGGTGAAAATATTATATCATTTCGATTCGGTAATATGGACAACTTTTATTGTGATAACTTTAGTGTCTGTTGTGCTCCTAACGGAAAGGTAAATTTTAAAATGTTGATGGTATTAATCAGATTCTAATTAGGTATAACCTCCCACTATATTATATATATTCTTGATCAATGAGCTGAGTCGGTTTGATTTAAAACCTTTTTTTTTGAGAGCCTAAAAAGTAGTGCACTGAAATTTTGTAGGCGGCTTTTATTGATTATGTTAATTTGTTTGCTATATAAAATATGCGTTCCTAACAGTTGACCCAAATATGTTCATGTAAGCTATGTAGAATCTATATTAAAATACTTTAAAAAATTCAAAGTACTTTTAAGTATTTCTTTATCTTTGGTTTAGCAAGTAAAAATTTTGTTATTTTAATTTTTCGAAAAAAGAAAATTCTATCAAAAACTTTCTTGATTTTTATTTGGCATATTTTTGTTTTTAAAGAAAACATTTCTTGACTTGCTGACTCAGACATGTTCTTATCGTTTGTTTATTAAAAGACGAAAAAATTGAAATGACTTATAAATGATTCCTTTTTTTTTTCTTTAATTTAACTGGAAACGTAATTTTAAGTTTACAATGATATAGAGAAATAATAATAGAAAACTCTTTTTATAATTTTAGGGAGAAAATCCTGGTGTTCCACAAGCTTCTAATGAAGACTCCAATAAAACTAAGGGTTGCGGTTACAGCAATAAAAATGGTCTACATATAACTCTGATAAATTCAACAAACGAGGCACAGATCGGTGAATTCCCTTGGGTGGTGATTGTGTTAAATCGTTTAAGTAACCTTCCATTGGGCGGTGGCTCCCTTATAGCACCCAATGTTGTGCTGACGAAAGCTAAAAACTTGGAAGGTGTAAAACCTGAACATCTGTTAGTCAGAGCTGGTGAATGGGACAAAAAATCTAGAATTGAATTATATAAGCATGTGGATAAGAATGTCAGTTTTATTGAATTTCACCATCAATACAATAGTGCTAATGGCGATTATAATGCTGCACTACTTATTCTAAATAATTCATTCATAATTGCCCCAAATGTTAGTCCCATTTGCTTGGCTCCGGAAAATAAAAACTTTGATAACCAACGCTGTTTCGTCGCTGGATGGGGAAAGGAGAACTACCACGATAACTACTTTATGGACATTCAAAAAAAGATTGAATTGCCCATAGTAAATAGAAACCAGTGCCAGGATCAACTAAGATCGATCGTTTTGGGAAAAGATTTTCAACTTCAAAAGAGTCTAATCTGTGCTGGCGGTGAGGAAGGTAAGGATGCCTGCACAGGTGATGGTGGTGGTCCACTCTTCTGTCCGATGGACAACCAACCGGATCGCTTTGAACAAATTGGTATTGTCAACTGGGGTATCCGGTGCAATTATAAAGATATTCCGGCTGCCTATACATCTGTTTCTCTTATACGACGATGGATTGATGAGAAGGTGGTTAAATATTCAGTTAATATAAGTTCTTACACACCTTAAAAATGTATAATAAATATAAATACTTAATAAACATTTGAGTTCAGTTAAATTTTCTCATTTTTATAATTGAATGTTTGTTTCTTATAAAGAGAAGATTACTCAGTAAAGAAAAATATTTTGCTTTATAACAAGAGGAATCATTTGAAAATGAAGTTATTTAGAATAATATACTGACTTTAAATTATAGAATAAATTTGTCGCAAATGTTAAAAATTATTTTCAGATTGTAGGTAATTAAGTGCTACCCTTTCTGTACTTAGCTCTTTGCCAGTTATTATATACCCCCTGGCTTCTGGCTGTAGTAAAAGAGAATTTGCTGACTAAATTCAAGTTGACTTTTGCTTTACATTTAAAACGAGGTAAAAAAATTGTTATTAAAAAATGTTCTTCGGTGTCTGGCTGTGCCATCCGTTGGCTGATAAATGTGCACCACTGTGGGTGGGTGGGTGGTTGCTATAATGGGTGGTTGGTTTGTTTGGACCTTGGAATGAGCGTTGTGTCTGTGCGGCGACTGCCCTCTGCAATTTCAGCAGACGTTTTCTAATAAACATTAAGTTGACATGAAATACACGCCAAACAAATGAAGCAAATGCATTTCATGCTCTGACCAGCAGCATGGACCAGCAATGTGGTGTGGTGTCTGGATAGTGGGCGTGGCTGCAGCTGCTGCTTACTAATGCTGGCTTTCAACGTTTGCACCGCAGGATATGTATACAAATTGAAAAATATAGCTTTGAGACCGACAGAACGTGCTAAAAAAGAAGACAGAGAGAAATTTTGATATTTTCATTATACCGACTAGTATGTTCTCTAGATATCTAGGTAAATATTGTATTTTAAATAAATAATTGAAAAATTTGGTAATGTTTTTTTGCTGTATACCACACAGTTAAAATAAAGAAATTATTTTCAGAACTAGCTGAAGAGAATTTTATTTCGACTTTAAGTTGAACTGCCCTGTTGTCAGGGTATATAAAAACAGCAACTTTTCAAGGCAGAAGCAGCCACAGTGGGTCAAGGTCAGAGAATAAGGTTCTAAGATATATCGTTGTGAATTTAAAAACTTGAGACGAAGGTTGAATAAGTTCATGAAATAGGGATTAAAATTACCAAATTGAATACCAACAATAAGTAAGTTAAATTGAATCTTATATTTTTGAAATATTATATTATATTATTATTATCTATTGAAATTACTTTAAATATTATATGCAATTTCGATTGTTTGTTAACCACTATTCCGCCCAGCCTACAGAGCAGACTCTAGTTGTGGGTGTACTTAGTCCTTCCCCCATTGAAAATGAGTTGTTACATGGGTCAGTTAATGGGCAGGCAGACGACTCTACGACGTGCCACATGGTTTTTTCATGAACATGACTACCGATAATATACATATGATGTGTATGTACATTTAAAGTCTATATGTATATATATATGTATAAGTATATATTTTTGCACAAAGTAGCTAGAAAAGCAGCTTAAATCTGACATGAAACATTTGCGTGACAAGCAAAATGTTGGTCCACCCTGGGGAGAAAGATCCTGCTATATAGGCACTGCAGAAGGTAGACGGCCACCTCCATGGGCTGCATGGACTGCATAAAGGACATCACCAGTGAAAATAATTATGGCGCAAATCGTAATAAAGCAGAAAAGGAAGAAATTCACAAATTAAAAGTGAATACAAAGCGGGAGCAGAATGTCAAAAGCAGCAGGACCAGACTGCCTGAAAGCAAATTTAGCAGCATCTCTTTTAGATCCGCAGTGACATTGACATCAGAGAAAGCAAAGATGTTGAAATTAACTCGCCAGAATGCTGAAAACAAAAGCGAATCACAGTGATTTCTAATTTCCCAAAATGTCAAACTACAATTAAATTTGCCTTCTGTCAGGTAACGGAAATTTTTGACAGAATTCAAATGAATGCTTGAAGGAGAATCCAAGACGAGATGCCGACACAATGTGAATGAAAGTGCCTGATTGCACTGAGAATGAAGACAATGATGATGGCAGTGTCTGTGTCATAAATGTCACTTTCAATTTCATTCGACAGTTGAACGGTTCGATTTGCTATGTGATTTGAATCGCAAATTAGCCAAAAAATAAAAGGACTTCAAATTTTGACAAACAATATTCCTTTACAACACTTTGTGACAAATATAATTATGTCACAGTGACTTGTTTCTATGCATCACATCTTATAAATAATACGATTTTAATGTTGAAAATAAGTATAAAAAAATATATTGTAGATATGATAAAGAAATGCTCAAAACTTATGTACGTACATATATCTAAGACTTAAAATGTTTTATTTCTAAAATATATTATATTCGATATACTCTTTAAAGAAAAAAATATAAAATGGATCAATTTAAACAATTTTTTTTAATGATAAATCTATTCCTAATCTATTTTTGATATTAAATTTTGTTTCATTTCATTAAATGAAAAGAAAATTTCCAATGTGACTCCAAAGAAATTCATTGATCTAGTATAGAAAGTGATAGAAATTAAAGTTTTCTGAATATTAATTAATCATAACAAATAAACGTAATGAGAACTAAGTAAGCTAATAGTAAATTTACTAAACTTAAAATAAGGTAAGAAATAGAAACTTGTTAAATGGCAATGATGTGGCTAATTCTTGCATACCTTTGAAACTGAAGTGGACAGAATCCAGAAGAAACAATTTGCAAAATAAATGCATCTAAATCTTGGCGAAGATCCACATAGGAAATGCTGAACAGAGCTAATGAAAATCAAACCAACTGAATGCATAAGTGTAAAAAAAGTAAGCAAATATTTTAATAACATTTAAATAAAATATTTCAACAAATAAAACCAACGACCATCTATTTGGAGAATGTTTTTTCTGTTTTGTTTTAATTTTAAGTTCAAACATTTTTTTTACACAATTACTGAAGAATTAAACTATTATTACTTTTTTTTATAAATCTAGGTAAGGTAATTTTTTTTTGTTTTTATTTTCTATAATGATTTTTAAATTAGTTTCTCCATTTATTGCCGCTGCAAACAAGCACTTGAACTGTAAACTGAATTGCACTTTAACTGCAAAAAGTGCGGGGGAAATCTATGAGAAGGGGGAAAAAACAACCGCATCAAGTATTATTATCACTCAATGCAATAAATTTTATGCATTGAGCGAACCAAAGAGGAAAGTCAAGTGTCGAACGTTTCGTATCGTTTTCGTTTCGGTTTTCCATTGGCGCCATTCACGCTATCCACTTCTTTCTCTCCAACTCCAATGTCTGGGCCGGCAATAAGTGCTTCCTGTTTCCGGCATCTCAACTCTTGTCTCTAGACAACTCTTCTACAAGCAACTAACTATAACTGTCGACAAGTTGGCTTTATTATTTCCACACTGTTGAATATGCATATAAAAATATACCACAAGCAAAAAAAAAAAAAAAATAAAAAAAAAACAAACGAAATTTTTGAAAAAATGAAAATCGAGTGAAAGAGCAGACTTTGTTTTGCTTTGACGACCAGAAGCTTGTCGGGGGGAGCCGAGACGGCTCCTGCATTATCACTTGCCAGCCAAGCAAAATATTTTGTGGGTGCATTAAACATTTTCTCTCTTTGGCCGCAAGACAAAAGAAAAACGTTAGCTCGGCTTGGGCAAAAGTATGCGGGCATGAGATGAGCTAAGGGCTCTTACCAATACCCTCTGCTCTCACCCACTCTTTGCTCTACCTACTATCTCAGGGCTTTGTCTGCATTTTATATTAAACTATTTATGATGCTGGTTTGGTAGTAGCTGGGAAACAGGATCTGGTCCGCTGAAGGAGTCTCGGTTAGTTGGCTGCCAAGAGTCGCAAAATTTACCTACAGCAGCTTCCAAAACTGCAAGACTCTCTCATTGCATTTTTTCATGGTACATTTTGTGGCGGAATTTATGAAAAATTGTTAACAATTATGCGGTCGAAAATTGCGGCACAGGCTGAAAACGGGAACACACAAAAGCCGATGCCTTTCAGAGCCTGGTCAGTAAAAATACAGTTTATGAAATACAGCGAAAAAGAATAGGAAAGAATTCGTAATTTTAAATACACATGAGGAAGAAGATAATATTATTATTGCAGTTATTTTTTAAGCAAAATCAAATCCGTTGACTGAGTTTTTATACAAATTCTAGATTCCTTTAACGACAATATATCATATCTAATTAACAATTGATCTTCACTAAGAAATAAAGATTTTAGAAAAAAACCAGACATCGTCACAATCACAAGTTTTACTTTCAAATTTCTTCTTACAATTTCTAGTATTTGTTAAAAACTTCTCTTTTGTCTCTATATCTGAAAATATCCGAATTTCTTTTTGTTAATTTAGCTTTATATAAAAGCGTTACCCTATTTAATCTGGAAAAAATGGAAGAAACGAAAATAAGGCTTAAAAAATAATATTTATTTATGATGCATGAAAAGGCATTTGTTTTAGTTTATTTTTTACTTAAAAATTCTTTTCTCTAACATTTTTTTTTTATTATTAAAATTTGAAAGAACATCTAAGAAACTACATACAAAAATCACGCATAAAATTGCAATAACGAGAAAAAGGCAAAATATAAAGAAGTCAACTATTTGATCGTAGACAAGGCATATCTAGAGACAAGGGCTTAGCTAATATCGCGCTGAAGATTGCAATAGCTCATAGAACAAAAGCTTATAGAACAAGGAATTTCATTAACCCATTAAAGATTTACCACAGAACGGTTCATACCATATTAATCGATTTTTATGTGCGTGCCTGGTGCATCATAGAAGTTAAAAAAAGAAACAATTGTATTTTTACCTGCACGCACATCTGAGATACTTTTTTGGGTATTTAAATACACAATCGGCCATGGATTTGTTTTTCCTTTTTAAAATTTTTCTTTCCTTTTTAAGCGTAAAAAAAATTATTGTAATATATTTTTCCCAATTCGGGGTAGAATTTTTTAAGTTTCAGCGTTTTCTTGGCTTAAATAGCCATTCGGCTAAAATGAGCTAAAACTGTGAGGGAATGTGTTTGGATATACCCGGATATGCACAGCCGATTTTATAGAATCATTTTGATGATAATCTAAACTAAAAATTATGTAGAATTATGGCAAAATCTTTTAAACTGTTACCATATATTTTGGTATTGTTTAAATGAAAAGTTCTACAATTTTCCATGAGATTTTGGTTTAGGATGTTAAATTCTCCCTCTCTCACTCTCTCTCTCTCTCTCACATTGGATTTTCTAGACGATTGAAAAATAAAGCGATGCCAGTTGAAAAATGCCAAAAACTGGTTTGCCGTCTGACCGCCATTTTTAATGAAATTGGCTAGCCGGAAATGGAGAGAAAATGCTGTGCCATGGTCAATTTTTGGGCTAAATGAAAACATAATTAGTTTGCCGCTAACCAAAATCATATTACCATGACGATTGCAACAGTTTTGCTTTAATTGTCTTTGATGAGAAATCAATGGCGTAAGCTGTAAGAGGCATTTCATTGTTGATCAGGACCTATGACCCCTGCACCGTAAACTAGTTGTCCATTTGCTTGTCAAACAAAATTGCAAAGCAGAGATTAGTTGGTTATTTTGACAGGAGCTGTCAGTGTTGCATTTAGCCGGGCCAACTCTGTAAGCAAACAAAGTACATATGAAGCAATTGCATGACGCAATAGAACGATGATGCCAATTCCCTTCCGCCCTCTATCTCTCTATATCTGTTTCTCTTTCTTGCTGCATCTTTCTGCTTGAGTGCCCTGCCACATCCTTATGCTCATCCACATTCGCATAGTTTTTCTTTGCCGCTTTACTCACTTTTTCATTCGCTGCAGGGTTGCCATGTTGCCTGCCAGTGCTAAGCTTTTAATTAAATGCAAGAAAATTCAATTTTAATTAAAATTTCTCAAAAGTCTGGTTGTGAGAGTGGGGCAGTAGGTGTGGGTGAATGTGGTTAGCTCCTTTTTTTGGCCTGCTAGTTCTGCTGCTGCTCAAGTGTTTGCCAAACGTGTAAAATTGAAAATTAGGAAATCGAATTGTAACGCCCCAGATAAGCAGGCGGCAACAGACAAAGCCAGACACAAAATCAAAATTGTAAAGTAATTGGAAATGAAAATTCATTTTCCTGCCCCACACACACACGCACACACACATGTACGAATGTGTGGAATTTTCTGATGCACTATTGTCTGAGGTCTAAGCACTGAAATCGGATTTCATATAACAAAAGGGAAAAGCAATAATAACAAAATTATCTAAGCACAAATTGTTAAAGTATTTGAGGATCCCTGTCGGTTTTTTTGCTATACAAAAAGTTTCCAAATCCAAATTCTAAGATTTTAGGCTTACGAGAAATCTATGTAATTTATATATTCTTCGTATAAAAAGTGTATATGTAGATAATATTTATATGCATATGTTTTATCTATGAATATACCCTAATCAAACGTGACTTTCAATATTTGTTCATGGTAGCGAAAGTAAAGATGGCAGGCAAAGCCTTTCTTAGGCCAGTTTTTGTTAGGCAAAGAAAGTTTTTAGTGAAAAAAGTTGCTCGGTTTTGGGCATTCTGCACATAATTTAAACGCACACATCCTGTCAGTCATAAATTACACATATTACATGCACGTATAAATCCGGAATCGCAAAAAGAAAAAAAAACAGAAAAAAAAGATACGAGTGAGCCAAAAGTGCGCCAGCAAAACTGTTAAGCAAAGTGCTTAACATACTTTTTGGCGCGGGGCCCGAAGAAGCATTTACACAAACACACACACACACGCACATACATTCATTCCGGGAGGGTCATAGGCAAATCGGTAAACGCACGTAGCGGAAAAAGTTGAACAACTCTTACGCCTTAACTGGCACGAAGGGAAAGTTGAAAGTAAGTCAAGACGATGCCATGCAAGATTTTCCTCTTTTTTTTTTTTTTAAACCCCAAAGCCAAAAAAAGATTACAAACCTTTAATGTTTAATAGGTTCCATCGAACGCAATCAATTCAAAATACAGTCACAATTCCTATGTTGCCCAGGTGAATCATCTAATCGAGATCAATAATCCTATTAATGGTTACCAACCAAATGTAAGTCAATTGATTTTTAAAAACCCTTGGCCAATTATTTGCAAATTTTTGTTTCTATAGACATGCTAAGCCATAATCCTTAATGGAAAGTTACTATTAATTGTCTGTTGTGCAAAAATAACACAAAAATTTGATTTAAAATGATTATTGCCAATTGGTGATTATTTAAAGAACTTTCCAAATAGAAACAAAATTAGTCGAAAAGGGCAGATGAAATTATCTGAAATTTGGTGATCGATATCTGGAAAATTTTAGTTCTAATACCTCGACAAATATTGTTAGGGGAACTTTTTTCGAATTAATGAACAGGCACTTTCAAATGACTTGGACTATTTTAAGCGCTTTTCACTTTGATGGCATTATTGAAAAGTATGTAAATTTAGTTGGAAAACATTTTAAATATTCATTGAATCTGCTACCTAGATGCAATTGGTATATCTAGTCTCGTATATTGAAACTGCTGTATACATTGTGTTTTTTATACCCTTTTATGGGTACCCCTGTACCCATAGGGTAAAAGGGTATATAAAAGTCGCCAAAATGTATGTAACAGGCATATGTAATGTATGTAACAGCCATAAAATATATGTATATATTCTTAATCAGCATCACTTGCCGAGTCGATTGAGTCATGTCCGTCCGTCCGTCTGTCTGTCCGTAGGTACAACTAGATCTTGGAGACTATAATAGCTAGAGCTACTAAATTTAGTGTGAACATCAGTCTAATGTCCAGGTAGAGCAAGTTTATTACGAATCTTAGGCACGCCCACTTCCGCCCCCGCATTTTATAAAAAAACTAAATAACTAGAGTTGTCTTATACATATCGTATTCTTTCTAGGCGTGCTTATTTATATAGCCAAAATGCACCAAGTTTTGTTCAAATCGCACAATAAACATCGGAGATATGCCTACATGCGTTTTAATTGTGAAGGCGACATTGGCTGGCAGGAGTGAGTGATATAACATGCCACATGTTAGGCGAATTTTATATGTATATATCAAATATTCCTACTACGCAGAAGGTATAATTAACGTCGGCATGGTCGACTTGGTTGCATTATTCATTTTATTTAGTTTTGGTTCTTTTGTATGTGGAAAGGTTAGACTTAAATTTCAAAGAATTTCAAAATAAATAAAATTAAAAAATTCTACGGGTCTAATTCGTTGTAGAGCAGTGTATATATGTATATATGGTCTATATCACGAAATATTAACAGTTAAAATTAAGCGGAAATTTCAATTTATGGTATAATTCCGAGCATTTAGTACAAACGAAAAATAAAAAAATGTCATCGAGACATTTGTCAGATAATATTTAACCTTTCAAAAAGCAGATCACAAATTATTCTGTTATTGTTTCAGTAGAATTCATTCAACAGTAAAACTTGACCTGCTCAAATTATGAAGTAATTATCTTTATAATCTCAAAAATTTTTTTTAAATTTTAATATAAATTTAATGAATTATTTTGTTAAGAAAACTTGTTCAAGGTTTGTTGCTGTACATTGGAACAGTAATTTTTTATTTATTTTGCCATATAATTCATTCTTGAGTATAGTATTTCTTATTAATATTCAATTCATTTAGATTTTCCGTTAACCAAGGGAGAAGATCCACCACATCTATATAGGCTCCGGGAACATCTGTTGTACCACAACCAATACCCCAAGCAACAATGCCAACTTGAAAATATCTATCTCTGGTACCGGCAACTGGACAGATCAAGGGACTACCTCCATTGCCTTGACAGGCATCTATGTACATTCTGCTCACCACCGGCACATATTAAGCCCTTCTCTAATTGATAGTCAGAACCCAGACGGGTTTTTTGCAACTTGGCAACCATCACGAATATGTATATAAATACTTTTTTATACTTTCCTAGAATTAAGTTATCACCAAGCAGCTTGATAACAAAACAAAAAAATTATATATAAGAAGAATATGAACGGTCATTTTGCATAAATTGTCAAAGTTTCAACTACAGCATTCAAATGATGCGAATACTTTTAATTTTTTTATTTGGGATTTCACTTGCTTATAGCCAAAGTTCAGAAATTGTGAGAGATAGTTGCGAATACCCAAATAAATGTGTACCAGGACATCTGTGTATAAAAGGAATTAGGTATCGCGATATTTATTTTCGCCCTTTGGAATTCGGCAACTCTGGATGTGATGTTTTAAGTGTCTGTTGTGCTCCTAATGAAATGGCAAGTTTTAATTAAAGTTTTTTAAATTTCATAATTTATATTTTTTTCTAAAAAAAAGAATCCCATTAAAAACTTTCTGTATTTTTGTCCAGACTTGCTCACTAGATTATGTTCTTATCGATTATATTCAAAAACTAAAAATTTGAAATGACTCACAAATGACTCATTTTTATACCCTTGCAGAGGGTTTTAGAGGGTCAGATGTTTGAAACGCATACAAATGTATATATATTCTTTATCAGCATCACTAGCCAAGTCGATTGAGACATGTCCGTCTGTCACATCTAGATCTCAGAGACTATAAGACCTAGAGCAGCCAAATTTGGCGGGAACATCCGTCTAGTGTCCACGCAGATCAATTTTGTTTAAAATTTTTGCCAGGCCAAAGTTAGCCTCTTAGATTTTTTTTATTTATTAAATTTAACTGAAAACATAATTTTAAGTTTATAATGATATAGAGAAATAATAATGGAAAATTCCTTTTACAACTTTAGATAAGACCTCCTGTTAAAGACTCCAATGAGACTAAGCGTTGCGGTCATAGTAATAAACATGGTCAACATGCAACTCTGGAAAATTCTATAAACAAGGCACAGATCGGTGAATTCCCTTGGGTGGTGATTGTGTTAAATCGTTCAAGTAACCTTCTATTAGGCGGTGGCTCCCTTATAGCACCCAATGTTGTGCTGACGAAAGCTAAACACTTGGAAGATATGAGTCCTGACAATCTATTAGTCAGAGCTGGTGAATGGGACAGAAGAACTAGTAATGAACTACAGCATGTGGACAAGAATGTCAGTCTTATTGAATTTCACCATGAATACAATAGTTTTAATGGCGATTATAATGCTGCACTACTTATTCTAAATAATTCTTTCATAATTGCCCCAAATATTGGTCCCATTTGCTTGCCTCCGGCAAATAAAAACTTTGATAACCAACGCTGTTTCGTCGCTGGATGGGGAAAGAAGAACTACCACGATAACTACTTTATGGACATTCAAAAGAAGATTGAATTGCCCATAGTAAATAGAAACCAGTGCCAGGATCAACTAAAATCGACCGTTTTGGGAAAATATTTTCAACTTCCAGAGAGTCTAATCTGTGCTGGCGGTGAGGAAGGTAAGGATGCCTGCATTGGTGATGGCGGTGGTCCACTCTTCTGTCCGATGGACAACCAACCAGATCGCTTTGAACAAATTGGTATTGTCAACTGGGGTATTAAGTGTGGCTATAAAGATATTCCGGCTATCTATACATCTATTTCTTTTATACGATCATGGATTGATCAGAAGATGTTTGAACATTCAGTTGATAAAAGTTTTTACACACCTTAAAATTGTATAATAAATATTAATACTCAAAAAACATTTGAATTCAGTTAAATTTTATGATTTTTATAATTATGCCAATGTTGATTTCTGTATAATTGAATTTTTGGAAATTCACAAATTTTATAGTTTGCACAAGTTTTTTGAGGCGATGACCTATTAACCAGAGGATTGCAGATAACTCTGTTAAAAAATCGTGTGCTTTATAACAAGAGGAATCATTTGAACATGAAGTTATTTAAAAAAATATTCCTACTTCAAATTATACAGTGAATTTGTCGCAGATTTATGTTCAGATCGTAGTACTACCCTTTCTCTCTTTGCCGGTTATTAAGTACCCCCTGGTAAAAGAGAATTTGCTGTTGAATTTTGCCTTATTAAAAACGGGACAACATTTTTTTTTAAATTTTGAATTCTTTTACATGAATAAATGCAATTTTCACATTTGATTATATTTTTTTATGGTTCCAATATCGGTTAACTTGTTAGCAGTTTATTCCTCAGTTTATAATCACAAATTGGGAAGTTTAGAAACGTGAGAATTCTGGGTTTTGTTTACCAAAAAAAATAGTTAAAAATTATTTAGAAATTTGTATACCTTGTACCCATTGGTTAAAGGGGTATATTAAAGTCACCTACATTTCCGACCCCATAAAGTATATATATATTCTTGATCAGCATCAGTAGCTGAGTCGTTTGAGACATGTCCGTGCCCGGGTGTCCGTCTTTTCGTATCTATACCGAGATCTAGGAGACTATAAGAGCTAGAGCTACCAAATTTGGTTTGTAGATCCGTATAGTGTGCAGGCAGATCAAGATTAAACAAAAACGTAACGAAACTTATTTGGCATACTTATGTGTTAGTAATGTGGTCAAAATGCACCTGGAACCAAATTAAGACGAAATCGGAAAATAAATGTCGGAAATATACGTATTGTATATGCTTTTTGTACTGAAAAGCCAAGGGCGACATTGGTTCAGAGAGCGAGATAGCAATCACTCGCTGTTCCCGCATGTTAAGCGAATTTTTATATATCAAATATCCCTACTAGGTACAGGGTATAATCAACGTCGGCCCATGCCGAGCAAGTCATCCCTCCCGGCTTCCGTTGTGAAATGGAAAACACCAGTTTTAGTATTATAATTGTTCATTATAGAGGATATTTATACCCTCGCAAGGATACATTAATTTTGGTCAAGAGTTTGCAACGCATAGAAGGAAGTATTTCTTACTATATAAAGTATATATTTTCTTGTTCAGCACGATGAGCTGATTTGATTAAGCTCTGTCCGTCCGTCTGGATCAACAGCTTCTCCTCCGAGACCCTTTAAGCTAGAGAGCTGAAATTTTGCACCTAGGCTTCTTTTTGCTGCAGCCATTGTATATCTCGGAATCGAATAAAATAGCTCCCATAGAAACGATAGAAATGTCGAGAATAGAGTAAAACTTCCATAACTTTGTTGTTTTTCAATCGAATATTACAAAATTTGTTGTTTATAAGTTTAATGTACTTTTTAACATATACACCAAGTTTTATCAGAATCAATTGACTATATCATATAGGTCCCACATGAACGATCGGTCAAGAATATAGTTTCATTAATATAGCTAAAAATGTCTGTGCTAAGTTTAAGCCAAATCGGTAGACTATATACTATAGCTCCCATATCGAATCAGACCAAAAAATGTTTTTGTTGAATTACTTTCTTTCTCAAGCCACGAACATATAATGAATGTTTGACTTGTTTTATATGCTTTCTAATGATTTTGTCACATTATAAATTATTGTAATTGTTAAATAACAGTTTGCAAGGGTATACGAAATTCGGCACGTCCGAAGTTACCTTATCCTACTAGTTTTTCTTAACTTAACAATGTATTACTAATTGGTGACTATAAATGTATGTTAATCGCCAATGAAGAACTTAATTTTGAAAAGAAAATTGCATGTGTAAAACCTACGAGAACTTGGTAACACTTTACTTTAAGAAGGGAAAAGAAATAGTATCGATGACCACTACAAGGTACTATTTTTGGCTCTGTATTTTCTGGTTCTAGTAAGATTCCTGCCATAATGTAAGTTATCCCTTGCTGACAGACAATTAACATCTATGACATTTCAATACGTAGCTAATCGTATCCATTAAGATATCAACTACATTAAAGAAGCTTTCTAAATTTTCGATCATTTAATAAGTAGGTTTTACTGAAGTTTTCTTGTTTTAATACTGCAACTTGCAAAATAATTAAGTACCGACTTCAACTTTCTCTTGATGGAATTAATTCATATAACTGGTATTATTCTTAACTTATTCAAGTCTTTGCTAGATCTAGATATACATAGTTCCACATTCCTTTATGGGTAACTACAATACCAATAGACACATTTTCAATGTGATTAAAAAAAAAAACCTTCATTCTTTTCATTTTTTTTTTATTGCTTAATGTTTCTGAATTTTGAGTCTATACAATATTTTTATGTCTGGTCTTGTTTTGTAATGTTGTGGTTGAAAAAATTCTCATGTTTCTAAAAAAAAAGTAAATAAAAAATAAAAAATTTTGTTTTGTATGTTTTTGACTTTGAATCCCATCAAAGACTGAAAGGTTTTTCTTTGACAAACCGAGCTGTGAGAACTAGTCAACAATAATGGGATTAACTAAAGAAATTCGGCAAGTATTTAAAGGATGCAATGGCAGTTACTTCTTTTTGATTTTGACCATTGGTTATATTGTGGATACTGCAAAATTGTACAATGAGCCACGATTGCCTACAAACTTAATACCCTATCACTATGATTTGAAGTTGCTTACCCATCTTGAAGGGAGTGCAGAGTTATTCCGATATCTAGGGACTGTCAGTATATCTGTTTATGTGAATGAAACTACCGACTTGGTGGTTCTACATGCCAAAGATGTGTTCATAAATAAGAACGATATTGTAATTTATGATAAAATTAGTTTAGATCATTTGAATATAACTTATATGGAATACAATAGAGAAATGGACTACTTTATAATACAGGTCCGCAAGCAGTTCAGAAGAGGTCGATCATATGTATTGACCTTACCATTTGAGAACAACCTGACGCAGGATATTAAAAGTGGTTATTTTGTTGGCTACAATGGAAAGCATAATATAGAGCAAAAAAGGTTAGTTGATTTAAGTTATTTTAGAGCTTTAACTAATTTTTCTTTTCCAGTTGGTTCTCACTCACTCTGTTTCAGCGTAATTTTATTAGAAATGTTTTGCCCAGTTTCGATGAACCTGCACTGAGGGCAACCTTCAACTTGACTTTGGGTCATCACAAGCATTTTCAAAGCTTCAGCAATATGCCCTTGCTAATGAGATATAAAAGGTAAGTATTGGTATTATAAATTATGTTGTTTATATACTTATTTTATGTGCTAATAGTGACCTAAAGGATTATGTATGGTCCATGCATGAGGTCTCTCCTCTAATACCCACCTATCTACTTGCCTTCTCCATTAATAATTTCACTTGCATGCTTACCAAAACTGAAGGACAAGCACCCATAAGTTTTCGTACTTGCTCACATGTCGGCAATATCAAGTCACTATCTGTTGCGTCACTCCTTGCACCAAAAGTTCTTCAGTATTTTGAAAATCTCTTTCGAATTTCATCTCCTGTACGAAAAATAGAACAATTGGCCATACCAAATTTACCAATAGCAGCCATTGAACATTGGGGTCTGATTATCTATTTGGATGAAGTGATTATGCAAAAGGATCAGAAAAATTTGTCAAATCTCTCACAATCTCATATGCACACAGTACAATTGATTTCCCACGAATTGGCTCACATGTGGTTTGGTGACTTGGTTGGCGTTTCACGGTGGGATTCATTATGGTTGAACGAAGGTCTGGCTGGTTATTTTGAGGCTAAAGGAGTAGAATATCTGAACATTAAGTTTGGTCAAAGAATCTTGTTTAATTATCGTGAAGGCGCTCTAATGAACGAAATAATGGATAGGCCTATATCAATAGCAGAATCTTCTGAAAAAAGTATTTTTGATAATATTTCAATCGTATATGTATATCAGAAAGTCACCTCAATAATACGAATGCTAAATGCAATGCTGGGCAATGAAGTCTTTTATGAAGGACTGCACTATTATTTGAGCCACTATTCATTTTCACATACAACAGCCGATCAATTTTGGGGTAAAATGGAATTGGCAAGTATTCCTGCTAATGCCTTGCCAGTTGGCCATAAACTGAATAGAGTTATGGACTCTTGGATCAATCAGGCTGGTTATCCTGTTCTCAATGTTATACGAAGTCCTAACAATAACAGCATTCTACTGATACAAAATGACTTCTCCTTTAATGAGAGTTACAGTGATGTGTGGTGGATGCCTCTGACATTTACCACTCAGAGTGAGAGAAACTTTACGAGTACTGGAACCAAATTTTGGTTAAACCAAAAGGCAATTTATTTCACTATGCCACTTCTAACCAATGAGTGGATAATGTTCAATGTGCAAGCTGTGGGATATTATCGCGTTAATTATGATGAACATAATTGGGCATTGATAGCTGCTGATCTTTTTGAAAATTATAAACGTATTCATGTGTTAAATCGTGCCCAAATAGTGAGTGATTGTCTTTATCTGTGGCAACAGGATCGTATCCATTGGCTAACTGCAGTAAATGTCCTTAAGTATATTATAGATGAAGATGAATATGAACCGCTTGTAGCTTTTGTTGTGGGTGTTACCAATGGTTTTTGGGGCCTTTCGCCAGAGAGTTCATTCTTTATAGCGGTATGTTTTTACAAGTATCGATAGTTATTACATTTTATTGATATTGATTTTGAATTGAAAATCATTATCATTTATAGAAATGGCTGAGTAGTGCCGGTAAATGGTATGCCGAGTTCATTAATTATACGTTCAATTGGTTTGTCGTCATTAAGAACAACCAACTCAGTTAAATGCAAACGAAGAAATATGGGGGAAGTGGGGAACGGAAGTAAAAGGACAACCTCAACTTCAACCTCAAACAAGGAACTGAATCCTTGGGGTGGGGGGAACCACAAAATAATGGCAGACAAGGAAAACCGCCATCAATGAACCGCAATTGTATTTGTTTGCAAATAACTGAAACGTTATCTCCGACTATTTATCTTTATCTACAATAACGGTTGTTGGTAGGGAAAACAAGCCAGAGCCAGGGCGAAGGCATAGCTAACACAATGCTGGGCGAAAAGGACACCGTCTTCTTCTTGTGCCAAGGCGCCAACTGGAATAATGATGCAGGCAAAATAACCATAAAACGGTACGAGTCAAAAGACGGACAGGGACAGCTAGCGTAAGAGAAAGAGAGAAAGAGAAACACGGACTTAGACAATGTGAAGCCCTTCCTAATGCTGCAGTTACGATGGTCGTATAAGAACAAAAAAATGCTGCAAATGGCTATGCAATGAAGTTCTCTTTCTTAAAGCCAAACAGTCCCTTTTTAAAGGCTGTCAAGAAATTTCAATTTGATTTCCTTTATTTGAAAATTTAATAAAATGCAAAATATTGTTATTCACTACCCTCCCGCCCTCTCTCGTAGGAGACTTTTACTTTACTGAAAACATATTTTACGCTTTCTGCTCTTTAGCAGAAGCTGATTGTGCCTAAAACCATGCAAATTAAATTTAATGGAAAATTTATTTCTCATTTTTTTTTGTTTCTCTTTCGTTTTCCGAGTTTTGTGTTTTAGCCCTGAAGCTGCGATGTGTGGGAAGATTTGGAAATCTAATTTATGAAGGTTCCAAACAGCAAGTTCACCAAATATTTGTTATTATATGAATACCTAAGACAATTCGATTATATTGATGGTATTAGCAAGGGTAACACCTAGAAGTTATATTTATAAAAATTAATATGCATTTCATTAAAAAATTATTGTTGTTTTTTGAAGTTTGGAAAATAGAACTAGCGTGGAAATTGATGTAAAAGTTTTTGAAATCGCCTAAAAGATGACGAAATAAAAACCCCTTAGGAACTTTGAACTCAAGTTTATAAAGCTTTAGACAGTTTCTACTAGTGAAATCAACAATGTTATTGGTTTAGAACCTTTTGGAAATGGCTAAAGGATGACCAAGTTCGAGCAATAAGAACATTGAAAGAATCCTTCAAAGGAATCTTAACTTTACTGCATTTAAGAAAAATCTTTTGAAGGACGCTCAAATCCACATAGCTTCAATTAAGCGTAATTTTGCAAATTTTTGAAAACCTGTAACGCATTTTTGAATTCGCAAATTGTTTGTAAAATTTGGTACTGAGCTTGACAGACTTTTGTG
Source organism: Drosophila austrosaltans (assembly GCA_035045865.1). Classification (NCBI taxonomy): domain Eukaryota; kingdom Metazoa; phylum Arthropoda; class Insecta; order Diptera; family Drosophilidae; genus Drosophila; species Drosophila austrosaltans. Next base: position 1,640,613 of record JAWNOQ010000200.1, read on the forward strand.
CAATCGATGTGAAAACTATTTTCTTGCATTTAAAGACAATTAAATTATTTAAAAATGTTTAAGAAAATTGTCTCTTAATATTCACCCCAATCATTTATAAATATTCAAAGAATTTTAAAGTGCTTAACTTTCTTTCTTGTTCTACATCTTGTTTCAGCATCTTTTGAGTTGTTAAACATTACATTCATATGACAAACCCTCATTTCTAACTCTCAATATCGATACACTTAAAGCACATGTCGATTTCCAACATCAACACACAGATACACACATCTACACGTATATACATACATATAAGAAAAAAAAATAACAACAACTTTGGGAGTCGATTCAGTTTCAAGTCGAGTTTGGAATTTTTTGCATGAATTATGCAAAAGAGTTTTGTGTTCCAGTCCAGAGTTTTTGCTCCTTATTCTCCCAACGCCCACAAAGGGAATACTTAAATGGGATTTGGGAAATCATCACAAACGAAAGAAAAGCGAAAGACAGAGATCGAGATAGAGACACAGATACTGAGTGGCAGAGGGAGAGAAAGGAAATTAAGAGGAGATGGGAGAAAAGAAATCGGTGGCCAAATGATTTTTCTTTTTCGCTTTGATGGCATATCAAATTGCATTGAGGTTAAGTAATGTAATATAAAATATATACATGTATCACCAATATAACATATATACATACGTACTTACTTATACATATCTATCTGAATTATATATTTCCTGTGCATAAACTCATTAAACGCTGTGCGCCATGTTGGACCAATAAATTTTACAGAGCGTTAACTGTGTGAAATCCCATTGCCCATTTACTCTTGTAGTACTCCTCGTCCATCTTTACCCAAATGCATACAATTCCGACAACCACCATCCTCCATCTACATTGCCATTGCCGCTGAATGCCACCTGCAAAATTGCAACTTAACAATGCTTCAGAGAGTCCATGGTTGTTGCCTGGTACCCCATGTGGCAAGTAACGCATGCGGCGTATAAATCAATATTGGCAATTTAAAATTGGCTCGCAGTGTATGAAGCCAATATCCGGGCGGAGTTCGGGCAAAGAAAGAACCAGAACCCAAAAAAAACATGCAAAAGTGGCAGTGTGGCAAGGGGCAAATACAAAGAAGCGGAGTGGGAGGAGGAGTTGTAGTACCAATAGGTGGAACTGGTATAGCAAATTCCCCATACTGGAGGGCAAACGTGAATCTTAGACAAACATTATGTGGCACCCGAAACGATTCGTTCGATTTGCGATTGTGTGTGTATGAGTATGTTGTGTGTATGTGTGTGCTTGGGTGTTTGGCAGTGCGGATAGAGCACAAGCTGTGAAGCGGCTCGGCAGTAGGGGGACTTTTGGGTAGATTCGCGAAGTCTATTAAAAATGCGCATATGTGCATACATATATACATATTGTGGTACTCTTTTACCGTTGTGGCCAACGGGTAAATACAATATAAAAACAGCAAAAAAAAGAACAAAAAAAGACAACAACAAAGGTGGGAAATGGCAAGAAAAACGAAACCTTGCGTTTAAAATGAATAACGAGAATCCACAACATATCGAATTAGCGCTTTAAAAGCATTTGCTCAACTTTGATTTAAAAATTTTGAATACGATAATTACATCTATATTATATATGATCGTTAATAATATCCCTAAGACATTATGATGTGCCATTGCATTCCATAGATGGGTATGAGTTAATGAAAAGTGACATTTGCACCAGTATTTATAAGCATATTCAAAGTTGTTCCCATGTTTGTTAAGATCATTATTTAGTTAGGAGTAAGCTATAGTTTGGATAGTGGAAAAGAAAAAAACGTTACCCATTAATGATAAAAGAATACCGGGAAATCTTATTTGGGATCGAATAAGTTCAAGTAAACCAAACGGTTATCTATTTTATTAAGAAGAGAAGTATCATACACAGCTCGATGGCGGTTTTGTCGGCAAATGCATAGAAAGTCAAAATTACTTTTTTCGTTTTATATTTCAATCTTTTTTCGTTAAGCGTTAATAAAAGTCATCATATCTGAATATTACTTGTATGGGCTAATACAGTTTTCTAGCAGAAAGGGGGTAAAATTTCATTTAAGCGCTAAAGTTTTGTTCAGCTGGCAAAGTATGCTCTTTGTTCTATGACAATTGAAGATAAAGGAGCTGATGTCTACGACCATTTACAAATAAATATGAAATTTAAAGTTCAAAAAGTGTTTTGTTTTTCATTAAAGCACCATACCATTTGGTAAACAAGTACTTTGAAATATATTTTTTAGATAAAAGTCAGGCACCAATGGAATTCTATTTTTTGTTTTTTTTTACTTTTTTGTCTTGGCAATTTTTACTGGTATATTTTATTTGTTGGAAAACTTGGCAATCTCTGATCTATGTAAATTACAACTTACTTTTTTTTATTTTTTTGTTGTTTTCATTATTATATTGGGGGCCAAAAATCGGTAAATAGAAAAACAACAAACCTCCACTCGCCCATCGAAATCACCTAATTATATGCCAATAAGTATGCAAAATTAAAATATTATGCAAATTATTCTGTATAGCGTGGAAATTTAAACGCTTTTTGTTTTGATTTTTGTCGAAAATAAAATTATGACATCATCATCATCATTATTATTATTATCAACATCAACAGCATCATTTCGTGTCTGCATGGGGTGGAATGCGTCAAAAACAAATTACCTCAGAGGACCTCTCGTATTGTCTCTTCACATCATCCAAGAGAAACCGAAAAAAAAATCGAAAAAATTTCGTTGTTTACCACTAAAAGAGAGAACTTTGCGAAATTGCTTGCAAAATAAACGAGTAAAGTCTGAGTGTCGACTTCAAAATACGCTGTATAAAATTCCGAAGTTGATTAAAAATGTACCTTGAAAAATTTAAATTAAATTTCCAATGTAAAATTTTATTAAATTAAAATAAAGTTTGTTCAATTGCTTAGGAGCTTTGTTTAACTATAGCTACATATGTAGAAGAATTTGACATTCAGACATCATCTGAAGACATTAAGGAAAGGAACTAAAATGCATTCGTTTATTTATACAAATTTATTTAATTTAAAATGACCAAAAGAACATCTTACTCGTTTAAACACTCACTTGCAAAGAAGAAGAGTTAAGTTAAGCTATCTATAAACTTGACCGACTAGGTCAATTAGGGCTTTTCAATCCTATTATTTACAACTCTATTAGTTTGTTATTTTACTCACAATATATCACTTTTTTATATGAATTTATTTGTATATTTACCATGTAGAAATACATATTACACAAAACAATATACCTTTAGAAATATATTATGTATTATGTAGAAAATAGTGACAGTATGTTTTTTATTTTATAATAATACACAGAGAACACATAAATTTAAATTTTAATTTCTTTTACACTGGAGGTTTTGCTGTGGAGTCGTTGTCGAAGTTATTACACGAGATGAACTTGTTTAATTTTTTTTTGCCACATAGTTTTTATACCCTGTACCCATAGGGTAAAAGGGTATATTAAAGTCGCTAAAATGTATGTAACAGGCAGAAGGAAGCATTTGCGACCCCATAAAGTATATATATTCTTGATCAGCATCACCAGCCGAGTTGATTGAGACATGTCTGTCTGTCCGTCCGTCTGTCCGTCTGTCCGTCCGTCCGTATGAACACCTAGATCTCGGAGACTATAAGAGCTAGAGCCACCAAATTTGGTGTGAACATGCGTCTAATGCATACACAGGTCAAGTTTGTTTCAAATTTTTGCCACGCCCACTTCCGCCCCCGCAAATCGCGAAAACGTATTACTAGAGCTGTATTAAAGATATCGTAATCTTACTTGGCACACCTAATTATATGCCCAAACTGGACCAGCTCACCAAGTTTTGTCGAAATCGGACAATAAATATCGGAGATATACCTATATGAGTTTTGCACTGAAATGCCAAGGCAACATTGGCTGGCAAGAGTGAGCGAGACAGCATGCGTTTGCTGTTGCTGCATGTTAAAGAGAATTTTGCATTAAATTGATGACGATTTCGAGGATATTTTATTTTATTTAATATAACTAGTTGGTACAGGGTATACTCAATGTCGGCAGGGACGACTTGCTTGCTTCATTATTTTCTATATTCTCAGAATTATTTCTGGCATTAGAAACGATGAACGCTTCTTTTTTCTCTGGATCTTTCTGGCCCCTCATCACTGGTTATGTATGAAATATAAAAAATTAAAAACAAACAAAAAGACTTTCAAGAAAAATAGAAACTGAATTGATTTTATTCAGCTTCCATTTTTCTTGAACTCTTTTGAAGCATAAATTATTAAAAAATGATAGAAATCCAAAGAATTGATTCTGGTTAAAAAAAAAACAAATTTTTTTATTGAAAATGGAGATGGATGCCATTTATTAAAAATATTTGTTTGTTATTTCACATTTAGATGGTTTTCCCATTTCTCACTATGCTTTTAACAGAAATCAATAAATGTGACTAACAATTTTATTATAATTATTTTACCCGTAATTTTAAATGGCATTTCGTTTGGTCAACCGAGAAAATATTGGAAAATTAATCAGCTGTGAATTTATAATCAAATTTCCCATACACTATCGAATATACACACATACATATACTTATAAATAATGCGTCAGGCCTTAATGGGCCGTACCATAAGAGAGTTTCCGAAATAATTATTCAATATTTTTTTCATTTTTTTTGTTCATGTGTATATATTTACGTATTTCATTTGTGGTAGTTCAAATGACGAAAACAAAAGTGTAAAACTTTTATGGAATTATACAATAAATTTTGTACATGTGTATACAAATTTCTTCTTTGTTTTTGATGTGTTATTTTTATTTTATTCTTTTTTTTTTTTTTGAGGTTATTATATAGACGCATTTTTGTGTGTGTTGTTTTGTGGGCTTTTCATTTAATTTGGAGCAAGTAATCGCTACTTATTATCAATGAATATTTAATGGCAATTATTGATTTTTAATGTCATTTCAATTGTGGTTTGCAATCGCAATGCAAAAAAAAAAAAAGAGAAAGGAATAAGTTGAGTATTACTTTGAAATACATAAAGTTCAACAGTTCAAATGGATTGAAACCGTCTTATACTGTGGGAAGATATAGCACCCTTGTGGCTCTGAAAGTACTTAATTTATTAATTGTCAAACGATTTTTGTAAAGGAATTTTGGATTAATGAGGGAAATCGTTTATAATATTTTATCAAAAAAAATTTATTTTTTATATTTACTTTTATGCGTGTTTCTGACTGTCAAAAGTGAAAGATAGGAAAGACATTTTTGTGAGACTCAGTTGTAGTGGCACTGCTTTATTAAACTGCTTTTGCTGCACTGCTTTGCTGCAGTGTTTCCTTTAGATACTTTGTTACACCGCGGATTCATTTATTTTTAGACAATTATTGAGAGTCTCACATTCACTATGTACCTTCAGAATCTAAACTGTGTTTTAAAAACGATTTTCCTAAAATCTGTTTTCCTAATTTTTTTCATGTTTCTTATTATAAGCTGGTTTCAACAACCATTTCTCAAAAATATTTGAAGACCATGATATGATACTTTATCCTTCTTATTAGCTCTCTATTAATAGCTCTTAAGTAAAAATAGTTAGCGAACGAGTTAGAGTTAATGCTTGATGAATATAGTCTAGATACTAAGACTATAAAATTTCCATTTGGACAAAAGCCCAAGGACCCAAACCAATCATTATTAGATCAAGTATCACATTTAAGCTTTACGTTTTACTCTTGTGGTACTGTGGGCTGAAAATCATTTGCTTGTGAACAAATATACCTTTTCTAACGAAGAGAGACTGGCAGACCAATAATTAGACTGAACTGATGCACTTCTCGAAATGAGACTGCTATGTAGCAAATTAGATAAGTGAAATGAGGGCTCATCAGCTACATGATTTCATATACATATGTATATGTGAGATGTCTATAAACAACTTTCCCAATTCAAAGTATCTCTGGCTGCATAATTCCTTATAATTGATTGGTAATTCATAACATACTAATGCATCGATATCTAACTACAAAATTTCAACTACGACTATATGTTCAGTTAATGTCCTGGTAACAAGTGAAGATTTCAAATTCAATCTCTTACAGGACTTACCATAATATTATTGGAGTATAAAACACTTTTGCTAATTAAAACCAATCTCCACTTCCACCTTTACCTTGGTTGCACATTTCTTTTTTTTTTTTTGCCTTCGCTTACCAGCCAAATGCTCAACAATCCTTTGGGCCGTGCCAAGAGCTTAACATTAATTGCCGTCTTCCATTTCTCTTCGCTTCACCTTCTCCTTCACCTCTACCATTCACTTTGTTCACTCATTCGCTTAACTCCAAGGCAGAAAAACGAAAACATAAAAGAGGCAAAAAAAAAAACAGAGGAAAAATGGCAAAATGAATGTAAAGTTAAGTACGAGAACTGTAAAAAGCCTGATAAAAAAGTTAAGGCAAATGAAATGCAGAAAATGCAGAGCTAATAAAAAAACAACAAACAAACTTTTCTTTTCTTTTTTTTTTTCTTACTTGAACTAGGTGGACAAGTTTTGTAGCCAAATATTGGCTTAATTACCGACTTGGGCTTTTAAGCGATACGCCAAATATTTGTAAAATAATAAAATATTCTACAGGAGCAATGGAGAGGAAGTATTTGAATTTATTGATTAATTATACCCAAAGTGACCATACAATGCAATTAATATCAATTAGGTCAACATTTTTGCCAAGCCAAACTGACCAAATTTTTAAAATCAATGTGAAAATTAATTCAAATTTAAATATTAAATTAAAAGTTATTAAGTCAAGGGGTTAAAACACGTTTCGTTTGGTTTCACAAAGTATTACACGATGAAAATAAACAAAAATTTTATAAAATAAAAAGTAAAATAAATTGTAAATATTTTTTGGCTAACTCCTTGTGGTAATTAAATATTTTTTTTATCGAAATGTTTAAAGTTTGAAACTTTGCAAACGATTAAAAAAAGCTTTTTTTTATCTTTTAATATAATTTTAAGCTTAAAATATATATATTTTTGTGGTTAAATGAGAGTTTGAAATAAAATTGTTCACTGTTTTAAATTTGCCTACCCTGCTTAAATATATAAAGCCCCAATTTACTAAATGATTGAAAGTATTCTAAAACATAGATTCCTAAAGTAAGAAAGTCTTCCTACGGAAATTTCTGTCCAACCCGTTTCTAATCACCTAATTTTCCAGTAATTACAGTTCATTAAACCGCTAAATATCTATGTACATTAGATGTTGAGTAACTATAATAGGTAAAGCCATAATAATAAAGTTGATCGTAATGGCAAGACTAACATTGCATTGTCTCATCTTCAGTTTATTTACATTTAGTCATACTCAGTCTCAGCTCTATAATAGTCCACGGTTACCCCTCTCGGTAGTGCCATATCACTATGATGTAACCATACTAACTCACCTGGAGAAGCCAGATGATATGCGTTTTGAAGGACATGTACGAATATTACTGCGCATCCTGGAATCAACGAATTTGGTTGTGCTTCATGTAAATAATTTAACAGTGCCAATCGATCAAATTGAATTATGTGATCTAATAACCAAGAAGAAAATTAATATTATAAAAACGGAAATAAATGAATCGTTAGAGTACCTAATATTGCAAGTGGAAAATCAATTGGAAATGGAAAATACCTATAGCTTGAAAGTTCTATTTGGGCGCAGTTTTATACCTGGAGACATTAATTCCTATTTCGTTGGCAGTCGCATAAATATAGATACTAATAAAACAAGGTAAATGTTAAATAACTTACTAATTACTTTTACTTAATATATATTTTCAATTAGTTGGTATGCAGGCACAAATTTTGAAAAGAATTATATAAGAAGTGCCGTGCCGAGTTTCGATGAACCATCACTGAGAGCCACATTCAATGTGACCTTGGGTCATCACAAACGTTTCCAGAGTTTTAGCAATATGCCCAGGCTAAGAAAAGTGGAGAAGTAAGTAAAATATCGATAAGTTTATAAAAAGAAATGCATTATCGGTGTCTTACCTAATAGTGCCGATCTACAGAATTATGTTTGGCGTGTCTATGAGATAACACCTCCTATGCCCACATACCTTTTGGCCTTCTCTGTCAATGAATTCCATTGTACGTCAAGTAAAACTACTAAAGGAAAAGTAGTCAACTTTCGTACATGTGCCATGGGTGGTCCTCCCAATTCTACATTTTACGTATCCAATTTATCACCAAAACTTTTGGAATACTTTGGTGAGCTCTTTGATTCGCCATTTCCTTTGGAGAAAATCGATCAACTTGTAATGAGAGATGAAACTGCAGGCATGGAGAATTGGGGTCTTATATTATATGGCTTTATCACATTATCCACACGCAAAGATATTGTATATGAATACTTCAAGGATACAGCTCATCTAGTTGGACATGAATTAGCTCACATGTGGTTTGGAAATCTCGTCACAGTCAAGTCATGGAGTGACTTTTGGATAAAAGAGGGTTTTGCCTCATACTTTTCAATTTTAGCAATAGCTCACATGTATCCAGATTGGAATCATTATAATCGACAATTGTCTATCTTTAGGCAGATGGCATTGTATTTTGATGGTCAAACCACATTTTCGCTTTCAAACGAAGCGAATAAACAGAATAAACTTGCTTATTTCAAATCAATTTCCATTATACGAATGATGCATGGAATGTTGGGAGATGAGGCATTCTACAGAGGACTTCGTTCCTATCTAAATCAATATGCCTATGGCAGTGCGTCTCAAGACGATTTATGGATTCAATTGCAACGAGCAATTGATCATTTGGCCACGTTACCCAATGGATTTCAAGTGAAAACTATAATGGATACCTGGACAAGACAACACGGTTATCCAATTGTCACCGTTAATCGGAATCCAGATCTCAGAAGTGTTACAGTAAATCAAGAACACTTTTTTATTAACTCAACTCACAGTGAAATTTGGTGGATTCCATTGTCCTATACTACCGAATCGGAAAAAAACTTTAATATTACAGGCCCTCGCCATTGGATGAAGGGCGAAACTTCAGTTACTATCCGCTTAAATTATCTTAAAGATAAATGGATCATTTTTAATACTCAATCAAATGGTTATTATAGAATCAATTATGACAAAAAGAGTTGGCTGTTATTGGCAAATGCCTTGATCAAGGATCATAAAATATTTCATGAGCTGAATAGAGTACAATTGGTCAGTGATGCATTATTTCTCTATCGACAAAATCAAATGGAAAAAGAAATATTATACAAATTGCTCAAATATTTGGTTAACGAAAGATCCTATACAGTTTGGATGCCATATACTGTAGAATTGGAGACACAATCAGTGCAAGAGGTGGGTTAAATTTAAATAAATTATAAATTAGAAATATTTATTTGTTTACTTTTTAGAAATTTCATCAAAAATTGATCGAGTATGTTTACGACATGTACGGTGGATTACAAGATGATCTTAATAAGCTCACTAACTGGGATGAGACTAATATTGTAATATTTGTCATGAATTATGCTTGTGCCATGAAAATTGGAAACTGTGTGGAAAATGCATTTGGATATTTAAAAAACCAAACCCAACGTGGAATATCCATAGGTGAAAATCTGAAACCTGCCATCAATTGTGCCGTGAAATGTCATGGAAATCATGAAAAAAATTTAACTAATTTATTGAAAGAACTAAATCTTGATCAGGCAAAATATTGTCCTTGTCTTCGCTCCAAATATATCTAATTTTACCTATATTTCTGATTTGTATTTTATTGCCTATTAGTACTATGAAATGTGAAACTTGTGTAAATTGAAGTGGCTATGTTGAAATGCTTATTTATAGCATCGATCAAAATCAGTTAATTAGAGCATATTGCAGTATGAAAAGATAATTTAGTTTTCACAGTTTTCCCTTATCGATTTGCATGAAAATTTCATGTTGCACACGAAACAGGGGAACTTCTGCCACAGCATGCCATCTAAAGTTGTGCTATTAATTAATTAAATTTTCGTCGACTATTCTAACACTAACACCCTGAAACCCGATCCCACAGCATTCTCTCCAGCAGTGCATTTTGGTCTCGCTGGCACCGCCACCACCTCTCCCTCCCCCTTGGATGCTACTTGGTTGTCTCTTTAGGTTGTCGCCGGTTTGTTGGCTGCACAACTTCTGCTGGTGCACAATTAATCCTTATTAATTATATGCTGCCTGTGGATTTATGGCATGTTTTGTGTGTTGGCATGTGCCCAAGATACACACACACACAAACACACACACACACAAATACACACAGAGAAATGCAGACAAAGAGAGGGAAATCTCACACACGAGTGCATTCTGGTTGCTCTTTCCCCTACAAATGCTGCCTTTAGTTGCCATTGATATGCCAATGGCTTGAGTGTATATGCCTGACACAGCAGGACATTACGTGTATATGCCCTCTCCTTATTCAGCCGCCGTCTTTGAGCCTATCTGCACTTGACAGCTGAGGCAGGGATAACAACTCAATAGTTCTCTCAATTGCCCCCACCCACTTACCTCTTGGCCTAAATGCAGACAAAAGGCTTTTAATTGATCAATAGAATGAATGCACTCAAAATTGGGAGTCTAAACGATATTGATAAACAATAAAGATGAAAATTTCGAAAAAGAAAAAAACAGGTTTAAACTTGAAGAGATTCGGCTTAATACATATGCAAATCCAACAAAAAAAAAAAACTTTTCTTTCTCTATAGCTGTCATTTTGTGGCAGTCATTTTATTACTTCTTCAATTCCTTGGTGGCTCAATATGCCCATAAATATACTGCTGAAATGTTTCTTTCTTATATGTATATATATATATATATTTTTTTTTTGGCAACTTTCTCCACCACAGGGACTGTCATTAAGTTAATGCTCATAGAGAGTTCATAAAAAATATAAATATTATACATACATACATACATATACAAATATCTTTGCCTATTATCTGTGAATACTCGCCGAGGGAATAGCTTATCCTCTTCGGTGTTGGCTAAATAACTTGGCTTTAAGTTGAATCTCATTTCTTTGCAAAACTTTGCGGACAGAATGGAAAACTTTTGTAGAGATAAAAAAAAAAAAGATTGGTAATCAATTTGCCTGAAGCAGGTAAAGCGTTATAATTAAGTGTAAATTACAGTGAATGCAAATGCGAATGCAAACTGCGAATCAATTAAACGTTGGTAAAAAACGCAGACCAAAGGCATGGAAGTGCTAAAAAGGGTTTAACACTAATCACTAAACACATTAGCGCTAACTTATTTTAATATATGTATTTGTTCATCGAGGCTAAATATAGGAAATCTTAAAATTTGTTTGATTAAAAATAAAACAGCAAAAGGGTTTTTCAGTTGAAGACAATTTTAAAAACAGTTTGGTGACTTTGGATATTCAGGTATCCTTTAAAAAAGTCTCACAAATAGCTCACGGTAAGTGAAAAGAAAAGTCGGATTTAATACAATATTTATTTGAAGAACACAAGTCAAATTTCATAATATTTTAATAAGTTTAGTTGTGTTGTTCGAATACTTTTAACACAAGCTCATTTAACAATTTGAAACTTTAAAAACCTTTAAGAATGAAATCTTTAGAATGTATCGGAACAATTCCATACTAAACTTAAAAATCGTTCGTTTTTGAACAAGAAACAATTTCATTACACTTTCTTATTTCATTTGTGTATAAAATATATCAGTTTATACTAATAACCAACACTTGATCAATGTATAAAATAAAAGCCTTCCCCCTCTTGCTTGTAACTTGATGAGCCACTGGTTAAATCAGAGCAGAACTTTAACTGTATACAAATATTTAGGTTAGTTTACACTCTTTTTTCCAGTCTTTCACCTCTTCGTCTATAATTTTCCCTCTTTCTGAGGTGCGAAAAAAAAAATAGTTTGTGACTGTTTTCCTCTTTGGTCGAGTTTTTTGCAACTTGTTTTTTTTCCACCATGTCTATTTGCATTTCATTTAAAATCAATTTAGTAATCAACCAAGCGTATTTTGTTAAACAGTAATTAACATAAATCAATTTTAAACGCTGCTTCAAAGGGGGTGAAAAAAAATCTGTTTACTCAATAGATTGATGGCATTAATTAAGGCAACTAAAGAACTCATTTCTCTCATCTTACTTGCCTCTTTTTTTTTTGTCAGTCTTTAAAGAGATGAAAATCTATCGATATACATATATAGTTTAAGCCGCTTATTATATTTGAAATTTTCCACCAAGCCAATGAAAATTTGTTGCATACAAATACTTTGTTGCTTTGTTTATAAATATTTCATTTGTTTTATCAATGCATATTTAATTGCAATGCGCGCCAAAAAATTTGCAAAAAAACAAAAGCATGAAAATTAATTAAACTGTTGCATATAAACGGAATTTTTGTTCTTTATTTTTTTTTCTCCTGCTGTAAACTTTTACCATAATTAGTTATTTATTATAAACAAATTGCACAACATTTTCACTTTTGAACTTTTCTATTGATTTGTTTGCAAAAAACCTGTCACAATATCCTGCCAACAAACAAAAAAAAAGTTATTTTCCACTGCATAATTAATAGAAGAAAAAAAGTATATATAAAAAAAAAATTGGTTAACAAATTTTGTGGTTTGTGAAAATAAATAATATATAAATGAATGGATATATAGATAAACTATTGATTACTCAACTAACAAAGGTGTTGAGGTTCCATATGTGTTAATTATGTAAATAATTTGTTGGTTTCGACTGGATTCTCATCTGAGAAATTATCAATAAAAGCCATTGAAATTATGATAAAATATAATGACATAGTTATACAAAATAATAATGACCAAATTTTTTAATTTTTTTTAAACAATCTTTTAATTTTATTTTGCATAGGGGAACTTGCATTTTATAGTCTGTATCAGAAAATGTTTGAATGTGGTGAGCATAAGGAATTAGAGATAGAGAGAAATAGAGAAAAACTTCGTAGTGGGCAGATTCTCTTGTTAGCTTGTCAAAATATTATACAAGATTTGAGATCACATATACATATATCGGCATTTGTATCCGTCCGCATAAACCAATAGACCAATAGATTTCTTCTTTTTTACCACTTTCTATAGCAAAATATTACTAATAGCATTAGTCATAAGCCAAGTTTAAAGCAAACAAGTTGTTGGTATAGCAAATTTTTAAAATCTTTTCAGTTTTTTGCCATAGCAGCCCTTACAATCTTAGCTAGTTGAGAACTACTATAACGTGAAAAAGGATCAAGATTTTAAAAAAAAATACAGAAACTTCAACAAAACGATCTATTACTGAACCGAATAAGAAGAAATCTTTTCGGAATTTGCTCTTTGAATGAGTTAAATTATTGTAAATTTTAATTTATGCTCCTTGTTTATACTGGATATATTCAAGTTGGTTTTTTCGATTTATTTTTTTAATATAAACATTTAACTAGTAATTTAAAGTTTCACTGTAAATGCAATTAAGGAAATTTATAACGCAACAATCTGCCTTCCACTCAGCCGGAGGTCTTCGTTAATGCAACAACTGTGGGCAAGTTTTTACCTTATTTAATTAAACAAGGGTTCCGGCTACGTCATGGCATGTTTTATTTCAATTAGTTGGCGCTCTCAGCGGGCGAATGCCTCAAAGGGTAAATCCTCGTGGCCAAAAATTGGTGGGGCAGGTCACAGCGGATCTGGCTGGAAAGGCTGAACAAAAACCTGTGCAAAATAATTAACTGCATGCAACAATTTGCATGGCCACGCCTAACACACAACTGACACAACTCTGTGGGTGGGCGGAGAGTGGTCGAGGCGTAACAGAGGCGTCGGCAATGATATTGAACTCCATCGCGTGAGATACTCTGTCCTTCTCTATCTCTGTGTGTGTTTGTGTATGTGTGTGTGTGGAAATGGAAATCTGCATTTAATTTATTGATGCAACAACGAAACGAAATGGAATGCAATGGGCGCTGAGGATTTTCACTTCGATTCGCCTAAATGTATGCAGCGTAAAATTGTTAAATGTGAGCTTAATCCGGATAAATGTATGTATGTATGAAAGTGTGCGTGAGGGATATGCAAAGGTAGATGGGAATCGGCATGGTTATGGGCGTGGCTGTAATACTGCGAAACTTGTTACCAAAAATTTGTTTCATTTCTCCCATTAAAATGTACGAGCGAACATTTTTAAACACTTTATTGGTTTATACGCCTCTACAGTTTTGGGCGGTTGTCCGACGGTTTGAGCGATGGGCGTGGCCTGTGTGTGTGTGTGTGTATCTGTCTACCTCTGCAATTGTTGTGTTGTGGCCATTTGGCACGTTAACGCACATCTGTTTTCCATGTTCGCAAATGCTAATCTGTCAGACAGTTGTCTGAGCATGAAAATAAAGTTAGCCATGGTTTAGATTTATTTGATAGCCAGTTTAAGTGATAACAAAGAATAGAAATGATGATCTGTTCTCATCAATAAACAATCAATTTCAGTTTCTAAATAGTAGACAATAAAAGAAAACAAGGCAATTTCGAAGCTTATAAAGCCATCAACACTTGACCATATCGATAAAAACTGTATCCCAAGTATTGCAAAAGGATTTCAACCGCAGTGCTTAGGGCCTAAGCGCTTCATGATGAATGCGAGTTGAAATATCTTGCTTAACCCTAAAAGCGCATTTTAAGTAATTTTAGAGCCATTCCGTCTCGCGTCTCTTTCGTCTACCGCTTTCGTTTCAAGCGTTTCTTTCAGTTCGGTTCCAGTGGTTTAAAAGCTTTAACCAAAAATTTATTGCAAGGGCCAACCAGAATAGCAACAAAAAAAAACAAGAAAAAAACAACTTTAAGTGTTTTCCTAGTAGAAAAATTATGCGCCTGGGTGTAAAGTGAAGGCAACAAGAACAACAATCACAATGGGCCACAGCTCTGGCCATTAAGCGAAGGACGCGACATTTGGGATGAAGAAGAGGGAAGGACGAGGACGGTGCGTAGGTGTGCGTGTGTAGAACATTATTTACAAAAGGAATTTCATAGTGTAAGGCATTCTGGCATGGCAATAACTTCAGCCTGTGTAAGCGCACACTGTGGCAACTCTGGCCATTAGACAGCCATTGCCAAGTTATACTTGTGTTTCTTTCCTTTTTTATTTTTGTGTGTTGTTTTTGTTTCTCTTTCTCTAGTTTCACTTGCTTGTTTTATAGACGAAGAAAGCTTTCAATATTTTCACACTTTTGCTTTTATGGTTGTGTAATGTTGGTCTCTAGTTTCCAGTAAAGGACATATGCGATGAGAGTTTTGTCTCAAACTAAAAAAATGCAATACAATTGCACTTAATGGCCGCAAAAACAAACACACTGCTAGGCAACTCTGGTTGTGTGTGTGTGCGTGTGCGCGAGCTGAGAGTAAATTGCCTTCAAGCAAACGCAATAAGAAAAATGGTGAAACTGCATTGCAAGGAGTTGAAGATGCAAGGACATACACAAACAGGACATGGACAACAATATATTTGTTGTTGTTATCCTGTAGAAACATTATATATATACCTACGTACATACAGATGGATAGTTGTTTTTGCTGTTTGCCCAGAAATTTATGTGGCTCCCGGGATAGGGCATGGAAGGAAATTTCTTTTTGTGGTTGGCATATTGTTTTAAATGCAATTGTTAAAAGTTATACCAAATGAAAAATGTTGTTCAACTGCATTTTTCTTCTCTTTTTTGCTGAATTTGGATTGGATAGAATTTTAAGAATAAAAGAAAGCTCAACAATTTTTAATGTAAAGTCCGTTTAAACGTCGTTTGATTGGCAAAAAGTAAGTAACGATCTCAATGTTAAACCAAATACTCATACAAATGTACCAAATGTTTATAACTGCAAATATTTAATACAATTTTTAGAAGAAGATTGCTTATAGCTCATTTAATGATCAATTGTCCAAAACTAGCTTTTTGTTTCTAAAAGTTCTTCTATGTAGTTTTAGCTGTGTGTCACATTATAAACTTTAATTAACCAAAAATTTAAAATAAAATTCTGATTAGAAATTTTTGAGAATTTTGGATTAGAGAATATTTAATTTAGAGAATATTTTTTAGGTGGAACTAAAGTTGCTTAGTAAATTTTAATCGATATGTGTATATGATGGGATCTGCCAGCCGTTGCCCATAACTATTTCTCTAGAAGGTGGCAACGGCTGATATGAGAAGAGGTGGCAACGCCAAGAAAGCGAGAGTTTAGCTGCAACTACGACGGAGAAGCGAGGTATGTTATAAGTTTTATATATATAAAATAACGACGAACTATAACGAGTAACGAACTAAATTCAAAACCATCAAAGTTGTAGCCTGAAATCCTATATTTAGACTAAGTATACAAATATTCAAATAAACTTACTTTAATACAATACTTATGTAGTGTATGTATAATAAAGCAAGCAAGTCTTACCTGCCGACATTGAATATACCCTTATACAAGGTTAGTTATTGTATAAAATAAAGACAAACACCCTCGGAATATCTCCGATATTTATTGTCCGATTTCGACTAAATTTGGTCAGATGATGCATGTTAGCCACATTATTAGTTGTGCCAAATACCCTCAAATCGCAATCAATTCAAAACAAAATTCGCATGCTATCTCGCTCTCTCTTATTTGCCAATGCCGCCTTGGCATTTCAGTACAAAACGGATATAGGCATATCTCTGATGTTTATTGTCCGATTTCGACCAAATTTGGTCAGCTTGTGCAGTGTGCTGGTGTGCCAAGTAAGAATACGATATGCTTAATACAGCTCTAGTAATTCTTTAATTCAAATTTCGTGGGCGGAAGTGGGCGTGGCTAAAATTTGAAACAAACTTAATCTGCCTGGGCATAAAACGGATGTTCACACCAAATGTAGTAGCTCTAGCTCTTATAGTCTTCGAGATCTAGATGTTCATACGGACAGACGGACATATTTCAATCGACTCGGCTTGTGATGCTGATCAAGAATATATATACTTTATGGGGTCGGAAACGCTTCCTTCTGCCTGTTACATACATTTTAGCGACTTTAATATAGCCTTTTACCCTATGGGTATAGGGTATAAAAATCCCACATATATGTATGTATGTACATATATCCTTTCTCTTTGAAATCTCTTTAATACAATATTTCTAATGTAATCTCAATAAAACAGATTGTACGTGCCAAGGGAGTATCCAGTGATCACGGATTTTCATTATCCTACAATTAGTCATTATGTAAGCTATTCGAAACGAGGTGTTATTTCTTGACATTTTTCCCCATAATTTGTTTCTTTTATTCTGTGCTGCCAACTTTTGTTTTCTTTTGTCTTTTTGTTTTTTCTTCTTTAGTTTGGAATGTTAAAATCCAATTCAGATTTAATGAGCTGTGTAATATTTGCATTTTGTTCACACCCTTAGACATCGTTGCAAGCGCCAAAAAAAAAGGCAACGTTTTATTTGAGTTGGCAAAGTGCCGCAAAAGCTTTGGCAATCAGAGTAAAGTGAAGGCAAGATAGAAAATTGCAGAGAAAACTTAGTTAGTTTTCAATTCCATCTAATGGCCACCTAAATCCATTACAGATTCTAAAGTCGAATGGAAGCAAAAAAAAAAAAAAGTGAAAAACGAAGTGAAATCAAAAACCATAATTCAATATTAAATCACCCATACGGCAGGTAAAACCAAAGAAAATGGAAAACAAGCAGAGCAATTAGTGTGTCAGTCAGTCCAAGCTGAAACAGATAAGAATTGAGAAAGGGTGATCCAAGAGCAAGGGATTGGGATGGGGGACAAATACATAGGTAGATGCTTTGCTTTTAGCCAAATGAAAACCCCAAATGTGAATCTTTCTCTCTCTGTGACTGGAAAATCTTCTTTGGCCAAAATCAACAAAATATTTCAAAATAACAAATGTGTCCTTTTCAAGCGGGGACAGGGCCAGAGCAGAAGAAAACGTAACAGGACAAGAGCATCTCGAATGACAAAGTGCTTGCAAACGCACAATATTTGTCTAGGTCATGCATATCACAATGGTAGGGCATATTCATCCAAACCCCCCCGAGCCCAACAACCCTATTTTTCATCCCCCCTTAAATACCAATTCCTTGATATATCCACCATCACAATGCAATACGTATCGCCATCTAGTTTACCAGTTAAATGCAAATACCAAAACACAAAACGCAAGACATATTAATCAGTGTACGAGTGAGATAGATATATGTGCATTGTACATATGTATGCATATATACATATAAGTACGATATGTGTGTGTATGTATATATGCACGTATATGTATATATAACAAAATCAAATCATAAGAGTAAATTTCTACTTTACCTCCTTGTCCTCAATGTCAGCAGGCAAAACAAATAAATTGCAATTTGTGTAATCTTAACACCTTGAGGCGAAAATCAATGGGACAGAGTCCACACCCCTTTCCCACAACTTCATCTGTGTGTGTGTATGTCAGGTGTGTGGGAAAATATTTACAATTAAACAACAAAGACCCGAAAATGCATTGAAATTTCTCATTGTTGTATTGCATATAGAAGATTAAGGCTGAACACCAAATGTTTTCTTCATTTAAAAATTCAAAGTTGACATTTTCTTTGGGGCATACTTCAAAAGCGATTATTTGTTTTTAAACATTTTTGGGTACAAATTGGAATTATATTTGATTTTAATTACTTAACGTGGATTTAAAGAGAATTCCTAAAGACATTTGCAGTTGATCATCAATGTCAAAATTAAGACATTTTATAAGCCAATGGAATGATATTGCCAATTACATTGTCTTTTACTATATTTAATAGTTCAATCTGACATTATAGTAAATGTGACTCATTGAAATTAACTTCAATATATATATGCAGTAAGTATATTTATAACTTTAACATATTTGTCATAATCTATGCAATACATATTCACAAGTAAAAGATATGTCTATGACGTAGTAAAAACATTTTTTTTTTAGGAATTTCAAGAAATCATATCAGCTGATAAAAATACTTACTCTTATCATAATAATAACTCATAATAATTTCACATTAATAAGAAATAATAATCAACAATGTCAAAGTAAAACAGACAGTGTCAAAATACATGGAAAAGACATTATTTATCCATTATTGAACCCTAAGGTTATAATTCTTAATTTGCCGATTAGTGGAATTTATATTGCAGGGGACATCCCGTGAATCTTTACAAATCCATTGTCTCTTGGGAAGTTATAAATATTATTTTATTTTTATATTTATAAAAATTACTTAGAAATTAAAGAAAAAAGCAACTTGCTAATTTTATTGCTCTTAACAACATGAAATTAAGCAAGATAGGTTGAAGCTTTTATGCTCACATCACTCAGTTTGGTGTTTGTGAGTTTGATGTACCTAAAGTTGTCTACATTGATTTCCAGCAAATTCGGCTATGGCTATGTTACTATTAAATTACTAGTATAAGAAGCATTTTAACATACTCTTACTTCATAATAATCTTGATTTAATATTTATAATTATAAAAAACTAGATTGAAAGTGTATGCGAAAAGTTATCCTGTCCTTGTGGCTTAAATATTCATATTAAGTAATATAGTAAGTCAACCTATGCGTTTATAAAAGTTATACTCTGATCTTCCCATTGTCTCTGGTATTCTTTTTTTTCCGGAAAGACTTATATTCTCGTATGTGATTTGTTCAAATTACCAACTGAAGCAAAGGCATAATACATACATATATCACTTGAACCCGAAACTATTTCGTTTAAATTCTCCAAAATCGAAATTATAAACAATGAAGCAAGCAAGTCGTCCCTGCCGACATTGAGTATACCCTGTACCAACTAGTTATATTAAATGAAATAGAATATCCTGGAAATCGCCATTAATTTCATGCAAAATTCTCTTTAACATGCAGCAACAGCGAACCCATGCTGTCTCGCTCACTCTTGCCAGCCAATGTCGCCTTGGCAATTCATTGCAAAAGTCATATAGGTATGTATATCTCCGATATTTATTGTCCGATTTCGATCAAATTTGGTCAGCTAGTCCAGTTTGGGCATATAATTAGGTGTGCCAAGTAAGAATACGATATCTTTAATACAAATTTGAAACAAACTTGATCTATGTATGCATTAGACGCATGTTCACACCAAATTTGGTAGCTCTAGCTCTTATAGTCTCCGAGATCTAGGTGTTCATATAGACGGACGGACAGACGGACAGACGGACGGACAGACGGACATGGCTCAATCGACTCGGCTAGTGATGCTGATCAAGAATATATATACTTTATGGGGTAAGAAATGTATATTTCTGCCTGTTACATACATTTTAGCGACTTTAATATACCCTTTTACCCTATGGGTACAGGGTATAAAAATCTGTTAATTTTCCCCAAAATGTTTTATTAAAAGAGTATTTAAAGGTTCAGTTTTCTTTTTATTCTAAAACGAAATCAAAAGCAAAGCAGATATGAAATATTTCCTTAAAATTATTCTAATCTTAAAGAAATATAAGTATCGGGTTATTAATAACAAAGTAAGGAAGATTATATATTTTGGTATAATACGCATTAAAAATATATTGCGATAAATTTAATTTAAGTTTGAAATTAAATTATGGCTTGCCTTTAACTAGAACAATTCCCCATTCAAATTGTTTGTTGCCTTTTTAGTTAATTTATAATGCCGTGCCATTTCAATGTTAATTTACGTTTAATGAATTTTAATTGGGAACAATAACAAAACAATCGCTCACGTATACCACACAGCTACGTAGCTGGGACTGGGCCGTTTCGGGCTGATCTGGGCTGGGGCCTTTTTACTCCTCTTACACAACCACAAAACAGGGAGACAAATTACATTAGCTGGCCAATTCGTACAGAGTCCTGAGCCAACAACAAGAATTGGTAGCTGGTAACTGTGTCCCATGTCCTAGGCCTACAAAATATTTTGTTGCTAAATACACAATTCTCTGGACTCTAATGGAATGGCGAAAGGGGACCGTCGGAGAAGAGTGTGTCCTTTTGGCATTTTTAGTACATTTTGTCGCCATTGCCTTTTTTTTTTTTTTTTTTTTTTTTTTTTAGAGGGGGGTTTGTTGGGTCTGGGATCGCGGGCTTTTTAGCTGTATATTCCTAATCAAAAATTTCAAACACGTTTTATATTGGCAACGGCAAAAGTCATTTATTCAATTTGCAAACCAGTTTTACGTTGCGTAATCTAATCAAAAAGGTTGCGAGTCGAGTAGGGAAGCTTACAAAATGTATATGGCTCTATATAGAGAATTTGGACTTTTTGGCTGCTAGCCAAAATAACGAAAAACAACAACAACAAAACTGGAGGTGGGTGCGGTATGGAGGAGACAGCGAGCTTGAAGTGTGTCTAAACAAGAACAAACAAAACTTTACAGAAAAGTTCAAAAGTTGAAACTAAAAATAGTAAATGGCTGATGTCAGCAAAAGCATGACAGAAGGGGGGGTGGGGCAGGGTGCTGGTATGACAGGATTATGTGTGGAAATCATTATGATATTAGCCATAGGCATGAGAAATTCCCCAATTGAATTTTATATAAATAAACGTATATACATACATATATAAAAATGATAAATTGAACATTTCGAAGGTCTATAATTATATAGGTTTATTTAAGTATGATATATGATAAAAATAAAAGCGAGTGAACTTCGTTTAATGGGAAAATGATTTAAATCTCTAAATATTGAATTTATATATCTAATAAGTTGGTATCTGTTAGTATATAATTTGTATAATCAACTTATCTTGTAAGAGTATTTCTTAAACTTTAGTTGTGACTCTTAGGTAAGAGTTAAATTAGCGCAAAGGCGCTAAGTCATACTAACTTCTTAAAAAATTAGAAATTTAACTTTCAGCTAAGTTAAAAAGAATATTCATTGACAAGAAAAATATTAAAATGTTTAATGCTTTAAAGATGGACCATTTTTTTTTTGACGTAGATTTTTGCTCTTCGTGGTTTAAACTGGGATCGAAATCATAACTAGCCTTCGTATTCAAATGAACTTCTTATAATTAATGTTCCTTTCTTACTTAACCGTAGAGTAATGATCGGTACACAAGCTTCTGAGAAGACAAATGGACTCTCCTAAATTACAAAATCAGATCTATCTGTACCTTCTAGACTAACTGGAAACTATGTCCCTTTAACTCTAATACTATGCATATCTAACTATTCTTTACATAAACGTTTTCGAGTCCTTTTTTGCGATTACAATTGCCTTTATCCTGTAATCGGACCAGAGTTTTCCATACCTATGCTAAAAACTTGTATTTCGAAATTACTTTCTTGTAGTTAGTTTTAATTATTATTTTAGTTGCCGTCCATTGTCCACGCAATTGCTAGTAAGTTCGCGCGTAACACTTGTTGGTAAGTAGATATTAACATTAAATGGTAGATATTTAATAAATTTAGCTAATTTGGTATAACTATTTTTATACAATAAAAAAAATAAATTATACAATAAAAAAATAAAAATAAGAATTTAACATTTATTTAATGTTTATTTGCCATTCCTTATAATTTGCTGAGGAATTTGTTTTTGAAATTTGATTAAGCAGCTGAAACACTGTTTAGAAAAAAAAGAAAAAAAACTGTCTTTCGCTTTGTTTATTGAATTATTGATATGTGAGTCGGCTCTGCATCAATTTTGTCGTTCCTTAACCACATTTCCGTCAGACTAGTCCAAATCCAATCATTTTTTGGGTTCAGAGTTTGTTGAACGGTTTAGTTTTGACTATTTTTAGCGAATTTTTACTATTAGAGCAGTTTTTTTTCTGAGATGCTAAAGTTACAAATTAAATCACATTCTACGTCCTACACTACATTACTAACTAATTAATATTTTAACTGAACAACGAGGATCCGGGTTCGAATCCCAGGCTAGTGTATGGATGTAGTTTTTTCGTCTAAGCCGAAGGCCTTAGTTGCCAGTGCTTGTAAAATATAGTTAGGTTGATAGTTTATAACTATATCCTACACTTTAATAATAATAATAATAATAAATTTTAATGTCAGCATTGTGTAATCAATAATATTAGTTTATGAATTGGGAAACCAAATCAACGTCTCTTCAAATTGATATCTTGCTAATAGACTAACTACTAACCTTGTTCCAATTTTCATCAGTATTTGTCTCAGTCCTAATATACTTTACATTCTGTGCGTATTGTTAGTGGAAACCCGAAAAGAAAAAAAAATGAGACAAGTAAAATTGAAAGCAATATAGCAATTGAGAGAGGGAAGGAGACTGAAAGATTGAGAGGGGGATGGCAGAAAGATGCGACATCTGCAATCGAATGCATTGCCAATTGACTTATCTGTGCGGTCATACCATCAGCGTTTGCTTTTCGTCTAACTTTGCAATAACAAAATGTTTGTCATGACAAACACAGGAATCTCGACAACCAAATGCCAACAACAACAAAAACAAAAAAAAATGAGAAGCTCACCATCCAGTCCAATCGAAACCAATCCAATCCTCAGTCCTGAAACGCTTGGGTAAATTGATACACACATCAAAGTTGCGTTGCAATAGCCGCAAATCTTTGCGTAAATCAAGCAAAATGCAAATTTTACTAAAAGCAAACTGGTAACAAACAAAAAAAAAACCTGGTTAAAGAAGAAACCGCAAAGCAGACAGAGAGCTGAAGAAATAAGGGAGAAGCGAAGAGAAAATTGTTGACCAACTTCACATGCGAAAGTTCGAAAGTTGAGGACGACAACGAAAAACCTTATTTATCACACACGTAAACGTAACGGTATATCTGGCCAGGTGGGCCAGGTCTGTCCACCCAATTCAACCAATCTCAATTCTCACCCTTCCATTACCAGAATTTGGTTTTTGAAATCGCATACGAATGTTGGCCAATTGGATTTGGTTTTGGCGTGCAATTCAGCACCTGGATCAAGTCCAGGCAAAGGTTCGGGCAAAGCATCAGGACCAAAGCCAGAAGTAGGACCAGGACCAGTTTCATTTTGCAACTGTAAGATGTGTTCGTGTTGTTGCTGTTTTTGTTGTGCAAAAGTGGTGGGCGAAAAGGTGACGGCCAAACATTTCGCACCTTCTGCAATTGGATAAATTTTCCGCTGGTGAACTCACCTCTTTTTGGAACTATTGGCAAAATCGGAGAATGGGAATGCGAATGGCATGAAATGTGACGCCTTTTCTCCCTTCAATGACAACACTATTTTTTTTTTTTTTTTTTTTTTGCTGTGGTCAATTCGATTTCACGTAACGCTTTTAGCTGTTTGTGGCAATTAGTGAAAGAGTTCGGGTGAAAGGTATTGACAGAGAAAACACGCGCACACAAAAAAAAAACCATTTAAATTTCTGCATTCATCTATGTTGTTTTTTTCTGTCTTGGGTATTACTTTTCAGTTTCTTCTAACTTTGTGGCTATAATTCGCTTGAGCGAATTCTTTAAAACTTTTCGCACAAAAGTCATAACCTACAAGGCAGACAAACAAGCAAACAAACAAACAAACAAACGACTTAAGTGCAAACAATTAAAAGACAAACAGCTCAATGTCACTTCTTTCACTTCCCCCCACACACACACACAGACACTAACGACACACACACACACATACATACATAGTAGCAAACAAAGAATTTTTTGAGGTGGTGTTGGAGGAGGCACAAGGAGAGTGAGGCATGGCGAACATATTTCAGTACGCGACAGCAGTAAAAGTTTTTCGGATAACTCAAAAGTCAAATGACATCTGAGTTGCCAAATTTTTTCCTCTTTCCAGTATTTGAAGTTTCTCCAAAGAAAGCTGGATAAAGATGGTAAGGATATAGTACTTCTGTTAGGTGAAGGTAAGGTATAAATATCATCTAATGACAAATGAAAGATAGTTAGTAAAAGATTTTCTGTTAAAACGTTTTTTAAAAATGAAGAACATGCTTATCACACTTTAGTTAATGAGAAATGATATAAAAAAAAACATCTTCGATTATATAAAGTTAAATTCTTTTTCATTCGATTCCATGAGTTGTATATTTTCTTTATGGAATTAGGCTAATTTATTCTAAAAACCAGAGAGCATAACATCAGATTTTGTTTTACTTTAAAAAGAAGAAATATTTAAGGGTTTTATATATAAGTATTGAGTTTAGTCTTATTGGAAAATTGTATAAATTTGTATACCCTGCATCCATAGAGTAAAAGGGTACATTAAAGTCGCTAACATATGTATAAAAAGAAGAAACTTTTTTCACACATGTATCTAGATTCCAATTTTTGCCACGCCCACGCAATTTTGAAAATAGGGAATACTAAAGCTCTATTAAAGGTAATGTTTTCGGTTTCGGTATACCTGAAAAAATGGTGTAATCGTATTTCAATAGTCGTGCTTCTACTTTTTACGAAATATACAACAATTTTTGGATTGTTTTTAAGTTTAATATATTAGAAATCAAAATCGTTTTAAAATATTTTAAAATTATGGTTTTCATTTATATATATTTCATATTGAATCTAGCCATCAGTTGAGCTCAAGTTACACATTCTAAAAAATATTATGGGATACATTCTAAATTTGTTAACATTTCATTCCTTCCATTTTCTGTCCAAATACTTATTTATCAGTCTATAGTAAGAGTATGTAACACACTTTAATTTCCCAAAGTGGACTTACATTTGGAAGAAAAACATTGTGGAAAAACTTTAAAGGTTTCCATATTCAGGTTGATCATTTCCTTTGTATTGTGCTGTGGTATTTCTTTTTGTAAAAAACTCACAGTCACCTTTCACCTTTTCACTCATTTTAAGGAGTTTCTGTTGAAAATATGCTTTGCATTTAAATGGCATTTTCTTTCGTGTTTCTTTTTTTTTTTCTCCTACCTTCTGGTAACCTTTGTGCCCACTGCATATTTTAAGTGTGTAAAACGTGTCTCCAGCTTTAGCATTTGCCTTGTCTTTACCAAACGGTTCCCTTTACCAACTTTACACCCCCTTTAAATCCTTCCCAATGGGGCCATGTCATTCAATCATTTCTACAGCCTGGGCGGCATCAACATTCCTGGTAATAAAATGCCAGACAATCTGCGCGTGTTGGAATTTTGATTTTTGCACAGGTAAAACGTCAACAGGAGAGAAAAAAAAAAAAAAACAAATTGAAGAGAGTGTGTGGGGATGGGGAAGAGATGGGAAGGGAGATAGTAGACGTTAGTAGGCGGAGGAAGCCTCAGCTAATCTGCCGACGACCACCAAACCGCACATTAGCACAACAGGGAATCCCGACGATTGGGAAGTGTAGATGAAGAGGGATTGAGAGTATGACAGGGGAGAAGCAAACTGGACAAACATTTGGGCCTGACAGCGGCACAAAAATCGTGCATTGATGATGATAACGTGGTGAATGGCATCCCCTCATGCTTCCACTCTCGTCCCCTTCACCCATCAGTGTCCTGCATATTCACGCCGCATTAGCGCTCCTGGCCAGCGCAACGTTTCCAGGTCCCCAGTTTCGAAGCGAATTTTGGTTTTGGAGCTTGCGGTGTGATGCATCGTCGACGGGCTATGGTCGATGGTCGACGGTCGATGGTCGTCGGTTGATGCTTTTGACACGATCTACTGATTTTCACTGCTGTCCAGGGATTGGAACGGGATTTGGGGGACGAGCACGAGAATGGTCACGAGCACTAAGCGGACAGCACTATGGTTTTGGTGGCTTGCGAGCTTGTTAGCTAAACATATGCTAATCGGCTTGTTTGAAAAAGACAGGGAAGCGAAGCTGGGAATACTGTGGCACCGGTCAGAGCTGTGAAATGCATCAAATGTTTGTGGCATTGCGGCCTTATTCAGGCCCAGGAGGAAATGTTTATTCTCATTTTGATTCCAAAAATGATCTTTGCCTATAGGACCTGCAGTCTGCAGCTCTTAAATGAACAAGAGTTGCTGAATAGATGCAAAGACTTAAAATTCACCTAAATTTGTATTAAAATTGATGACCCAATCAGATTCCAATCTAAATGTTGCAACGATTTATTCAGTTAGGTGGCATCTCGTTATGACTCAATCGAAATGCAGTCAAGTACTTATAGTAGTTACCTTTAGATCCAATTGATAGTAAACTTTAATCAACTAACATTTCCATACACACTCTCGCATTTGTACGTGAGTCCTTATCGTGTATGTGGTGACAATCAGTAAAAAGTGGGGGGAGGACAAAAAACATGAGAAAAGTTTCCCCTTGCATTCACATAATAAAAATGATATCTTTTATTAGCATAATGAAGTCATAAACATTTCAACAGTTAACCCAGCAAAAAGTCAACAAGTCAGCAACCCAAAAGATAAAATCAACAGTCAACCGCATTAACTTTCATTCTCTTTCCATTGCCCCTGCCCTGTCACACACTATTCCACCCAACCCTCGCCCCTAACTCACTCTTTGCTTGATAAGCGATCAAAAAAACTACATTTACATGCAACACTGCAAGTTGGGGGAGCCAAAACGGAAACGGAAGTACCAAGGCAGCACAGAAATAATATCAAAAATGGCTGCCGGAGGTGACTACAACTAGAGCAAAAAAAATAAAAGAAAAAGAAAAAAGTTACATCTGGTCACAAATCATCTTAGAAGGCAACGTGATGCAACCGCTGCCAGTGTTGTAAAATGCTAACGAGCCCAAGCAACCGCTGGAATAGCAAGCAACCTTTGTTGTCCTCATCGTCCTTGCGTCCTTGTCGTCGTTGTCGCCGTCATCGTTGTAGCTTTGAGTGACTTTGTCTGGATGGCGGAAGGTGGCCTCCAACTAATTTAGCTGCCATTGCGCAAAAGGCAAAGGCATCTTCATTTGCTTGCATTAAAAGAAAATGTTCATGTTCTGAAAATATTTTTATACTTATTAACTTGTGATTATAAATTATAAAAACAAATATTGTAAATATACTTTAAACATAGTTTATTAGAGTGTATATTATTAATATTAAAAGTATTTTTGATTCAAAATTATGTGTTAGGACCATTTCTGTTTAAAAATATTTAAATTAATGTTTAATAATCTTATTTTATTTGTACATTAAACTAAATGGTTTAATTCTATCTATATGAATAAAAAAATTTGTTTAAATTTGATTTTATTGAGTCACTTGGAAACTTCTTTTTATATACACAAGTTTTTAGTCTGAAGTCAAGTTTTGGTTAGGTAGTAAACCTGAAAATAGTTGGTTTCTGTACCACATTTGTTTTAAAAGGACATTTTTTAAGTAAAGTAAAAAAGCGAATAAGAAAACAAATGTTTTAGTTTGCCTTTTTTTAAGAAAATTCGATCAAAAAGTTAATCAATTTAAGTTTAATTAGTTGTTTTTAGTTTTAGATTTAATAATGCCAAATTTATGAATATTCTTTGACTTTTTTCAAACTGCCAAGAAGGACTTTTGGCTAGTTGTCGAATATTTACTGTTACTGTCAAAAAGAAATCAATATAGAACTAATGAACTCATTGTTAGTTGTAACATTACACAATTAAAATAAAATGCTTTTGGTTTAATTTTCCGTTACCAAGGTGTTTTCGTTTGGCAGAACATCATAGGAGATAAGCCAACACCCATCCATATAGTGTCTCAGTTTCAGCTGCCTGCTTGCACCTTTTGCTTCAGAGAGCTTTTGCTACAGAAGTTGCAACTATAAAATTCCAATTTACTCTGCATGCAGCAGTTGCTTTCTTGGCAGACTCAGACACGCCCTCTTTTTGCCTGGCAAAGACTAGACTCTGACTCGCTTTTATATTATTTTACTCTGTATTTGTTGCTTGTTCTTGTATTTTTCCACTTTTTGTGATTTTTTTTTTTTTGTTTTCTTGTAGCTGGCGCAATTTTATGTATTTTTATGGTAGGTTGCTGTTGCCATTGCCGGCTTTGGCTTGGCTTGGCCCGGAAAACGGAAACCGAAAATTGCTACTTATTATGTTACTAACTTTGTGTTGCAATCTACCCTTCCCCACCCTCTCCCTCCACACATTTCCACCCCATACCGTAGTTTTCGCCGCCATTGCACCACATACGTATGGGCATGTGCATGTGTATGCTGTGTGTAGAGAGCCTGTTGTTGTCTGGTGTGATAATGTCAGGTTTTGTTAAAATTAAATTGCATGTCTTGGCTGTGTAGAAGTTAAATTATTGCCTCTAGGGTCAGGTGGTGGAGGTGGTAGGCGCATCTTTAACTTTAGATAGATCTCCCATGTTGAATAGTTACCGTGGCTTTTAACTAAAATAGTCTTTAAATTTTTATCAAAATACTTGTATTTTAAAGAGCATTCTTATACATACATATATACTCTTATATGACTCAGCAGGCAATTTTTTAAAAATATATTTATCTAAGAGAAATTTCGTTTACACCGCAAAAGTATGCAACAGATTTTTTGTCTCTCCTAGAACCACCGCATGGTGCCAACAAAATATGTATGTGTGTCTACATATATGTGAGTGTATGTGTGTGTGTGTGTGTGTGGAGAATGGGTAGAATAGGACACGGAAGCGTCGTCAATTTTTGCATGGCTTTTGTGTAGTATATACAAACCACACGCTGCGATTTTTACCGGCATTACAAAAATAATAACAACGTTAAAATACATGAGGAAAAACGTCGACGACCCCCCAAGCAACGTAGAAAAATGTAAACTGTGATGTAATGACCATTTGATGGTAAAAGGGAACAGGAATGTTTGTTTAAAATTTACATGAATATGTTTGCCAGGATAATGTATACAAGTCGGTACATACCTACATACTACACTATTGTACATTCAGTTTAAGAAATCACTAAATCTTGCCTTGGCATTTTAAATGTATTACAAAAGGATTTAAGTTATTTAAAAAAAAAAAAACATAGCAGAAATGTATTAGTTTTTTCCAAGCGCAGCATCTGTTTAAATGCCTAAGTAGAGCTCTATCTAAGATCATAGAAGAAATAACTATCTTATATAAGATTATTTTGATTGTATATATCATTTATCTTTGTATTACATATATGCTTAAAACTGGAATTACTTACTTACTTTAATTACTTACTTTAAGCATTGAACCATTTGTACACTTTGTAATATAGTAAAAGCTTTATTAAAGTTTTGAAATTAAGTAAATGAGGACAATACTTCCTGGAAGAGTCATCCCCTATGACTGTAATATAGTAGATCTTATGGATAAGCTACGTAAACAGCTAGTACTTAGCTTACGAAAGTTAAAATATAGAAAACTAGAAGGATGGGCTAACTTCGGCCGTGCCGAAGTTCGTATACCCTTGCAAACTGTTATTTAACAATTTAAATATATACACATTTATAATGTAACCAAATCATTAGAAAGCATATAAAACAAGTCAAAACTACATTAAATGTTTGTAGCATGAGCAAAAAAAGTATTTCGAAAAAAAATTTTTTTTGGCCCGATTGTTCCTATGGGAGCTATAGCATATAGATGACCGATTTGTCTGAAACTTAGCACAGATATTTCTATATATACTAAACTTCCGAAAACCAAGTTTTGTCACAATCGCTTTCAAAACACCCAAGTTATTGCTGTAAGACTATATTCTTGACCGATCGTTCCTATGATATAGTCAACCGATTCTGATAAAACTTGGTGGATTTGTTTAAAGGTGTATTAAACTTAGGAACCCCAAATTTCGTAACAATTGATTGAAAAACAACAAAGTTATTGAAGTTTAATTCTATTCTTGACCGATCGTTCCTATGGGAGCTATATGATATAGTCATCCGATCGGGATGATTCCGAGATATACAATGCCTGCAGCAAAAAGAAGCCTGGGTGCAAAATTTCAGCTCTCTGACCAAAATTAATATACCCTTGCAAGGGTATAAAAATACAGGTTATTTATAAATATTATGTCAAGTATGACAGTTACTCAAGTGTAGCGAACGCGTAAGAGAACAGAGTAGATAGAAAACGTTGGGAGAGGACGGGAGGGAGAGATCTAGGGAGTCTTGTTCAGGAAGCTGACAAGAGCAGTCGCTAAATATAAAAGATTAAGATAATGAAGAATCCAGAATAAGTTGTTTAATTATATATATATTCCTGACAAATGTTTAATAATCACCTAGGTATATTCCTTACAATTATGCATAAATATATAAATTAATATTTTGTTTTTATAAAATCTTTAATACTGAACTCAAAATTTCAGTTGGAATAGGTATACATAGAAGGAACAGTATACAGTATTTTTAACCTTTTTTATTTTTCAACTCTGAACTCGGTCTTGATTATGTGACTCATCTAAATGTGCCTGAAGGAAATTAAAAATAATTGTTTGGTTGGTGTTACATTTCCCTTAATCTAGTAACCGTTGCTTTGCCACCCGACCAAAACAGCCTGGCAACTAAGCAACCCAATTTAGAATGTTTATGCACTTCAAACAAATAATTGTATAAAATTTCTAGTTTCATTTCTCAGCTAGAGAACGAAGCAGTTTTTCAAACGTTTCGTAATAATTATTACATTTTTTGACGAATTTACTACTTTGGGAAGGAATGGATTGCACTAAGGAAGAGGAAGTGGTACAAAATGGCGGCGGTGATTGTGGTGTGAGCCTTGTCAATTTGAATCAAGCTCGTGCTTGTCCAGCTCCCCCTATATGTCCACTGGTGCCAGAGACTTCGCCGTATGGCGGAATCAGAGGATTACAGCCAACTCAAGTGGGCATTGTACCTCGGGAAGAGAATGTTGCTCCAGAGCATCTATATCAGACTGTGGTAGCACCAGTTGAAGAACATCAAAAGCTGCAATATGAATTGCAGGCGGCTGTTGATCAGCAACAGCAGCAATTGACCAATATCAGGCAGGAACAGTTGGATGGCTCTCAAAAGCATATCAATCAGGAAGAATTTCAATTCGCTGTTAGTTCTGGAAACACTTTTCAAATGATTATTTACTAACCCATTCTAATTGTAGCGACAAGTGGATCCCAATGCGGATAATCTGCAGAATCCACCTTGCTATCTACCTCAACAAGGTGATGACTTACCGCACAAAGATCACCTAACACCCATGGGACCCGTTGGGCCCTGGGCTTCTGGCAAACTTGATTGGAGTCCTCTGGCTGGATTAACGGGCACTCGTCCGATTGTGGATCGATATTCCATAACGCGTTATAGTCCGAATGAATGGAGAGCAAGGAATATGGAGACAATAACATATGTCAACGGCGTTCTAGACAAAGCCGATAAGTGAGTGTTAAACAATTATAAAAATTTTTAAATTTTATCATTTGCTATCTTATCCATTTCATAGAAACCGGTTCAGTGGTAGTACAGAGTATCAGCGCTTATCCGCTCTCGTCACCAAAACACAAAATGAAACCACGGACAAATTGAGGGGTCGAAGTCAATTGATTGGTAAATGGAAGAACACTTTGGAGAACGCTATTAAGACAATGGCTGATGAGATAACCGTTATGGAAGAGGAACGTATTCGATTGCGCAAAACTCTCGTCATATTGGGCGTACCAGAATCCATAGCCAAGGAATGTATTGAGAAACGTGCCGGTCGTCCCGATACCGAATTGGTGCGCGATCAAACCGAAGAGGAGTTGATTAATGAACTAGCTCTCATTGCGGAAATACGACGATTGCTTTTGAAAAACTTGGAAGATTTTGAGGCCCAGCAGGTTGAAAATCGTTCAGCCCGTCAACGTTTAGAATATGATTGGAGTGACAAGAAGGAAGCCTACGAAATTGATACTCTCAATGTTGGATTGAATAACAATTCGCGTGTCATTATGTTTCGTCCCGGGGCAGTGCATCAGCCACCCGAACAAGCTTCCGAGAAATACTGGGAGCATTTCAGTCAGGAAACCCTGGAGGAGTGTGAGAAATGTCGTCAAAGATCAGTAGCTCTGCGGAATACCCTTAATTCACTATTGATGAACGCTGCTCGGGATATACGCACACAGGCGGATGTTGTTGAGAAGTCTCTGACTGCTCGTATTAATTGCACCCAGGAGGCAGTACAACGATTTGAGAATGATTTGCATAAAATTCTGCAGGATTTGGCTGATACGGAGACCCGTATTCTTCAGCTACATCGTCGTATCCGTAGTTTCGATTCCGCCATGAAGGTGGCTCAAACTCGCATGGATAATCGCAGTTTTCGTCCAAATGTCGAGAATTGTCGTGATGTCGCTCAACAGGATCTCATTGATGAGGTTCACACCATTCAGAGTAGTGTCTCTGCATTGTTGCACGAACTGTCCGCTGCGGAACGTATCAAAGATGACCTGGTAGCTGCTCGTGGTAAATTAGAAAGGGAAATTATGTTGAAGAGACGCACTTTATTGACGGATCGGGAACGTTGCATGTTGCTACGTTCGCATTATCCATCGGCCAATGCTTTGAGTGGCACAGCACAATTTTGAAACTAAGTTATTGAATGAACATTTATTTATATATCAAATTTAAAGTACTAAATTTTAAAGATTTAATTGATCCATGGTAAGGAAATATATGAAGATACATTTTGATTAAAAGTTCTAATGCTCGTTTAAATTGTTTTTAATAAATGCAATCGAATGAAATTAACTAAACTGCCATTAGGGGACAATCAGGCACGTCTGGAAAAACATAAAACTGAAAGAAATATGTTGCCAACTTTACTCCTTTCTCTCGCCTTCCGCCCTTTACACACACTAATCCATATAGACGTATGTGCTTTAGCATTTACCAAAACACGTTCAACAGCTAGAACAACACGTACTCAATTTAGAGATACACATGAGAGGAGTCGCAGAGTCAGAGCTAGAGAAGGAGAAACACACATCGGTATCGATATGGACAACATTTGTTAATGTTTGCCTTTCGCAGGAGCAACAAATATTGGGACAGTTCCTCTCTTCCTTTCTGTATCTTTGCCTGTGTGTGTGTGTGTGTGTGTGTGTAGAGTCCTCCCGTTCAATTGTCTGCTGCAAAGCTAATAAATTACTCAGATAAAAATAAAAGTAACTTTTAGGAGGCAAAAATCTAAGAATTTAAAAATAATTTTATAGTTATTTCTACGATTTAAGTTACAAAATTTATTTCAGTTGTTCACATAGCAAAGGTCATGGTGACAGTGACACGTGCTGTGGCCTTACTCAAAAATTCAAAAAGAGAGTCCGTATGTAACATGTCTCCTCTACCGTAGTCTCTTCGTCTGAAACTTGTTCTTTTTTTTTATCTCTGTCTTTCCTAGTAGCTCTTCCGCATACGTGCAAAACATTGGCCAACCAAGATTTATTACCCGAGAACGTGTTGTTTTTTCATGTTCAGGGCTAAGAGGCGGTCGGCAAGGGTTAACAGACAAAATGTTAGGCGGAAATATTTTTGATGGATTTGGTATGTAGTTTTGTTTTTTTTTATTTTTTTGACAAGGTCAAGGAATTTTCGTGTAGGAGGACGGAATGTGAAACACACAACAGAATAAAGGGATGACAGCTTGAATGAGGAATTGTTGCAAGAGTCTGATGAATGAAAATTTAAATTAATTAAAGAGCAGGCAAAATTGAAATAGAAACTTGCAAAGTTAAAAGTTTCTAGATTAGTATATTAATTACAATTTTATTTCACTTCACTAGTTTTAGACCTTAGACATATTTTGGAAAAACATAATGGAGAACTCGAGTACATTATTCGGTTTGTATCGGAGCAAATTTAAAACATAATCCTGCATATAATCGGCCAATTCCGTATGTCTACTTAAATAATCGACAGCATTCTCATAGTTCAATGCTTTCGCTTCTTTGAACTTTTTAAGCAAAACATTATCCTGTCGCCACATTAATTCAAGTTTAGGTAATATCGGTTCCTTACGCTTAGGTGGAGCGCAGGCA
Source organism: Drosophila austrosaltans (assembly GCA_035045865.1). NCBI lineage: Eukaryota > Metazoa > Arthropoda > Insecta > Diptera > Drosophilidae > Drosophila > Drosophila austrosaltans. The sequence continues at coordinate 1,675,522 of JAWNOQ010000200.1, forward strand.
GCGTGTAAAATGTAATTGTAACCCCGCCAGAAGTGCAGGATAATACGACCCTCGGGTGTCATAAAGGTTTCGGCCACATCCTGCATCTCATCGTTGAAACATTGTTGGGTCACAATATGAATGGCATTCTTATATGTGCGGTAGAAAATTCGCACTACTTTGCGCTCCTTGTGAACTAATAGACGACAGCGTAAAACTCGTCCATACAGGTTCATAGTGTAGTATTCGAAATTGCCCACGAAATTGTTGCATATCAAATGGCGCATTAGCAGCATTATTCCACCATCAAGAACGAAAATATGATCACGATCTTTAATATCGATGGTGGCTTTAAATTTCTGCGATTCCTCATTAATTTTTGTCTCTCTTATTGCTGTCAGAAGAAGATCTGCATGATTTCGTACCTCCAAGCTCTTCTCAACTCTGGCATGATCAATGCGATCGAATTCCATGCGCTTCTCACAGATCAACAGAAACTTATCATCATATTTGCCCTTTAATTCATGTCCACACTCAATGATACCTTTACCCTTCTTCATCTTACTGCTGCTGTAGATCACATAGCCATCATAGGACTCCTCCACATTTAGACAGAACTTTCCAATAGTTTTCAATTCTCTTTCGAAAAAGATTTTTACATTTTCACTCAACTTGCAATTGGTGTTTCTCAATTTGGATATAAATAGAGACTCTTTGAAAATGATAGCCCGTTTAGCAGGCAAAAACTCTTTCGGATTGATTCCCCAATCGCAAACTTGAAATTTATCATCGGTTGATTCAACTTGTTCCAAAAGTGCCGATATAATACTAGATATACTAATCTCATCCTGAGCACTTAGTTGATCCACCTGCTCGCAGACCTTGATTTTAGTATAAGCTTTTCCCGCTTTACGAAACTCTTCCAAATCGCAGGGCACAAAAAGCGGAGGATTTATCTTAGCTTTTTCTTTTTTCCCGTCTTTTTTTTTTAAAAGAGTTAACAAATTATACATGTTGAATCTAATTGTAAGCACCTTACCCATTCTTTTGATTTCTATCAATAATTTTGCCTTACCACACAAAGAGTTACAAATTCTAGTAAAATACTGAAAATATTTTCTGTACTATAACAGTTAAAGAAAATTTTGACATTAAAAGGAAAAATGAAGCAAGCAAGTCGTCCCTGCCGACATTGAGTATACCCTGTACCAACTAGTTACATTAAATAAAGTCGAACACCATCGAAATCGCCATCAATTTCAAAGAAAATTTAGTTTAACATGCCGCAACAGAGCACGCATGCTATCTCGCTCACTCTTATCAGCTAATGCCGCCCTTAGTGTTTCAGTACAAAACTTATATGCGAATATCTCCGACAGTTGTTGTCCGATTTCGACTAAATTTGGTTAGCTGAAGCAGTTTGGCTATATAATCAGGTGTGCCAAATAAAAATACGATATCTTTCATACAGCTCTAGTTCTAGTTTTTTCCAAATTCCGGGGGCGGAAGTGGGCGTGGCAAAAATTTGAAACAAACTTGAACTGTCTATGCATTAGACGGATGTTCACACCAAATTTGGTACCTCTAGCTATTATAGTCTCCGAGATCTAGGTGTTCATACAGACGGACAGACGGACAGACGGACAGACGGACAGACGGACGGACGGACAGACGGACATGGCTCAATCGACTCGGCTAGTGATGCTGATCAAGAATATATATACTTTATGGGGTCGGAAACGCTTCCTTCTGCCTGTTACATACATTTTAGCGACTTTACGTATAGGAAATTATGCTTTAAATTTAACCTTCATTCAAATCTTCATTACTTTCTTATTAGAAAGTTTTTTCTTTTTGTTATATCCCAATGTCATCTTTAAGATCCTTCACAATATGCTGCTTTGTCTCAACTTGAAGGCAATTAGTCAGAGTACAATTTCGCTGATTTCGACACTCTCTTCGCATATCGTCGAGTTGCGCTTAGTTTTAGTAATTCTCAAGAGTTTCTTTTCCGCGAGGCATAGCAAGAAAGTGGCAGTTGCTCTCGAAATTTTGCTATGTAAACGCATTCAAATAAATAAACGAACAAATAGAAGAAGGAAACTTGACATGCTCAACTAATTGCAAGGCCAACAGCCCTTCAGACGAACGAACGAACGAACTTAAAGGGGCGACAAACAACATGTTAAGGGAAGCCAAACTGGAAACATAAGCGGAAGGATGGAAAGGACAACCAGGAGGTTGAGCCGAAAGGACAAGTGTAAATAAGGGTAAGAGTGCGAGTGTGCGTGTTTTAATGACACTGACTGTAAAGCGGAATGGACAGCAAATAAAAAAAGGGTCAGACAAAGAAACCAAAATGAAAAAGGATGTCGATATGCCTATGTCTTTCTCTCTCTCTCTCTCTCTCTCTCTCCATCTCCATTTCTGTCTCTGCTCTTTGTCTTATTGTTAACAGGCGAAATGGTCTCATTAAAAACTCGGTAAACGTATGAGAAGAAAATCAACAGTTGAAAGGAGAAGCTCAAAGGGTAAACAATAATAAATAAAATGACCTCTGCGAACAATATTAAATTTGTTATTAAGCTTGTAATTATTTGTTCAGGCGGAACTGTAGGCATCTTTCCTTCCTATTAAATGCGCGAATTACTCGCGAAAAAAAGGCAAAAAAAATTAAAAAGGACGAAACGAAAATGAAGAAAAAAAAAATATAAATAAATTATGCAACAAGACAAAGGCAATGCGCTTTCTTTCTTTCTTTTCGCTTTTTTTCCCCCATTCGTTTTTCTCTGCTTATTTCACAGTCAAGTTAACTTTAAAAAGACGACCCCAAGGGCAGAGGTTGAAATTTTCTTTTAATTTCTGTACCCTGTAGCCTAAGGGTAGAAGGGGTATATTATAGATCTAAAAGCAGGCAAAAGGATGCATGAGAGAGTATTGATTTGGAGTATATACACAGAATCTATATGGGTCTAATTGAAGTCATATAATTTCTTTTGTTCCTTTTAGTAACAATTATCGTATAGGAGGTCCAAGCTAAGAATCTTGATCAATCAAATGATATGCAATAAATTTTTATATCTAGAGACTAGGGATTTGCATGGCAATCGATAGGAAAGAAGATTCATATCCTTAAGTTTTTGAACGAAAACAAGTATAACAAAAAATATTCTCCAATTTCTTCGATTTCTTTGCTTGAATATACAAATCCTTCAATCAACAACAAAATAAGTTTCCCTGTGTTACCTCGAGTCAGAAACTATCTAAAATTAGCTTTGACTCATCAAGTTGTTTTGGTATAACCAAATTAATCTGAATATTTCGAGTAAGTGGCAATCCTAATTGTTAATAAGTATTTGGCCTTCGACACTTAAGTTCTTTTTAATATTTTTGTCTCATGCATTTGCTCTGTCTCGCTTGTTCGTTTCTCTTTCTTCTGTCTCCTTAGTGCTTCTTTTCTGTTCTCTGTCTTTATTTGTATCCTCTCTCGCTCTCTCTCTCTCTTTCTTTTTGTCTGTTTCTTTTTGTTTGACGTTGTCTACGGCGTAAATTAACTACAATTGTTTCTGTGTGCCCGTCGTCCACTTACATTTAATCTTCATCTTCATCTCCACACACTTTTCATTCATTCATTCATTCGTTCATTCATTCGAATTCATTTCAGGCCTCGTTCATTTCCTTGGCATTTGTTTGCCTCTTCTTATGCCCCCCCCCCTCACTTTTACTCTGCTCATTGTTTCGCCCACATTGAGTGCAAAAATAAATCAAAATGTGAGAAGGAAAAACTGCAAAACGAAAAACAAATCTTAAATGAAAATTGTAACCGCTGCGGCGATGTGGCGTCTATGGCTGGGGAAAAACCATTGGGGAAAACTCTTGGTAATCTACATACCCACATGTATGTATGGGTTGAGTTGGCGTCCCTTGCTCCTCCTTTTTTTGGGGTTGGGTGAGGTTGTGGGGGGCGGCTTATGGGTCAGTAATAAATGTCATGATATGAAATTTATTTACGCGCCCTATGAAAAACCAAAGCACCAAGGAATGCAATAACAACAACAAGAACCAAAAGGAGATGGAGAGGCATAACGGAGAAAGAGGAGAAGAAGAAGAAGCAGAACAAAAAAAAAAACAATGCCCCATACAAGCCTCAGCCAAATGGCAAAAGACAATTAAAGAAGAATGTGTGCAAGAAATGCCAAAGGGAGAACAAACTAAATGTTCTTTGATATCCTAGAAATTCCACAGGAACAGAAAGTGTGCAGAATAAAAACGTAAATTCAAAATGTGATCAATAAAAGCTTAGATCCTATTCAGATATACATACTATGTATGTTTGGCTTTAAATATGTGAAATATTTGTCCAACGACTAACAGATAATCTTATAATAACTATTAGTAATTCAAAAAATATAAAAAATGTTATTGAATGTGAGAAATAAGTGGGAAAAGTAGATGGTTAGGGGATAACTTTTTTACGAGTTAAGATATTTCTGATTTATCCTTAAGGTCTTTCAAGGGACTACCAATCAATATTGAGGTTTTTGATTTAGCGGGATACAAAATTTCAAAGTTTCCCATAGTAACTTTATCCGAGGTAGAAAATAAATTTACCTAATTTAAATTTAATCAAACAATATGCACTTAACCGGTCTATTTAAAGTCCACGTCAAATATAAATTGTTATTCCAAAAATTTAGTTGTGGTTTTTTGCCTATCCTTGTAACAAACTTTGAAGACTTTGTTTGTTTATTGTTTATTTACATTGTGTTTCAAAATAAATCCCTATTCAAGAATTTTATAGATTTGTCTGTTAAAACAGCATACTCAAATTATCCTAAAAATTCTCAATCTTTGGAATTTATTTAATAGAAATAGATCAAAGTTCAACTTGGCTGTAAATACATAGATTAGTTGTTGGCTGTATATATAGATAAAAATGTATTATTATAGAAATTACAGAACATTACATTGACATTGTGGTTTTAAGCATTTTGGTTTTGAATATGTATAACGAGAAATCTTTCCCTATATGAATGTCAATTCATTCACTTAGTTTAGTAAAAGTTCCGAGAGAAGCCTTCAGGGGCAGTGGCTCTTCTCACTCATTTCAAAAGCAAACAGAGAATACAAAAGGAAGCTAACCTTCAAAGCAAAACCATTGAAAGCCAGGAAACCTTGCTTGATGTCTATGCATCCTTACACATCCTTTACACAGGACACAGACAGAGACATGCAATTACAAGCTCAATCTTGATAACAAAGTAAATAATACAAATTCTCGCAATTTTTCTGTAATTAACACATTCACAACAAAAGGACACACACACACGAACACAACGCATACATCTCATATAAACTCTCGTTTTGAGTGAGTGTTGACTGAAAGCCTGACAGGATTGCGTGTTAGATGTTCCAACATTATAAGGATGAGGCACATACATACATATGTATACACGTATGCGTGTCTCTGTATATGTGTAGTGGGTTGACTGGCAGGCATGAAAACGAAACCAGGTGATGCACTGGAGGAGCACAGGATTAGAGTACATAAAAGTGTTAGTATTATTGCTTTTGTTTTTGTTTTTTCCTTTTGGTACTGTCAGTGTCTCTAGTTGGTCTAGGATTTTTATGAGCTGTTGATGTGAAAGGATATGCATCCTTGTAAACTGTATGCCCGTGGTGTTATTCTGTTTGTCTTGCTTTCCAAGCTAATGTCAAGTTTCAGTGGCATATCAGCACTATCATTATCTGCATAGTAATTTTGTAATTAAATGGAAGCTTTTTTGCTCTTCCATCACTCGCATCCGTACCATGTTCCGTGTCATCCAGTCTACCATAATAATATCATTAAATAAATTGAATATTGATTGATGAATGTTTTATGCATTTCTGACATTTATTCATGTTTGCATTCATGCGTGTACAAGCCATAAATTAATTGCAATAAAAATGACAACGGGAATTTATCTACCAGCAAGTACAATCAAAGTGAGCTGTGCCAGAGACTTTGAATCACTAATCGATATTATTGAAGCCAGATGACAAAAATGAACTGTAATACAATAGATACATGCCAAGCCAGCTGCTGCGAATCTTTGTTTATACCCTTGGAAAGGGTAGGACAATTTCAGTTAGTTGTTTGTTATCTCCAAAGAAAATAGACCTGTTCATTAATAGAATTATATAAAGTTGAGAATTATGCTACTTATATTTTATTATCACAATCAACTTTGTTAGGTAACTTTCAAACTGAAGCCATGGGCAAGAAGTATTCAATTTAGTTAATACAATCGAAACTCTCTATAACGAGTCCCAAGGGATAATTTCTTCGCTAGATAAAAAGACAAAAATTTTCTTGTTTTTTATTTCCAGAAATGAGTTATTTTTGTTTGGACTTCATTTTCCCCCTTTTCATCTTCCACATAATTTTCCAGGACATTTAGAGAAGCTTTCACAGTTTTTGGTACCTCGTTTTTAATTTCCAAATAAGAACGGAAACTGATGAAGAAAGTTGTACATATGTGGGTAATGGCATAGCAATATATAAATTTGTTATATAAAGATTGAAAACGCTTTAACTTGGTATGATATGATTGGACTTTTCTCAGTGTTTAACATCTACCAACATTCCTTCACTAAGAGAACCATAAACAAAGAGAAACATAAACTTTGGCCGTGCCGAAGTTCGTATACCCTTGTAAACTGTTATTTAACAATCTAAATATATACACATTTATAATGTGGAAAAATCATTAGAAAGCATATAAAACAAGTCAAACCTACATTAAATGTTTGTAGCATGAAAAAAAGAAAGTAATTTGGCAAAAAAAATTTTTTTGGCCCGATTGTTCCTATGGGAGCTATAGCATATAGATGACCGATTTGTCTGAAACTTAGCAGAGACATTTCTATATATACTAAACTTCCAAAAACTAAGTTTCGTGACAATCGCTTTTAAAACACCAAAGTTATTAAGTTATCTAAAACTATATTCTTCCTATGGACGCTATATGATATAGTCATCTGATTCTGATCAAACTTGGATTTGTTTAAAGGTGTTTTAAACTTATGAACCCCAAATTTCGAAACAATTGATTGAAAAACAACAAAGTTATTGATGTTTTATTCTATTCTTGACCGATCGTTCCTATGGGAGCTATATGATATAGTCATCCGATCGGGATGATTCCGAGATTACAATGCCTGCAGCAGAAAGAAGCCTGGGTGCAAAATTTCAGCTCTGTAGCTTTAAGGGTCTCGGAGGAGAAGCTGTTGATCCAGACAGACGGACAGAAGGACAGACGGACATGGCTATATCAACTCAGCTCGTCGTGCTGATCAATATACTTTATATAGTCGGAAACGCATCCTTCTAGACGTTGCAAACTTCTGACCAAAATTAATATACCCTTGCAAGGGTATAAAAAGTTTTTAATCTTATAATAATTTACTCTTCACAATATTAAAAAAACCTTTTACTTTTTAAAATAATTTTTTTCCAAGAAATTGGGTAAATGGCTTTAAAACTAATAATGACCATATCGGTAGTATATACATATAAATATATATGTATGTAAATATATATGTATATATATACATATATCTGCATGCTACACTTAAAATACAATAATACTTTTTCGAACTTGCCTCAAAAAGTTTTGGAAATTAACATTTAATTCAGAAAACTTTTATTATTATACGAAATGCAAATTATTTTCCAATTTGATTTCATTATGCAATCTCAGTGAGCATTATCAGCAAACAATTCAATCTTCTCTCCTCTTATGCTCCTCACCTCTCATCTATTGTGTACTATTCTATTCTGTTGCTCCATCTGTGTACAGATTTTCTTTTCCATTTTTTTTTTTATTATATTTCTATATATATATATAAATATATATATATTTTTTGCCTCTTTGCATTAAGACAAGCAAACAAAACTCAAAACTCTGATGGGTGGTGTAATGGCGATGTGCTGTTGCGGTGGTTGGTGGTTGGTGGGAACTGGTATCAAAAAAACTGCAGCCAAACAAAAAACTTGAGCCAAGGTGTTGTTGTATCTGTTGTATTGTTGGAGTTGAAAATTGTTGTAGTGGCAGGTGCGGGCCAGGTGCGGTCTCTGGAGAGAAGTTGATTGTTTTTTCAGTAATTTCTGTTTTGTTATGTATTATTCCATTTGGAGGATTTTCAGTGTAGTTTACATTGCATAATAATATTTTAGACAAAACATGCATAAATTTTCCCCCTTCCCCCAATTCGCATTCTCACATTGTTGTTTATTGATTTTAAAAACAAAAACTTTCGATAAAACAATGAGTAACAAGTTTTTCTGTGCAAGCTAGAATTATAAAAAAAATCAAGTTGCAGAGCCGACTGTGAGATACCCTCCATTCGAACTACTTCTAATCAAAAAGCAAACAATTAATTGATATATTATTTATATTACAAGTCAACAATGTTAAATTTAATTTCCTGATCTTGTAAAAACGTCCCTTAATATAAAGGCTCAAGGCATATCAAAAGTAGTTCGCTTCTTTCATTTTCTCTTAAATATTATAAAATAATAACAAAATCATTTCAAGTTTAAAAAAAGTTCCGAAACATTATTTTCAACAAAATATTTGAAACTTCTACTGGACTAGTTAGTCAACCTATCAGAATAATAATTTTTTCCCCTTTTTGTTTTTTCTTTTTGTCATTTTTACCAATTTCCAAATACAAGGTCCTTCTATTATATTTTTTTATGGAATATTGATTTAGAATAAATTTTTATATTTTATTCTGCATTTTGGAAATATTTAAATTGCCTTAGTATTGCCATTGGCTTTATTTGTTCTGGTTATAATATAAACACGAAGGTATTTATTAATAGAGATTTCGTGTTTTGTTGTCTTGCGAAATTAAATTATAAAATAAACGTATGATAAAATAATATCATGTAGAATTTTACACTTTTTGAAACCTTCTCTACACTCCTCCCGGTCCTTCCACATCATTAGTTTGTTAACAATTTGAAAAAAAAAAACGAAAATGCTTGCGCTAGAAAAGCTACATAAAGTTATTATAGTATAAAAAAAAAACTTGGCTAATTAATTAGAGCGAAACTGTCTGAACGCTTTTCACTTTGTGGTAATATAATTAACAAAACCGCCCAACACCTTCCCCTTTTCCACCCACAAACTAGACTAGAATTCAATCGACCCACTGACCGAGCTTCGCTCATTTACTTCCCGTTTTTATATTTTTTCTTTTCAGTTTCAGCTTAATTAGCTGACGCCTGCCAGGTGACAGAATTTATTAAAGGTTATGATATGGACAATGTACAAAATAGAATGAACGTTCAAAGGATATATAGAATGTAGAATATACATAAATCAGCAAAAGTTTTCCTGCAAAAGATAAAATAGTTCAATGGCAAGATGGAAAATATTTTTAAAGAGTATGCTAATTAGTGTAAATTTAAAATACAGGACAAAGAAGAGGTTAAATGTATGGCAACTAAATTTGGATGATTTGGGATGAAGACAGGATACCATATGACAAAAAAGATGTACATTACTTGTACTAAAGGAAACCTACTATAAATACGAAAGGGGAACTGAACAGTTAGAAGTCACATTTATAGCTAATGTCTCGATTATTATTTAATGTTAAAATTGATTTAACAATGTATAACAGTACATTTTAAATAGATAGTATTTTTATATTCACAATACAACATTGCAATATTACAAAATTAGGAACCAATACTTGAAACAAATTAAAAATTTATGCTTGTTCCTCATTATTCCTTCATTTTTGACACTGTATACCGACGACAAATAATTTTTGACACTTTTGTTATTATATGCATTATCACAATTCAACGGTAAATAACACAAAAAAAATTACCTACGACTATTTTATATGAGAACTTTTATATATAGCGTAAAAGATAGGACTTAGATAGGATTTTATCTTCCAAGGATTATTGTTCAAGCCTGAAAAAAATATGAAAAGAACTAATTGGTGATTATTTACTATGAAAATATTTTTCCCATAGCCCTGAAATGCCGAAAGCGGCATCCAGGGAGAACCATTAACCACAGAAACCGAATCCACTCATAAATGTTTACTCGTTTCTTTCATTTATATCTCACAGAAACTCACACACACACACATACGTACATGTTGCTTAAAAAAGTGTTTACAAAAGTGTAAAGTAAAAATAAATAAAAAAGAAAACTGAGTGAGACAAAATGGTACTATGAGAGAGGGGGTAAAGTGAGAGGTTGAAAGGGATATATAGAGAGAACTGGCAGGCAGCTGGGCGTAAACCACTCAAAGGCGTAAATAAATACGCCGCCCGCATAGGTAGGCTATACTTTTTGTTTGCCCATGACTGTGTATATGTTTGTGTAAGCTCACACACACACATTCACGCAAGAGTATATGTTTGTATGTGTGTTAATTTGCCAACAAAGACACGTACAAACATGCAAACAGCATTTAAGAGATTTACCTGAAAGACATCCCCACCGAGTGCATGTGTGTTTGTGTGAGTATGTAAACGTGTGACCGTATAAGTGTGTGAGTGTTTGCCCTGCCATTGCTATTAATTTGTACGCGTTACATAATAGCTCTGTCAATATTTTCCTAACATTTTCCCTAAAAAGTGTTCTAAAAAAAACAAGGACAAAAGAAAAGTGTTGTCAATGCCACAACACGAGCACGAAGGTCGAACAAAGGCACGGAGTTTGGGTTACTGCAGTCATAAATGTGGGATGCTGATTAGGCTGCCGTTTATGCATATGAGTTTTAAAAGCTTTTTTTCCTCATAAAACAAAAAAAAAAAAAAAGAAAGTTTACCCATTAGCCTCCTAAATGGGCTCAGGAAGCTTTGCAACGTAAATCTTAGTGTAGCATTACAGCGGCATACCTATAGCGACTTGATTTGAATTGAGTGGATAACTAAATATAAAAACGTGTAGAATTTGTTGTAGATTTACGAAACTCAAATACTTTGGAACATTTAGAAAAATCAGCAATGAATTTTCATTTTATCTTTTTTTTTGTTTTTAGGTGTCAAGTTTCGATAATCAGCATGAAATTCTGGGTGATTCCATGTTAAAGTAATTATAATGAATGTTGCGAACACTGATATATCAAAAACAGCTTTTAATTATTAACTTATTCAAACTATTTTTCAAATCATTAAAAATATGTTATATACACTAAAATATAAAAAAAGCAAAATCTTTGAAATTTCCTTTTTTATAAGAAAGTTTTCTAAATAAAACTAATTTAAACCAATAATAATTAAAAAATAACATATAAAAATCTAAATAAATATTTGAGCATTTGCTTGCACAAATAAAATAGTTCTTATACCTAACTTTGTGTCAAGAAACACTGTAGACTTTAAATATATTGAATTTAACTCCAACAGATTTATCTTTATCGGAATATCACTGAAGTTTCTTTGAAGACACGTATCAATGTTTCTGGTTACTAAGCTTAAAGGAAAAGAAAAAGAAAAATAAAAATAGAAACTGCAGTTTGTCTAAACTAACCTTCAAGCAACGTGACTTCAATCTAAGAGAACTTTAACCCTTAACCCATTCAAGCCATTCGTTGACAACATGGCATATCAATCAACGTTGTGAAAAGAGCTCTATTGTGCGTTAACAAGTGGCACGTTGCCGGATTGATGCACAAGGCTCAAAAACGAAGACAAAACCCAATACCAAGTCAAACCTAAAGCAAAACCATGATGTATCTATAACTGCGCCTTGGCATTGCCCAACATTTTCGTACCCCCCTATCGCTCACTCTTTCGATGTCTATAACACACACACAGACACACATACATACACTCCCTGTCTATTACTCTATGTTGCTTTCCCTGGCAACCTCTATAGCCTTTTGTTCCGGGTCCAATGTCAGTTGCAACTTAACATCAACAGTTGCTGCTCTCGTCAGAGTATGTCAATGACAACACATAGAGTCGCACACGAGATTTTGCGTTGAAGACAAAAGATTGAAAGCAAGCTGCAGCGTACAAGTCATCAGCCATGTAACAGGAAGTTAGTTAGGCGGGCTCCAACTTGAAGTCCCTGCCCCAAAATGTCACCAGCGACAAGTTGTTCCAACAGCAAATTACATGTACATACAAACATACTACATACACACGAAAGTCCAGCAAGAGCAACAGCAGGTTGAATCCTTAACTTGCCTTTAAAATGAGTTCTCCAAATTTTTTATGTTCAATTCCCCAAACGTGCCTGCATTTTGAATATGGTTTTTTGTCCCTTCCATCACTTCTTTTTTTCTTTTTTTTTCTGTTGCTGTTGTTTAGTTTTTGCTCTCTTAGTTGCCATTGTTGATAATACCCTGAGACCTCGAGCTGACTCGAGTGTTACTTTTGGGCTTGTCGAGGCACAAAAGTGCACTCGGCTATTGAAATGCAACAACAATAACAAAAACAGCTGCTGATAGTGGCAGCTGCATACAAAATAGTCAGGGGAAAACTACAAAACACAGAATAGTAAAAATGTTACACTACAGTCAATCCAAAATATAAATACTCTATCAAAACATTTTGATAAATAAGAAAATTTAAATAAATCGATTGAAAAAGTTAAGTTACATTTTGTTTTATATAATTATAATACTTATTTATTAGATTAATTAGTTATAATTGATTATACACAAGTAGAATAGCAATATTGACTGTTAACATATTGATAAGAGATATTTTTGCAATTTGTACTTTATCTAATTATATAAATATTACTTAAGTTTAGTATACTAGATTTAATTTAAAAAAATAAATAAATTTTGTTTAGAACCTTGAGCATTACTAACAATTTGAATATAAATTATTATTTATAACTATTACGAAGACAATGGAATATCTTAAAGTACAGAAACTATGCTAAGTAACTTGAATTTAGAACAAGAAAATATGTAAGATGTTGGATAATGAATATAAAATACAATAGTTCCTTTCCTTTTAAATTTTTCAACAAATGCATTAACTAAACTTAAAGATAATTTGTAAATTGATATTAACATCCACTTAAATTTATACTAAAAGGTAAATTAACGACATAATATCTAATTTGTCGTGCCGGATCGTGCTTAAGCTTAATCGTATATATTAGCAAGTAAAGTAACCAAACAAATTTCGAATAATTTTTAATGTTTATATCGACTTTAAGGTAAATCCTTAAAATTATGTAACTTGAAATTAATATAGTTTATGTTTTTACAATATTTATCAAAACAGTTAACATACATAGTCCCTTTTTTTTTGTTGCCATATTTAAAATACTTCACACAACGAGAATACTTCTGAATTTTCATATAGACTTTTTCATAAAGTCTTTAACTTTAAATTAATAGAATGTAAATTGATTCAAATTGCTAACATCTGAAAACAGTTTCTTATTTTTGCCATATTTAAAGTACTTTACACAACGAAAAGCAAAAAAACGAGGCATAAGCACAAAAAAAAAGAAGATTGTATTCATTGCATAATTATTTTTTAAATCATTGCATGAGAAATATTTCTCTTTTAGAAAAGCATGCAAAACCCAAAACTAATTAATTTATTAAACAACATTTTATACAAGTTATTTTGTTTGTGCTTTCATACTTTTTCAACGAGTATGTAGTTTTAAAATAAAATTTCATGCTTTAAAATGAAACCCACATACATAAAATTTTTATTACAACAATTGCGTCAAGAATCTCTGATAAATATCGGAGACAACGTTGACAAAAAAAAAAGAAATAAAATATAACAACAAATTGTGTACAAATTTTTGACAGGCAATTTGCCTACACATACACAAACACTCAGAAACCAGTATAGAAATCTAAAGAGAGTGAACATTTTTGAAATGAGCAATTTTCACATATTTAGATGGCAACATTTCCAACACATGCACACACACATAGACGTAAACACACACACACAGACATACGTATTCAGTACATACAGAACTGTAGCTACACATTAAGTCATAAAAATAAATAGTTGAACGGAGAATACGAGGCAGTTATAGTCGTAACATAGCCATGGCAACGCCCCAACAAAACTGGCAAATTCACACACACCCACACACATACACACCCACACACATACACAAACACACACAGTTGAATTTCCTTTCACCAAGCAAATTCATAATGATGATGATGCTGCTCCCATTGCTACTGACCCTGCCGCCCCCCTATGTTCCTTCATTTGTAGTATTTTGCATTGAAAATGTACATTGGACGACACTTCAGAGGTGGCAAAGGAAAACTCATAGAAATAGAAGAAAAACAAGATTTTCATTACGGCTAATAAAGAGCAGGAAAAGCTACACATGTTTCACATTGAAATTGCCATGGCAAATGATTTTGAGGACCGAAAATTATTTCTGGATATTTATCCATTCTCCGTATGCTGCTTTCTGCTTCATATGTAAAATTTCTCATGAAATATCTATTTTGATTCAATATTTGTTCAATGCCAATAAATTTCTAGGAAGACTAATACACAGTATATGGCAAATTGAGAAAATATATTTAATATTGTTGAATAAAGTTTACGATAAAACCGATATAGAGTAAACATATAAACAAAATCCATAAGCAAATCAAGTAAAAACATCAACATTTCATTACTACAATATATTAATTGGAATTTCCATATATACAGATAGCTTCTCAATATCGCTCAAGTAGGTAGATGTATAAATTACCAATACGCTCCATTGACTGAATTTAATTACTTTGTCGTAACTAGAATCTAATCGAAATTTATATCAAAACATAAATCTCAAGTAATGGGCCAGTACTGAAATTGTAATTTTGTGTTTTAAGGAGATGTTTTACAAAATATTTCAATCTAAAATAAACAAAATCAACCTTGTAGGTTACCTTGCTGATATCAGGAAGATTTTTAAAATAAAATGAAAAGTAATTTAAACCTAGTGATGGTAAAATTGTGTTGATAATTAGTCACCTATTATCAGTCGATATTTTTTTTTAATTTTTAATCTTTTAAGGACTTATAACAATTTAACAAGATCATTTAGAATATTTTTAAAAACTAATCATTTTTATAAAGAAATTCTACTAAGGAACCGAATCACTGATTAAAATGCAACTAACAATAAGACTCAAGATTACAAAATATTTTCTAGGTCAAGTAATCTTATGTTTTAACTTACTTTTAAATATTCTTGAATTATTTTTGTAAATGACTTTTATTTGTATTATTCCCATTTTCACAGTAAAAGTCTTACTTTTCTCCAAAATAGTAGTGCCAACTTACTCTTTTAAGCCATGATGCCTGATGCAGACCCTTGATCATGCGAACGAGTGACAAAGTAGCCTCAGCTAGGATTTTCAACAAATGTCTACATTATATCATTCGATATGAAGTAATTTAGACCTAATTTTGGCATAATTAAGGGCAAAGCTTGTACAACTTAACTCCAAATTTAAAAAGGCGGCTATTGCATATCATCAAATAAAAGGCAAAGAGGATAAGTCTCCGACGGCAAAAATTTCATTAATCTTTATACGAATGCTTACCTTATATTCGGATTTCTTTTTTTGCAAAAAAAAAAAACTTACCTTTTCAATGTGTTTACTTGTTATTTTTCATTTTATGGATTTATGTTTAAGTTTAACATATTGCAAAAAATATTAGTAGAAACGATTTTATTATAATTATATTTGCGTTTATTTTCTTTTGTAAGATAGATCAGTAAGATAACAAGTTCATAGCATAAAAATAAAAGGTTTTCATATGCTTTAGCCATCATCCTTAAGCAATTTTCTTATTAAATTCACTTGCATACTTTTTCTATTTTAATCTGAGAGCAATTAACATTTCTCGCATAGTTCTTTTAGCCAACCATTCATTAATCAAGAAACTGAAATTCCGGATAAAAGGAAAAACTTTTTTGCTTAAACAAGCATAACTATAAAAATCTTTAGAACTTTTCTTTTTTCTGCTGCTTCATCGATTCATCCGTTCATAAAAATCAAATAAAAAAAAATTAAAAATGGAAAAACAAAATCTGAAAACAAACTTTAGATATTTCAGACCAATTAAAAGTAAAGTACAACAAAGTTGAACACTTTCTAAAATGAAAAGTGAGTTGATAGTTATTTTATATATTTTATATCCATAAATATATATATAGAATATGTATAATTCCGTTAAGAGAGAAAAAAGACAATTAATAACAGTGCGACTTACTAACGGTGAAATTGTGAAAATATTTGCACTAAAATACTTATAAGTAAACGGACAGGCCATGTCAAAGTGAAACTTTATTTTTTCTTAATCCCTTGCCAGCAATGCAATCCAAAGGATGCTTTTAGCCAAACCATATGACTAGAGCAACGATGGATGCGGGCAAAATGGGTGGCACTAGCAATGTCAGCAGCATAACAGGATAACTGTCGAATGAATTGATATTGTTTACTTTTAATTAAAAACAATTTGCTTCGCTGGCTTTCTTGCCACAGGACACCGTCAATGTGGATGCGGATGCAACTACTGCCAGCCAGCTAGCCAGCCTCCTCGATGATGATGAACTTCGAACTCTGCCTCTGCATCTGGTCTCCATCTGCTCTCCTCTGCACTTTCGACCAGTTCAGTCAAGTCAAGTCAAGTGTGTGCTGAGAAGGTGCAGTGGAGTAGCCCGTATCGTATCAAGGGATTTTCCTTGTTGTCGATGTTGATGTTCGTGTCTTTTTTTTTCTTTTTTGCTTTCTTTTTGTTTTTTTGGTAATGAAAATCAAACGTAGCAGACTAGAGTTGCCTGGTTAGCGTTTCTATCTTGCTTTCGACCATAAGAGCTGCAGTTACCGATGCTTAAAATAGATATCCAAGATTGACAAGAGAAAGCACATGATTGGCATAATTGTTGGCTAGAAAACCAAAAATAACAAGCAGTTAACCACTTTTTTGGTAACTAGAACTACTAATCCAGTTTCACGATGATGCATCTTGAAGTTCAATACGGAAACTTGCTTGGAATCTTTGCCAAGTCTTACGAAATATGTAATTATTGTGTCCAAAATGGCAATTACCTTTTTTCATATAAGAAATTTTGAAGTTATATAAATAAAATTTTAGTTCTCATGAATTATCTGCTGTTTTTATAGGCATTGCCGGTTCTAAGACCATATACTCCATATTCATAAGAATCGTCATCAATAGCTTAGTTTATTAAAATTACCATGTCAGTTTTATTATCATTATCAGTTTTATTATATACACAAGTTAGTACGTATCTACAATACATCCATTGGACAATAGCCAGTTGTATGGACATTATACTTGGGTTGCTCATGAGTGAGTGAGCCAAAATGAATGGCTCACTGAACTGAGCCACTGAGCTTGTTCATTCAATATGGCTCAGTTTGGCTCACTAGTTCAGTTTGGCACACTAGCTCAGTTTGGCTCACTAGTTCAGTTTGGCACACTAGCTCAGTTTGGCACACTAGCTCATTTTGGCACACTAGTTCTTATGGTTCGCTCAACTTGCGATCGCAAAGTGAACTTATAAGCTATGTATGTACAAGTGAGCCACTGAGCCATATGAGTGAGTTGGCTCACTTCGAAAAAAAGAACGAATGAGCCAGTTCACCTCAATGAGCTGCTTTTACCCAAGTATAATAGACATTACTCGAAAAATACTTTAAAAGTTCTGTTAGATCTAACGTAAGGTGAACAATAACTTAACAAAAACATTTAAAATTCACGAATTTTTATAAACCACTAGCTATACCTGGCGCGCGTTGCTACGCCAACAACTAAAATAAATTTTAGAAAAATAACTTTAAAAAAAATCAGTACACAATTATTCAATTCATTTTTAATCATTTTATTGATTTTGTTTATTTCGAAAAAAAATCTTATTGAAGTATTTATCTAAGTTAATAAGCTTCTTTTGTTTCAATTGTACCAAAACATGGTCATACTGATTTTCATCGCAATCAGTTGAATGGGGCAGAAGTTGCTACTCTGCAACGACACCTGGTGGCGTCAATGAACATATACAAACCTTCCCCGTGGAAAAATACATACATATACAAATTTTCATAATAATCGGTCCAGTAGTTTTTGAGTTCATCGAGTAGATACAGACATATATTCATTTTTCTAGAAGATTTAAACTTTTTTTCAACTTTAAGTTCAAAACATATTAGAAAATGTCATATTTCTAAATGTTGCTCAATGATTGAGAGGTAGAAAGTCCAAAGTTAGCCTTAGGTTGATCTGCAATGAATTTTTAAAGTAATTGATTGGTTAAAAGTAAAAAATTAAAGCCAAGCGAAGTTGCTGGGCTATAATCTTATTAGACCATTCATGCCTGCATGCATAAAATATGCCTTAAATTCCAGGCGTCTAATTAAAATCCGCTGGCAGGCCAAAGAAGGTTGAAACAGTGTTTAAATGGCTTTCAACTTTACAGCCTATCCAACGAAAAGGTGTTTAGTTGTGAAAAAAAAACATTTTAACTTTCAGATGGCAAGAAAACTTTCTAGGCTCAAGGTAAACGAAAATAGAGCGCGGGGCTAGAGGGGGTGGTACAAAAACAAAGTAAAGAGAAAATACTTTGGTTAGTGTTGGTCTATCTTTTAAAGTTTTAGCCAGCCCGCTATAAGATAAGACAGTTAAAACTTCTGCATTCATTTCAAAATTAATTAAACGTTTCTTGTGCCCCAAGTGAAAACTTTTACCATTGATTCGGACAGGTAGCAATGGGATGATTTGTGTGGATGACGACAAAAGGTGACATTTAATTGCAGACCTCCAATAATAATTGGCCAAAGCGGCTTAAAGGTCAGGGAGGGGAGTCGAGGCAAATCTTAAGACTCAATGTATTTGACATCTTTAATGTATACTTCGACCTGGTCGTTCGGTCTGTTGCTTGCCCTTTGTCTCCACAAGTCTCATATTGTGGTTAGAGTCGCTAATACCGAATACAAGTACATTTGGCTGTATGCCGTTTCGCTTTCAGGATTTCTATTTAAGCCGCTTACACGGGTCTGTCTGAGTTCTTTTGATGGAAATTTATATAAAACGACTTGTAAGCCAATAAACTGCATGGCCAGCACAGGAAAGAAAGAAAAACACAGAGTACACAACATATGCATTGAGTTTGCTTTTACATTTTGTATAAGCCCAAAACAACTAATTAGCTAAACTCATTCAATATTTAACATGGAACTTGTATAGCCTGCAGTACTTTATTATATTGCTATATGTTGTTAAACTAGCATTTTCGGAGCTCCTAATCAAAACCATAAAATTCAATTGTTGGCCCAACAAAATATTCATACACAATGAGTTTTGAGTGATTGATTGACTGGCCTCAATAATGAAGTTGAAACTGGTCGACCAACAGACCAATCGACAAAACACTCGATGCAATTTGCAGCAAATCAAACTAAACATCAGTTACCCCCCTACACTCTTTGATTTGGTCCTCTCTCTCTCTCTCTTTGCACCAGTATGTATGTATGTGTGTATATGCTGCTATTTAAATATACGGTAATATTTGCGCAGATTTTAGCAGCAAAATAAATTGCAATAATTATGCTGGAAATATGCGAACTTGCCCCTTCTAGGCAAACTATCGGAAAACTGGTCAAATAAATAGAATGTTATTATTGAGCCATACAATGAACTAAACACACACCCACACACACGCATACAAACAAACACATTCGCACACAGGAACACACGCATACATATATGCATACTGTAATTGTATTTGGGAAACTGTTAATCACAAAATGCGCGGCCTATGCAAATAAATACATGTATCCCCAGTTAGGTAAACTACTAAATTTAGTCGCTACTTTCCCCTTCCCACATTGCATACCTTGTACATCCTGCCTAGTTAATACACTTTGTGAGGTAAACACGTCACATTGACTATATAATAATGAATGTTAATAAAATTTTTTGTATATTTAAAATTATTTTTGATTAAGTTTATATGCTAAGCACTTTGCATCTCAAATTGTCTTGAAATAATATTTAAAAAAATTAAAAAAAAAAAAAATTTTTAATTGGATTTTCATATTTATCTACAACTTCAAATTCTGAAAAATCTGTATCTTTTTGACTTCACGGATTTTCAGTGCTTCAAATTTCAAATATGTGTAGAAAAAAAGCTAAATTTTAACTTTAGTGTTGATGAACGACGACTTAAGGGACCCCGCCAGAAATATTGGTTCCAAACAGTTATATTTTAAGTATATGCAATTTTTATATATATATTATTTTATATTCAAAAATCTCGCAGCCCAAATGTAGCACATTGATGTCGATGCAAAATAATTTATTTTGTTTTTCAGTAGACATCGGTTTGCTACAAAGGGCACAGCAAAAATCATATTTGACAAATACCCACAATAAATTGTATTTATTAAAATTATTTGCTTTTTTGAAGTATGAAATTATGTCACTCAAGAAGAAAAGAGATACATTTTTAATCTCTTAAAAAAAGAATAATACTTTGTATTTGGAAATTATCATCCTACAGCTACTATTTTATACATAAGAGATTGCGGATACAATGAAAGTCAGTCATAAAATTCTTGAAAGTTTAATTGCTATATCTTATTATTTTTCACTCTAAAAATAAATAATTGTTTCCAAAACAAAAAAACGTGAACTATGTTTAAAGAAGGCTGAAAAGTTTTTAAACATCAGAAAATTTTCGTCCGCTGATACATGAAATTAAATGATTTTTCTTTATTTCTTTCTGGTTTATAAGTTCTTTTAGAGAATTTGACAAGATATCTTAACATTTGAGCAGAGATCGAGTTTAATTTATCACATTCATTTGTTTGTAGAGTACCAATTAGTTGTTAAAATTCATTTGAATTATTTTAACTTATGTTTGCATAAATATTTTAGCACTTTATTAAACAAAATCATTGCATACACCGGCACTTTTGTTGGGGACAATTTGCATATGTCACATGGCAACAGACTGCCTGGGTATCTAGGACTATTTAGAAATTAACCAAATATGCCGCTGATTTGTTGCAAAATTCTGTTAATTTATTTGTTTATCGAATTTACAGCAGGAACTCGTACAATGAACATACATATTCATACATTATAAATAGGTATACAATAAATATATACATCGTGTGTACTTTTATACCTGAATCGCATGCAAATTTTACTCTTTTATAAAATTTTTGCCATTATATTTGTTCACTCGCTGTCAACATCATAACGTGGACATACATGAAAATTTATGGCGAAAATTTTTAATTAGAAAATCATAAAATGGCAACCAAAGAAATAGGAAAAAAAATACACCAAATTTTATTAGAAATAATGAAAATGGTCGAATATATTTTTGACCATTTACGCTGTTTTTGGGACCAAATTGTCAAATTGTTTGTTGATTTTTGGCCAAATGTCAAATGTCATGTCATAAATGTTGACAGAGATCTGTTTTTTGGTTTTGTTTTTTTTTTTTTCTGACACGAAAAACGAATTGATATCTCTAAAAGGTGAATAATAGAAAATTTGTAACATATTGGATTATTCTGATGAATTGTAATGCCGCATAGTTTATTAGATGACAACGGAAAAATAATTAAAAATAAATTCTTTACTTTTTTTACAAAAATCGTATCTAGTTTTCTACGTTAGACTTCTTATTCTGCCCTCGTTTTTTTTTTTCAAACTTTATCAGATGATTATGACCCTTTTAATAGTTATTTACAATAATTTGATTTTTTTTTTATTATTTTTATCAATTTGTTTTTTATTTTTTATCCTAATTATTTGTTGACTTTTATTTAATTCGTATTTATTATATGCTGACAGCCACAAAAATTGAACTAATTGCATATTTTAATTGGTCATGGAACGTGAACTGTAAAATTTATTAAATTAGCCATTACAATCAACTTGATTGTTGAGAGTACAAAATTGTTATTTAATTGGATTTATCAACTAAAAACTAAAATTAGAACTTGACTTGACTGGCGAAACTTTCAAAAAAATGATTGAATGTATTTTCAAAGTCACAGCTGTGGCTACAACTTCACTTTTATGTCTATGACAAAAAGTTTTTAACGAAAACATACAACAAACTATGTGTGTGTGTGTGAGTGAATAGCACTTGAAGGTGCCTTCAAGGATAAACATGAGAGCAACATTGTTGTTGTCGTATTTGTGAGATGCTTGAGTTTGGTGGCTTCGTGGGTTGGTCGGACTTTACCACGTAAGTTTTTAGAGGCTTAATTAAGTGCATAAACTTCTAAGCAAAAATACAGGTTTACTCACACACACATACACACACCCACACAAAGGTAAATACATACGCACCTGTCTAAGTTTATGTCCTTGTCGTCCTCGTCATCAGTTGTTGTGTGCACTGACTCCTTTGGGGTAACTTTTTTGGGGTTGGACGTATAAATTTGAAACGCTTTACATTGTTTACGTACTTTGTCATAGTTACACTTAACACATGTGTGTGCGTGGGTTTATATTTGTATGTGTGTATGAATGTATGTATACATTAGTGTCTATGTCTTTGCCAAAAGTTCTTGACTAAAGTGTTGCAATTATATTGATTGAATTTTGTGGCTACAACCAAGGACCGAATTGGGGCATATGCTTCTTAAGAATGAGATTTGCTCAACAAAAACTTGCGAATAAAAATGATAAATGCAATGCAATTAGCAATGCAAAATACATTTAATATATAAAGAATATAAATAAATGGAGAATTGATAAATTATACTTGTTAAATTAACAATTGCAAAGAAGTATTAACAAATAATAATACCAACAAATGAGCTCAACTCAACCTAATTAGAGATCCAAACTCTTTTTGCGATAAAAAAACTTGATTTCTGAGAAAGCAAACTTAGAGATCTTCAAAAGATATAAAAAGAAACCACAAAGGAAGCTTCAAAAGTTTTCATAATCCTTAAGTAACTTAATTATTTATAGACAACTTTTGGTGGGCTTAACGTAGTATAAATTTTAAATAACCAATAATTTAATAATCACCTAGCACAATTAGACAATCGTCCAAACACTCGATGAAATAACTGGAGTCATCCACTTGTTTGAACAAGCAACTAATAAAAAATAATATGAAAGAGACAAATTTTGCAATGCCACCAAAAAACTGTATACTATTTAGTTTTTATTAGAATACGATGAAAGAAAAATTTATTAACATTTCCATCGGCCGAGTGCCTTTTCTAACTCAACCCACATAATTCTGCAACAAGATTATATCTGACCTAGACGTTTTTTCTAATTTAAACGATTAATGATTGCCTTGGTCCGTAACTCATTTAAGAAAAATTAAGTTTTTAATAAAATACTTGAAGCAATATATAATATCCGTATTCTAAAGCTAATAAAATTTTACAGTTTAGGGGATCCTCCATTCAGTTGGACTATAAGGACAATTGACAGGTATAAGGAATGCAATTAACAAAGGTGAGGATGTGGAGCACAATGTAGATAAAATTTTAAAATAAAAATCCAAAATATTTAAGGTCGGCAGTAAATATAATATTTACTGTTTACTGTTTAAAGGAACTGTCTGCAAGACTGACCTCACTTAAAAAATATTAAAGAAATTTGTAATTGCTTTGTTTTTGTTGGAATTAAAATTTTGAAAACTATTTTGCTGTAAGCTTTGACAAGCCTAATATCGATAGGTAAGTCGATCAAAATCGAATTACTTTTGAAAATTATTCAGAAACAGCCAACTGATTCGATTCTCGAGCAGAATTTGAAAAACTAATTTGTTCATTTGAATGGAATTTAAATGCACTAACCAACTATTTTTTCTTTTTATAATTTTAAATTCTTTTTCTCTAATGTCCTTTTGATCTTTTTCTCTTCGAAAATCCATTTAAATTGCAAGTTGATGCGCTAACGCATAAATCTTCAATACAAATGGCAAACAGCAGAAGGAGCAGCAAATCAACAAGAAGAAAGATGTGAAAAAGAACGAAATGAGAAGGCAAAATGGAGATAGGCAAGAACAACAATAAAGACAACAGCAACAAAGCGTAGCTAAGAAGCATATGTTCTATGTTTCTCCATGTAGCACACAACTTATAGCTCTTTTTCTTCATTTATCTATATATTTGTATATAATATATATTTATATATATAGTTATACTATATATATAGTACATGTGTACATATTTATATATTGTCGCAACATCAGTCAGGATTAGTTGTAGAACTTTACTACATAGTACGAATAGTTCCAGTAGTCTCGTTCTCATCTTGTTTGCCACGCTGCTAACCGTCACGCAGGGCGCTTCAACATGGTGCCAGTTGCTCCAAGACAACCCCCCTTTTACACCATCCTTCATCCATTTACAGCAATTGTTAGCCTTGTCCTTGTTGTCTTGTTTTGCTGTGAAGTTTTCTGCCTCATGTTGCTGTTGGTGTTGCAGTTGTTACTTGGTTTTCTGTTTGTCTATTTTGTTGAAAAGTTCCAGGCATTTTGTTTGTTCAACTCATGTCCTAACTCATCCATACGTTTACATATATGTACATACATATATGTATATGTATTATTGTAAAGACCAATCAATTGAGCAGACATACAAAAATTGTCTAAAAATACACAAAATAAGAATATTGAAACATTGAATTAATTAATTTACTTTTAGACCAATTATCTTCTTATTCTGCCAGCTTATTTTCCTAGCTTTTGTTACACACATCAATGGAGTAAATGAATGGAGCCGAAATAAATTAAATTCATTTGTCTTTAAAACAAAAAGCTTATTTTCTCACTTGTTTTACTATTCACTCTCATTGACCCTCAAAGTATTTTAATATTATTTTAATCCTTTTATTTTTGCCAAACATTTATTTCATACCGCATTTATTTTCTACTGTTCTTGTAAGTAAACATTTGTTTATCAAATAAAACTTAGAAATAAATGGAAACTGCTCCTGAGAGCATTTGATAGGAAGATTAATTGAATGATTCATTTGAAACAGTGCTCAATAATTAATAAGCTGAAATATTTCTTCATCATGTGGGAACTGAAACTCATCTCTCTTGTCAGCACATAATTTTTGCCATCCTTTGGCAATCATAATCCAGATGTTCCTACTTATGAATAATTTGGTTGAGCTGAAAAATGTAGATAATGTTATTTTCTAACTAACTCAAATATAATTTTAATTTCAAAAACAAAAATATACAACTTAACTTAAGCAATAATACAATATGATTTTTGTTTTGGAGGCGTAATCTGGAACTCAATGTCATCGGTAAAAGATGTATTGCGGCTATCGATGATTGTTTCTGAAATTGTTTCCGCATTGGTATCATTCTCTACAGCTGAATATTCCATAGTTAATGTAGCATTTGTCTGAGGCTGATTGAACATAACAAAAGCTGTTGAATTTATCGACTCCAACACGGTATCATTCTCCCTCAATATCAAAGTATTCTCCTGAACTGATGCAGTTACAGTGTCATCTTCCTCAGCCGTAAATACTAAAGTTTCTGAATCATCGCATTGAGGCGGATCATCATTTTGATTTTCTTGTGAAAGTGTTAAAGACCCACCATCCACATGGGGGAGCGTCCCTAATGGTTCTCCGGTGCTTTCATTACCATCAAAAATAAAACGTCTTATATTACATTTACGAAGCATGCTAAAGGGTGAATTCATATCCAGTCCAAATACCGCAACACAGGGACGTTTTGGTATTGTAGATTCCTTGGCGCTGTCTAGAGTTCTCTTACGACTGCAATTGCGTAGAATTACCTTTGGTGAACCAACAGCAGTTACGGATGTCTTTGGGGTCTCAGGCGTCTTTGGGATCCTCGGGGTTTTTGGCGTTCTTGGGGTCCTTGGAGTCCTTGGTGCCGTTGGCGACCTTGACGCCGTTAGAGTCGTTGTAACTGTTCGGATCCTTTGGGCAGTCGGAGTCCTTGGAGCGTCTGGGGACCTTATAGCATTTGGGGTTTTTGGGACGCTTATGGCCTTTGGAGTCTTTTTAGATTTCTTTGGTATTCTGAAAGCCGTTGGGGTCTTTGGGGTTGTGGGAGCCCTTATGGGTCGTCTACCTTTAATACCTGCATAACTTAATGGTCTTCTGACCAATGGTAATTGTCCATACGACTCTAGTCCCTCTGATCCCTTTGTGTCGTCGATTTGTACATTCTTGTCCTTCTCTTGCTTCAAAGTACGTAGATTATAACGTGCCGAAGTTGAGGGAGCTTCGGATATAGCGTTACCTACTGATAATTCCGAGCGCTCCTCTAGCCCATGTGATCCTAAATGTGATGCCATCTCAGTTTTGGTATCTTTTTCTGTCTTTATACCAAAGTGACTATTCGTGGAACGTTTTGATGTTGAAGGTGCCACGCAGAGAGTACTATCCATTGATGTTTCTCCACCGGAAACAGCTGTATTTGACCCACCAGAGGCGATTCTAACATTAACATTCTTTTTAGTTTTATAATTTGAATTCATTTTGTTTGAATTGAAGTCGATAGTAAATAATAATGAATTTCTAAAAAAAAATGTACAATATTCAACAGTTATCACTTTTTCAATGGCAACTTTGATTCCCTTTTTACTAGAGAATTACCAACTCCAGATTTAACTCAAATGCTAAGCCAACTAATCTAATAAAAAATAATATCATTTTAAAGCAAAATTTAAGCTATTTTATTTTATTTTAAATATCAACCAAATAGTAAATTAATTCGCAACTAACTTAACTCTTGAATCATTAAAATTGTATGTGGGAAACACACCATAAAAATTAATTATCCCCTAGGCTAGTTCATGGAATTTGAACCTTTTCTAAAAGACAGTGGAATTGAGAGCAGTTCAGAATGAGGTAGAGATGGTGGCAGCTAATTGTAGACTTGTGTTAGTCGTTTCATTGATTTATGGCTGCTAATTTCAACGCATGACGTTAAAAGTATTAAATAATAAACTCCAACTTCCGCCCACTGCCCCAAACACTGAGCTAAGGCTGCAGTCAGTTGGCCGGCGCCATGGAACATGAGCTTCACTCTGATCCAACATTTTTGGTGCCGTTCAGTGCCAGGGCTGACTTTACAAGTGTTTTCTCCTATACATTTTATGGTTCGCGCCTGGCTTGTCCCTATTCTCGTCCTTGTTGTGGGAGCTTGTGTAATGAAATTAAAGGCGTAATGTAATACAGCTGGCAAAGTTTTCACAGCGGTTATTTCCATGGCTTGGTATCCAAAGAGCTCGTTACTCTGCCAGGCACCAGGCGGCAGTGGCAAAGTCAGCAGCGACCGTCAGACGACAGACTATGTTGTCGCTCTAGACAGGCATTAAATCTAATTAATAACCAGTTTTTCTTTTTGTAGGAAAAAAGGAAACGGGAAAGCGGTTCGCTATCCACAAAAATTTGTTGGACCTTTTCTCTGTGGTGTTTATTGTTATCTAATTATAATGAAATTTTCGGTTACCTAATTTTAAATTATTGTAATTAAAATTTGTGTTAATATGAAAGTGTGGAATTTATCTACACACCTCGGCTGCTGAATTTTTTCCCCCTCTCGAAGCACTTTAAAGGAAAATTATAGTTATTTTGAATTTTTCTGCACTGACTGATTAATGTTTACTCTTCTTCATAATATACTTTGTAAATAATATGAATGAAAAAATGGTTGAGAAAATTGAAGTGCAATTACTTCTGTGGGCCACCGACTCAAAAAAAAAATCGAAAAATAGAAAATATTTTTTTTAATATCTTATAAAAACAAAAATAAGAAGCCCTTACAGCAAAAATACGAACTTACGTAATAGTGATCAAACGAATACCTCTAAAGAGCATTCATTCATTTCAATTACAGTGAGATTCATGACAAAAGCTTTCATTTTTCTTATCTCTTTGTCTAGGTATAAAATGTGAAAATTGAAAAGTTTTTATTACCGAAAACCAAATTGCAATTTAAACTCTAGCTCAAAGGATTCAATGGTCTAGATTATAAGCCAACACACAAACACACACACATGCAAACGAACACCAGCACCTGCACACCCACTTTAAAATACGAAATACAAAGTTTTTGGTTTTTCATTTACAATATTTATGCATAGGTAAAGAATGAAAGAGAGATACAAAACAAGACAAAGTCCTTCTTTTTTTTTGTTGCAATTTTTCGGTTCAAGCAATTTTTATTCTTTGAGAGTGGCAGAACAAGAAAATTGTTCGTTTCCAAGGCAATGAAGTTGTAACCAACTATACAAATGGAAAAATCTGTTGACATAAATGTTATTACTTATGCCATGCCTAATGGAAAATAGGTAAAACTTCTTTGCTATTGTTGGACTTTGATTTTATCTTTGCAACAACATCACTATGAACATGAGTATAAAAAATTAAAAAATAAACAGAAAAACTTAATAGAAATATGAGGCCAAAAAAATACTGCAAATAGCTCTAGCAGCTCTTTAATAAGACAACACTGGAGTAAGAATTTCACTGGCTCTTAGGTCCTTTGGTTGATAGAGTGTTAGGTGAGTTTAATTGATTGATTTTAATTATTAAACTATTAAGCAGAAAACATTTTGGTCTTAAAGAGTTTTCTTAATTTTAGAATGATAAAAAGTGTTCTTAACTAAACTAAAAGTGATTTCTACTGTTTAATAAGTCGCTTAATAAGAACTCATCTTAGTCTGAACTGATTTCCATTGTTATTCTCCATTATCAAATATAGCTTTGGTAAAGTTTACGATTCTAAAAAGGACATACAGAGAAACCATAATTTTTCTATATATAGATTTCTATGCGTTCCTTTTTTTTAAACAATTTGTTGATTTTAAAAATTTAAAAAAAAATACTCATTGGAAAAAACTGGAAACTTTAAATAGGTTATATACTTTTGTCGTTAATAATGTTTCCCTAATGACGATCATCTTTAATGTATTTTAATAGCTACTTTCAGTGGATAGATAACTAATTTAAAATTACTTAGGTAGCCTACACAAGCTTTTTCAGTAAAATATATGTATGAAGATTCATTTAGCATTTGCTTTTAGCATTTTACAAAATTTTGTTACCTTTTGTATGTAGGTTACTTGAATCAATTTAAAAGAATTTTTTTATTACATCTATCACTATTTTATGTTCACTATTTTTAACTGTTCAAACATATTTTTTGTATTATTTTTTTCAGTTTCCATTAGCCATAATCAAACTATAGAAAAACTAACAAACAAAAAAATGGTACAACTACTATACCAGCTATTAATCCTAAGTGTTTTAAGTAAATTATTTTTGGAATATTCTACATTGTTTGAATACCAATAAAAATATATCCATTGTTAAGCCCCCAGCTTAAAACTATTAAAATATAATCAACAGTCGCAATAATTTTAAATAAATAAAACGAAAAGCAACTGCGAGTGAAATGCAAAAATAAAATTAACAAAAATAAATAACTAAAAAAAGAGAAAATAATAAAAAGAAAACTAGTCCCAAGGCTATGCCCATGGCTTCAGTATCATCGTCGTCACCATCATTGCGTCAACTAATAAAACGTGCGCTAAATATTTATGAATTTTCATTTTACGACACCTTCAAATGAAACGGAAAAGAAGACCAGTGGGTAGACCACATGGTTTTCATCGACTTTCAGATATCCTATACATTATTAATATGAAGAATCATTTTTTTTTTATTTTGTAAACTGAAATCACCTAGCTTTCTCTTCATGTAGTACCTTAGGCAAAGATTGCTATTTTTGTCTTAAAGTTGCTTCCCGAATTTAGAAAACATTTGCATGGTTTTAAACCTATAGTTTAAGGCTGTTTTACAGAGTTAAGGTTTTTGTATGGTAACGCTTAAATTCGGATCTCTTAATAATAACTGATAAGTTTTAAAACTATCTAAACATCAAAAGATTCTAAAAAGAACAGGAAAAGTCTCCTGTAAAGAGCAAGTAAAGGTAGTAAAGAGATTGAATAAAAATTTCAATAAAAGATTTCCAAATAAAAAAACCCACATATACCATATGAAAATGAAAGAAATATACCTTTCTGTTCCATTTTTACAGGATACAATAACAATAACTGGACGGCCAACAGTTTTATATAATTTCAACTGAGGACAACAGAATAAAAAATAACTAATAAAAAGAAGAAAAAAAATTAACATAAATCGTAAAAATGTTTTGTGGCAACGAAAAACAAAAATCACGTTTCGCAATTACACAAAGGAGACTAAACATGCCGAGAGCAAGACAGAAAACGAGAGAGAGGGAGACAGAAGAAGAGAATGATAGAAGGAGCACGGCATTAGAATAAGGACATGTCATAGTTGTTGTTGAAAATGAACTGACTTGTTTATTTAGGCGGCCAGGCAAATGCAACAAAATAATTTAAAAATCGTGTGCAGCACTGGGCTCTCTCTCACTCTCTCCTCGCTTTCCCCTGCCACCTGAAACCCTCTTCCAGGCAAGTGAAAAATTTTGTATTCTTCCAAAATGTTGGTCTGTTTTTGCTTTTTTCCTTTTTTCCGTTCTTTTTTTTTTTTGGTTCTTTTGCTTTTGAATTGTAAACAGAGTACGGAGCACGGAGTATTGTCCAGGAAAAAAAGGACAGGTCGCTGGTCCTGTTGGCTGTTTGTGTTACGTGTGAAATATAGCATACTTTTGAGCGCGTGTTGAAAATTAATTTTAAAATGGCCAGCGGTAACTAGCCAAAAGTCGCTTTGTTTATGGCCCAAGAAATAAAGCTTCTATTAAATTACACTTTGAATAATATTTATTTAATCTTAAAGAAATAATTTGCATTATAAAATTTGAAATAAAAATAAATTTCACCATTTGAATTTCCATAAATGTTTCAATAAATTTGGCGCAACTTGTTATTATTTTTTAAATAACTTTATGTTTTTTTTGCGTTATGTAAAAACATGCCAAGGCAATTGCATTTCTTATTGCAAATATAATAAATGTCATATAAATTCGATATTCTTCCATTGTATTCCATAAACAAGTATTGCAATTTTCCATTCCGTGCTGATACGCAAGACCTAAGATCTTTTGTTTTGTCATTTAAGCCTACTTACCAACTGTACCCTTGGCGAAACCGCAACAAAAGCGGCGAAATAAAGAAAAAGAAAACTTTTTGCTGAATAGTTTGCCCCAGCTAAATCCCCTACAACAAACCAAACCCACAAAAAAAAAAACAACTGCAAACAAATTTGCAGATCCCCTAGCCTAAGTCTCACACAAAAACAAGTCACGTTTCGAAACACACAAAAACATGCAGAGCCTCCCAGAGAGACATACAAAGTGCAGGCTTGTTCGCATAATTGTATTGCATAATTTTTAGCACACACTGTATCTCTATCTCACTTACTATCTCTCTCTCTCACCCTCTCTTTCTCACAATGCGGCGCGCTGCCTATTTCGCTTTCAGGCAGCCATAAATACGCCTAGAAATATGCAGCAATATTTTCTAGGCGCACAATTCGCACTACTTTTCTCATTACAAATTGGATTTTGCAGTCACATTTTTGCTTATTACGTTTAAAAATCTATGGAAATTTTCTTTATACATACGTTCTTGCTACATTTTCTCCCCTTCTCTCTATCCACTGGTCTTTTATGGCTCACGTACCGTGCACGTATTGCAGTTGAGGAAAGTAGAGGCAGAAAAGGAGCAGCAGCAGCATTTTATTTGCATCTTATTATTATTGCCCACAGTGCAGAGAGTTGGCAGATGAGAGGGGGATAGTAAGAGTTGAAGATACAAAAGCTACAAATATACAGATACAAATACAAAAAAACATACAAAATAGGGAACAGCGTCTGCCAAGTTTATTGTGAAAATATAATTCAGTGGAGTTTTCTTCCGTTTTCCATTCCCGTTCTCTTTTTACCGGCTTTGTCTATTCCCCCCTTGCAAATTAGCTGTGTGCAAACGTGATAATAAAATTGTTTGTAAATTTCTCAGGCTTACTAAAGTGTGAGCAAAAAATAAAATACAAGGAAACAAACTAAGAAAGAAAACAAGGGAGAAGAAAGGCAGAGAGAAGTTTATTATCTGCAAATGTGCAGATTATATAATCATAGTTGAAGTGGAAATTGTGGCAAAGCTTGTCAGAGGTCTAACTAACTAACTATAATTTTTGGACCATAGAAAGAGAAGCCAAGAAGAAACACATAAAGGTCACATAAATTATCAGAGAACCAAACCTACGCCAAAAGTGGAGTAGAAATGGAAAGGTAAATAAGAAAAGGCGAGAAATAACGAGCCGAACCTTCAAAGTTAAACTTTTCAAAATTTGATCGAACCAATAAATGGTTAGTCAAAATTTTGTTTTAAGATCATTGATACTTCATTTGTTTAAGATTTATTTGACATCAGTTAAACTCAGTTTTATTAATTTAAATGGTAAAGAATTATATCAGTACATTAATGGTGCAATTAAGTTTTCTATCTTTTGTTTTATTTTGGTATTTAAAAGTGAACCGAATGCAACCAAAGCAGGATTTATACAGGTCTATGAAATAAATGTAATGTAAGGTTGATTAAATTTTGGATTTGTCCAACTTAATTTGCAATTCATATGCATTTTGTGAAAAAAGAGCATTTGGCTTTTGCCTTTACATTTATTTCAATTGCTATATACTTTTATTAATTTACCAATTTGACTTCTGTTTGTGTATCTCTTATTGTCATCATGAAAATTAATTGAATCAAATAGGATTTCAATACCATATTTCATTACCCATATTGATGGCAATCAAAAGCTTTAATGTTATTAACAAAATACGAATTTTAACTAATTTGAAGGTTAAATTTTAATGAAGATATTTCAAGTTCATTGAAATTTCTACATTTACACATGATTGATTTGACGTTCTTAATTGAGCTTTGTGCACATTGTAATGCTCTTTGAAACATTTTGAGGGTAAAACTGCTGACTTTCGCTCAGACATGGAAAAGTGCATCAAATTTCAATTAAATCAGACACACATCAACACTTCATAAACATGAGATGGGTGAAACCAATAGAGCAGACAGACCCGACCAGGTCAGCAGCAGTAGCAAACGATGCACATTCAGTCAAGTTAAATGAACCGCATCTATTGACTATCTATGTATCTGAATGCTCCTGTTTTTAGCTTCAACTATGGCTTCAGGTTTTCGTTCTGGTTCCGATTCTCATACTCTTGTTCAACCCCAAACCCATCTAAGCAGCCAACGGATGGCAATGGCAAATTTTGCTTTTGAAGGCAACATAAATTTTTCAAACGATTGACTCAGCAAAATGACCATGAATGTGTGACATCAGCAGTGGCTGCGAGCCATCCTGCCTGGCCACAGCCAAAGGCTCCTCCGACCTCATCATCATCATCATCATCATGGGTAGTGGACGTTAGACAGGAGACAGTAAAGCATTTTCCTATATCCAAAGGTAAACACGTGCATTGCCTGCTTCCGTTATCAGTCAAGCTTGTTTGCCAGACAGGCCCCAAGAACGGCCCATTGGCTACGCCTCTCTTCCCCCCTTGGTAAGTCTATCGTTGCCACGCCCAACTGTCTATATTTGTCTGCTTATTGACGCTTTGAAGTCTGTGTTGAATTTGTACAATTTTGTCGCCCTATCATTGGGCAGAAAATATTCCCCTTCCCTACTGTCCCTACTACCTCCATCTATCTCAACATTCTCTGTTTGTTCGTGTGTTGAAAATTAACTTTGAAAGATTTCCGCCAGCATCAAATTGCTTGACATTGCATTTGCGGTTCAATGAGTTAAGAGTGAGAGGGAACAGAAGACAGACAAAATAAGAGACAGAAAGAGAGAGAGAGAGAGCGAGTGAAAGAGAAAGCAAATGTATTTTGATATGTTAAATGCAAACTAATGATAAACTTGGACCCTAGACCGACGACCCGTCCGTTATATTTTGACTGGGCGCTCATACGGGGCGTATGATTAATTTGATTTGACAAGCTACAAGGCAAGCGGAAGATGTGTTTTGACGACGACAAGGAAACGAAAATCCAAAAGGATAATAAATGAAATGGGTAATGTGTCAATTGATCATATTCAATATATACCCTTGCCACAAATGTGTATTATAAACTGATTTCATTTTGCTAAAAAAGTAGTAGTAATATTATCAAGAACAAAACTAAACAAACTAAAGGATCTTCTTACCATATAAACCAAGTAAAGTCACTTCTAAGCAACGAAAAGTCGACCTATCTATTTTAATATGTATGAAATCACAATTTTCCGTTTGAATTTTCCAAATTTACAACATCCCACATAGTTCATATAGCTCAAATGGTAACTACCCACTTTTTGCTTCAAGTACCAAGTCCACTTGTTCTCACAATTTTACTTCTACTACTGCTATTTTTAGTTAACCTTTTCGTCAAGTGTAATTATATTTTCAAAAGCTCTCTCTCTCTCTCTCTCTTTCTGTACCACTTTGCAACATTTTAAATTCCATTTACAGACCACGTTCTAGTTATTCTCCTCCAAGGCCAAGAGTTGCTTTTTAATGCGCTTAAAGCTGACCAAAAACATAACAAAGGAGGGGGAAAAAAAAACTGGTCACCAAAGTGTCAACGCCAGCCGCAGGACAAACCACCCTCGCCCTACCATCATCTACACCACTAGCACCAACACCACCAACGGAGTCATAATAAAAGGCGGCGACAAATGACAACAACAAAAGCGCAGAAAATTAAAAAAAGGGAGAGCAAAGGCAAAACTTAACAAGTTCACTTAGCAGAAATTAAGTTTTCAGCATTTATGTAACGAAAACTATAAAGAAAAACTTTCTTAATGAACCGACGAAGACGACAATGTGGTATGGCAATGGAAAGAAATCTTGAGAAAAAAATCTCCACAATAATAGCGACGATTTTTTACTCCTTAACCAAAGAGAAGTTCTTAATATATACACTGTATTCCTAACTTTACGAGTATTGCTTATTGAAAACTCCAGCTATAGTTCTAAGAGTTAAAATATCAATTGCAAAGTGTGCTCTTCCCATAATGAAGGTTAAGAAAATATTACATTTAAGACCAATTACATTCAGAAAAACCCTAATACACCCATATTAACCCCAATGAGTACTGGGTATGAAAATTGTATAAAAGGAACTGAAAACGAAATACATAAGTGCAAGAGATGGCAATGAAAGTATATTAAATGCCCCGGTACAAGTGGAAGAATGAAATGGCATATGAGTGGGAGTAATTTTAAAGTAAATAACTTAAGGAATAAATAAACATTTTAAAGAAGAATATAGTGAGCATATTTACCCACATCTTTTGTGAAAATAAACTTTTTAGTAATAGATTTTTTGACCAATTCTTCATGTGATTGAAAATTCAATATCGAAACTGTTAAAATAACATTTGACAAAGTAAAGGAAAATTCGAAAATTCAATATTTTTACAATCAATTAGAACAAGTTAAAGATTTTGATGACTCAAAATGTTGAGAAAACTGTTTTAAGTAAACAATAAAATAAAATGAGGATTTAAAAATTTTTTTTTTTTAAATTTATACTTTAAAAATTATCATTCTCAACGCTCTACATAATTTAAAAAAAAATTACATTTAGTTTAAAAATTTCTTTCAACAAAGACTGACCTTTCCTCTTTCAATCGTTAAATTAGTTGCTAATCTTCATTGTGTTTAAACTCTTTAAAATTTTCTTTAGCCAATTTATTTTGATTTCCGATTGACCCTCTCAAGTTACCATTTTAGTAGAAAGAAAAATTTTTATTAATTATTTGCCAAGTGCTTTTGGATGGTCCGCCATCAATCCATAGCAGAGCCAAATTAACCTAATTTTTTACTTTGCCACAACCGAAATAGCACACACACGGACCCCAACAAACAAATGCTCACAGTTTCCAGCACACACACATGCATACATACATACGTATGCAGCGCCATTTTTTACCTTTCCTTACACACATACACACACACATAAGCCCTAACGCCATCTAAAGAGTATTTTTGTTGAGTACAGCCGAAGTATGCCTTCCCGAATCATTGGAACCTCCAAGTTTGTAAACTTTGGCCAAAAAATTTTCATTCAAAACAACGAAGGGAACCCAAATGCTTTTTCAGCTTTTCCCCCGTCTTTCGTACTTTTTTTTTTTGTTGGAAAATTTACTTTCTTGAAGATAAATTATATGAGCATTTCCCAAAGGTTAACGTGATAAATTTCCGGCAGCGTAAGCAAAATACCAAAAAAGACCAAAAAAAAAAAAAAATTGCAAGTCTGGGTTCGATCTTTGCGGCGAAAAAGGACCTCACATATGGGAATCTATTTGTGTGTGTGTATAGGTGTACAAGTAAGTGTTTGTGTGTGTGTGTCAGATAAATTGTTTATGTGTCTGTGGGGAAGCGATTAGTGTTAATGGGTTTCTTCTTTCTCTGTGTAAAAATGTGTGATTTTATTTTTTGCTATTTGATTCAAGTTTTCCCACATATTTTCCTCCAAACACTTTTGTCCGCGTCTGAGCAATCGATAAGTGCACCCAGACAGTGGGGCAATGGCATGGTTATGG
This sequence comes from Drosophila austrosaltans, assembly GCA_035045865.1. NCBI lineage: Eukaryota > Metazoa > Arthropoda > Insecta > Diptera > Drosophilidae > Drosophila > Drosophila austrosaltans. The sequence continues at coordinate 1,712,090 of JAWNOQ010000200.1, forward strand.
GAATGGGAAAGTCACTTAGATAGACAGTCATATGGGAAAATTCTTCAAACTCACAGACAGACACATAAAAGTATATACATTCATGGGGATAGATTTTCAATTTCTTTTTCTAACAAAATGCATAAAAAGTTTGCTTGGCAATGCTGAGATTGCAAGTCCTTGCTGGACACCAAGTGCAAAAGTATGGCTCCATGATGTTGGAGTGTGTGGCTCCAGGAAGAAGCAGTGAGAATTGGTATGGGCGATTCCCAAAAGTGGCCTAGACCACTGTCCGATTGCAACTTGGATTTTGTCGAGAATTTTATGTTTAAATGTCAATTTCTCGACTAAGAAAAAGTGACCAATGCTTGCCGGAATTGTCCATGTTTCGGTCTCAGGTACTTTTCGCCTTTAGATTGCTATTTTTTCAATTAATCTATTATTAAAAGAAGAGACGGGAAAAGCGAAATATTTGGATAAACAAATGTTTGTACCATAAATCGTAGTCCAGCCATTCGATTTCTGTAAAGTTTAGTCAATATCAATATGCAACCTGCAAGATATTTTGATCAACTACCTTGAAAGCTCATCGTATAAACCATCTGGCCTTAAGTAATATTTTTATCTGCCTGCTGGCACTTATTTTCTATTGCTTAGTCAATCTTTATACGTTAACAAATGATTTCTGTTTACACACTCATTTCTCAACATGTTACCTATTTAAACTTTTGTGGACAGGAAAATTTAATTAAAACCAAAACACAGCTGCTCCATTCATTCACTCAGGGCATACAACAGTATAGAGGAGGAGTGAAAGAGTAACCCAAAGCAACTACAACAATTCCACAAACAATATTTTCAATTATAACTCAAGTTTAGAACGGAAGAAAACTTGAACGAGTTGGCGAAAGAGGAAAGCTTTAAGCGCTTTTTGGGTTAGCACAATAGAAAAAGATGAACATGAAACAAAAAGGAGAACAAAAAAAATACTTCTTAACAATGAATAAAGTATGACAATGTTAAGATACCCTGTAACAAAAGAAAGATTAAAAACTTATTTTTATCTTATTTGGAATAAATAAAAATGAATATAACTGAATCAATATTTACTATTTATTTATCAAAATTAGATAATAAATACCATATTCCAAATCAACCATATACATGTATATAAATCTAGGAAATGTAATTATTGCATTGCTTAAATAATGATATATCCCCTTAATGAAGGGCACAAAAATAAGGGTATTAAAAGTAATGTAATAGAAAATTATGTTAGAAAAAAAATTAAAGCTAAACTGAAGTGCGAACTGAACTTCAGTTTCAGTTAATTTGAAGAGGACGAAAAATTTCCAATTGTAAAGATAAATTTACTAAACAAATCAAAAAAGTTTTCGCATAACTTTTGCATCAATTTTTGCCACAAGTAAATCAAAACAAATTGTTGGACTGTGTGGATTTATAATAGGTTTCCTCTTCCGTCACCCCACCCTATCAATGATATGTGGTAGCAAATTTTCAAGCTCAAGTTTAACCAACAAACAAATATTTTGTCCTTGTCTATTGTCCTTTTTTTATGTTATTTATCATGTGACTTGCTGCTTTATGCCTTACATTTTCTATTTTTTTGGGGGCGTGGAGTTGAGGCAACTCTCCTCTATTGTGCTGATGACGTGTCAACTCTGGAACTGAAAACTTTGCTCAAAATGAAGCGACAAAGCGAAACCTTGACAAAAAGAAAAACCGTAAAGAAAAAACTTATAAAAAGAAAAAAACTGCAAGATAAAGTTCCATTTTTTCCTTTATTTTTTCTTTAAATTGAATTAACTTGAGAGTGGGTCGTGATGGTAGGGATAACGGGATGGAGGGATGACTATAGGTCAGAGGACTGCCCTTTGCACCGGCTGAAAACTTACGATGATTTATTTGCTTCACATGACAAAGTTGAGTGTCATTTTTTTTTTTTGCCCTGAGATCAGGAAAAGAAGATTGGTGCAAAGACATGGACAAAAAAAATGGAAATATTAAAAAATTAAATATCTCCTTTTGGTTTAATTTATTTAAATTATATATAATTGCTTATACAGTACAATATAAACCAAAGGAATACCATCATCGAAATAAATTAAAGAACTATGTAGTCAGCCATATAAGTTAGATAAACTGTTGAAAGCTGCTGTGTTAAATTTTAAGCTTCTTTGGTATAGTAGTTTGGGTACGTAAATTTCTTATTTATATAGAAGCCAACAAAATTGCTCAATTTTTTTCTATATATGTAAGATATAGAACTTTATTAAAATAATTGGTTAAATGGTATGTGTTGATGGTTTTACAAGTTAATTCGGCAACTTCTGGAATTTGTACAGCTTTATACAATGGATGGGCTCAGTGCCCAGTGTCTTCTGAGAACTCGACACAACAGGATTTTGACGGCTGTTACTTACTTACTTATATATACGACGACTCCTCAACTTAAGATCAACGATTCCACAACTAAAGATCGACTCCAAATATGCAACTTAACTTCCTCGAAAGCACGTCTGGCATCACTTCACTTCTGCTGCCACAATGCCCTCATTCTTCTTTTAGTGATGCCACCTCGATCGATCTATCTCTCTTTACACATACGAATACTACTTTGTATTATGGGTCTACTTTATAAGTTCATTCTTGTTGCCACAAAATCGTGATATATGTTATAATAAACTTAATACGAAGCGAATTTTTTCAAATCTTTATAAAATAATGTAGTTAGAGCTAAATTATGTCCAAATTTATTGATATAAGAATAAAGAAGATTTTAATGACTTTAGATTTATTTTTTCGAATTTACTATTTGAAACGAATTCTGCATGTCGATGTAATCGATGCGAGCTTCTAGTTGCTTTTAAGTGTTCTTTTGTTCGTTGTTCCAAAAACAGTGAGTGGACTAGATAACTTTGTCCGCTGCATGAAGTTCGATCTCGATCTTCCTAGCCAAACTTAAGAACTTTATCCCTTCCTTGGTCCACCCATTTCACATATATACATACATATATATAAATACAGTAACCTCAAAAAGTATTGGCAAACCAGTAATTTTCATATGCAAACCAATCTAACTTTTGTTTTATGTTTGACACAAACTGAAGATGGAATTTCTCAGTTGGAAGTATAAAAATAACTTTATATTCATAGTATTTTTAGAAACAAAAGCAAACTAAAACAAAATTGGGGCACAAAATTTTCATCTAAAAGAAGAAACTAATATCCGACTTGTTTGAGTCTGTTACTTATCTTACAAAAAATATGAGGTTTGAACAATACCAAATCTTTCTCTTTAATTAAGTATCAGTTGACATTTAATTAATAATTTAATTTAATAATATTTTAACTTTCCCCCTAGTGTAGATCAAATCTTTATTTGTGTTCTGTTAAAAGATAGTTACTTCTGATACATTATGAACTGTCCACACATAATTCAAAATAATTAGTCAAAAGCAACTGATTTTAAGCCGCTGTCATTGATATTTTTCACATGACAATCAACTGAGTCGTTTCAATAAAATTCCGCCGCCAATTTGTTTGTTTGCAAATAAAATAAAAAATTGTGTATTTTTGATGTTTAATGTCAATTCAGCAATTTTTTTTTTTTTTTTTTGCTGCAACTTTCCTTCCTTTTATCAGTTTATGGCAAATTGATTAATTCGATTGCACACGCACGATTTGCTCATGCATAAATTAATATAATTTTTCGCTGTTTGTTTTCAGTTTTTTCTGAAGCAAGAAAAAAAAAACCAACATCAAGCCAAACTAATACTCATTCCCAAAAACCAAAAGCAAAATAAAGGCAAACAAAAAAATAAAAATTGGATTTCAGAAAGAGAAAGAAAAATTAACGGGAATATATGATTCTGACACTGTGTGGGTAACACAATTAGTTATTAATTAACAAACCGCATTTGTTTCAATTAATTTGTTATGACAAAAGCTATTTAATATTCTGATTGCACACAACTAGAAAAATGGAAGCCAAAATATGGTTTACAAATTTATTTGTATTATCCATGTGGTATTTATATGTATACGCTGGTAAGGACATTAATTCATTAATTAATTATATCAAAGGTCAAATTGTGCCTTGTTGTTGTACGATTAATGGCACAACCAACAATAGTTCAAAACCAAAGAAAAGGAATTTATTATGTTAAAGGTAAGAGGAGCTTAACGCAGTAGATTGGGTATAGATGCATTTTATGCATATGTATATTTGAACAGAATAAGTATTGCCGATTCTGATGTACCTACAAGCGTCAAGTTGAGTACTGTAGTATAAGTCCGACATTGAGTACAGTAAATGCTATTTTGACAGTGGCTCATCCTGGTAACACTGAAATTGAGGCGCTAATATAGTTCCTTCCTATGGTTGGTTTCCCCAAATGCATTGTTTATACCATTATTTTTGTTTCTACTTTCCAAAAGTACGCCGCAATCGATATCAAATTTCTAATGCTGAAAGAATGAATCGCTTCATCCCAGTCACTATTAGGCGGTTTGTTGGTATCATTTTCAGTTCACTCGTAATTTACAGTTAATCTTTGACGTGATTAATTTGATGACTATAGTTTGGTAGTTTACCGTTGACTACTATAGTACAAGTTCGACAGTAATGCTATTTTGGCAGTGGCTCATCCAGTTTCTACTTCCCCTCAAAACTTCTAGATACGCCCCAATCGATATCAAACCACTAAGCGGTTTGTTAGTATCAAAATATATTTATTAATTATTTGCAGTTCACTCGAAATTTACAGTTTCAGATCTTTGACGTGATTAACGACATTTGTCGTTATGCTGATTTGTATTGGAATAAGCAGTATATTCAATCCGATTGCTCCAACAGCGCGAAGCCATGTGTTAGTCCTTGGAACATCATACGTGTATATATATTTAACAGCCTCCTTGCAGTGTGTACCACCATGTAATAATAATATTGCTGTCCACAATATTTTAGTACATATGTATATGTTCGATCCATTTGATCGAAGTGTTGTTTTCCATTTCCAGCACCACCAAATGGTAAAATAGAAATACAGAAACTGTATAAGAATTTAAGCCATTGGGTAAACCTTTTTATAGGGATTAGAAAATTGTCTTACCTAAAATTGTGTTGATTCACTCCCCAAATATCCGTCAATTAACGGATTATCTGCAAAACCTAGCAAACTATAAAGACCATTGCTCCACCAAAACAATGGCCATTATCTTGTTAGGTGATTGATCCACGCGTGTTGTACATTCTTAATCCTCAATGCTCTCGTTGTGAAATCCACGAGTAGCCCTGAGTAATACTCGCCCGTAGTATTACTAGTGTATGTTACTCCGGTTCCACTTGTATAATGTGTAGTTGTGCATTTTAGCACCACCGAATAGATATGTGCCTCCAATTACCGTCATTGTTGTGTTAGGGTTTCTGAATTTCCATTTCAAAGGAACCGATGAACCACTTTTATTGGTGCTACGTTAGGACTCTTACCTGAGAAAGGATTCCCACTCCTCGCAAAAGAATAGAACTTTGCAGACTAAAGACCATTGGTCCACCACGACAACGGCCATCACTCTGCTAGGTCACTCGATTCCAATGCTCTCCTTGTGAAATCCATGTGTAATGATAGTGTTGCCTTCTTAAGTATGTGAATACTATGTTTTTTTTCCTTCCAGTCCATTCCGGTATATAATGTACGTTTTAAAGGCTTTATTGGCAATAGCTCAAAATTAATGGAAAATTCGAAAAGGATACTGCCTCTGCACTTACTTTAGGCTTTACGTGTACATATAAATATTAAATTTTTTTTCAATTTTTTTTTTTTTTCTATAAAAGTAAAAAAATGAACAAACACTTTATACTTATACTAAAACTAAAAAATGTTAGCCAAAGTTGAAAAATTTGAATTTTGAATTTTGCACTTTTTTTTTGTTGTGGATTTTACTGGTGTGTTACTTTGAACAACTGAAACAGGAATGATTATTTGTTGCTCCATCTCCGAGACATGGAATTTCCAAATTATTTTTACACAAACCCGGTTGCTACGATTCACAAAAATTTCAATTTGCTTAGCCAAATGAATGTTTGGATGAATAAATTTATAAATTTCTATCCTAAGATGATCAAGTATATATAAAATATACTTGCGGAGGAGGTTGAGATCAAGGACTTTCGGTTATGGAAGCTGAACCAGTCCCATCTATATAAATATGTAATTTATTGGCTGGAATTAACGCTAATCTATGCAAAACAAAAATCAAAATTGGATTATGTACCAATATTATTTATTTCTTAAATACTCTATATACTAATAGTCTAGTCTAGGCCAAAGATTTGTATAATTTAAGGAATAAACAAGTTTTTTAGAGGAAAAACTTGAATTATATGAACCGATTGTTCGTATAAAGTGAACCCATCTGACCAAATAAACTAACTAAACTAAACTATGTATATTTATTTAAAAAAGTAATATTATATAAATGCAATTAAGAAAAGAGACGAATAATCTCAAAAGGCCAAATTTCATTTACATTATATAAATTTCTGGAGCTGAAAACGTTTCTTTTTAAAAAAAATATCCAAACCATCATTTTATATGACTTCAGGTATTCAATTATAACATTTTTATTAAAATTTAAAAAGTATTAAAGTGTCATTAGATTATATTATAAGATTGGTAAAAGTTAGTACAAATTAAAGAGACAACTTTAAATTAAATTAAAAAACCTTGCAGAACAATTGCTCAAAATTTTTCTTTTTTGGGCAACGCAAGAAATAAAGTAAGAAACATTTTAAACATTTTCAACTTTCTCAATATTAAAAGCAAAGCATTTGCTTAACAACCCATCGAAACCTCAACAGCTCAATAAATCAACTGTCTATCCTTTGATTTCTAAAAACAGTAAAAACCCAAATTGTCAAGCCTTGACACGCCAATGGGTCAGAGAGAGAAAGAGAGGAAGAAGGGTTGATGTGGGTGGTTTACAGAGCAATTAGTCCTTGGGCCAAAACATTTTCGGTTCTCAGTTGGTGCTAATTTTCAATTTAGTTGACATTGACTACTGCAATTGATAGGCAGCAGCAGTTGATGTTGATCCCCCTTGACGGCATTTAAATTAAGCGAGTGATATAAGTCGGTATTTTAATTGAAAATGTTTCCACTCAATGTGTATATTGAGGGGAGGGGAGGGAGCTAGCGGAAGTGACTATATACGGTACAAATTAAATGGTCCAACGAAAATCTTTATTTATAACATCTGTGCGAGTGTTTGTGACCTCCAGTATACAATGGCAGAAATATTAAATGAAACGCAGCCAAATCCCATTGTCACCCCCAAAAACGAAATTGGCAAATAATTGACAAGCTATTTGGGGCGTGTTGATTGGCAAAAACTAATGCCAAAAGGAAGAGAAATGTCGGATAAGGGGAAGATGGAATGGGTAAGGGAATGGAAATCGATATATATATAGTACATGTATACATATACATATATATATTGAATGTGCACACATTTGACTGATGGACAACGTGCTAGGCGGCTAGCTGGAACAATGGAACCCAACATTCACACGAAGTAAGAGCATAAAAAAAAAAAAGAAAAGAACAGACAGACGTGACAAGACCGCATGAAACAAAGTGACATTAAGCCATTTCAACGCAAAGGGGATTTACGGCATTCTTTCTTTACTTTTTTATTTGGCATTTCTGTTTTTGTTTTTTGTTGAGGATATCAAAGCACATCTATAAAGTACAATATATCAATATATACTTCATGTAGATAAAAACAAAAATGCCTGACACATTGTATAAATTTACTCGCCGCGCCACTCAACAAAATCATCTGTCTGAGCCATGGGCCCAGTGCCATCGTAGTCCATTGATGCGTTTTGTCTTGTTAAAATAATTGACAGGTGACCACCAGGACAACCATCAAAGTATGAGGAAAGCTTTTGTGGACTGAGCAAAGCCTAAAGGGGAGCCCTCAGGTTCATTGAAGGCATTAGTGCAATTTATGACAATGCCGGACAAATTGCGGGCATTGAAATTGATTGGCCAGATTGTGGGCGTGTGGGTGTATATGAAGGAGTGATTGTGGGCACCGTTTTTATCTATATAGTAATATTCATATATTGAAATATGTTACAATCTATTGAGTAGAGCTTTATAGACTTGCTGTTTAAATATTCAAGCTAAGTTAAGTTCGATTGATGATAGTTGGAGCTCATAGGTTGTATTTGAAGAGGATGTGGTTTGGTTAAACTAAAAGGTAAATGCAGATGAGGTTCATGCATGGTTGAAGTAAGATTAAGGAAAGCTCGAATTAAGTAGGTACAAAGAGGGGAAAAGTTTATTAGACACAAAAAGGAATGACCTGATTTATATTATTTTTTATAAAATAGAAATGAAATTAGAATAATTTACTTAATTTTCATTATGTCAAACCTTCAAAGTTTTTCAAGCTGTCTATTCTGGCAGTTATCGATAATTATCGGAAAGTGTATTAAATAGTTAATCGAGAGGTTGGGCTCACTTTTTTTACAAAAAAGATATAAAAGGAGGACTAAGAATTGTAATCATAGAAAAACCAATCCATGTTGACATATTTTCAAAAAAGCCAGACAAGATTATAATTAAAACATTTTATTTGTTTAACCAGATAAGAGCCAACTTTGGCATGGGGAGTCACGATAATTAGTCCAAAGTTTAAAAATCCAAAAATATTTTTTATCACCTATGTAAGTAGGCATGGACTTTTTAGATCCAAACGACAGAACTGGAAAAACATAATTTTTTCTTCAATTTTGTAATTCTTAACAAGCGTTGTTTCTTCTTAACTTAAAACTAAATTTAAGACTCATTGAAAATCCATCTTACATGATCTGATTGTTTAATATGAAAAAATATTTGAAATGTGCTTACTTTAGAAATAGTTGAGCTAAAGCAAAAAAATACATACATAGGTGTAGAGAAGTTTTATCACCTTAAAGTAAGTCAAATTTAAAACATATATTTTATTGTAAATCTGCTTCAATTCATTTTCAATTGGTAAACAAAAATAAACAAAACACCCACTCGAGCATGACAATTGTGGGAAAAACTTTTAGTGAGTCGAAAATAAAAGATAAATATTTATCTGAACGAAATTAAAAGATCATGTCGTTGTGCAGCTTAATGAAACAAGCGTACCCCAAGACCCAATGCCATGGATTGGCGCCAGGATTCGAATAGTCGAGTGCCTATACTTGCCACAACATCCAATGGAAATCAAATGTTTTCATTAAATTTCATTCGAGACGTGTTCATGCAATTTTAATTAGTTAGCCGGAGCTATAAATTATTCAATGCCACGTAGTTTCTACGGTCATTGTAATGGATTTTTTTCTACTTCGGCTTCTGTTGTGCCTGGCACGTTGGAAGGCGATGAATGATTGGCAGGAGTACGATGGGATGATGGTTGGGTGGGTTGGTGATTTGTCATGACATGGTAGAATGAAAATGGAATTGAAATTAGAATTCTGTGATAAATAAAATATTAAGTTGATCCAAAAGGAAGGCCAAAGGATTATTCAAGTGCCAAGATCTAAAATTTTTAAATCAATTCTCTTTAGCAACATTTCAATTTTACTATCTAATAACAAAACATTAATTTTAAACTCATCACCGAAATGCGTAAACAAGGGAAAAGGTAACTTTTAATTGACTTGCACCACATGTTGAAATGTCTGTTCTTCCACCTTGGAGTCCGCAATACCGGAAGCTTAACTAGACCAAGTGAATTTCTTATCTCTCTACCAAAAATAGAGAACGTTAGGACGATGGGAAATATTGTAAGAGGAGTAAAGGGGCAGTAGTGGGGACAAATAGAATGCCCTGCGGTCTGCACATGTGAGTAGTTGTGCGTGTTTTATGCTTTTGCGCCCTGCGCCAACTTAAATGCTAACTTATGTTTAGATCTTCCATCCCCCCAACCCAAAAGTATAGTGGAGAAACAAAAGTTGGAATGGGAAGGAGAGTTTAACAACTAAGCCGGGTCTACACATTGTTTACTCTTCTTTCACCGCCTCTCTCTCTCTGTCTTTTAGTGTATCTGTATATGTGTGTATTTATGCGTGCGTATGTGTGTGTGTGTGTGCCAATGTTTTTGGCAACTCCTGCTTCTGCAGTAGCAACAGCAGCAGCAGCAGTCAAATTGCAAAAGTTTCTTGTTTTAAGCATAAAATATTTATGTCTGCATTTAGTTTAGTTTTTCTGGCTTTGGGTTTTTAGTTACTTTTTGAGTTGGGAGATTTCTTTCTCTCTTTCTTTGTTGCTGCAAGTTTGTCTTAGCTATAGTTTTATTAAAACGGTATTTACTTAATTCCAAAAAAAGGGAAAAAAAGCAAAACCAAAAACCGGATGTCATGGCCAAATTGCTGGTAAACTTTAGCAAAAGTGAAATAAACATTATACAGCTTTAATTAAAAATTGCCCAAATGTGGAATATAAATCAAATACAAATTCGAAAATTGATTGAAATAGAGTATAACTATTATCAGTTTCAATTGACATTTTGAAAATAAAAGAGATTAAATGAAGACATTTTGTCCCAGTCACATTTTGCTAAAATCCAAAATTAAAATTTTATTAATCTGTGACATTTGCTCTACTGCTGATTGAAATAATTGTTTATTAAACTGTTTTCTTGTAGTTTCAATCTGAAGAATGCTATAAAACTAAAATAAATTTAAATCTCACATCAAATTGGAAAGATTTTATCATACGCCATGTTGGTCAGTTATTGTTCATACGCAATGTTGTACAGCACTTGATGACTTAAAAATTTTTTAAAGGGTTTTTTTTCATCACTTGTTAAAATTACTTTAATGTAATTTTTCTCTACAATTTCTCTATATATATACCATATTTCCATGCAACAATTAAGCACTCTAAATTCCAACACTTTTCTTCACTCCGTTTCCCTTAAAGCGTTTAATGGAGCCACAAACCACTGAAATTGAGCCAGAAATAGTTACTAACTAACAATGGCCAACTAAATCATGGCAACACCTCATTGAGCTTCAACCACCATGACCTGACCTCGTGTGCAATGTACCACGAGCCATTAACATGCCCACCAAAATGTCGATATGAATGAGAATTCTCTTTTAACCATTTCAAGAGCCTGGCAACAAAAATACGACAAAAAAAAATGAAATGGAAAAACATAAGCCACTTAAAAATTTAATATGTAACGGGCCGATTCTTTTGGCATTAAAATGAAATGCGTTTTCTCCTTAACGAGCATACAAAGCATAAACAGGAGAAGATGGCAATAGCAAGGGTAAGGGATAGAGCTGGGGCAAGGGAAATGAGAACGGCAATGGGTGGGCCAAAGCAAAAAGCGCACAAAGCATTTTACTTGCAGTTTACTTGACTTGAAAGTCAAGTTGATATCCTGCTTCGTCCTTGGCTACATGGCATTTACTTTTCCTCACAAAAATGCCATTGAAGGAGAGAAGTGGTGAAGCAATGACTGGAGCAATGGCAGCGGCAGCGGCAGCCAATGCAGACGCCAAAAGTCCTCAGAGTCGGCAGTCGTATGATGGATGCTTGAGATTTTACTTCAACGACAACGGAGACAAATAAGCCAGGCAACATTTTAACAAATTAGTTTTCCCAGATAAGCCAAAAACTGACAGGAGAGTCTTCGACTTTGTTCTGCTGGCTTTGCTTTTGTGTGTTTGTGTGCGGAACATTCTCGTTCCATTTCGCAGCTACCGCTTGACATTTTTGTATATATCTATGTATATATACCATATAGTATATGCATATAAATACTTACATACATACATATATAGTTGTTTTTTGTTGCCTGTTTTACAAGCTTTATCTTGTTTTTTTCCCCATTTTGTCAAGCAAATATTTCGTTTGACTTTTTATCGTCTTTTTTTTCACCCCTCCACATAAAATGCATTTTGCTATAAAAGTTTATCAAATATTCGAGATCAATTGCAGTTTAGATGGCATTTACTGTGAATAGCGTTTTAAATTGATTCGAAAAAAAGGGAAAAAAGAATAGCAAAAACTAAAATTGGTAAATGTATTATATGTTCAGTTTAAATTTAAATAAAATTCAAATAAAAAATGGTTTGAAAATATCATTGCTCTTTGATATTACAATGGCAAACAAGTTAATAAAATACAGGAAACAAAAATAAAGTAAGTCTTAAAGCAGAATCGAGAGTATGTAAAACAACAAAGAGGACAAAGAGTTTAACAATTCCATTGACCTTATTGTTAAACTTAATTAAAAGTGATCTCAAGCGTAATTTCCATTATTTGGAACATCTTTTATTACACCAAGAAAAAGCTTCTCCTAAAAAATATTCATCATATTTTTGTTTTCTTTAATATGCTTTGCGACCTTGAATTATTCATCTAACCTTTTTAACTATTTGACGTAATCTTTTGTATTAATGAAATATAATACTGATACGAAAACTGAATACAAATGCTCTTTACTTCATTTCACAATTGAATTAATTAAAATGAAACGAGTTGACGTAAAGTTAATCAAACAAAAAGCATGTTAAGTATTAATATATACCACACGTATACATTTTGAAATTGTAATAAAGTTTTCTTTCTATTTTTTTTGTCTGTTCCACGCTTCAACAAATCTAAAACAGTAGCTCAAATTTTTAACTACTTTGACCTTCGCAGTGGTCCACACTACCCCTGCCCCTTGAGTTGGCCCATAATAAATTGTCCGTTTAGGGGAAAAAGTTTACGCTTGTCAGCGAAGCTTACAAAATGTGTGTTGGAGAGCTTGACTTTGCAACAAACAAAAAAAAAAAAGACAAGGAAAATAAAATAAAAATCAAAACTTACATAGAACTGGCAAAAAAAAAAAACAGAGAAAAAAGGCACCAACTTTTACCATCCAGACATATCACTCTTCACATACACAGTGTGTGTATGTGGGTGTGTGTGAGTGTGTAATATATTATGGTCAGTTGAGGTTGAGAATTGTTTGTGGGGGTTTACAACAACCCACAAAAGTTTTACAAACAATGCCACATTAACACATTTGTTGAACGTATAATCAATTTGTAATTTGTAGCCGCAACAAATTCGTGGTATATAAGTCCATAAAAAGCAAATTGAACTCTCTACACTCTTCCATTTTGCCCCTATTTGTCCCCTTAGCCCATAAACCCAACAAAAAGGAAACTTTTATGTCAACAAGAAACTCACACAGAAAGTGTTGCAACAGCACAAGAACAGGAGTAGTGGAGCTAACCCTTTACACACATTGGACCCAAAAGAAGGGAAAACAAAAAAGAAAAGCTACCAAAAATTCACAACCAATGGCAAAGTTAAAACTTTATACTATAGTTTTATACTAAAAATGGAAAATGGAGAGAAAACAAATAGTGCGTAAATGGAAAGAGAAGCCCACAGATTGACAAAGTTAGCAACAGTTTAAAGCTTAAATTAACTGGCTATATTTTGGTTTGGTTTCGTTTAAAAGAAAGTGCTAAAAGGTAATCAACCAGGAAAAATCTTTATTGCAGAATAGAAAAGGATACTTCTCCAGAAAATCCTTTTCTCGTTGTTTCGTTGAAGTTAAAATAAAATAAAGTGTAAGTTATTTTTTGACCAAATGTAAGTCTCAAAGTTACTTTGGTATTTGGTCGGAAAAAGTTATTAAAAATATGTGATTTTTAAACTTATTGTAAAAAAAACGAGCAACATAATACATAAGTAATAATAATACTGAATTATGATGTACTTTAGAATTAAATAGACAAGTAATATATTTAAAGACAAGAAATTCAGCTCAGCTTAACGTTTAATGACCGAAAAAGAACAAAAACTGTATCTCAACTTTGAGAAAAATTAGCTCTTAAGCTGAGAAAAACCCCGCTTTTAAAACTTACTTAGACTCCAAGACAACTTGGGTATATTAAAGTCGCCAATATGTATGTAACAGGCAGAAGGAAGCATTTCCCACCCCATTAAGTATATATATTCTTGATGAGCATCACCTGCCGAATCGTTTGAGACATTTCCGTCTGTTCGTATGAACACCTTGTTCTAGGAGACTGTAAGAGCTAAAGCTACCAAATTTGGTGTGAACATACGTTCTATGCATAGGCACGGCTACTTTCGCCCCCGGAATTTCGAAAAAACGAATTACTAGAGCACCAGCTGACCAAATTTTGTACAAATCGGTTAATAAATATTTGAGATATACCCATATGCGTTTTGTACTGAAATGCCAACGGCGACATTGACTGGCAAGAGTAGAGAAGATAGCATGCGTTCGCTGTTGCCGAATGTAAAAGAGATTTTTGCATGAGATTGACGGCTAATTGGAGGGTGTTTGACTTTATTTAATTTTATAGTACATGGTATACTCAATGTCTGCAGGGATGACTTGATTGCTTTATTATTATTTGTCTCTCTGATGATTAAGAATAACTTGTTAAGTAGGATTTTAAGATTTAAGAAAAAAAAGAATACTTGGATCTTGATCTAGAGTCTGATCTTTTCTAAATAATGGTATTTAAATTAAGCTAGTTAATGGTGGCCACGAAGTGGAGGATAGTGGAGACGATTCTGGATAGGAGAATAGTATCGAAAGTAAATCATGAATTAAATATTGTTAGAGGGATACTCATATTTTACTTCAAGTCACAAATATTGTCGCTAAACAATAAAACACAAAGAATCTTAGATAATTACCAAAAAATTTAAAATATTTTTAAAATAAATAATTACTTGACACTTATTTTTAGTATTCTGAGCAAATATTATAAATATAAAAGTCTATTTAATATATGTTATATATATATATATATATATGTAACTATAAAATATATGAGTTACGTTATTCAGTTGGATTTAAATAATACTTCGACTTCTTCCCCAAGTTAACAGTACTAATTTCTAAAGCAATAAAGTAAATGCCTCAGGAACTCCCAGTTAACATATTCCGATATATTTGAATATAAAAAGTATTGGTTTAAGCATTAAATTTTAGCTTAAAGTTATTTGTTTTTCTTAGTCAATCTAAACAAATGTTTCCTTATTATACGAATTGCTACATTTTGCTGCAGTGGCACCTAATTAAAATAGTTTTTCTCTTACCTAAAGAGATACCTATAAATTAAGTTATCTATCTTGACAAATTGTGTAGGCTCTACAATTCTAGTAGTCAACTGAATATAAAAGAACAAGTTTGATTGCCTTAAAAATGATTTATTTTCGATTTAATGAACTCATCTCCCTGAAGCAACTTTCTCCTTTTCACTCCCCCTTGTTTTTGTTAGTATGGGTTGTGTGCTCTTTTCAAATTTTCAATTTCTTGCCAATAATTTCACAATATGCCAACAAAAAAAAAGTAAAAAAGTTGACATCTTTCATAAGGACACGA
Source organism: Drosophila austrosaltans (assembly GCA_035045865.1). Taxonomy (NCBI): domain Eukaryota; kingdom Metazoa; phylum Arthropoda; class Insecta; order Diptera; family Drosophilidae; genus Drosophila; species Drosophila austrosaltans. Next base: position 1,727,513 of record JAWNOQ010000200.1, read on the forward strand.
CAGACACAATCTGTGGCAATTCACAAAGTAAACTTTCATAATTTATATTGCTTTGTATATGTGGGAGGCTTCCCAACTCAAGTTTGAGTATATAAATTTTCTGAGGTTTCCACGATAACAAACAAACAAAACAACAACAACAAAACGAAAATGAAAAAACGAAAAAGGAGGGTGGGGGGGGAAGATGGCAAAATTTTCACTTTCACACATTTTCACACTCACGCGTGTGTTATGCAAATTGAGTGCAGCTGTTATCACGAAAAAGATACGACAAAGAGTGAAAAAGAGCGGGGATAAAGGACGATGGTAGGGCAAACAGATAATGCTTGATAAATGTCGGTGTGTGTAGGAACCCATTGGCCGACAGATGACACTGCCCAGATCCCCAAAAATAAAATAAAAAAAATAAAAATATAAAAAAAAATATATATATCAACGGTTGGAAAAATTTTTATACAACATAAAGCGACTTTTAACAGCGCTCACTCCAACCCGTCCCCATTTCTCCCAACATACACAAACACTTTTGGCTATTGTGTGTGAGTGCGTGTGTGTTATGTGTGTGCCTTTTTATATGCAAATTTGCGAAAAAAAAGGGTTAACATTCGGCTGAAGGTCAGTTGGCAGTTTGTTCGAGTTGTTTTGTATACTCGTATCATTCATTCATTCATTCATGTTTGGTTTTGGTATTCTTTTTAACGACAAAATTGATTGACATTTTGCACCCTTGAGGCGGCAGTTTTCAATATTTCGCATGGAGATGAGATGAATTTATGTTGATAAAAATGAAAAACGCTTTAAGCCATTTTCAGTTTATTGTTGTTGAGAAATAAATATACATGTGCGCATATATAAACTTAAGAGAAGCGTCAAATTTAACTATGTCGAAACTTGTATGCTCTTCATTTACTATCTTTTAAATCAAGGATACGAAATTTAATAAGAAATCCTTTAAACTAAAACTTTTTAATTTAAATACAATTGAGTCCGCAACCGAATGACTGTCGTGCATCAAATAGAAGTGGAATTTTTTCTTAAATAATGAAATCTCTGACTTATCTCTCTATACTGCCTTCGAACATTACGTTCGATTTTTTGTTTCCCAATAACATATTTTATTCAAATTAAACAGCATTTTTTTAAAAGAACCTTAATTTTTGAAATTTAATTGAATTAATTTATTTAATTTATTAAGAATTCTGAGCTGTCTTCACTGGCTGTTTGATTTTCGGTAACTCACGGCGATGACTGGTCAATTTTTTTTCAAATAAAGTCTCAAAAGGTACAAAAATTAAAAAAAAATAAATAAGTTACTCTTTTTTTAAAAATTTATTTATGAAAGAATATTTTCATTAAGCAAAAACCCGTAATTTGCAGAGGATTCAATTCGAATTGATAAAAAAAATCGAATAGGACAAACACAAACTCAAAAATGGTAAATAAACCACATTTTATATACATCGAAGTAAGTTGTTCAGTGGTGACTTTCAATTCGAACTCAAGTCCTTCTCGTTAATAAAATAATACACAAATTTTCTGAAACTTATTATCAATATCAATCTACCCCTAAGGTTAGGGTATAAAAACTAGTAAAAGAAAAATAGCTTAAAGATTTTACGTCTTGTCATATCGTATTTATTTAATCTTTAATGGATAATTTATGTTGAAATCAAGCAATAAGCTAAACATGAAATTTAAATTAAATATTAATTCCATTTTTATACCCTTGCAAGGGTATATTAATTTTGGTCAAAAGTTTGCAACGCATAGAAGGAAGCGTTTCCGACTATATAAAGTATATATATTCTTGATCAGCACGACGAGCTGAGTTGATATAGCCATGTCCGTCTGTCCGTCTGTCCGTCGGTCCGTCTGTCCGTCTGTCCGTCTGTCTGGATCAACAGCTTCTCCTCCGAGACCCTTAAAGCTACAGAGCTGAAATTTTGCACCCAGGCTTCTTTTTGCTGCAGGCATTGTATATCTCGGAATCATCCCGATCGGATGACTATATCATATAGCTCCCATAGAAACGATCGGTCAAGAATAGAATTACACTTCAATAACTTTGTTGTTTTTCAATCAATTGTTACGAAATTTGGTGTTCATAAGTTTAATACACCTTCAAACAAATCCACCAGGTTTTATCAGAATCGGTTGACTATATCATATAGCTCCCATATGAACGATCGGCCAAGAATATAGTCTCAGAGTAATAACTTGGGTGTTTTGAAAGTGATTGTCACGAAACTTGGTTTTTGGAAGTTTAGTATATATAGAAATGTCTATGCTAAGTTTCAGCAAAATCGGTCATCTATATGCTATAGCTCCCATAGGAACAATCGGACCAAAAAAATTTTTTTTGTCGAATTACTTTTTTTCTCAAGCTACGAACATTTAATGTAGGTTTGACTTGTTTCATATGCTTTCTAATGATTTTGTCACATTATAAATGTGTAATTGTTAAATAACAGTTTGCAAGGGTATACGAACTTCGGCACGGCCGAAGTTAGCCCATCCTTCTAGTTTATTTTTAAATCAATTTTCTGCAGGAAAGTTTTAAAGTCCATGTAATCAATATTTTTATTCTCTATGCCCACTAATGCAATAACCCAACCAGATCTATATATCTAAATATCTATCTATCGGTCTTTACGCCCCGCCATTCATTTAGTCATGGTCATTTGCTGATGCTTAAGCCCATAAACCAGGACGAGAAGGATACACAGTAGGAGAGACCACCTGTAAGCCGCTTGCCAATCGCTGACAGGCATCGCTTAACGTGAAAATCCCGTAAATCGGTTCAGCTACAAACGAGTTTGGCCAGGACGCAGACTCCCACAGACTACACAAGAGTCCGAGCCGGCGAAAATGTTTTTATAGAAATGAAAAATAGGAAAGAAAAACAACAAAAAAAAAACAATTCTGAATTCTATTCACATTGTTTTTATTTTAGTCCTCTCTAGGGTGTCATTAGCGTTTTTGGTGATGTTATAAATATTTTCCCTTTTTTTTTCAAGAATAAAGAACGTGTGGCTTTGGTACTTTCTTTCTTATTCTATTAGATGTGGCTTGTGGTTGAGTGAAATAAAATGGAGTGAAGTTTAGATTTATGAAACACAAATGAATCCTAGATAAGTTATCATAGAATCAAATTTATCTTTTAGTTAATTCAATTTCACTAACTCTAGTAAAACTCACAAAGGGAATGAAGTAACAGGCAATTGACATTGACTAAATAAAATTCTACCCCAGTAACAGGATACCACAAACAAATTACAACAATATTTTCCAAGATGCTTTAAGTTACTCGTGACTGCAAAACTCACAAACGCAATATGCTTTCAAATATTTATATTGATTAGACCTTTTTCCAACCAAAATAGTTTTCTTTTTCATTTTCATTACACAAAAGTAAAATTGTCTAAGCTAAAACTGCAAAACGAAATCATCAACAAATGCATAATTCAATTTTACGCAACGTTGAATATTCTAATGAATTATCGTACACACAAACACATACACACACACACACACACACACACAACGATTCCCTACATTCGTATTGCGCGAAATTTCCATTTATTTTTTTCTTCATTTGTTATCCATGTTTTTATTGCATTTCCATTACATTTCATTGCATTTTTGGGATTTTGTGCTGCGCTCTGAAAATTTTTGCTATTCCGCTTGGTTCAATTAATGAGCAATTTGATTGCCAGACTGCAAAAATATTTTCCCAAAACTCTAGCACAAAGTGCTCGGGTGAAAAAATTGGGCAAAATAAAAAAAGAGAAACAAAAAAACATTCATACGCACCATATGCCAGAGTCATGTCTTGTGTCCCGAAACTTTTTTCGTTGACGCATATTTAAAAATGCACAGAAATAAAAGAAGCCAAAAAGAAACACACACAGAAAAGAAGTTCTAAACAAGTAATTGAAGTTCAGTCAGACTTTGAGACAAGTGCACAGACTGACAGACAGAATGACTGGCTGATAAGCAGCTGGGAAATAAAAAACCCAAAGACGAAGAAAAAACAGAAGGCGTAAAACATATGTGTTGATGTGATGAATAGAGAAAAGGGAATGAGAATTAAAGAGGGTAAAGACAAAGTATTTCTATTTTTACGATGAAAAGCATTCTCTTATTCTCGATTTACGATTTTGAACTCTGATATATACTATATTTAGCAAGGCTTTACCTCATTCTAAAAATAATTCCATCAAACTACTTTGTTTTAGAGTACTTTTGCTTATCTAGAATAGGTGTTTACTACTTGGACCATAAATCCAATAGCCAAATCAAAAAGTTTTCTTATTAACAAGTCGTTTAATATTTTAGACTTTAAGCTTAACGACCTAAAAAATAGAGAAAAAAATATTTTAATACTTTAATATGTTAAATAAACAATTTATAGAAACCAAAAATTTTCACTCGCTATACAGAGATAAAAGAATTAAATACTTTTAATTCAAATTAGACATGTGCCTGCCTTTATATACATATATAGATTTCTAATTTTATGTCTGAAAATCATTTAAAAGTATAAAACATTTTCCAAAGAATTTTATGGCAATGAGACAAACTCCAACAGCCAATTTCCACCTCGATGGGCTTTAACCAACTCCACTCCCTCAGAAAAGCCAAATTTCTTCTTTGCCTTTTAGCTAATAAACGCATGCTAATCGACAAGCCATGTTTGTCTTGCTATCATGTGTGTCTGAGCAAGCCCTCACACTTCAAGACACCTTCCTTTTGAATTCTTATCAAAGGCAAGAGAATAAAACAAAAACAAGTAAAATGAAAAAAAAAAGAAGAAAAAGTTCTTTCAATTGGAATTGAGTTTCACAGAAAACAAAATGTGCCAGACAAAGGCATTTTGTTGTCGCGTCTGTTATTTCAGCTGAAATTTGAGTTTATATGTAAATTTTATTTTAGCTTGTAAATGAAATGACACAAAGATATTCGAGTTCTGTGGCATAGCAATTAAATGCTGCTTAGACACAAAGAAAATATTATAGATTAATACTCAACAAAACAAAATATTTAACTCAAACTGAACTTAACTTAAAAGTCAACAATGCAAGAATAATAATTTAAGTATATTTTCATGTTTTACTCTTTTATTTAAATAAAAGAAAATATTCAATTTTTACTTTCCGTCTGAAGCAAACTACAACTATTTATGAAATCAACAACATTTCAAGTGCAGTAAAGGGCAAAACAATTTGCCTATTCAGCGACAGATGAAAAGAGGGCGGAAAACTCCCATTTCTCAAGTTTTTATTGAATGCGACGGAAAGATACCCAATAACAGAGTAAACAGAAAGCATAAAAATACTAAAATAATGACAAAATAGCTGAATTGGTAGAAAATCAGAAAAACAGTTTCTACTACTATTTTAGCTTAAAAAAAGTTGTAGAAAAGGTTTTGGAAACATTCTTGATTCCAATGATACTTGATCAGAGTTTATGAAAGCAAAAAAATAATTGGAAAGACCCACTTTAAGTATTAACGTGATCAATTTTTGATTGTCCATTTCATGTTTTTTTTTTTTTTGAAAATTAATTGTACAAGTCTGTGACAAAGACTTTATCTTTGCAAGTTGTATATAATTAAAACCTTAGCCACTGACATATTATAGAACAAATGTAATATTGTTTGATTAAAAAAATGTTAAATATACTCTGATTATATATGTTTGCTAATTATAACTCGTCCTTCCTCCAGGTCTCGAATAAATAGCAGACCTTTGTGGGTGATCTAATTACTTTTTGATTTCATTTCCAGATTATTCTGCACAAGTTTGCCTCTTCCACAAACATTGACTAAAATATAACATACCTTATTATTCTATCACTATAGGGTATAAAAAAACAAAATGTTATCCGAAAATACAGCCAGAAAAAAATATTTCCTGTTCTTTAGGGAAGAAAAAAAAACAGAATTCGAAGGACCGCAGTGACAGGCAAGAAACAAAGAAACACATGCAAACAAGTTGGAAAAAAAGTACCGCAAAAAAAAAATGATGAAATAAAAAAAATAAAATAAAACTTGAAAGATATAAAGAAATGGGTAAAAGGGAAACAGCTGGAAAACGCACTCGAAAGGACCTTCGGTAGTTATTGTTTTTTTTTTTTTCTTCTTTTTTCTTATATTAAAATTGGATTCCCTTTTTTTCTGAGGGGGATGAATGAAGCAATACAATATATTTTAGTTGGCTGTTGGAAATCAAATTCCTCTCCTTGTGTCCCTTTTCTTATTTTGGTTGTTGCTGTTTCTTTTGGTTTGGTTGTTATGCTTTTTGTTGGATTGTCATTGCGGTGGTTTGGCGGCTGTCAGTTTCAGTTTCCGTTTTGGCCTGCCAACTTTTCACTTCCTGTCGATGGGCAACAGCTGTGCAGTGAGTACTACAGATCGCTTTTTATATTTATACATACCAAACTATATAAAAAATATATATATATATATTCAATTTAAAGAATTTGTTTGTTTGCAACTTGACTAAACAAGGTCACAGAATAGATTTTTTTTTCGCTCCCTCCCTTAGTGAACGCATGGAAACGCATTTCTAAGGAACCTTCGTTAACCTAGTTTTATATGCGTATTTTTTTACTTTTTGGTTTGGTTTGGTTTTCACTATGAAAAGGCACATTGAAAGCAAAAGTTTCAAGTGGCACATGCATGTTGGTCACAAAAGTGTAGCATACTTTTCTGAGGGCCTCGAAAAATTTTTTTGACTGCAACTTCTACTTGTGGTCTTAGTTCCCTTTAGTTATAGTTTGAAATCAAACAATGCACACAAATATTCAGGTCTTAAAGCCCCACCCAACCCTATTATATGCCTGTCTCTGTCTCTGCCAGCCAAAACTAAATTTAAATATATATAAATTACTGCAAAAAAAAAAAAGACTTATTCAAGTTGCATCAAAATATTTTTCACAGTTAAAAAAGTTTTATTTTTTCACAGTTTTTACAACTTTTTTTTTACCATATTTGCATATATACAGAGAGAGAAAAAATTAGGGGAGAGGAGCAAAGTTTGAAATTGTTACATTTATATTTTCCATGGTCAATGCGGAAAAGTTTGATGTTTTTTTGTGTGTGTTTTTGCTACATGTAATTTATATTCTAAATGTATTAAATTTGTGCTTCGATTGAAGGTTTCGATTGCACTTCTTTTTTTTTTTTTTTTTGAATATCTGAATGTGGAAATTTGTCAATAGGAATATTACAATATTTTGTGTATTCCTCTAGCTATTAAAATAAAATTGGCAAACATTGTCGAGCTATGATGCAATATGTCAGGATTGTTGTTTCTTTTTTTTTTTTTTTAATTTTGTCCATAAATAATAGACAAAAGGATCAGTGTATATATTTGAATCAACATTTTGAGTCATGTGATGGATTTAGCAATGAGATTTATTTCTTTAAAAAGTGGAACGCTGAAATTTTAGAGGATATAATATCAATTCACCTTCTTATGCAAGCAAAATTTCTCTTGCTATGTATAGAAGAAAGCAATAATCCAAACTAATCTAATCGATGCTAGGCTTCCTTTTAATTGATAGTTAACTCCTTTAAGTTATTGAATAATTTGGAAAGTTTACTTAACCCATTGAAAAATAATAGGTTTTTTTTTGATATTCTTACATATATTTTTATACAAGTATTTAATTTATACATATATAAGAGTCATCAAATCAAATCAAAGGACATTATGTTCTTCTGCCTGTCTCTTGAGTGGAAACTGCTTGTATAAGCTTTAATTTAATTAAAGTTCACATTGTTTATGTTTTAATATATTAAAGTAAACTATTGCAATTCTTGAAACTATTTTATCTCATAACTTTTTCTATACTTTCAATCAACTTATATTGAGAAGTTTTAATGAATCAGCTTTTGCGAAATGTAAGTATAAACAAAATGGGATGGTGGAGAATAAAATGAAATAAACGAACAAACAAGCGAAACTGAAATTTCTCTTAAGATATCTATATATATATATAAATATATGGTATATGCACATATATATATACTCATACATTGTACAACGTTTGATTTTCCTTTTCATTTTCTCTCTCTCTCTTTTTCTTCCATCCGTTCACTGACTGTATGGCAATTTGTTTACAAGTTTTTGCAGCACAAAAATACAATTTCCGTGCTAAGTTGAAAAACAAACAAATGCTCCGACTGCCAATTTTTAACGTTCTGCCAGACTAAATCTAAAACTAGGGACGACTGTCTATTCCCCCCTTTTTTCCCATTTTTTCTCTTTCTCTGTCGCTCAGTAAATTTCCACTTGCAGTCAATAATCAACTAAGCATAAAATAGTATTTGAGCTATTGAAGCAGCAAAAATTTTTGCTCTCCAAAAGTTGCCTTGAAGGAGAAATATGTATTAAGACTTGACTCGACTTGAATCCGCTTACACATTCGGACCTCAAACTTGGACTCGGTGAGTAAGTTTTGTTCAGTTTTTCCTCCTTATTTTTTCTATCTGAAAGAAGCAAAAAATTTATTTGGAATTCTGCACATGCTCGCACTCCATTTAAGTTAAATTATTTTTTACCAATTTTTAGCAAATTTTATTTTGCTACAGAAGGAGTGAAAGCAAGAGAGATGGAAGGTAAAAATAATCAAGAAACTGGTGAAATAAGCTGGGAAAAGGTAAATGGTTAAAGTGGAATAGAAGCGGACTGGGGTGAAAAAGGAGTATGGAATGGGTAAAAAGGAAGAGGAAAGGATGCTAAAAGCAGGCCAAAAGATTTCTAGCTAATTTGCGGCAATAACATCAAAGCTGCTTTTGGTCTTTTTTTTTCCTTTTGCTCCTTGTCGGCTACCCTTTTTTCCCCAATTGGCCTTTTGCGGTCATTTTTTTTCCTTAAGTAAGGACAGGCATAGTAGATGCTTCTGTTAAATGTTGCATAAAAAATCATTTTGTGCTAAATTTGATTAATTTTTTAGGTTTTAACTTTAAGAATTATGCCAAATAAAATAATAATATTGGTGGGGTAAAGTTTAATTCTTTAAAAAATTGAAGTGTAGTTTTTTATTACAAATTTAAAATTTTTTAAATGTAAATTAAAATGCTTACATATTGTGGGAGGAAAAAGGAAACAACCTTTATATATATTTTAATTATTTGTGCAGACTTTTATTATTGCTACTGCTCAGCTTCGCAACTTCACAACGACTGACCCCTCTCTTGATCGCGCTGTCGCCTTGCCACACTTCCGCACTCCCCTCTCAACGAGCCAAGGGGCAACGCCACAGACTGGTGTAAGAGCTGCCGTAATGTGACCGTGCTTACCCCTTCTGCTACAATATGTAAGTATGGAGATGAAAACAAATATAGTTATGCATAGTAATTTGCCTGATCTCTTAAAGGTTTAATCAACTAAAGAGCCTAAAAAGAAACTTTATCAACAATTGCAGAAAATAAAGGGAAAAAAATAAAAGTTGGCCATACTTGGTTAAAAAAATTAGTTTGTTTTTTCTATTATACAAGTTAAAAAATTTAAAATATACAATTATAGTTGAATCTATTTTTCTACCATTTGTTTAAAATTATAAAATTTCTATTCAAATTTTGACAAAACAATATATATATATATATAAATACATACAACTAGAACAAATATATAGAACACCCTTTTCAAAAACCTTTGTTTTTGGCATGTTTGGATCATTGGCCATTTCTTTTATTGGTTAACTTTTTGTAATTTTTTTGTTAGCAAGTTTGGTTTATAAATAATTTGCAAAACAAATAAATCAAAAGTAGTTAAGACAAATATTCCAAGACGAAAATTTCCCAGTCCAGCAAAGAAGTACAAATTTATACAGGGCAAATCATTTTTCTTCTTTCAAGGTCTAAGTTTTTAGATATTTCTTCAGTCTGAAAATGATTAAATGCTTTCGGATGGAAATGTTGGCTCATCGTTAAGTCATTGAACTTCCTGCCTGTACACTTTTTTTTGCACACATCTATAAACATACATATATATATATATATAAAGGCGGTTATAAATTCACCCAAGTCAAGCTACCTTGCCTCACACTCAATTAAATCAACTTATTTTTGGTCAAATAATTTTACATAATACCTTAAAAAGAAAATGTATATCAAGGCGAGGCGAGGCAAGCTCATTAATTTAACTTAAAAATTCAAGGCAACAAAAAAGATATAACAAATGCCACGCCCCTATCCCGTACCGACCCTAAAGGCAGGAAGTATGCGGACAGGTAAGAATATATGTATGTAAGGGAAGGTAAGAAAAGTACGAGCAAAAAGAACAAAAAAAAACGTAGGACAAAAGCGGATTTTCATTCAAGGTGAAAGCAATCAATCAATATTCATGAAATCAGATTTAATTTTAAGCGCATTTAAGTTGCTGCCGCTTCTGCCCACCAACCGCCAAACCAGCCTTACTTTTTGGGTAATGATTCAGCATGAAATTTTCTGGTGACAGTGGATGGGAGCTGGGACCAAAAACAAGAGCAACAACAACAATCAGGTTGATAGCAAACACAACGTCTTTGAACCAAATGAGACTGACAACAAGACAAGAGAAAATGTTCAACTCGGACGAACATCATTAGAAAACTTCACCCAATGAGAATAGGGAGGTAGTGTCAGATGGCACACTGGATGAAAAGTTGGAGTTGGATGTTTGAGTCGAGTGGTCGTGGTGGGTAGATGTTTGCCATCCTTGCTAATTGTATGGCAACTAGGGAATCCGCTTCCGCATCCCCCACTTCTCCATTCGATCCACCTGTCTGATGGGTTCGCTGCTGCTACCCCCAAGTAGCTCTGCCGACGCGCATAAAACTAAGCTGCCAATTCAATTTTGTAATCAGAGTGGCATGAAAAATTAAATAAAACATGCAAATAAAATTATTACGCGTAATTTGTGTACACAGAAAATGACGATGATGATGAAGGGAGAAAGGGAAACACAGAAGTATTAAATGCGAGCAACAGAAATTGAAAGCACAATACAAGAACGTTGTGCTAGAAGCAAAGGGAAAGGAAGATTCGAATTACGTACAAATTTGTTGGATTAAGGTAAATGGGAGTGGTTAGATGGTGACACAATTATTTGCAAGGTAGCGAAAGAATTTAAAAAAAAAAAAATAAATAAATTATCTTTAGTAAGGAATTTTAGTTTACTTTGTAAAAAATAGTTTTTATTTTGTTGGTTAAAGAGAGTTAAAGGTCTTTTTAGTCAAAGAAATATATCAACAAAATAGTTTTTCCTTAATCAAATTTTTCTCTTATTCCAACTTTTTTTGTATCGGCTATTGGTTAATGTAAGCCAGTCAAAGTACTTAACTTTGAACCATCTTTCGATATTATAGTCCAAAGTTCTGTTTAATATACATCAGTGTCTAAAAACGGAAGTCTAGCAACTTAGTAAATTAATAATAGGTAGTCTTTATTATAAACTTATATTTGAAATAAAATATTCCAAACTAGCATTAGAGATTTTCAATGAAAACAAAATCGCCTTTTTGATTCTAATAAAACTATCTTTTCACATATTTTTAATTCTATTCTACAATTCATAAATAAAAAACATATATCAAAAGTCTGTTTCCATTAAACCTTTGCTCATACGTTTTCACTTTAATCTCCCCTATGGATTTCAAGTTGAAACAATCTGCATTTCCTTCCAATAAAAGTGAAAAGCTCATTAAACACTCGCCAAATCACACTTATGCCCCATTAGAGCACTAAATAAGCGCAAAATGACAAAAATTCAAAGCAGAGAGCAAAGCGCAGAGCCACATCGAACCCCAAAAACCCAGAAACCCAAAGCTAGAGGTCCAGTTTTCAGAACTTTGAACCCAACAAATAACCCGCGGCGAATACAACGATGAACGATAAACAGACAAAAAAAAAAGGTAAAACGATGAGAAAAGGGGGGAAAGGGTATTTAATGTTGGGGGCTCTGGCAAACTAACAAACTGTACTAACCCCTGCTGACCAATAAAGCCGCTTTGTGTGTGATGTACAACGGCAACAAGGACAAGGAAACTTTTCTGCCAGTTGGCTGGCAGCAGTGAAATAAAATTAAGCACATTAAAAAAAATGCTTCACAAATTTACAAATCTCTAATACAAGGAGAGACAACTAGAAGGAGAGGACAACAACAAAAAAAATAACCAGTTAGAAGATAGAGCAAAAAAAGGTCAGCCAAAAAGGAGGTCAAAGGGGAAAATCTTTACAATCCTGGCACACATATTAAATTAGCCTTTTTCTAACCTGAAAGTTATATTTAAGTTAGCTTTTAATCTGATTTATCTACTTACTTATAATACCCATTATCCCATATACTAAAGGTATACATATCGGAGTTAAAAGTACAACATATAGATGAAACACAAGGTACTTATTAATATCAAGTTAATAAACTATTTTAATAACAAATTGTTGCCACACTGTTCTTTTCTTGATATCCCTTAGAACTATATTCTGGCTTCAGTAATAACCGGTACTAGTTCTCTTCAACCCACTTGTCCACTCATCACCGGTTCCACCATGAACAATGTACATCTAAACTAAAATAAAAACTATCAAAGATAATGAAATAAACAAAAATTGTTCATCTACATTTTTTCTCGTTTCGGAAATTTCTGAATTTCTATTGTTTTCTTTCTCCTTAAAAGTTAGTTACTGACCCAATATCAGTCTGCCAAAAATAGGATATCAAGTGGTCGACTTCAGAACGAAAAATTCATTGGTTTTTATAACTATAATTTATTCTTGCATAAAATGCTTTTCATGAATACATTCAAACACACACACCCACACTTGATATGAAAATAAACACACAGACAGATAAAAACTTTATTAAAGACTTCATTAGCTTTGCTTTTGTCATGTGGCGCTGAAATAATGACCTGCACCACCGACAACAAGTCTTTTAATAAAATATATATTAAAGGTTTTTGAATAATATGTTGTAAAGCAAATTTTACTTTCAGTGTTTTATTTATAAACTTTAAATAATATATCTTAAATTACACAAAACCATAAGCAAATCGAGATAGAAGATTTCAAAATAACTATCAATTAATCATAATATTTTCAAATATTTTTATATATGTAGTTGTATACTTTTAAAAACTCTGAAGTTTGTGAAAAAAGTTTGAAGAAAAAACATTTCTAACTGGACATTAAATTTGAATTTGAGGCCTTTTGAGTACTGAAGCTTTAGTTTATTATACCCTGTACCCATAGGGTAAAGGGTATATTAAAGTCGCTAAAATGTATGTAACATGCAGAAGGAAGCGTTTCCGACCCCATAAAGTATATATATTCTTGATCAGTATTAACAGCCGAGTCGATTGAGACATGTCCGTCTGTCCGTCTGTCCGTCCGTCCGTCCGTCCGTCCGTCCGTCCGTCCGTCCGTCCGTCTGTCCGTCTGTCCGTATGAACACCTAGATCTCGGAGACTATAAGAGCTAGAGCTACCAAATTTGGTGAGAACATCCGTCTTATGCCTAGGCAGTTCAAGTTTGTTTCAAATTATAGGCACGCCCACTTTCGCCCCCGCAAATCAAAAAAGAAAATTTTAAAATGAATTTACCAAAGCTGTATTAAAGAAATCGAATTCTTATTTACTTATTACATAATTATATAGTCAAACTGTACTTACTGGCCAAATTTCGTTCAAATCGGATAATAAACATCGGAGTTATAGCCATTTGCATTTTGTACTGAATTGCCAAGGCGGCATTGGCAAATAAGAAAGAGCGAGATAGCATGCGTTCGCTGCTGCTGCATGTTAAAGGGAACTTCGTTTTGAATTGATTGCGATTTTGAAGGTGTTCGAACTTTTGTGTAGTGCCTACGCAAATTAAGATAGTTTAAAATGTTTGCCACGCCCACTTCCGCCCCCGCAATTTATAAAAAATGAATTACTAGAGAAGTTTTAAAGAAATCTCATTTTTATTTGGCACACCAACAATGTGGCCAAAATGCATCATCCGACCAAATTTAGTCGAAATCGTACAATGAATTTCGAAGATATACGAATGTGCATTTTGAACTGAATTGCCAAGGCGACACTAGCTGGCACGAGTGAGCGAGATAGCATGCGGTAACTGCATGCTGAATTAAGTTGATGCCGATCTTGATTTAATATAACTAGTTGGTACAGGGTATACTCAATGTCGGCAGGCACGACTTGCTTACTTCATTTTATTTATTTACTTGAGCTTAGCATGAATGAAGTTCATGTCAAGGACGAAAACTGTATACGAGACATTATTGTTTCGTATTTGGTTTGATTTTATTCCTGGATAACAATTTTAATAACCTTTAACACATTTATCATTCGCAAAATCTATTCATAATCCAATAAAATTAGGAAAATCATATGATGGCTAAGCTAAATTATTTTTTTTAAGCATGGAGACTTTTCTTAATTCACATTCCGCATCTGAAATTAACATTAAGTAAACATTTTTATAAAATTAAAATTCTCTTTTATTTAATTCAGTTTACTGTATTATTTTTTCCAAACATTTTAAAGTTTTAATTGAAAAGCAGCACTGAAAAATGACAATGGCAAAGCAAAATTCGGGAATCAATAGTTGAAATTTGTGCCACTTGTGAAAGAAAAGAACTTAAGGGAAATCATCCAACAAAATTCAAGTAAAAATCTCTCAAAATATAAAGACTTCGTGTTGAACAACCCCACCCCCCAATTGGTATTATCATTGCCGACTGCCGCCTGCACATTGTCCCTTGTATGCCAAAATCCGATTAGCAGCATCAATGATAAAGAATTGCCCTAATGAAAGAAAACCCATAAAAGTCTACAAAGTCAATCTGGAACAAATTTTTGCCAACAGAAACCCCATCCACATACACTCACATATACACATACACACATATGCACACATTGATTTCAACTCATTGAGGAACCCCCGCAAAGTCCGCACTTAAGACAACCAAAAAAAAGGAAAGGAAAGAAAAGAAAAAAGGAAATCCAACAGAAGAAAACTAACCATTATCTACTTTAACCCAAAGTGCCGGCCGTAGGTACACACATACATACTAACAATATATACATACATACATACTTATATGTATACATATGTAGAACAAAAGGCACCCGCAACCTATCACAACATTTGCTAAAGTAATGCGAACATTGGGCCTTGGCTTGACTGTTAAGCAATCGTTATAGGTCAGTGGGAAATGTCCTTACAGAGAGTTATGCAAGGGAAATTTATTTGCCAAAGAGAAACAATCACAGAGAGGGAGAGAGTTAAGCAAAAGAAGAGCAAATATTGAGAGCTTTTGGACATTTTCGAAAAGGAATTTATTGCAGAAGTCGTTATTTCTTTTGTCCCAAAAAAAAAATGTCCTACAAGGGGAAATGTTAAGGAAAAATATAAATACAAAAATAAAATGGAAAAGGAAAGGAAACGAAATTCTATTTTATTTGAAAAAGGTCATAAAAGCCGTTTACAATGCCGATCAAATCTATTGCATTTTCTTTCTTAAAGGCATCCATCTTAAAGGCATCCAAACCAATATTAAAGTAATTTTCTATATTTTCCTAAAACTGTTTAGCAGGCAATCATTTTAAATTTTTAAGCTGGAATACCTATCGATATCATTTATTTTAAATTGTTGTAAATACAATAAGAGAAATATACTGAGAGATAAATAAAATTACAAAATGTTTACACAGCTACAAAAATTGTATCACGGATAAGAAACTGTATTAATGTATCTCCATTAGAATTATTTCAAATAGAAACTAGCAATACATTCAATACAATCAATCTCTCTCGATTAGTAGTACCTTCTGGAACTAATTTTTAACGTACTTTGAACATTGTAGCAACATATCTGTTACATATGCACAGCATTTTAATTTTAAAACATATTCTCAAACCTTTGATATCGTTTAATTGAAAATAATTGGCTTTAACCAACGCCACAATCGTCTCCGAACTACATTGGCTTCCGCACTTAAACTAATATTTACATTAATTTGATTAAAAGCATTTTAATGGTTTCAAATTGTTGGGGATTTTGGCCCCGCAGGTAAATGTTGCAGCATCGGGAATCCATCATACGATGCTTGCATCCAACGGAAGTTTAGCCTAGGCAGCGGAAGTGAACACACACACTCACACACACATACATATATACACACACGTCCCCCCCTTTTCAAAATGGCTGCCCATTTAACGCATGTGTTTGCACGCCTCGGAATCCCCTCGAAAAAAAAGTAAAAGAACAAGACGCAAAAGAGGCAGAAGAAGAAATACATCAAGGAATTTTCGGTGCAAAAACCCCAAACCAAAGTCAAGGAATGTTCGTTCGTCTTTTAGCTTCTATTTTACTCCTTCATCTCCATCTACAACTGCTTGAGCTTCCTCTTTGCCTCCCTTCCCTCTTTTGCTACACTTTTCCAGCCATTTCAGCAGAAAAGGCTAAAAAGTTCAAATGCAGCCGGAGAGCACTGCCATTTTTACCTGACTGCAAGAAAGTTTTTCATTTGATTTTTCACTTCTTTATCCCTCTGCATTCTTTCCCTCTTTCCATATCCCCCCTCCCCCCCTCTCTCTCTCTCTTCCTCTTGCTGGGACTGTTTGAGTTTTGCAATAGTAGAAAACATTTTTCTGGTCTTTTAGCTAGCTGCGGGCTTCTCCATTTCCATTTCCATCTTGATTTTGCTTATCGGTTCCTTTGGCCAAAAATGTTCGAACTGTGCTGCTAGCTAAGATTACTTGCGGATTTGTCGCTGGTCAGTAGTTGGTAAGCATTTAAGCTTTTGGCTCTCTCATTACAAAACTCTCGCCACCTCCATAAAAAAAAAAAAAAAAATGGAAGGCAATAACCCCCTCCAGTCGTGTTTTATTTGTTTTCTATGCTGAAAGAGGCAAAAGAAGAAAGAGCAAAACGATGAACGAGAACTTCACCCATCAACAAAAACTTCAACTTCAGCAAAACCAGCCATAACGGCAGCCAACTCAGCTCGATGTAAGTCAAATTTTTGACCAGAAAACGGCGTCAAAACTTTGCACTTTTGCATATTACGCCAAGGAATAGAAAACGTGTATGCTTAAACAAAAAGAAAAACCTGGTGGTAGAAAACGCGAATTGTTCATTTTAACAAAACGAACTCAAAATACCTTTTAGAAAAGCAAAATGTAGAAAAAAAAAACTATAGCGAGTTAACTAAACTATGATTTTTCAGTGAAAAATATGAAAATTCAACTAATATTAAAATTATTTGTTAATAATACAATATTAATTCTAATACTTGGCATACATTGTAAGACGAGTCCTATCAAATATTGCACAGTTTAATAGTAGCTCGAAATTCAATTAATATTTTTGGGAAATATTTTCTAGTTATATCAAATGCTATAATAAACAAACATTTACTAATGGCAAATAGTTTCTAGTTCCTTTCTATACAATTCCACGATATCATTAAGGTTAGCAGAAAACTATTATTGCGTCATAGTTTAATGTTAGTAAAATATTTTTAATATATAACATAAAACAAAATATTTTAACAAATTTTGTTGATAATACAATATATGATGATTTATACTTCCTCTTTACTTACGTTTCATTACAAAGTGTTTGCTGCAATCATGACATCCTATAAAAGGGTTTTCAGTTAACTTCCTTGCCAGATGCCTCCATAAGTTCCCTTCTCTCACTATCTTTTATAGTAGGGAATCGCTTACGCTTGCCTTCGCTTGGATGCATCTTTCTTTTAAACACTTACTTAAGTAGAAATTTATGTTGTTTTTCCCATTGCCCGAGTTTTGCCTTCCACAATTCTTAACCAACGTACCAACGGTGGCTATTGGTGCAAAATGTTGCATTTGATATGTTTTAGACAAGCGACTGAAGCTGGAAGTCCAGGTCGAAGCCATTTGTTGATGCACCCGCTGCATACAGACACACACACACTAACATTATACAGATATAGCATTAAGTATATATATATATTTATATATATCTGTGTGTGTGTGTTCTAAAGACAAGTTGGTAAAGTTGAAGTTTTGCTTTAACAAGATAACACGCACCAGCATGAAAAACTGTGGCCAAAAGTTTTTCCACAGCAAAAAAAAAATGGGAAAAAATTGTATCTATAGAAGGGTAAAAAAGAAAAGGGAAGGCGGAAAATGACAGTAAATGGCAGTTGAAAAGAATGCCCGGTAAATGAGAGCTTAAAATGCAAAGAAATTGAAGCAAGAAAATTGCTCAAAATAATACTAAAAAAAAAGATTCAGTGTAATTAACATTTTAAAATGTTATAAATTGTAAATTTATAATAAAAAGGCAATTTAGGTGTGTAAATGGAAAGAAACAAAGATATTATTCTAAAAAAAAAATGAAAATCAAAATCGAAGTGTGTAAGCCTTGAATAAATATTAATTAAAAGTTAATGCGGAAGGGTAGCCTCAAAAATTCACTACTCAAAGCTAAAATCTATATGTTCCTAGTAGTATCATTCATATGATGGCTTTATAAAACGTTACTTCCTAACATTTTTAACTCAGATCTTTTATGCGTTACCATTTGCCATCCACAAACCATATAAACAATGCTATTAATATTACTTTTATTATTCTCTCATACTAAGAAAAACTCTCTTTGATTTTGACTTTTATGACATTTTGTTGATTCACATTGTCACTTCTTATCTAAACTTCACAAACTTCATTTGGCATGTAACCTCATAACGATTTTCTCCCATCTTTTACTACTGTCAATTCACACATATTCAAAACTGACCCTGCCGCCGAAAAGTATGCTTCAAAAATTAACAAACAAAAAAACCCGATGAGAACTCATTGAAACAAACTGAAAGCAACAAAAAACACCCACAAAAAAGTAATGCTCAGCCCTTGCCCAGTCATCAGACAATAGAACAACAGTTACACTCTCCAACAAAAACAAAAGAGAGAGACAAAAAAAAAATATAAAAAAACGAAACCAAACAACATTCACAGGACCAGCCGTGAGGATAAAGAAAAAAAAATCACAAAAAGCACTCCAAATATTGTTGATTATGCTGGGCACAGACACATGCCAACACACCACCCGCTCTCCCCCCTTAACGTTTGGCAATTGACGTAGTCATATTTACCCCTCTCATCCAGTATTTGGTCTCTGGTATACCCTGTGCCCATCAAAAACAAAACCGAACATAGAAAACTCGACGAAAAAAAAAAAGTGTTTTTCTTTTTCGACGTTGTTCTAACGTTCCTATCGTCGGTGTTTAGTTTTGGGTCATTGCGCAATGTTATTGTTTTGCAAGGCATATAGACTGCATATTTGTTTTGCAGCTTGTCTGCCGCGCCCTCTACGTAGAAAATCGAAAGAAAAAAAAAACCAAAATGGAAAAGCCAAAAACAACAATAGTAAGGCAACAGAAGCTGCCTCCCTGCGACACGCAGTCTCGTTAACCGTTAGCCGGAAACTTTTCTCATACCAATGCAGCAGTTTTTGTTATGCATTTTTTGGTTTTTTCGAGCCTCTGTTTTTCATATACACTTTAATATAGAACGGGTTATTTGTAAGTTAGGTGATTTTGACATGATGGTATTTATGTATAAAATGTACATTTTCTACAAATTTAAAAAAGAAAATTAAAATCTCTTAAGATAATGTACACACAGACAGAGTTAGGACCATTTTCGTTTTGTTGAAATTGCTTTCACGTCTTCCCCTTTAATACTTTTCATTGATTTTTTATTATTATTTAAACTGTAATTGAGACTCAATTTCATATTCAAAAGATCACAATCAAATTTAAAATATTTACCTTTATTCATTAAAAAGTTTTTAGCCCGCATTTTTAACATTAATTTAAATTTAAAAGAAAATTAACTCTTTTTTCAATTTCAGTATGTTCAATTTGTTCTTATGTATTTTTACTATATCAATGAACTTTTTTCCATAGCAAACTTTTTAGAGTTACTGCATTTTTTCATCGTCTAAGTAAACTCTTTCGTAGAGTACACAATCTTCGCTGAGTGATTTTGTTGTGCAGCCATCGCTTTTGCCCAATGTTTTTCAGATATAACAGTAATTGCTGCCATCAATGTTCTCTGTGTGTGATGTGTATTCCATGAGTTCTTAAATTGCACATGTACTTTATTTAGTTGTGCTTGTACAAAATTGTTGTTGACTTTGTTTTGGGCGTTTCGTTCCTGTTCATTCTTCTTGGTCGCTAATCGCAGGCAAAACTTCACCATTTGAAAATTTTCGTTTAAGCCCTTTGTAATTGCCGGCTAGAGGAAGTTTTGGAAAGCTTTTCAATTTTTAGTTTTAGTTGGTTTTTTATTTTTTTCCCTTTTTTTTATTTTTATTTTATTTTTTTTTGAGCGGCCGTCAACTTAACAACAAACTTGCATTTTAATGACTTTGACTTTTAATTCAATTTAGCGACTACCTGAAATCCAGCTGATGCTTTAGAAATTTTCCTGGTTTTAGCAGAGGGAAAAATCCAATAATTTAGTGAGTTGCATTTGCATTAAAATTCCCTGCTATCGGGCCAAAACGTTGGAGAAGGGGTCAAAAACTTTTTATTCATCGTTAAAAATAACATTACTTAAGCTCTAGCACTTTCAGTGTGCCAGAGAGAGTTTAGTTTTTCACTCAGTCAGAACTTATCAACAACATGTCAAGCTGCCAAAAAGTATACAATCCAGGAAAAACAGTATTAAGAAAATTCGTTAATTTCAATTATTTTTTTTTTTTTCTTTTGCAAAATGGTTGAGCTTAATGGAAAACTTATAATGATGTTAAAAGACAAACAATTAAAATTGGATTTTTGAGAAGCTTTTAGATGAAGCAGTAATTATATTACACCAAGTAAAAGGAAAAACTTTAAATGAACTAAGCTATTAAGAGCCAAAGTCTATATACATATTTAAAGGTTAAAAATTAAATAGTTTGTTCTCAATTTCTGTTTTTTGACTAGAAGCAATCATCTGGTTCGAATGTGTATATATATATATGTATACCATATAAGTACATATTTATGTAACTGTCAGATGCCAAAGACAGTTTTTCTTTGGTTATTTGTGTTAACTTTATTTGCTATTTTTCAGATTTATACTCTTTGAGGATAAGACCAGGTTTAGTCTTAGCAGCATGGATCTTTTGACTTAGGCCTCATCCATAACAACCTCAAACATTACTCAGAAATCATAATTATTTTGGTATGCCAACAATAAAAACCCCAAAAGAACTTCAATTTTTAGTCTAGAACTTTTTGCCATTTTTAGCCCCCTTGTAATTTATATTGAGGGAAAACATCGCCAACTTAACACCAACATCAAGCACCCAATATAAAACACAATTTTCATTTTCCAACCCCAACACCAGCAAAGATACATTGTATGTGTGTATATTCATATATACATACATCCATACATATTTATATATATGTATGAATTCAGAAGCCTACTTCGCCCTCTGGTGACAAATAACACTAAATTAAAATTTTATTAGGGTCTTTATTGTGCGTCGCTTTACACGCCTGAAAAATAAAAGAAACGAACACAGAGCAGTGGACGAAAATGAAAAAAAGAAGAAGGTGGAATATGTTTTAAATGTTTTGCAAAAAAAAAATAAGAAAAACAAAAATAAAAAATAGAAATATTATTGTATAGTATGTCTGTGTTTGCCTTTTGGGGGCTAAACAAACCAAGGGACAGAGAAACGAAATAAAAAATATATATACATATATATTGTGAACAGTGAGAATTCCCCAAATTGATTAAAACTTCATAAATTTACATTTTTATCGCTGGGGTAAGCAAATGCAAAAAAAAACAGAACAAAAAACAAAAATCGCACCAAACCTGAATAAGGGAGAATCGCAGTAGGACCGAAGTTTGTATACTCTATGCAGTTATTAACCTTCGGTAACCAATCAGTTTTAGGCAGTAAAATCAATCAACTGTTACAATAAATGTACCCTGTTTCTAAGAGTATAAGAAAAGTTACAAGGAAAAAAACACAGGGTGAATGATGCTGTGGAAAAAGAAAAAAGCCAATTCAACATGTAAAGACACATTCGTACACACACACACACACTCACACAAACACACTTATGAATATTTACACATGTTTTGGCGCCACACAAAATTTTCCTTTTTCTTTTACCCTCTCTGATAATGCTCACATCATGGGGAGAAAAAAAATTCTGTCACCTGTTCATTTTGTTCTCGTTTTTTTTTCTGCGTATTTGGATTGAGTCTGACTTTCCCCAAATGAGAAATAAAAGTAAATTCACATCATCACAAAATATTATTAAGCAATCAACTTTTGTTTGGCAAGGCATCCTTTGGATTTCCCTTTGCGCATTTGCCCTCTCACCACTCAATTGTGGTTTTCATTTTTTATTTTAGAAGGTTATGTTTGTCTACCTGGCCTGACATTCCGGCTGATTAAGCGAAAGTGATTGAGTGGCATGTGGGGCAAAACCAAGAGAAGGGAAAGGGATTGCGAAAGCAATGGGGCATTTAATTAGTTCTCCAGACAGACAAGCACTCACACACACGCACACACACGCGCACACACACAATTATATATGTTTATATGGAAATCTTTTAATTTATGCATTTAATTAAAATCAGCTGAAATGTGTATTAAATTAGCCTTGATTTGAAGAGGACGTGAGATATTCAGGCAACAGAATATTCGCGTTGCGCCACCAATTAGGCAAAATAATGTAAAACGAATTAAAAGAAGGTTTTAAAAAGTAAGCAAAAATGTAAAATAAAAGTTGCTTTTGGAATGAAATACTTAATAAGAGTTATAATTTTGAGAAAAAACATGATTTTATACAAACATACCCTAAAAAGCTTTAAAAAGAGACATAATATTGAGCCACACTTGATTTAATATAAGTAAGCCGCAAAAAGCCTTTATTAACATTACAAAAACTTTATATATTACTTAAATTCTTAAACACAAAGGAATAGTAATTATTTCTGAAACTCAGGAACAAATTAACTTGCAACTGAAACTAAACAATTTGTATTTTTTATATCAACAAAATATATAATCTTTCGACTAACCTTAATATCTCAATTCCACTGCAATCTATATAATTCATTGAACTAATTGACACATTCAGATCAGAAGACATAAATATTTGACAAGCGCAACATTTTATTTATTATTTAATTACAATAAACAAAATATATATAAATATATATACATATACATATATCCGACAGGCCCTCTAACAAATTGATTGTTTATTGCAAGCACACATTAACACACACTTGCACACATACACACACAAAACAAAACACACATTAAGTCACACATTCACAGTTATTGTCACATGCTGCGTATACGCAATGACAACGAAACCAAAAACCGCCACAAATAACACACAAAACAGGACACGAACAGAGGAAAGGACTAGAACAGTTAGGACAAATGAGAAGAATGTAGGAAGGGACAGGAATGGTTGGTTGGAAGATGGTGAAGCGGTGGAGCGGACAAACAAGTTATGAAACACAACCGCAGGCCAAGGCGAAATATGAACGAGGCACATACACACACACACACACACACACAGAAACTGCGGAAACTGTGACTGTGACAACTGCGGCGACGGTAATTGCCAATGTCCACTGGAATCCAAGCAGGAGAACGAGCATTCAGCAGCCACAGCGATCCGGGGCAACCATTTGGAAGCGTGGAAGTTGTTGCCTTTTTTATATTTATGTACTTTGTTTAGGGGTGGAGCTGTGTATAGGGGCAAAGAACAAAAGCGGCATAAAACTACATTACTCAGGGCATAATTTTAATGTACGTGGCAGGCAGTGGCAAAAACAAAAACTCCCCTCCCCCAAAAAAACAACAGACATAAAACAAACAAATTATGGTTAAACATTGACAACAATACGAATAAGGAATGCCCTAAGTATGTAACTATATATAGGAATAAGTTTTTCATAAAAGCAATCAAACGAGAATAAACCTTTGTATAACGAAAACAAATCTTTAGAAAATATCCAACAAATATTTAGAGCTGAACAGGACAGTCTTTATATTTTTATTTACATGTAATTTATTTAACAAATAATCAAAAACTTCGTTTTGAAGCTTTATGATTTACGAGCAAAACAATTTATTAAAGAAAGGCAACTACCATTACTTCCTTTGTCTTGTGTCGCACCAAGAAATTATTGTACTTTAGTTTACAAATATATCTATTTGGCATATATGTATGTATGTATGTATGATAATAAACGGAGGATTGCTTGAATATTTTTAAAACTACGAAGCAAACAGTTATGCTAATCACGAATGTGAATACGAATATAAAAAAGTATTTGAATATTTTTATTTTTACTCTAGCAGTATTCAATAACACAGTGTTCTAAGAAAAAGATACAAAATTTTACTCGTGTATATTCACTTTAAGGAAATTTAGAATAAATAATTGCAGATTCTTTTGATAACGATCAGTTTAAGGCAGAAAATTTAATGCCCAAGAAATGCATTGAGCTCCGATTAATTTTCAAAATTTCAAATTTCAAGGATTAGCTGAAGATGTTTCTGATCTTTACAATGAGATCACATTTCAAAGAATAAAGACTACAAATTGTAAATCCAATAGAATTCATGAAAACAAAATTAAACCGTACAAGTCTAAAAAGCTTGAACACATATAGAGTCCCATAGCCAGGGGTTAGTTTAGGGGTGGTCTTGTAGAATCTATTCACAAATCGCATCAGGCTTCTATACTCCATATCTGCTACAATAATATGAGATGAGTGAATGTAATCAAGTGGAGAAAGTAGACCAATGTAGTACCTGCTAGATTCTCCATGCTTGGCAGACTTGGATAATCGAATGACAATTAGAAAAAAGATCCTGAAACTCCGTCTCTTTCTGCGGTCCTGCATGGTGTCCATATATGTATAACTGTAACTTGTGCAAAAAATGAAAAATTGGTTTTATAAATTTATAAAAATCTGAATAATTTTACATAAATAAATATTGAATTTTTAAATAGTTTGAATGTTTTCCCAAACAGTTTATATAAACCTTAATACCCCAACTCGATAGGCTCTTTAACCACAGAAAGACAAAAAAAAAACCAAATGAGCCTACAATTGGTCCCTAGCCCGACTCTAGCATCGTAAAAAGCAAAAGTGTTAACGTAAAACTGGATAGGCGATAACGGGAGGGAGAAATAGAATAGATGAGAGAGCCAGAGCTAGAGGCAGATTCTGTTGTCACTGTTTAGTTAGTTAGTAGTTTGTAATTTATAAGGCCATTAGCGCGAACGCACTTAGCAGTAGGCAAAAGCAGATAGAGGAAGAGCCTCAATGTGAGGAACGAATGAACAACTGTACCGATTTATGTTTTGTGTTTGTGGAAAGCCATCATAAATAAAAGTATGCAACTGGTTTTTGAATATATTGAGCTCTCAGACATCATTTATGCCTCACTATCTCTCTCGCTCATTTTGTCTCTCTCACTCACACTCACTTTTGATTTTTACATATTGCTGCAAACACTCGACTCAATGTTGTCGGGGCTGTTTTATCGGCGTTTGTTTTACTTCCGACAGACGGCGGAACCAGAAACGGAAATTTCTCATTTCAGTACATTTCCGCCACGCTTAAGCAGAGAGAAAGCAGCGGCTTTCTCTCCATCTCTCTCTCTCTCTCTCCCTCTTACTCATATGCATAATGTACTCGCATGCCATTGCCTCATGCCTTTAAATGAAAAATAAACAAAGAATTGTATTGCAACAAATATGTGAGTAATAGGGAACGATAAAAGGCAAGACAAGAGGCACATGGGTGCTGGAGGGTGTTGGGGCTGAGGGGACAAAAAGGAACGTTCAAAAGTCGTCTTTGCAAATGTTAAAAAACCGCCTTGGGCATAATTTTCTTCTCTTTTGTGTATCGTCACTCTCTTTCTCTCGGTACGTATGTCTGTCTGGCTGTCTGTCTGTCTGTCAGTGCCTTGGAATTTTTCACAAAAAAAAACTTGACTTCATATTGGAGGCAGGGTAAAAAGGAATCAGTGGATGGGTTCAAAGGGTTGACAGCTCAGTTTGTTGTTCCATGTTATTGTGAATTTCTTTTCTCTGTCGTTTTTTTTTTTTCTTTTTCTTCCTTGTTGCCTATTTATGTCATTGTGTCTCAACTGACTGTGATTTGTTATGCCCTAAGTGTGAGTAGGAATACAGCACTTGAAAATGTTTAAAAAACGAATCGAAACTTTCCCTTACGGGTATTTCTAGTGCAGTTATTATGCATATACACATATTGACTTGAAGAACTTTAATTTCGATTTAACTTTTATTCAGAAAGCATAACTTTAAAGGCTAAGTCCGAAATATTTAGAAATTGTTCAGCCAGATTTTGATTTACGGAATTAGTTATGTCACATTAAAAAGTTATTCGTTTTGCATCGTTGTAGAAAGCAATTGGAAGAGGTAAACAAAACTTAAACATAATTGTCATAACTATGCTCGACTGGCTTCACATTTTGATAAATATTTGCTAAAAACATACTACATAAATTCCTAATTTTGGATTAAAAGGATTAGTGCTCTCAGTTTAATATAATTTACAATAAATAGCGTATACGCAGTCTCAGGAACTCAAGTTAAATACGTTATATAATAGTCATATAAACTAAGTCTAAATGCTTAGGTCAACTAATGTATATTTCTTTATAATTATAGGTAAGAATTATATTACTTAAATATTGTTTAACTTAGATACCAAATTGTTTTGACTTGTTTCTCCTTTAATATCTTTAAATCTCTTTTTTAAGATTTTGAAATTTTGAACGAAGAATAACGTAAATATTTATACATATACATATGTAGATCAAACTGATTGGTCAAACTTCGATATATTTTAATAGAAAATGGAAAACAAAAACCAAAAACACTTAATTAATCTTCATATTTGTATTATCACCCCTTGCCCCCTCTAAACAAGATCCTCAAAGTCTCTCTTCCTTCCCTCTTTTACCCCCTTTCCTTATCTATAGCGATTATAAAAATCAACAGCATTAACATCTATTTCTGTGTCTTAGTATTCTTTTATAAATTTTTCTGTAAAAGAAGACACTGGGGAGGTTAGGATATGTACCCCCGGCGGAAAACTCCTTACAGATGGATAATGAATATTGGAATTAATGGAACTTAGAGTGAAAACTTTGTTAGCTGCTAGAAGTCTTGCTAATTTTGCAAGTGCAGTGTTTGCAGATATTACATTATATTTGAAGATATTATATTACATTTAATTCATTCTGCAATTTAATCTAAAAAAAATTATAATACTGATTTAAATGCACTGACGGATTTTGTTAAACGTATAAGTTTGTGAAGAGTAATCCAAACCATATAATTATTTTTTTTTTCAAGCGTTTTAAAGTTTTTTATTTCTAGATTTTAAGTTGGTTCTATTTTTTTCTTTTTTTTATTCCAGCATATTTTTATTTCAACACATTTTTTTTTTTGTGCTTCCTTTCAGTTTCAAATGATGAAATAAATATGAATATTTTCCCTTTTTTTTTCATTTCGCCTTTCTATCTTTAGCACATTTCTCTTTTTTATAGGATTTTCTACTCTTTCGCTGCCATAATAACCACATTAAATTTTTTAATGCCACACGACCAAAAAAAGAAAATAATAAAATAAAGGGTGTTACAACCCGTAAGTATTATGACCAAAGCCACGCCCACGTTACCTTGCTACTAACTTCGCAACTCACCTTTTTGCATAAAATTCATATTAGGCACAAGGCCAAAACTTGGTAAAATTACAAAAAAAAAGGGGCAAAAAAAAAACAAGCGCGAAATTTCATACACAAAAAAAAAAATAAAAATATAATGAAAAGGAATTATTTATATGAGAAGCGTCAGAGAAATGAAAGATTATACTGAAAATGTTTTGTTTGCAACTCTCTTTCTCTTCTCATTTTGGGGGAAATGTGTTATAAGCTTGAGTTTAATTGAAAAAGTATACACGATGAGCAAGTGAGGGAGGAGTCGTGAAAGAAGATTATATTTATGTGTGGGCATATATATATATATTTCATATCGTCTGACCAAGCAGATACATAATTGAGCTCGCTGTGTGATTTAACTTAATTTAGAGAACTTAAGTAGAAGTATGTTAAAAGCAAAAGGGTATAAAAAAGTTTGGTTTTCGATGTTACAGAATTGCAATAGAAATGAAAATCCAATAAACACTACAAAGAGATTGAATAGAAATCTTATGAATTTTAAGTTTGTATTTTGTGGTCTTGCTAGCATATAACAAAACTTATTTCTTTTTTATTTACTTTTTCTTTCATTTTCTTTTAGCTATTTTGACCGGTCAGTATTTCCTAGCCCTTTTACAAATTGCTAAATATTTTTCATTAAAATAAAAGCAAGTAAAAAATGCAATTTCCACCAGAGTGCCTAACCCAAAAAAGCAGAAACAAAAAAAAAAAAAAAATGAAGAAAAAAACATTGAAAATTAATTAATGCCAATTTGTAAAAGCGGCGAAATCGAAAACTTTTATTCAGACTCCTGCCTCTCTGGAAACTTTCATTACTTCAAACGAAATGACCGAACAAAAAACACAACGAACAAAAAATTTTGTGCTCAAAGTTTTTAATAGAAATTACCATTTTGTTGGCTTTGGTCGTTTGGTCAAGTGTCAATAAATGGGACCCCGGTGCCACCCTGAGTTCCTAAGCGGATTGGTCAACCTCTTTTTGCTCCTTATCCCGTAAGTCGACACTTTTGATTTCAATAAAAAAAATTTTGCGTAATTAGCGACAGGCGCAGGCTCATTTCTCTTTTCGGTTCGCTTTTTGTCTTGTTTTGAATTTTTTTTTTTTTTCTTTTTTTGGTTTTATGCAAATTGAATTTGTTGTCAAGAAAAAATTCACTCAAGTGGAAATTTCTGGAAACAGAGAATAAAAAGAAATGTGCCCGGTACAGGTGAGTGACGATGATGAGTGATGGAGATGGTTCTTGAAAAGTTCCACGTGTCAAATTAGCGGAAACCGTGAACCTTTTCTTTCCTTTTGTACAGGAACTTCATTATTCATATTTCATTAATTAAAACAAAAACGAAAAAAAGTGAAAAATATAGAAAAAAATAAAAATTCCATTAAGCTCCTTTAAAACAAATTTATTTTCTAATAGTTTTCACCCCATCAACCAAAAGTTCTTAACAAAACATTAGCAAATTTCAAAGAAAGTTTTACCCTAACAAATATCAAAAAACAACAGAAAACTTTTCAATACATGTAAAGACAGAGAGAGAGAGAAAAAAAAGTGTCCTGCTAAACCGTATATGTGAAAAAAAAAAGTTTTGGCTATAAACTTGAGTTGTCCGAGTGGTTCTTTTTCCAACTCATCCTTTTTTTTATAAATTTACTATTGCAAAAGGGTAGATTAACTTTGAACTGAAATTTGCTACTCACATATGGAAACATAAGCAAACTGCATAAAAATAAAGACATAATCTCATTATTAAGAACCTGACTATATAGTAAGGTTGTATTTACCTCTATTTTTTAATATTTTAGTTTTTAATAAGGTTTTAACATATAATAATAGTAAAATAGATGTATATAAACTATACATTTCTTTTTTGTTTAATTAATCGTGGACTGTAGTAATTGAGATGTAGCTTAGGAGAAGATCTCCACTATATTCATCTATAGTTTTACCTTTGCCAAGGTGAATACAATGTAAAGCAAATTACATAAGTTAATAATATACATATATCGACATCCTATAACGAACTGCTTGTATTTACTCCTTTAAGCGCCTAAAGACTCTTAAGTTTGTTATACCACTGCTTATTCAATATTATTTTTGAAACTTTTAGGATTGAGTTCTTTTTCAGAAAATCCAATTATCCTCTTCCTTTACACTTATCCGCCATGCTAACAATTTCCTTCTCTACATTGTAAAAAGAAGAAAGTGTATAGAAAAGTCACTATGCTTTAAAGTTGAACCGTTCCTATAGTTTTTCTTTCCATACAGAGAAATGTGGTCAACTTTACGCACTAAGCGAAACAAATGTCGAAGTGGCGAAGCGCGAAAAAGAGTTTATTCGCAAGAAAGCGAGAAAGAAAGACGGAAAAAAACGAAGAAAAATGAGACGATAATGGCAAAATAGAATAAAAAGAGCGAGGAGAAGGACACTTGGATAAGTAAAGTAATGTGCTACCCATAAACAAGTTGGTTTTATTGCAAGTACAAAAAAAAAGACAAAAGCCAAAAAGAAAGTTCCTCACTTTAATTGCTAATCATGACAGATAAGGTTTGAGAGCTTTTTATACATATAGTTACATACATACATATTTAAGCCACACACATAGATGTATCTATATATACATAGATTTAGTATCTGTGTACTTACCATCAATCAACGCCTACATTGGAAATTGTACAAAAATAGAAAGTGAAAGGCAACTGATAAGTAGAAATCCGCCATCAACAAAACACCATAATAAATAATATTCTTCGCTGTCTATTGTATTTGATTTTCAAAAGGCCCCACAGATGGATGCTTCAGTTTCCATTTTGCTTTTCGATTGACTACCAACCACTCTCCTCTTTATTGCCTTTGCCCCTATTTTATCTATTGTTCTCAATATTACAAAGCATTGACAATTTGCGAATGTTTAAGCACGTGTAGCGGCTAAGTTTATTGATGACTTCTCTACTTCACGAATTGTTCATCGATGGCCAAACAATGGTTAACAACAGAAAATAGCAAAATGACTTCTGATACAACTGACTGTTGAAAAAAAGAAAAAAACAAAACAAAGTAAAAGATAGAGAAAATTTAAGACATCTTAAGTATAAGAGTTCATACCCTTACAATTTTTAATATATATAGATTTTATACTATGTAGATTTAAACAAGCGGAAAACGCAACTCGAAGCATTATAGTCAATAGTACTGTTTGCAATATTAATCACATTCGACACTTAAAAAATATTAAAAAGCTAACTGCAGCCTTGCCGAAGTTTGTATACCCTTGCATTCACAACGATTGGAAAACAAAATCTTGAAATAAATGATGTAAAAAATATAAATTGAACATGTAAAGCTACTACCACACGCTCTTTCAATTTGGTTTTCAACAAGAACTCACTTCAAATATTGTTGTCCCTCTCACTAACAGATAAAACAGATACAACATATAGTACAGATGGAAGAGACCATATAGAACATGTAGAAATCTATTCAAGTAGAACAGATAAAACATATAAACTGGAAAAAACAGTTTGATAGATTTCATTAAATCTACAAATGTAGAAACTTATGCACATACAAACAGTGGGTATTAATGAAAATCGTACAGCAACTTATACCTTATAGTTTGTTAGCTAATATCTAAGCCAACAATTTGATGTTTGTAAATAAAGGACTTATAGAATTTTAATATAGATTAATAATAAAAATATGTTCAATATTATTTTGGAAACCTAAGCTGTACGAATTTAAGTGATCTATATAATTTTGAAGTTTAAGTATGAAACCAATTTTTTATTCAATTTTTTTATTTTTTTATAAAATAAAATAATATGTAAATGAACCTATGCTGATTTTTATTTATATATTTTTGTCTTTTTTTATTCTATACAAAAAATAATAAGAACATGTTTTTTATTACTTTTTTTATGTGGACGATTTTTAGCGACATTCACTGTGTTTGTGCAGTTAGTAGAAGCAGAAGATGGAAAAGAGAAAGAGGGCTGAGGTTTAAACAACTGATATATAAGGATAGTAACTGTTTTCATAGTGGGGTGAGAACGAAAAGCAATTTAATTATCGTTTTCTAAATAAATAAACAAAAACTGCTTAAACATACAAAGACTTGGCTTGTTTGATATGCATAGTTATTGTTTTCTGTTTTTATTTTTACTTAATAGTTTCTTTCATTTTGAAAGTGGCTCTTTCATTATTGTTCTTTTTGTTTGCCCACTACATTCCTTTTCATTAACTTAAACACCACAGAAATATTTTCATTTTCAACATCTCCCTCAAGAATTTCTTTAAACCTTTTTTATTTCAACTTTCTTGCAGTTTGTTTGCACATTTTTAGCACTTTGTGCAATAGGCCAAGAATTTTTGTACCTTTGGCTGCCGCATACTTTCAATTTCTTAACTGTTTTATTCTTTTTTATTCTCGGATGGCTTGTAATATTTTTTTTTTTTTTTTTTGGCTTCTCTCCTTGTGCCAGCTGTTTCAGATTTATACGAAAAACTTGCGCACACTTTTCAATTTGGCCGAGGCGATTTTTTTCAACAAAATGTGTGTTTTAGTGGCGTGGCATTAGCATGTTGGAAATACATAAAGCCAGGCTAAGCGGCAGCCAGCAAAAGTCAACGCAGTTATGAAATGTCGTAATAAAAACAAAAACCAAGAAAAGCCAAAGAAAAAAAGAAGGATCGTTTTCATTTTCCTAAAAATAATATAGTAGGTTTTTCTAGTGGCTTTCTGGAGACGAAAAATTTATGTTCACAAAATATGTGGCATGTTTTTTTTTTGGATTTTCCACCTTTTCTTTTACTTACTTTTCTGGGACATGGCAAAATGGTACAAAAACCTAGGCCGCATCATAAATTTACAGTTACAGTTGGTCCAGTGCAACGTTTATGTCATAATTCATTATATTATTATTTGTTATAAATTCCACCGATCAATGTTATTAACTAAAACACATGAGACCCAAGTTTTTGTTACATTTATGGAACAAACTATGTACCAATTTTCTTTACTGTACTTTAAGTATTTTCCCTTTCTAATTTTCTGTTAGAAAATATTCTCGAATCGTTTCTATAGATTTTAGATCTATAAGATCTATTGCTCAGTAGTTACCTTTCGACAAACTCTTTGAACTAGATATTTAATGGACAATTATTATTCCAAGTACTGTGAAACAATTTTAAGAACAGGAAAAAAGAATAAATTTATGTCGTCTAGGTAAAAAGGGAATATTGAAGATATATTCTGTGCTTATATTAAATTAAAACTTTCCAAGTATTCAATTTACATTATAATTATGTAGTCATTTTTCAATTCTAAGAAGCAATCTTCGAATTGAATATGTGTAGTATCCATTTTGAGACATTTCACGTTAAAAATTTTACAATCAAATACATTAAAGTCTAGCTTTTCTCTTCTTTGTCAACTTTCATTATGAATTTCATATTCATATGTAATTGAAATGTCTGTCTAAGGAGTTCGCTTTTTTGTTTCCCCTAAGACATCGCCCACTAAGATGGTTTACCATATTCTTTTAGTTACCTGGCAACATGTTTTCGATTATTGAATTTTATGCTCTTTTAATCAAAGGCACATTTAACAATGTTACTTTTCACCTGTATTATAGTTAAGCTCTGTTTTGTCATAAAAGTGGCTTTGTTATGAAAACTTTCTCGTCACTCATTGACTGACTGAAAATCCTTCCAATTATGGCCCAACATTAGAAGCTAATAATATAAACTAAAGGATAAACCTGGCGCCTGGGAGCACCACTTGAAGCCAAATGCCATCAAATTTTGCTTCTGCCGCAGTTGCTGCCAATGGCAACTCTCAATAGCGAAAGCCCTCTGAGTGGGCCCATCTAGCTTTAAGCCGAAGGATGTGTGTACATATGTGTGTGTGCGTATGCCTAAGGACTTTTGCTTGTAATTCAATGCCTGTCGTGGCAGAAGCAGAAGAAGAAAAAAAAAACATTTGAGAGAAAAAATTCCCAACTAAAAGCGCGCTTGTGCTTAACGCATTTATGTTCAAAACGTGATATAATAAACACCCAACGAGAAAAAAGAAAAAAATCGGTAGAAAGAGAAATTCTCAAAAATACGAAAATCCCTCTGCCTATCAATATCTTTATCCTCCAACCCTTTTTTTCTCTCTCTCTCACCCAAATATTGTATATAACTCATCGCAAATCAAGTCAAAGCGTCCCCTTAAGAAAAGGCAATGGAGAAAAAATATGCTATAGAAATTTTTTCGCACCCTTGGCAGAGGCTTCGCTAAATTGAATTGAAATTCGATGGCACTTAAGACGGGATATGGAAAAGGTCTTCTCATGTCTTGTCTTTATTAAGGTCTCAGGATTCGGCTGCCTGACTGCCTTCATCATCATCATTCCCCTCATCATCATCATCATCACCAGCATCCTTGGTGAGCGCATTAGGCGCGCATTTTCGAGTGCCTTTTCAAGGATAAAAGTAAATTTTATTAGTTTTTATATATTTTTTTTTTTTTTCTCTGGCAGCTTTCGCTTTTTGCATTAGCGAAAATTAGTCAGGCCAAAGGTTATTCATGAAATCCATATAAACCGAACTTTTATGAGTCTGCCATGTCTACAGTTTAAAGATTCAAATTGATTGCTTAAACTTTCAAAATTCTACAATTTGATTTGACTTGATTCGATTTAAAATGCTTAATTCTATGGCAATTTAAAGAAATGAATTCAATAAACGATAGTAAACGCAATATTTTGTACAAATACTGGACAAATACATTAAAACAAAAACTTGACTTCATCGTGTGATTATTATTTGGTTATAACTATTATTAAATTGAGAATGTTAAGCAACATAATAGGATTGGATTACTTCAATTTGTGGAATTTAGTGAAACAATATGTACAGTCCCTGGCCATATTAATGTGACCACTCAATATTTTGGCAGATTCTTGACTTTGATGTCGAATATTGAAATAATTTGAAACACTAACTTGTTTTAAGCGATATTTTATTATCGTGGCAACATTCTGCTATCATTTAATTAGCATTGGTTTAAGATTGGCACTTCTGCCTCTTAATTGTAGCCAATTGTTTGTTTTAACAGGGGGAGGAGCGTTAAACACGTTGTATTGAGGGTTATATCAAGTATTGGTTTTCTTCTATTTTTGAGTAAATAAAATTATTTAAGTAATTTATTTTGATACATTGGTTCAAATTAAAGCTAATTTATATATTTTTATTGATATAATAAATTAATATATATTTTTTTCGACGATCTTTTCCACAAAACCCGAAGTTTTTATATTTTGAGCCATGGGTAGACCCCAAAGTCCTTTTTTTTAAAAATAGGGCGAAATTAAAGCTTTGTTGGAACTAGAAAGTTTTTCCCAACATCAAATTGCCAATAAAGTACAAGTTTCCAAGACTTCTGTTGCTAACATTCCCCAGAAACTTGACCAAGGTCCAACATTGACCCCTCAACTTAAGGGGAATTGTGGGAGAAAGCCAATCGTAACGCCACGTGACACACGAATTTAAACGAAAATTTTGAAGAAAAATAGATCAGCTACAAATGAGGATACCACAGAATTGCTGGGAAACTCTTGAGTAGCAGTGTCCTCGCGTACAGTGGTCACATTAATATGGCCAGGGACTGTATGTATGTATATAGCTTCTCTCCGGTGTAATTATTGTCTTTTTTAAATCATTTTGTTGTACCAGACCACACAAATTACAAATTGTTTTCTATAAATAACTGCTTTGACCGTTATCTAAACCTCACCTACTTAACACTTACTTAACAAGTAGTTTATTGTTTCTTTTTAAGCGATATAAGGAATTGTATTTACCCGATATGTTTCAAGTTAGATTGGTGTAAAACAAAGTTGTTTGAAAAGATATGATTATCTGAACAGTTCACAAAGTGAAGTAGATTGGGATGGCAAAACAAAAGGAATTGCATACTATATTCGAATCTAAGCCACAAATTGTTTAAGTGACAAAATTTCAAAAATGGCCAAAAAAATAATAAAATATGAGTAAATTTTTAATTGAGCAACCTGAAAGGTAGCATTTTATACCTTATCTATTATCAACAATGAGAAAAAATTTAGTTTAGCTCAGTTAGAAATGTTTCTCAGTAAAAAGGGACTGTCTTGTCCATTCATGGAATAACAAATTTTCTGGCATAGGAAGTTGAGTCGTCTCCATTCTAAGCTATTTCTGCATTATATATTGTGACTGTAAATTGTTTGAACATGCTCAGGTGAATTACATTAAGCATACATCTTAAAACTGCAAATCCAACTGCTTATAATATAAATCCAAAATCTGTTTCACGGATAAACAAATTTTGAGTCTTTGAACTTAAAATTAAAGCGCTTCTATTAACAACCATATGTATAAACATTTCCAAAAATATACTTTGACTTTTCCATTTTCTCAATCGTTTATTTACATATGTGTATATACAATGTATATCTCATCCTTTTTCTTACGCACACGCATAATGGTGTAATATCTTTTCTTTCTTCTACTTATATTTGTTCATTTTTCTCAAGCATTTGAATCGTTTTACCATTTCTGCAAAAAGTGTTGACAGTTAAGCAGAAAATGTCTCGTTCAATGTACCAAAACAAAAAGAAGAAAAGAATCTAAATTAACGTAATGTAATTTGACATTTCGGCATGTCAAATTAAACTGAAACTTTTTTCCATTCTCAATTTTTTTTTGTTTTTTGTTGAAACAGCATTGCTTTAGGGGTAGTGCTTCATTTAATGAATTACAGACAAATATTTTGGTCCTTTTCACTTTTTTTTGTTGTATTAGCAAAAACGAGGGGCAGTCAATAAGTATTAAGAAAAGACGCGAGCATTTATGATTTTGGTGTTAAATCTGTAATTATTATTTAATATCTTACCTTTATTGCACTCTTTATTGTACTCGTATGTGTATCGTAATATTTAATCATTTAACTGTTCTTCCTTCGAAAAAAAGAGCCATTCACATTTAAAATCATTTTTTTTTTATTTTAACTTTTAGCCTCTATTGTATATCATTGATTCCTTTAAGATTTTCATATTCTTCCATTTCTTCCATCCAATTCATTTAGATGTAGGAGTAGGCACCTGTTCCTCCATTCAAAGCAAATTTGATCTATACTCGCTTTCTATTTATCATTCTACAAAAGTCCAACCTACTTCAAGAAGAACTTGGTCAGATTGAAGTAAAATACCTAGGTGTAAACCTTGACCAGCAGCTAACCTGGAAGCAGCACATCAATACCAAGCAAGAGCAATTTACTGGCTGTTAGGACCTCGTTTTGAACTTCGTCTCGAGACCAAATGGTCAAAATTTATTCAGCCACATCTTAGCAGTGTAACTGTGTTTTTTATTCCCTAACACAACTTCTGGAGTCACTCTCGTTTATGCTATTTTAATGAATTTGATGTGAGACAGTCATTTGAAATATCGTTAGGCAACGTCATTAATGCTATTTGATATTTGAGATGTCAAATTTTGTATGCTTGACATTTATTTGACAGTCTGAATGGGTTTGCAAAACGAATCAAAGCCACCCACACTCTTGTTCATATGATGAAATGATTTAAATAAAACATGATTTCTGAAAGGATAAAATAGTTATTGCTGTTTCTTAGTGACTACAAGATATTGAATACAATTACAACATTTTAACTTGATTTTTGCATAAATATAAGAAATTTTCAAATTAATTTACAAAACTTTCCAACACTTTCGTATGACCCTCAATTGGTCTTCTTGTAAAGTTTCATTTTATGCGGTTTTCTCTATTCCAGCATAAGCAAGCAAAACTTTTCCATTTCCTCCCTTCTCCCAACAATTCAAACAGTCCCTTTCCCCCTTTATCTTCAAGGTAAATTAACTGCTTCACATTTACAACTTCATTTCGAAAATGGAAAGGGAAATGAAAGGAAAGTGGGTAAAGGAAGAGAAGACGACGCATATGTTGTGTTATATTTTCTTGCGGTGTTGCCACCATAAATCTCAATTGAAAATGGAAAAAAGGAACTTCTTGACTCTTTAAAATCAAACATAATTCAAAAACGTTGCCGCTTTTGGAGTGGGAAAATTTATACGCATTTACCTAATGAGTTCAACACTAATTTATTTATGAACAAGAAGAATAAAACAATTGCCCATTTAAATTTTTGAAATTGTTGAACAAATTTAACAAATCGCAGATGAAATGTGGATATTTTACTCAATTTTCACAACTGTCAACGTTTAGTTGAAATTTTCCCCTATTGTGCGTAGCTGCCAATTCTTAACTCTGAAATAGAAAAGCAAACATCGTTTCTATTTCCTGTTGGTAGGTAAGTAAGTCCAACATTGCACATACGCACATGGGCGTAGTGTTAAATATTTAAATAAAACCTAAAATAATGAAAGTTTTTTCAAGATTAACTAACTAACCTAACTTATCCCAAAAATTTGGAAGAAGAAGGAATTCTATAATATACTGCTAAAGCTTACCAAACTCTCAAACAAAAAATTTTTAACTCATAATAGATCGAATTATCATGTAAAGTTCTTAAATTATCTTAAAATATACGATGGAACTTAAGAATTTCGATAAAGAACGTAAAGAACGTTATTTGTATGTACTAATACTTAGTACTTCCGTAATCGTTTAGAATATATTTATTAATTATTTAAAATAAGCAACATAAAAAAAAGTATGTATTAAACTTTTAGAGATCGATTATATCTCATATTTTGTATGGAAAATTTTAAGATTGAAGGTAAAGATTGTAAAACTATTAAAAACAAATATTACTCTGGCACTTTAAACTTTCCCCTATATAAATTTAAGATTATTTGCGCATTCACTACTGGATTTGGTAATAAAATTATTAAATTCTTTTCTATAATTTTATTCCAACTCTGGTAGCAGCTCAATTTCGTAATTTTGTCTATTCAATATTACTTACTTACAATATTCTCCTACTCTTCTTTGTTTAAAATGAATAAAAAAAAAATCATTAAATATTTTTAGCTTTATATATTATATCTTTTTAAGGTATTTACCCTTTGAAAGACTTCCATTCCACAGCCATGGAAATGCAATAAATTGTACAATTGTCAAGAAGGAAAATCTGTAACTATGTCCGCAAAAGGTGTACGAGTAATTGTAATGTTCTTAAGTTTGGTTTACAATTTTCTGGTATTTGCCAAATGCTTTACCTTAGACATTGAGGGCGGATTGCATGTAAGCAGTAAGAATAGTTTTTGTGAGTTTCTATTGAAACGGATATATATATATATATGTATACCATTGACAGTTTAGTTAAATGCCCGACTTCATTTTGCAAAAAACACTGAAGGAGAGAATACGAATGTGAAAACGGATGCCTTGAAATAAAAGGTTGTTTCAAGGTGTTTACTTAAGACATTTTAGTAAGTAATTGCATGAAAAACGAAATGTGTATCAAACTTATTTCATAAACTACGAAGCTTTTTTAATTTAAGTCTCGAAGCTGCTTTAGAGATTTTGAATCGACGCTGCAAGAAATTAAAGAGTACTACTAATATAAAAATATTGTTTTAAATTGAGAGTATTGTTAATCTAAAAGGATTGTTTTAAATTGATAATTTAAACTTTTGTAACTTCAATTACAACTTTCTATTCTAAAAGTGAAAAATCACTCATTAAAGGAACCTCCTTCAAAGTGACTTCTACATGACTTTAACCCGGCTTTAACTTGACTTCAACGTGATCAACAATGCAATTAAATTGTAAAACAAAATTCTATTTTTTAATAAGAATGAAAGTTTCAGAATTCTTAGCCTAATTCATTTTCATTACATTGCCCATTTAATTCCTTCCTCTAGGTCCTCGATGCCGTCTACTAACTGAAGAGCTTAGCCTCTATATGTTAATGTCTATATCATGTTGTGTGTTTCAATTTAGACTTTCAGTTATTAAACAATAATAGGATTATTATTTCAAACAATCTTTATACAGTGCAGATGAGTTTATGTACAGCCTTCTATTGCCGTTTTCTTTTATTTACAATAAAATACTGTATTCCATTGACAACTAATTGTTAAGTTTACTTGCAATTAAATATTCTAGCCTAACGCATTAAATTGTAGGTTAAACTAATTGAACATGTCGGAGAATTGGCATATACCATCAACAACTTGATGGGGTAAAGCATCCCATGGTGCGTAGCAAGAAAGCTGCTCATTATAGTTAACCGCACATTAATGAAATCTCCAAAGGAGATGTGTGAGATAGCAGCTGAAAATTTATATGCCACAAGATTCACATACTCGAAGAAGCGCATAGACTTGATGAGAAGGTCGAGTGGTTGTGGAAGAGGAGTTGGATAAGATGCCAATGACTTCCCTTCATACGGTTTCATTCCTACCTCAACTGACGCTGATTGATTTGAATAAACGCGAGCATATTTATCAAATTAGCCACAATCACCACAGGAGAATATATGTACATATGTACAGTTGTATGTATATATCGAGTCTAGGATATATATAAGCATTTATATTTGTGTTTCTATGTGCTACAAGAAAATGTCATCAACTAATCAAGGCAGCATTTGGCAAAGCTGGAGCAAGGGAAATCTAAAATGAAGATGAATATTTTGTGGTCAATGGCAACATAAATTCTCCAAAACTCACTAAACAGAACAAAAAAAAAGTAAAAAACGATACGAAAAAAAGGAAAATGGTCTCCAATCATAATAAATATAGGCTGTGGCCTCAAATTGATAAAATGTTTTGTCATAAATCAATAAACAAAATGGATGAATTATAACATACTTTTTGTTCTTCCGCAAACTTGGGAATAATAATAATAAATAATATTTTGTAATTCGTTTCCACCCCCTACCTTTTGCCTGTCCATTAGCGTGGCCATTAATTTGGCTTTGTTTAGTCCGGTAAAATTCCTAATAATATTCATAATCATAATCATAAAATGGGTTAAGCTTTCTCTTTCTTTGACCGCTGACATAATTTTAATATTTACTTAGCTCGTCTTTTCATTCATTCTTTTATGCATTTTGCTCCTTTAGATGGTTTTCTTTATATTAAAAACTTGGCTAAATATTAAAAATGGAACAAGGGTTAAGACTGTGGCCCGCTGCCTTGGACTTGCTTTTCATAATTTTTTTTTTTTTTTTGTGAATAATTCTCTTATTTATTTTGCATCTTTTTTAGTATGGCCTGACCCACAATGCGGCCAAGTAACAATAAAATGTGAAGGCTACTCTGATGGCGAAGAGAAGGGAATGAGATGTAATATATTTTCATTAAAAATATATATATATATAATTTTTAATGGGTCTCTTTTTATGCCTAAGAAAAATGTTGGAAATTAAGAAATATTTTCAGTTTTTTTCTGGCATATTCCGTGTGCTAAATATCTAAATATTGAAACAGAAATAAATCTTGAAACAAAAAGTTTTTTGGAGTTTCTAAAGTACTGAAAAATATTATTATTTATCCATATTGTGAATAGTTTTTATAGTTTAATTGCGAATGTACTATATATATGGAAAGTTTGATAATGGATATATATATTGTTATTTGATAATGGATAGCCCTTATTTAACGACTCCCAAGTTAACTAACTCTTTTATTCAATCATTCTCTAGTTTAAAAGGGGAAAAGAAAGGATTAAAAAAAAAGGGGAAGGGCAAAGTTATTTACTAGAAATAATCATGTGAGGGCTGCTTGACTTATACCATTAATAACATTAAACAAATCAAGTTAAGAATTCTTTTAAATCATCTTCTATAAAAATTTGCTTTCTTTAAGTTGTAAAATATATTCTTGAAGGACACTACACAACTCGTTTACAATATTCATTTGGCAACTACATAAATATGCCCATACATTTTCCATGTGTGTTTTTCTATTGAAATTGAGTCATTCATTTGCTAAACAAGTTTTAAAAGCAAGAAAAGTTTAGTTTTATATATTATTATATTTATCCATTGCTAACTATTAAAATGTATTGAATCTTATTTTTATACCGATGTATACGAATAAATATCTCAAAAAATCTATTTAAATGCTTTATAAATATACTCTAAGATGTACATATGTATATAAGATGAACGCCAAGTAAATGATAGTAAATGCAAAAAAAGTTTGCAAAACAAAAATCTTGTTTTCCACGGTTAACCAAAAGGAAACCCTAATCAAGAAAATATATTGAATTTGTTGAATAACTTTTGTCAACCAAGTTTCATAAACATCTAAATGTAATAAAATTGCAAAAACAACAAAAAAAGAAAACTAAACATAATGTAAAGTTATGTCTAACGAAACAATAAACGAGGTCACGCAATATTAAAAGCAAAAACCAAAAATAAAAGCAAAAAAATAAATATATATATATAAAACAATAATAACAACATAACCGAACCAACAAAAGCGAAAAGGAAATACCAAAAATGCCTTTTTATTGAAATTTATGGCGCAAGTTTTTATGTTCTTCCCCTACGTTCCAGCCAACGCCATTCGTCCTTCTAACCTTTGCGCCCCATGCAGTCCACACACATTTCAATTAGTTTCAATTTGGCTAAAAGGCAAAAACAAATCGTAAAAATACGAAATATAGTAAAAAAAAAAAAAACAATCAAAATGGCAAAATTCAATTGTAAAATAGATTTTCGATTGCCAAACTGGTGTAGGAGTAATTGTTTAGACGCTTAAAATATAATAATAGCAATAATAATAATAATAGCAGTAATCGAATATTACGCATACGCCACATGTGGCACAACAAAACTACAAATATTCATCGAGATGACCGAAATACGAAGGCAAATAAAGCAACTTTATCTAAATAATAAGAAAAAATACTTAACACAAATTGAACGATATATTCAAAACATATATTCGAAATATTCAAAACTTGAATTTTATGAGTTGAATTTTTAGTATCAAATAAATATGATTAATAGAAGAGAGCCCTAATTTCTCTTATTTAATATATTCTTAATATATATGTAATATATTCTTAAAATTTATTAATTTTTTTATAATTTTCTTAGTATATACTTTTTTAAACATAAAAACAAAATCTACTAAAATCAATTTTATGGAACAATTCCATGTACAACATGATGAAATGCCTTTTAGCATTTAATTAGTAAAAGAAAAAACTAAATAAATACTTTTTGTTAATCACAATTGATATATTTTTCTTTTTTTATGCATTTTTAGCATTCACATTGTCATCTCTATCACGAACTCTTTTGTTTATATAGCCATATAGTGAATAGTATATGGTATATCTATGTCCTATGGCAACATCCGTTGTACTGTTCACATTCACATTCACATGTTGTTGTTGTTGTTGCTGATGTCCAGCTGCATTGGCCATCGAAACGGAAATGAGAACTCAACGCAGCGGAAATTTAATAACGACCAACAATTTAGCAACAAAGTGCTTACCCATGGAACCCCACGTAGGACGACATATTTATGCGGCCATTTTGACTGACCACAACGGCGGCCACACCCACCCAAACCCAAACCCAAACGCAATCCCAAAACCCAAACCCACAGACAGCCCCACCCTTCGCTTGCAATTGTTGTTCATTGACAAATGACCATTTCATATGTGAAATGGCAATTCAATTGATTTCTCTGTGCGGCAAAACAGTTTGCAATTGAAATGAAAATAGTTCAAATATGTTTCGTTCGCAATAATGAGAAGTATTTCATAAAGCCTGGTCACAAAAAGACCATTCCCATCCCTTTCCGTCCGCGACACTCCCCCCCACAGCCCCACACCTCCACCAGTAACAATACTATAAATTCCATTTGTGTGGTGCGAGTGAAAAACTGACAACAAATTGTCAATAACAATGGCAGAATGTTGCAAAAGCCAACAACAAGCAGGCTACTGACTCTTCGCATTTATTGAATTTATTGCCTAGAACAGAGTTCAAGTATGTCAATGGGCATAATAATAAATTTTATAGTTTAATTTGACATGACACAATTGCTGAAGATGGATATGGGATAAACATAAATTTCGCGCTACTTTACTATATATACAAGTACATACTTCTGATCCAAGAGGACAAATGTGAAAGCGATGAGTCGCAAATAAATGACACCAAAAAAAAAGAAAAAAGATAACCGATATAAAAGTGAAGAACAAAAGAAATAATGGATGGATGAAATTAAACGTTTCAGAATTCTACAAATTTATGAAAATTGAGGCTGAAGCAATCACAGAGGATATTTATAGATAACTTAGATACAAATTATCCAAATGGCTAAAGGCTCCCGCCATTCATGGATTATCTAAAAAATAATCCTTTTTTTCTTATTTCTAATTTTAGCTTACAACTTTTGACCTTTTGATAAGTAAACATATATTTAGACAGTTTAATCACAATTTTAACACTTTACTCTTTTCATATTAAGCTTTTATTTGGAAAAAATATTTTAATAAAAAAAAATACATTTTCATATTTAATTATTTGACAAAAATTAATTTAGAATCCATTAACAGATAAGTATAATCGAAAATCTTTCTGTTATAAAATTTTTAGAATAAATCTTGTTAATTAATACAATAAGATACAATCATTAGACAGTAGCAAACAAAATATTTCTAATTGTTTTCGGATTTTTTTTTAACTTCAACAAATTTTCATTTCAATTTAAAATTCTTTCTTAAACTAGGTGGAGCTGGAAATTTTTTCATTCTACTTTTTGGAACAATGCTTCGCGAATGATAATTTCAAATTTATCAACAAAAGCCTTCAACTTCACTTCAACGGAGGAGAAAAATAAGAAAAATGAAAAGATGAGAAACGTGAAAAACAATTTTCTATCAAATTAATTTTCCTAATCAGCAACTGAGCAAGTCACTCACTTGACTCTTTCATGGGGAGCTTTGTCCTTTGACAAAACGTCTCTCTCTCTCTCTCTACTCCACCTCTTTTATCATCGTCTTCGACTTTTTATTAAATGCCTGGGCTCAATTATCTTCATGACA
Source organism: Drosophila austrosaltans (assembly GCA_035045865.1). Classification (NCBI taxonomy): domain Eukaryota; kingdom Metazoa; phylum Arthropoda; class Insecta; order Diptera; family Drosophilidae; genus Drosophila; species Drosophila austrosaltans. Next base: position 1,772,329 of record JAWNOQ010000200.1, read on the forward strand.
TTCTTTTTGAAGCCAACTTGGGCTTGATAATTTATATCCAACACACACACACACACACACACACACACACTGACACACATTCGTATATTTGTGATATGTGTGACTCAAAAATGACTTTGCCAGCTGCTCTGCTTGTGGATGAGATAACAAAAGAGCCTGGTAAGAGGAGTCCACAATTTTCTTTTCTTTTTTTTCCATCTCCTTGGCTAAGATTTGGCTACCAAGATTGCATATGAAGTTATGTAGATGAGAGAGACAGAGAGATTGAGAAAGTGTTGGCATAAGTTGTTAACAAAAAAAAAAAAAGGAATAGAAAAAATAATAAAAGAAAAAGGAAGACAGAGTTGATTTCTTTTTCGTTTAATTTGCTTCGAGTAATTAAAATTGACATGAACGTAAAATTCCATTTGCCAAACGCTTAAGCCAAAAAGTAAATTTCCATTTATTTACTTTAATTTAAACCAACGAATAGCAGAGCGGAAGTTGAGTCTCTGAATGTCTCTATATATCTGTTTGTGTGTGTATGTGTGTGTGTGTGTGTATTCGTTATTCACACTACCAAGCCAAAAAGAAATTAGCATAACAAAAGGCTTCATTTTCGGTTACTGCACAATGCAAACATGGCTAAGTCGATTCTTAATTTTCAATTAAAATCCAATTTACGAATAGACGAAATGAGAAATTCTCTTTTTCTTTCAATTTCTTTTTATTGCCCCCCTTCTCACCGCCACGTTATATTCTGAACGAATTATAACTTTGGATTTACAATTAAGATGGCTAAAATTGAATGATTTCTAATTTAACTTTGTTCGAATGTCACTGCAACTAAATTTAAACACGCACAAAAATAGGAAATAGGAAAAGTGATTTAAGACCCAAACAAAGGCCAATAACAAAGGGAAAACAGAAAATACTTGAATAATGTTAAATTAGTGGCAAAAAATATAAATATGTATACAAAAATTCATCGAACTGGGAAATACATAGTTTGAAGTTTTAAAATTGATGTTTATCAAATTAAAATTACTGTGCAGGAAACTTTGTTCATTAGATGTATACATACGTGCAGTGACTCAAAAAAGTATTGGCACACTATCGTTTTTCAAATTCAAGCTACTATAACTTTTCCTTTATTAGGCAATAACTTAAAATGAAAATGCAATTTTTCAGATGACATTATTAGGTAACTCTTTAATAAACAAAACTTTATTGTATTCATGTGTTAGAAAATAAAAGCAGTCAAAAGCAAATTAAAGCCAAATTTTTAGTATACATACATACCACAGCATATTTAAAATTTTTTTATTTTTAAAATATGAATGTATGTGAAGTGGTTTTAGATTAACAATATTTAAGTAACAACTTTAATTTTTATAGAATTTTGTACATTTTTGTACTCGCTTGTCGTTACCGAAAACTCACGTCGTTACTTTGCCATTCCTCTTATTTTACTATCGTTGCCACTCTGCATCATATGAGTAGTGCCACTCTACTGCTCATTGTTAAAGGTTGCCAGATCCCTTTACACATATACGAGTATGTATTGTTAAACACCTTCAATTGAGCAACATCGTCGAATATTACTTAATTAAAGCAATTTTCCAACAAAATAAAATAAGCATAATTAACTAATCCAAATATAACCAAATTTATTTGCAAAATGGAAACCTACAAGTTTATAAAAAAACATACTAGAAAGTTATCTTCTGCCGATTCAGCTTTAAAATCCACAGGCAAATCCCTTTGACTACGTTAAATTTAAACAAATATGGGACAATAAGGATATTGTCTTTGAAAAGTGAAAACATTAATGGTTTTGCAAAGTTTCTGTAGAAATTTTAGGTATATCATTGGTATATAGTTTTTCGGCCAATGACTTAGACTTCTTACTGCCATAGTGACAAAGTTTTAACATTAATTCGCTCAAACATAATTGAAAATTATCACCCAAGTCATTTAACGTATTCCATTTATCCTTACAAGAGCAATTGAAATTTAAAAGTCGATGGGATATGTCATCGCTATTTGGATAAGATTTTAAATAAACCATCATCGATTGGCACTCAAGTATAAACTTTTGTTGTATGGCATCTAATTCGTGTATGCAACTATATAATTGATTTAAATAAAATATACAGCCACTTCCCCTCTTGGTTTGAAATAAGTCCATTATAATGTCTTTTAGATACTGATTGTGAGCCTCAACTACATCATCTAAAGTTTTGATTTTGTGGCATTTAGGCTTTAATTTGGAATAGGCATCATCTAAAACATCTTCGCATATATAATTTCTTATTATAGCCATTATATCCATAAAAATCTCAATTAATACTTGAAAAATTTGCTGCACCTGATTCACATCTTCAAAAAATTCCAATTTTATACGTTGAGAAAAATGCTTTTGTTGTCTAAACAATCTTTCATAGAGCACATAATAAGCATGTTGAAATTTCCAGATATCCGTGAAAATTGATGGATATCGATTAATACTTTTACCAAGAAGAGCTTGCCAACTGTGTGACCAGTGCCAGTTTAATTTAAAATGTGACCAACATAGTGCACCATCCGATGGGACCTCTTCTATATAGAGTTTTGAATTATCTTCAGTCAATATTTGCTCCAACATATAGTTAAACTGTTCTAAATCAAACAAATTCGCCGATTGCTCGAGAACAGGCTCAAGATAGTCAATCAATTTAGTGGCAAAATGTGTATCCCGAAGTAAGACATAATTGAGGAGTTTATGAAGTATATAAATTGGTGGCTCAATGTGAAATAGGACATTAAATGAAATCTCTTCATGCAATCTCCTAATAAGATTATTTAGTGGTAGAAAGCTACATTTCTGGTATGTCAATTGAAATGCATTTATAAATTCTTGATAATTTAGTGAGATATCTACATCGATGCCTAAAAATTCTTTGCCATAACGAAGATATTTACCCACAGTTAGTAGGGATAAGCAGAGTTCCTCACTAAAATATTGTGGAATATATTCAGTCAATAGACTAAAACGTTCATGCCAAAATTTTTCAGTTGTCACAGACAAGTTTTCGGTAATGAAAAATTCAGCATCTTCGAAATCGGTCAATTCACCATGACGTAACCAACGGCTTAACTTTTCCAACATCGGCTGACTAGCTAATAGCAACCATTTTTGTAATAATTTGTTATTGCATCCTCGCTGTTCCCTTAAAAGCGTTGAAAATACATTTCCCTCTTTCAAAATGCGACCATTTAGATTAACCATCCATTGAAATCTATATTGATAAAGTTTAGCCAGTTTCCAAACGTGATATAGATATGCAGGTTTCTCACAATGTTGTATTTTCATATGAAATTCTTTGTATACCAAAAGTTCCATACTCTGAGTTCGAGCCAATGCCAAACCGCTTTTACTAAGATTCTTAAGTCCCGCCTGTTGGTTCTGAAGTGAACGATAGATATATCCTAAATGTCCCAGGATCAATAATAAATATGATCCACTTAGATTACGCTGATGTTCCGGAGAACGTAATAGAAGTTTGGGTGATTTGAATGAGTATCTCAACTGTTGGCATTCGTAACCCAACATGCCATCCGATAATTTTAGAGTACTGCGATCGATTAACTGACGGCGCATAGTCTCTAAGGCAACTCTTTCCTTTTGGGTAAGCACATGTTTTAATTGAATTTTACCAACTAAATTGAGCCAATCTCTATAGCTAAGATTCTCTGGAAGTTGATTTGACACTCGATCCATTATCAATTTCAAACGTTTGTGAACTGCAAATACATCAATGAGTTGTGTTAGTGGGTTGTTTTTTTGGGCCATAATTTCATTTAATTGTTCTAGTTCCTCAAAGAGATTTGGAGAATTTAAATTTATCGGACTACATTGATAGGCTGGATTAGTTTTGAAAAGATGAACAATACTACCAGGTCCAGATAAAATGTGACGCTGATGTTGCCATTTTTCATTGTAACAAGCTTTACAATTAAGCTCCTCATCAATGGATTTTTCCGATTTATAGCGGCATATTGATCGCGCAGTTACAGCTAAATAATTATCTGAAGTGGAAGATTCAGCATCTTCTGCATTTGTTTTCAATTTATTTTGACTTCGATTAAATGACTTGGTTAAACAATCTGTCAAGTGGCTAAATGATTTTCCTTCCACCTGATATTTCATAGCTATTTCTTTAATATTACGATTTGAGTCCAGACGTAGGTCTTCCAATTCATCCAATAAATGTTTGTAATTCTCCAAACCTTTATCTAAAAGTTTAGTTTTTGATAACGAAGTTAAGCTCTCTACATTTAAAAACTTATTTGGCTCTCCGGGATTGGATAAGTCTGTAGACCCAGAATTATGGGAATCTTGTTCTGGAGAAATTTCTTGAATTTCATCAATTTTCCGAGTAGTTTCTTTCATGCGAAAGTTGTTTTCAATAATTTGATTCAATGCTTTTTGTACATCAGCAACCACATCATCCATTTCCATAAACTGGGCCATTATATACTCATGATTCTTCTCCTCTACATCAGCATATTCCAAGGATCCAGAGTTTAATTTGAATCCTTTCATTTGACAAGGTGGATGTATAAAATGATTAACAATGTTTGCTTTATATAAAATTGGATTTGCTTCAACAGTAATATAAGACTGCTGATTATGAGTATGTCCTCCAGGAGCTTCATTTTTATCTAAGAACTTCTTTGAATAATCTTTATTTGCTGATGAGCTTGAAGATTCATTATTTAGTAACTGATGTTCGGAATTGTCCAATCGGTTTATAGCATTTTTCAAGAACTGCCCCTTCTCTTTAGATTTTTTCAATTGAACAACTTTCTTCTTTTCATTAATAGGTTCCAGAAATTCTTTTTCTGTTTTTGTAAGATCCTGAGAAACATTTAATGAACTAGCCAAATTATCCATCTTCTTTGGATTGTTCTGAATTTTTGCTAAGGATGCTTGAGATTCCTGCAATTTAACTAAGAGATCTTTATAATTTTCGAGTTCTTGTTCTAGAACATCCGTATTGAGTTTGCTTGAAACAGGACTATCAATATTATCAATAACATTTTGTTTTTCCAGCTTAATCGTTGAATTTGAAGAAAGTGGAGAGGAAGAAAGCTCAACTTTAGAGTTCGTCCTTTTGCAGTTTTCTTCTGTTCGTTTCGTTGAAAAATCATAGATTTTACTTGTAATAATTTCCTCCAGTAAAATAATGTCATTAAAAATGGAATCATTTTCTTTCTGCCCTTTTATAAGATTATTAGATACTGCATCAGCCCACTTCAAGGACTCCAAATGACATAATAATCCTTTTGATTTGCAACATTTAGATGAGCTATGCTCCAAGGTTGCATAATATTCCAATTTTCCAACATTTTGTATTGCTTTTAACTGAAACTTGCAATCGGTTTTGCAATTCTCAAATCTTTTTAGTTCTTTGACTGGTTTTAAGCTTTTTACTGTTGGTAAACAACTTTTGAAAGTTTTCAAAACTTGATCTTGAGTTTTATTCTTTGGTTCAACGTATATTAAACACTCGTATTGATATGCAAAACCCTTTAAATCACCATATTTAGTTGTAATATTCTCTGTATAAGAATAACTCATTATTGTTATTTCATTTTCCATTGGCTTTGGCTTAAAAAAGTTTTCAGATTGACATAGATTTAAAATTTCCCTCCGAACTTTGTACTTTTTAAATTCTTTACTTAAAAATGTATTACTTGAATTCAACTGTTGTAGCCTTGGAATTCGACTTTCAAAATTTTTAACAATATTTAGTTTATCTTGTGGTTGGTTTGAGAATTCTTTTTCTGTAATTTTCTTACTGTTTAATGTTGTAAAATTCATAGCTCGCTCCTTAAAATTAATAGACTTTTCTTCTGGCTTAGAAAACGATTCGCCTTTGGATTCGATTGATGACACTTTTCCATCACCACACAGTTTATTATCAAATGTGCAGTTCTTAGATTCGTTTTTTAATTTATTATTTCTTATTTCGATAGTTTTGAATTTAGTTTTGTTTAAATTAGTCCATACCAAAGAGCTATGTTGGTATGAGAAACCCTTCAGCTCACAATGTTTATGTAAGAAAAGTTCCTTTTTAGCACAAATCTCTACATTTAATTTATTTTGAACTAGCCTAGGCCCTGAAACAAGTTCTTTCACAGAATCCTCACTTTTACTTTGATTCACTTCCATGGTTTCTAGACGACTTAGTAAATTATTTACCTGATTGTTTAGTCCATCAATCACAACCAATCGGTAATCTAGGGTTTCTGATTCAGTCATATTATCGGGTTCACCAGCATCGAAAAGTTCATAGAATAGTTTCAAGTATTGATAACGTTTATCCTCATCGGATTCAACCCTAACCAATTCTCTATACAGATGCATACAAAGATTCGCCCGCAACTCATTTATATCATTATTCCGTGAATCTCCGATTCGTTGCATCTTTTCAAAACGTAAACGTAAATTATCGAGTACAACCAATTCATAGCGTTTATCATTATCGAACGAGTGTTTTCTTAGTATATATTTGAGCGAATCTTTAACATTATGCTCTGGTTTACCCAAAGAGTTACTTAACTTGCAAAGCTGTTCATATAAAAAGGGATGCGACTGCTCAGGATTATCATTATGGTGCTTTTGTATTGGTTTTCGATTTTCCATTTCTATTTTAAGAAGTTTAAGGAATTTGCCATATAGTAAATTGTTGTATTTTTTGTATGTAAATTTTGTTATAAAAAGCTATTTTCGCTTCTAGTATACAAAAAGATGCCAAAACTTGTACAACTGAATATATATATTATGATTGATATCTCAAGGCAATCTTATTTTAGTACTTGGTTAGATTTCAACAACATTTTTTTATGGCCAACTCATTCCATTTTATCACAAACCACAATAATTAACCCATAAATCTGTCACAAGATGGTCGACAAGTCCTCCGCAGAGCCATTCAGCAAAAATTTCTCACACACACACACACCTTACCTTCCTTTTTTTGCTGCATTTGCAGCATTTTCCCTCTGGCCAACTTTTCATTCATTACAAAAGTGGGCGTACGAATCTCAGAATGTATGACGCTACTTTTAACCTCAGAGACACCTAAAAAAGAAAAAAAAATAAGAGTAGAAAACTATGCAAAAGATAAGTGAAAAAGATTATATATGCATTGTAGTACGAAATTTACCGCCAACATGAGTACGAAGGAATGTGCAGCAAAAAGAAACCGAAATTCAGTGACAGAAATGGCACTGAAATTTACGTGCAGACAAGTCAAACGTAACAAAACGGAAGCGGAAACACCCATTTAAAAAGGAAGAAGAAAAAAATTGCTAGGCATTCTTTTTGGCAACAGACCTCAGGCCTGAGTCAAAGAGAGTTCTCTCTGAGTTGTGGGCAAAACCTTTCGGGTCAAAAGGAGAACATTTATCCTTTACTATTTTTTTCTCCTTTTTGGTTACAAAAAAAAAAAGCAAAAGAAAATTGGTTCTTTATAGGTGGAGATTTCTAAAGTGCACAAAAATGAGCTAATGCTCACAGATTAGAGGATAAGAGACTAGATTTGCCATTGAGCGATGGAATAAAACACTTATTCCACACTTACTCTCAAAAGGGTAAATGTTCAGATTACAGACATTTCATTCTAGAATAATTGGATTTTGGACAAATTGAGTATAAACTAATGCATTTCCCACTATTTAATCAAAGTTTTCCAATGCAACAACATGCATACATCAATTAATCAATTATAAATTTATATCGGACTTACTTCGGGGACTCCAAAGCAAGGAATATTTATCTAGTCTTCTTAATTAAACTAAAATGTAAAATTTGTAACGTTTTTCATTTTAATGATGCGGGAAAGTTGAAAACTATTGGTTTTTTTCAACCTTGTCGACTCATTGTAAATATTTTAGAGCAACAGATTATAAATTGTTATAGAGAAAATTAATAAATTTTTAGTAATCATAGCAACCAGGTTTGCCTAATGTCATTGGAAAATTTACGTACCTTGTAGATGTAGTAATAAAAATCAGTTTTGTTTTAGTCTTCCCATACAACACACTCTACTAAAAAAAAAATTAAAAAATAATAAAAATTCAAAACTTAAAAAATATTTTGGCATATAAACATTTTGGTCTAGGTTAAGTATAAAGTAGTATTTTTTTTACGTTTATAGAAAATATATAACCAGCATTTATATACATACATATGTATATAACAAACATACTTGAAAATCGTGAGAACCTACATAATCAGAGCGAAAGTAAGTAAAAAGAATTCTTTACATCAGTTTTTGTTCTATACTATTAACCAATTAGGTGAGGCACAGGATACAAGAATCAAATCGAGGTAGATGTATATAAGGACACTTACACAACCGGCCAAAAGGATGGAATACATACTAAACTGAACTCTTCAACATTTACATGGCACATTGACACATGCACTACACATCTTACAAAAGCACTGAGGATACAGAATGGAGGAATGTTTACAGGTGATGTGCGAAGGATGAACACTCGGATGGAACTTTATCAAGAAAAAAGGATGGCTGACGTTGTGGATGAAAAGATGGAGCTATAAAGTCTCCCACATGGAGCAACTGGATTTATAACTCTGCAAAAACCAACTATGTAAATTACCGAATACTGACAATTATAAAAAAAAAATTACCTTAATAGTTAAAGCGGAAAAAGTCTAAATTTTTCGAAGTAAATTTAAAATCACTCCTGTATATTTTTCAAATAAATTAAAATAGTTTTGATTAACTACCGTAGTTATATATTAATATAGCCAACGCATTGTTTATCGATTTAATGACTATCACAGCTTCCACAAAAATAACTGAATATCACGAAGTTTAGTGTTGGTTACTGTCTGTCTTTAATATAAAATAAATATACTTGTATACCATCAATCGATTTGTTTGATTCGAAACCCGCAATGTAAAAGTTAAATTTATTGGTTGAGATTGGGAAGTACGAAAGACGCCCTGAAATTTCTCAGTTTAACGGAGAAATCTGTGCCAAAGGAAACCAGCTGCACTTAGCTTTCATTAATAACTTACCTAAAAAAAACGTCATCTAATACCCTTTAGCTTTATATTCAGTTTTTTTTTTTCTCGTCATTAACTTGTCGATATTAAAGAACTTGACAAAAGAACCAAAGTGCATGTCAGCTCTTAACTAACCCAGACTTGGATAGACACTTAAGTTGTAGTTACCGATTCATGTGCATGTTGAACAAATGACTTTTAGTGAACAATGCAAATAATTGTCAAACCTAACACGGCACAAAAGGGAGAACAAAAAAGCAAGGAAAAAAGAAAAACCAAATACCGAAACGGAAATAGGAGTAAACCCAAGCGGTTGTTCATGCAATGAAAGGAAGCATATGATTTTTTATAGCACCGCCAACAGGGCATTGTGTGAGAAGTTTTGAAAGGAGAGCAAAAAAAAAAAACAGGTGGAGGGTTGCTGGTGCCCGCTGATTGTCTCAAGACTCAAGAAGCGATGCTTTAATCGAGCACAAATACAACGCTGAGAAAATAAGTAGAATGCAGGATAAAAAGAAGAGGATTTCGCTTATCCCCACCATTTGCCCTAACCTCTGTCATTGGCTTTTCACATTTGAATGAGCGCAAAGTTGCAATCGCCTTCCAGTCTCCCATCATACCCATTGCAGACATTCCCTTCCACTTAACAATGAAAGTCAATAAATTTGATTTGACATTTCCTACAGGGCCCGCCTACAGTACTCGCAAAGGACTTGTACTACTTCCTTCTTTGCTCCTTTTCATTTGATTTTCTTTTTTTTTTTTTATTTGCGCTGATTTTGCACATTTTTGCCATTTGCTTGTCGCCCGAGTCTCAATTGTAATTTTATTATTATGCCTGACAAAATGTCACACATTCTGCCTTTTTAATGAGCAGGGCGTTCTCCTATTCATGTCCTTTGTCAATTGAAAACAAAGTTGAAGAGTGTGAAAAACACAGGACTCTTCCGTGTAGCATCTGCTGTCCATGGTCTTCTAATTTATTAATAAGTTGTTTCTTTCTTGGCTTAATATTTTATAATTATTTCCTCAAAATCATATTAATGGTATTTTTTTAGATTTTAAATTTAAAGCTTAATACTAATAATTTTTATACTCATTAATTATACTTTAATTAAATATAAATTTCTAAACTGTAGCAAAAGATGTGTGCAAAATACTTCAGTTTTCTCATTAACATTTTTTGCTGTAGACTGATTTCAACGCTTTACATACTTCTTAATATTCCATAGAACCCTTATACATATATATTAACAGTACAGGCAAATGGTTTTAAAAAACGAGTAGGTAAATACAAATCATAGCAATCGGGATTTTCTAATGTCATTGAAAATTCTACATGGTGTTTAAGAAAGCACTAAAAATTTAGTCTTGTTTTAGTCATTCAATAGAAAGCACACGGAAAATAAAAAAAAATTTAAAAAAAAATAAAAAAAGCATAAAGCAAAAAAAAAAATAAAAGCCAAATTCAAAATTTCTAAAAAATATTTTGGCATATAAACATTTTGGTCTAGGTTAAGTATAAAGTAGTATTTTTTTTACGTTTATAGAAAATATAACCTGCACTAGTTTATTGCCTAACAAACATACTTGAAAATCGTGAGGACCTAATCAGAGCGAAAGTAAGTAAAAAGAATTCTTTACATCAGTTTTTGTTCTATACTATTAACCAGTTAGGTGAGGATCAGGAAACAGGAATCAAATCGAGATGGATGTCTATGAGGACACTTACACAACCGGTGAAGACGATGGAATATATACTAAACTGAACTCTTCAACATTTAGATGGCACATTGACACATGCACTACACATCTTACAAAAGCACTGAGAATACAGAATGGAGGAATGTGCGAAGGAAGAACACTCGGATGGAACTTATCAAGAAATAAGGATGGCTGTCGTGGTGGATGAAAAGGTGGAACTCCTACATGGAGCAACTGGATTTATAACTCTGCAAAAATTAACTTAATAATCGAATACTGGCAATTTAAAAAAAAAAATTACCTCAATAGCGAAGTCTAAATTTAAGTAAATTTGAAACCACTCCTGTATATTTTTTAAATAAATTAATATATTTTTGATCAACTGCAACTTAATGGTGCTCTTTGTATCTTTTTCATCAAGTTTAATAGGATAAAACATTCTGTGCAATGCTCAATGGCATTTTAGTTTAAATCGGTTGAATATGCGATGGGGGCAGAGATTTGGAAAGGGCTGTCCGTCATGAAAGTTTCCATTACCAACCGTTTTCCTCCTTGATTATATTAAGTGTAAACATTCTTGACCAGCTCGACGATGAGGTGAGTTGATATATTGTTGATCCTGGAATCAACCCGGTTCAATAACTGTATCACATAGCTCCCATAAAAATAGGCATTTAAATTAATAACTTTCAGGTGAATATCACAATAATATAATTTGCTTCTAAATATATCCAACAAGGGATATAGTACGGCCGAAGATATATATTATATTTAATATGAAATAGTCATTGCCCAACTGTATTATTTAGGCCGTGGAAAGGTACTGCACCAAGACTCTTATCCAAAGCGAGATTCCAAAAAGTGCGACAAACTCTAAAGAGGGCTCCTTTCAGACTTATCACAATAAAGAAAGTAAATGCCTTTGAATATTATAATTAACTTACTAAATGTTGACACATTAAACGAAAATTTAACTCTGAATCGTAGCAGCCTGGTTAACAAAATGTCAATGGAAAATTCAACATCTTGTACATGGAGCAAGAAAAAGTCAGTCTTGTTTCAACTTTGATCAATGCAAAACAAATTCAAAATTCTAAAAAAATAAATCTTTTGGTATATATTTTACGAATTAGGTTAAGCGTAAAAGTAACTTTTTTACTTTTATAAAATTTATAATATAGTTCGACTACTGTCAATTGAAACGTATTTGGATTAGAACCAAAGTGTTTCGATCGAAATAATTTAAATACAAGTCTTGGAGGGAAAAATTTAACTATATAATAATCACACTGAACTTAACGATGACCAATGGAAGCAAGCCTTAAGGAAATCAATATATGTAAATATGTGTTAATTGGCATATATATGAAAATAATGATATAATAAATAAACAGGTGGAAACAGACAAGTACTCTAACTTCAAAAGGGTTGTATACATGTATTCTTCACTGAACGTTGACCTTTAGCTGGCCAAGAAATTATAACATCACACATGGAGATTACACAATGAAAGCATTGATAGTCGAAATTAGAGGTAAATGAAATATAGGAGATAACGATTTCCTATGGAATAATATACATATGATCACAAGATATAATAATGACCTTTGTCATCATGGAGAAACCGGCCGGAAGACACTACAAAAAGAAGATATCAAAAACTAAAATACACGATTTGAAGAATGGGAAATTCCTCTTTCCTTTGCGTTACCTTTATTTTTGATATGGTTACCTTCTGCAATTAAGTGAGCTGTAAATTTTCTGTATTTTCTATAAAAGAAATATAATTGTATAGCATAAATTATAAATTAATTTAAAATGAAGACTTAAGTGTATGAACAACAAAATATTAAATATAATGCTTTAAAATTGAATGCGAGATTATGAGCTCGATACAGGATGACTGAAATGTTCCAACCTTAAGTGTAGAAATGTAGTGGAACCGAAATATTGAGTTTCATTTTTATACATACATAAAGTTTCATTTTATATATATTTTTCTCATTTTATATATATTCTTGATCGGCATCACTAGCCGAGTCGATTGAGCAATGTCCGTCTGTCCGTCCGTCTGTATTAACACTTAGATCTCGGAGACTATAAGAGCTAGAGCTACCAAATTCGGTTTGTAGATCCGTCTAATGTGCAGTCAGATCAAGTTTGTTTCAAAGCCACGCCCACTTCCGCCCCCGCGAATCGGGAAAACGTATTACTAGAGCTGTATTAAAGATATCGTATTCTTACTTGGCACACCTAACTATATACCCAAAGTGGACCAGCTGACCAAATTTTGTCGAAATCGGACAATAAATATCGGAGATATATATGAGTTTTGCACTGAATTGCCAAGGTGACATGGGCTGGCAAGAGTGAGCGAGACAGCATGCGTTCGCTGTTGCTGCATGTTAAAGAGAATTTTGCATGAAATTGATGGCCATTTCGAGGGTATTCTATTTCATTTAATATAACTAGTTGGTACAGGGTATACTCAATGTCGGCAGGGACGACTTGCTTGCTTCATTAATAAAGAATTTGTGGTTACGAGGCTCAAGTTCTAAGAACTAATTTTGGTGACGTACATTTATCGCAACCATTTTTTGTACCTTTGCAAAAAGAATATAATAATTGTGGCTAGAAATTTGCAAGGCATAAACAAAAGTATCTCCAACGTAGTAAAGTACATATGTATGTATGTGTAATTTAGCCTTCTCCGTCCGTCCATCTCGATCAACAGGAACTGTTTCGAGACCATCAAAGCTGCAAAGCTTAAACTTGGCACAGGCTTCTTTTCCACGAAGTAAGTCAGATTGGTATATCATATGTATATCTTTTATTGAAACGATAGGTCCAAAGAAAATCTTTGGTAACTTAACTTTAACTTAGCTTTGAATAGTTTTATATCCTTCTCAATTCGATCGAAATCAGTTGACTCTATAGTCCCTTTCATGTGATAAGTAAGAAACAAAGTTTTGGATAATTTCAGCATACAGCCAGTAGAATCGAACGACTTACAAACTAAAACAATTGCTTCTCAAGAATCTGTTTATTTGTATATAAATGTCACAGAGACAGTTTAAGAGTATGCGAACTTCGGTGGCGTATCGTTTCAGTTGTAACAGCAGCTATAAAATAAACATTAATACACCACAATTTTCGAGTCCCAGAAATGGGCTATAGACATATTAATTCCTCTCGACCTTATGTATATGTATATAATGTAAATAAAAAATATTTTCTTCTTTTTATCTAACTGAAATATCAGCTCTAGTTCTAATAGGTTGACAAAAAGCTTATAAAGTGTAACATATTATCATAAAAAAGTAACTTCAAAATTGTATTCATTTCTTCTAATCGGCAGAAAAGGAAAACTTTCTTAGCTGATTTCGTTATGTTTAGAATTTGAACTACTGTGCAATTTAATATTTTGTTAAATAATTCTTAATTACAGTTAAAACCATTTTGATGCTTATTAACAGGAGCCTTGGCTAGCTTTTCTCTGCATATGCAATTATTGGTATATTTCCCAAAGCACACATACTATATACATACATACATATGTATATGTTTATATATACATATACATACATATAGTTTAATGTATATATGTTGATGTGTTATGTATCGAACTGTAAGGAAACTGTACCACAGAAAATTAATCATTGATTCTGTTGGTCTGCTTATATTGTGGCTACAATTTGCTTTAGCAAAATTTATGCAATGCAGCAAGTTTCTCCATAATTGAGGCCATGGGAAACTGCAGGATATTAATTTAGAGTTTGCACTAACATTTTGATTACTTCACATCTCTGGAGGATGCACTTCAACGATAAATGAAGGGAAGTACTGTGTTAATAACACAAACATATACATACATTCAGACATTCAGACATACAGACACATTCCTTGGGATTGGCTTTAAAAGCCAAAATCTTAATACTAATTAAAATCATACAAAGGCAAAATTACTTGCGGCCAATTAGGATGAACAGGACACGGCAATTACGTGTCACATTTTAAGCGTTATTTTATTACAAAATGGCATCAAAAGAAGAGATAAGTTGTGGGTGGTAAACCCATATCATAACTAAATATACATACGTTTGTATATCTGTCATAAGCTGCTTGGTACGAAGACCTGCAAATATATATGTATGTATATGGCACAGAAACTCGTCTGTGGTCCTGTAATTACATTGCAATTGCAAAACTGCAACTTGGGAAAATTTAATGCTTATTACATTTTGGAATTTAATATATGAAATGAAAAGATCATTATCATTATATCCTAAAAGAAGAAAAGATGCCCTAACTCGGCTTTAGATTTGAGACAATATTGTGTATAAATTGAGAGTATCCACGATGGAAGAAAAGATAATGATAGAAGATATCGAGCTTATTCAATTAGGTCTAGAAAATCAAACGATAATTAAATGATATTTTTATATTTTTAAGTCTCAACTGCTTAAGCCGAGAAATTTGTTTTCATCAATTTTTTCCATTGATTTATTTCCTATTTTAATCGATAATATGTATTTATAAACCAATTTATTGAATGTTGCTCCTAAAAAATCAATTTTGTAATAACACTTTTGAATATTTTTTCCCCTATATACCAAATATCAAATAATATTTAGAATTTTATTATTATTTTCTTTATAAGTTTTTCTCCTCATGAAATTTGTTGTTATAAGTTTGATAGATATACATAAATACACGGCCAAAAAGAAAACTCGAGATCCGATTAGGCTTTCTATCCCATCTAACTCCTCATCTTCCGGAATATCAGCATCGGCTGGTGTTCCAAAAAACTAATCTCGTCCCTTCATCTGGCCTATCAGAACGTGAGAGGACTTAAATCTAAGCTTCCTAGACTCTATTTAGATAGTCTAGCATTTGAATTTAAAATGTTTACTGAAACCCGATATTAACGATGCATCTGTTCTTTCCGCAAAATTTTCAATTTTTAGATGTGATCGGACTTCTTGTGTAGGCGGAGGAGTTCTGATTGCAGTTGACTCGGCCTTAACTTCTGACCAAATTCATTCACCGGACATTCTGGAGATTGAGTTTGTTAGTGTTAAGGTCAGATTCAAGTCTTTCTCTGTCTACATTACTTGTTCTTACATCCTGCCACAATCCGACATGGCGGTGTACGCAAAACATTTAGATTCTATTCGATATATTTCTTCATTGCTTTCTGATAGAGACATCTTAATCGTCTTTGGTGACTTTAATTTACCAGAAATAGCATGGTCTCAATCTGATGAATCTACTTTGTTGCTTCCTTCTAAATCTCACTGCTAAGTTGATGGCCTTTTTGAGCTATTATTAGCTCAAATAAACCCTGTGCGAAATAACATAGGCAGATCCTTAGGTCCGATCCAATATTTTTCGACCATTTTGACAATGCAACTAAACTCGCAACTGCAACCATTTCTTAAAGGTTTTAAGGAAGTATCTCCTGATAATGAAATAAAAAAAACATTTGGAAAATTCATAAGACTGTCTTGCATCTAAAATTAGGCCGCTATTTTCATAAAATATAAAAATAGACATGTAACTTTTCTGCATTGGAAAAGAACTTTCGAAAGGATAATTAGGAAGTCTCCAAAAGATGCTTAGTATATTCAAACGATTGAAGGCTTCCTTTAAAAACTATTATTTCATTCGGTTACTTCAGGTTCAAGTTCAGTTAATAATAGTTACTTTCATTCATATAAAAAAGTGAATATTTATAACTTTAAACTCAAATAAATAAAATTACAAGATATTAGCAGATTATTGCATTTGATTAAGATGGCAAAAGCTCATACTCACAATAGGACAATAGTTGCTAAAGAGTATTTCATATTCGGTTAGAATAAACTTTAACAATTGTTCTCTTCTTTCCCCATAAGCATTTAAATGGCTTTATTGGTTGGCGGACAGCAATTGCATTGGGGATTAGTCCTATTACAATGCCTAAGGACATTTACTCCTTTAGACTATTTAAGTATTTTGACCCAATGGGCTAAAAGCATAAATATAAATTGAAATTTACTTGAGGCTTCAACAATGAACAATTCTAAATTTCACAGATTATTTTGCTTGTGCGGCTTTTGTGGAAATGGTATTATACATGTATGTGAGTGTGTGTGTGTGTCTGATTGTGAGTTAAATATGTGCAAATTGTGTGCTTATTTGTGGATAATTGAATGCATAAATTTCAATTGGAAATATATTTCGGAAATTGCATAAGTATAATGTGAATTTAATTGGCCTAAGAAATGAATAAGAGCTAAGCCGAGAAATATGATTTCATGCTTCCCCCTTGGCTTGTGTACAATCTTTTGCCACCCATTTTAGATTAAAATTCTCCAACCCATTTACCCTTTTTTTTTACTCTTTACATTTTCCAGCTCTTCAACATGCAACAAATTAAAAAATTGTGCAACAATTGTATGAACAAGATACCAGAAGAAAGAGACAGAATAAGGGCTACTGAGAGTGAGAACGAGAAATTGTCAAGAAAACGCAACGATGTTCACGCCACTTAAAAAAATGCAGTACGAGTGCAAAAGTCTAAGATATTGACATCGAAATACCCTGTATCTTATAGGTGTGACTCCTGAAACTTATGGAAATAAAATTATTTGGAATTTGCTAGCAACTTATATTTAACTTTGTTCCTGGTAGAGAGCTAGACACTTTTAAATATCTTTATAGCTGATAGCAGAGACATTTTCCAATCATATAAGAGATTGGAGTCTCAGTTTAATTGGCTAGTTCTCATCCAAGTTTATAAAAGAATTTCAATTTCCACTCCTCTTATAGAATATATATGTATATATAGAAATAAATAAACCAATTAATTAAAACCTCATTTAATTTATATTTAAGAAAAAGTAAAGAAAATATAAATAAAAAATAACAAAGAAGCTAACTATGATCTTGCCGAAGTTTGTATACCCTTCACTGGAGCTTCACTGGTTCATTATTTTATTTGCAACCAAAAATTTTAAAATAATTGCTATAAGTGTTTACAAAATCAAAAAAAAAAAAAAAAAATTAAGAATGGAAGGTTCATTTTAAGGACATGGCTATATCGACTCGGCTTGACACATATGTAAACTTTGTGGGGTAACTTTTAACCATTCCAAACGTTCAGGTGTTTTAATTGTCAAATAAAAATTACTTATTTTTCTTGAGTACCTCCACGTTTTATTTAATAACTCCAGTGATAATTATCCGATTCAACTAATTTTCAAACTTTACCTGCCTGATCGATTAAGAAACCTAATTTTTTATGTTTTAGCCTTGTAGCTTAAAATTTGAGGTCTACAACTTGATAGAAACAGACAGACGGTCAAACGGACATGTCTCAATCGACTTAGCTATTGATGCTGATCAAGAATATATATATTTTACGGGGTCGGAAACGTAAACTTCTATGCGTTACTAACATCTCACCAATTATATAATACCCTCTGCAAGGGTATCTTAAAAAAGATAATATACATACAATTTTTATTATGTTTTATGTAAATGAAATATTTGCTAATTGTTGAATTTTTTACATGCCAAATAATAAGAAAACCATAATAACATAATTTTTAACAAAAAAAAATATTATTTACCTTTATTAAGTATGAAGAATTTCTAGGTGAATGTTAGCCCAATGCCGTATAAAAATTATATTTCCTCCTGTTGCTAATAGATTTAGATTTAAACAATTTCCGAAAACCGTTTCATATACTTTCGGTTTTCCGTGGCATTTTTATTCTAAACAGAATTTGTTAATATAAAAATTTAATGTAAATAAAAGAGTTACAAAGAAAGATAAAAAACAGACGTATAAAGTTCAATTGCCATAATACACATATGGAGCTTCAAATACTATACCTATTAAATATTTCTTACATATACCGACTTTAATATACCCATTCAATCTATACCACACCCAGGGTATAAAAAGACAAAAAATGAAAAGAAAAGAAATTAGAAAAAGAATGTAAGGAAAGCCAAGCCAGCAAATGCCAAGTATAACACAATGAGATGAGCTAGCTCTAATAGAAAATGGAATGGGGCAGGAAGAAACTGGGGAACTGGTACTCGGTCGGTGTTTGTCGTGGCACGTGCAACACTTGCCACAGTAATTGATAGCACGCTAGACTGATTCGTAGTGCAATTCAAGGCAGCTTGTGCCTTTTTGCATCGCTGCACGACAAATTTTCTTTGCCCCGTCTTTCATTTTCTTTTCTTTTTTAATTTTTTTTTTGTTTTTGTGTCCTTTTTTGTCTTGGATGCCAGCGCGTTGATGTCATTTAAGAAAATCATTTAAATCGCAGGACATTCGACTAAAAAGCACATAAAGGAATGCTGCAAAAGAATCTCAAATCGAAATGTTGTAAACATATTTGAACAGAAATTTATAGTTTTCAACGGATATACTAAAGTGAACCTTATTAATGCATGTTTATTATTTTTCTCTACAATAAGGGAGAGGTTGTAATTTATTATATATAATGAATTAGAATAAAGTTGTCTGTTAATATTGACAATCCTTTTGGTAAATTTATTGTGTTCCTTATAAATTTTATTTTGTTAAAAAACCAGAAGGGAGAACTTGCTTATAAATTGAACTCAATTTAAACAGAACAAATGAACGAACCAATTTATTTTTAACTTAAACCTAATCAAAAATATTTTTTCTTTTAATTCAGAATAAAATTCAAAATAAAAAACAAAAATAAATGTTTTCTACAAGAAATATTTTAAAAATCAAATATAAAAATTGTTTTTTGATTTGAAGAGATTTGCTCATTAATTAGGAGTAGTTGAAATACATCTTTTTTACTACAACTTATAACTAGGTTATGGGTTATGATTTAAAGTATTAGATTTCTTATATGGTTTCGAAACCTAAAATCACAAAAGTAACTAAGTAAATATATATGTATATTTTTAAAATATATATACATATATGAACATTTTAAATCAGTAGTATTGAGTAACGGCTACTTCGGATGGGAAGCCGCAAACTGCACTTGAAATGTTGCGGTCTTTAAATGGTATCCAAGCGAATCGGCTTGAGGTTCATAGTCGATTGTAAGGAGGTAATTGGCATTCTTCCCAAATAATACACCTGTGGAATTTATAGTTATATAAATTCTCTTTATATATTTTCTTAACATAATGTAATACAATTATCCCAAGCTTATAAAGCGAAACACTAAAGATGTATTCGACACGATTGGCTGACGCTAAGAGACTTCAATACTTAAGAACAGCATTGTTACTAAGACACAAAATATTTTCAAAAATGTAAAATATTCCATAAAAAGACAAAAATTTAAAGAATATCAGGACTTAAAGGTACATTTGAAGCTCTCTCGGTATGCTTGCTTACATGTTCTCTTTGTGCTTCTTCTCTAAAACCGATGTAGTTCAACAATGTAGTATTATATCTAATATTACGTATACAAGAAGTTAAGAACTACCACAAATTAAAAGTTTCTTTTATTACTTAAATAAACTAGGCGAAACTTTCAACATCTTAAGAGTTTAAAGTTTCCTTTATAATTTAAGTTAATTAGGTGAAACTTTGAAGAACTTAAGACAGAGTCAGTTTAGAGAGGACTTCAGTTTATATATAGAAGTTGCATTATCATTAGGTTGGTGAATTACCATTAGACAATATATTATTTACCAAAAAAAGGACAAAGATAACTAATTTATTAAAAGAAAGTCTCTTATTTCATGAAATCCAAGAGTGGCTTACAACATTTAGGGAAATAAAGTTTCACAGACTTTTTACTTTATAAGTGACAAAGCTACTCAAGTTGCAATTCTTTAATAAATACTGTATAGTATCAAAAATAGTATAACTATATACCTGATCTTTTTAGTATTTCTATCAGTATGATATATTGTCCCATACTACGGTTACTGATAGCGTTTATGTCAATGATGATGCTGTTGATGATGACGGAGATGGAGATGACGAGACAATGATTACGATCAACGGCAACGTTGTAAGGATATGTAAGGAATCTTATACTATATGTAAGCATCATCAAGTACGCATGAATAATTTCTTTTTTACCCCCCACACACACACCCAAAAACAAAAAAAGTAAATCCGCTATGAATTACATACATTCCGCTGCCAGCATCCGGCTTTGGCTTTTGGCATACTTTGCTTTATTTTTATATTTGCGTATTTTTTTATGACTTCTTTTGTATGAAGAAGAAGACATAGGGGGAGTGAGCGCAAGAGGGAAAAGGAAATATACTGGTTGTGATTTACTGACAACATCTTGGCAATGGAAATCATCAGTTCGCTGATAACATGTGAGTGAGTGAGGGAGTGAGTCAATGTGTGTGTGTGTTGATTCACCGGAAAGTCAACTGCGCGAAATATTTCTAGACTTTCTACAAAATAAGGCCAAATAATTTTAAAGTCTTACTCCAAACTAATAACAGTATTGAAATATCAAGTAAATAAAAAGTCCTTTACAAAAATTACAATACCAATTCAATATCTTTCTAAATGTTGAAATTTTAATCCTTTCAGTGTATTTTTCTTTAATGGCAATGTCTTTTCTCTTCATAGTGCTGAAATCTATTTTAATATTTCCTTATTTGCCACTGACATTTACGTAAAATAAAAGAAGAAAAAAGAAAGAAACCGAAAGAAAAGAAAGCAAATCATATAAATTGCTGCACACACAGCCTTTTTTCCTTTTTTTTTTTTTTGTGTTTAACTTACTTTACCCTGCTGCCCTGGACCTGGGGCATGCCGCAAGGCAGAGATTTCTCTTCCCTCTATGTTCAGGCGGGGAGAGAGAAGAGACTACGTACTACCACTACATGTGCCACTAACATCTTTTTTTTTCTTCTTTTTTTGTTGCTTTTACTATTATTCCCACGTACTTAAATTTGTTCATGCTATTGTTGTTGTTGCTGTTGTTGTAGGTGTTGTTGGAAGGACGCTGACTACGTCAACGTTGAAGTCGACTGAGAAGATATGCAGAGATATAAAGCAATTTTCTACGTAAATACTTTGTAATGGATTTAGTAAGTAGTAAAGTATGACGCGTTTTGCCATCTAGAGCATGTGAATGTATGTGTACGAAAATGTATTTGTCTGGATGTGTGTGTGTGTGTGTATGTAAGCCTCTGTGTGTATGTGTGTCTGCCATGTTTGATATTGTAAATCTTGGCATATATATTTTTGCGCATCATATAATTGATGAAAAAGTATTACAGCGATTTTCAACGGCAAAAAGAATCTTCATATCTATATATATGTATTTGTATGTGTGTGTGTGTGTCTACGCGTCTATGTGAGCCTCTTTATATAGCCTTAGTAAATGGAGCGTAGTGAGTGAATTATATTTAATGCTTTGTGTAATTTAAATATAATAAAATCTCGTACATCTTCTCTCTGGGGCCAGACAAATAATAATTTTACTTGCTCAAGTCGTAAATGTATTATATTATGGGTCATATGTGTCCTGTTTTTGCGTATGTATGTATGTAAGTGTACGTTTGCTGTATTTTTCCACACATTTGAGTGCCAAAAAGTAGGCAATAACTTTTTAAGTGCTACGTACACACATACATGAAAATATATCAAAACATTCCTGCAAAATATTTTGTGCTTTCTATCAATATATTTGGAAATTGATTCAATCATTTTATGGATAATCATAAAATAAGTTCAGTTTGTTTGTAAACTAGTTCCATTTTCCTTAGAATTAGTGCGTAAAAAACAATTTGCATAGACAATGCATTGTGGGGAATTCGACCGATTTTTGTGTACTTAATTCAAAAGTTGCTTTCAATATGTATTTGTTGATTAACATAATAAATCCATTTTATATAAGTTTTTGGAAAAAATAGGCGTGGCAAGAATCGCCCCAGGCCATAAAACCTCATTTTCCCCCAAAAAGTATGCTATATAAAGGAGTTGCGATATGCTTGAAGAGGTTTTTGAAGTCCGGCCTTTGTTCCTTTTTCTTATAATTCGATGCCAGAGGTTTACATTGTATCTTTTTTCATCTGCGTCTTTAGAGTTCGAAAAAAACATTATTTTGCATTTTGAGTGTGTTCTTTTATAGCACAATATTGAATTTTTCATAATTAGTGGCCTAGTAGGAAAACTGCAGGAAATTTGTACCTTTTAAGGATTTCTTTCAGCTCATGTGAATTTTAAATAGTTGCAGGATGCCATTTTTGAATCTGCTAATACAGTATTTATTAATAACCTAATGAAAAAAGTATCTTTCCCCCTTTTTTTTAGTCCAAAAATATTGACGTCGGTTCTTCAATCCTTCTAATACAATTCTTAAGCCTTCTCTGATCGTCCAAGACATTTTTCCATCACACTAGCCACCTCATGAACATGTTTAAATTGGAACCACAATTTTGCCTTTTCTGACACAATTTACTTCAAGGGTTTCGACATTTCTGCCTCAATTCCTTATTTAATACATTTTGAACACCATAATCCACTTGCCCATGCAGCAATTTTAATATAACTTCGATAGTCTTAGTTTGTTTTCGTCTATTTGTGTCATATGGAAAAATTTTTCCTATGGGGGAAGTGAGGTTGGGCACCAAAAAACGAAATTTTACAATTTGTGGCTATTTGTAACAAGAATTGCACATACTACCAAATTTTGGAAGTTTTAGACTGAACACTGGTGGACATTTTTTATAACTGTCCTCAAAGTTGAGATTCCCTGACAAAATTTTTCTTAAAGTGACCCCCAATTTTTTTCAAATAGTTCAACTTATATAAAGTCGAAAGACTACTTATTTAATTCTATAATTAATTTTTCCAACAACATTTTCCATTTTTCCCATATCCACCCAGAAAGTTGAGTATAAAATTTTCACTTTATCAAGCAAACTCGTTTTCTGCAAAACACGTGTATTCAGCAGATGTTTTCTCAACAGTGTTGAACAACGATAAAAATACAAGTATGCAACATTGACTTTTGAACTTTTATCTATCATTCGGCATCAAAATTTTTTGATTTCATAAACTTTCAAAAAAGGAATTAAGTGCGCAAAAAACGGCCAAATTCCCCATAGTGCAATGGAAAATTTGTTTAATAAAGAAACTACAGAAACTAATTAAAGACAGGATCTTATTTCTAATTGACTATTAAAATTTATTCAAATTATTGGTTTTAAATTAAATTGAATAGTTTTTATAATGCTTAGAGTAATAGGAAATCATTTTTCAAATTTTCCATTTTCTGTCCCATGCCTAAAAAGTGAAACTTTTTATATTATAAACAGAAACTTTTCCATAAACAAAAGGTTACATATTTTTACTTTTTTCCTTTAACCTTAGTTGACATTTTGTGAGTGCATAAAATATATATTCAAATAAACAAACTTTTTCTTACCCTTTCAATAACATTTGTTTTTATTCTCATTTCTTTTTTGTTTCATTATTACTTAGTATAAACTCTTTCAATATAGTTTGTTGTCTCTATACAACTTGATTAAAAAACCACAATAAGCACCCACAATATATACCAATACACAAGTGAAAATACACTCTGAATGGGAATTCGATGGTGGACTTGTGGAAACAAAATTGTTTCAATATGACGCACCATCGACATGCTGGTACACACGGAGAGGTCAGCCACAGGGTAATTTAAATGAAATGAACAACAAATATACTCAAACTCGTAATAAAAATAAAAAAAAAAATAAAGAGAGGGGAAGGGGTTGAGGCAAGGCGAGGCGAAAAAAAAAAAAAGAAAACAAAGCCAGAAACACTGTTCCAGTAGCAGCAGGTCCTAGTGACATGTGCCGCAAATGTTGGGAGAAAATAAATAGCAGCTGTAAATTCGAAAGAATTTTGTGTGTCTGATGATTGGATGATTGGGTGAACGGGTACCCTTACCCACCCATCACCGTTCCACATATTGCTTTTCAAATTGGTCATCAAGCACAATAAAAAAAAAAATATATACACAAAATCAACCAAACAAACGAAAAACAAACAACCAACAAAAAAAGAAAACATCATGAATGGGTCGAACTTTTATGGCGTTAACAAATTGCTTTTTATAGCACAATTTTATTTTTTGCAGTGCCTCGCCAAATAATTTATATAGTATAACTAATCCATTTGTTTGGGTCTGCCCATTGAGAGATATAAAAAAAAAGAGTAATATACATAATAATCGGTCAGAAAGTGTTATTCTATATACCATCGTGAATTGACTTTATTCAGTGACACAGAAAAATATATACTACGAGGTTTTTCACACGCAAATTTAAGAAACAATTTCAAAATTTCCTTCTTTACATTGGAGTTCTTAGTTGAACATAAATATCTTATAAATATAGCTCTTAGCTTATCGATATGATAAGACTTCATTTTACAGCCCAAAAACGAGCTGAAGAAAATTCTTTTAATAATATTGATTTCTCTTACATTACTATGTAGTATTAAGTGAATAAACATCACTACTTTTCACAAGTTGTGCCAACATGAGAGCCTTACGTAGATATAAGAACAGACTAAAAATGCCATCTAAGCAATGTAAAAACATATACCAGGCACCCGTTAGAAGAGGAATCCAGCTGATTAGTACTAAGAAAATTTCAATTTGACGTCGTTGCGAAAGTTTTGCCACATCCAGTCCATTGTCCTTCAATAACTTGTATAAATTATGATTTGATATTTTCATAATAAATAAAATTCAATGTTTTTTACAAAAACGAATAGCAAATGCTAACTGAGGTGAGATGTTTTATATTCTATATCTGTTATATTACCCATATTTTTAGTTATTATAAAGATAAAGATGGTATTGTAAGTCCATAATCTATGCCTAACATAGTGTTAATTAAAAAATCTTTTAATTTCAAAAATCTTTTACCGTATTTAAGACAACCTGCCGAGATGTCATCGGGTTAACAATATTAACTTGCAATTTTCTTGAAAGAAGGACTCGCAAACACTTAAAATGATTACAATGCTCCTTATTAGAATCGAACCCCGTTTCCTTGATTCTTTTCATTGTTCTTTTTTAAATAAAATAAATTTTTTATTATAAATGTTAAGCAACTGCAAAAGCCCCAAAAATCATAGAAAGGATTTCTAAAAAATTGTATATTACGTGTTTAATTTTGGAGTTTTTTATTATTATATTTTAATAATACAATAAAGCAAAACTAAAAAGAAAAAAATTATACAATATCTTATAACAAGTATAAGGAAAATTCATAATTCTCTAACAAGTTTAGCAATGCGAATACGAATATTAATCCGGGAACTATACAAAAGGTTTTTGATGCTTTAGGATGTTTTACTCATGACACTTTTTTCCACACTTTAGTTGGAAAAACTGAACATTTTGCGGTTATATTTTAATGATACTTAAACAGAAAAAAATTATTTCGAAATACAAAGTTTTGTTTAAAACAACTTGTAAATCACTGAAATAAATTATGAAATACGGTTTTCGTATTTAAATTGAATAGCATAATATTAGGCAAACTAATAAACTTTTAAAACATCTGTAAAAATTTAAATTTAAATATTTACGTAAAGTATATTATATTAATATGTGAAACCCCATCAGAATTACATATTTCTGTT
Organism: Drosophila austrosaltans; assembly: GCA_035045865.1. Classification (NCBI taxonomy): domain Eukaryota; kingdom Metazoa; phylum Arthropoda; class Insecta; order Diptera; family Drosophilidae; genus Drosophila; species Drosophila austrosaltans. The sequence continues at coordinate 1,798,720 of JAWNOQ010000200.1, forward strand.
GAATTTTTGTAAAGTTAACTAAAATGAAAAACTTGAAAAGGTTTACATTTTGTTGTCATTCTTTTTTTTTCAATTTATTCGAAAGAATACAAAATCTTTATCCGCTGTATGTGTGCATTCATATTCCTATCAGACGTTGCCATTCATCTCTAGAGCTCTATGGCTGTTGGGGAGGGGTGGTAGATGTGGGAAAGTGGTTTGTGTCTCTTTCTATTAAAAATAACAAATCCCTAAATACGCCACTCAAAATTCAATTAAAACTCTCGAGGCACAAGCGTCAACAGATTTACACACAAATCCATAAGGGAGTCCTGTCCTGTACTGTCTGTCCTGGTTGTCAGAGTGGGCAGATTGGCACGACAGGCGACAGACAAACAAGAGCAGCAATCCAGTGAACCACAAAAAACAATAATAACAATTGAGTGGTTTACTTTATTTGCAGAGAATATATATTTATAAACTCTTCGAGGAGGTAAATCGAATCTATATCTGTCCGCTTTTGGCCAAACGCCTGCGATTATGCAATGGAAATTGTTTTTTGGCATCGAACTCGAACAGCAGGAGCTGTGGAGCTCTGGAGGCTGTGTCTGGAATTGTACATAAATTTTCTACTTATCGCTTATTGGCAAAGAGAACTTTCAGTTTCGCCTCAGGCAGAAAACACTTTAAGTTTGAAACAACTTTTGGAAAATTTGCAAGCTGCAATGTTTATGAGATGAAACAGAGATGTCGACGAAATGAGGCTCGGAGCAAGTTTGCAATTTGGCAACCTTTTTTTTTCTTTCCTTTGTTGCACATGTCTCTCACCCATTGTAGGTCTCCCTTTTTGTGCTGCCAGCAAGGGGCACACAAATGTCATCAGGGATGGGCTATAGGAATGGACATTATGTGTTGCCTCATTTTGAAGATGACAATGTGACACGTAAACTATAACAAGTTTGCAGCATTATTATTAAATGGACTATTGTAGTCTCCTTAAATAATAAAAACATATTTTTCATCTTTTTAAAATCTTTTGAAAGTGTTATTTTCAAATACAAAAAGTTTGTCACTTATTGTTTTTGTTATGTCCCAATAGAAGTTAACCAAATCATCATAGCCACGCTTTGGATCTTATTTGAATTTTGAAACTTCTTCATTTTTATGGTACCTTTGGATTGTATTGGTAGATACAGCTTAGCTGTCATTGTACTGAAATGAAACATGTCAGGAATTGCTGTTCCACTTGCAGTTTAGTTGCTTATTGAAATTGAGTTTTCTTTCGACATTAAATTCGAATTACTTTTCATTTGATCCAACGTGTACAGTTCACTGATAAGAAGAGTAGATTATTGTCTAGATCCAACAGTTTTATTTGTTAGGATTAACCATACTAAACAAGCAGTCTTCTTTCGTCAAACCAAAAAATATATACATTTTTATTAGTTATTTGCTCTAATCTTCCACTTATACTTCATCTTAATCTTAACATATTTAAGACTAAAAACGGAAATTTTCAAAATCAAATCGCGGTTCGACAACCATAAAATATCACTTACAACTTTTTGATCAAGAAAGTGAAATCCCGGCTTTTGTTATGATATTAAGAATACTAAATCATTAATATTTTTGTCTTTATTAAGGGGTTATATCTACTTGTAATTGTCAAAAAAACTACAATTTTTTTTCCATATTTTGAATATACATACATATATTTGAGAACATTGTGTAAAAACTTCACATCAGTGAATCGGTGATCGGTTTCACATTTCAAAGAAACTAATTAACTGCGTTTTTCTCAAAACTGTGTTTTCAAAGTCGGTGAGCAAGATTTCTCGGAATCGGCTTAACCGATGGGATGGAATTTTCACCCGATATTCTTTGAAATTTTTGCTAGGCAACGATCGAAGGAATAAGGATTCTGAAAATAATTTTGATTTTTGAAGCCACTTCAAAGTCAAAAAATTATCGAAAATAAATACACTTTTTTTTATGAAGCCACCATTTTGTTCAAAATCAAAATTTTGACTACTCCTTCGATCATTACCAGTATTTGTCTATTCTTTTTATGAATCTATTGGAGTTTTTCAATTCAGATAATTATGACCAAAGATATCTTGCTCACCGCAAGACACTTTTTTTTTGGAGGACCTACAGGATGTCCTGCTGGAGCTACGCGTTCTAATAATTTTTGAAAAACATAGCGGATACATGATCATTTCCTTTATGTCTTCAGTCAACAAATAGCCTTGTCCCCAAATATTTCAAAAAACTATTTGTTGTGCTTTCAATTAAAAAGATTTACTTATTAACTTTATTAAACTTTCGACTAAGTAAAAATGCGCTTGTGCAACCCATGAAAACTTGTCAACGACATTTTTGATACTTGCATTGAAACTGGTCACACTGAACTTTAAAGAACGAAAATATCTAGTATTGGCGAACACTGCGAGTCACTCTTCTAGTTCACTCTCAATTCGTACAAATGTATGTATAGAATGGACGCTTCACTGATAAATTGCTAAAATATATTTCTTTCTATCACGCTGCCATCACTAAGATTTTTCATTTCTTTTTTTTTGCCTCTCAAATTATGCACTTTTTTGGTCACCACAGATGTTGAGTGGCTGCTGCTCCTTTATGGGTGTCCTTCTTGTGCGTGTTAAATGTATGCGATTTGTCGTGGCAGCTCTTTAATGGCCAACTGCCAGAGACTTCCAAAAAGAGAAGCAAAAGAACATGGAAGAGAGGAGGAATGGGGAGGAGGGAGTATGTGAAGCAGCAGGATGTGAAGAAACATCAGTATGTACCGTTATGCTTATGGTTTTGGTTTTGGTTTTGCATGGCGGCATGTGTGGAGAGGTTATGACCAACACTCGTTCTTCCCCGCCCTTTGCAATTCTTCTTTCCCCCCTTACCGAACCATCATATAGCCTTGAACAAAGCAAAACTGAAATTGAACAAATTCCTGACAAATTGGAATTTGGTTTAGTTTTTTTGTTTTGTTTTTTCTTCGCCTTTGCTTTATTTTTTTTTTTCTCTCTCTCTCACCATTTTCCCATTTTCTCATTGTAATTCGGTAACATTTTTCTTTTTCTGTTGTTTCTGCAACATTTCCACGCAAAATTTCGTCTCAAATATGTGATGCTTGGACATTATGATTATTTCTACATTGCTTGTCCCAGCACCTTCCCACACTTCTACAACATCCTGGCTAACCTCAAAATCGCCATCTTCTCATCCTTCCCATCTTTGGCTGAAAAATGACACTTTACAACTGTTGTAATTTGTTCGTGCAGGAAGGGGCGGGGAATGGGGGCAACACGAAGGCTCTTTGTTGGTCAAACAGGTCATTGGTCTCCCGCAACTATATTGGCAGGTGGTGAGGCCAACAATTGTGGGTGTCAATGTGATTTGTAGCCAGCCATGATGATGTGGGCGTAGTCACAGAATTTGTTGCCATTTTGGTTGTTGTCTTAAGACATGGTTTTACATTTTTTAGAGGCATTCTTTAAAAAGTGTTATCAGATTATCTATACTACAAGTTAATGGTAGTCTTTTTCAGGTATAGAAAATTAGGTAGATATTCTTTAGATTTTTTAAGGATAAAACCATTACTTAATGACCACATACAGTGTGTCAAGCAATTCTTTGCATAATTTGTATTAAATTTATAATAAAGGCATTATGTAATGCGTTTTCAGAATCGTTTTTGGCTTAATATTATAAGCAAAATGATATATTTTTATAAGAGATCATTAAAATAACATTTAATGAAATTGCAACATTAAAATCAACATTAAAATTTCAACGAGTAAGAATTCCAAGTGTCAATAAGCCCTTTGCAAAATGCAAACTAACTTACATGCATGTGAAAACTTTATTGGCAGATAGATAAAATATGTATTAGATTTAAAAATTAGTTACTTTACCAGTAATCACAACTTTTGCGACTTTCCTCAACTTTCAACTTTACAACTGATTTCAACTGCTACGACTGTCTGCTACTGGATGACTGTGCTTCTTCTTTACTTCTCCCGTTGCCATTCAATCGCCACTCGGTTGCCACACCAACCATGTTTAGCCTTGCCATCTTACATACATATGTATGTATATCATTTTAAAAGCAGGGATTTCTATATAGTCACTACATACTTATTTATATTATATAGAGTCAACCTACAAGGTAAACTAAGTAAGACTGCTCATTTAAAATTATATAATATATAATTGTATATTGCTGTTTAGAGTTGCCAGACTTTATGGTAATTAGGTTGACAACATATGTATAAGGAAAATATTAACTGTACATTATACATACATATAAATGTACATATGTACATACATACATATATCATTATTCTATTATTTTTATTTTTAAATTTAGCAATAATACATTAAAACTAACAATATTTCAACTAACTGCTAGTTCTATAAGAATCATTTAAATATGTTCCAGTAGATTGCATTATTTGAGTTAATTATGGATTCTATATACAGTGGCTCAAAGCATATTTCGTGCAGGGGTACAGTGAAACTTTAAGGGTATGTACCTGCTAATCTATTAAAGATATCCAAAAAATTTAAATGGAGTTGTTTTCAACATTCATTCAATATTTAGAGTTTTACTTTTTTTAGCAAATAATATATCAAAATAACAGAAAACCAAAATTAGTGCCTTTTTTTACAAGTTAAAGTTTCACTGCACAAAATAAGCTAGGAGCCACTGTACATATGTATGTACATATACAATATTGGCTTGTGATACAGTAGAATAGTACATACAGTGTTGGAAAAAATAATAGAAACGGCAATCGCATTACTTTTCAAAGTCATAATTTTTACGTTTATAGGAATTTTTGAAACCCAAAATCACTGATTGAGAATGTGGGACAACAAAACTTTATTTTAAAGTTGATTTTTGGCTTTTTTGAGTTTGGGTTTTTTTTTAAATTGTGTTTAAGTTCAATGACCCCTTGTTTGAGTTGGAAGAAAAAATAGAAACGCACCTAATTTTTTTTCGTAGAAATTAGAAAAATTTTTTTTTTTTATTTTTTGGTATTCATTAGTTACTTTTTTTTAGAAAGATTTAAAATATTTCCTTTTTTTGTGTTATGGCTTTGATTATGTCAATATTATTTGCAGAATGCATCACTGCAGCTATTGGTCCGGGCAGGAAAGGACAATTATTCAAAATTTCAAAATTGATAATCCTTTCAAATCGGAAATGACAGGTTTTATGAACTCCTTCAAAAAACAAGGTACTTAACCAATACTTTTAATTTTAAAAAGGACTAAAGCGAGCGAAAACGTGGCTCCTAAGAGTAATTCCGACGAGATGGTCAAGCAAGAATAAAAAGAAAACCTTTTATTTTATCAAAGCAGTCAAAAAATAAATTGAAAGTCCTAGTGAGCAGTCGAACCATCCTATCTAGACGGATACCTATGGGCTAAAGAGTGCACAGTCCCAGGAATGCACCTTGATTGAGCAAAAAGGATATTAGTCGCATACTGAAATTTGTCATGAAGCATTCACTAATGCCAAATTGAAAATTTGTCTTTTTTTAAGACGAAATAACGGTTAATTTGATTATATCTAATGGCTATGTGTACGAAAAATACCAAAAAACCACTACATTTGATCCAAATCATACATTGATGACCATTAAGCACTGAGGTGGTATTAAAATACTATGGGACATACTTTTCGCCATCAAGGGTTGGTCTCCTATTTTGGATAAAAGAGAAAATAAGTGCCGTGGACTACGTCCATATACTGATGACAATATTCCAATAAAATGGGAGTTTCAGCAGGATAACGATCCCAATCGCTTGTCCAAGCCAGCTAACACATTTCTTCAGGATTTAAATGTGGGTGTTATGGGTTCGTTCCCAGACTTAAACCACATGGAAAACCTTTTGGGCATCTTGTAAAAACACAACTCCTGCTAAAAGTCAAATAACAAAAAGTACTTGTGGAAAAAACTCGAAAAATAGTGGTAATCCTTTGATCCTGCAGTTTCTGTCAAGTTATTAGGCTCCACGGGGCGTCGCTGCAGCCAAATGCTCAAACATAATGGCAGAACCATAAAACATTAAAGTATTTATTATTTTTTAGTTAAAATTTGTAAAAAATTAGAAATTTTTTTTTTTTATTTTTTAGTAATGGGTTCAGCGTTTCTATTTTTCTTCCAAGGGAAGAAATATTACCCCTTTGTTTTTTTTATTATGAATATGTTAACAAAGCGGAAACTATTGAATTTTGAATATTTGGGTTGTTTTCTTTAAAAAAACATATTTACTTTCAAAATCGGTCGGTTTTAAACCGAGATACACCCAAAAGAGCAAAAATTCCATGCCGTTTCTATTATTTCTTCCAACACTGTATGTTAAGAACGAATTTCATTTAAAACTGTAGTCTCAATATAAAGAAGAGTTTTTTTTTTAAATATATATGTGTGTTGCAAATTTCACTGCCAAATCCAGAACTTAGAAACTTTGAAGCCGATCTTTGAACAGCGGACCTCCCAACTTGACCGCCCTAGGCCTCATGAAACCAAAGTATAAATTTATGCCCAACCTGAATATAAATTAATCTACAATATCTGACACCTATGCCTGCATTAAATGGTTCTCTGAGACATTCTATTATTTACCTAGGGATTGCTTCTTGCCATCATCAATATTTGATTTAGCATTCTTTTTCCCCCATTATATACGGCCGCCCTAGGTGCAAGTAAATCTGTCACTTCACTACATATAATTTGGTCCCTCAAAGCATCTTTAACTGAATCTTTTAAAAATCGATTAAATGTATATAATACATTAGCTTTACCTACAATTCGAAGAGACATCATGCGTTTGCTATGAACTGTATGAACTGTCAGGGTAATATATTAAATTTATTGGAATGATACAGACAAACATCCATATTAAATAATATAAAATTACGCCCGATTACTTATTTGCAAGTTTACTAATCAGATGTATAAAATCAAAATTATATAATTTACAATGTGGATAATCGGAGCCGGGTTACATAACATAATTTCCAGAGAAGATATACGTATGTACATATACAAAAAAACATTTACAATCTTAATTAACGCCTTAGAAATCATTTAACCTATTAAATCCGTTTCCCAATTAAAAAAAATCTCGTTTATATAAAAGTCAAAATAACTTAATGAACATTTTTCTTATTATTTTTAATTTTCCAAAAATTTTGTAACTAATTATTTTTATTTTACACACTTCGTTGACCAATAAACCGCAATTGAATCATTTAATCAGTGGACCCAAAAAAAACAACAAAAACAATAACAAATAGTTAGTTACTAACCACAAGGGGGCGAATGTTTATTATTTTAGCAATTCAAATTGAATACATTATTGATACTATTTATTTGGTAGATAATTACAACAAATTTACCCCATTTTAGACTAATTTAAATTACATAAAATATTGAACTAAATATCAGACTAGTGGCCCGTTGCGGTTATCCAAAACCCCCTCAAAAAACAACAATATCCACTTGAAAAAACAAAAATAAAAATAATGACAATCAGAGAAATTCTCATTTGTTATTAATGAAAATTTTTTCATGAGCTTTAAAGAAGAAAAGGAAAAAACAAAACGTAACGAAACAAATTGGAATTTGTTATTTATAAATCGGTATAATCAATCAATTAATATTCATTTTATATGCAAGAGAGCAATGTTAATTTCAACATTTTCAACTAAGTCACGCCTCTGTTCAATGCTCTTCACCCTCGACAAAAACAACAAAAACAAAAAATAAACCGAGTCTTGGACTAACATTAAGTTCACTAATTAAAACTGAATAGTTAGTTTTTGATACTAAGATGAACTTTGTACGAGCCGCACCAGCAATAATCTTAATGAAATATAATGAATGAAATGGTAAGAAAAGCGAACAACTTCCATCACGTTGTCAGAATTGATGATGAACACAAGAAGACAAAAAAATATAAAAAACTAGAAGAATGGGCTAACTTCGGCCGTGCCGAAGTTTGTATACCCTTGCAAACTGTTATTTAACAATTACATATGTACAATTACATTAGAAAGCATATAAAAGAAGTCAAACCTACCTTAAATATTCGTGGCTTAAAAAAAAAATTGTTTGATCTGATTGTTCCTATGGGAGCTATAGCATATAGTCAACTGATTTGGCTGACTATATGCTAGGCACAGCCTTTTCTATATATACTAAACTTCCAAATACCAAATTTCGTAACAATCGTTTTAACAACCCCCAAGTTATTGCTCTAAAACAATATTCTTGACCGATCGTTCCTATGGGAGCTAAAAGATATAGACAACCGATTCTAATGAAACTTGGTGGATATGCTAGAAAGTATACCAAACTCATAAGCAACAAATTTTGTAATATTTGATTGAAAAACAACAAAGTTATGGAGGTTTAACTCTATTCTCGACCGATCGTTCATATGGGAGCTATATGATATAGTCACCCGATCGGGATGATTCCGAGATATATAATGCCTGCTGCAAAAAGAAGCCTAGGTGCAAAATTTGAGCTATATCAACTCAGCTCGTCGTGCTGATCAATAATATATATACTTTATATAGTCGGAGATGCTTCCTTCTGTGCGTTGCAAACTTCTGACCAAAATTAATATACCCTTTTTGCAAGGGTATAAAAAAACGATTGAGAAGTGGGCAAAGACTCTTCTTTTGGTCATGGTTAGAGGGTAGATGGGTGAGGTGAGGTGGCAAGACGAAGACCGAAAGACAAGAGGGCATTATTAAGTCACGTAGCAATCGTGTGTAGTTGACATTTTCTTCAATTATCGTACTTACAGTTTCCTTACGCGTTTTCGTTTCGACTATGTTTTTTTTTTTATATATACCCTGTAAATTGAAAGGGTATTTTCAAGCCATTGGAGATCTACACACACAAATGCAATCAACAACCAATTGGAACACCTTCCGAAGAATCTTTGTGAATAGAAACATTTGGAAAATTACTTAAGCAAATCATTTGAAATTAATTTTAGGGGAAGCTTTTACCTTTTAAATAAAAAACAATTAAAATGTTAAAATAATGTTAACAGCTGCTGCTTTTTGTTAGTTTTTTAAAATTTACTCTCGTTTTAGGCCACAATCAAGTAGCCCTTTTAGACGTAACTTTAAAACACGTCAACTGAATAATAGATATACACCTGGCCCTAGCTTAACACTACCTCATTTAACTCTTACTCGGTCTTAAATGATTGCAAATTTGCTACTTTCTCTCTTTTAACACGCTTTAAGCCTCGATCTAACATGAAGAATTTAGACTTTAGGGCACTTTTGTTGTTAAACAAAGCCCCTGGACATTCAAAAAATACAAGACATTGTCAAAATAAAATTTCTGCCAACTAATTCAACATCAAATCTTCAGCCAATGATTGTGGGATTGTTTCAGATTAAAACAAATAATACACAATCTGGAGAAACTGAGTCTACTGATAATTTGTCTTTAGGAAAACTTAAAGAAATCATTGAATTGGCAAGCAAACTGAAATCTTTAGCTGAAAACTCTTCTCCGAATATCGAAAGACGATAAAATTTTGTAAGACAGTTGGTAAAAATCATTTATCCTTACCAGTTGTGCTACAAGGAAGCTTTAAAAGCCTAAATCGAAAATGATTAATTTCTTTAACAAGCAATAAGAACCGCCACAAAAAAGAAAACTTCTTGGATTTTCATTACAACCAATCGGATTTAATAAATTTTAGTTTAATTTTAGTTTAATTTTGTTATTAAAACTATTGTACTAAATAGTCCAAATTCGAAAAGTAAATATTATTATTTTGAATCTGTGGTCATCTTGAAACTTAACCCCTTATTTTGTATGAAACTCACTTCTCGCTTAACACGGTAATTTCTAGGAACGCATCCCTCGTGTTAAACGATGGCCAGGTAAAGTAACTTTTTGAATTAGTAAAATGGTTTCTAATTTTTATATATATATGTACATATATTATATTACTATCTTAGACGGCTGCAAATTTTTTAAAAATTTCTTATACCAACCATATTTTACATAGGAAAGGCAAACAATACATTTCGAGATATTAGTTAATTCGTCTTTAATAAAAAAACGCATAGCGTGAAAACATTATCGAAATCAGGAAAAAATGCAATTAAAGCTATGTACATATATAATAAGTTATATTCCATTTGCAAAAAGGGAAAATTAGTCGAATAAACATGTCAATTGTATTAAATCATTTTAAAACATTATACAATATACTTATATAATAATTGAAAACAATATCTACACTCGTTTATCATATCTAAACGACTTTAGATAGTCGCTAAATTAAATGATTTCATGTTACCGAATGGCTTGATCGTCTTTAATTTGTTATCTGTATCGGAAAACGCAGAATTATTTCATTATAAAGTGCTATATTGAAAATCTTTACATGAGATTAGAATTTTCTTGAACTAAGCAAAGATTTTTAAACATTTTTAAGTCACATTTCTTCTTTGTACAGGGTAAATCTAAGTCGACTACTCTAGAGTTTTTTTTCCTAAGATTTTTGTAGCATTGTTTTTGCATCAGTTTATTTATTGAACGTATTATTTGTATAAACTTACTTCAGTCAAATTATATTTTTTACCAATTTTATTATTATATGAAAAAAAAAACAGCATAAAAATTTATCAAAATTTTGAAGAATATTGTATTTATATAATACTAACTCTTCATTGTTGAGTTGTTTCTTATATTTTTATTTATTTATTTGTACAGTGGTTGGTAAGCAATTAAAAATTGCAGTCAAATATTATATAAGCTATACCTTCTAGGCCCTAAGCCCATAAATTATAATCAATATGTTCTAAGCCTTGCCATGGCTACTGAATATAATCGGATGTCTAATTATGAAACTAGCAGTTATGTTCCTCAATCTTATATATGTAATTTCAAAAACTTTACTATCAAAGTACGTTACCACTTCCAAACGTTGAGCCTTTCGAAACGACTGAGTTTCTAAGGTAAAGGACCACCTATGTACATATGAACCATATTAAAATGTCCCTCTCATCATTAATTCCACTGATTTTTCAAAGAGTTTACATTATTATTGACAGTTTGTGATCCAACAGTCTTCAATTTAGTCATATCTATTCATATAATGAAAACAAAACACGTTTCTCAAATCTCCAAATTAAAATTATAAAAAAAAAATTGAGTTTCTATTAAATATTTAAAATACTCTAATTAAACCCAAATCTCTCCATGGGTTTCCTTAAGAAGTTAAAAAATACTGTTTGCCAATTTTTCTGTAAATCGGAATTGTAGCTCTATTTTTCTGCAAAAAATATTGAAATCTAAAGAAATGTAAAAGCTAAATTTAGAAAAAAAATGATGGATAATGTTTTCAAAACTTAACAAAAATTAAATTTCTTTTCTTTTAAAAAAAAGATTGGTTTTACTTGAAAATCTTGTTAATTATTATATTATGTATGATTTAACGAATATATCAAAATATATTATATACATATAGTTTTCAAATATATCTAAAACTAAAAAATCTTTAATTATTGACTTTAAAATGTATAGCCAAATATGGATGCCGATCTATTATACCATCTTAAAAATATATTTATACGATATTAATGCAAACTTCTAGCCTTATTTGATATACCCGTTAATTTCATATTCAATATAATATTTGAGATCCATTAGAAGTATTAGCGCGTGCTGGTTATAAAACTAATAAACAACAATGCCAAAAATAATAATAATATTTTTCTATATTATAATTTGTCGCGTGTTCTCAGTGCGCACTCAGCGCTCTTTAAGAACGGATCGCAGACGGATTTGAAACAAATTTCAAACAAATATAACAATATTAAAAAAAAATTATCTTATATACGAATATATTTTGGACATTTTTGAAATTTTAAGCAAGATACAAAAGTGAACTTGTGTTTGTGTGTGTCCAAACAAAATGTTGCTCTTCCTTAGATCTCGGGTTGAGTACACTGCGGAACAGATTTTCAAGATAAAGCAATTGCGTCAACTAGTGGAGAGTGAGTGTGCGGGGGGATTGTTTACTTTTATCAAGTCTTCAATATCATTTGGGATAATACATTTTTACAGAATCGGATGTACTTCATGTGGGCACCGATGATATATTTCTAACGAAATTCCTTCACTACACAAACTGGGATACAATAAAAGCCTATCATTCTATACACGCCTACTATGATTTCAAGCACAAACATCCCAATTGGGTGGCTCGGCATCCTGTTGATTACTATCAAAAGTTATTCTATGCCACCAATGCGCGTTTCGTGATGCCCAATATGGATAAAAATGGTCGAGTTTTGGTTATATTCAAAACTGTGGATGCTTTCCAACAGTTTCCCGATTATCTACAAAGTCTTGTGGAAATTGATGATTTAATTTTTGAATCTCTGCTAATGTTACCCCGAGTACAAGAACATGGCATAACTGTCATTTGTGATCTGCAGGGGTAAGTTGAATACTTGAAATATTTTGAAAAAATGTTTAATATCATTCAATATTTTTATTTGAAGAACCACTCGTAACTTTCTGCGACAGTTTTCACCGACATTCATGAAAATAGTCAATGAGAAAAATTCAGTTTTACCATTCACACAACGCATTGTTCATATCATACAACGTGGTTTCCTCATGCATGTGACTGCTACCCTGTTTATGCCCTTCATGAATAAGGAGTTCAAGGAGAAGGTAAAAGTTTCCAGGATATAGGATACAGAATATTAAAATATCCTTTTTCTAGATCTTCACCCATGATGGACGTCATCTTAGCAAATTGCGGGATATGATTGGCTATGAAAGTCTACCAGCTGAATATGGTGGACCTGCCTCAAATGTCCTTGATACTAATTTGATTTTTAATTACTTAAGTCAAAATTCGAATTATCTGGAAAAGTTGCAGCATTATGAAAAGCGTTCGGTCTAAGTTTTATTTACTAATTTTTAGAAAAAAATTGTTTATAATTTTGAAAATGTCCAAAATATATTTAAACAAAAGAAAAATGAAATACAATAAAACACAAAATTGTCTAAGGGCAGTCAAATCTATATTTATATCTATCTATATATCTTTTATTTGTATCTGATTCAGGATTTAGTTAACAAAATTTTGATCAATTCATAATTGATTTTTCCAAATAATCACTATGGAATTCAACTAAGCCAAGTTAAAAAAAATCTCTTTCTTTTAATTGGCCGAATATTTTTCCTATCTGTCCCTTCTAGACTCTATATCACGAGATTCGAAAAACGGTCGAGAAGAAGGTTGTTCGTCTTATGTGTCGTAAAGAAAGAACATATTCATGTCGAAAATCTTGACTTTACTCATAAAATTGAATTACCACTTGCACTTTTAAGAATGTTTCAATAATAAACAAAGTCCTTGGGCAAAAGCAATGTAAAACTAAAAGTTCTACATATTTTTAGAAGTTACAAAGAGTTAGACTGTATTCTTCAAGAAAACTTTTTAGATTCCTCCTTATCGATAGTTTTTCCAATACACTTGACTTGTGATAACGCTGTACAAAACTTCATTATTTTAAATTCGTAACGGCTATTGAAATCAAAAAGCATGAAAAAAGAAGCTTTCGTTCAACTTAAAAAAGAGTACCAAGAGAAGTGAGAAATAAATTCAAACACACTCTGTTACCGAAAAGTTAAATAGCATGCAAAAGTAAAGTGTGGTCTGAACTAAATTAGTATATTTGAATGTTGGCGCTCATTTTTAGTTTATGTTAACCGGTTTGACAAAAGCTCTGCAATCGGTTATTTACGATTGCATCTACGGTCACATTAGCAAATGACTTTGGTATTTTTTTGCAAACAACAAACAGTTTTTTGTTGTGAAATTGCGCTGAGCGGCTTTGGTTATTTTAAAAACAAAACACTTTTCGCAAACAATATACATTCCCAATGGCTTCTAACAAGGTGAGTGTGTTAACAAAACTCGTTTTCTGAATATACTTAACATAATTTGCAACAGGAAAGTCTGATTATTGTTTTGGATATACGCACTTGTGCGCAGGAAGAGTTCAAATTGAAAGCAGTGAAATGCGTGGCCGAGATCATTAAGGATAAGGTAAGTTAAAGCACAATCAATTTCTTTGCTAACGGTATTATTATCCCTATATACTTTAGATTGTCAGCAACAAAAAAGATTACGTTTCGTTTGTGCTGGTGGGATCGGAACAGGCTAATAATAAGGTAAACGTCGAAAATGTGGTGCAGATTGGTGAGGCTCAGCTCTGCACTTGGAAATTGTTATTGGAATTCTTTCAATTTGTAAATAAAACGGCCACGGACAAGGGCCAGTGGCTAGATGGTTTGGCTGTAGCCATGCATTTACAGGAGTTGGCCTTGCCGTAAGTACATTGTCATTTGGTAAAGATGAAATAATCTTTATCCATTGCTATTTTACAGTTTAAAGCCGGCTAGACAGCGAATTTTGTTATTGTTCGACTTCAATTTTATGCAGCAGGACTATGAAAACTTCAAGGACATTACTAATGATTTACTCAACTCTGGCATTGATCTGATTGTTGGGTAAGTCTCTTTCTTTTACTTTATTGAGGTTTGCTGTTAAAGTTTTTTGTCTATTTTTTATCTAGTTCTCACAACATATTTTACAAGGATAACCCAGAGTCAAATCTGCCTCAGGCCATTTTCAATTTAAGCCGTAAAACTACACCCGAGGAACTGGAGAATCAGAAGCATGCCTTGCAATTGGTCTCCCAATGCAATGCTTCGCTCTGCAACTTAAAGGAGTCATTGCGTAGCATCTTTAAAGTAACCAATCGACGTCCTTGGGTTTGGAACTGTAAACTTTTTATAGGTCGCACAATATCCCTAAATCTGCAGGGCATCATCGCCATGAAAAATGAAAGTTTGGTCAAATTAAGCAAGGTGTGGGGTGACGAAAATGAATTGGTGTCTAGGGAGGAGCGTTACTTCATCAAAGGCACTGAAGTCACACCTCTGCCAGAGGATCTGATAGAAGGTTACATGTTGGGTGGCACTGCTGTGCCTTATGATGACACTTTAATCGAACCCAATGAACCGCATCCGGCTGGTCTGCATTTCCTGGGCTTTGTAGAAAGACAAGCTATACCTGATGAATACTTTTGCGGCGATTCGCTGTACATGCTGGTACACCAAAAGGGCAATTCCGTCTCAGCCAAGAAGTTAGATGCCTTGGTCAGAGCACTGATCCTTCAAAAACGCGTGATACTTTGCTGGAAAATATTTAGTTTGAAATTCAATACGCCCAGAATTGTAGTACTGATACCTCAACAGCCGGAGGAGAATAAGCCGGCCGTTTTATATATGCTGGAATTATCCTATCATGCCCAGCATCACTTTTGGGATTTTCCATCGCTGCGCACAACCAAAACTGAGGTGAATGAGGAACAGGTGAAAGCCATAGATAATCTCATAGACAGCATGGATCTAGAGTGTACACTAAAGGACACTCAAGT
The DNA here is from genome assembly GCA_035045865.1 of Drosophila austrosaltans. Classification (NCBI taxonomy): domain Eukaryota; kingdom Metazoa; phylum Arthropoda; class Insecta; order Diptera; family Drosophilidae; genus Drosophila; species Drosophila austrosaltans. The sequence goes on from JAWNOQ010000200.1 coordinate 1,814,243, forward strand.
GCCTCGAGTCTGTCCCCAAAATGATCTATTGCCCTTTGATGGTTTGCCAAGCATCTTTGAACAGAATGTCATGGATGTCCTCGAGTATAAAATAATACAAGCCAAAGAGAAAGAAACAGGTGATGTTCAGTTTAAAGAGATGCTTAAAGAAAGGAATTTTGTGGATCGTTTCTGGAGTGTACCAGAGGCTATTGAGGAGAAATCGAAACAGGCAGCCAGTGTGGTGAAGAAAAACTTCCCATTAGAACGCAGTCTAGCTTGGCAGGAAAAACTTAAGGCGATGGAGAGTGAAGAGCAGGCTCCACCAATTAAACAGGAAAAAGAGACCCCAATCAGTTTAGATAATGTTGGTTTGGTCAATCCAGCCGAAGATTATAGGCAACTTTTAGCAAAGCTAAAAACCTTCCCAAACACTACTCAACGGGATAGCCAATTCCAAACTCATTCCAGTCAAATGCGTGTGGTTATTCTTACCCTTTTGGAACGTAAAAAATTAAATATGGATCAACTCAAAGATGTCCTTCAATTGTATAGAAAGAGTTGCTTGGATTTCAATTCCCTTAAGGAATATGATCAATTTGCTGGCGACCTAAAGAAGAAGGCTATAGACAAGCGTTTGAAAGTATTCTGGGAACAAATAATGGTGGAACTACAATTGGGTCCTTTAATAATTGGTGAACCCACACTGGATGATGAATTAAGATTAAAAGGTTTCTATACCATTGAACAGTGGCCAGAGGAAGAGGCCATGGATGAGGATTAACTAATTAAGATACTAAAATTATAGTTCTATATTTTTATATTGTTATTAGATAAGCTTTTAAAATATCAACATGAGTTATATCTAACTTATTTTGTTTTCATTAGTAATAAAAAAAACATGTTATGAAACAATTATTATGAAATGCTTTTAGTACTACAAGAAAACGAAATTCTTATGGATTAAGTTATTTAGAATCGGATAAATATATAGAACATGCTACCTGAACACACAATTCGAAGGAAATAGAAGCTGTGGCTCCAATTTTGCTTGGTTAAAATTTTTTGGATCCCTAAAAAGTAGTTCGATTCGAATTAATCAACTTTTCATTTTGTTTTAGGTACATTTATAATTTATTTTGTGTTTTACTCTCGTTTATGAATTTTCAAAATACATTTACACATTTACAAACGCACACAGCAAAAAGAAATAAGAAAGAAAGAGCGCAATGAAGAGAAAAAAAAGAATTATGTGAAAGAGGAATGAATGAATTATTAATCTTCTTCTTTTAATCATTTCAATGCGATATTTTGTTTTTTTTTTTTTTTTGTTTTAATGTTTAATGTTGAAAATTGTTTAAATACTAAGAAAAAAATAGATTTGAAAATACAAATAATTTAACAAGGGAATAAAACTGTTTAAGGAACAATTTTGGAGAATTCACAAAAGTTAAAAAAAAAATTAAACAATGTATTTTTGTGAGTGGGTGTGTATGTGTGTGTCCTTGTGTGTGTGTGTGTGTTAATTAGGTTTAAATACATTTCAATTTTGATTTTTAACACGTTTAGAAGCAACAAAAGTTTTGGCATCCACTCGTCCTTCCACTTCATTTCATTTGGGGAAATGTTCTATCATCTTTTTTTTTTTTGATGAGAACCTAATCAATATTTAAGGATGACATCAGCTCCTCCACACTGTGGGGAAGGAAAATTATAGAAAAGAGAATATCGATTAGGAAAACATATTTTCTATTAGGATATACAAAAATTTAGACACGAATTTTACACTGGGACGCACGTGATATCTAAATCCTGAAAGGCCAAACCCAGCCAGGCCACAACCAGGCAATAATGCTGAAACAATTGTAGCAGTAATTCACCCTCATCCAGCATCTCGAGGCGTTCAATACGTTGACGTTCAGCAGTTGAGATGCTGTCATACACCTGAACCATATCCCAGGCACGAGCTCCGCTCCAGCCGCAGTCCTTGAAGCGTTGATTTTGTGTCTCAAGCGAGAGGCAGGATTCGACTCCAGCAAGACTGCAGCCTCGTGAACGTAAATTATTAAGCATCACTTCACCAAAGCGATCATTCATATTAACCTAAACAAAAGATGGAAAGAGAGAGAGAGATTACATAATTGCTTTCTGCAATTTTCGATTCCAATCTCAACCTGATGTTACCTGCTCATAGTTGACAAAGACAGCTGCTTGGAACTTCTGAGCGATCCATTTTAATAAATTACGGCAATTCTGGGCCTCAATGTAGACTAGGACACACTCGGCTAGAAAGATTGTGGGCAGCGTATAGTCCACCTCAGCCTGTTGGAGTTTATTGTCAACCTCATCGAGATTACGCAAATCCACACCCATCAAATGATAGTTAGGACCATGCAAATCTGTGGGACTGAGGCGAACCTCACCGTCCTCATCGTGGATCTTGGCCAACAATGCCTTGTTACGTTTGATTGTGTAGCATTTGCGTGCCGTAACTGTGGGAAAGTCCAGTTCGATGAAGTTCTTCACTTGATGAGCAGTGTCCCTCAGGCGAAAGTAAAGGGTATCGAAGCCACAGCCCAAGTTGATGATCTGACAGTTGCCAGAGGTTTTCTGTTTGGAGGAAGGGGAAAGGAGCAATTAGATAAAGGAGTGGTTAATGGCCCCCAAAGGCCAAAAAGGAGACATGCGCATCTTATGATGACCCTGAATTGAGCAACAGGATGCAACGGATCCTTGACTGTTGACCCTGAAGCTTGCGCATGTCCTACTATTTATAGTTTGCTGCAACTAACCTTCAGGAACTTCTCCACACACATCTCCACGCCCTTGACGCGGGCAAAGTAGCCACGATTTATCTCCGGAGCTTTACGCTCCTGATTCCTTACAAAGTATCCAATGTAATCATCCTTCCAATAGCCAAGGCGCACGGCACATCTCTTGCAATCACTGGCGTCGTCGTTGGTCGCTATCACGGCTTCATCGCATGGATGAAATTTGTGTGTGGAATTGTTGCCAGCGACGGACTGATGCACACCACCCGTTGATGGTGGCTCCATTTTATATTTAAGCCTTAAATCGTTTCAATTGGTTCCAAATATTTATATCCTTGGCGTGTCCGCAACATCCAAAACACACACAACAAAACGCTAACTTTGTATATTTACTATTTTATACACAAAAAACCGATATACCTTACTTGTAAAGGGTGACCTGTTAGGACTCTGTTAGCTATCAAAAACAATGGTCGTCTCTGTCGCTCCCCTTGGTGCCAATGGCATACTAAAAATGTAACCCAGCACACATAACAATTGTTTGAAAAATGAAGCATAAGTCAGCAAACATTTCGTATTGAAGAAAATATTTCCAGCCTTTTTATATTATTCACAGATATTAATATGGTGTAATCAATATTTCAATCAAATTGAAAAGAGCTTTACAGGGAAGGATATAACTTACCTATAGTCGGAACTTTGTTAGTTTTTAAAGTGTGGACCAGATTTATTCTCGACTATTTGATCGTTGTGTCGAAAGAAATCATTTTGGCAAAGAGAAATCCTTAAGGAACTTTTCTTAAATTGTTTTATCCAACTTTAATTATTAAACTTTTTCATAAAACTTTATTATTTGCACAAAAAAATTGTAAATTTTTATGTTCTTTTTCTTAAATTTTGTTTTTTTTTCGATATGACCGCAGGGATGAAATGGAAATGAAAACAAAAATTTTAAACTTTTTTACTAACAAGGCAAACTAATTATATTAAAGTGTTTACGATCTATTTCCGCTTTATCTAATTTAAAATCTAGAAAACAGAAATCCTTATCTTTTCTTATCGCCTTTTCTTCAACACTTTTTAACCCGATGATCGCTTAAGATAATTGACTTAAGCACTTCATTAATAAATAAAAAGGGTCATCTACAAGTGCTTTAATTTGTTTCCCGCATCTTCGACATCGGAAGCGACATCGTCATCATTGTTCACTGTTATAATTAAAAATTAGCAGCTACGCCCATCACACAACCCATCGTCCATCTAAAAGACCGAAGACCGAACTCTTGCCCATTCTCAATGAGACATGGGGTCAAAATGTGAACATCGTCTTTAATTGTTTGCATTTGCTTCGCTTTATGAATGAATGAGTGAATCACAACCAAATAAAACCTATTGAAAATTATGCAAACTATTTATCATGCAAAATAGATAATTCCTAACTGAATCATCTTTTGTAGAGCGGATGCCAATTTTAGTTCTGGGCCCTTTTAATTGCTCAAATGCAAGTGTAATTAAAAAGACATTTTGAACTCGGTCAATGAGGTGAATATGTATGTAAGTGGATAGATTGTTAAAGTGTCAAGGGCTTAAAGTTAATTTTTTGTTTTGTTATAATGTTTGTTTCATAAAATTAAGAGAATATTTTTTATTTAAGGATAAAACTTAAGTAACAAGTTGATTCCTACCCAAGATCATTTCGTTTTGAGACACTTTGACATAAGTCAGCAAAACACCAAAACGAATTAAGGAATAAACTTGTTGGAAATCGGAAACCCACTTTAAACATTTTTTTGTATGTATGTACATACATATGTAAGCGATCACTATAAATATTGAATAGCGCTTTTAGAGTTCCTATTTCAAGTGGTTATTCAAATGACATGTACATAAGTCCGTTCTTGTTGAAGTTTCGAAATGAGTTTTTGTATAAAGTCTTCAATTTTCACAAAGAGGAAATCCGAATAATTGAAAACCAATAAATTTATTTAATATTTTATATGACAATAAAGATTTATCTATAATATAAGAAAGTCTGCACTTCATTGAACTGCTGTAAGTAAAGTTTCCCCTCTTTAATCTAAAATCTATTTCGTATCTTTTAGAATCATTAAGATAAAAGAAGGATTCTTTTGATCTCTTTAAGCTTAGTAACTAGCGATCCAGGGCAGAAATCAAGTTAAGAAACTTATTCAAAAATATACACTTTCCATACCTTAGCAGAAGGTTTTATTACTGCTATAGATTCCATAGTATACAAATGAATAAGAAAATTGAACCCTTGTGGGGCATCAGGTCTCTTCATTGGCTTGGTAAGCACGATCTTTTCTCTCTCTTTTTTTATGTCACCCACATAATGCGTTTTTTACTCATCTCTCTCTCCCATATTCACTTGTACTCTCTGTAGCCAAGCGTCGAGTTGTTTGTAGTTGTTAGCCAGTCAGTTTCAGTTTGTTTTCAACGCTCGCGAGCGACGGTTGTGCGTTGAGTTTATGTTGTTTTAGTTCTAGCTACCACCACCACCTTTTCCCATGGTTTCAAACTAAAGTTGCGCGCGCTCTCAACTACATCAACATATTCCATCAGGTGTGTGTGAGAATATTGGTAACACAGTTTGTAAACCGTCTATGTGTGTGTGTGTTAACAAAGCCGAAATTATAGTTGTGTGAGTGCTTTTGCTTTGCGTGTGTGAGTGAGTGTGTGTATCAATGTTTTGTTACCTGGTCTCTGACTCAAAACGGTCATTTCTGTGGTGTTACGTTTTTTCATTTTTTTTTCGTTTTCTTGATTATATTTTGAGTCGACTTTTTGAATGTTTTTAGGGGCGTTGGCCAACAGAATTATTTAGATAAAAATTTGAAAACTTTTACTAAAAGTTTATGAAATTCGTTTTGCAGATTATTTGAGTTTGTAATACTTGCCTATTAGCCAACATTTGAGAATTGATATAAAAGATTAGATAGTGTACAACAGCAACAAGTTTCCACGGCAACGTCATCAATTGGAGCATAACTATAAAAGCCAAGTGAGATTTCAGCTTAGTATTCATGGTGGATTCACTTCCATATACGAAATTTTATACACCTGCACTTCACTTTCAGTCTTATCGTTGCGTTTTATTTTGTTTGCTTTGCTTTGTGATTGCGAAAATAAAAAAAAAACAAATACATATACATAAATATACTATAAAACAACAACAACAAAAAGAGAAGCAAACTACTAGCGAGGTGATTCACACTCAAACGGTGTGTGTAATTTGATATCGAAATTCCCGCAAGTTTCAGTTGTTGTATTTTTTCTTTTCGGACAAAATCGAAAAAAGGGGGTGACGAAGACATATCTAAGAATATTGTGCAGGCGTTTGCATTTCCGTTGAAAAAAAAGAAGAAAACGTTTCCCAATTTGTACACGAAGAATGGGTTAAATCAAGTAACTTGACGACGCATCAGGTTAATAAACTTTTGCTCAACGACTTGGGGAGTCCTTGTGCTACTTTACATGACGTTGACATCTCGTGGCTACTCTTGCCAATTGCCTGTTACCAATGTAAACTCTGTTTAGTGTTGTATTTTAACACACACACACACAGTTCCTTTATAACAATGGGGTTAAAAATAATTGTTAAAATTATTGGGCTTCTATTTTGATTTGATTGAAGTTTACACAAAAATAATGGACTAAATATTGTACTACTTATTTATGTTGATATAACATTGGATACTTTTTGACATAACAAATTTACATTATATGTATACTGAAAATTTAAGAAAATTTCCTTTAATCTTTAAAGTTCTTACATTTTCTTTAGCTATTTTCTTTATCATAAAATTAAACTCAGTTTTCCTCTGGTTTTACGCTTTTCTACCATAAATTCAACTTCTTTTGAATTTGTTTTGAAATTTTTATAATATTTTCTAATAAATTTCGGTTTCTATACTGTATTTTCTATACCATAAGTGTTTCTTCAATTTGTTTCAGTTTCGAGTTTCAGTTAATTTCTTTAAACTTGTTCCGAAATTTCTATAATATTTCCTAATGAGTTTCGATTTTGAAACTTAATTTTTTAAATAGAAAGAATGATTACGACTTCTAATTTCTGACCTAACCTAATTTATCCAGGAGTACACTTAGTAATATTTGATTCTTTTATTAATTTGATTTCTGTACCGAATATTTTTTTAAGCATTTTAAGCATATTTGTAATGTTAATTTTATTTATCAAATTATTACGTTATTATTTGTTAAACCTTTCTCTTAAAGTCTTCACTTTTTCAAATTATTTCGACAATAATTTTAATAAAAACTTCAGTCAAAATCGTAAAGCTGTTATATGGCCATATTCGTTACGCTAGATTATTTTTTTATGTTCTAACTCCGCCTTTCACCTAAGAAAAAAAAAAAACAATTGGTCAAAGTTAATAGTTTTTAAATTGGGGACCCTAAACAATTTGTGTCTCCTAATAGTTTTCATATTTTCTTTGATGATGGAAAGTCCGAACCGTTAAGTTGCTTTTACGTTTAACGGTGTTTCTCTTGTGACACTTTTGTATTGTGCCCGAGACCCAATCTCTGACAAATGCGAAGTTAAACCAATTTAAACCAATGACCTTTCGCCTTCGTTTCAACAATTAACCCATTGACGCGGTTGTTTCATTGTCGACATAGTCGTAATGACAGCACCCATTCCATCACATGTCCGAGAGTGACTCCAACTCCGACTTTGGCTCAATCGACCCACAAGATGAAGTCGCATTTGGAATTACATACTCGCATTTTGTTGTTGTTGCTGTTGCTTATGCTGTAACTTTATTTTTAGCTTCGAGTCTAAACAGAAGGTAAAACGGGTTTCTGCGTCTCTCTCTCTCTCAGTCTCTCGGTTTCTAATGATGGCTAAAAGATATACAAATAGCGTAATGTAAAACCAGTTTGATCACTCTTACTCGCCGTATTGCGATTCAAATGGAAAAAATATTTAAAACATTTTCATATTCATTTAATTGTTTGTTTTTTTTTTCTTTTCTACTTCTTCATCTAGTTAATTATGTTACACAAACTAAAATATCGTGATAAGTTAAAATGTCTAACCGGCATTTGGTTTCTTATGATCCTGTATTCCCACTTGGCCACTTTGGTTGGCGGTCAAACAAGGGATCCCAGATTTTATTCACGCGTGGGCGTTAATGACTATCAATGGCCCAATCCAGGTGATCCCGAGTACAGGTGAGTAAAGAGCAATAAAATTGTATAGCATTTTTAAATCATTTCTTTTTTTTTTCTATTTAGAACTTATACATTTAATGATCGTCGCTATGGTCATTATCAACCAAATGGTTATGGTGCCAATTTTCCTGGTAGAAATGCTCCAGGACAATATCCTCAGGGTATGCCAAATGAGGATCGTTTTCGTTTTGATCCGGTGAGTCGAATGTACCTATTTGTTATACATATGTATATAGCATACTCTCAATTTGTGAGCTACATCAAGTGTTTAATCAATTAAATTTGTGACACAAAAAATTGACCCCCATAAGACAAAAATGGAAAGACAATGACAGTCCATTGAGCATGATCATTGAAGGAAATAGCTTTGGGTTTCTGGCTGCTGCAAAATATCAAAGCAATAATCTTAATTAACCACTCCCACATAATCAATTACACATGTTTTGCACATCATTCACCCCACAGTTGTAATAATCGCATCTTTTATCATTTATCCGATCTATATGTAGAATGACCCAAATGCCCGTACTCAATTCCCTGGCGTTTTGGCTGGCTGGCGTGAGGATTTGCAGGGCAAACAGCGTCGCGATTCATTGACCCTTGAACGCGATGTCTTTGTCACAACCAACTATGGTCAGGTGCAGGGTTTTAAGGTCTATATGTATGATAATCCAGATCCAAAATCATTCTATCGACCATATCATTCCACTGTGGATCGTGTTAAGGGAGAATGTTCAGTATTTTTGGGAATTCCCTATGCTCTGCCACCCACATTTGAAGGTCGCTTTAAGCCTCCACGACCACATCGGGGTTGGCAACTATTGCAAGCTGTCGACTTTGGTCCAGCATGCCCTCAACCTGTACGTTATACCGGAGCCACAAAAGGTGTAATGGATATGGATGAGGATTGTCTATATTTGAATGTTTATTCCCCAAAGGTAAGTCATTTGCATGAAAATTATTAAAATAAGTAAGTTTAATTGAGTTAAAAAACATTTCTATAAAATCCAAAGCTATATGAAAAGCTAGCTTAACTCAGTGAAAGTTTCAGCTAAGTTTTAAACAAGTATCAGATCAGTATTATTCCGTCAATAAATATTAGAAAAAACGAAATAATAATATCTATCAAATTACTATGTAGGTCAAAGCCACGTTTTCCATGAATAAAGTTTCAATTATATATACAAATAAAGTTAAAGGGTATATTGAGGCAGTTTAAATGTATTTAACAGACAAAAGTAAGGAAAGTATATACACTTTTTTTGTATACGCATAAGCAATAAAATCTATATAAATCGGTTCAAGTTTCCTTTCGGCGGAACAAAATTTATACTTTAAATTTAGCTTTGCTTGTCCGGAAAAGCATTCATTACATAAATTGATTCAAAAAACCGAGTACTAAATTTTTTCTTTCATTACTGAGTTGCGACTTGTTGACTGTTTTTTGTTATGGGCTGGTTTTTAGCACACAGCATAGCATTCATTAGAAAACTTTTCAAAATCGATAAAAATCGATTCAAGTTATTGCATCTGAGATATCCCATTTCCATCTATAAAGTATTTGAGATGAGTCGCAATCTACAAAATTTATCCATGAAAGTAATTTGCAAACCATTCACAAATACTTTGTAGAGAGACATAGGGTCACATTTGACAAAAGATATATCGTGTCCTTGTTCCTTTTTAATGCCATGTAAACACAGTATGGGCAAAGAGGAGATATACCCAGCAAGAAAATACAGTGGTAATCATGACGGGAAAACCGAGCTTAAAGAAATCCACAAAAGTGATTTTATATCCATGTTGACTAGCCAAACCCGCTGTAACGACATTTGCCGATGCACCAATCAAAGTGCCATTGCCACCTAAACAGGCACCGAATGACAGTGACCAAATGAGCGGGGATAATGGCAAGCCGAGTGTATGGTTTCGGGACAATTGAATGGTTAACTTCAATAGCATGGTAGTAATTGGTATATTATCAACAAATGCCGAAGTTAGTGCACTGATCCATAGAAGCAGCGTGATGGCCACTAAAAGTTGATGTTCCTTACCCACACTGAGAATTACTGTCACTGTTCTATCACCAATCCACTCAATAAGACCCATTTCAGCAAAAGCTTCCATTATTATAAAGAGAGCGGCGAAAAAGAGTAGAGTCGACCATTCCACCTTAAGCAGGATAAGTTGTAAATCTTCGATATTGGCCAAAATAAGAAGCAATAAGGCGCCCCACACGGCTATCCAAGGTAATTTGGCGCCTTCCATGAATGGAAGAGAGTGGAGAAAGAACAATAAAACGGTGAAAGCTAGTGCTATGCACGATTTGATTAATAATGGCTTATCCCTTATTTTATACTTGACCTCTAGTTCGGCACGGGTATGAATATAATTGTCCACTGGCCTAAAAAATTTTGAATCTTTATCCTTGTCGTTATCTTTCTCCTTTAACTCCCTAATACGCTTCAGGATATCTGCTCGCATTTGATCCTCGACCGCTGTAGCTGGACTCACTTTTGCCATTTCATTGTTCAAAGCCCTAATCGATGCTCTCCTCGAATCTCCGGGCGACTGTGTAATCTTTTTACGCAACAGACCATAGAGTAGAAGAAAAGCCACAATCATGGCGATAATCGAACCAATGGTCATGTGTAAAGTAAAACTGAAGAAGTCGACGCCATTTTGTGAGACATAAGGATTCGTTGCAATAATCACATTGGGAGGATCACCCACTGGTGTCATGGTACCACCAATATTCGAGAATATGACAACGGCAGTTAAAACCGAAATAGTGCGCAATCCCATGACCTCACAAAGTCGTATGGTCACAGGCACCATGAGTAGAACCATTGTGACATTATCCAAAAAGGCCGAAGTTAGGCCAGTCAACATGCATAAGAAGAAAATCAATGGCCAGGCATGTCCTTTGGAATGGCGATACGCCATTACGGCTATGTAGTCAAAGACACCAGTCTCTGAGAAAATAGCCACCAAAATCATCATGCCAAAGAGTAGCATTAGCGTGTCTACATCAATCCAAGACACAATAGTGGGAAGCGATGGCCTGGCATCCATTGCAGCAAGCACTCCAATGCATGCAGCAGATGTTATTAAAGCTGCAAACGTTCTGTCCGTAATATCCCAAATGATTAAGACATAGAGGAAAACCAACAATACGAAAGCATATATCACACCCGATTCCTTATTAATGGGAGCCGTATCTAATATTACAAAAAGTGATACTGGTTCCATACTTGTTGTCCTCATTGCTAGCTGGAGACCACCGCTTGATAAAATATCTTCTGATACTTGAAATACATGCTTGGCCGAAGTCATGGATTCCCTTTCCTTCTCAAGCAGATAGACTGTCCAATCGCTTCCATTCCAAAGTATCTCATTAGAATTCTTATCGACTTGCTGTAGCCACACAGTTAGAGTTTTGGTATTTTCCGTTGCCGATGAAGGAGTTTCATTCAAATCCTCATCGATTCTCCCACTTAAATCCACCTCAATGGCTCCATCTGATAATGCACTTGTTAAAGGAGTGCTATACATTTTTTCCGGTTGCACCGATACGGGAAAACTCTTATCCTCATGGGGAATCTTTATTATCAATGCTACGGTAGCAAACATCCATACCAAGATTAATACGCCAATCTTAATAACTGTATATATTATGTGTATCAGGCCTTTCCGTTTCCGCTGTTCATCGGTGAAGCCATCGTCAAGGTCGTCGTTGTCGGGCTGTAAATATATATATCAAACGAATTACCATTATTTATCCAGTAAACCGATTTTGGCGGTAAAACATACTTGAAACATGGGGTTATGTATCAGTGTAAAATTGAGTGTATAGTCAAAGCTAAATCTGATGCAAATAACGTTTTCATTTTTAATATTTTAAATCAGCTATCTAATCTGTATAATAAGGTAAACTGTTGGACTAGTGCAATCTAGAAGTTCTCATCTTTTATTGACTTACCGATTTTGAAAAACCGCAATATAGCAAAGTTTCGATTTCTTTATTGGTTAAAGTTATATAAAGATTTTGGAATATTTATCCACACAGAGCTGAAAAGTACATCAGACCTTAGTAAATTTGTTAGATGTTTGGTAAATCAACTATTTTAAGACTCTATATCTGATATTTATGGTTCGTTTTAAGAGGAATTTGTTCAATTGTTGCATTTTGCCTTTAGAATTGTGAGGGTGGAGCTTGGTAAAAGTCCAATGTATAGTATATTCACATCAAATCTGGTAGCTTTAGTCCTAGAGTAGAATCTGCTTCCTTCTTTTCGTCATGGAAAGAGATTATCAGAAACATATTAATTTCATTTTTAATTAAACTTTTAATTTAATTTCAGACTGGTGCTGGTGTTGCTCAAAAGTATCCTGTTATGGTATATATCCATGGCGGTGAATTTGTACACGGTGCCTCCAATCTCTTCCAGGGTCATATGTTAGCCTCCTTCTACGATGTTGTTGTGGTAACCCTTAACTATCGCTTGGGAGCTTTGGGTTTCCTTTCAACTGGCGATGAGAACTCACCGGGCAACTATGGCATATTGGATCAAGCATTGGCCTTGAAATGGATCCATGACAATATTGAATTCTTTAATGGTGATCGCGATTCTATAACATTATTTGGTCCTGGAGCTGGTGGAGCATCGGCTGGTCTTTTAATGGTTGCCCCCCAAACACGAAACATAGTGAAACGTGTGATAGCACAGTCGGGTTCGGCATTGGCTGATTGGGCACTCATCCAGGACAAATATCGAGCACAGAACACGAGTCGTGTTTTGGGACAACTTTTGGGATGTTCCATAGAGTCCTCCTGGAAGTTGGTAAATTGTCTGCGTACCGGACGCAGTTTCTACGAATTGGGAAATGCGGAATTCTCACCTCAAGTGGGAAGCTTTCCTTGGGCCCCGGTTTTGGATCACAACTTTACGTTGCCTGGTGATGATTGGTATGAGGGTTGGCGCCAGAAGGATTGGCGCTTCCTTACCCAAACACCAGAGACTTTAATAAAGGCTGGCCGATTCAATCGGAATATTCAATATATGACTGGTGTGACCACACAGGAAGCAGCATTTTTCATATCCCAAAATGAATCCTTAGCACCCTTCTACGAGATTGATGGACGTTTCTTTGACCAGAAAGTGCGGGAACATGTCTTTCGTTATAATTACACGCTTAATCCGAATGGCGTTTACGAGGCAATCAAATATATGTACACCTTTTGGCCTGATCCCAATAATAATACAATTATCAGGGATCAATATATCAATATGCTGAGTGATTTATATTATCGTGCACCAGTGGATCAGATGGTCAAGTTACTTCTCGAACAGAAGGTTCCTGTGTATATGTACTTACTCAATACCACAGTGGAGGCACTCAATTTACCACAATGGAGAAAATATCCTCATGATACGGAACACTACTTCCTAACTGGAGCACCCTTTATGGATACCGAATTCTTTCCTAAAAAGGAACATTTGCAACGGAATATGTGGACCGACAATGATCGTAACATGAGTCATTTCTTTATGCAGACCTACTCGAATTTCGCCAGATATGGGTAAGTACTGAAAACTAAAACTGATAAGGTCTGGGTAATACATTTTTGTTAATTATATATTATTTAATTTCTTAATTAGTCAGGTATAAACTCAATTTCGATATATTTTGTACAAAATACTTTTTTACGTACCAATCCAATTGGCTCAAAAACAATTTGTAGCATTGGATGAGTTAATGCTTCTAACATCTGAAATATATACAGATATATATATATTTATATAATTTACATACAGTAAGTGATCAGCTTACTTTAAGTGAATCAGTCTTTGGGTCGACATGCATCCTTAGCGGAAATCTTCGCTCTCTCAAAGCATTTCCTAAACCATTATCTCTCGCCTCGATAAACTTATTGACATCAAAGCAACTTCCGATTAAATTAAGAACTTTGAGATTTTCGAAATGTGCCACCAATTTCCATAAATCTTGCATTTTGGGAAACTGACACTCATCCAGATTAGTTAAATGTATTTGCTCCAATGATGTAATCTCTGAACAAATCTGATTTAAAATCCAATCGTCAAATAGGCATCCATGGATGGCCAACGTCAGTAGATTGTGCATATTATTAAACAGTCTTAGCGGCGGTCTACAGCGGATAAAGCGAATTGATTTTACTTTATGTGGATTCTGTGTTGCAAATGTGATCAGGGATTGGGGGGCATGTAAATATAACATATGAAGTTTGGGTATGATGAGGATGCGTGAGAAAAACTGATTTGTATAACTTGTTGGTGGATTACAAATATGCAACTCTTCCAATTGAGACAGGCGCCACAAATGGCATCCACGTACATTGCCTCTTAGCGTTAGCTTACGTAAATTTGGAAAGAGATCAGTCAGAAGCATGGAAATCTCATCCGCTTGTTGCCATCGTAATGATATTAGCCACTGATCTATCAGAGCATCCTCCATAATTGGATTTTTAAACAGTCTTTCCGGCTTCCAATTACAATCGAGTGTATGTAGATTGGGAAAACTAAACGTTCTCCAGGAATTTAACAAGTCCATGACGTCGCCATTGATCATCAACATTTGAAGAGATCCACAAGCAGTTGATACAAATTCATACATTAAAGCTAACAAAAATGGTTAACAAAATATCAACTGATGATGCAAAGATATTACTTACTAGTATTTACCAAGAATTTGTCTAGAACCAAGCCTTCAATTTGGGCCGTTTTCAGACTTTTCCAGTGTTTGGTGACACATCCTTGGAGATTGGGCGAAACTTCTCGCAGCACCAATTGATCCTCGAGACCCAGATATTGGAGAATGATTAACCAACAGTCGTCATTTAGTAAATTTTCCATTGCAATAAATTGTCAAAGAACAAAACAATCTAAAAATTAAATTTAGAATTCAGCTGTAATTAGAGATGGAACATGCCAAATATACTATGTTTTTTTTTTTTCAAAAATAAACACTTGAATAAAACGAAAATAGCCTTCATATATACTGATAAAACTAGAATACCCTTTATAAATTTGTCCATCTGTGATTCCCTTAACTTTATATATGTATGTATTTAGTTGTTTGAATGTGATTTATCGATAACAAATATAACCGTTAATATGTTAGGTTTAAATATTTTAAGAAAACAGCAGCGAGTTACCGTTAATACCGTGAATAAAATACTAGGCTAAGATGGTATTTGAATTTGAAACCGATTTGTTTACCAATTTTATTGCTTTTAGAAATCCCACACCTCAACAAGTCCTGGGCATGCACTTTCAACGTGCCTATCAAGGAGAGATTCGTTATCTAAACATCAATACGACTTATAACTCGTCGATCCTGCTGAATTATCGACAAACTGAATGCGCCTTCTGGACACAATATTTGCCCACGGTTATTGGAGTGCTTGTGCCGACCTATCCACCGACCACTGAATATTGGTGGGAGCCCAAGGAACCGCTGCAAATAGCTTTCTGGAGCATGTCGGTCACATGTTTCTTTTTGATTGTCCTGGTGGTAATCTGTTGTATTATGTGGAGAAATGCAAAGCGGTAAGTTTAGAGAAAAGAAGTTAGGAAATATTTTAAACAAGTTTTTATTTCATTCCAGTCAATCGGATCGTTTCTATGACGAGGATGTCTTTATTAATGGAGATGGCTTAGAGCCCGAACCTGATACTCGTGGCGTGGACAATGCCCATATGGTGACAAATCATCATGCTTTGCGCTCTAGGGATAACATATATGAATATAGAGATTCACCTTCATCCAAGACGTTGGCCAGCAAAGCCCACACGGATACAACTTCTTTACGTTCACCCAGTTCCTTGGCCATGACACAAAAATCGGGAAGTCAAGCTTCACTTAAATCAGGCATATCCCTCAAAGAGACCAATGGAAGTCTGGTCAAATCGGAAAGAGCAGCCACACCACGATCCCAGACTAACGGCAAATCTCCAAATCCTCCGCCCACTGAGGAGAAACGCTTATTGCAACCAATATCCAGTACACCAGTGCCTCAACTTCAAGCTGAACCAACTAAACGAACGACGCCTGCTCCAGCTGCCAGTGTTTCAGGTAGTAGTCGAAGCACTACACCGGTGCCCACAGCAAGGACAACAACCACAACAACGGCCACCTTAGCCACACAGCCAGTTCCAGCTGCCCAGCCCAGAAGGACAGAGCTAGTGGAGGGTATACCTCAGACATCAGTCTAAGTAACCGCTCTCTAAGCGCGGGATGCGTTTAGAGAGTTAAATTCAATAACCCTATGAGAATGAACAATGATAGAAAAAAGGAGGGAGAGAGAGAGAGAGGAGGGTAAGTTGAAAAATTATTCTAAAAAATTTTATATAACTTATTTCACTCTTGCAGATCTCTTTTTTGAAGTCCTGGATTAAGTTAATGTTTAGTTTTATTTATTTTTTAAACAGATCTTAAAGATCTCAGACCCTAAGTACATTTATTTTGTAATTAACATTTAAATGTAATTTAATTTTTTTAATATATAATATTTTGTATATTTCTTAAGTTCGACAACCCAACGAATACGAATCCATATCAATGACATTCCAATAACTTTAGTTCATTTCAATGTATATAGTATACATATAGTTAGATATATATAAAATTTACTTTTCAATTGTGTATGCGATGGTCTTGCAAATCAAAAGTTACACTAACTTCATTAAATTCAAAACTAAAATAAACAAAAATACATTTCAAACAAATTATCAAAGCAAACATAGAGAAATCATCAAAATAGTATTAAAAATTGTATTAAACTACTATTTAATATACTGACAGATAAATAAGTTATATTGATAACTTTCATATTGTAAACTAACATAAAATTTGAACAAACTTTGAGCAACAAAATCAAATTTCTAAAATAATAAAAAATTAACCATAAAATAATAAAATTAACTTATTACAAAATTGTCAAATTCGATATAATCACATTTTCCACATATCATTAAGTCGAAAATTTATATGAGTGTACTCTCATATTATTGCATAAGTGTGCCTTATTATTATAACCATTATTATTATTATCATTATCATTATCATCTTCATTGTATCTATGTTATGTTTATATGTTTTATGTGTCGCATATAGGAAAGGAATACCCAATCTAATGACCATACCAATTCAGTGTGAACCGTCCAATAATTTTATGTTTTCATTATATATCGTGTAAATGTCTTTTGTATATAGTCTTTCAATTTATTTACATGATTCGAAAGCATAAAACTTTAGTTTTAAAAAATACATTCGCTTAATGTTTAGTTTTTATATTACACTTATATTAAATTGTACTTGTCCTTACAGATTAAATAGAAATACAAATTAGATATTATATTAATATGATCTTCTCTAACTCCTAACTACAACGGTTTAGGTTTAATCACTATCATTTGCATCATCCACATAGGCAAGTTTACGCGGTTTGACCACACGAAAATCATGCGATTGCTGTTGCTGTTGCTCCTTTTTGCGGTGTTGCGCATTTGGCGAATATGTTGATCGAAACATTTGGAGATATTTTGGAGCCGGTGGTACATTGGCTTTGGCATGGAAACCTACAATGCCTTGTATACGTTTGGGCCGTAGCAGACTACAAAGCTGTTTGAGATTAACACGAGTGGGTAGTGGCGACCATTTGAGTTGAGCCAATGGAAACTCCGGCAAACGTTTAGTGGCACTAACTAAGGTTTCCCAATCGGCGGTAGCACAAACGTTTACAGTTTCAGCAAAGTCCGGATGACCAAAACGAAGCATATCCGTGGTGAGCAATCCATAGGTGAGGCCAATATCTCCGATTAAATGGATATGACCATATAGCTGAGTATAGGCCAAAGTGCGTATGATATGCTCATATCCAAAGAGGGGCAACTTGATTAGAACTTTACTGTTGTTATCCATGACACACTTGTTGATTGATTCAGCGATCTCGTCGTAATCGTAATGAAAAAACTCCGATTGATTTGCATGTTGAAGATTAAGAAATAATATCTCAGTACCCTGAGCTATCCAGGCATTGTAGTCAACATTTCCTATCACCCGGCAGAGATCATCCTGTTGTACAGCCGAATAGTAGTACAGTAAGGGTCCACCCTGTATACGACGTATGAGTAGCATGAGACTATTTCGTAGTTCATTGCCGGCACAGAGCATGGCTTCCAAACGTTTACCATCGTTGAGCCGTAATTGAAATGGCTTGGCATCGTCGACTATACAAAAATCGGATTTTGATATATTTGCATGGCGGCACCGTAAATAATAAAACAATTGATTGGCCAAGTAGCGATTTGTGTACATTTTGCAAAACTTTTTCGGTAGACGTTTTAACTGTTCCTCCACATTATGAAGATGAGTGATAAATACTTTGCTCTGGGGTTCATATAGCTTGGGAATGACATCAAATATAAGATCGGGATGCTCCTTCGGCCGCATGTTTAAGTGGAAGACCTCTGTTCCAACGACTAGGAATGTGGTGCTACTTTTGCTTCCTGAGTTTGCCAGCTGTTTTTTGTTTATGCTAGTGATGATAGTTGGTTCGATAGGCTGTAAAACGCAAAAGTAATCGAATATGCCGCTTTATTTTAAAAGAGAAAATAAGATTCAAATACCCAAGTTTTTAAACCATTGAATTTTACAAATCATAATACATTTTACCCTTAACTTAAGGCTTTCAGTTAATCATTGATCCAACCAACAATTTTAAGTTTTGAAAGTGTTTTTGTATTTGTAATTTTTCCAATATTTTGCACAAGATTTAAAAATATAAAAACATTCATTTCTTTAAAATAGATTTTCTAAACATTTGTCTTTCCTTACATGATTAAATTTTTATTTTACTTGTCCTTAAAAAATAAAAAAGAATACAAATTACAATTACTTCCGTAAGTAATGTTTTGTCCCACTGTACATAGATTCTTGAAATGAAACATAAAAAAATCCAAATTCTATTCATTAAACATCATAACTTATAGATACAACGAAGCAGCAAAGACAATGTCACGTTTCAGCAGTCGTATACCTTCCGAGAATTTATTTTCGAGATCGGTATTACCTATAGTTTTCGATGCCTGGCACATTTGACGCAAAAGCTCTTCCAATCGCCGCATGCAACGTATAATTGATCCCTCAAATATATCTGTCATTTTGCAGACAGCCAAGAAACTGGATCCCTTGCACCAGGCCAAAACGACATCCATAAGGAAGGGTTTGAATTTATCCACATAATTGTCGGCATCCAGCTCCAGTTTGCATTCTGAAGAGACTTTGGCTATGCGTCGAGCCAAATCCTGCATGGAACGCAAGGGACCGGATAATTCTGTCGCACTTTGTGGTGACTCATTGGACTTTTCATCACATACGAAACATGACAGCAGAGCCACTGCCTGCGGTGGGGTTAAATCATTAAAGACTCCATTGAAAATCATTTCGGTCATTAGCAACTCATCAGCGGAACTCAATTCACAGGCCACGCGTCCTTTAAACTCAATGACATCGCCGGGTTTGCAGTAGCCCATGCGTCGTAGCACTCTTTTCCGGTTTTTCAGTTCCTCCATTTGCAAAAGACTTCGAGCGGCCTTCAGTTCAACTTTTAAATCATTTAGTTCGGTTACAAGTTTCATCTTGTCCAGATATCGTTTGTGGACGCGCTCCAAGTCAGCAGATTTGTGTAGCGGATGCTCCTCGAGGTTTTTCTCAAACTGGGCAATGGCAGCAACAATGCTGCGGAATTCTTTCTCCTTGATTTGCATATCATCAATAGGATCCAAAATTGGTGGGCCGAGAGGAAAACGCTTTTTCGCTTCCTGTATTGTTTTAAGGACGGCTTTCCGATTATCCGCAGAACGTAAATCATTGGGAAAATATACACGAATTGAGCTTATCTGGGTAATTAGTGTGTTGGCCACTGGCACCACTTCCATGCATCCACGTTCATTGGGCTTACAGGGTTCGGTATCACCTGTTTTCGATGCTTCTTCGCTCACATGCAATAGAACATCAATGGTAACGCCCGGATCGGGTTTGAGAGGATTCTTGCGGGCTTTATCATGATTTTTGAAATTCAAAACGATTCCCCAATCGTATTCTTGATTATCCGCCGTGACTTTAACTAATCGACCGGGTTGCAAAAAGGGCAATAGATAGTGGGGTTTGGTTATCCAAGATCGAAATTGTTTGCCATATTGATCCAATTGTTCTCGTATGTGATGGTAGGATGCTATGTTATGCTCATCCTTGATGCTATGTTTATTCAACTCGCGAGTCTTCTCTTCCACTTGATCGTGTAGTCCCGGCAAAGCGGCTTGATTTTGAAATTGATAGAAACTACGTTCCAACATATACTCCGGATTGATTTCCTCCACACGCAACAAATTCAAAACCATATTGTAGGTCAAATGGAAAGCGGAGTTAATGGGATCTGCCTTGCCCTGGACTATGCCACGACCCACGGCCGGAGAAACCTTTTCATCAATCATTAGTATGACAATACCCTTGTCATCTAGACCACGACGACCGGCACGACCAGCCATCTGGATATACTCGCCAGAGCTAATCCATCGAAAATCTTTGCCATCGAATTTTCTTGGTGCTGTAAACAAAACTGTTCTGGCCGGCATATTCAGGCCCATGGCGAAGGTCTCTGTGGCAAAGAGGGCCTTAATCAAACCCTCACCGAACAATATTTCGATAGTTTCCTTTAAAATGGGCAATAGACCACCATGATGGATGCCAATCCCACGACGCAATAGAGGCAAAACATTCTCCACTTGCGGCAGAGTGCGATCCTCCTCTGTTAGCACATCCATGGCATTGAAGAAGACCTCATCCACCAATTTCTTTTCATCGGGCGTATTGAAATCTAATTTTGCCATTTGCATGGCATAAATCTCGCAATCCTTTTTACTAAACGAGAAAATGATGACAGGAGCAAAATTACGCTCCATAATCATTTTGACAATCTTAAAGATGTTGGTCTGGCCGGCATTGGCACCTCTGATGCCGCCCTTACGACCCTTCTGATCACCCTTGGCCGCCTCACCTGAAAAGGAAATGGTAAATTGTTATTAAATAAGAAAGCACTATAAAAATATAAAATGCTTGCATTATTATTATAAGAATTAATAAATGAATGGACTACTCTTTTGGGGTTTAAAAATATTCTGCGATCTTTGTCGAAGACTAAAAGGTTCTTTATATTTCTAATAAATCCTTAGATTGGATTTTAAACATCGCCCTAAGGGAATAGTCTCTTTAAATTTTATAAACTTTCTGTTACCTTTTTATAGAAAATAAAGCTAGTTAGTTATATGATTAACTATAAAACTATAAACTCCATGATGACTATACCTTATATACCAAAGTTTCTATTTAGAAAGCTTGAGGAACAGAAAGTCTCCTTTTTTGTAAAAAGTAAATTCTGTTTATAAATTTTACCGAACCTACTATATCCGACATATACAGCGAACAGGAGGTGTCTAATAGTTTAAAAACTAAAAGGTTTAGCTATGATTCAGACAGAGGAACAGGGCTATAACAACGCAAATCGGCATCCTGATCAATAATATTTTTACTTTACATAGTCTATATCTTAAATATTTAGATCTCTTCTAAGCAAAATTACACTTTTTACTTTTCTCCTATTACATAGACTCACCTGCATTGGCCAGAACCGCCATGGCGGTAGTAAAATTATCTTCCTTAAATTGTCCTTTCTCGTCCACAATTAAATGAATGCCATCACCTCCGGCTGGGAATATATAATGCTGCAGCGGAGTCGGACGATAATCTGTGTAGACCACATGACATGGCTGCTTATGCAGATGACAAACCCATTCGGCAAATTGTCGAGCATTGGGTATGGTGGCCGATAGGAAAACATAGCGAACATTATCCGGCAGCAGGATGAGAGTTTCTTCCCAAACTACACCACGTTCCTTGTCGCGCATATAATGGATCTCATCGAAGATCACCCAGCCCACTTCTCGCATAATCTCACTGCCACGATACAACATATTTCGAAGGATTTCAGTGGTCATGATAAGGCAAGAGGCTGAGGGATTTATGGTCACATCGCCTGTGACCAGACCCACATCCGTGAATTCATCGGTGAACTCGCGAAATTTTTGATTGGACAAAGCCTTAATAGGTGTAGTATAGATGACTCTCTGTTTGGCGTGCAGGGACTTTGCTATGGCATATTCAGCCACCACAGTTTTGCCCGCTGAAGTATGAGCCGAGACCAGAACACTCTGTGAGTTGTCTATACAAAGGATTGCCTGTTTCTGGAACGGATCCAACACAAATGGATATTCTTTGGCTGGAACGCCACTGAAGGGTTGCAGCGGTATGTACTCCTGATCGGGATGGGCAGCCACTTCGTGTGTGCATGACTCGGGAGCCTCTAACTGATGGGTAACAATTCGGGTACGCAAAGCATCCAATGTTGCTGCATCATCTAAATCCAATTCTCGAGAAGTTGATGGTTTCTCATTATCATCATCGTCAACATCATTATCCTGCTTATACTCATTCTCCTCATCCTCATCTTCGCCCGACTCCTGCTGCTTGGAGCGCTTGCTGGATTTCGGCACATCGATATCACCGTTGTTTTTGGCATCATCGTCGACCTTGGTATGCCGTTTGCTCGACTTTTTATCCTCTTTCTTGTTGTCTTTTTCTGATGCCGGTGTTTCCTTTACTTTTTCCTCTTCTGCGGCGACTAATGCAGGTGGTGCCTCCAAACTCTCCGGCGGCACTTCGTCGAAGCAGTCGAAAAGTTCGTCAATATCCATAATTTCTATAGAGTTTTATGTATTGTTTCTTCACGTTGGTGTATTGGTGGTCAATTGACCATCAGTAGTAGTCGCCGTGCCTGTTCCAAATAAGCGGTTCTTTCGATTAAACACGTGCGGTATGGAAATGTTCCTTCAACCGAGATGCAATAGACAATAGTGATGGGAGAAAATGTGTCAGCATTCGTGTTGATATCGAGTACTGTTATATTTACAGTACTCGAAAGCGAATCGGTTAAATTTAACAGTGCTCGCAAACGATGCTGTTAAACTTGTCAGTTTTCCATTGCTTTTCATAACAATTTTCTCCTTAAATAAATCAAGGAAAATTCCACAAAGATGGTTGCTGGAGGCGCTTCAGATACGGGTGGCGTTAAGCCAATGACCATAGCCGGTCGTATGGTCCGTGAGCGAGAGCGTCTCATTGGCATGACCCCAGACGAACGTGCCTGGCGCAAACAGTGGCTAAAAGATCAGGAACTGCACCATGGACCACGCAAAGTGCCAGCCCTGGAGCTAGAGCTAAACAATCCCATCAAGCGTTTCTATCGTGCACCCTTGGATAAACTGTGCAATGTCTTGACACCGGTGCTAGTGAGTTGCGGAAGATTCTATCCGTCATCATTATGTAATCAACAAGGAATTTATTTTGTTTTTTAGGGCTTCCAACGTGCCTACACACTACGCTTCTGGACGGGCAAAGCTTTGTTGGCTGTGACTGGCCTCTATGCAGGAGCTTATTATTTCAAATATAATCAGAATGTGAGTAAATCTCTGTTGTGACAGTATGTCAAATGGCGCCGAATTTTGGATACATATAGCCACCAAGGCATTGAATCTTAGATGAGAAACTAAATAATGTTGCATCTCAAATAAGAGATAGATAATAGTTTTCGCATATAGAAAAAATGTGTGGAAGAGGATAAGTTTACTATAAGGGGATGAGAAAGGATATTTAAGGAGTTGGTAAAATTCATCTAAAAGTTAGAAAAAGTTATATTCACCAATCCAAAAGGAATGAACAATAATCTGTGATTTTAGAAAATTTCAGGCTGAAAAGTAGAGTTTTAATTTATACGGAATATTATCTTTTATTATTAAAGCTTTTAATATACTTTTCAAAAATATAGACGAAAGGAATAAGACATGAGAAATACGTTATTATAATAGAAGCTTGAGTTATATTTTTAACGTTCTTTTTTGGGTTCTATTTCAACACAATCTGATCCTTGGTGAAGTTTAAATAATACAAAGTACAACCTTGTTTTAAAAACAACAAATAGGCAAAATTTACTTTAGTTTAAAGTGTTATAATTCCAAGATAATTAAAAGATATATTGAACTTTTATGCATATTATTTGTAAAAACAAAAAAACAGAAACCAGACCAGGTCAGTTTTTTGAAAATTCGTTTTGTTTGAAATTATCTTAAAATATTAATCTATTTTTTGTTTAAAGTTCAAAGTGAATGCCTCCATAACGGGCCATAGAATAGAATAAAAATTCTCGGAACAATTTTCCTTCTTTAAATGGGCAAGAAATCGGCAAAGGTCGCTGTCTGCCCCAAGAGAGTTTTCACTGTATATAGGGGCAAAATGTTTTTCTGTTACCAAATTTTTCGTATGTTCTTTTACTTGTAAAAGTTGGGAATGGGAATATAATGATATTATAGCAAATTGATACTTAATCCCCATCTCTGTTTTATATAAATTCCAATATATTTACTATGATTTTTGTTGATTAAAAATAGCTCAAAATGTTTCGTTTAAGAGAATGGAGTCAGTTTTAGTAAGCTCAACTGGGAACTAATCTTAGTTCATGAAGAAGAAACAATTCGCATTTCAAAATTCAAATAGAGGTCACAAAATGGAAGTAGTTACTATGGTGAATGTAGGAATCAGAATAGGAACTCATCAAAAATGGATTAATTCCTACATATGTTCTATTCTTAACAGAAAATTTAAAATGATTTTTAGATAACTTTAATTTATTTCCAACACTTTGATTTCCATTACAGGATTGGACTCGCAAAGGTGGCTGGCGTGTGATCTCCTCCCGCAAATCCTGTGTACCCGGCGATGAGGGCTATCCCCGTGTCTCGGATCGTTCGGCTCCTGCTGATTATGCGGCTCGCGGCTTTAAGCAATCGCCCATATAAATGTGTCGAGGATTCAGCATCGATCCTTCTCCATTTGTGCTTGTTTAAGTTTGAGTTATAAATTAATAATAATAAACATGGAAATCCACACAAACACAGTTTTGGAGGCCCACTACCTCGGTTTTGTCATTGGTGACGAGAATTTGTTTCTGCTGCGTATGCCAGTTTGTATACTTTTTCGTTTTGTTTTTTTTTTTTTTTTTTTTTTAATGTTGCATTTGCTGTTTAAGCAGTTTGCAAGTTTTGTGCTCATTTCGGTTGAAAGTTTTCTCAATTATCGTTTACTTTCTTTTATTTTGACTTTCGAACTGCAAGCAGAACTTGCAAAGTGCGGATGAAAACAATTTGAAAATGCAAATGAAAACAGAAAAGCCTAGTGAAAAATGGAAAACGCAAATAGAAAATGCCAATGATTGTTTACGAAAAGTGTTTTCAAATTAAAAAGAAAAAAGCTATTAACATTGTTAAACTATAAAAAACTTTAGCAAATGAATTGATGAACGAAAATTTGTGACACAAATAAATGGAAACAAGTTTCAAACTAATCTAAACAAATTTTTAACGCGATTTATTTATTGTAGTACAAAAGTAATATATAGTAAAATATAAATGACTGTTATAACAAAAACGCAAATTAGAAACAGTAAGATATCGTACTGCAACACTATTTTTTAAATCCATCGATTAATATCGGCTAACTCATATCTCAACTGTTCAGTGAAAATTTTCATTATAGTCGATTTACCTAACCTCCTGCTAAAAAAAATATACGAATGGATTGTGAAATTAAGTCCGAGGTAAAAAATAAAGCTATAAAGTGTAGAAAAAGAAAAGGATAATTGAAATTCCTTTCTGCACTGAAAACTTATTTAAATAATGATATACCAAGTACAGTGAATTGTCCGGTCAAGGCAAATGAGAACAGATTTTGTTCGGCAACACTTTTTCTGGTTTTAACAAAATTTAACCAACGAAAAGAGTTTTCCAACATTTCAATAGCTTTTAAAAGATTCAAAATATTTAATAAAGAAAACTTTTCCTATATCTCTATTTGAAAAGCATAGAAAATCAATCAAATTCAATGCGAGCTAAATAATTAAGCCAAAAAAGCCAAATATTTTTTATAAAAGTTAAAATGAAATGCTTTTTATCTGATTAGAAAATAAGTGAACAATTTTTCCTTCTATATATATATATTTTTTTTAATGTTTTTGCTAATAATTAATCTCCATTCTTATAGATTAGGAGTTTTTTGCTAATTATTATAGATACTCGAGGTGAATCAAATCTGTGAAATTTAAACAATTATATGGATTATGTGATCAACGTTATCGTCAAATTTATACATTTGAAAAATAATAATTTTTATTTGGTTTTTTGAGCGATATAACAAATTTTCATGCAAAACTAGTGACTTCGGTATTAGTGAACTGATCTCTTTGCAAAAAAAAAGGCTAAATTGGTATCACTGTTTTAATATGAACAACAACTCTAACTCACACATTGCTCTCGCTCTCTCTTTCTATTCCTCTCCTTTTCGTTTGCTCTCTCTCTCTCTTAAGAAATGATTATGTTAAGTTTTAACATTATCGTGCTCTTTTTGATCATGTTAACGAGAGGGTGAAATACATAGTTAATTTTGTTGTTTGGTGTGGAACACACATAAAGTAAAGATTTCTTTCATCGACTAGTGAATAAGTAGAGCCAAAATTTGATTAAAATTTGTCATTAAAATGCCGAAAAGGTTTTCAAACATTTAAGTGGAATATACAGTTATAATACCCATGCATGCACACGTCAAAGAGCAACAAAAAAAAAAAAAATTGTGGCCTTGACTTGTAAAGAGGTTAAAAAGTAGCAACCAAAAACCACATCGAAACAAGAAAAAAAAAAAGTGAAGTGAATTTGTCTTGCTGGCTGACGGAATAATTGTTGTTGCCCCTACTACTACCTTCTATCTCTCTCTCTGTACTTGTGTATGTGTGATTGCCCTCTGTTTTTTTTTTGTTCTTCCAATAATCCCAATAACTCTATATCCGTGGAGCAACGCATGGTCACCTAATAAATGCAATCAAGTCCACGTCTTTCCGTCCGGAACAGGTAAGTGATCTTTGCGTTAAAAGCTGCCACCTGGCAAAGCGAACAAACAGGTGCAATTTACTCCCGCCGGTGCTCCACCTACATTAGCGACCCAAAACTCTACATCATCCATTTGACCAATTTAAAATCTTTCTAAGAGATGCCGTTGGTTTTCAACATTTTTTTCTGATTTCTATGAAAAGAAAAAGAAAAAAAATTCATCGACGTCGCTGCTTCTCACGTTTTTCATATTTTCTTATGTACCGCTGCCGACTTCTCTGCTTGCGGAGCACTAATACTGCTAAGTTCTCCCGCTCTCTTTGTGTAAGTTGCGCGCGCAGCTGTCATCGGCGACGTCGGCTTCCCGCGCGCGGGAAAACCTCAACTTTAATCATTGATAACTTTCAATTGATTATTATGATTTTTGTTTTCTTTTCGAAATCAGATTCTATAACTTTTTGTCTTTCCAACGGTTATCATTTTGCTATAGGTTTCATTCAGTTTTATTGAACCATTGTGTGCCAAAGTTGAGGTCAAAAATGCTGAAATCGTAATCGATGACAACAACAAAGTGGCTGATGTTTGTTTGGTTTAACAGCAGAGTTGTCAACTGATATTGAGCAACAACCTGAAGTAATAAAATTTTAAAATTTCTTTTACACAATTACAGATAAATTAATAAATAAATAAAAATTAATTTATTTAAAAAAAATTATCAAAAAATATTAGAAAATTTATCTTATTATATCTTATCTTCTTTCATTTATGGTCATAATCCATTGTGTTGCATAGACTTTTTAGATGTTTTCAATTTTTAAAAAAGGTATGTCATTCTTAGAATAGTTTATTATATATAATTTGTTTTTTTTTTTGAAATTTTGATAACTCTTGCAAGGCCCCCTCTGACAACTCTATCAGCTGTTTCGCGCGCAAGCCGTTAAAAGCGCCATCCAACAGCTGTTTGCTCTCACGCATACCAATGCACACATGTGGAATGCCAATGGTGTGGTATTAGTGGTGGCAGCAGACCAAACTTCCCCAATTGGCGTTGACGTTACTTCTACATAATGAAGCTGGCTGCCTCTGCTTCTGCTGGTCTCCGATTCCATTCAATAAAAATGCCACCAGGCCTGAACTCCCAGTCTAAGTGCCACCAGCGGTGTTGTTCATCTCTCCCCCCTTTTTCTTCTTTCTGCTTTGCGCTTCTCCTCGCTGCTTCTCTCACTTATAGCTTAGACTCTCTTTCGAGCTCTCTCTCTCTCTGTCGCTCTTTCAAATGTCAGTTGATCACTAACAACTACAACAAACCTTCATGTTGTTGCATTTATTTTGGCGCTTCGGATCAGCTTGTTTTGGCGCGTTCCTCTTGCACACTCGCCGCAGTCGCTGCCGCTTCTCTCATTCTCTGCCGCCGATCGTAGTGTGTGTGAGTATTTCTCTGTCACTGCTGCCTTAGCCCCGGTACCACCAATTTGGGTGACCAACAATTCAGTAAGCCAATCACTTTGCTGTTGCTGCTGCTGCTGTGCTCGTGAAGTTCGTGGCCGGCGTGACGACGACGTAGAATAAAAAAATATAAATTTTTTTCAAGTGCGGACCACGTACAAAATTTCACCAATTTGAAATGTTCATTTTCATGGTTAATCCTTTTCTAATGATCCTGTAACTCTGTCTGCAACTAAAGGTAAAAACTGTGCCACAAAATTCACAAAAAAAAAACACATTTATTGCAAAAAATCATGTGTGAAACGAAATCTAAAAAGAAGAACGAAAAAATTTATTACGCGTGTGACAAGTGTGTGGACAGAAGAGACTGAGGGTTCTCTCTCTCTCGCTCTCTCTCTTAGAGCGTACGTGTGTGTGTGAGGCCCGTTGTCGTCGTGTCTTTGCAGTTTTTTTTTTCTTTTTGCTAGATATTCAAGTAATATAACTTGTTGAACAAAATGATTTTATTTTGCCAAAAAAAATATTGAACGAAATATATCCATTTACCAATTTGGTAAAATGTACAAGCCAATACGTTCTGATTAGGGCAAACAATCCAATTGGGCCGGTAAAAAGACCAACTGAAAGAAGTGACCGACCTGTCGGTCTGCTGCTTGTGGCTATTGATGGATGATGCCCCACAATTCCACTTTTAACCTGACTGTTAATAGGAATATATAAAAAAAATTGTGTTTTAACCCTAACTCTCTTGTGTGAGAATAAAGTTCAGTGAACTATATTTAGTTTTGTAGGCATATTTGTATGCATGTGTATAGGGATGTGACCTGGTAAAGGAATTTTCTGATAAGAAAACGAAAGGTAACACTCGAAATGGTTACTAGGCTAGTAGTGAAGGAGATGTCAGGGATTTAGGTCAAATTTAAAATGATTGCTTTTTATGAAGTTTTTATTCACTTTTTTTTTAATATTGTTTTTAATTTCTTGCCTAAAATAATACCAAAGGAGCTTGGCCAGGAGGAGAAGTTTACTTGTCTGCTACCAAGAGTGCAATTGTAATCACCTTTGCTTCTGTAAATGTAATTTTTTTGATCCATATCGTTGTGCCAGCACTTTCTAATCTTTCTCACACTCTCTCTCTATCTGTCTCCCGCCCGAATTGCACTTTTTCCCGCCATTCCACATAGATTTTGGGCGGTAAAAGCAACGAAACTGCGCCAACCAAACGCCTAATTCGCGCCACTTTGTTGTATATTTCTCCATTCTTTCCCATTCCCCCATGCTCATTTTTATATTCATTCCAATGACACAAACACACGCGAAAGCGAACACTCACACATACACATTAGCAGAGAAATGCGCTCCCACTGAGCAGCGGTGCCAGCAGTGACAGCGACAGCGGCGCGCTCACAAATACATAGAAATGTGCTCTTCCGTTTTATTCCAATCAGAACAACGAGTCGGCGTCGCTGTTAACGCCGCAGTCATCGTTTTTCGTTCGTTTCCCCTTCATTCTTAACGACGACGGCGGCGACGGCGATGACGGCGAGTCACAGTCGACAGCAACAACAAACAAAAACTTTTTTCAACGTCAACAGCAACGCCAACGCAAACGGCAACGTCGACAGAACTGAGGACGGCGGGAAAAGTTCAACTCGAGAACCTTTCTGAAAACTTGACGAAAACGAAGCTCGACCACAAAGCAGACAGACAGAAAATGAGTAACAGCGCAACTGAATTATGTCAAAAGTGGCGCAAAAACCGAATCTTTTTGGTAGTAACTTATGTACTTCGACTCTTCTAAGCCGATCATACGGCGTACGCTCTTGGAGTTCATTGATATTTCTCTTGTTGCTTCTGCTTCTACTGCTGCTGCTGCTGCTAGTGTGTGTTGTGTTGTTGCTTTACCTGCTACAATTTCTTTGCCGTTTGCCGTTGTTCGACTTTTTTGGATTTGCTTTGCGCTCTTTATTTTTTTTTTTTTTTGCATTTTTGCAAAGCTTTTTTTTGCGTATTATAAATTTGCTGTTTTCTAGATATAAACTTGTTGAGAGTAGGTTGTTGGGGGTTGGGGGTTAGAGGTAAGGGGATATGTGGAATATGCCAAGTAAATGGGTGGTTGGGCGGGGTAGTTTGGCATGTGTATGCATATAGTATGTACAAGTGTTTTTTTTTTCTTTTTCTGAGATACATATGTATGTATATATATATGTGTATGTATCTAGATATATCTTTCAGATACACAAAATTATAATTTTTCAAATTTATTTTTAATGAGATAATATTTTCACATTGTCTTAATACTATTTGAGGAAATTTTCTCTAGCAGGACTTGAACAGTGGTCAAAAGTTAATGTTTCTTGTGGTTTTTAGTATTCAAAATTATTTATTGAAAAACCTTTTCTATTGTATCCTTAGTATAAAGCTATCGATTACAACTGAACAGTTTGTATAAATGTATCTCCAAAATGTATCTTGGATAAGATAAGTATCACATAGTAAGGATATACAATGGTGACCACAAATTTAACACACCTTGCTTTACTTTTTTGCCTACCATAGCATTGAAGGGGCTAAAACTTTATAAAAATTCTTATAAATCCAAAATTATTGAACATTTTTTTTTCAAATTCATCTAATTTCTGTCAAGTATTCCTTGGAGAATGATATGATCCTTTTTACGATATGTATTTACCATCTCTGAATTCCACTTTTGAAAACGTCTTTTCAACACATTTTCACAAAAGCGTGCGGCTTGATATCAAAAGGATATTACGAATCATAAATGAAAATTCTCATTTGTTATATTTACACATAGCACATTTTCATTTCACCTGTCCATTTAAACCTGATTTTTCCTGGTAATGATTTAAGGAGAGGAAAAAAAAAAGAGAAAATATGTGCATACATATTTCTCAATTATAAAGTGTGGAATGTTTTACAAATATTAGAACAGGGAAAGCATTTCTCATTACCGGTCCCTAAGAGTTGAAGCCATAGGATCGAGAAATAACAATGATAAACAGTTTCTACATTTAGTCAAACAAAAGGATAGTCAAGGATTCAGAGTGATACGGATGTGGCACCGCAGGCACTTGAGTAGTAGTTGTAGTAGGAGGGATCCCTTTTAGAAATCGCTGCTAAATATAAACTAAATAATCAATTGAGCGCATCGTCGTCGTCGTCGGCGTCATTGTATGGTCCTAACGGCTACTTCAAGGCCGGCAATTCTTGGAACTGGAACGGCTGTCGTCCATTCAAGAACGAACTTTGATTTGCTGGTCTTACTTTCACACGACGCTGATCACGACTATGCCGACTACGGCGGCTCTTGAGATACATAATACACATAGGAGAGGACCACAACGATCGACTGACTTTCCTGTTTTTATTTTTTTTCTTCTCTCTATCTCTCTCTCTCTTCCTTTTCTTTTCTTTATTTTTTTTTTTTTTTTGCCCACTTGGAGTTCCAACTAATTGCAGACGGAGCACAAAACCCCAGACAGGCGAGCAGCAAGATACATATGCATTTATCTCGAGTATCTTAGGAATGTATCTCATTGTGGCAATATGCTGCAGCCCAAAATGCAACTTCAAAACCGAAAAAGGACGCACAAACACAAAAAAAAAAGAATTGCGACAACGAAGACGACGGCTTCTTGAGACCTGAGTACAAGAGGAAGACCTCGGGATAACTCAAGATCGAGACCTGTTTTATGCGCTCTCTCTTTCGTTTTTGCACATTTTTGCGCATTCTTCTTTAATTTCGCTTTGCCTCAAGTTGCATTCAGTTGGGTTTTAGTTTCTCCATATTTTCGGTTCCTTTCATACATTTGTATGTATGTATGTACATGCATTACCTTTTTGTGTTTTCTTCTATTTCCTTGTGTGAAATGGGGAAATGTTCAGTACAAAGTAAATATATAATATAGATGAGAGAAAAGGAATATGAGGTTGTGTATTTTTTTTTCATTTCTTTTATTTTGCTTCCTTCTTTTCCCCTTAACGATTCCAGTTAAATCCGTGTTGACCTTGAGTTTGTTTTCAGGTAAACAAATTTACTCATCCATTCTCTAATTAGGCTTGGGAACGAACGAACGGTTTGAGATATAGAGACTCTCACTCATCTTTATCCATGTAAAGCAGCGCCTTTCATCTCTGAAATTATATTCATACATCCAGGAGATTTGTTTACCTGTCGCCACAGAATTCCTAGTATAAGTAAGTCTGATGAACTACGCTTAATCTTCATTAAAGCAACCTCAATGTCATCTGTGTGTGTGGGCAATCCTTGCTATTAGTTAGCCATTTATTAACGTTAGTTCAAGCTATTAATATAAAAGTAGTGAGGTGAATAATGGACACAAAAATAAAGTAATCATCCTCCCTGACAAGGCAGTTTATTATCACTGATCTACCTTACCTAATTCTAAAAGATTATCAAATCGTCAAATGCATTTTTGTTCGTTTTTTCTTTTGTGTTTGTCGTTTCTTATCAATTTTGTTTTTAATCTTCATTCATAGTTTAGTGATCTATAAACTTTTGATTAATAAAAAATTGTTTAGAACATGCAAACTGTTGCTGATCTTTTTACTATTACAAAATGAACTTCAAACAACATGGAAAAACTATTTTTTGTTTAGAGTTTTTTATTATATAATACAGTTTTTTATTATATTTTGATTAAATTAGTAATTTATAAAATGTACAACTCAATTTTAATTGGTTTCTTTCTTTAGGTCTTCTTCAGTTGCATCTTTTAGTTTCTTTCACATCAAACAAATTTTTTCTAAATAGCTAAAAAAAAAAAGGAAATACTAGAAAGAGGGTTGCAAACTGAGAAAGGAAAGAAAAGGAAAGAGAAAAATTCAATGAAAAGAGAAGAAGAAAAGGAACACAATTAATTAGTAGGCATATCCGCAATTAGTGTGAAAAAAAGTAAAAATATTGTGGAGGAAAATAAGCAAAGAAATGGAGAATAAAAAAATAACAGAAAATAAAAAAGAAAGTCGTTAACTAAAAAAGCCAAAGAATTTGGGGTGGGAAAGCAAAGAAAAGGTGTCGATGTGAATGGCAGGACATGCCCAAGATTGCCATAAATCGTGGCGAATATAACGCCAGGCCCAGACGGCCCATATGTCACAAATGGAAAGAAAACACGGAAAAAGGTAATGGGAATAACGGAAAGGAAATAAGGAAACAGAAAACAGGATACCAAACTGAGGCAGCAGCAGCAGCAGCAGAGGGACAACAATTAGCAAAGACCGAGGGGAAGTCAATTGAAGTTACACGATGTAAGAATCCTTTATAAGTCATTCGATCAGATGGAGAAGTGATGTGAAGTGAAGTTAAGTAAGGGGGGAAACTTTTTTCTATAACTATCAACAGCTGCCTTCTTCTGGCTTAATGGTTTTGGTGGTTGGCATTCACCTGCCCGCAGCTCAGCAGCACAGAAGGATCTAGGCAAAGAGACAACAGGTGCCTCTAGATACGTTTAGATGAGAGACAGAAATAATTAAGCATTGTAAAAACCACTAGAAATTGACGTTGCGCATGCGCCGAATTTAACAAACACCTGACACACACACACAGGAAGGAAGGGCAGGGGACACGCCAGCCATGCGAAGGGGAGCCACTTGTATGCACCTTTTCAATCGAGACTCGTGGAAATTCTATTATAAAATTAAATAAATGATGGTCCATCTTCTTTTTCGACTACCTGTCCCTGACCACTCCACTACTAACCCCTAGATAGATCTCTTGTCGTCTCTGTAATTTGAATATCTTTCTCAAGTCTATTTTTACACCATTCGATAATATTTACTTTTGACCATTTGCTAAAAAACAAAAAAGGAAAATTTGTGTAGAGGGTTTTCTCGAAACGGAAAACTCACACGTAAACAAATTTGTTTTGGGTTTCTTCTATACTCGACCACATGCTGCGTTTAAGACTCTCACTCTGATCATATGTTGTGTGTGTGTATGTTGTTTTTCATGTGGGTCCTTTTTTCGAGATATATCAAACTAACTACTGATAATAGACAATTGTAAAGAATCATGAAGGACTTGTAACATGTGATGTCCTTGAGCACAGTTTTATGATGAAGTTGGTTGGCTACTGCAACTGAGCAGTATTTTAGGAAACATAAAACTTAAACGTATTCAAATGATCTCGAAAATGATACACTACATTGAAAATGTTGTTGCTTAATTTCAATATTTATTAAAGTGTGATATTTTGGAAACCTTTTTCGAAAGTCTCATTTAGAAACATAAACAAGTATCGATTCTATGTGATCATTCTCTAACCTTAACATATCAATATTTTGAATATTTTAGATTAAAACATTTACCAATTACTTAAAAATTTAATGTACCAACTTTCAAAATGTTTAATGCATTGAAAAATGAACAAAAACTCTTCTGTTGAATTATCCAAATTTTTTAAATATTTTTTATTTGTTTTCTTTACATTTTCAGTTTCTTTTTAATACATTGCTGATCTTCAGGACTTGCTGCTCGTATCATAAGCAGCCTTTGAATATTTTTTCAATCAACAAATTCTATAAATTTCTTATCCTAAACGGCTTGTCGTGGCCGTATAATTATGGATTTATATGGCAAAAGGTAAGTTCCTTAATTAAATTGAAAGAAATGAAGATCCATTGTAAGTTTAATAAGAAATATGAAAATAAAGTTGTATTCTATTATATAAATAATAATAATTGAAAAAAAAATCTGTTTTAATTATAAATATGTTTTTTTTTGTTTGGAGATGGAACAAAGATTGAAATCCATATCTTTGTTTTTTTTGTACAATTTTCTCCCAACCAGCATATATGTATTTATGTATATAGAAAGAAGACTTTCTTTTGCGGCGATCAACGAACCGAGAGACCAGTCAATTAACACCCCTCATAGGAACTAGGAACCATCTAAAAACTGTCTGTCTAATTTCTTTAACTGACTTCCTGTGGCGACTTCCTTTTTGGTTTTTTTTTTTTTTGTCGTTAAAACTATCCTGGTAGCAGCAGTAACCATTTGACTTGTTTTAATTCCTTCTTTCGGTTTAGAAAATGATGTTTATCTAATAGCAGCAGTGTTCTTGTAATTATAAAGTGATGGGGCATGGTTATGCCTGAATAACCCGCACCACGACAGGAGCCGCCGCCAAGCCATAGTGAGATAATCTAAAAATGAATTTTCACTGTCAAGTTTAGAGGGAAACAGCTGGTTGGTTATTTGCTTGTAGGTGTTAAAATGCACTCTGACCTGACCGATGATAACCAAGTGTCGCACACATTCCTCTACACTCCAAAAAAAGGACCTTTTTGTCAAGGTTTTCTTTCTCCTTTTTTTTTTTTTTTTTGGTGTGCGTGTGATTAGGATATAATTGCGCGCGCGAAAATGTCATTGAAGTTGGTAGGTGTTTAGAACCACCACCGTCAATGGCCCTACCACCAACAACAATTCCATCATCATCATCATCATCATCATCGTGTTCATCAAAAGTCCTTCCCCCTCAATGTTATAGATTTTGATAATGTTGTCATAGCGCACAACACAGCACAGGACACTCATCTGTTTGTGGCTTTTTTAGTTAAAGTCATGTCCTGTCCTAAAAATAAATTGAGTTTAATATTGTCGCAGCCCTTTTGCTGTTTGACCATAATTGCATAATTGCCCAGTCATTTGGCTTGTCATGTGCGCGCCCGTCAATCCCACCCTCTTCTTCTGATCGCTACCGATCGGAACTCCTCCGATCACTTAGTTGATAGTTCACATTTTATGGAACATATTTTGTAGTCAACATGTGTGCGACATAATTATTGGTATGTGTTGCAAAAATATCTAACCGAAAACTGTAACGGAATTCATCAAAGGCGCCGCATTTTTCAACTTGATGGTAATTGCCATTTACATATCATTTTTGAGGTTATGTTGAAAAAATCGTTGCATACTTATAAGGTCAAAATTTTTAAGTAACTGAGAAAATGCTAAAAAGTAAAGAAAAACGTAATAAGAATGTGGTAAAAGTTAAAAATTCAAATTAAATTTCATAAATGGTAATGAAGAAAGAAATTTGGCATGGAAATCCAAAAAAATTCATGTGTAAAATATGGAAAATTTTTCATTTTTAGTAAATTTATCAGCTCAATCTTGATCTATTATTTTGATTCAACACATTAATACTTATTATGCATATGATTTCTCTGGAATTTACCTTTTATATAAAAAACCGATCTAGGATTCGGGACACTCTTGTTCCTCTCCCTCTGGAAGATCTTACAGCTGCCGCTTTTTCTACCTCTTATTTTTTCACACCCAAGTTAAAACCTAAGAAACACAAACCCTGAACATGATTTTTCCACGCCGCAAAGGAGAAGAGGAAAAAACTTTCACCAAGAATTGACAAATTTCATTTGACCTTCCTCAGTGTGTTTGTGTGTGTGGTTCTTCTTTCCTTCTACCGGGTTGCACGTATTCTCCATTAATTTCTTCTTTCTCCTTTCTCCATAACTCATTTTTAAGCGATTTCATTTCCTCGTAATTTACTACGTGATTACTTTTTCTTGTTCATTAAACCATTAAACGGGATCGATAAAGCATCGACCGAGCAGCAGCATTAACCTTGACAAGGATCAACACAACGCAACGCAACACAACTCGATGCCGATGCCGATCCCAATCCTTTGGCCAAAGAAAAATGGCTTAAGCATTTGAATTTATGTGCAGCAGCCCTTTTTTTTTATAAGATTTCTTTAATGAACCCCCTGGCACCTTTTGTATTGTTGCTCTGTTGCTCTTCTCTTAAGGGTTAAAAAACGGGAGTTTGCAAAAAAAAAAAAATGAAACAAGGACAACAAAATTCGCGCAACGAATTGCCTGAAGTGCAGTTATTTTCAGATTTTCTTTCCTTCACTTGAGATGATGATACAAAACAACATCTGTCTGGGATCTTAGAAAGGAGGGTAAAACTTCTTCTCATCTCGCCAGCCTCCTCTTGCATTATGCATAAATATGCATGCAAATTTGCCAAAATTGCTTAATTTCATTGGGAGAAAGGCTTTCGATTCCTTTGAATTACGATTTTCATCTTGGTTTCAATTTCCCGGATGTTAAATATTAATGTATCCGTTTTTGGGTGTACTGCCTGCTCCCTCATTCCATTTTCTTTTGCCTCCGTGTCAAAATTCAATGAATTTATGTATGCTATTTCTTGTATCTGTTCCGAATGCGTACGCGCCCCTATGTAATTTCGCTTGAAACGAAGGGGCATATTGAATTACTTTCATATTTTGCCAAAAATTCATTTCAGTCTCATCGAACGATCCCCACATATATTTAGTTACACTGGGACAAGAATAGTTAGGAAGTTATCACAAAAGATTGAAATGTTTTAAGGAAGAATGCAAGGATTTGGATTTGGGTAGCTACAACGTTTTTATGTTCGAAATTTGTAAGTTTTCAAGTGTACTTCAATTGATATTTAACATATCCTTTCTGAGGTATTTTTTCAACCTTATATTCTGTATTACAACTTAGCTAACATGTTTTACAAGACGTATCGTAGAAGAATTCTATAAATTTCAAGAATTGAATTTACTCGAATAATAAGTTCCTTTTAGGATATATTGCTAATATATATTCAAGATCAAAGAATTAAAATTTTTAGCACAATTTAATACTAATGTTTTATATATTTGTAATTTTTTTCTTTCAGTGTCTCAACTACCAGCAGCAGCAGAGAGACATCGAATGGAAAAGCAACAACAATCACCCCCGCAACAAGCAGCAGCAACATTGTCATTGTCAGCAGCAGCAGCCTTATTTTCAATAGCAATACAACTTCATCATTAAAAGATTCTATAGTCTATCAACCGACTCCATCAGCAAGGCAGCAGCAGCTAGCAGTTTCCATCTCCAATACTAATACAACAACCATCTCCACCTCAACTTGCTGCACTTCCTCATCCCCATCCACATCCATACCCGCCTTGTCCACCAACTCTACGGACATGTGTTCTTGTGATAATCAAAATCTAGCAACATTGTCTTCTACGTCTTGTACCTCAAATAAACGTAAACGGCGATTAACCAGCGATTCAAATGATGATACTAAGGTGAGTCCGAATATTGTTATAATTCCATTTCGCCAATGAATTTGCATTAAATATATACATATATGTGTTATATGAAATGACTTCAATGATACTTTGTCTATCTGTTGGTGGGAATACTTACCAAATCTGTGTAATGTAAATGATCAAAATGATCTTATTTTGTTTAATTCTTTCTGATTCTTTGGTAATTATATAAAAACTGTAGTTTAATATACATTTTACATTATAAAATTTCATAAATTTTCTTTTTGTAAGTAACATAATTGTTTAATATCCAAGTGTGTATTGACTTGATATTCATTTACTTTGGCCATTCATTCGAATCTTCTTCTTTGATCCTGCTTTGGTTGAGCTCTAACCAAATAAGCCGTTAGTCACGTAGAGAGCCGACTTGTGATCTTTGGTGCAAACAATGCAAAGATGAGCCCAGAATATAAATGCTACTTAATGCCAAAAGAAAAGGCTCATTTAGCAATAGAAGGAGCTGCAGCAGTAGCAGCAGTAGCATCAGCGGGAAGGTCCTTTCTCAAGTAGCTGCAATCAAAGTCAAGAACAATGGAATTTTGTTTTTAGTTTTGCTTGCTCCTACAGAGATGAAACAGAGGGGCAGCCAGACAGAGAGTGATCGAGTGCTGAAGCAGCTGTATTGGTGCAAAGGATTTTCAGGAGTTCAAAAACTTTGTGCAATGAACTTGCAGAAATTGTTGGTTTTTTTTTTTTCTCCAGAGTTTGGGTTGTTTTTGCAAATGCTTTCAGCGGAGTTGTAGTTCCCTAGCAAAACAAATGTCATTTTTATAAAAAATACAATATTTGTGCCCCGCTTCCCCTCCGCAAGTATATATTGAGTAAGAGTAAGAGAATTCCAGGGTTCTTTGCCAATATGTTGAGCACATATGCCCAGGATAAAAAGGGGACGACGACAACGACTACGACGTTGCGCTTAAGCGCACACCTTGAGTAGTCGGTCGAGTCGCCAGGGGTGGGTTTCCCTTCGTATTCTTTCTTGCTCGAAAAGTCAAGGCAAATGTCCGTTAAGACTCAAATGTGAAAATTTGAAATTGTGATAGTTGTAGGTTATATAGCAGCAGTTGAGGACGATCCATTGCGTGCCCGAAGAAGAGAGAGAGAGGGGGAAAAAGGAGAAGAACTAGATCAAGACGATGTCAATGGGATGGCCTACTATGGAATGGGATGGGACAGCTAACCACAACAGGAACGTCTGGAGGGGTTGTTACTTTGGCGGACTATACCGCCTTATCCTTTTCAAGGATCGCTAAGCAAAAACTTTTCCATTTTTCCTGCACACTCTCTAATTAAATATTCATCGAGACGACATTTACGCTATGTTGCCGAAGGAAAGAAAGGACGAACTATAAAAAATGGTCGTCCCATTGCTGGATATGCAAATGTGTCTGCATTACCTCATTAGATTTCCGTTAAACTTTTATGCAAATCAACCTACGGCATCTGTTTCTGGGATCCTCGTCGTCTCTCTTCTACTGAAATATTATACAATATTTGTTTTGCTCCTTCACGACAAAAAAAGGATAAAAATTATGGTATTATTTTACCAATTTGTCAGTGTAATGTAAAGCCCTTTTCTTTTCTACTCACTCTTTGGTACCGTGTAAGCATGAAATCAGCGAAATCTTTTCTCTTCCAAGAAAAAGGAAAGGGGTTAAAGGTTATCCTGCCTGCTGTGTGGTATCCTTGTTTGTTGCAATCAAGTGCAAGGCTTGATTTCTGTCAAGAATCTCACAAATCACTATAGAAACTTGATTTTTCTCCTCTTTTCTTTCGATAAAAAGTTTCTTCCCAGGCATATCCCAACTTGGTATCAAACTGAATGCAGAAAATGTGAAATAAAGGGTAAAAAATGATTTGTAATTTGATGGTTTTATTCCTGTAACTTGAAAAAGGATTTCATTCAACTGTCTGGGGTAAACAAACGAAGGCTTTTGAACATCATCAAGATGAAATGATCTGTTTTGAAAGATATATGAGAACTAAATTAGCTTACATGCATAGTTAAAGTAATAGAAAATCAGATAAATATCGGAAATCACAATTTCAAAATTATATGGGAAAAAACGCTTATCAATAATCTATATTTATATAAAATAATAGTAAATACTATATTGTACTGTTCTTTATGGGATTAATGTTATTAATTAGGATTCCTTTTGCTTGATATAAAAGTTTTTTTAGGGACTTCAGTTAAGAAGTTCTTTATATAATCGAGTTATTTTATATACATTTAACTTATAATGAAGTTATTTTACCAACTTCTGATAACTCGAAAAATAGTCTGCACTATAAAAAGCAAACAGAAATAAGGAAGGATCTTGGCTTACATTTAAATTGTTAGTTTTTTATTAGATTATGAACTATTTAACGGAGTGGTCTCAATTCAAACTGTTTTTTAAAAAAACGGGAAATATAAAGATAATGACTCTTAATCGATAAATCAACTTATTGCAATATATATGTTTATTTTGGTATATTATAATTGATTGATCAAATATTTTAACAACGATCAAGTTAGAATCAAATATTTTGAATATTTTTTCGATTTTTTATTACTATTTGGGTGAATTTTAATAATGATATTAGACAATCTAAACAGTCACAGAAGCCTTCAACAAACTAAATATATACAATGATCAGAATATGGTTATACATATATACATACATTCGATTAAGGCAAATATAATATAATGTACCTTTTTTTTTGGTTTTTAAGTTTAATAATTTAGCACTATATTTTAGAATCTTTAAACAGCGTTTACTGTCAAGGATCACATATGTATAAGTTCCTTTAAAAGATTTATATAGATGTAAAAGATATTTTGTTGCTTATTTCGGTTTGAAAGATTTCTAGAAAACACCTAGAAATTAAACTTTTTTGGGATAATGATGGCAAACTCCTTATGCAACCCAAATACAAATATAATTAAGACTTAAGAATCTTTCAAAGCAATCAAATATAAAGTTTTTTCTTAGATATTTAATTACTTTCCACTTTTTCCTATCTCTTCTCCTCAATTCACGAATAATATAAGAATTTTGCATTTAATCTTTGTCGGTTTCATCCTTTGTCCACTTTTTTACCCTCCCCTTTTGGTTTTCACACATTTAAAATTCTCTTTTGGAACTCTACCACAACAAGGCTATGCCTAAATCTGTTTGGTCATGGATCTAACCAATTGCATGATTAATTACATGCCACTCAAATTCCAAGTCTTCGGACATTTATAATTTCCCTAATGAAGTTTTCCAAAATGAAGCAAAAAAGTGTCCTGTAAGCAAATGACGCAGGGACAACCGCGAATATAACTTTAACCCCTTTTCAGACCGCGCAGTGACCAGAGGTCAGTTTGTGGATAAGAGGAATATCATGACAAGAAATATGAGTATTTGTTATTATCCTTTGGGATATGTTGCGGCATGTTTACATATAATTTATAATAGAAAAGAGGTCACATATCCTGTGGGACGACAAATAACTTTTCAAAGATCCATCAATTGAAACTGTTGCAACTGTAGATTTTGCTTCTTTTCCGAGAAGAAGGAAATTTGTGAATGGGGAAAAATTATTAATAAAAAGAAAAGAAAACTAAATTAAATGTTATCAAAAGACTTGAAGTTGGGAGGGGATATAGGGAATGAAAAGAAACGAAATAACAATGCATATAACTATAGCTATATATGCATGTATGTATATATACAGCAACAACGAAAGTTACACCTGGACCCACGCTTACGTCGCGTCGATAGGTCGAGTAAAAGCAAAAGGTGTTTCAATTATAACAACAACAGCAACAAGAGCCAAGCGATCGGGCCGCAACCGACAACCGAATCGAGACGGCGGCTGACGTTGAGATTACGACACATAAGCGCCGTAAAGTAGTAGAGGGATTTTTTTCTTCCTCTTCTTTTTGAGCCAAAGGTATAAGGGGACAAAAATGCCAACAACAAAGGACAACAACAATTGTTGTTTCTTTCCTCTCATTCCTCGCTTGCTGTGTGTGGCTATGTTTTGGCCGCCTGGGCTGCCTGGCTGGCTGGCTGGCTTCTTGGTCCTTGTCACTTATTGTATTGTGGAATTGCATCATCTGCTCGGTTTTTGGACTCAAGACGACACATCATCTCTTCAGCTTTAAATGGAAAATATGGACTCCCAGTGACATTTCGAGTTGATGTTTTGGTTGTGTCCTAGTGTCTTGGGTAGAGTAGTGAAAATGCCTCAAAAGGAAAACTTTTTCCTTTTAGGTAATACCCAAAGATGATCAGCAACAGCAATAGGAGCAGCTGCTTTCGGCTGCTGCTGCTGCTTACCTACAGGGCAATTGGTGTGCTCTACAGTTTAACCCTTGTTAAGCTTAGCGACGCAACCCTTTTGTAATTTGCATTGGTCCAGATTTGATTTAGAACAACAACAAGAACAACAACATAACTATGCCTACTTTACAGTTCACCAATTTCTTAAATCTTTAACATCTTTGCAGATCATGTCATAAAAATCATGAAAATTTTCCAGAATTTTTGTTTTAATGCTTGACCAAACGACAGATGTCGCCCAAAGAGAAGGAGAAGGAGAAAGAGGGAGGAGTAGGTACACTGGACAACAATCTGTTCTGCTATTCTGTCTACTTCTTATGCCATTGCACGCTTTGATTTTAATTACATTTGCTTGACATGTGTCCATGTTGCAATTGCCATTATACTCTTCTCCTGCTGCCGCCTCTCTTTCTCCCTCTGTCTATATATGTTCATATATATTACCTAAATCAGTTGATTCTTTTATATTCAGGCAAAAAAAAGAAAAAGAGGGAGAGTTGCATGCAGTTTGGGTCGAAAAGAATAAGAAATTAAATTTGTCATGCATCTAAGATTGACTGGACCTTCCTGTCTTCCTTCTCTAGCTTCTCTTTCCCCCCACCCTTCAATTTTGCTTTTCTTTGCCATTTCTGTGGGGTTGTCGTCGTCTTTGTGCTTTGTGTATGTGTGTGTGTGTTGTGTAGAAGGCAAACCTACTCAAACAATTAAAAATGTCACATAAATATCGTTAAAATATTTTTTCCCCTATTTTCGTTCAGTACAAATTATGTGAAAAATCTTTAATGAGCCGTCTAAAGCTTTTATGATGTGTGACAAGGAAATTCGTCCTCAAATCTTTTGCAAATTCTTCTTTTAGTGACTGTAGATTTGGCTAGAGAATCAAAAGTTCTTTTCTTTTGGTTTTAAGATCTGTTTTTTTTTTTTGCAGATCATTTTTCATTTTAGATTGCGGTTCCATTAGCCTTGCTCTACTTTTTGGCTTTTGCCACGCCCTACTCTTAGGATACAGTTGTTGAATTTCTTTTTTGATGACTGCCATAAGATAATTTATTGTCCACAGCCAGAAGAAGAGAGAGTAGTATATAAGATCTTAGACCTGGACCATGCAGCTTGCCTCGAGCCAAAAGGCGATAATACTACCAACAAAAAAAAAAAAAGAAAGAAGGAAAAGAAAACATTGCAAAGAAAAGGACAGGGAATTATGTATAAATTTATAGTTTATGTAGGTAGTGATTTTTCCATAGTCCTCGTCTACCTGGGAGGGGAAAAATGTTGACAAAAATAATTGTAAAAAGGATCAGGAGCAGCCGTCGTCGACGTCGACGTCATCTTGGCTGTTGTCTAAGGGATTTGTTGTTTGGCTGATAAACACCCAGAAGGCGAAAAATGCAATGCAAAAACATTCTTAAGAAACAACTACCCTTACCTGCTAAAGACTGAAAGAGATGACAATACTTAACGAGCGGGAGAAAGAGAGAGAGAGAGGGAGAGAGAGAGAGAGAGAGACGGGCATTAAACACGAA
Source organism: Drosophila austrosaltans (assembly GCA_035045865.1). Classification (NCBI taxonomy): domain Eukaryota; kingdom Metazoa; phylum Arthropoda; class Insecta; order Diptera; family Drosophilidae; genus Drosophila; species Drosophila austrosaltans. Next base: position 1,858,732 of record JAWNOQ010000200.1, read on the forward strand.
TTGCTTGATCCTGTTTGGAAATGCCGATGCAACGGCATTTTCAACCCCTAAATTAACTATCGTTGCATTCGTTGAACAGGATAACGACAAGAATCGGGGATCGGCGATCTGGAACGACAATCGTCGAGCTCAGTTGCACAGCGCAAGTCAACGCGTTTGGTACACACGCAAAAACCCCGCAAAACTAAAAATAAAAATTAAAAGAAAAGAAACAAACATTGAAGTAAAATGAAGAAGTAACAAATAAAAGTTGAAACCGAAACCGAGTGCAAAGAACTAATTTAAGAACCGGATTTTTTTTTGGCAAGATCCACATCAACCATTATCATCATCTAATCATCATCGAAAATGTTTTAAGTGCCAAACAAATTTTTGCACAACATTTCCAACTCATACCAAAGAATTAAATAAATAATAACGAGAATAAAGTCGGCAATTAACCAAAGACTGCTGTTAAAATATAATTATTAGGAAGCCAAAACCAAAAAAAAAAAAAAAAGGAAACAAAGGAAGAAGAAAACAAAAAGTGCAATACACAATTCTTCGTCTGCAATTTATCTTTCTCACGCGATACGATATACAAAGTGTTATTGTTACAATTCTACATACATATATATATATATATATATTATTTGAGGAGATCCGGTTTTGTTCTCCAATTCCAATCTACTTTCTATCTTTTGTGCGGGTGTGCTGAATACCAAAGACTGAAAAAGAATACAACGATCCTTTGGCAAGGATTAAGAAATTTTGACAGGCGTGCCCACATAAATTTTGTTGTGCTAAAAGTGCTCATCTCTTTTATCATTTATACATCCATCCCGGCTGCCAATTAATTCGAAACACGTTTTCATTTAACCGTGTGAAAAAAGCAAAAATAACAAAGTGAGCGAGAGGATCCTTTCTTCAGTGATCTATTGATACCATTATTGACTTGAGAACTATATTTTTCGGCCTTTTTCCATAAAATTGGTTGTTCATGTTATTATGAAGTTGGAACAGAAGCGCAAATTTGTTGAAATGGTAAATTTTTATTTGGAATTTTGTTGAACAATTAACGATTAAAGATAGTTTTTAATTATAATTTTAATAACTTAGTAAGATCTTTTGGGATCCTGCGAGTAATTAAGTAGAATGAGAATGATCAATTTTTTAAATTAAAATGAGCATTCATATAATCCAATAGATAAGAAAGAATAATCTAGAATGTTGGTAAAATCTTATTTAAATTTATTTCTAAATTGTTTTTTACTATTCTTTATTATTTCAGGATCCCGAACTTGGTTTCGAGCCACCATCGGCTAAGCGTCAACAACGTCTACCTGCCCTTTATGGCAGTGATCAGAGCAATATGTCATCTGTGGACTCTTCGGTATACACATCGCCAGTTGTTTCTGCAGATGGTCAAAATGCCCAAGAAGTGCTTAGCATACGCAGTTCACCAGCGGAGGAGTTACCTGAATCTTCCAACAGTCCACTGCCAGATAGTCCAGATAGTCCACCAATGGCAGATCGTGGCGGCAATAAGTTGTCACCCGTAATAGTTCATTATGCAAGAGAACTAGTGACCAGTAGCAGCACTCTAACAGCAGAATCAGATGAGCATGAACACGATGATGTTTTAGATGACAGCTGCGAGGATTACTCACTAGATGAAGAAGAAGATGATGATGATGATGAGGAGATTCGTTCCTCAACAGCTTCGCCAGTATCTAGCAATGGCGAACGCACTCCTGCACCACCTCAACAACCACAGTGCAGTAGTTCAATTAGCTCTGCAAGTTCTATACCCAAAGTGAAATCTATGGATGACTATATGTCCTTCAATGTGTTATGCATGTCACCCGCCCTAGAGACTTCAGTTAGGCAATGTCCATTGCCCGCTCTTTCGTGGGCCAATGCAGATGATGTCTGGAAGTTAATGTGCCGTCGAGATGAGCAGGAATCGCGGCTTCGTAGCATTACCATGTTGGAACAGCATCCGGGACTGCAGCCACGTATGCGAGCTATTCTTCTCGATTGGTTAATTGAGGTCTGTGAGGTGTATAAACTACATCGGGAAACCTTCTATTTGGCTGTAGACTATCTGGATCGCTATCTCACCAAGGCCAGAAAAGTTCAGAAAACACATCTTCAATTGATTGGGATCACCTGCTTATTTGTGGCCGCCAAAGTGGAGGAGATCTATCCACCAAAAATTGGCGAATTTGCCTATGTAACTGATGGGGCCTGCACCGAGAGGGACATCTTAGAATACGAGAAATACCTGCTGCAGGGATTAGATTGGGAGATTAGTCCTATTACGGTCACAGGATGGCTCGGTGTCTATATGCAACTGAATGTTAACAATCGAACACCGGCCTCCCTCTCACAGATTGGCAGACAGGCGGTAAATGATGGAGGTTTGGCGGCTGGAATTGCCCCCGATGATGCCTTCATTTATCCACAATTTTCTGGCTATGAATTTATGCAGACATCGCAGTTATTGGATCTATGCACTCTCGATGTGGGCATGTCTAATTATCCATATTCAGTGTTGGCTGCAGCAGCTATTAGCCACACATTCAATCGGTAAGTGTCCTAAATCAAACTAAAACTATATAGAATTTGATTTATTAAATCTTTTACTATTCTCCTCTACTTACAGCGAAACTGCATTGCGTTGTTCTGGTCTCGATTGGCAGGTTATTCAACCTTGTGCCCGCTGGATGGAGCCCTTCTTCCGGGTGGTATCGAAAAAGGCTGCCCACCTTCACCTAAATGAACAGAGCGAACAAGTGAGCAATAAATTTGGTTTGGGTCATATTTGCCCCAATATAGTCACCGATGATTCCCACATCATTCAAACGCACACGACTACCATGGATATGTATGTAAGTATCTGTCGGAATCAATTCAAACCAAGTAGAAACATTTGTTTCCCCTTTACTAGTTGTCTGATTATTATATTATATTCCATAACTAAATTTGAACTATTTATTTCACCTTCTTTGCAGGACGAATTGCTTATGGCTCAGGATGCACTGCATGCCATACGAGCTCGTACTCAAGCGTCACCTGCAACGGCGCTGCGCGCTCCCGACAATCTGCTAACACCGCCCGCCTCTAGTCGCAAGCCAGATGATTATCTGGGCGATGAGGATGGTGAATTGGTGACTAGCGGAAGTGATTGCCAAAGCAGTAGCTCTCAGGCCAACCGCGAAAATATTGCCTTGAGGAGTTGCGAGAATATTGTTTTGAGCAATCGCTGAAGGGGAAATTAGCAGATCCTCCATGTCGTCGTCGTCGTTGTCATCGTCGTCATAATTGTCATTCTCTCCCCGCCCAAACAGTTTTTAAAGTTTAAGTGTTTCTTCTTCTATATATATATATATAAATTATTTTTGTGAAAAGTTAATTAGTTTCTTAAAAATAAGTTAATTTTTTTCTTTGAAAATTTCTTTATTTTTTTCTACGTCTATTTATCTATACATAAAAGAAAACATCTACAAAAAATAAGAAAAAAAAAACAAACAAAAAACAAAAAATTTAATTTTTAGATGTAAACTTTATAAGGATAAGCAAGGCAAAACTGGATTAATTATTGTAGTTAAATTTAATGAAAAAGGCATGCAAAACAAAACAGATGAAAAAGGATTGTAAAATAAGTGAAGAGAAGAAAAGGAAGGCTAGCTAAAAGCTAGACAGTAGAAAGAGGTATTTATTTTGTAGACTCAGGCTCAGCTTTGATAATGAACAATAATAGTTCACATTCAGTTATATATATATAATCATTCATTCAGTCATTCAGTTAAAACAGGATGAGTAACAATTACTAACACAACAAATCGAAATGCAAGCAAATTACTTGACTAATCAACTAAAATTAGACTATATAAGTTGAGGGAAATGCTGACTAAAATCTACTAAGCTTTGCATTCACATATTCATTCATTACCACTAAAACAATTAATCCAAGCAAAAGACATAAGACAAAATCGACTATATTAGTCAGCTGACAGAAAAAAAAGGGAGAGGACAAAAAATGTTAAATGCCAACAAATTTACTCAAAACAACAAAAAAAAAAAAAACCAACAAAAAATAAACACAAAAAAAAGAAAGAAATTAAGATGTAAAAAATTTTTAATCTAGACTAATTTTGCCATAATTTGCTAAGCAAATATAACTGTACATATATAGACATCAAAACAGAAAAACTGCAACAAAAAAAAATATATACAACTAACTAAAATGAAACGCATATAATATATTATTATATAAGTGAACAAAATTTATATAAACCTTTAACCACATATAAAATATATTCATCAGAAGCCACAACAAAAAAATCTTAGTAAAAATTTTTCATCTAAATTTAGATTTTAATTAAACAATAAGTGTTCATATTGATTAAGGCTGGAATGAAAACAAAAGCTAAGCAAAACACACAAAATCAACAAAAAAAGAAAAAAAAAAAGAAAGAAAACAACAAGAAAGAAAGAAAGGAAAGAAACAAGAAACAAACACAATCCTAATTGTATTTATATTTTATTTGATAGATTTTAAAAGCAATACATATATAAAATTATGGAAAAAACATTGATTTTAAAATAATTTCACAAGTTACGCTTATAACTATGATTAAACATAAGTTGAATTCAAACAAAATATATAAATAAATTAATATATCCAAATATATATATATTTTTGTATATGAAAAAACAAAACAAAAAAGACAAAGCAAATGCAAAACAGTTTTATTTTCTCACTTTCAAATATCGATAACTATCGATAATCCTTGTGGGGGTTTAACAGAGTTAACGGACGTGGCTTGTTAACTTTTTGCTTGGCTATCTGGCAAGGCCGGCCGATGCGCAATCAAAATCCACCCTCGCAAATAGTTTGAGTATTTTCGAAATTGAAGCTTTAATTTAGTTCGGTGCGAGAACCTGGCGAGTGTGGATGCTTCTACTCTAGGTAAATCGCGGTCCATCCAATATTAGATATAATCCAAAAGCAAAAAGCGACGCCTCAACTAAAAAGAAAAAAAAAAGCCAAAAGAAAAATAAAAGAAACCATCAAACAAAAAAAGCTTTGCAAGTTGTTTTTCAAAAATCAAATAGTGAATTAAAGAAGTGGGCTGGGTCGATCTACGAATCATGAAAGTTATATAAAACTAAAAAGAATTTAGCAACAAAAGTAAAATAAATAAAAATAAAGAAAATACAGATATTGAAAAATCAAGCCTAAACGTTGGAAAAAATTGTATATATATTTATATATATGTATGTGTATATAAGTTATATGTACGTATGTATGTATATTTAGTGAGCGCCAAAAAGCCGAAGAGACGAAGACGACATTGCCGCGCAGCCATATAAATCGTTTCTCTCCCTTTTCGCGTCGTCGGTGTCGGTGCTTTTGTTGTGTGCGAGTGTGAGTGTATGTGTGTTGGAGTGTCCTCCGTCTACCAGCACATAACGATAACATTTCGAAAAGTCGCGTAGTAAAAATCTTCTCGAAAGCGTGTGTCGGCAAAAATCATTTTTTGGACCTTCGCTGCGCTCCGCTGCACATAGAGGAAGGACCTCTGTTTTGCCTATGCCATAGCATCACCCATACCCTCCTCCATTGGGAATATTGTTTTTGGCGAATTTGGCGCGCAAGAGCATCAAGTAAGAGAGAGACACACAGACACTGGGAATAAGTATGGGAATGACTATGAGAGAGCGGTAAACCTTTCTCTCGTTTACAAGTAATGTTGCAATTGCACAATGTAAAAAAGATTAAACATATTTAAAAAAATATTCATTGAAATTCAGTTTTAAATAAAATGTTGCTAATAATAAGCATCTAAATATAGTTAATAGTCGTTGCGTGCTTCCGTGTGCAGTGTTTAGTTTGCGCGCCCAAAAAAGTATGCTATGCCATTTTACTATTTACTACTACGCACGCTCACACACACAGATACAAACGCATTCACGCCAATACATATAGGTGGCACATAATAACGGTTTATCGTGTAGCAGAGCCACGCAGCTTACGCAGCTGCGTAAAATCTCAAGGCTTGACCAATGAATCCCCCCCGCATATACTCATATTGGCACAGCCATTTGAAGGTTCCCTAAGCTCTTCACCCACAAATGTATATATGTGTTTGTGCATGTGTACATTAAACACATATAAATAAATATAGTCAAGTTTTGTAGGTGTGCGTAAAAAAGTTTGCTCCTGACCATCTTTATAATCTATTTTGAGGCCTTCTCGAGTGTCCTTGCCAACATCTTGTTGCTCCTTTGTCTTTGTCTCCCTTGGGTTAATTGATGCTTCTACACTTCTTGAAGTGCATCCTTCGTTTCTTCTGTTTCTTCTTGTGATGGCCTTGCAGTGGTTTTTGGCAGGCAAAACAAATTTGCTTGGTTTACTTGAGATTCTTTTTTGGGTTTTTGGCTTAACAAATTGAATTCGTTGTACACAAAAGGATGATGCAATTTCTAAAGCAACTAATGGCAGAAATTAATTTAAGAAGAAATAAATCTCTCATTATTATTTTTCTCAAACTCTTTTCCAAATGCAAATGTACAGCAAATTAAAATGGAAACAAGTTGGGAATTTATATCGAAGCGTTAGTACAAATACTTTAGTAAATTGATTAGTTTGAGTGGTTGTTTGCACTTGATTTCGCAATTAAATCTTAATGAATTAAATTTATACTTGTTTATTTTGAACTAAAGATGGAAATTTCTAATTTAAGGATACATTTTCTAACTAACATTAATAGAAAAGTAAAATATTAGCAGAAATCTCTATGTATTAATGGGCAATAAAATTACAGCTTTGGTTCAATATTAAACTAAAACTTAATGAGAAACTTTTTTGAGTTCAATTTTAGTTTTATTTTTTAACTAGGAATTATATTTATTATTGCCAGATCAATGCCAAGTTGATTTTAAAGATAGTGATTAATAATGATTAAAAAAGGAAAAGGAAAAAAAGTGAATTGTGCTAACTTTACAGGAAAAGATTAGTTAATTCAATTTTCATAATATGCATAGAAAAGAGGCAGAAAAGATCAGTAACACTTACTTTTTATAATCAATATAAATATAGATATGTAAGAATTATTACAAACTACAGTTAGCGATTCATTGAGACAACCAAAATGTAAAACAATATAAGGATAAATATAAAGATTTGATAGATTTGAACTTTCAGTTTGGTTTTGTAGTATATTACCCACAAACGGATCTACTTTTAGTACCAGTATTAGACTTATACTTTGATTATATTTATAAGAAATATATCTTACATTATGTCCGTTATATTTTTATAATCGGATTTAAAATATAATTTACCATATTCCTTTTTCTTGTAAATAATTTTGAACAACTCTTAGACAACTCATAAAAATGAGGAATTCTGTCAATATATAATCATAAATATGCCATGTGGTCTACTTACTACAAAAGGCTACACACACACAGATTTATAACTTATCAAAAATTTTATATTGGCAGACGCACAAACACACATACATGTATCCCACACCCCAATCAAACACACTCACACACAGAGGAAAGTTTTTTTTTACAGGCACATTAATTCCATTACGAAAACTCCCAAGGCCAACAAACCAAAAGCCAGGCCAAACATAAAAAGGCAAAAAGCAAACAAAATGGAGCAAAAAGGCAAAAAAATAATACAAAACAAAGGAAGAAAAAAAAGTAGCAGCAGCAGCAGCAGCTAGCGATATATGCGATATAATAAATCTTTTGTATAACACGCAAAACTTTATGAACGTGCGCCAACTATAAACTTTCACTTTTCAACAATGGGCCATCGCCATGATGGTGATGCCTGTGACGTTGCCATTGCCGTTCTGTTGCCCACCTCAGCGAATACGTTGCGTATACGCCATGTTGCACATGCTTTTATTATTATTATACACTATTATTTGTTGTATTTTTCTTTTTGCAAAGCGTGATACACCAACCAATATATATATATATATATATATATACAGTGTTCTATAAAGAAGAAAGAGAATGATTCCGTGTTTATACTAGTTGGGTCAGACTTTTTAAGATTGAATAAATCTATATTCATATATAAGTATTGTGAATGTAGTAGTAATTGTTACCCATAGATTAGAATCATCTACTTCGTACTGTATAATTAATATTCATAAAGCGAACTTCATAGATTTTAATAAATGTTAGCGATTATCTCTTTGAAATAGCTCTTAGCTTCTTAATATTAGATAAAAGAAATAGAGGACTAACGCATTTGGAATGGTAATCCAACCCCAATTGATATTATATCGAAGATTTATCACATCGATTTATATAATTACATTTTTAATATCTCTTGAGAGAATGTCCATTATTTTGCATCATTAAATAGATGCGACAAGACAGGAAATTACTGTACATATTTATATTTATTATTATAAGTACTTATACAAATAGAAAGTACTTGGAATCGGAAGCCAGATATGATTTGACAGATTTGTGATTTAATATTATTTGCTTGAACAAAAGCCATCGGATTTCCATAAATTCTAAAGGATTGCAAAAGTTTCCGTTTGATTTCACTGTGACTATGGGCATTCAAACATATTTGTATGTCTATTAATATACATGTATATATACGCTAAAAATACATATATATAAATGGCGGCTTTTTGAATGTGTTGCATGCTTTTAGGCGTTTTTGCTGAAGCTTGGCCGCGTCCTGCATGCGTGACTGGCGCTCCATTTATGTCAAACTTTGTGTGATGTAAAAAAAACCAGAGATGACAAAAAGCGTATGAAATCGGGCTACAATATATATATACTTACATATATGTATATATAACAAACATGTGTGTGTGTGTATGCGTGTGTGAGTATAAGTGCGTATCGGCCACAATAAATTGTCTTTATTTTATGCGGATGTGGTTGCTGAGAAGAGGAAAGAATAGCATGAGAATGAGGTGAAGCAGGGAACCAGGCAAAAGGATTGCGCCATGTTTAATGAAAATTATTACGCGATATCCTTGGGGACACACAGACACACACACGCATACACATATAAATAAACACACACCAACACATTTAAACAGCAGAGGATGTATGACTATGTGCGCCTTTTTTTTTTTTAAGGGGGTGGCATGCTCATACAAAAAAGTTTGTGTTGAAGCAGTCCAGTGGATTGAATGAGCCCGAACCTTCCCCCACTGCGCATGCCCCATATTCATGCAAAAGGATTCGAGTTCGAAAAACATAACGAAGAGATACCTCTATGTTAATGTGTGCGTGTGTGCTTTTGATATGTTTATGCATTTGTGTGAGTATTGGATGGGTGGCAATTCGTTCGGGGAGAGGGAAACGTATTTCTAGGTCAAATTCAAATGGCAGCAGAGTAGCCAGGAGTAGGTACAACATGTGAGGAGGCAATATCTAGCAGTCGCATTCATCTCAACTTCGAGTTGAATTGGCATTGGTCGAAAGCGTATCATTTAAAACTAAAATATTTTTGGTTTGTTTGTTTCTGCAAAAAGAAAACTTTTTTATGGTTAAATTTCAATTGAAATTAATTCCATTTGTATATAGAATAGTCTAACATTTTTCAAATATTTCTTGAAAGTTAAGCAAAAAATATTTGCACTTTTATTTGATTCCATTTGATAATGTATTAGTTTTGTTTTAGTTTAAGCTTTTGACTTTACATGTTTGTAATTTAGTTCAGTATGCTGAGCATTAAATAAATTGGAAAAAAAAGATAATAAATAGATGAATAAAACATTATATGAAAAAGGATATGAAAACTTAGTATTAAACATTGACCAGGAACAAAGAGAGAAATAAAATTGAAATAGAAAAAAGTACAGATATGAAAAAAGAAAACACAAGTTTTATTTTTATGAAAACTATAAAATTACAATAAGCTGTAATAAATAGATAAATTGAATATCCTTATGGATAGCATGATTATATATAGAGAGCATAAACATAATGAAGCTCCAACAAAAATTTACTTTTCTGATTCCTTACTTAAAATATAAACTTTAATATATCGATATACGAGCAAGTCCTTTAACCGCAATTCAAATAAATTTTAAACTCTTGCACTAAAAGCCTAATGTTATGCTCTTAATAATATTATAAGGAACTCCCAAAAATATGCTTCTTTTTAATCTATTAACATGTCCGATTTTAATCTCTTTGTCTATTAAAAAATACAAGTATTTGTAGATTCCTTATATTGGTACTTGGCAACTTTTGATTGGTGGTATTCCATCGTATGATTCTTAGCTTTCTCATTGCTTTTTTTTGTGTGTATTTTGGGAAAGATGAGAACACTTTAAATTAGTTTTAAATCAGATTCAATTGAAAGCACATATAAAAGATTAAGAAATATTTTAAGCCAACCAAATCGTTGTACTGTGAAATAAAAATGCAATCCAGAGTGGCGATAGCAATTAAAAATATAATTAATACACAAAATGAATACAATTTATTTTTGATACTATCTTCTTAGTGCTGTTTGGTAATGTACACAAGCTAAATTAATAAATTAAGGATGGAAACTAAAGACGATTTTACCAATGCTTTATATCATTATAAAGGCGCTTAGAATATTAAATAATTGTTTTTATTAATTATTTGGAATAATGCTACAATTGCTACAAGTATGTTCAATCGAGTTAAAGTTGTGTAATCAGTTAAACGGCGGTAAAGCTTTGTTGTGGCTTTTGTAGTTCAATTCTTCTTATTAAGTGGGGACAAAAAACTGGCATTGTTTTTGTGTGTGTCCTTGAAAGTGTTCTATTGCGCGAATTTCGACCAAATAAAATATTCGACGGTCAGAGGATATGAATTGTAGTAAAAGCAAAGTTTTTTTGTGTGCAATACAGAAGTAATAGATCTCTTTGGTAAATCATTCGTGTCTATAATGTTTTCTGAGCACTAGATAAAGATCAAATTGAAAGCGTATTTACTCAAGCCACAACGAATGTAATGAAGTTTTATTTGAAAAGAGACCTGATGATGAGAAAAGAACTTGTAATAATCGGTTAATTGAAAAATGTACTAAATTATATACTAAAGAAATTGCAAATTAGAAATTACTTTAAATAATGCACCCCAGAAGTATGCAATGGAATAGTTGAAGAAAAATTAACTAAGGTGTGACTAAAATTCGAAATAATAAACATTAAATGAATATGTATTTTAAACCAAATTTAATACGTATTCATTGCTATAAATTATCAACTTTTAATCTGCAAAAAAATTTGAACAAGAATAAGAATATTTTTTACTTGTTTTGAATTCTTTTCTCTACAAAGTTTTAACTAAATTTTTCTTCTCTTCTTTACTTACAGGCAATAACTAAATTAAACTAGAAACATATCTCCTCGAGCTCAATTATTAATTCATCATAAAATATATATCCCCAAGACTTGATAAAAATGTTAAACATTCATCATAAATGTAATAAAAGTAAAAACTATTGGCAAAACAAAATTATACACTTTGGCGCAAGCATATTAAATAAATAAATTAAATAAATAAACCAAAGGTATACAACAATCCAGTAAAAAAGAAAAAAAGTCAACAGAAAACCAACATAAATGCATATACATAGGCAGTCCATGGATAATTAAATATGAATAACTTGTAAAACCAAAATTGAAAATTTATCTAATTGAAAAATTTGTGCATTCCTCGCATACATTTCGCCTCAACGAAATGTCAATAAATATCAAATAAATACAAATATAAATATATATATATACGTATTGGATATATCGATTGTTGGATTGGTTTTTGTGGCTTTTATCGCATGTTTCAGTAAGCAAAACGAAACGAAACAAAAATAATTATAAATTGCAAATGTGCCAGTAAATTGGTGGCAAAAACCATTTTATTGAGTACTGTCGGATCTTTCGCTGGATAAATATATATACAAATATATATAGAGGAGATTTAATCAGGGTCATCATCAACATTGCTACCAATACTATATATAAATTCGCCACAGAAAATGGAGGGCAAACATTTGAGCTGCTTTGTGACCATCGTTTTGGGTGTGTTAATATTTAAAATGCATATATATGAAGCATTTGGCGATCAGGATGAGGATATACCACACAATGAGTAAGTTTCCTGCATACAATTTTCATATTCATTTATGTATACATACATTTGCTATTTTCAATTATGATAATGTGAAACGGTTTGGCTTAATTTCCTCTAGCAGGATATTAATTGTAAATTTGTTTATAGTCAAACTCTCAACCTTTACGCTTAGTTAAATAAAATTTTCCCAATGGCAAGCCCACAAAACAATAAATGTTAAAATATTTATGCAAATTTCAACAGATGTCTCTCTCTCTCTCTCTGTCTCTTAATGTTTTTCTCCGAATATTTTAATAGTAATTTCCTTTGCCCTTTTGCTCTAAATTATATTTTAAATTGAATATAATTGATTAAACTGGAAGTGAGCTGTAGTTAAAACAGAAATTTTAAATTTAGTTAAAGATTTTTAGCATTTAAATGACCTTATTGAGAATCCTCCGCTGTTATTCAGCTAACTTATCCATAATTCAAATAGACTAATAAAATTAGTTTTAATCGCATTTCATATCTAATTGTATATGTGCATAAATTATAAAACTTTCGATCAAAGACATATAATAGTCAATTCAAATTCTAATTCGATTTTCAATTTTACTCAATTGAATAAACTAAACATTAATTTATTTTTATTTTAATGGCCCGAAAACTTTTCACATTCATTTTATTTATTTGTTTAAGTTTATTACTTTGTTTATCTCATGCATAAAATATTTAATGGCATTTTTTGTATAATATTTAACAATACCGATATATGAATAATACATAGTTAGTGTTAAAACAAAAAATAATGAATTTGAAATTGGGAAAACTTTCCATATTAAGTATACGACAAGTAGACATTAAAAAAAAATGACAAGAACATTTGATAAAGTCAGAGAGTTTGAAGACAGAATGGAACGCATCGCACATGTGTGCGTTGATGAGATACTTTTGCTCATATATGCGTATCTAATGGATACATAATAGGATTTTGCAATTAGTGCGACGAGCTGAAGGTAGAAGGTAGAGCGGGAAAGACAACGAGGTAGAGAGATAGAGAGAGACAGAGGGAGATATTGGGTAGCGAGTGAGAAAAGGAAGCCAGCACACATAACCGCAGCGTTCACTTGGCTAATTAACCCAAAACCAAAACTGCCATTTGCAGGCCAGGACAACCAAGGACAACTAAGGCAAAATGGTAAGCTCTGGGGCAGGGTATGGGACGGAAAACGGAAACCGGAACCAGAACCACTAAGTGATTTTTTTCTTTCTTTCTCTCTCTCTCTCTATCTGTCGGACTCTCTGTCTCCATCTCTCTGTTTTGTGTGTCTAATGTCAGTTTTATTTATTGAAATTAGTTTTAGCATTTGCGTTTTCTCTGTCGACTTTTTGTTTGTTGTTGCATTTGTTCTGCCTTTTGGCTGTTTGACATACAACAATAAAAAGCAGTCATTTTCCTTTTTATACACTTCCAACAGGGTATACCAATTTCAATCAAAAGTTTGGAGTTCAGCAAAGAAATCATTCATAGCAATAGTACAAAAATATACTTTTGAAACAAAACAATTTGTGGAGTTTATATAATTTCTAGCAAATGTTTTAATTTATATTAGCCTTTATAACTATTTTCAATGTAATTTGTTGCATTGATAGACCTATTTTACAGGCCCAATCTTATACATATATTGTTAAAAGCTTTTACTCGGATTTCCATTTTTCTCTATTTTCATTCTTGCAAACAATTTCTATTTTAATATAGAAACAATAAATCGACAGATTTGTTTTATAATGTAAAAACTATTTAGTTATCGATTCATTAACCTTTTATTTTATCTCATCAGATGCAAAGGATATAGAATTAACAGTTTTTTTATTTATCCTGGATTTTTATTCTATTAATAAACTATCGTAACAATTTTTATGTGAGTTAAAAAAGACAATATGAGAAATTTTCAATTGGAAACTTCATTTTTGCATTTTTTAAACTCACAAATATTCGTTTTATTGTTTATTAAAATATCTTTTAGTTCAAATGGGTAATAAGATGAAGATGATCTGCTCATCCTCCTTATACTCCTTTTCCAAAAAGGTAGTACTATCCATACTCCCAAATGGGCTGCCATGGCAGTACTTAAATTCTTTTATTTCATTGATTCCGAAGTTATAAAAGATTATTTTAGTGTCTTAAAAGTAAAGTAATCTTTCCTCACACAAAAAAATATTATTTCTCGTCTGTTTCAAGTATAAAGTGTGCTCTTAGCCAAAGGAAAATTTAACGATATGTTGGCTAAAGCTATGAAACTAACACATTTATGACTGCTGCTCATATATAACATACGTTCAGGGGAACTTTTAAAAAGTTTTTTTTTGGGATGTAAATATTATTAATAAGTTGATTTTTGCTTTTTTAGACATTATTAATTAATTTCTCTCTTATAATCTTTTAGATTTCTTTTTTGTTTGTCATTTCTGACGCACATGCGTAAAAATTTATTTTGTTAAATTTAAAACTGAAAAAAAACAACTTTCACTTTGGTTTTTCTTTTCTTTTTATGCTCTGTTACTTTCTTTTGGTTTTTGCCATTTCGTTTTGGTATGAATGTGTGTCACTGCTGAAATTCAATTAAATTTATTTCAACTTTTGCTGCCAGGCTACAACAAATAAGCAGCAACAAGAGCAACAACAATATCAGCAACAATGAAAACAGTTGCCTTAAGGGCCTCAGCTTTGACGATTATGTTTGGTCCTGGTTGGTCCTGGCCAACATTGCTTTTGATGTAACTGACCCAAATCTCGTTTATAATGTTTGAAAGTACTCGAAAATCGTTATTTGCTCTTCCTTCCTTCCTTTTTCCCTTTGCCTTCATCTTCTGCTTCTTCTTCTTGTTCTTTCGTCTTCTCCTTCTGCATTTTGCTCTTGTTGATTCATTCATCGTGGACTTTTCTTAGGCCGGTCGCATTTTCAGCTCACTACATTTTCCCCATCTCTTGCATCGCAGTGCCCTTCCATTCTTCTGTTCTGTGTGCTCATTCATTTGCCTCATTTTCAGTTGCAGCATTCTCCATTTTAATGCATCTTCTTCTTCGTCCTTGCATTGACAGCCTCCTGCTGGTCAACAACATATTTTCTCTTTTCACCAGTGACGGAGTGTATACATTCATGTACGTGTGTGTGTGAGTGTGTGTGTGTGCATGGGCCATGTGACAGAGCCAGAAATTAAAGAAGATTATTGCGAACATGAAAAAAATTGACCAAATTCTGAAATAAAATCATTAAGAAGAAAAAATATATATATATTAATGTATAACACATTATTTAATATAACAAACTGCTTTTAATTTAAATTTTAAACATTTAATTTTAATTAAAAAGTTTAATTTTCAAGTCGTAGATAGTTTTTGGTGCTTTTGTTTTATATTTGCTAATATAAAATTGAATTTTCTTACATTATCTTTGGCATTTAAAAGTGTCCGATTTCATATTGTCTATAAAAGGATTAATGCATTAAGTTGAAAAGTTTTCTTCTAAATGAGTTTTAAAATTTATCAGAAAGAAGTTTTTACTTTAAAATCGTTTAGAATTTGTGCCAAGGCAAAACTTACTTAATAAATATAAGAAAGTCCTGCATTTGTTTATATACTTGGCAAAATATATATAAATGCATAGATTATCTATAGTTCCAATAAACATTTTTTCTCACATCTTTTGACATAGTTGTTCTTCCTTTCTGAATGTTTATGTATATTTCATCTTACATAAAGAATAAAAAGTTTTTTGAAACGATTTTTAAACTAACTTGAACTCGAATTTCTGCAAGCAATTTTAAAAACGAATATTTTCTCGTTATGATTCAATGAGTCGAAATTTTAACCTTGCCACGGTTTCAGCTTTTTTTTCTTCTAATTAACTCTTCTTGGCAAAGCTTATAATATGCAAAATATTGTAATCTCAGTAGCCTTGACCTGGAAGCTGGCCTGGCCTGGAAGGAAAATGACTAGAACGTATATATGTAGAAAAGCTGACGCCGAAAGTCTGATCCATTGCATCATTTTGTAAATCTAAACTATATTCCTATTTTACTAAGTAGATAGATGTTTGATTGATTTCGTTATGGCTATATAAAAATAATGACCATTCTTTGCTAGAATTTATAAATTTTAACATTAACTTGAAGAGTCTTTTAGAAGCTAAGAACTGAACTGAATCTTAGATTATGGAAGATTTTATTCATGTGAAACAAAAAATTGAACAGAATTTTAGATTTTATAAGATTTTGTTTATATAAACATACATAAATATATTTTTTAGTATTAATATTTATTTTTAATACAAATTATTCAATTCTTTTCTAAAGCCTCTAACTATCATTGGGTATAAGAACTTCGAATTTGTAAATCTACTTTATTATAATTAATTTAACTCAATTGTAAAACTGTCCTGTCTGGAGTTAAAGTTAAATGGTAGTTGCTTCAATGCCCGAAAAGTTAAAAACATGAAGAGCTGTAGTACTTAACAATATAGGTAGTGTAACTAAAAATGGTTTAAATTCATTTTTTTTTGTATGAAACTACATATTAACCATGATGAATACTTTTCTTAGAATTAATAGTTGATGCCAACGGATATATATTCATATTTTATTTTGATTATACAAACATGTCATATAATTGTGCTCTTTGCATTTTACCCATATTGTGTTACTCTTCATTTAATTAGCACCACTTGGCCTCCATTTTACCGTAACTTTTCCATGGCCATCAGCATTATCCAATTTCAATCACTTTGCCACTTGGCCACTTTATTTCGCTTCATTGTTTACGCTTTTGAGTGCTGCGGGCGGACACGGACGTTGCCCAACTGCTGGTCCCTCCTGATGTGGCTTACTTATAATACAATTTTCATATAATTTAAATTCATTTTTTGGCATCGCCATAAAACTTTGTCTGTAAACTGGCTGCAGTTGCTGCTAGTGCATATAAACATGCGCTTATTTTATATCTAGATGGTGGGGAGGGGGGTGGAAAATGGCTCGTCCTTGCTGTTTGCCCGTCCGTCGCCCGGCTCAACATAATCAACATTGCGTATACGCATCGTGGCTGTGTGATAGTGTTCCTTCTCTGGCTTTGGCTCTGGTTTCTCTTCGCTCTTTCTTTTGATATTACAGATAATGCCATAAAATTGTGCAAATATTTTTGGGGCATTATTTTGCTTGGTCTTTACTTTGGCTCAACTTTTCTTCTCTCTCTCGCTCTCTCTCTTCCTCTATCTGTTGTTTTGTTGTGGTTTTTTTTTTCTTTTATGAATAATATTTCATTTTTCTTTTATCAGTGCCTTGACTTGAGTCTGGTTTGGTATTGCTCATCCTTTATATTCAATTTTTGGCCTGTTGCCCTTGCGTGTGGCTCTTCCCCCCCTCTTCCATGGTTGAGTTTTATGAGTTGTGTTGTTGCTCTTTTGTTTTGCTTTTGACTTTCGCGTTTAGATTATAAATGTTTGGCAAATGTTTTCACAATAGTTAGTTCTTGTTAGCCCACTCTCAATAGACTGTGTTGATTTTAGCATTCGCTCCTCCCACCTCCTATCCCCTCGCTTCATTCAGGACTCTTTCTTGTTTCCTGTTGTCTTGTCTCGTCGAAAGCCACAAATTGTAATGAGTTTTCAGTTTGCTCGAATGTCTTGTCTTACTTGCCACTTTATATACATACATACATACATACATATACAAAAAATATTTGCTTATATTGTATATTTTATATAATGATAATATTTGTGCTTAAAATCATTAAGTGGCCCATAAAAAAAGGTTTAATGAAACATTTATATGCAATATGCATATATAATGTCGTTTTTTTTTTCGTTTTTGCTACTGCTGCTGCTGCTGCTTGGGGGCAATCAGTCGAATAATTTATGCGAATTTACAATCGATTAAAATCGATTTTTAATCACTGAAGTGAGGGCTTGATTTTCCAACATGATTTTATCGTGCGTGTGTAAGTGGTTGAGTTGGAGAAGCTATAAAAATTAAATTATAGCATCAAAAACAAAGTTGAATAAATACAAAAAATTTGTAGCATACTTTTTGGCAGTCTCATTATTATTTTGTGTCGCATATTAAGTATACGCATATTGGAATACAATTTCATCATCCCATTTCATAAAACTTAACTTTAATTTAACAAAATTTCTTGATTTATGTTTTATTTATCTTTAAGTGAGTGGTTAAGTTTGAAAAAATGTTGGTCATGTTACAATTTAGCTAGAAAACTGATGAAAATCGGAAAATATTTGTTATTTTTAATAAGTTAGTAGTAAATAAACCCATTTTAATGTTACAAATCTCTTTTTGTATGAAAATGAGAAGATTTCTTTTAAACTTTCCGAATCGTCTTAAGTACTTAGAATTGTATTAAGCAAACCTATTTGCCATTTTTGTAGGATTCTTAATTGAAAGCTATGTAAGCTTTAGGCTAGAACATTTTTAATTAGAAGTAGGATTCAGCTCACAGGAAACTATATTTCAATTCCTTTCCCCCCCCCCTTGTAAAATGCAGATGCATTGAAGTGAACTCTTGAGATTGACAGCAAAGAGAAAACTCATTTCAATTTCAATGATGCAAAAAACCTATTGACCTACTCCAATGTGTCTACTCTACTATCTTTTGTACCTGCCTTGGCATAAACTTGAGTAACGAAAGGAGAACACAGCAACAAGAAGAAAAAAAAAGTGAAAAGTAGTAAAGACAAAAACGAAAACGAACAAAAAAAAAAACAAGAAAAAGACTGAATCTAGTTCGATGGCTTTAGAGGTGTATGGCACTTGAGCATGACATAGGTGGTTTGGTTCGTGCTCAAAAAGCCTGAAACATACAATGAAAAGTCTACACACCTGAGTACTGAACTGAGCAGAGCAGAGCATATAACAGAATGGGAAAAAAAAACTGAGCCACTGCCACTTGCACTTCCATTTCCACTCATGCCGTTAGTCCGTCCCATTGTCAGGTTTTGCCCGTGCCCCAAAATGCCAAAACAAAAACACACACATAAAAAAAAAGAAAAGAAAGAACTTCGACGTTGATGGCCTTTCATTGCCTGCTTGTGGTCTCGAATGTCAATTCTTGTTTTTTTCTTTTCTTTTTCTTTTAAGGTTTTTCTTTTTGGAATCTTATATATTTACTAGTTAACTGTGTATGCTTGTGGTGGGTGTATGCGCATTGTTCTTGCTTCTTTTGTACGTGAGTTGCATTTTGCATTGCTTGGATGTCTTTCATGATGACCAAAAACCAGCTAAGAAATGTGTTGAATATTCTACTTATCCAAATATGTATCACATTATATAATCTTCAAAAAAGTCAAATAAACATGTTTTGCTTAACAATGCGTAACCCACAAATATGCTACAAATTCTCATACTTAAAACGAAATAAAGCCACATAATACTTAGCATACATTTTGTCTTTTAGGTAAAACTGGTTAAACAAATCTTGTTTTCAAGCAAAGATTAGTCCAATTAAAAAAGCATTTAAAATTCCTTAATGAATATAAATATACATATATATACAAATATATTTTTTCTTTTATTTTTACAGTAATCTAATTATTTCATACGATTATTTTTTATTCTTTGCCTTTGTGGATTCTGCATCTGGCACAATTTGTTGGTGGTTAAAACAATTTTGCATTTGACACATTGCAGGACAGCAATGAGACATGGGCGTGGCATATCTAATTACCACCGAGGCAGCTTAAGCGAATAAACAAAATAAAGCAAACACAAAAAAATGGGAGAAAAAAAGTAGCAAATAACAAACAGAGCACTAACTACTTATGACAAATGACAGTGAAAGTGCATTAAGCAGAAGTAGCAAACAGAAGCGACAACTTAGCGACGTCTGGCGCATTATTCGCTTTTTATTTTACTGTTAGCTGATTCTTCCCTCCCCCTCCCCCCCCCCCACTGCTTAACCACTCAACCACGACTTTGCTGGGTCCCCTCTTGTTTTAGCAATTAAGTGGATTTTGAATTTGCATAGAACATGACATGTTAATTTATAATGGATTCAAGTGGATTCGGGTAGAAAAATCGAATTGCTAAATACACAAAAAAAAAAAACCAATGTAAACCAATAAAACTAAGCTAATAGTATATCTTTTTAGTTTCTATATGATATAAAGACGTTCGATTTCATTAAAAACATGGCAAAGCTGTTAATTCTTCTAATTATCTAGTTAAACTAAGGAAAAATTAAAGAAACAGCAACTAAGCGATATGTATCACATTTCTAGCCCACAGAACTAACAAATTGTAGATTCAGCAGTAATTTTAGATTCAGCAGTAAGAAGTTTCTCCATTAGATACTTTTTCTTTTAAGAACTAAGAAGTGAAGATATATATTTTGTTAATAAAGGCAAATAGCTAACTTGAAATATTAATAAACTCAATAACAACAAAGTTAAATTTATCTTGCTGAACAATTATTTATAGCATTCTATTTATATTCTTACTATTCAAATATTAGTTTTAATAAAAAACAAAATAATAATTCATAATTTGTTTTCATATTACAGAGTCCGCAATTGGGCCCTAAAATTCGGCGTAGATCTTTGGGAGTTTGGACGTCAGTTTACCAAAATGAATGAAATTAAAAGTGTAAGTATAACAATTTATTATATAAAGAATACTTTAAGATAATAATTATGTTTTTTTACCTAAATACCAAGTATCCTGATAATGATGAACTCGAAATACAAACTTCGTATAATTGTTTTAAATTAAAAACTTGTCTTGAACTTATTATAAATTTTGATGCCGTCCCGCGAGCAGTATTCAGCTCTAGTTCTCCATCGAATTGTGAACATACTTTTGGAACAAATACCCTTAATTTTCTACAAATGCGCACAGGCTTAATGCTCAATTTTACATTCCCGAAACATATCCAACATATGCCTTTAGGAGCCATATGCCTATTATATAAAATAAAGTGATGTGGTGGGCAATACGTATGTAGGTTAGATTCAATTAGGCAATTTGTGGTCTCATTCAGCCTTATCGCTTCTACATATGCCATTTCGCCTAATTCTAAACTTATGTTCAAACATTTGTTAATGGCTTTGATTTTCTATTCAATTTGGCATCAATTTTTTTTCTTTTTCTGTTTTTTTTTTTTGTGATTGCCTTGTCTGGCGGCTTTAGTCTAACAAATACATTTAAGCTCTTCGGGCACTTAGTTCAACATATCGATAAGAAGTTATCGATACATGCTTAGACGATGACTGGCATTAAGTTAGGAGCTTAACCATCAAATGCGTCAATTTTTTCTGTGTGATTTTCGTTTTTATTTTGTGTTTTTATGTTGTTGTTGTTCTTCTCCCTCTTTGCTCTAATGCAATTTAAACACAAATAAGGCTAATTGAGGGTGGCTTAATGAATGGTGTGAGTGTGAGTGTGTGTGTGTGAGTGGATGTGGATATGGGGAAGTGAGCTGTAAGGTCTGCCTGTGTGCTATCTGTGTTAATAAACATGGCTGTGTTTGGCTTTGGTTGACTGCGCGGTCTTTGCGGTAGATGGGAGGATGTTGTGGTGGTAATAAGTACTAGGCTCCAATGGGAGACTCGGAGAAGTCAGTCGCGTATTTTTGCGTTTAATCAGACGTATATGAGTTAGTGGGCTGATTA
Organism: Drosophila austrosaltans; assembly: GCA_035045865.1. Taxonomy (NCBI): domain Eukaryota; kingdom Metazoa; phylum Arthropoda; class Insecta; order Diptera; family Drosophilidae; genus Drosophila; species Drosophila austrosaltans. Next base: position 1,880,487 of record JAWNOQ010000200.1, read on the forward strand.
TTGTGCGAGGCACCATAAATGCACACCCACTGTATGGATAAAATTATAAAAATGGCGGTCACTTTGAATACCCTACACTTTCTCAGAATGCGAGTATGTTTATATGGTAACACTTTTAAATCCGAAGACAGATTTTAATAATTTAAATGTTTATTGTTATATTATTTGATACATATGTGGAAAAATTGAAAAATCAGAATGAATCAATGGCCTCTTTGAGTTTCAAATAATTGAGTAACAACATATTTTGGGTACTTTTTAACTAATTTTAATTAAATATGATGGATTAAATTTTATTTTATAGTGTTAGAGGTTATGGTTTATAAATCTTTTTGCAATAACATCTATTTGGTTATATGCCCATAAATAACCATAGCGACCAGAAATACTCTACGTAGATTTTTTGCAAGAAAAAAACATAAACAAATATAAACTTTAATTTTATTTTCAATACCAATAGTAAGGCAGAGTAATCAAAGGGTTTAGATAATGATTGTTCGCAGTCCCAAGATTCCAATACCCAAAATGAATGCTGTTAAGTTTAATATAAAATCGATTATAGTGAATAAGAAGCTCTGTCGATTAACATTGGTTATCTATATTATATAATATTATATTTACATTGGTCGTCTTTGTGATAGAATATTATAATATTATAATGTGTACATAAAATTCACTGTACATCAAAGTTTTATATTGCTCATCGTTATCTTATACTTTCACTTTGTAGAAATGCACAGCAACTTCGTTCAAATTGAATTATTCAAAATGCTAAATACTCTGATCTAAATTAAATAATGCAATTAAAGTAATAATAATTAATTGGAAATTATTATTTTTCATTTCATGAAAGTTAAATTATAACTTGAAACAGGACAAGTTTTGTCAAAAATGCGAAATTTTCGTTTTAATTTTTAATATTTCTTCGATTTAAGTACAAAAATATAAAATTTGGATTTCTTTAGACCCTTTTCTGCCCCCTTAATATACTCTTTTCCTCATGACATAGAGGGTATCCCTGTATATACACACACAAAAAAAGGAGAAAAGGAAGTACTGCTTCTCCGCTCTCAGTCTCAGTAAAATGCAAATAAATTTGCTGGCTGTGACTGTCATTGAGTCTGTAATTGTCAAGTGCCTTGTTGCCTGTTGTTGTTGTTGCTGTTGTTTTTCCTTTTTCTTTTTTTGGTTTGTGCGTTATCATTGCTGTTGTTGTTGTTATTGTTGTTGTTAGCGGTGGGTGCTGGCTGTCGCTGACAATGTTTGTTGGTGTTAATTTAAAGCGCACGTCGCAGAACAACTGAACCAAATGCAAAAAGAAAAAAAAAAGGGAAAAAGGAATGAACGACGAAAGAGAGAAATGAAAAATCTACGCCCAGATTGAATTAAATATCAAGTATACGCGACGTATTTGTCGCACACGGGCACGGGGGTAGATGTCCTTGTGCCTTGATGTATATGCATAAATGTGTGTGTGTGAGTGCGTGTGTTTGTGTGTGCTTTATAAACATTATGTCATAACAATGTGAGTGTTTATTTGAATGTGTGTGTGTGTGTGCCTTGTTAACGCCTTTCCTTTTGCCTTTGTTGTGTTGTGAGAAAGCTAATAAATTGTGTGTTTAATAAAATTATTGGCATGCCAAAATGCCAAAGTAAAATATACATACACACATACCACTAAAAAAGGATACAGAATGTGACATGGGATAGCATTGGCAGACGGTTTTATGTTATATGCATAATGCATAGCATTTCAATGCTAAGTTTTGGGAAAAGTAGAAAAAGATCTAGACATTGATTGAAAATATATATTTAATGCTTTATCAAGTAAATAAGTAAAGCAAACTTACTTAAACAAAGATCGAAAATCTACTTTTAGCTTCTGTATAATTACTCAGTCGTATGTACATATCAATTTATTAGGATATATCTCCTTGTATATACTATTTATGCATTGTTAAGCCAGCTTATTGAGTTTAATGTGTAACAAAGTCAAACTTATTGACTTGAATATTTTCTTATTAAAACTAATAATAGCAGACTTTAGTATATAATGTAGTCTAACTTGAATGAATTAATAATAAGAAGCTCATGTATCTACATAAATTTACATCGATTGGACTATTCATTTTGATTAATAATACAAAAGTAGGAAAAGAGCTAAAAGAGCTAAAAAGTTAATTGAATTAGCTTGGTAAGTGTTATCACTGCCCTGTTAACAATTTAAAGGCTTTAACTATGCATATTCTCATTTGTCTTAACTTTATCTTAGTTAATGTAGTATATCTTTTTTTTATATCTTGTTAATTTTCCAATGTATTCTACTTCAATGAGTATTTAAATGGTAAGTGTATTCTATATTTCCAAAAATTGGTTCTCATTCTCATTTCAATTTTTACGACCTTTTGATATTTTTTTTTTTTTGCAATTCCCGCCACTTTGACAGCTTTAGAGAAATAGGGAGAAGAAGTCAAAGAGTGGGACAGAGGGGGAGAGAAAGGCACGCGTATTGACATGGGCATTACAACTTTTATGTGAGACAATATTAATTCAATTATGTCTTGCAGTTTTACCCTATCTGCTTCCTTTTGCTGACAAAATTTTTCCTTTATTTAACTGTTGTCCTTCAAAAAAAAAAACTTTTAGAGAATGGAATAAAAAAGAGAAGAACCGAGTACATTGAAAAGTTATGGGTGTGGCTGTGAGGTCTTCCTTTCCTTTACCCTCCACTTGTTCTTCATCCTGTTCTATGCTGTTTTGTTATTTTCTTGGTGTGTGTGTGTGTGTGAGCGTTTTTCTTTTTTTTTCATTTTGTTTTCTGTTTTAGCATTTTAAAGTAGCATAATAAAATGTAAAACAAATGCAGCGCACACGTTCAAATATGCGAAAGGCGTCGTAGAACGACAACAGCAACAGCAGCAACAGTAAGCAAAATGGCTGCTGCTACCGCTGCCCAAGATGAAACAGACGAGGTAGAGAGTCAGTGAGAGATGCAAGATACGGGTATACGGCTATATATATATATATGTGTGTGTGTGTGTGTGTGTGTGTTTGTTGTGTGTGGCATGCCTGTGCGTGGGCCATATTCATTTATTTTATTCCTTTCGTATGCCCTGCTGACTAGCTCAAAAAAACAAAAAGACAAAGCAACAATAATAACAACAAAATATCTACCTAAGTCATGAAATATGCTCTTCAGACAGCAACACAAAAAAAAAAAACAACGACAACAAAAAAACAAGTGAAACTAACCGTTTTGAGTTCGGAAAACCAAAAGTAAAATGCTCTAACAATATGACAAAAATAATGCAAATAATGCAATGATAAAAGGACGAAATAAATATATCAATTTTTTAGGTAGGTCTATATATACATAGGTATATCTGTTTTCCATATATCCCGATGTCTGATAATAACCAAGATTAAGTTAATCTATCTATTTCTCATTAAGTTTGTAGTTATAAATTTTCATATCTTTGAAAAAACAACAATTTAAGAACTTTTATAGGAGTGAACACATACATACATATATTCCAGAAGCGCATTTAAATTTGAGTTATTTACTAAGTTCGTCAGAGCCCTTACTCCATTAACAAATAGTTGAATAGTTTGATAACTGAATAATTATCAAACTTAAACTTCGTAGTTACTCTATTTCTTTTAAATCAACTGTACACATGATACTACATAGAAAAACCAAAATGCAGCTTTGGTTTATCGAATATGTTTCAATTGATAACTCCACTGGGCAAACATGACAAAGTACAGACAAGGCTCTAAAGTTCATTTAACTTGACCTCGAGCTAGTTCAACATCAACTTAATAATAAAGCCTTTGATCTTGTAAATAATAAACACTATTATCTAACTTCTTATTAATTTAAAAATTTTGTTCTTTGGCCTGCACGGTTAAGAGGAGATTTTTTTGAGTTTCATCATCTGGTTTTCTTGTGGCAAAATTAAAAATAGCTTTATAAGAATTTCAACTTCAATTCAACTTCTATTCTTTAAGATTTTTCCAAAGATACAAAGTATTTTTAAACTGCTTTAAAATGCTTCCAAATATGATTTTAAATATTTTAATAATGCTTTTAAATCAATCGATTAATACAATCAGATTGATTGTATCTGAGTTATGTTTCATTAAACAGTTCTTTATTAAACTAAATTCGAATTTATCCCAAATATTACATTAAAGAAATTAAAAATTTTAAATTGCTGGCAGTTGCGAACTTTCCTATTTCATCTATGAATTATAACAATATTTTTTGGGTTCATTATCCTTGAAAATTAAATTTGAAATTTGTTTCTTAAATGATTAATGATCTCAACTTTTTAAATAGAAATTCAAAAAATTTTGCTAATATTTTTTAGCTTTCAAATATAAAAATTATTAATTTTCTTGATTTAAAAGCGTATAATTTCATTTTGCCAAGTATTGTTGGGTTGTCAACTCACACACACACACATATGCAGTGCTATATGTCCCAAAAGTGACAGCCCTGTTAATGTTACACACATACAGTCACACTTATACTGACAAACACACACACACACAAACACATGCTTAGAACGATGTCTCGTGTTGACTTCGACGCCCTAATGGCAAATGATGATGTGTTGCTAACGATGATGATGATGATGATGATGGTGATCATTATCAGGGGCAAAGACAGAGACGGAGGCATCCTCTTCTCGCCATTTTCTCTCTATCTATCTGGTTTTGCCTCCAATGAAATATGGGTCAAATTCAAGACGAAATTGCAAAAGAAATGGCAAACATTTCGCTCCCTTTTCATTTTCAGTCTCTCTTTCCATCTCTAACGGACTCTCTTTATTTCTTTCCTTCTCTGACTGCTTCTCTCTTTCGCACTTTTAGATGCAAATAAATTTAAGCGTGCGCTTATTTTGCACGTAATACAAAACTTTTTAACTGCAAAATGGAGCAAAATGGCGCGTGTAGTCGTTTTTCTTTTGCATTTTCATTTTCATTTTTGTTGTGTTTTTTTTTTCCATTCCTTTCCATTTTTTTTCCATCTGCCTGGTAGTGTACTTAAGTAGCTTGCAAATTATTTTTCCTTTTTTTTTTTTTTTGTTATACTTACTTATTCTACACTTGTACTTGGCATTCGTTTTGTCCATTATTGAAGGTAAAAGTAAACCAACTGTAAGATGAGTTCATGTTGAATTTGTAATTGCCAGTGGGCGGGTAGAAAGGGCATAGTGAATGGAGGTAAAGCGACAGCCAGAATCCAGCAACCAGGCACCAGAGACTATAGACACAGAATGAAAGACTTAATAATGAGTTCGTGGAATGTAAAGTGAATTGTTAAGTAACCAGTGACCAAGTTAGTGTCTCTCACCTACTAAAGCTGCCAGATGAAAAGGTAGATATTGGTTGCTTGAATAATGTTAATATAAAAGTTTAATATCTCTTTGAATTATAGTACTTAAAAGCTATTAGATTTAATGGAATTTGTTGTAGATACTTTACAAGTCAAATGAAATCTGTAATTTTATGGAATTTTTTGTGGATTCTTTACAAGTCATTGTAGTTATTTATATTAAATGTTGGCAGTTACTTAAGTAATCGTAAGCAAACATCTAAGTAATAGAATGATAACTTACTTCTTTGTTATCATCAGTAATTAGTTAGTAAATTTGTAATTGTTATTCATTAGTACTTAAAACAAGTTCGTCTTTAAATCAAGGAAAATGAAATTTCAGTTATAATGCTTTTTAAAAGTTACATTCCAACTGTAAGTATGTACTTAGCGCTATCTATGCAGTTATTTATCAGTAAGTACTTAAACTAAGTACTTCTTTAAATGAATACCAGTATATTGGCTTTCTTTTTTATAGCTGTAAGTATGTACTTATATTAGTCATCTCCTAGTAATTTATAAGTAGAATTACTGAAGTTGGTAGTAGATTTTCTATAATCTGCCTAAAACCTTTTTCAATTAGATTAAATATTTAAATTATATTTAATTTTTAATTTGTTTTCCGTTTAGCTCTTAGTAAGAGTAAGTCCCTTGCAAAACTCCTTCTTACTCAGTCACTTCGAGGACTAACACATTTGTATGCAGCTGCATGTCATGCTCGCATTTTCGCCACCAAACGACAACAACAGACTTAAATATTTGCATAGACAACCAACCATGTTATATATATGTATATATGTACATATATATTTATATACATACAATATCAAGGGAGTTCCACCTTCACAATGTGTATGTATGTATGCATGTATATTTGTTTGTATGAATGCATTTTGGACCACAAAGGGCAGAGCAGTGCCACATTTTGGAAGCCTTCAGTACGCCCTCAAGTGCGTTGGCTCTTAAGTCGTGCCTTGATTTACGATTTGGTCTTCTTGTAGTCCGCAACAGTCCGAAACACCACACACTTAGTTAGCTCCAAAACACCAAGCTGATCTGTCTCTCTATATATATGTATGTATATATTCCACTCATTCTCTCTCTGTCTCTCTGCCACTCTCCCCTTTTTTGTGCCTGTCTCTTGTTGGCCTTAAACAAGCTCTTTTTGCATTTGTCAGGCCAAAAGCTGCTGTAGTTCGAGTCGAAGTTGCCCAAAACAAATGACCAACGAGAATCTGCATTTCTGGGTTACACCCACAAAAATTATAATTGCATAGCCGGGGGACAAATAAAAGCGATAAAAACAAGGGCACAGTGAGAGGGAAAGGATATAGGTGAAGAAAAGAGAGAGAGAGAGAGGAATTATAAAATAAAGTTTCACTTATTGCATATAGTGAAAGGAGATCATTTTATTTAAGATCCTTCTTAAGAAGTAAAAAGCAGAAACAGAGACTCGATGTACATCTATCTAGTTAACAGATCAATTCAATAAGTCATTTTCGGGGAAAGCCTCCTCACTAAGTGGTAATTGTGACTAAAATATTATTATTGAAATTACAAAAAAAATGGAATAAAACTATGCTCAAAAGCGCAGCCCAATTTAAGCCGAATTGGACCAACTTTAATCAAGGTAATTATTGATTATTTACAATGAGAACACAAATTTTCAATGCAATGTACAATGTTTTGTGGGTCATTCATTTCTTTTTGAAGGAAAGTATTAATTGCATGTACTTTTTTTTATCTGGTAGTAACTGTTCATTGCAGAAAGCAAACTTTCACTACCACTTGCAGTTTGAGTGACTTTTTTTTTGTAAAGTTTGGCAACACTTTTTCTTCACGCAGGGTTTTTTTTCTCTGTTCATGTTCTTTATAAGGCAATTAAAAGTGAAGCAGAACTACAAAAGCTACCACCAAAAAGCCAACTAACTAACCAACAAACTAACTACTATTTCTTTTTTGCTCTACCTAGGCAATTAAAACATGCAAAACATGCTAATTAAAACCTAAAAGTTTGCAATAAAAAAAAAAGAAAGAACATTTTGTTATAAAGGGAAGCGAAAAGTCAACAAACTGCCATGAAGTAGAGTAAAAACTATTAACTTTAATATTGAGCAAAGAGAAATCTCGAAGAAAATGTTCCGAAAATGGAATGTGCGCTTCACTGCACATGGAAACATGCGCGTTGATGCGAAACATTGTTGCCAGTCGGCCGGGTGGGATGGGGTAAAAGTAGAGCCAGGGCTTCGGAGCGACATCTTCATTAAAATCTAATTAGCGCATTGCCAGACTAAAAAGGAGTTGCAAAGGGGTTAACCATGGGGCTGGCTTCCCTTTCTTACATTCACTTGAAAGCACATAATCAGTCAGCTAGGCAAAACTTCAGTTAGTATTCTGTGCTGGATCGCTGGCATCTTAGAGGGAAAACTGAGAACGAAAATCACAGCACATCAAGTGGTTTGAGGTGGGATTAATGCAACGAAGGGATACCAAAATTTCTCTCAGTTTTCCCTTCAGGTTGCTGCCGGGTTACCTTCAGCATGCGGAAGCTGCTTAACTTGTGCTGGAATTTAGTGGGAACAGAATCTAGCAGAGATGCAGCATCAGTGAAACAGTGTAGTCGAGCTGAGGAATGTCATTCCCATTCTCATCCCAAGCCTCATACTTCTGGATTGTCCTTGCTCCACTTTAAGTTTGCGCCAGCTGCACACGCATCCAGCATGCGAAAGGAGTGTGCCACCAAGAGATGATGGTGATAGGGAGGGCGTTTCACTTGGGGGTCAGGGGGAGGGGGTAATGGAAGGGGTGGTTAGTTTGCCTCTGGCTCCGCCTTGCGCAACATTTTCGAATTCCAGAGTCAACCGCAAAATGAAAAACTTTCTATGGCTGCTGCAACCCAAAACCACCCGCTTTCCCCTCTAACCGTTTTCCACCATCTATATACGTATGTATGTACATATTGTATATAGTTTTTGTTGTTGTTGTTATATCTTTTTTTTTTTTGTTGCAACAACTTACCCATACTCCGCTGCCGCTTTGCCATGCTAGGCAAAAGGCAGGACACTCACACACTCGTGTCCTTCAGGCGTGCATTGCATTTCGATGTTGCTATCGTGGAAATTGCTTTATAAAATGTTGCCATCGCATAAAAGTTGTGTGAGGTTTTTGTGGGCGTGGCCATCACTAACATCTTGCGCTCTCCGCTTTTCCTTTCCACCGTTTTTGTCCGCTTTCTATACCTTCTTACCCTCTCAGCTATTTAAATGGGTATATTAATATTGTCAAAATATATTTAGTAGAATGCCTAGAAATTGCTTTAGCGAACAAATTCGCTAAATTTAAAATATATTATTACTAATTATATATTTAAATGGATATACTTCTTCTCAGTTGTTCCAAAGCTTACCTGTTCTGCATGGAGCATAGATTGCCTAAAGCTGGAGTTCAGAAATGGTTTCCCATGTGGGTAGAGTTACTCTCACGAATAGTTTAATCCTGAGACATAAGCTCCAGATCTGAGGCATAATATCTTATTTTCACATATTTTTCAAAACTGTATGTTTTATTCACAAGCTGCACTCATTTTCAAATGGGCTCTTGCGTTTCTCAATGAAATTTAAACTCCTTCAGTAACAGCTCCGAAGATTCAAAGCATCCCAAATCAATTGTAGGATTGTAAAACTCTCAAAAGAATCGTAATCAAACCCTTATTTACATATATGAATATTTGAATTAAAACTATGCAAAACAAATTATAGTGACTTGTTTCAGTCTGCTTATAAATATGAACAGAGAATATACTTCGATAAAAAACAGTCATATGCTTATAAGAGATAAAATATGACCAAGTTTATTGACATAAGATTAAAGTAGAGTTTGATAACTTTTCATTTATTCTTAGAGTTCATTTCTATGTGATCGGTTCTTTTGTTCGTTACACTTTAACATTCCAAATACAGTGAGAGGATCATATAATTTCATCCGCTGCGTGAAATTCAATCACGCCCATTCTAGTTAAACTCAATGCCATTATACCTTTCTCGGTATACCATTCCATCTAGATAAAGTACTCCTAGTTCGAAGGCAACAACAATTCATTCAGTGAACAATTCAACAGCTATACAGTGAAAATTTACAATTTTTTTTCGTATTCCTATCAAATAGAGTTCTTTAGATTCTTTAGATCTTCTTAATAAACATTCTTTGGAATTGTTTTATTTTGTTTCAAGCACTATAACACTTACAGGGTATATAATTTTAGACCTATTGTGACTTTCAGACTTTCCTTTTCGTTAGTTTCTTCTCTACTTTATTCATTTTGCGGCTAGTTGTTTGACATCTTTTTAATTTTCGACACAACAACTACTTTATTGCATTTTCTTTTCATTTTCCTTCACCATTGACAATTATAGTTTTTTTTTTTTTTTTTTTTTTTTAATGGTTGCAAGAGGTTTGGGTAGATGGTTATAAATCATTGTGGAAACTCTATCTCAATGCAAGGACAATTGTTTGCTTCTTACAAATGACTAGTAAAACATTGGCGTATAAACTATCGATAGACAGAATTGGTCTTACCAACGACCTATTTAACATTTCATTGGCTAAAATAGAACACTTTTATTTTGCGTTATTATAATCGGGCATTGAACGTGCTCTCATTTGTTTTAATGGGATTTCATGCGAACATTTTTTTTTGCATTTTCGCTTGGTTTGCTTTTTATGAGTTTTCGCCTTCGCATGATGAATTCCCATAATCATAATCGAAATAGTACGAGTAGATGGTTGGGGGGAGGGGTAATAGCAAATGCATTTTATCACATTTATATATGCATTTTACTGTCGCAAATTAGTAATTTTGAAATGATGTAAATGAGGGTACGCCCATTTTATATATATATAAATTTCACCACCCAGATTTCAAATTGTCACTTTTCAAACAAAACTGTCAGTTAAATTATATTTTTACCCATCACAAAGGAAAGAGAGAGAAATAAAACAGTAGAATGAGCGGAAAGGAGAAAGTGTGAGTGTATGTGTGTGTGTGTGTCTCTCTGTCTCTTGTACATGTCTCCAGCGAATTAATTAGAAAACTTTTCTTAACTGATTCAGTGCCAACAGCAGAGATGCCTTCAAAGACGCTAAGGCCATAGAAAAGAAGCATGTTCTACACCCACACCCATTCACACACACACACACGCACAAACACACCAGAGATGGAGCAAACATTAGTGGTTAAAGGAGAACCGAGAGCAAGAGAGAGAGAGAGCAAGCAAAAGAGACATAGAAATCGAGCAAAGGAGAAATAGAGAGACTCTTCCCTTCTCTATATGCATTCATCTCTTTATGCCACAAAACTGAAAACTGCATAGAGAAAAGTCTTTGAGGCATTCATTAGTTGGCCAAAGAAAATGGCACATACACAGTGAAAATTACACATATAAAAGTAAAAAAAAAAGAAAGTGGCACACTCATGTCCCTGTACTCCCGTCCTTTACTCCCCCCTCTGTAAAGAGTTGTAAGCATTATAAATTCTTACATGAGCGTTTAAGACGCCCAAGTTATGTCTGCTGCATTTGGCATTAGACATTTTCAAACCAAATCAAAAAAAAAAAAAAAGAAAAAGGAAAAACTTTCTAAAGAGAAAATAACACATACTCGTATTAGACGGATATTAGCAAATGCCAACTTGGCAATTGACTTTTTAACTGGAAACGGAGATCGATGGCGGAATCAATTTTCTTTCCGCTTGGTTGACAAAATGTCTAGCAAAGTAGAAGAGTTAATATTGTTAAAGAAATTTTAATTATAAATAGTATTTGCTGTACTTCTTTACTTTTGGAATTGGTTGAAATAAAAAGTGTAAGCCGTTTTCTGATACTTAAAGTTAAACGACCGCGATTCAGCATGTAGCAATACACCAATTGTTGAATTAGAATATGAATTTATAATTGATAAGAGTATAGTAGATTATATACTTTTCATGAACAGATTAGTTCAAATAGTCTTAGCATTATTTACAAAACAATCGTGAACTCCAATCAGCTCTCTAATCAATAGCGGATAGATAATTATAGATATAAATGTTAATAAGCAATTCAATTGAATATTTTATTAATAAGTTATAGATGAATCCATAAAACGTTTTCAAAAAAACAAACCAAAAATTTATCTTTATGCAATCTCAAAAGAAGCTTAGTGCATTTAAGATATACTTGGGTAAAAGCAGCTCATTGAGGTGAACTGGCTCATTCGTTCTTTTTTTTGAAGTGAGACAACTCACTTATAGGGCTCACTGGCTCACTTGTAGATAGCTTATAAGTTCACTTTGCGATCGCCAGTTGAGCGAACCATATGAACTAGTGTGCCAAACTGAGCTAGTGTGTCAAACTGAACTAGTGTGCCAAACTGAGCTAGTATGCCAAACTGAACTAGTGAGCCAAACTGAGCCATATTGAATGAACAAGCTCAGTGGCTAAGTTCAGTGAGCCATTCATTTTGGCTCACTCACTCATGAGCTACCCAAGTATAATTTAAGAGTTACTATTTTATTTTATTAATACTTTAATTTTGAAATATATTTTCACTTTTTTTTTTCCATATACTATTTAAAATAGCTTAAAACAGTATTAGTAATTTGGATCAGTATTCGAAATCTTTAACCTTATACTAAAATAAATATCTAAAACCAAGCAAAGGAGTTCTAATATGGTGAGTGTTGGGGCTATTCTCTATTAGAATACGATTAATAGTGTCTGATCCGGCTAAAAAGTCCCGAATTCTTATATCCTGTTCCCATAAAAAGGTATTGTATATTAAATTGATAACGGTTTCGAGGGTATACAATAACTAGTTGGTACTGGGTATACTCAATGTCAGCAGGGACGACTTGCTTGCTTTATTAGAATAGTAATTGATCTTTCTGTAAATATATTCTGAATATTGTCCAGTTTTCTTATAAGGAAAGTGCTGACATTTTATGTATATTTAACTAAAAATAAAATAAAATTTTTTTTCCAATTCTTGATCATTCAAGACCAATTTCAAATTTGGTTTTTTTCTTCAAAATTACAAAGAGTGTGGATGTGTGCCAAAATATATATTTACTCAAGTAAAAATTTTTTATTTTTAATTTAAACATTTTTAACTTTTCCAATGCACTGACATAGATTTGAACTATTAACTTGCCCCAACTTACGCTGGAATAATTGAAGAGAAAAGCAAAAAAAAAGTGAATAAAATTTCGACTTTAATTTCAAAGCTCAAATTTATTTTAATGGTGGAAAATTAAATTTTATACGAGTTCTTTTTTCTTTACTTTTGCTTGGCTAATTTTAACAAATTTCTGGATAATTGTATGCTTTTAGTTCGGTCAGTTATTTTGGCTAAGAGACCATGAAAATGTAATTAAATTAATAAGACACATTAAAATCAATTTAATATCAATTTAAGTGTAGCCTGCAGTCATGGAAACCCATCTCAATCAACTTTATGCCCCTCCCCTTTGGTTTCCTGTTTTACTGGGAAAGCGAGTTTATATGTACATATGTAAGAAATTTTATGTTGGCAAAGTTTTATTAGCCCTTTAACCCTTCTACTTTTTTTTACTTGGCGGTTGGGCGTGGCTCTGTAATCAATTTTATAGTTTACTGTGCTGAGAATTTATTTGTGATTTGTTGGTTTACTTTCTTTTTTGTTTTTCATTGCAGCGATTCAAGGACAGCGATATCGAAGTGAAACGCAAAGATGGCATTATCCTGCTACGTGAATTAGCCGCCGAAGTGAAGAACTTTATGGATTTCAAGCGCAATGCTGTGATGGTAAGTGAAAAAGTGTCCCCATGACACCACTCCCCCGTCCACCGCCCCCACCACAGTCTCTGCCCACTTGTTTGTCCTTTTTGTGATGTTTTTACAATTGACAAGTGGCTCAATTGCTCAAAGCTGTGGGAGGGGTAGGTTTGAGGAAGGAACTCTCAAATTTAAGGACCTGGCACTAAACACACACACACACACACAAACACACTCATTCACATACAGAGACACAAACAAGAAGAAAACAATAACAAGAGCTGGGGACTTCAAGGAGAAAACAATAAATTGCCGTGGGGCAAGAGTCGTCTCAATGCGCGGTAGGTCGGCAAATTGAAATTAAAGTGCGTTGCCCAATGTCCCCATCCCCGTTCCATACCTCCCCCCCCCCTCCCGTTCCGTCAACTGCTCCCTTGATTCACAAACAGAAGTTTTGATGGCGCCCGCAGCTGCTGTGTTGTTGAGTGCGTGCCCAGAGTTGTCACCGCTGCCACCATCTCCAGCACCGCCTCCAACACTGCCAATGTCCATGCTCGTGCTCTCCATCTTCTCCGTCTCTCTCTCTCTCTTTCTCTCCATTTTCTGTTAGTATCTGCCTTTCTCTCTGTTTGCGGTGCTTTGCGGTATTGTGGTCTTGGTACTGTTGCCGCCTGCTTACCGTCTGCTACTCTCTTTGTGGCTTCCCAGTGTATCCTGCGTATCAATAGACTTCGTTTACTGTCAGGATAATTTGCTGCAGCCAACGCGTGCTCCCAATGCACAGTGGGTCAAAAATTACAACATAAACATTTGATCCCCAGGTTAGATGTCAAATTATTAATAAAGAAGATAACAATCTGGCTGCTTGCTGTCTGAGATGAGTCTTACGAAGAGAAATTAAACTCGGCAAACGTTGCAAGACATTTCTAAGTCCGAAAGGTTGAAAATTTCTTAAATTTGTTTATCAATTTCATTTATCAATCTTTTGAATCAAACATGAATAGAAGATAATAGATTTTCATATATTTAGGTGCCACATTGCTACGCACAATTACTAAGTAAAATTCAATCACTTATCCATTCCTAAAGATGAACTTTTTTAATTACAGTCATAAGCAAACGTGTTGTCACTTAAAAACATATTAAAAAACAAAAAGAGAATATGTGACAATTTCTTAAAGCATTCCACAAGCTAGAAATAAAAGAAAAAAAAAAAACTAATCTAATAAAATTGAATTCTTTATGAGTATTATGAACTTTGTGCAATAATTTTATACACGTGTTTATTTAAATCAATACCCGTGAGCTCAATGATGAGCTTTGCTCTGTGTTTGTTTGTTTATTTTGGCACATTTCTACGAATTGCGCTACGAATTATTTTTGGGATCGTTGTGCTTAAAACCTGATTTGACCAAATCAACTTTTTAAACAAAAGAATTGAGGGGACTTGAGGCAGGCACACTTCAAAATAAAGCTTTATTTATCTGAGCTGTGTACGCAGTACAATTCGAAGACTCTATAGTTTTGATTTTTCAGATACATACTTTATACTTTATATATATACTTTATTCGATTTGCTTCTTTATCGCTCTGCATAAGGTATAGGGTATTACTCTTTCAGTTGCTAACTTAATTTGCCTAATATTTTTGACAAACTCTAATCTAACCTCAACATTTCACTACTTCTCACTATTTTGGGTTGAAAAATGACGCTACCTTAAAAAGGGTTAAAAGAGAACATTTCCCAGATGAGCAATTTATTTGCATTGCTCTAAAGATTTAAGGCTCTCTTGAGTCACTGTGCGTCCCTTTGCTAAATGCCAAAGGCTGTTAAAAAACTCCGAAACGATTTACTGCGAACGCACTTTTTTGATTGATTGTTGTATGTTGTTTTATTTCATTTTTTTTTCTCGTGCTCCTTTTTCGTCTTAGCAAAGTGTCTCCTTAGCTTCATCTGCAAGCTGACATCAGTCTATCTCTCTCTCTTTCTCTCTCTCACTCACTCTCTCCATCACAGACTTGGGAGCCATCTCCCTTTAGCATCATTCGTCTTAGTTGTCAGGACATTCATTTGCTTGGAAGTTGGTAAAGTGTTTTGTGTATGCCTCATGCATTCATTTAATTTAATTATGAAATTATTTACAACAAAATGGAAATGGTTGTAGGCAGCCAACACGTACAGTAGTCATCATTAATAAAGGCAAAACAATTAAATAATCAGAGAGAGCTGAAATTGTTGTATTCTGTCGATATGTTCTCGGCTTGGTCCAAGTGCGTGGGTATACATAAATAATTTTTTTTTATGATTTCCGCAAAATATCGATTAAATTTGTTTTTGTGGCTACACGGCCCTATGTATGTATGTATGTATGTCCTCAGCCGGAAGTACGTTTTTGTTTTCGTTTTTATTTATATTTCTTGTGTTCTTTCTGGGCCCTGAACGCAAAACGCATACGAAGCACCATTAATTAAAAATCAACCCACATGAACAACAACAGCAACAGGAGCAGGAGCGAGACCAGAAACAGAAACAGGAGCAAAAAAAAAAGAAAAAAAATAAGAAAAACAGGAGTGGGAACATCAAAAACAGGCCAACAACAACAACAACAATAACCAAAGCCAGAAAGTGAGCAGCGGTCAAAATAAAAGATTGACCAGCAAAAATGTTTGAAACATTTATGAAACGGCCATACACACGCACACATACTTAGTCAGAATCACTCTACTAATGCAGGAGCGTAGACAGAGGGGTTTGTTTGCAAAGAACGAAAATTTGGCTCATTAGTCTTGAAGTCTAGAGCTTAAAGGAGTCTCCAATTTTCTATGCTACATGATGTAATATACATGGGTATAAATTATAGAAAGTTCGATATAGTTGTTACTATAGCTTCTATGATATCCAAAAATCCAACGTTTATCCGTAACAAAACATTAAGTTACAATCTTCAGTACTTCTCAGTATTTCTTTTCATAATGCAACTTCCTTTCTCTGTTATCATGTTATGTTAAAATCAATGTTGGTAAATGTCCGAATCGTAACATTTATAGCCTGTGTTGATTAACATTCCTTAATGATGTTAACTAATGAATCTATAGCGAGAGTACAAACAACAAGAGATAAGCGACTAATTGTCTATAAATAACAGACTTAAAGACAAGAATCAATATCAAGAATTTATAATATAAGAATTTTTATACTACATAGTACTTTGTGTAGTGAAGAAACTTCAGACCATTGTCAAGATAACCTTTGGCAAGAATATATAAATTGTTGATAACCAAACAGATACTGCTTCAAATGCATTACCAAAGAAAGAAGATGCTATAAGGTTATGTTTCCCTATTTGAAATAGTCCAATGATATCAATATTTGGCTACACCTCTGGACATTCACCTCACCTCAGCGAAAAACAAACAAACAAACAAAGAACCACACTTTTGGGCCATTCAATCGCTTGGGCAAAAAAAAAAGAAAAAAATGATTCAAGCTTGAACTTCAACTTGCTTAAAAAAAAGGCAAACTCACACGTGACCACGCCCACACAAACGCCTAACTTAGTTTTGCTGGTTAGCCATTTTTTTCTGCTGTTATTTTTTTTTTCCTTTTTTTTTTGCATACGTTAGCTTAAGCATCGGCCAACGTGACGTATACGCAATGTTAGGAGCATTCATCCAACACCATAGTGAAAAGATGGAAATGGGAACTCTGGGAAAAGTTCTTGTTGTTGTTCCTTTTAGCCTCGATTCTTTCTAGGGATTAAGTGACCTTTTGTATGTGACTGTCTGGACCTGGGACTATTGTTGCCATTCTTGTGTATGGGTTTTGTTACTTTAGTGAATTGTTTTTTCTAGCTTTTTTCTTTTCATTGTTAGTTTTGCAGATACATACAGAGACACACACTAGTATCTTATGCAAGCACTACGAATATTTTTAATTAACAAATTTTGAGCATTTCGTTTGTTCAAGAGAACAAAAATGTCAATTAAATATTTGTCATGAAAAAGTAGGCTAAGAAAAGAACTTTAGATTCTTGGGTTACTCGTAAAGTCAACTTGCTTGTAATAATTTGAAAATAGAAGTTAAGTTGACAATTTGTAAATCTAATAAGTGGGAAAGGAGTTTTTGCTATTGACGTTCGGGGAGAAATAAATTTATATTTGGAATTTTCTGATGTTTATAAATAAAATAATACACCACGCGAATGTTAATAATACACTTACAATTTTAACCTAATTAAAACTGGGAATTTGTGAAATTTGCATTTGTATAATATTAATTTAAAATACACTAAAATTATCAATGATTAAATATGACAAGTTAACGAGAAATCTTCATAATAAATTTCCAAGCTTAAAGCTCTTTGCTTTAACTCTTGCTATAACTCACTTATAATTCATAATTTCATTATAGCATAACATGTCCATGACAATTTCCCCACAATCATTTATTATTTACATTATTGCAATTGAGTTAAACTAAGTATTTAGTATTATGTGACCAAGTCTAACTAAGCGGGCTATACCCGGCATTTGATGCTAAATATAAAATTAATTCAGGTTTTCAATGCGATGCATGAAACAAGCCAAATCGAACAAGACAAGTTGCCTATGGCAGTGAGTTAGACGCAAGGTGGGAACTGTAAGGGAATCATCTTTGTCTCTGATCTACCCTAATACTCAGATCTATGCGTATACTATATGTACATGTGTATTATAAATACCTACACAATTTACTTAATACAAATTAAAAGTCTTTGCTTCTGATTCGTCAGAATTGATTGTTGCGGTTATTAAAAACACTTTGACCTGCATCTATTTACTATACAAAATATTATCTGCCAAGTATGTATAAATTATAAGTATATATGTATATGCATTTCTATACATATAAATAAAGCTTTCAACCTGATTGTGGGAATCGCCCGGTTTTGATTACGATTTTATTTAAATCTCGTATGTGAATCGATTCAATCACACAGTTTCATTGTACCCTCAGAGGCGATAAGTTCTGTTTTGATAATAATTAACTTTAAAGACACAAAAAAAAAAAGAAATATCATCGACAATGTTTGTCAAGATCATAACCGTTGTGCTGTTGGCCGTCTTTGTTATTTTCCAATTGGATTCCCTGACGGCTGCTCCTCAAGGAATTTGCAATGAGGGTTTCTACTCACAGAATGGAAATCTTGTCATAGATGTTAACAATTTGAACGGTCTCTTTAGATGCGTCCAGAGGCAACATCAACGTGGCTAATACTATGCGTGTGTGTGTGCCTGTGAAATAATAGCAAGGAAATATGTCGTATTAAATAAAAATAACATGAAAACCAAATCAAAAATCTTGTGCTTTCTATCTATGGAAATGTAAATGCAATATAAGTACATATATTTTAATCTATGCTAAAGCCATCAAATAATTGGGCCACAAATTGCAGGCGTTGGAAATACATTTGTCAACATACAAATAGACGATGACAACAACAAATAAACGTTTACGTTTTGTTCATTCAATGACAGTAAACGATGCCCGTACAATTCAACAAAAACCAGATAAATTATAACCGATAATTGTAGAGTAGAAAATATTCTTTATAGCAGTGTTGTCCAAATAATGACAGTCGAAATTTTAATTAAGCCCGGAAAATGTGTCGAAACCAATTAGGGAAATGATATTGTTAGCTATTCTGAGTTAGTATACTAAATAAAATTGTTGATAAACTTAAGTAAAGTTAAATATTGTACTGATACGAATTCTCACTCATTCTTTTTGTATTGCAAAAGTGTCAAAAATTGTGAAGTATCAAAAAAGTATAAAAACAAATCACTTAATACTAATATAAATTAAAAAAAAAAATTTATATATACTCATTTTAATATGTAGAAGAATTTAGTGAATCTCATATTTTAATAAATCATATTAAAGGATTCTCTTTTGGGTACTGTAAATTGATATTTAAATTCTTTATAATGAAATCTTAAATATTTTTAGAACAATACAATGAAAGACTTTCTTTTTATATAAACAAATAATACAGACAGAATATTACAGATATGAAAAGAAATACCATGAAAATGTTTAACAATATTGGCCACGAGTCGTTGATTTTAAAGTGCTATAAAAATCATTTGTATAGCAAGAATGGTGTAATGTAAGTGATGGGTTCCATTTAGTTATAATTGGGGGGAAAAAAAACAATATTATATTGTGCACAATTGATCAAATGTTGAAATTGTTTTACTTGATAATGAGGCAAACCAATTAACGAAAATTTACGAAAATTTTATCGTCTTAAATTGATCACCTCTTGAACTATAAGATATACTCGAATTTTTCATGTTTGCCCTTTTTGTTCCTCTTTCGTTGGTTGATGGTGTCCTTAACAATTTGCGCTCATGTCGAACATGAAAAATAATGAAAAACCAACTCGTGCGTGGCCAGACACCAAGTACCAAGTACCAGGCGGCAACACACAACCTTTTACTCATCTTCAATGTTGTTGCTGATGTTTCTACTGCTCTTTCCTTTATCATCATCATCATCATCATAGCCATCATCACCATGCTATGGTTATTCTACCACCTACTAGAGTATTGCTGGGTGCTGAAGCTTCTGGTTTCGTCGTCCTCTCTCATCATTCGCTTGGGCACCTGCAGTTGCCTTTTGTTTGGTGTGGCATTAAAATGCTAATTGCCTGTAAACATAAAGGCAACTGCAGTCAGTCCTTCCAACCCATTTCCGTCCAACATTACCAGCTAGTTGTTGAGGTACATGTATGTATATATAGCGGTACTCTATATATGTATGTGTTATACATGGCTATGTCTGTTTTTGTATGCGTAATATTTTTGCCCAATGTGGTGTGGGTGTACCAAAGGCAAAGCGAGATGTGTGTGTGTGTGTGTGCGTGTATATGGGTAGAACAAACGCTAATTCAATTTCTATCAATGCCTGTCAATGCTACTTTAACTTAGTTGTTGCCTCCATCCTCACTAATAGCTACCGTCACCATGTCCGTTCGTCCTCCTGTTGCTGACAGCCTTTATTTGTGTTAAGTTTGAAGTTTAAATTGACTTTAAAATTGCATTTAATGGCAAAAAAAAAAAAAAATGGCATTGCAGGTTCCACTACCTTCCTTTCTTTTGTTGTTGGCTGTTGCCTGGTTTCTCTACTTTTTCCTCTGTCATTCAGTGTCTCTGCTTTGGCTTTGCCAACGTTTTAGCCTCTGCGTGCTGTCATCATTGACTCCTTTGCCATAATGCCACTTGCACTTTGGCGTTGACATTGCGCCCAAAAGAGGGGGGCTGAGGGGTTTGTGTGCGTTTGTGTGTTTGTGCATTGAGTATATTGAAAAAAAAGAGAAAGAATCTCTGAGGCTATGTGCTGCAATTCTTAAATAGAAACATGTTCAGAAGTGGAAATGTCTTCACACTAAAAGCATTTTGCCTCTTAAAAAATGGAAGAAGAAAATTGCGATAGGATGGAATTGAAGCCAAATGTTGACATTTGTTCATCGTTCGATGTGTCAGTAAGCACACTTAGCCGTGGGTCCCCTGACAGAGACTTTGACAACGGAAACGCAGTATTTTGTATCATTCTGTTGCCAAAATGTAATCTCAAATTGAAAGCGTTGAAATGATTTGATGAAAAATACCGTGTTAATATAATTTTTTTAGATTTAGATTAATAATCATAAAATAAATTATATATTCTGGAAAACGCTGAACAAAATAAACTATGCAGTACGATTAGTAATCAACTATTTACTAATGAATCAAGGTAAATGCATTAAAAAACAAATTAAACGAATTTCTATTTTGTGTAGCTATTTATTTCTATAATGAAAAGTTACGAAAACTCCTCTGCAGTTGCTTTAAAAGCATTTTTTTTTGTGTCTCTAACATTTTAAGTATCACTCGGCAACTGTAACCGGAGAGTAAAACCTTTCCCACAAGTCTCTAAAAAGTGTTCATAATCCTTAAAATAAACCGCAACTAGTTTTAACATACCCCTTGCCCTAACTTAACCCTTCTTGTCTCTTTGTGCTGTCAGTCACACTTGGATGTAAGTAGGTAAAAAAGAACAGGTGTGGGACACGTTGATACCATTCTAGTCAAGCAAAAGCACAAAGCTTGATGTCAGCCGGAAACTGGAGATTAAGTTTTGTTAAAGATTCAAATATTTTGCCTAATCTTATATTAAAACGTAATAAATAAATTTCTCCACGCTGTTGGCTACAAAAGTTATTGCCTCAACATTTGGCACGTCCATTCAGATGGCAAATATATTGAAAGAAAAAGAAACGAATAAGTCCTAATCCAGACAGTTTTTGGAAAAAAATCCGTGCTTAAACACACATCTTGCATTACAGTGAATGAAAAACAGAGAAAAACTGTGAAAGGATGTGTAAAAAAAATTACTAACACGAGACAGGCACAGTAGGCACAGTGAGCTTCACATTAAAGGAGAATTTCTTAAAAAAAAAAAAAAAATTAAATTGATTACTAATATAAGGAATCCCTATTTAAAATATATATAGTTTTCAGATCGGTAAATAATATAATCTTACTTCAACAGTATATTTTTCCGCAGATTCTATAAAACCGATAAACATTAATCATTTTAAACACACTCTAAATAAATGAATTAAAATTAATTAGTAAGTTTTTCTTAACAAGTTTCTTTTATTATTACAATTCTCTTTTAAAATTTTTCCCATATATTTTTTTCGGTTTTTGGTAAATTCATTCCACAGTGCTTACTGTTACTTCAAATGGTCAGTGCAAGTTCTTTCCACATATTTTTCACAGCATACTTTCAGGCGGCGACTGTAACTTGGGTTCGGGCACAAGCTAAGGCCAACGCCCAAGCAGCTTGGAGTCTAGTTTGAGTTTCTTTTTGCGCCCATTTTCCATTCTTTGGTTCTTCCTCCATGCAAACAAATTGCGTGCAAGTAGCTGCATTTTGCTAATTCCGAACCCAGACCCGGACCCGCTGACATCTGAGCAGGTCCCTTTCCCAGTCATCGTCGTCGTTGTCATTGTTGGCTTTTGAATGTTAAGATGTCGACAGCTGCTGAGACAGAAACAGTGAGAAAAAGAGAGATAGAGAGAGTTAGAGGGAGACAAGGAGCAAGAGAGAAAAAGTGGGAGAGGTTGAGTGGAAGGGCCAAACAAACCATCTGGTGTTAAATGAGAATTGTGTGCGAGAGGGCATTGCTATTGCTCAGAATCTCCTTCCACCTCGCATATCACTTTTTCTCACAATCTTTCTCTCATTCAATCTTGGCCAAGCAACCCTTTTTTCTTTTGGCCTTCTAGCTTATAAGTGCATAACATTGTAAAACAAAAAAAATATATATATGAATCTGATACATATATGTATATACATTATGATACATGACAATGTTATCTGTCTGGTCCTTGGTTGCCTTTCTGTAAGTCGTGTTAGACAAAGCGACTACAAATGTTGTTAAAAGTCAAAAGACATTTTTATAAACACTTGTTAATATGATTGGAAGTCTCTATTAGATAGATAGATAAACTAAAGTAGAAAACTATTGAATAATTTTATTTTTAGAGAAATCTTAAAACAGAAACTATTATTTATCTTTACTATTAAATGAAAGTCTAAAAAGATATGGTAAGATAGAACTCCAAAATGTTTATGAACCAAATCGATTATGTAAATTAAAATGCAATCAATGACCAGCACAAGTCATTGATTATCCAATTGATGCACCGCAAACAAACTATCCAATGAGTGTGTTAGTTAAATCCATTCCAATCTCTATCAATTTTCCAACATGCCACTACTCAATTTTCAGCTTAGTCAAACCATCTATGGAATCTCTTTTGCTCTCTTTACCTTTTTTGTTTATTATTTAATGCCTTAACTAGTTTGCTACTCAACACCTTATTTTCGGTTATCTTTCCATCGTTGTTTTCTCTTCTCGTTTTTCGTTTTTCTTTATTTTTCTTTTTTTTGTGGCTTGGCAAACTTTAAGTCTCCTTAACTAATTTGAACGCTCGAAAAATGTGCAAATAACTTTGTCAGTACTCACCTACAAACAAAAATGAAGAACGGAGGTGAAGCGAAAGGGAGAGAGAGAGGAAAAAGGAAAGAAAAGAAAAGGAACAACTTTCTTTCACATCTACTCCTGTGTTACTAGGAAAGTCCATCTGTCTGGTCTCTGAGCCATTTGTCTAAGCCGCTGACACATTCCCGTGGTGCTGCGTTTGCCCAACGGTAGCCAATTTACATTGAAATCTTTTTCAGACTTTAGATTTGAGAAGAGCTTCAAGCTGAAGAAGCAGAAGATTTTTCTTTTACTTTTAATTTTTTTTCCTTCGTTGTTATTGTTGTTGGTGTTGCTCTTGCTATTGCCATTGTGGAAAAGTAGTTGAACTATTTCAATGCACCCACATGCAGCTTAACTTCTGCCACTCCTCATAGCCATCTTGTCTTCTATGCCCCCGTTTGCTATGCAACAGCAGCACAGGAGCAGCAGTAGGAGCATCTTTAGATGCAGTCAGGCAAGCAGAAGATTCCTTCTACTTTTCTTCTGCCTAGCCGACGTCTTTTTTTTTGTTTTTGTCTTAAACATACATACATATATACACATGCATATAGATATATATATGTATATATAAAGACATAGCATCCCCAATGTCTATGACTGCAGGTGTTTGTTCTCTATTCTGCCTTTCTCATTGCTCTTACCTCACTTTATCCACATCTTCTTCATAGTCGTCGTTGTCGTCGTCGTCATCGCGTCTAATTTCGCTGCAGCTAAAGTTCTTGTTTGTTTCTTATATAAAAATACACACAGAGAAGGCAAGTTAAACTTGTGAAAATAATTTGTGCTTCAAGTTTTGCCACTGCCTGGCACTCTTAGATCCGGCACACTGGTTAGGCAAAGATCTGAAAAGTGATTCGATTATAAATGCAAGCTAAGTAGATAACTCTTTTAAGTTATCCACTGACCACAAATGGCCTTTAATTTAATTAAATCTGTAGTTTTCTTTAATTATTTATTCAAATTTGAAAGTCATCTGGAAACTGTTGCCTACTTATAGGGTGCAAAAGCACAGAAGCACGATGGGTAAAATTAGTACTTTTTGTGTATGTATGATAACTTTTCATTAATATTTATATATGTCATTTGTTGACATTTTTAGATAAGAGTAGTCGTGGTAAGCCCAAGAAAAAAGGACAAATTTCCTTCATAAAATATTGTGAAATAAAAACGTTCAAGATGTTTCACGAGTAAAATGAAATCATTTTGGGCGTTAGAATGCTTTTAGAGTTGTTTTAGGCTTTTTGTTAGGCAAAGGGCTAGATATTTAACTTGTTTTAGTTAAACTTTTAAAAAGTATTGTGGTAAAATGTAAAGTCCACTAAGGCGTAGTTGCTGAAGTTATTGACTAGTTCACATTCGCTCCTTTACTAATTGCGCCATTTAGAGCTGTATTACCGATTCATTTGATCATTAGAACAAATGTTTAAAGTTAGTTTTTGCTTGAAAAATTATTTTTTGATATAAAAAATTTACTGACGGACTTACAGTGATTAACATAAATCGTGTTTTGCAAAGGAAATTCTTCACTAAGTACTTAAAAGCATTTCTTAAATTTCATAAACCCTTCATTTTTCAATTAAGGGTACAATAATAATTCATTTTAGCCATAGTGCACTGTGCATTACTTTTGGGACTTTTCACGTACTGATATATACTAAAAATTTCTGTATACACACACACATGCACATATGTATATGTGTATATACACAAAGTTGAAAGTTGGAAAGAAAAAACAAACTCCTCTTTTGCTTTGTGCAATTTAATACTTGAGCAAAGGGAATAAATTGCATAAAGCAAAGAAAATGAAAAGGAAAATGAAAACTTTGGCCTAGCAAATCTTATAATTTCTTTTCCTTGCATTTTTTTCTTTTCTTACCTGTTTTTTTCTTTTTTTTTGTATAATGCCAGCGTTTGATGGATTCGGCGGAGCAAGCAGCCCTCTCGGAACTGGATGGTCAAGGTGCCAATGCTGATTCGCCAACGAACCAACAACACTACGATGCACGGCGTATTAATGAGTATAATGCCGATGGCAAGTTGGCGGACGGAGCTCGCCACATGGATATAAGGTTCATGAGGCGCTTCGAACGCCTGCCGGTGAATCTCAGTCTAAGCTCGATTCTGGTGCCGCATGGCGTCGATCTGGATGAGGGGGACGTAAAGTCGGCATTACAGTGGAGCGCTCATTTGGATCCACTGTTTCAGAACAACTTAGAGCAAGATCCGGCATTGTCATGGCAATATTTTGGCTCATCGTCTGGATTTTTACGTCGATTTCCGGGCACTGCATGGCCACCGGAAGGTTCCAAGGGCAGTAAACTGATTCATGATTTTCGTACACACAATTGGTTCGTGCAGGCGGCCTCATCTCCCAAAGATATTGTTAGTTCAATTGAATTTTAAATAAATTGATTTAAATGCTAAAAAGATTATTTTACTCTTTAGATGATTCTTTTGGATGGTTCGTCTAGTATGTCTGAGAAATCATTTGATTTGGCCATGGCTACAGCCTTCAATATACTGGATACTCTGGGTGAAGATGATTATGTGAATCTGATAACTTTCTCTGAGGTGGTCAAGACTCCGGTTCCCTGCTTCAAGGATCGTATGGTTCGGGCTACACCTGATAATGTGCAGGAAATCAAATCGGCGGTAAAGGCAATTAAGCTACAGGATACGGCCAACTTTACGGCTGGTCTTGAGTATGCCTTCAGTTTACTCCATAAGGTAAATATAGATTGTTAAAAGCTTATTCCAATATACATACTATATATATTTTACGGTTTTCCCATAGTACAATCAATCTGGATCTGGCAGTCAATGCAATCAGGCGATTATGCTGATAACCGAAAGCACTTCGGAGTCACACAAGGAAATCATCAAGCAATACAATTGGCCACATATGCCAGTGAGAATCTTCACCTATCTGATTGGCAAGGATTCGGGTAGTCGCAGCAATTTGCATGAAATGGCCTGTTCCAATAAAGGATTCTTTGTGCAAATCAATGATTACGAGGAGGCACGTCGCAAAGTGATTGATTATGCTTTGGTTATGGCACGTCCGATGATCATGTATCAGGCCGATCATCCTGTCCATTGGAGTCCCGTGTTTATGGCTGGCAAATCTGGAGGTCTTGGTCGAGATTCGGAATATCAGCGGCGATTGGTGACGACAGTTTCAACTCCGGTCTTCGATAGACGAAATCATTCGGTGCGTGTGGCCAATCTGTTGGGTGTTGTGGGTACTGATGTCCCCATCGAGGAGATACGAAAAGTTATACCACAACATAAGCTGGGGCCGAATGGATATTCGTTTATCGTCGATAATAATGGGCGTGTACTGTATCATCCGGATTTGAGGCCTTTGAGCGATGGCAATCAGTATATAGATCAATTGAAACCCAAATATGCCTCAGTCGATGTTACGGAGTTGGAACTGCCGGAAACGGAAATTGGTAACGATCATGAGGTAGTCGAAATGAACAAGAATCTGTTGAATGAGGTAAGAGGAGCAAAATAAGTAATCAATGTAGATATTATCTAATTCGTGGATCAATTGCAGATGCGCGGTGACATGATTCGCCCCAAAGAGGGTGAAACAGAGTTCACTGTCCTCAATCATTATGATGAAGCTAAACGGGTATCGACCCGAACCCATCGTTATTTCTATGGACCCATCGAAGATACACCATTTACGTTGGCTATTGTGCTCCCGGAGAAATACGGTAGCCATGAGTTGGTCTCCCAGCAGGAGATAAGGCATTCGCGTAACAATGGTAAATTAATTTGAAAACTCATTCAATCAGTTCAATCAATATACTGACTGTAACTTTTACCTCTTCTTAGTTACCGAATACTTTAAGGGAGACAACTGGCGCGTACATCCTGATTGGGTGTATTGCGAGTACAATAGCGTCAGCGATTTGGAAAAGGAACGTGAAAGCTCTGGCGAGTATTCGTCGCGTGATCAAGAGCCCAGTTTTGGGTCCCCAGAGGAGCAGGTATTGCATTTCTTGGCACGCGCCGGTCGACCCGGTTGGAAGTGGATGTCGGTAAGCCATCTTCACCAAAGACTTAGTTACCCTGTATTGAGAAACGTCTCTTTAATACTAAACTTGTGCTGCTTTCATTGAAGGTTCGACCCAAGTCACCGCAACCACATCACAATATGCACAGTGGCTCCAATGGCAATTCGCCTAGTTCAAGTCACTATGGTTCACAGCATTTGAATTCTCAGGGTTCTCGCAAGGCTGAGCCCTATTATTGCGATCGAACCCTAATTCAAAGTTTGGTTCGTGATGCCATGGTGACAGATGGTTTGGATAGAAATACCACAAGTACCTCCAGCGGCAAAGAGGACAAACAGTGAGTTTTCATTTCAAATTTCATCATTGTTTCCTTCGTGTTCTGTTTCAAGCACTCCTTTTTTTTTTGTGTACACAAAATTGTTCTTGCTTTAAATGAGTTTTTTATTTTAAATTATTTTAAAATGTTCTGAAATGTTCTTACTTACTTTTAATCTAGCTGTCTTAAGATTTTTGCAGAGGCTATTAAAAAATGTAGGCATAATACAATATATTTGATTTGGATACGCGTCATTTCAAGAGTTTGACTAGGATTTTCTTTAGCATAGATCTCACTGGGAAACACTAAGTGTTCTTATACAGTGGTATAAAAAAGTAAACTAACGAATTTCTTCTTTTTTTTACGAATTATGTGCAGGTTTCTAATATTTGATTTTTAATTTAAACTTTAGTTGAGTTTAACACTAGAAAAAAAGCACGACAAATTTATGAATGTTTTTTGAGTCAGCTAAATTATTTTTTGAAAAAAGTATACAATATAAATTTATGAAATAAGATTCAAGTAATACATATTTGTTAGGATTAATATTAATAGAATGATTTCACATTTAGAAATTATCTTTGGAGTTTGGTTCAGTCAGGCGAAAGTTTATGAGTAAATAAATAGTTTCCTGATCCGTAAACGGTATGAAGATGATTAAAACAATATTGAAATATATTCCTTTCGTCCTATCCTTAAGAAAGGAAAGATAAAGAAATTAGAATTATTCTAATACAAATATATTTCTTATAAGGGTGTAGCATTTGATAAATTTTGAATTAGATTTGACTATGATTTTATTTATTTTCCATAAACAAAATGAGCAATGAAATAGTTTTTCCTAAAAAAAATTTTACCTCAGCTTCGTCGAAGAAATTTTCTTAATCAATCCCAAGAAACCTTTCAGAATATTTTATTTTCTTTTATTAAATTTGTTTTAACTTGTGTTTTTTAATCAAAATCAAAACTATTACGTTTTCCACATCTCATATAAAATAATTATATAAATGATTTAAGTTCACTCTCTAAAGCACATAAAATGATTCTCTCTTGCCCACATTTTTCCCCCCACACTCTATTTTCTTTAATTGCATAATTCTACAATTTTCGCACCAATAACACTCTTAATCATAATAATAAAAAAAAAACTATATTTTTCCACCTTTTTATTGCAACTTTAATGCACGAAATTATATATATATATATTTGATTTTCAACAATTTTATATAATATTTAGTCCAATCGCCACATTGATGGCAATCCTAAAGAGGTAAATTAAAGCAAAGGTCAAGTAGCTTATAAATGAACAAAACGCTTTTAAGGACCAGCCATCTGAAGACGACGCTCGAAACCTTAGAATCCTTTTTACTGCCAATTCCAGTCAAAAATAATTCGAAATAAAATGTTGTATTTTCAAGATTTACTAATTCCATAAAAATTTGTTTACTCTTTAGGCAAGGCTATCAGAAATTTGTGGTTGCCACTTCATTTGTGGCAACTCGTTCAGGACTTTTGAGATGGATTGATCATATTAAACGGCCAGAGGATACACCAGAACCGTAAGTTAACATTAAAGTATAAATTATTTCTGTTCTAACCGATTTTTATTTATCTATAAAGACACTTTAGTGAAGATAATGTCAGAGCTATGGATACATCGTGGTATAAACGTGCCATCGATCAGCACTCTGTGGAACCGGATAGTTTTGTTTATAGTGTACCCTTTGGTTCGGGTTATGCCATCAAATCGAATGCCACACTGGTGACTGCTTCCCATGCGATATTTGTTGAGCATCGTGGACACAAGGCTCCGGCGGGAGTGGTGGGTCTTCAGTTTCAGCATGATTCATTGGCCAAACATTTCATCAATATAACCTCAGCTGTAAGTAATCCAGTTAAACTTACTTTGAGGAGTTTCATAGGTTTTTCTTTTCTCTCAGTGTACTGGCGTTACTGGTTGTAAGCGCACCTGTGCTTCGGATAATCTCGATTGCTATGTCCTCGATAATAGCGGTTTTGTCATTATCTCCGAGGAAATGGAACACACTGGCAAATTCTTTGGCCAAATTGATGGCACCATTATGGATTCACTTGTTCAGGATCGCATCTACAAACGTGTGACTGTCAATGATTATCAGGGTATATGCTCCGATTCAGATAATCCTTATACGGCAGCTGGTGGCATATTGAAACCGAATCGTCTTGGCTCATGGTTCTTCCAACATTTGGTGGCTCTGAGTGCTGCCTGGGTATCCCTTATGCCAGCCAGATTGCGGGCCTGGCCCCAGGAGGAATATACCTATGAAAATGAAGATGTTGTATTTGTGGAAAATAATTATTCGGATGAATATGAACCATTCGAAAATGATTACAATTTGCCAGTGGATCAGGAAATGGATGAGTTCTTCACAACAGCAGATGTGGTAAGTCCGATTGTCTAGGGAAAACATATAAAATAGTTAATTCTATAATATGTTTATTCCTTTCTATTGCAGGAGTATACAACACCGCCACCAAAACAGCATAAGCCACATGCTGGTCCTAGATTTGCTCCTGATCCTCAAAATGCCAGACGTTGTGATTTGCGTACAGATCTTTATATGTTGCAACCGGAACGTCTCAATCAGGGCGGGCAAAATAATCCCCTAAAGGTAAATTTATAAATCGGGCAATATAATTGAAAATTAAAGTTGATGGATTACAAAATTTGAACTCTTGTTATAGTTTTTCTTCAAGTTAAAAGTTAATATTCTCTATTAGCGTTGTTAATTGGACATATCAATGAAAAGGTTCAGAAAATTAAGACAATTTTAATGGGTTTAATAGTGTTTCGATAAAAATTATATCTATAGTTTTCCAATGCATATAATCTTTGTCTCGATATTAAATTTAAATTTATAAATTAGTTATCAATGAGACATATAAAAGAATTTATAGCACAATGTAAAGCCATGAATTTTTAGGCTTACATTATATGAGCCACAACTAAACAGTGGACTGAAAAAAAAGAGACTTTGAAAGGGTATAAAAGTTTCTGTGAGGCGAGAAAGAAGAAATCCCGGTGATCTAGGTTTTTCTCTGAAACGCATTGGCATAAAAAGTTAACATTTGTTTAAGTATACTTAAGTAAAAATGCGAAATTGCAAAAAATATTACAAATTTACACCAAGTTCTTGATATATTTTTGATTACTGATAGAATGTTTTGGGCCACGAAAACTTAATATTAAATCATTAGAAATGTTAGATAAAACTTAATAAAAGACAAAAAGTGTTGCCGAAGTTCTCGGCTGATGAAAGGTGCTTCCAGATGTGTTGACCAATACATGTCCCAGGCGTTCTGTTTGGATTCATCAAATTACTCTTCACGCAATGTTTGTTTTCCTTCTTATTTATTTCGTCTTGAGTTTAGTTTCGTTCTGACTCGAACCAAATATTTCTTACTACTAATAACATTATCATAACATTTCTATAACATTTTGAAGTTGAGTTTACAGTCGCAGAATGAGAGAATTAGAGGTACAGACAAGTAAAGCTAATGGAGTTGCCAGACTATACATTTTATACCCATGAATGTAGTTTAAATATCTTTTAGTAATAAGTCAATAATGTTCTCCCCAAACAATAAGTATGTATATTCGATGCTCTATTAATTTTTTTAGACAGACTAGTTATTGTTATACCAGAAACAGCAAATAAATACAACTTTTTGCACTATTCTCGATTGAGCTACTCCTTTGAAATCATATTACTATTATAGAGGTTTAACTATTACATGTATGTATTCATTTAGTACCCTGTAAACAATATAAAGATAGATTAATCCTTTTCAAACAAGTTGAGGTCTAGATAGAAGACGGTCTTAGCTTACTCCCTTTTAAATGCAGTTTCTAATAGTCAATTTCAGTTGTTATCGTATTCTACAAAATGGAAAACTACTTTTTGCACTTTCAACTCTTAATTTAAATTAATAATTTTTTTTCCAGGGTAAATTAACCAACTGTCATGTCTCTGGTTGTGAGCGTCCCTTTAGCGTTCAAAAGATACCACACAGCAATCTCATTTTATTGGTGGTGGACACACTCTGTCCGTGTGGTTCCAAACAGCTTGATATTGAGCCCATGGAGGAGTCCGGGACTGTTGGTAAGTACTTCAATTTCCAAACTTTTAGCAGAATGTTCTTTATAATTATTAATGTGTATTTTTTAACAGGAGCTTGTAGTACACGTCGCCAGAGTCAAGAACAAGAGTCAAGACGTCGACCTAAAAAATGTATTAACTATCATCCGGAGGAGATTGAAATACAACAATGTGGGCGTGGCAGTAATTTACTTCGAACATCTGCACCCATTATTGTTGGCCACTTCTTGATGGTCATGGTGACGTTTGTGCTGACCAATGCGTGATATGAATACTAAATAACGAGCATCTATTAAAGATTGAGATTATTGAGATCAGTTTTTAAGTTTATTGATTCCAATTCTATATAATTACTTTTATGTATGTACTTAATGCATAGCCAAATGACAAACAAACAGAAGAGAAGGCGAGAGATGATGAATTCCATTATTAAATTAATTACAACTAACGAGTTTATATTCCATGTATATTTACATAATTACTCACATACTTATGTATATGTTTGTAGACAATAATTTGCAAAAAAAAAAAAAAAAAACAACAAAATACAGAACCTACAAGAATCAAGAAGAAGATTTCCCCCAGCACACAGAAGAAAATTAGTGAAAATCGTTTAGCAAAATGTAAAATCAAATTAAATTATAGAGAAAAGCTTTGCTTGGTTCAAATTATTACTTAATTATTTAATGGTAATTTCTAACTAACCCCCTCCTCTCCCCCCATCCATTTTTCAACTAAGGCATGCAAATTGATTTTTAAATCTTTATGTAAATAGTATGAAGAAAAACGAAAAAAAAAAAATAAATATGAGAAAAGTATTTAAAAGATGAACAAAAACAAATTCCTACCGAAATAATTATGTAATTACAAAAATATTTGATTTAAAAATTATTTTGCACTTAACTGCGTACGCACAAGTTACAAGTATTACTTAACAATTTTACAACAACAACACACAAGACTTGAAAATAACAAAAACAACAACAGCAATGTATAAACAACAGCAACAATTACAACTACAGCAACAACAACTACAAGACAGTTCACATATATCGAGTATATATATCAATATATATACTATATATGCATATCAATGCAATGACAGCCAATTTTGAACAGCAATACAAGAAAAAAAAAAAACAAATGATAGTAAAAAGAAAATATCATAAATATAATTTAATAAATTGCAATAATTAATGTAAAGCAAAAATGAAAGGAAAAAACAAAAGAATTCAAAAATAATAATGAATATTTATTTTATATAAATTTTTATACAACATTATTTGTGAAGGAGTAGAAAATGAAGAGGAAAAATTATGTAAACGAAACCATAAAACATTTCTAAAAACAAAAAAAAAAGTATTTCGAAAATATTCGTGCATGAAATTTAATTTCTTAAGATAGAAATTCACATATCCGACTTAAGGATGGTTTAGTTTAACTTTACTAGAAACCAAACTAAAGCAAAAATAAAACTATTTCAATTTAACACACAAACACATAAACACACTCACTTACATACACATTCATACTTTTCATATACATATATATACACACACACACACACATATATATATATATAAAGAAAGAATATTTTCTGTGTCTTAAACTTGTATAAAAATGTCTTCCATTAAAAATACTTAACAAACAAAAGAAAGAAAAGTCAGAAGAAGAGGAAAAAGAAAAACGAAAAACCAACAATTAATAACTTAATTAAACTAAACTAAATAACTAATATATATTAATATATAAATATATATATGAAATATATTTAACTCAATAACCAAAACCAAAACCAAAAAAAAAAAAAAAAAAAATGCATAAAGAAATTTAAGTGTTTAGCTCATTTCTATTTAGGAGAGCGTTTAGCTACAAGCTAAATCGAAAATACACACTCACACAGAGATTCTTTCATAGAGTTTTAGATAAAAAGTTAGTTAGTTAGGTATGAATCCAGATTGAATGATCGATTGAATGAATGATGGCGCCATCAAGCGGTTCCATCACTAACGAAAGAAAAGTTAAAACAGTAAACGAAATGAAAAGAAATGGTAAAGATTAAGTAACATCTACACAAACATTAGAAGAAATACTAGCAGAATATATACATATATAGGTATATATATATCTACGATATAACTAAATATAATTAATAATACCGTACTAATAACGAAAGATAAGTCATAAGTCTTAAGAGCTGTTTGTTAAATGAGATTGTTTTTGGGTGAGCAACAGTGCGTATGCGTTATGTCTGTATATCCATTTATGTGTGTGTGTGTTTTTGCGTGTGAATGTATAAGAATGTAAGTTAGATATCGACTGACTTAAGTGCGAGGGAAAAGTTAAAAGGATTTGTATTACTTGCATTATAAGTGAAAATGGGTATACCTGGTAGGCCAAATGCCGACAGTTATCAGATAGAATTATATATTGAATATATGGTTATATAGTTTAGAAGTCTATTTGAAACTTCTACTCCATTGATATACGTATGTATTCAGTTTTCCATTCACATTTTTTTTCTCCCTCTCTCTCGCTCACCCTCTTTCTCACTCTCTCCCTCTCTCTCTCTGTATCTATCTATCTTCATGCTAAACTTATCCACTGTAAAATTGCATTTACTTCCTTCATCATAACAGAACTCCAACTATAGAAAACAGATTAATATACAAATTCCATATCAGAAAACAAAAGAAAAGCTAAAAGTATAAAATGTGGAAAAGGAAAGGATACAAAATGTTCTGTAACATTTTCTATGTTTGTTTATTTTTATATAAATAAAAACCTCAAAGAAAAACAAAAAAAAAAAAAAAAACAAGAAAAACTAAATGAATAATGTTTGTATGTGTAGTCCATAAATTTCTTAAGGCATATGCATATACATATATATATATGTACATATATATATATGTGTATATGATGGATAATAAGTATTTCTATATAAAATTATTGGTCTTAATGGCATCGTGTAAGATTCAACAAGAAAAATTGAAAAGGAAACTACCATTATTAACTTACGAATTAAATCAAATTTTTGACAATGCGATTTTTGCTTTTTGGAAATCGTGCTTTTTGCTAACACACACACACACACCCACTCACACACAAAACCAAAAGACAAAACCAAATTGAAACTAATTAATTAAAAAACAAAAAAGAAACCCCCCCCCCCCAAAAAAAAGAAAAACACTCACACACACATACTTTTGCTCTCTATAAACCCTATATACAAAACAAATTTTCTATATGAAAACATTTACATATATATATATACAACTATATATATATATATATTTATACATATATATGTATATATATATACTAATATATATATGAATAATTATATAGTACATGTAACAGAACAAAACTCAAACTCTCTTCATACATTCAAAAAATCAGAAAAAATTTTTCCAAAATTTTTGTCTTTTCTTTATACCTTTGCAAATCGAAAATATACATTTTGATCATATATTTAAAATGAAAAACAGAGAACAAAGCATATCCGATTATATATTACATATATATAAAATACGTGCCGCTATAAAAAAATGTTCTTTATCAATCTTCTTTATCGAAATTAAGCCTTAAACTATATTGTGACCACATTTTTATAACGATGCAGAGGTAAGAATAAAATTTGTCAGATATTCGTAATGCATACGTTTCCGACCACATATGGTGGATATATTCTTGAACAATATCAATACCCAAGCCGATCTAGCCATGTCCGATTGTAAACCTGTTTCTTCCCACCTTTTAAGTTTTTTAACAGCAATTGAAAAAATCAGTTGATAAAACATTTCAATTTAAATAGAATATAAATTAAATTCTTAAATAGAATGAAAAATGTTTAAATGATTTTAGTAGTTTATAGTTTGCTTGGACAAAATAATTCAACAATTGTTTTAAGAGCCAATAATTTCTTTAAGTTTTGAGTAATTTTTAGTATTTTTAATCTAAACTTAACTTAAATTGTTCAAAATTCGTTCGTTGAAAGAGAAGAGTGAGTGATAAAAATGCTTTGTTTTTTTTTTTGGAAAGGTATATCAACTTCGGCATTATCGAGGTTAGCCCAGCCCTCTGCCTTTTCTTTGGCCAATTTTGTTAATTTTTTCATAATTTGTCTTAATTGCCGCATTTAAATATATTTTTCTAAGTTTTCGAAAGACCAAAAAAAAAAAAAAAATACGAAAAGAATGACGAATAAATTGAAATGGCAACTACGCATACATACATATAAAAAATAAAATCCACGTTATTTAAATCATTCTAAAAGAATACATAATTACAAGTAAATAATTAAAGTATAACGAAAATAAAATTCTGTTATTGTTGTCAAAAATTGAGAGAATTGCAAACACAACTTTTTTAAAAATATGTGAGAGAAAATTGTTGTTCCATTAAATTTGTCATTATGAATAACGCAAAATATTCAATGTTTAATGCAAAACAAAAGCAAAATTATAAGAATTAAAAAAGAAAGTCAACCAAAAAAATAATAACTCTTAACATATACATAGTACATATATTTACACACATATATATATATGTATATCTGTATATTCAAAGAAAGAAAAAAAAACAACAAAAATCCCAAGAAATGAAATTAATAATAAAAAATCTACCAAAATTATTTGACAAGCTTCAAATTTGTTAAGCTATTCCTTTATTTTTTTCTGTTCTATAATCTCACACAAAGATACAGTTTACACACACACACACACACACACACAGATACAGAAACATTTAACAATTACACATTCATATACATATATAAAAGAAAAAGGCTTCTGTTATTTTGTATGAAAAGTCTACAAAGAATTTCAACTATAAACATTTAGTAAAAATTATAAGAAAATAATAAGAAAAAAAAGAAGAGATTAACTTAACTCTTAAGATACAAAATGCATACTTACATAATTAATTATAATTAATATAAACTTGCTCATTATTCTAATTATAAACCAAAAATTACGAGTATATGGTAATACTTAAATAATACAATTAAAACCACTTAAGATTAATTACAACAGAAAACAGGTGGCGATGAACTAAAAAAAACGAACAAGAAACCAAAAAACAAAAACAAATATTATAATTACAAAATGAATGATGAAATGAAAAAGAGAAAAAATGCAAAATGAAATGAATGAGAATAAAATGAAAAGTATTACAAATAATTGCTATTGTGTCGGAATATTTTGTATTTTTTGCATGGTTTATTAAGTGTTACTTCGAATTGGGCCATATAAGGGTTAAATTTAATATGGCAAGATTGCAGAATTTAGAGTTCTTTTCTATAGACTCAATTATCGCGGAAAATGTAAGTTTTTAATTGATCTAAAGATCTACATTCATTGTTTTATATTGTACTCCAGTTTGGAGACGTTGTTTTGGGACATGTAAAACGAGATATCGTTGCATACTTTTAGGGTGTACGATGGTAAAGTGAAATAAAATTAAATAAAATAAGTATAAAGATTGAACACAATCATAGTAAAAATCAGATAACAATGCCTTTTTGATAGTGAACTTTTTTAGTTAAATAGGTTCAAGTCGAAGTTCAAATTTAAAATGTCAGAAGCTTAAAGAACTTTGTCATTACTTTTTACGTTTTATATATAATTGTCTTTTTCAGAATTTTGTTTAATATTGGAGATAATTGTTGAATGGTCTGTGGTTTGTAGAGTTAAAGACATCTGCTTCATCATCTACTTTATAAATATGACTTTAAATATTCTGAATGTTTTTGACCAAAAACTTCAAGATAATACTAGAATTATGACTAAGTGATATAAGAACAAAAGTGAAATTTTGCATCCGAAATGTTATTTTTTAATGAACAAAGTCACCAGCTGTCCACAAATTTAAAATTTACTATGTATGGATTGCAGTCGACTACTAATATTGAAAAGTAACCAATTTTTCATATAAGGGAGCAATGACACTTCTAAAATTACAATAACAGTGACTGATTAAAAAAAAGATATACTAAGATGATTCAAAATGGTTGATTAATAAATTTAATAAAAGTCTTGCAAAGTCATTGAACAAATATTCTAATGTGTCGAGTCACATACGCTACTAGACTTTAATAGAAAAATTTGATTTCATTTACAATTGAAAAATGGAATGATTTAAAAACAATGATAGTGATTTTAAATTAATAAGGCAGAAGAAAATCTTTTACTATAACACTTTAAAGTAGTACATAAAGATCCTCTGACTAAGAAATTGGTGTTATATTAACTGACGTTAGAACTTTTTAAATTTAACATACGAAGAACTTACGAAGAACATACGAAGACTTCAAATAATATAAAATGGCTTAATCATTTTCATATTTCATAATTTAGTTTAGCCATCCTTTAAAAATAGAATCGATTCATCAAATAAAGGTAATTGATTTCTAATTGATTTCTTACAATACCTCATAAATCTCATCATATATATCACGATATATGCCAATGGTAAACACGTCCATATCAGGCAGTCTGGCATTAGCCTACACTAGCCAAAGTCGTGATTTTTTCATATCGTTTTTATCTTTTTTTTCGGTCTCTTTAGAATATTTACAGTAATCAGCATAATAAAAAGTAAAATAGTACTTGAAAAGGAAACTAATTAAAGTACTTGAAAAGTCCCCCCTTTAGGCAAATCGTCAATCATGGCGATCGTCATGATTGTATTTTTGTATATACTATGTATATGGGACGAGAAGTAGTGTGAAGAGACCCAAAATGTAAACACGTAGTTTGGGGTTGGGTACGCACCTCTCTTATCAGTTGGACATGAACTTGCTCTCAGTGCCAGAGCAGAGAGAGAGAGAGAGAGAGAGAGAGTCAGAGCCTACAAACTGATAAGAGACAACGGCACGCGTTGATCCCTGGCAGGTGTCAACTGTTGGATCGCCCCCATTTTATAGAGAGAGAGAGAGTGAGAGAGAGCGAGAGCGAGCAAGATGATTGAAATCGAAAGTGAAATGCTGCTGGGCTTATGTTTATGTGTACTTTATCATAATTGTTTCCATTCAGTCTGGGAAGCAACAATTTCAAATAGGTGTTGCAGTACCCTGATTAGATTTGACCAATCGGATGAGGGGTTTTTTCCTCTAGTTTCAATTTAAATTTGTTTATTACCCAATTCTTTTATTGTTATTGTTGTGAACGAAGATTAAGGCAAGGCTACACGTGCCCCTAATTTGTTTTCATTTCGATTTTCAATTTCATTTCATTTGCAACCTGTGTTTGATTAATTTCTCGAGGTATATTAATCGAATTCTGCATCAATTTTTTTTTAATCATTGTGCAAAATAAAAAATTATTTGGTGGACTTTAATTTGAAGCTAACTGATAATATATAACAGTGAATCATGCATATATAGATTAAAACGAAAAGCTCTAGAACATCGTAGTCTATTAGGTAATTACAAAGGCCAATGTGCTACTTGAAAATTATATATGATACCCTTATCAATTGAGTAGTTAGTATTGATTATGTTTACTAACCACTTGAATTGTGCGATTTAAGATACAGGAAGTATGTTTGGTTAATGTTTCCAGAGGACTTTTTCGTCATGTGAATTAAAGATTATTGGGATTCATCTAAATGTTTAAAAAAAAAGGTTTGGTCAGCGCTGCGTTTAATACTTTTTGTATTTACTGCTTGGGGAATTAAACGTCTAAAACCTAAAGACGATTTCTACATAAAATTGACATATGTTGGATAATTATTAAAAAATGCTCATTAGCCCGAATTTTTCGAAAGCATTACAAACAAGGACATTAATATCACAGCTATAGCCACTAGTGAGTAAGGCATCTGTTCCTAATGACAACGAAGCAAGCAAGTCGTCCCTGTCATCATTGAGTATATGTAACCAACTAGTTACATTAAATGAAGTCACACCTTCGAAATAGCCATCAATTTCATACAAAATTCGCTCACTCTTGCCAGCCAATGTCGCCCTTAGCGTTTCAGTACAAAATTTATATTTATTGTCCGATTTCAACTAAATTTGGTCAGCTGGTGCAGTTTGGATATATATGTAGTTAGGTGTGCTAAATAAGAGTACGATATCTTTAATATAGCTCTAGTAGTTCGTTTTTCCCAAATTGCGGCGGTGGAAATAGGTGTGGCAAAATTTTGAAAACAAACTAGGTGTACATACGGACGGACAGACGGACATGGCTCGATCGACTCGGCTGTTGATGCTGATAAAGAATATATATACTTTATGGGGTCGGAAACTCTTCCTTTTACCTGTTACACACATTTTGGCGACTTTGATATACCCTTTTACCCTATGGGTACAGGGTATAAAAAGTCCCCTTATATACAACACAAAAAAAATTCTTGGACATTGGAGAACGTTAAGGAACTATCAAAGTTTAAGAAAAATAATGAAGAGGGGATGCAGACAGTTTTGTTAAAAATAATATAGAGAAAAAGAACAAGCTACATTTCAGTTA
Organism: Drosophila austrosaltans; assembly: GCA_035045865.1. Taxonomy (NCBI): domain Eukaryota; kingdom Metazoa; phylum Arthropoda; class Insecta; order Diptera; family Drosophilidae; genus Drosophila; species Drosophila austrosaltans. The sequence goes on from JAWNOQ010000200.1 coordinate 1,920,690, forward strand.
CCATTTGTCGGATGTACTACCATAACTTTACATTTCTGGAGAATTTTGGCAATCTAGTTAAAAAAAAAAAATTGAATTTCTGTATGTAACCACTAAAACAAAGTATTGATGGTAAATCACATATTTAATTGAAAGTAATTGTTTACATATATTTATCTTATCATATTGTAAAAGGATTCCATGGACACAGCGCAGACATCTTGTATTATTACTTGGAGAACTTAGCTAAACACTTTTAAACTTGGAGGCGATTTATGACCTAAGGTTTTACTAATTTATTTATCGAAATTACATAATTTAGAAAAGATATTTAAATTTTCATTAAACTTATTGTGCTGTAATAATCTACCTAATAACGCAATCCTTAGTTGGAATCCACAAGAAACATGGAGCTTAAGAAGCTTTTATTTGGATTTAGTTACTGTTTTTCCACTTGGTTTGGGTCGACATATGATGTTAACATGTGATGACTGGATCAAACGCAATAGTTTAGTAATTTGAATCGATTAATTAGCTAGTTGAATTTGTGAGATTCTAATTTGATTTCTGGTTTCTTTGTGCGTATGCAATTTGGCTATATTAAGTTGCTGATCTATTTCATTTTGACTGATATCCAATTAATATACGATATAAGAATGAATTATAAAACATAAATCTATAGAAATACATGCGAAAATACCCTCTAATTTTAGTTGGCCTTTAAGCATTTAAGGCCATTATATTTATTTGTATAATACGAACAAATTTTTGAGAACTATTTATAAATAAGAAACAAAAATTAGCACCCACGACTAGCAAGATCACTAATCCCCAACATGGGGCACACATTGGCACGAGCGCTTGATGATTAGTAGGAATTACTATTTGCATGCTGGCTAAATTTAGAAAGAGTCTCCCGATAGATTAGGAAATGTTTATTTTTACCTTTATGCATAAAAGACATTAAGAGATGTGCCAAAAATATTTTATTGTCGACTGTGTGATACGCTGAAATACTAAGGAATGGAAATTGAAAATGTCTCTAATCGAATTTTTCCAATTAAAGTGGTTTTTCTATATTTTTTATTGTATTACTTTTTATTGTTGGAAAAATTAAATGAGTCCCTTAATAAATGTCTTGTTATAGCCTCTTGTAAGTATCCAATTGGTATGTATGTATTTTATATTGTCTATAATCTAATTGGATATTTAGTTAGTTAGACAGATTTGTGTGTGTAGTAGCTAGTCTTTGTTATTGCTGCTGATAATGAAGCTTTTTATATGCTTTACTTTACTTGTTGGTTATAGGGTATTATTGTCAATAGGGTAGACAATATGTGTCAAATGCGTCACATATACATATAGTGTATGTATGTTTATAGTGTATAGATAATTTTTATGTCAAAGATGTGAAATACGTCATCGTTTAGCACTTGGAAAAAAGAAACAACTTTGCATCATCATCCAATAACAGAGATATATAGACATGAGTTGAATGCGTGTTCCCCCCGGCCACCAAATTGATTTTGGTTAATTGATCTTTGATATATATTGAGAATGGGGAAAATCGAAAAAATTGAATCAAGATATTGAGACTATATATATATATTTGTATATTGATTCATGCACACGTCTGGCGCATGACTCGTAAGTGGACTTTGGCCAGATGTAGTCAAATGAAAATGAAACGAAAATCGAAATATATACATATATAAAGTGTAATTTGTACACATATATATGTATGTATATAGTCTCGCACATCAATCGAAGAAAAGTCAATCGTCTAGTCTGTCGGAGACTGCAACAAGGCAGCAGTTACAAAGTCCAAAGTGGCAATTGAATGCTCTTTTCAATATCACAATTACTACTCTTAATTTCGATTAGTTCTATTTACAAAAAAAAAGCAATAATTTCATGGAAAAGTTCTATGTACTGATTAAAAATAGACAAGAGCCTTGTTTTATTTTCATTTGTAATTTATATTTATAAACAAAAAAAAAGTTTAATTAATTCTATTTCAAACGCAGTTACTTTAAAGTTGAACCAATTATTTTTTGGCTTTCATTTTATCTGTCAATTTATTCAGGATTCACGCTAAGTCCACATGAACAGATTGAAAAAGACAAACACAGGTGTAGAGAGAGAAAGAGATAGACGGAGAAAGAAAGAGAGAGAGAGATAGAGGGAGAGTGATAGAGAGACCACCTGTCCATATGAAGCAGCCACAGAAACCACATGGAAATTGGAATTAATTAAGCTGTTGGTGGACGCGTGTGTCATCATGGCCCTGATCTGTTTGATTGAATGGTGTGAAATGGAAGCACACACAAACACACACACACAGACTTTAATTTATTTATATACATATACATATATATAATTATCACCTAATGGCATACTCTATTCTAATTGGGCCTCTTAATAATCTTGTGACAGTCTCAAAAAATATTAATTTAACATTCTTCCAAGTGACCCTATGATTTATCTTAAAAGGGTATGCAGCAATTGGTTTTTGACTCATCTTAATATATGTATAAAATATTTAAGAGAAATTTATATTTATTAAAATCAAAGAGCACATCTGCAAGTCGTCATAATTAATAAATGGTATTGGTAATTGAGATTGATATTACAAGAGTGTTTTTTTTTTTTTGTTTTCTGTTTTTTAAATAGTCACTAAAAACTTTCCATCCATCAATCTTGTGTAGAAAGGTTCACCGCAAAAATTAATTGAATTGTACATTTTAATTATAGAATTCTTAAAAATAACAATTCATATCAAAGTAATGATAACCACCAGACATAGATAGTTTATTATAGACTAAAATAGCCAAATTAGTCAGCTTTTTTAAGCAGAATATAGATTCAATCGGAATTCATTTGAAATTTTCAAGTTTTTACCTTAATTTGCAGAGGTTTTCTACAACCAAATACAAAATATTCAAAATTATCATTTTGTTTAATAAAATGAAACAAGATTGGACCTAAAAAATCTGAACCTAAATTGAATTTAGAAATTGATTTCATAAAAAAGAATTTACTTTCGAAAATATAATTTTAAAAAGTTTCTATTCTTATTTCTTTCTCAAGTTAATAAGAATTAAATGATGCAATTTTAAGTTATATTTACAATATTCAAAAATTAAATATATTTCTAGGTAACCCTGCTCTATTTGCCTAATCTGTGTGTTTACTGAAAGTTAATACATTTTTGTTTAAATTCTTTCCCGTTTTTTTTTTTTTTTCTTAATTAGTATTGTTTATTGTGGAATTTGAAAGTCGTGGGTGTTATCTCTGGTTATCAAATGTCTGGCCACTTTCCGGTTGTCAACAAGGAATCCTCAATAATCGCAAGACTTTGCACTCTTAACCCCCCCTCCACCCACAAAAATAAAAATACCAAATCAAAAAATAAATTATAATAATCAGTTTAATTCTTTAAATAAAATAAAGAATTTTGTTTACAAAATTCCATTTGTTTGTTCATCATCATTATTCCCGAAAATCGAAAGAGTAGTTTCTTGTTTTTTCAAAAGAAAAAGTTTCATTTCAAAATACGAAATTCTCCAGAGGCTCGACCATGATGATAAGACAAGATTTGTGATGATGTGCTACCAAGCACGCGCACCATGGACTCAGCTAGAGGGCGTGTGGATGCTACAAAGTGTTAATATTGAGTAATTAAAAATGTATTTATAAGAAAAATCTATTCAATAAGGAAATCAAACGATGGGAGGTGAATGCTTTCAGATTCTCAAGGTAAGCGAAATAGCAAAATATTCATTGAGATAGGCAACATGCGGCATTTAAGTGATAAAGTAACTCAAAGTCAAATTAGACATATTTAAAATCCTTGGTAAAATTTTCCTTAAACAAAATCCAGTGGTCACTTTAACACGTTGCGACTACGTGAAAACTTGCTAATCAATCATAATTATAGCCACTAAAAAATTAATAAAAAGAATCATAAAATTTTGGCTATTAAACAATGTACGGAACCTAATTAAAAGCTCATCAATGGACGGGAATAACCAATGGATAACTACATACAAAATGTGTCTACTTTTCGTATTCATTGAACGAATGAACTTTGGACCACGGATCGAGGTATATATATTAGAAGAACCGACCAGCGACGTCATCTCACGTTTTGTTGTGTATGACGAAGTCAATGCAGGAGGCGACGTGTGCCCAACGACGATCACCCCGAACCGGATTTCATATCGTTTTGCACGACGAAGTTTTAAGAGAGCCCCAGAGAGAGAGAGAGATTGCGATAGAGATATATGCATAATGTACATATATATATATATACAGAGAGAGGGAGAGATAGGGGAAAGTCACCTTATCAGATCATTCTCATAAAAAGAAAAAAAAAAAAATTGAAAAGAAACAAAAAAATTGCGCATCATTTAATAAGGCAAAACATATTATTGTTATCAAACAATACCAATACAATTATAAATAGGTTTAATAGGTCCTCTCTCTCCACAAATTGGAGCTCGCTGTCTGCAGACTGGGCCAACCTCAACCATTGTACATCACACACATATAGACCAGACCAAACGCATACATACATACATAAGATTGAAGTATGGCCAACCAGGCCAGGGCAGCCTTTGCGGTTGCTGACTGCCCCAGCGTACAATTATTCACACGCAGACGTTCTCCACGATCGGATCGACTACAAAACAAAATAAAAAAAAAACAAACCTAAGAACATTAACAAATTGGTGACAAATTGGAAAAAGAAGAAAACCCTATATACATATGTACTATATGTATGGGAAGATCGCATACAAGTCAAAAAGTGCAAAAACATAAACTTTAAAATAATCTGTTTGAAAAAATAATATTAATACTCGTCATTCAAAAGAGTTCAAGTTCATATTGTGAAATAATAACAAATGATTTGCAAAAAAAACGGAAATCAAAAAAATTATTGACTAGCAAAATCTAGAATATGGACTATAAAATCAATAAAGGACAATTGAAATTAAATTGAAATAGCATAAATAATTTTACAAAAATTTTGTTTAAAGTGGTAAGTTATAGCTTGGAACTATTAAAAATCAATTATAATAATAGAAATTGTAAAACAATAAATTAAATTAAAATAAAAATTTAAATATTAAACAAGTTTATATTAATAATTCAAATTCAAATATATTATATAATGATCACGAGTATTTTTTACTTTATCTTAAATTAATTAAAAGATGTTTATCGATCACAGGCCTATCAATTGATTAACTATAATTTTCGCCATTTTGCATCAACGTTAACCTCAATTAGGTGAAATGAAGCTTTTAACCAACATGTGGCGAAATCCATTTCGTTATATAAAGAAAAAGCTCCAAAAGCTCATGCATTATATAGACAAATTTCAGTATTGTAATCCCCAAAATACAAAAAAGAAAAAAATCCTGCCATTAATTATTTTTTGCATGTGCCAAAATACAAAATTAACAAATATAGAAATAGAAAAAGATTTAAAAAAAAGACACAAAAAAGTATTAAAAAAAATAAAGAGATTTTTATATAGCTGTTGCTAATCTTCACAAGCAATTCCAAAGTTCAGCACGAGGCATGCTTTAATAAGCTGATCGTGATCATTGTACAACGTAAATCATCCCAGGGCATAGAATTTACATATGATTAATACCAAAAATAAAAATAAAAAAAAAGTAAGGAGAAAGAAAGCAGGCAGGCAGGCAGACAGGCAAAAGTCCAAAAGTAGGGAAACATTTTCTTTCAGTGCATTCAACTTGCTGCAAAAGAAGTAATGCAAGTGATAAGACTCAGGCAATTACGATAGCGCCTTTGGCTTAGTAATTAATGCGAAAATGATATGAATGAAAGAAACGAAGTCGTCGTCGTCAACGACAACGATGATCATCATGGAAAACCCCCAAAGAGACGGCATCGGTCCATTCCTCCACATGCTGTACTTTGCACCCTGATGTTAAATGCACATTTTAGTCTTCATTTCGAGCTCATTTCAACTCTGTTTTGCTTCAATTTGCATTCCACACTTGACAACATTCATCCATCCAGCAGCAAAAGTCTGTTGGATTTCTTTTCTTGCTAACTTCATATCATGCGGCACTTGCGTGCTCGATGACGTAGCCGTCAAGTGAGCACACTACAATACAAATACAAAAAAAAAAGAAATAAAAACTGAAAAGATCAACCGATATGGATCAGACCTCATTCGCCTGCTCTCCATTTAATGGGAAGGAATCAGTTAAATGACCTTCTTCAAAACTTCTACCTCCACACAAGTGGCGCCTATTGGTTGCAATCAAATCGCACGCCACTGATTGAAAGCAATTCAATTGATCTCATTTTGTGATAAGTCGGTCAACCGTTTTTTTTTTTTTTTTTATGTACATGGCAAAATTCTAGAATTACGTCAAAAAATGTGTCGTACATCACGTGTTCGGCCCTTAGAAATTAAACCCCCTGCTGATCGGAAATCGACGTCACTTTTCACATTCAAAGAACGTGTCACATTACGTATATGTAATAGACAAATATTTTTGATTTCAAATCAGAGATAACATGAATATATAGTTATAACCTATGTTTCGTATGGCAAGGACGTCATAAAGAGGCAAATTTTAATGGGAAAGGTCAATAAATGGCAATTTGATTGAGGTCTTTAAATGTCACAATTATATGAATATATATAAGCTGTATATAAGCTAAACTTTAACAAATTGCAACGGGAGAAGATCATTAAAAACTGTGCCAAATCATTTATTTAATCGATTTGCTTTTGTAAAACATATCTTTTAAAAATTTGATTAGAATTGAATACTAAATATTTCCAGATAATAAGATGCTGAGATAAAGGATAAATTGAATCATAAATTGTATTAATATCAGTAGCTAGTCAGAAGGCAAGTCACATTTCCTGTTGAGAACACATTCACTTATAGTACTCCTTTTATAGTTTCCATAATGGTTAATGGTTTTTATCTTAGGTGTTAGCCTAATTTAACATATAAAGAGGTTAAACTATAAAGAATTCACTGTAACCATAGTTATTTTATCATTTTTTCTACTATCCTCAGACTTTTTTTTTCATCATCCTCTAATTAGGACTTCCATATAAACATATACATAGTTTTCCTTGATTCAATTCTATTCTGTTGATTTGACTCTATGGAATTAATCATAGCTTTTAGTTGAAAACAATAAATTGTTGCTAGCCAATCGTTTTCCCTTCAACTTAGTTAATCAAAGTGGCACCTATATATTAATTTCCATAGGCCTATTCTATTAATTTCGATGATCTAATCTGGCAACCCGTGACTCGCGTGAAGATTGACACGTGTTTCAGCTAAAAAGTAAATAATTTCTTTTCATTTGAATATGCATATATAAATATATTTATATATTCATTATTATTATATGATAGCTCATCATGATTCTTGGCATACATTTAGTTTTCTTGACCTTTAGCGAATGTTTCTACGTTTGAAATAAATTTTCTTCAAAATTTCTGTATGATGAAATTGTGTGTGGTATAAAAATAAACACAAAATGCAAATTTGCCCACTTAAAAATTCCCGTAAAATTCCCACAACTTGAATTGGAAAATAAGAAATTCGAAAAAAAATAAAAAAATTGGAATGTATCATCTAGTATGCGAATGATTTCTGTTTTAATCATAATTCGGATTACCAAACACCGATTAATACATAGGTTATAAATCACATTAATTGGGTTTAGTGATTTAGAGCACTCTACACTTTTCCATCCAATCGAATGGATGAAGAGAGGGAGAGAGAGCATCGGGCTTATCAGCAACGTGTGTTTAGTGTTTAATTGATTGACACACAATCGTGCCGGTTCATCAAAGTCAAAGTACTTTATATGATAATACACATACACATACAAATGCACATATACGAGTATTTTTCGGTTTCGTTTAATTTAGCATTAATCGACCAACACGGAATGCAATTCAAATGAATTGAAAATGCTCGATAAAACATAAACGTTTAACGCAAACGTGGTAGGTATAGTCACAAAAAGGGGGTGTGGCATTAGCAGGTGTGTGTCCAAAAAAAAAAAAAAGAAAAAAACCAAAAAAAAAAAAATGTTTATATATATAGAAATAAAATAAGATACGTTGCAATTTTATGCGCCGTTGGCGGCTTCTTTAGCTGATGCAATGAATGCAAGAATTTACACATTCATTTTACTTTATTCCATACCGTGTAAGCGTAGAATATCGAATGGGTATATTAAGATTAACTCGATTGTAATTAATTTGTAATTCAAGCAATTTCAAATGAAATTCTTCAAATTGGTTAATAGGTAAGTACATAACAGTAATGTGAATAGTAAATGAACACGACTTCTACCACTTTTTTCTATAACTACCAGAAAATATATGAGAGCCTTCCACATTTTCTATCCAATTTTATTTATTATTGCTTAAATTTATGTAGGCATAAAGCATCTGTGAAACTAAAAACCATAATTCATGGTTTACCATCTCCATTTTGTTACATGGTATCCTAAGATCGTTTCACCAAGTCAGTTTACGGAACCTTTTTTCTCTCTCTCATGTCTGCAGCAAACGCCATCATATGGCATAACCGTGGCAATTTGCTTTAGTCTGGGTCGGGTCTGCTCCACCTCTAGCTCCGAAGGGGGGAATATTGAAAACGACACGTTCGTGTGCCGGCCGATCGTTTGCGCTCTCTCGCGGAACGATCAATCAATGCGACGGCCGCACCGATCGTCACATAAATTGTTCTACTAATCAGACAACGCTTCATTCATTCACAACTCGTTTAAGCTGTCGCAAGTGAAAGACGGAAAATACAAAATCTCAATTGTACAAAATATATAGAAAAAAAAGGAAATAGAATTCCAAATTAATCACAGCCTAAGGCAAAAAAAAATTCAAACGGAAAATCTCTTAATCGTATACGCCTGTGTTTGCTGTTTCGTGTCCGGGTTCAGAGATCAACAAAGTGAATACAAAAAAAATTAAAATCAAATTACGGTACGTGTTAGGGGGGGTCCCTAATTATCTCCTAATTGGTCCGGGCAAATTTTTTTTAATTTGTTATGGGATCCTAGAGAGATTAGCAAATAATAATGAATAATTCATAAATTTTTGTGTTTGCCCTTTGTGTCACGTATGGAAAATCTTGATGAAAAAACAAAAAAAAAAAAAAAAATGATGCAATTTTGTTGTAAAATTTAATGAGTGAACTTCCGACCCGGCTAATCGGCGGCAATAATGCAAATTTTAAAAGCGTAAAATCACTTTAGTATCAGTATTAAATACTGCAATGAACTTTAACAATAATCAATTGAATCTGAATAATTTAATTTGAATTTCAAGGACAATTATAACTAATTCTATTAATTTTGCTTTTCTACTTGCAGCTGGCACAAAAATCTATGGGAAAAGTGTTCGCCATGCATGGCCTAAAAGTTTAGGCAGTTTTATCAGAAAAAAAAAAACAAATTTTAATCGAATTTAAATTGTAATTAAAGGACATTAAGTAAACATTAAAGAACAAATAAAAAGAACAGAGTTACCCATTCGGAAGCAAAACGGCAAATAAAAGTGCACATAGCTGCAATTCTATGAATTTTGTCGAGAAATCAAGAACAATTGAATTTTTAATGCTGCCTAAGAGATAGCCATCAGTCTAATCGATTATCATTGAACTAAAAAGAGCTAATCAAACAAAATTAACCAAAAAAGTTATATAAAAAACTTAAATTTCAACCAACGGCAAATATATATATTTTGAAGCAAAAACTAAAACAGGAAATCTCTCGAAATGGCGAAATACTTTATTACGTTGGTTCTACTGCTGTGCCTGGCATTGGAGAATAATAATATTTATAATCGTTTACATGCCCATTCGCATCCTAGTACACGGGAGGATACTTTACGTCCTCACCCCAAGCCTCAGCCCCATCAGCATGTGAAGCAGATGTCGCAGCATACACTGCAGCAACAGCATCATATTAGGCAACAGCGCTCCAGGCAATTGAAACATGTGGAACCGGATCCGGCCAACAGTGAGGAAGAAGAAAAACTGCAGGAGAAACATTACAATGAGAGATTGAGGAGACATTCCCAACACCAGCTAGAGCATATGATTAAACAGGAGCTCAGCTATCATCGTTCGCCGCCAGAGGAACTGAAAAGTGTACCCAGATTATGGCAACTACTAAGCAATGCCTATAACGATGATGAAGAAGTGGAGGAGGGGCTACAAAAAACCACACAAAACGATGAAACGGACTATCCCCATATGTTTGGCGATGATCCCAGATCAACAGTCGATGATGAATTAAATTTCAGTCCTTTGGATTATGTTAAGAATGAATTGCAAGAGAGTCTTCTAGAACCAGATAGCAATGATGATATACCCATAGCACCTGAGGAGGTACCAGAAGAGAAAGAGAAGAATGAATCCCTACCTCTACCCAGTGTAAATGCCACGACAGCTGGGAAAAACTCATCGAATTCCACTGCTGGTGGTTGTCCCAAGTGTGAGAGCAATCGTCAAGTTGAACATGTGACTGAAGAGGAACTTAGTCGACTGCGCATTGAATTCGTTAAGCAACAAATTCTAGAGAAACTGCGACTCAAGGAGAGTCCCAATGTCTCAGCTGTGGAGCTGCCCAAACCAATATTCGAGGGTGTAACCCTGACCCATCCAGATGAAAGTACTCAAAACAAAGAGCTGGATGATTACTATGCTCGGACAAGCAAGAAATTCATTTTACTCAAAAGAGGTAAGCAGGATATATAAAAAACAAAAATTAAAGAAAAGTTTTTCTATAAATTTTTTTTTATGCTTTTCTTTTTACAGAGGAAATCGAGTGCAAACGCATGGGTGCCCATCCTTCCATGTGCTTTAGCTTCAAAATTGATGATGCTGATGCCGATGGCTTTGATGTAAGCACTGCTGTCCTATGGCTCTTTAAGAACAAACAGAATCGCACTAGGCCCATTAGTAGAAGTCTCAATGATACCCTTCCTCATAAACAGCAAACGATTGTTGTATCCGAAGTGGAACAGCAGCCGAACGCCAAATATTTACCATTGGCCAAAACCATAGCCATACAGTCGGTGGATGTTCAAGGTAAGCAACAAATTTTAATCGTCATCAAAAGAATTTTTGCCACACGTTTGGACCTTTGCTCGGCAGAATATAATTGACCCCCCAACACCTTAAAAAAGTAAAAGAAATCAAAATAATTGATATCATGAATCTATATTATATTAATCATATAATATAATATTTTGTTTTGCTCTGACCGATAAGTGGGGCGTTGACAACTGTCCGATTGTTTGTTTTTCAACTGAAAAGATCATTGGGCATAGACGTGATCATCAACATCGAATTGTGGGTGAATAACATGCTAAATAATATTTTTCATCAGCAAATTCCAAAAAAAATATATTCGTGGGTGCAAAAAACTGAACTTTGCTCTCCGACATTCTCTCTCTCGCATTGATTATAGCTACTTAACTTGTGTGGGGATCGCTAGCTATAGATAAGACGATAATGGGGCGATCGCACAATGAAATTTACTTAGGAAAAACCCAAAAAAAACTACGTTTTTGAATGGGTTATTAAATATTCTTTATCTTTTTTATGTATACTTCCAGATGAGTGGATGAAAATTGATATTGAATGGCCCATTAAACGCTGGTTTGGCAGTCACGATCTCAGCCATCTCATACAAATTACCTGCGAATCGTGCGATATTGACAATATGGAGGAAATGATATCGGTCGATAAGGATTACAGGCCCTTCATAATGATCGATACGCAAAATCGGCGCACTAAATCCCGCCAGAAGCGTAGTATTAATTGTTCTAGTGGAGTGACGGAATGTTGTCGCGAAAAATTATATATATCCTTTGCGGAAATAGGCTGGGATAATTGGATCCTCCAGCCGCCAGGATATCATGCATACTTCTGTCGTGGCTCCTGCAGTTCTGTGGCAAGTGTAGCCCAAGCGGCATCACATCATAGTTCAATTATGGTAAGTTTAAAACATCTTAAAAGAAAACAATTTTCTATCTTGGAACATTTCTATTATTATTTTAGAAAATTGTTTCCACAAATGGAACCCGCAAGCCTTTGGAACTGATACCCTGCTGTACCGCCAAACAGTATTCCTCACTGCAGTTGGTCGTCTTGGATTCGAACAACTCAGCCACACTCAAAACTCTGCCTAATATGGTTGTTGAGTCCTGCGGGTGTAGATAGTCGAACAAGGCTAACACACATGCGATACATATAAATGCACTCATACATACAAGCATACATACATTGGTTACATACACATACATATCTCGGATAAATTAGTTGTAGATTTCGCTTCATTTCAATTCAGTTAATTCGACAAGTACATTGAACTCCATTTTTCTTCAACTAATTTAAATTCATTTGCAATGCATTCACATTGAGTAGCAATAATTAGTTTAAATAGTAGTAATGATTTCCTTAATTGTTTATAACAATTTGCTGCCATTAGTTGTACTGTAGATGCAATTAGTTTCTTCCTTCATACTTACTATTTTTCATCTAATTTAAAGTTATTTAAAGTTAATGTACTTAAGCACTCAAAGTATGGCAAATAATTATAGTGAATAACTATTTAAGCTTAACTTTAATTAAATTTATAATTGTTGTTTTATTAATGAAAGAAATTCACAAAAGCCAGTAAAAATCATTGAAAATAAATTAATAAATAAAATGAGAAAAGTTTGAAAAATAACTAAAATTTTTATATTCTTGGGTTTTGATATCTTAAAGCAATTTAATTTTCTCATTGGAAGATTCCTTTTTTGTTCTTGTTGCTTTACCTAAAAAGCCAGGGCACAAAGGTAAAAGGGGAAGTTTTACCTTTTATTCAATTTTAGTATATCAAAGAAGCTAACTTCGGCCTTGCCGAAGTTTGTATACCCTTACAGCTTCAGTAGTTTAAGTATGGAAGGTTGATTTTAGTTACATTTCTATATCGACTAGGTTTGACACCTACGTAAACTTTGTGGGATTACTTTTAACCATTACAAACGTTCAGGTGTTTTAATTGTCAAATACAAATAAAAATTGCTTATTTTACATGAGGTACCTCCACGTTTTATTTAATAATTCCGGTTATAATTATTCGACATAATTTTCAAACTTAACCTGCCTGATCGATTAAAGAACTTAACTTTTCATGTTTTAACCATGTAGCTTAAAATTTGATGTCTACAACTTGATAGAAACAGACAGACTGACAGACGGACATGTCTTAATCGATTCGGCTGTTGGTGCTGATCATGAATATATATACTTTATGGGGTCTGAAACGTAGATCAAAATTATATATTTATGTCATTGTGTTAAATTTGACAAGTTTGTTTTATTATAATTTAGGATTTATATTGCTCGATTTTACAATTGAAATTTTTTTTTTTTTTTTTTTATTAATTAATATTTTATTTGCAATCTGCCTTAGACTAGACAATAAACAAATTGACTAAATATGAGTAATAATAGCCGGATGGTTTAAGCTCCAGTGAACTCAATCCATATATCTATATATTTACATATTAATAACTACCTATTTGTTTCTCTATATGGCAGGTCCAAGACATGAGTTCTTTTTAGACGTCTTGTGGTGGTAGAGTTATCTAATAGACTTAATGCTAAAACGTTTTCATGGTCATGTAGCCTATTGATATATCTACTTGTATGAGATTTAATCTCGTCTATTGAAATTAAAAATTTATCTCACGATAATCTAATTATTAAAGTTATCTACAAAAAAAGATATAAATACTAGAGATTAGTTTAGTTCTTACTATTTGAAAAATATAGTTTTTTTTCTTAAATTTAACCGCGTGGTACTTTAGTTGATAAATATTTATATTGTAATCAAACTTCAAATGCAATGCAAGTCCCAATTACGGAAAATTTGAGTTTGTTTAAATGAACTTAAGATATTCGTATATTTATTTTTATCAGCTCGTTCTTGTGTAACTTAGAAGACATAGTTGACATTATTGAAACTCTTTTGGATATGATTATATAAACAGAAAATTTAAGCCAAATTTTTAAACTTATTTTAAATACATTTAAATTAATTACTTACATTTTATTTCTTAATTGTGGACAATCTATAAATAGTTCTTATATGTATAAAGTTAATCTAGTACTATTTTGAACATAGTTTATTTTTACTTTAGTTTGACTTTTCGTTTGAGACCCAAAAGGAGGGATATTTTCATTAAGCCCAGACAGTGTAAAGCATTTCTTGTAAATTCATAGGATAAAAATGCAAATCGACCATATTGCTTGGGAGTGGCCAGACGTAAGCCATAGTTAATCAATTCTAATGCACCAATGACAGTACAACGACGAAAGATTGATGACTTGCCCGAGCATTTTCTGAAATTAGAAAGTAACATTCTTTATATAACTACACGAACTTCAGTCGGTGGTCATAATCTTACATCTTGGCGATGGGCAGGGCAAGAGCTATTCCCATAATATTACCAAAGTCTCGAGCCAAGAGGAAAATGGGACTGCCCTCATGTCGCATATAAGTGGGTTCGGGACACCATTTGAAGGCCTATAACAAAAGAGAATTAAAGTTAATTAGCTTGGAGAACTTTAGATAACTCACCTGACGGACTGACCAATGTGGATCTATATTAAAATATAGTTTAATAAAATAAACGGCAAGAGATAATCCAATAAGTATGGCTACTAAAATAATTCCCCATATACATCGCCGTGTATAGAGGAAGTGCTTATTCCTTTCGAAGCTATTTAAAATTCGTATGCCTAAATAGCTACCCATGATGCATTGATGCAGGAACTCTGTGGCCAAATAAAGACGACTTAGCCACATAGACAGAACCAGACAAACTATAATAATGTAGGCCAAAATCCGAGAACTTCTGGTCGAACATAATTTATAATTGCGACGACTATGAACTAAAATGTGAAATGTTGTGACGAGCACCAGTACGGTAAAGGACATGGAATGGGCACACGGCTGGCCGCCACTGGTCTCGCAGCTAAGCTCATGACTAGCCAAGGCAACTTCTGGTTTAGAAGTGGCTTCATCGGAAAATACTTCACGCAATCTCCACAAAGGACGCATTTCCGGATAGATCCTGCAGTCATTATAAAAGTTACGGAAGCGTAAAAGAAATTTAAAAACAAGTCCACTCACCATTTTGCCAAGGAATTCAATGCACCGATAAAACTAATTGCATAAACGAGATGTGCTAATAAACTTTGGCTATAAATCCCAATCACAGGAATGATGAAATTAAAGAGGTTACCAGGCTCCAGATAGACACTCAAAAAACGCCACAAAGGCTCGGCTAGACTAAGACTGGTAAGAGAAATAGGAATCGTTGTCTACAATTTGGGATTAAACTTATATACCCACCGCTCTTGAGCCCATTCGTTGATATATAATTCACGATTCAACAAATTACTATATGTTTTTGTAGCCAAATCTTTAAAATTTGTTTCCATTTTTGAAATTTTTATATTTTGTGTGCTTCGATTTATGTGTTTTTCTTTCAAAAGTTGTCAAACATTGTTTGGAGTTGAAGTTAAAACAGCTGTTCTCAGCGCCTGCGCTTTAAGCAATATAGGTAATACTACAGTCGTTGACAAAATAATGTGTATGGTGTGGTAAGTCAACTGCTTGCACTGCTTGCGCATATTTCTACTCAGGGATTGCATGGAAGACTATAAAGAAATGCTATATCGAATTGTATTTTGTTTTAATAAATAATGCAAACGCTTTACAAAAACTGATAACAAATCATAATCATTATTTTCAATAAATACATACATATACATACATACATTTCACATATACATATCAAAGTATAGGCCGTGTTTGTGGTTTGCGGGTAAATTTTCATAATGCACTAAAGAAAAAACCTTGACTAATTTATGATTGGATACAAAGTTTATCTTAACTAAAATGAATGAAACTTATAATTGGAGGTTTTTTTTTTTTTTTGAAATTAGATAGATAGAGCAGGCAGAGTTTATGGTTCATCTTCTTCTTCATATGTTGTAACTTAACCAAAGTTTTCGAAATGGTGAATAAAATAAGGCAATTTTCGGGTTTTATTCACTTCATCACAGGCAGACATAACACTTTTGGTCAGCGGTCGTGGACCACAGGAGAAGACACCTATTTTCGATACCTATAAATGAAAATAAGAGAACTCAATATCTTTGAACAGATGAAATGATCTAAACTGCTTACATAGGAGTGCTTCTTTTGGACGAACTTCAGAAAGCTGGACATATCTGGTCGCCCAAAATGATTGACTGCCTTAAGACCCGTAAATATGGAGGTTTTCGACAGACGTTGGAAATGATTCTCACAGATGTACTGAAAGTAAAGAATATTATCATCAGATCAAGTCATCATACAAATAGCACTATTCTGGACTTACCAGCATGGTCGTTCTTAGATCGAACTTATGAAAGAATTGCGTTATGAATATATGAATCTCCAAAACATTCGTCACATCCTTTTTCTCCACATCTCTCAGCACATCGATAAACCATTCGAAATGCTTGTGGGATGGACAAATCCATAAGAAGTAAACTTTCTTACAAGCTACCCCAGAATAACGATTTGTACTTGTGCCAAAGACCAAATCGTTTAGAATGGAGGCATATGGAGTAACGCCAATGCCACCACCAACCATGACAGCCACCTCGAATTTATACCAATCCTGATTGCCACCACCAAACGGTCCTTCAATACGAATTTTCGGCTGATCTTCCGGATTGTAATTACAAGGATCAAAATAATTACGCAATTTCCATGTCCAAGGTCCTTGGGCCTTGATGTGACAACTCAGGTAATTCTCGTGTGGTGCCGAGGTCAGAGTGAAACTATGCATTTCGTGTGGTCTGAAGGCCGTACAGGATAAGCGTACCCATTGACCTGACAAATACTTTAGATTCGGTGGTCTGTAGAACTTAATTTTAATTACATCCGAAGGCAGTAGATCTGTTTCAATAACATCCAAGGCCATATACTTGGTGCGCAATGAGACAATCTTATCAAGTGTATAGATTATACCCGGCCCCAAGAAGAACATCCAAAATCTTGGTGGACCTGTTAGACGAGCCAATCCATGGATTAAGCTCAGCAAATATAGTCCTATATAGAGGGTATGCATATTCCAGAAGAATTTATAGGCCTTCTTCCTAATGGTGGGATGAGCAAACACAAAGATAATGCACATAATGATGAACAACATAACTCCAGTTGTGCCAGTAACTGTTTGGAATAGCCAGAAGGTAATATCTGGCTTATAGTCGGAGGCAAAGTGAACTTCTCGGGTCAAACAGCGCAAATTCTCATGCGACTGAGTGGAAACATGATAAAAGTTAACAATGTGGCCTACAGTATGAAGTACGGAAAAGAAGAGGGCTGTACAGGCGGCAATCTTATGAAACTGAATGTGAGAGTCCAATGGTATATATTGTTGAATAGGAAACTCCTTAAGTTTGGTAATTAGATTTCTGCAAATAAAAGAGGTAAGAGTAAGTACAAAAGAGAAATCAATTGAAAAAGTATGACAACTTACCTGGACATGGTTAGCAAGAGTAGCGAATAGCAGAAGGACAGGGAAGCTGCTGATCCTCTCGTAATGGCAATGCCAACACCCATAATGTGTCTCAAGTCCGTGTGCTCCGCCATAAAAGAATAATGGATAAATCGCTCTACAAATAGGACTATAGTCACAACATAGAAGAGAAACAGATAAAAGATATTTTGACGATTCTCCTCGAGAAACGTTATGTAGGCATCCCATTTGGCCAGAATCCAATGCCTTGGCTTATCCTGCATAGGCTCAATATTGAATGAAGTCATGCGGGCAACATTCGTTGACGTATCCAAGAAGTTTTGCTTGGCTCCCTTGCAATCCAAACCAATGGCCACAAAGTCACCCTTGTATTCTTTCATCATAAGCTTAAAGTCTTGATAGGTTAAATGATTTTTATGCTCCAACCCAACATCCTGGAACATTCCATCAATTAGCTCTGTGACCTGATCGTCACCCAAGCTAGTCGTTCTAGCAATCTCCACCAGAGATCGCATCATTTCACTTAGTTCACCCTTGTCGATAACTCCATTTCGATCATTATCACACATATCAAAGATAATGCGAAGTTTATCATCCGTTTTGCCACGAGAGAAGAGAACCACGGTCTCTAAGAACTCCTGGAAACTAATCCTACCATCCTGATCCTTATCCACAATATTGAACATTTTGCGTACAAACATATCATTGGGTTTCATCCCTAAGGCTGCGGCAAATTCTGCCTTAGACAGACTTGTCCGCATCACAGTCATCACCTCACCATCGCTGGAGGCATCCGAGCGTCGCCGCCTTTCACCAGGACGTAGGCCAAAGGTCAAAGCATAGGCTTCCCTAAAGAAGTACTCTAGTCGCTTCTGCCTACGCTCACGGGTTTCGGCCCGGGCCAACATAATGTCACGATTAACCTCCATTAGAGTCATCTCCTTTTTATGTAGCAACAGGAAGTCCTCCAGTTTCTTAACAAATTTCCTTCTGGCACCATAGGATTCTAGTTCCAAAACCAAATCATGATCACTGGGCACTCTCAGGAGAATATACGGCTTCTTTTTAATATGATTAGTGGCCGATTCCTCTACACTAACCACATCTACATGTTGGAGAGCGAAAGTTCGCAACTTCTCTCCCTTTCTATCCACCGTATAAATGGCCGCCTCAGGTCCAAATTTCACTGTTACCAATCGTTTGTGATTGGCATGTAACCATTCTCTGGCCAACATTTTATCCACCGATCCCTTGTGTTGTGGTGCCCTCAAAGCCTCCTGTCTGATCTTTAGTCGCCTCCGTTTGCTATTTTGTAGCTTGACAACACAATAACCAGCTCCAGCGCAAAGAATGGGCACAAAACCCAGGAATACGCAGACATAGATAAACATCAATTCCGATCCTGAAAAGTAATCGTAGCCCTCCAAGTAAGTGCAGGGTTCCAATTCTGTGGCATTCAATTGCATGGGCTGTGGGCAGGGATCGCCAGTGCGCCACATGAAAACATCTTTTTGTATTTCATTTTCTGTGATGTCCGTGCTATTGACTATAATATCCCACAGTGTAATCTTTCTCAGCTCCTCAATCTCCTCTGGGGTGAATATGCCATTTCGTTCGTTTTCAAACCAGAAGCGATCCGCATCGCGTAAACGCCGGAATTGCTCCTTGATCACAGAAGTAAAAAACTCTCCTGGTTGGCCATAGGACTCCAGCATGCCTCCAACATAGACATCGACATCGTCCAGTTGATTATTGTAGGCTTCCTTGAGCATGCTAAAATGGAGCACAAGTATTAGATATAAAGGACAGAGTCTGTAAGATTTCTGAATCTACTTACTCTAATAGTTCTGGTTGAGCCTCAAACAATGGCGGATTAATATCCGTCCAAGTCTTGTGTCTCTTTAGTCCATAAGACTCTCTTGCTGTATTGTAATCGGGTAAACCATTATCACGCCCTCGCATAATATTCAAAGCACCCAAATCGCGTCTGGTAAACTCCATGGGACCGAAGAGTTTATCACGAACATCCGAACATAAAACAGGATCTTCACGCTCAGAGATTTGGGAGGACAAACCCATAAGCACTTCCTCCACACTGGTGTCACTGAAGAAACCCTATAAACAAGAAGATTAGCTTTAGAAGATCTTTTATTAAGAGATAAATTTATCCAACTTACACTCGAGTCCCACCAAGTAGAACAAAGACGAATGGCTGGATAACCCATCGGAGTCTGCTTAAAATTACATTGGCCATCACGTCGATAGATGCCGGGCGGAATCATGGTGTGGCCAAAGCGGAAGGCAGCTGCTTGAAAGATGTGCCCGATGCCTGGATGAACATCCTGTTTGTAGCCCTCATAGGGTGGCAAAGAGGAACCCAAAAATGCCGGCAAATACTCATAGACAATCACATTCTGGAGACTCGCAATGACAGTGTGTCGAGCACGCTGATAGATATCCTCGTCACTCCAGTCCGGATGCAATCTCTTAATACGCTGGGCCAATGTGTTATGCCAGCGCAAAAAGAGAATGGCAAATGAAAGGATTGCAGGATTCTGATTCGTACGGGGATCACCAAGTACTAGAAGAAAAGAGTACATTTGATTAGTTTTGTTTTTTTTCAGATTTTCAAATACTCACGAAACAAACGCTCCGGACTAAGCATTTTCATTACACTCGGCACTGGATTATTAAAGAGTGGGACTCGCATGGTATTCCTTACTGGAAGTTTGCCACCCTTTTCCGTTTTCAAGGTGCCATTGTGAAAGGAGCGCATGGCATTGAGCCAAGCCTCTGAGGTGCTGTAAATGAAACTGCCATCAATCCAAGCAGTCATTTGATTTATCTGCGGATGAGGATTTATTGCAACATTTGTACACCACACACACATACACACTCGCATATTGCTAAGCATAAGCAATCCATCCATTAGTCACTACACACCTGTTCTCTAGGAGCATTCGGACTTTGTCCCGTGCTCCGATCATAGGCGGCTCGATGAAAGGGTATATACTTGTCGCCGCGGCACTCGCGATCATACATCTCATCACATTTCTCAATCTCAATGCGATGCATTTCGATGGGGCAACCCGATTCCGATGCCATCACAATCTCATTGGCCACCAACTGTCCGAAAAAGGCCAACAATGCAGTTCTATTGAACTTGGAGCCCAATCCATCGCGACCACGCATAAATAGGCGACTAAGTCGTCTAGTTGATGGCCGATTAGCACCTGCCATGGCGTATACCCCATCCGAATATGAAGGTGGGGCCTTGCGCACCAGATGGCTATCTGGAAGAGGTGGTAAAAGTTGCATTAAAACTTTGCGACTATGCAAATCAATCGATCGTGTCTGTTCTATGCTAATTTAGAAGTCAAGTGTAATTAATGTGAATTCATTCTGATCGATTTGCCCTTTTTAGAAAGTTGTTTTGCCCTCAAAGGGACGGAAATTCCATTCCACTTAGAACTTACCCACGGAACCCCAATCGGGATGCGCTAAATTATTATACCAGCCATCGTATCTCTGTTTTTCAGTCTGACTGTACATTTTTTCTGCAAAAGAGAAAAAAATAAAAAAAAGAAAGCCATTAGTTAAAAAACTTATACTATTTTTGATATTTAGGTTCTTAACTTTATATATGTGTTAGGTAATGTTAGTAAGTAATAGGTTTAAGAAGATATAAACTTGAAAGATAAACACTTTTAAATCTACAAATTAGTTTAAAAATAAAAAGTATATTCATAAAAATCGGTTGACTATATTATATAACATAATAATAAATTACATGATATGTTGGTACCTATATTTATTTATAATCTCGTCAGTTTGGCGAAAATATACATATATTATAATATTTGTAAGATCGAAATATCTTTAAAAGTTTCATTGGAATCGGTTGACTATATCATATCGCACCTGCGGTCAATAAAGCCGGTAAGCATTTTTAGTAATCGTAACATACATATTTTTTTTTTAGGTTTGAGGCAATAAAATAGATCTTTAACTATCTTTTACATTTTTCACTTATTCTGCCAAATTAAATAAATCAACACTTTAATTAGTTCATTATTACATATAGCAGATATTTACTTAAAAAGTATCTAACAAGTTAAGATCAGGCCAATTTATGAGATTTGAATTTTTAGAGGGCTAATTAAAACAGATTTGTCTTTTCACACAAATATTCGGCACGACTGAAGTTAGCTCAGCCTTTCAGTTTTACATATATTAATGAAGGAAACTTTGTATAATTTATGAATGTCTTTAAATATTTGCTCTGAAAAGTCAGATATGTACTATACATGCTAATGAATTTTGTTTCTTTATCTACGAAACAATTTACAAAACTATGCAAAAATAATATAAAATTCTCGTTCAACTATTAGCGAGCAAGTAAAGTGCTGAAAATTACATTGTGCATGGTAATAAAAGTTAAAAGTGTATAAAAAAAATCAAATTTTGAAAAAAAAAACTTTTTATACTACGATCCAATTAGCATAACTTTCAAAAAGCAATTTCAAAGTTGTAACAAATCTACAATAATATCATTGGGAATTATTTACGCTCACTTTGGCATGCCGATAACTGTCTCAATTTATTTGCATTTAGTTGATTAAAATTATTTTGTGTAATTATTTAGTACAAATTACGCATAAAATTGTCTGCGCTTGTTAAGATCTTTTAGACTGCCATAAATGTTCTACTAGGCGTGGAATAAATTATCTTTAGGCATATTTAGGCTAGGTCCAAGTAGCCGGTTTTAGTTTTTCAACATGTTGACTGCTTAGTACACATGAATTTTGTAATTTAACTAGTAACTGTGACTAGCTGTTCAAATTATTGTGTATAGTCTCGCCCAGTTGTTTTTTTTTTTTATTATTAAACTAGAACAGGCGTTTTGTCATTTGCATAGTAACAATTGTAATGAACTGTAATGGTTAAAATTTTTTGTTTTTTTTTTGTTTTTTTTTTGGAAAATTATCAGAAAATGGCGATTTGTCATAAATGTTAATCATTTTGTTTTTGTGTCGTCTTATGATAAACTCTATGATTAACTTCTAATGAGAATTGTTCAAGTGCTGTCAATAGATAATTATTACGAATATTTCTGAATGATTTGTAAATAAAACCAATCTCTTAAATGAGACAGTATATCGATTTGTTGTTACCTTGTAATAAGCGACTTAAACTATTTTACTAAAGTGTAAAAAAGTAATGTATATTAAAGAGTTCTTTAACCTAAATGCAGTTTAGAGCGACGGCTGTTTATTATCTATTCTTGTTAAGATTCCATTTATATTTGGTATCTTTTTATAAATACAAAAAAAAAAAAAATTAAACAACTCAGCTCGTATTAGATGTCTGTGTATGCTGATCTATAAACCTTATAATATATTGTTGGAAAGACAAATATAAATAATTATTACAGATTGAAAACTCAATTAAGTCTGTTGTATCTCTGTCCACATCGATTTACATTCAGGTCAAGATTTCACACATATACTTAAAGAAAATCTGATAAACACAGAATTGTTATACTTTAATTTGAAAGCAGAGTATAAAAAAACATTTTCTAAAATTCTTAATCACAATTCATTTATCTTTTGTTGCAATATAAAACTTATCACGTGTCTCCCTATGAGATTTTGTTTTTCTGTTTTAGGTGATCTCAATTAAGGTTAACTTAACTTTAGCTAAACAACATTTTAATGAATTTTTAACACCGTTTATTTTATTTTTTTTGCCTGTAAAGGGTGCAGAGACACCTTTAAATGATAAAAATCTGGAAGCCAAATTGTGATTACTAATGTTTAACGTAATAATTAAACCAAATTTAACGGCCTGGGGAAAGAGAAGAGGCATGAGATTAAACCAGTTAAAGGAATTGAAATTGTCACAAGGCAATGGCCGAAATCAAAACACACAAAAAAAATTGTGTTAGAATTTATTGTATAATTTTTTGTGTTTCTGTTTTTATTTTTTTTAAGCGAGGCAAATGCCAAACAAATTAAAAGCAAAATTAATTTAGTATATCTTTCATTTGGTAAATGTTCTCAGCTGTTGGGGCAAAACTATAAAAATCATGACGTTGACAGTGAAGAGGAGGCAACAACAGCAATACCGACAACAACAACAACAACCACCGTGACTATATTTTGTACCATTTTTGAGAGCAATGTTCGCTAATGCCGCCGTGGGTGTGTGTGTTTGTGTATGGAATGATGGATGGTTGGATCCAACAACAACCACAACAGCAATATCAAAATCAGATATTCTGAATCAGATCCGGTTAACCGAAATGTGTGAGAGAGGAAGCTCCAGCTGAGCTTAGCTATATATAGCATATACATACACTTGAAGAAACAAAAATATAATGTATGAAATGTGTGTAAATTAGACTGGTTTGCTTTGTGTATTAACAGTATAAAAAAAGTTTAGTTTTCACCTTTAGAAAAAAAAATAATTAGGAAATTGATTACCACATTCAAAGAGAAAACGAAAATTAATTTCTGTTGTTAATAAAATATCACTCATACGACATGACTGCATATCAAAATGTGATTATTACTTATCAAACACGATGAAAGTTTTTCAAAGTACTTTCAATAAGTAATTAAATTCAAATTTTCTTTTATATTTTATTATATAAATTAAAATTTTATAAAAATATAAGATTATTGTAAACAAAAAACGTATTTTGAAATGTCATCTTTGTCATATCACCTCCAATTGTTAGGCTGTTCAAGAATATATATGAACAGAAGATATTAAAATGTGGAATCAAATTTCCAATCCTTAAATTAATATTAAATAAAAATTATTTGAAATATTTCTATAAGCCTTATTAGTTTTCAACTCGAGATAACTTTTTTTAGTTCACAACTTGAGATAACTTATTTTGGGACAACTTGACGTATGAGTGAATGTTTTGCCATATTTTTATCTCTTTGTCTTTTGTCACGTCAGTTCTGGTAATTGAAATTCCACAAACCAGTCCAATAAATGCATAATATATATGTATATATACAAATATTTCTTTGATATTGTAGCAAAGTCAGTTAAATAAATTGTTGTAAAATAAACACCTGCATTTGACTCGTAAGTCAAACTCTGGAAAACATGCTCAAAACATCACGGTTTCCCCCAAAATGAGGAATACTCATCAATTGTCACATTGTATACATTTACCTACACGATATTCGTTATTTTTACTCTTTCAGCCTTTTGCTGGTTCACGTTCATTCTCTAAGTCTTTTGATATATGACGACAAAGACATGACATATTTCACTTTCATCTGCGTGACTTTTGATGATTAAATAAAAGAAACGAAAAATGTGCAGCTTTTTTATATTTCTTTTCTTTTCACATTATTTTCACATGATATTGCAAAATGTTGGAATGAATGGGCATCACATGTTATATAGTTGTGGATCTAAAATGAGGTTGACTTTTAGCTAATAGTGAAAATAGGCTAATTTTTTGTGATGTGAAACTAAAGAAGCTTTCGATTAAAATCTATGCTAGCTATAAAGTCGTAGAAGTTTTAAAGTATTTTCGAAGATTTAAGTGACTTAGTTAAAGAAATGGGTATAAAATAATAAATTGTACAATTCACTAAGAAATGCTAGCTAAAAAACATAGGAAACAAATGTTAGTTTAGAGATTTATATGAAAAAATATGAATAAAGAAAGATTCAAAGTTTTTATATCCAATGCAATTTGTCTTTGTTTTCATTTAAAGTAAACTAAATTTTAAAATATGATTAAAACATGATTAAATGAAATTTTTCGATAATTAATTGGCATATTCCGAATCTGAACCATATTCAAGTTTACTGAAAACAAATAATGAAAAAATAGTCAAAATAAAAAAAAAAGAATCGAAAATTGGAGTTTTAAAATATTCATTCCAACAAGTAATTAGCAAAATCAACTGCAAAATAATTCCCTCAAATGATTCGTTCAATGCAATCTTTTTCTTTAAGAGGCTTTAGCACAGTTAGTCATACTTATTGCCCATCAAAATTTTTTTCAAAATTTCACCTAATAGATAATTATTTAAACACAAAATCAATATACCCTTCTTGATAGATTATAATACATAAATACAAAAGGTAGTAGAAACTGGATTTGCTAAACACAAACTAGAATTCCCATTTTTGTTTTGTTTATTCATACAGTATCCTTTAAAAGGCAATTAATTTCATTCACAATTAATAATCTCATTCATACAAACGAACTTTGTATATTATTTTATCCAGTTTGATATAAATCCATCATAATAATAAATATGTCAATTAACTACTATATCTATACTCGTATGTAGTGAAAAGTCATGTGATATTTATTAATTTATGATTGCAGCCAAAAAAATGAGTAAAAACTGAACCTCCTTGAGAACTCAAAACGAAGCCACAAGACAATTTGTCACATGTGCCGCCAAATAGTCGACTTTCGCTTTCATTAGCACACTATAAAAAAAAAAAACAAAAAAGAAATATCTGGTACTCGTCCAACAATGACATCTATTTGTTAGCTGTTAATTGGTTGCCAAATTTGATGCATGAGTTAATTTAATTTTATACGGATAGAGCGAAACTAAAACAAAACGCAGACACATTTTGTTTTTTTCTTTTTCTTTTTAATTATTTTTTTTTTTACATTTTCAGCGATTTAATTAAAAGTTTAATGCAGTTTTGTTTGTCTTGTAAAGAATGCAGTTTACTCCATAAATTGAGAAGATAAATTGATTTAAAGGTATTTTAGCTTTTTTGCTTAGATGATGTTAATGTTTTAGTTGTTCAGTTGATAGTTTCATTATTTTGGCATTTTAGTTTTCATTAATCAAAATGCCATTTGCTTAATTAAAAGTTCCTCTATTGGCTATTTTAACATAAATGTAAAATAATTAAATGAAAATGTGAACAAGTTTTTATATCGAAATAGGCATTGAATTGTGTATGAAATAAATGAGATTTTGGGTTTAGTTTTCATTTATTGTTATACCCTGTATCTGAATATAAAAATCGCTAATTGATTTGGACCTAAGATATCGTTTCTATATTTTTATAAAATTTAATTTCGTTTCAGAATTTTTTAAATTTAGTTTTCTCTAATCTTTGCAAAAATTTTCATTTTATTTCTTTTCAGAATTTTTGGAATTTTAAGTTAAAATTTCTTTAACATTTTCACTGATTTTTTTTTCAATTTATACTAGAATTTCACTTCCAATTATTGTTTAATTTTTTAGAAATTTAATTTGTAATGTTTAACATTTAAGAATTCTATAAAAACAATTGACTATATTAAAAATATTAAAGATAAAGGAGATTTAGTTTTCACAGTAAAATAATGCTTGTTTTTTATTTTCCTTTATATAATTTATATAATTGTTTTATCAATATATTTTGGAGTCCTTTATTACCTTTGCTACCTTCTTTAATTAAGCCCTTTCGTTGATCGTATCTCCCTTATGGACATACACTAATGATTTTAAGATATTCTTCAGCTCTAAAGATGAAAGTTTTCGAGTCGGCTTACAGTTGATCAAATTATCGTCAACATTTAGGTAATATAACAGGGTATATCGTTGATTAAACAAACGAAAATTGTTATTTTTGGCTTGTGATTAACTCCATAATTGAAATTTGCCTTATAATTCTTGGTGATTTTTTATTCAATTATACCAAACTAATAAATCCCCTTACAAGGCATATTAAATTTTCTTTAAAAATTTCTTGGGATGAACTCAACACTTGAAAAGTGTTTTTTATAATTATAGACTCCAACTAATCAAACTTAATAGAATGGCATCAAATTAATTAAATTCTATTAAATCAAAATTCTAGGGGTTTTTTCTCTTGTTAACTCTCAGTCAGAGAAAAACATCCAAAGCTTATTGTAAGAGAGTATAAAAACAAAATGCATGATTTCCATATGTACCGAATCTAATTCGATTAACCTGACCACATGTGGTAAACAAATCTATGAGGGACTGCGGGCTGAGGGAATTGGGTTTAAAGACAATGGGATTGATTTCATGTTGTTATGGAATAATTTCAATGAAAACAAATGATTTTAATGTACATAAATCAAATGATTAGCAAAAAAAAAAAGAAAATAAAAAAAAAATGGCATATAACAATGCATGAAATTGATGAGAATCAATGAAGGAGATGAACGAGTAGGGGCAGAGAAGGCGGTGGAATAGCCAACACAGAGGAAGTAAACAAATTGAATGGCCAGTTGATCGTGCGTTGACATTTGACTCGGTGTCTGCGGTTTAGCCACGCCTTCAAATGTTCACCCACCATCAAACCTCTCCACAGCTATTGTACGTGACCAGCTGCCAGACATCTCGGAATTTTACATACTATATCTATGGCTCTCCGACTTGAAAAAATATATTTTATTGTATTAGACATGGATAATGAATTGTCTAACCTGTTGCATTTTATCGGTCATCTGTAAGGCACGAGATCTTGCCATGTCTGCCGATCTTGCCCAGTGCAAGGAGGAGAAGATGATAGAGGGAAGGGAGGCAGAGGCAATGGCGGAGACTAGGTGTTCTTAATGACGCTGATGATGTTAGTAATGGCATCAAGCCAGGTAGCATTTGTGATGGGTTTATTTTTATTGTAAAAGTCATAAATATTATGTTGACGGGAAGTTATTCGCCTTTTGCCAATTGCATTTAATGTTAGTTATTTACATTTGGTATTTGAAAAGAGGCAAAAGTGTTTGTTTATAGAAGTTTTAAGATAGACGATAACATAACACTGTCCAGGGACGGAGTTGGAGTTTTGTCCTGCCCGAAAGTGTAAAAGAAAGTAAAACCAGGATATGAAAGTTACCAATTCAACAGCAGTTTAAAACAGTTTTCTTCTACAAACTTGATAAAATTTGAATTCATAACGCAGTTTGAAATGCTATAGACAGTGTGAATACTTTAATATGTCAACAATAGAAAAATATGTCCAATCTATGGAGGTTATAGCTAAGGAGTATTTGAAATTGAACGTTTCCATAATCAGCTTAATAGAAAACTATTTTACTAGAGAACTAATTTTGATGTTAAAGACAAATAAATATTGCTTTACCAAGTATTAAGTAGAAAAAATTTTGATTTATTCTTAAGAAAGGTTCCTACTTTTCAGTTAAAAGTTATATTTAAAAGATAAACTAAGGTGAATGAAATGTCTCTGTCAATAAAACAATTAATATTCTTAATTTTTTAAAGTTTTCTTTTAAAAAAATCTAACGTTTGCCAAAAAAAATTCATGCATCAAGATTGAACCACAGACTATGAGACTAAAAATTTCTAAAATAATTAAATTTCTTTTAAAATGCTTTTGTATCAGCTTTCTAAGCTAGGCTTAAGTAATTATTAAAATATGTTGCAAGTGAAATTATTATATTTTGAAGCCCCCCCTCGGATATTGTTGAATTTAGCCCTGTATTAATGTGTAAGGCTGTCAAAAGCTATTTATTTGTGGAACATAAAACTTTCAAACTTTTGTCATTGAAATTGAATGATATGGAATGCAAACACTTTTTACATTAAGTGAGAGAAAGAAAATGTCTATTAGAATGTTAATTTCAAAAATTATGACACAAACTTGAATTTAACCTTGTCTATCAATTTTGAGAATAAGATCTTGTTTGTCACTTAAAGGGAAGTGAAATGTGATTATAAACATATAATTTGTTGTGTAGATAAATATTTTAACACAGATATTGTTAAGTGTCTGCATATATGAACATTAATTAAGCCTGCAACAATCCCAAGAATTGTACGAATAGTACTGAGAATGCTTTATGATTCTTAAATTAAATATATGTAATAACGTTAAAATCTGTAAAACATACAAAATAATGTTGACTTTCGTTGATATTTTTCCAAATAATTGAATTTACATAGATTCACCTTTTTAAAGGGATTTTGAAACTCATTTCATTCTTTACTTTTCCGAAAATTTCATATAAATTCACATTTAAAAAAGTTTTGTTGGCATTTAATAAAATATATGTAAAACGTAACCTTAAGCTTTTCATAAGAGAATCCCTAAGAGAACAGTGTTTCTACCAAATAATTTAATTTTTTCTTTGAAAATAAAGGAATATTCAAACCAAATTGTATCTCCTTGATCTATCTTATGCAAATGGATATAATTGAATAAATTGTGAATAGTAGTATTGAAAGTACTCACCATAACAATGAACGAAGCCCAGATTCAGAGCCAGACTAATCAGTAACAATGACAGAGCCCAGCAAGGGGCTGATATAGCTACTGCCTCGGGCCATCTCAATCGGAATCGAAATGGGATTTGATATCTCCAGGCGTGATGGAATTGATTTTGTTTACTATGCGATGAAGCTGATGGTGACTCTGTTGTGGATGCCTTAGCTGCTGCCCTCTGTTGGGGCGAGCTTGTAACACTCATATTGATTGCAAGCTATGTTATTTTTTTTTGTTTGTTGTATTTTGTTATTATTGTTGCTATTGTTATAAACAAATTCGTTTCGTGGCTGTTGATTTTGTATAATTAATTAAACAAAGTAAAACTATGTAGTATAACACTGGGGGGGGGGAGGAGATGAGAAAACAGCGGGCGAATGGTATAGTGTAGTGCTTCAATTTTGCATTATTTTTACTATTATCACACGCCACATGGCAAAGATTCACGTGTCTCACTCTCTTGTTTTGTCTCACTGTATTTTCTCTCAATGTTTGCTCATTTTTTTACTGGAATTTTGTTTATTATTTAAACTCTGAAATTGTGAAGAAAAACTTATAAATTCTTTATGCAGATTTCTTTGATTTATATATTCACACGTGTAGGATTAACACTTTATGTGTTATTAAAATTGTTGTCCATTTGGTTTTATGCTTATTTTTTTTTCTCTTTTTCAAAAGTTTGCTAAGTTTCTTTGCTTTTATTGTTTTTTTTTTTTTAGTGGGAAATTTGCATAAAACTTAATGAAGCAATCGATTAATGGATTTGTTTAAAGTTGAATTTGTTTTCAAGAATGTTGTAGGAGTTATTTGGCTTTGGTTGAAGTGGTCAAACACAGTCTTAACATATGAGTCAACGAAACCGGAAAAAAAAAACATTTTAAATTGTTGGGTAAATCGTAAAATTATATCATATTCTCTTGATCTATAAATTTTGTAGACGCACAGTGAAAATATCACACGAATATGTTTGTATTTCAGTTAGTCATTCAACGAAATGGGAAAATTTTAGTATTTCGGTTTACTTTGTAGAAGTTGAATATGAGTATTTACATTATAGGAGTTAGGTATGGGACAACTAGAGAAACATTTGCATTTTAACTTGAAAAGTTTTTCTTAAAATGTCTTTCAATTGCAAAAATCAGAAAACACACCTAAATGAGTACTACATTGATTCTGCTTTCTTTTCTGTTCAAACTAAAAGCAACAAAATATGCTGACTATACAAGAGATAAAGAGCAAGGTTCAGTATGTAAAAAAGTGCTAAGTCGGATTCAAGTCAAGGACTAAGCACATATGAAGTCAACTCGCAGTTTTTCTTTACTATCAGTTATAATTCTCAACTGGTACAAGGAGAGATACGTTCATTCCAGAACTGAACAGAACTTTCCTAAATTCCATTAAAACCTGAAAACGCAAATACCCAATTATTATAGCTAACTATAGATACAGAATATATAACATACTTATGTATATATAAAAACTTATACGATTCTTTAGAGAACAAACATATATGTATATTTGATTGATATACATACATAAACCCATTACTTTTGATAGCAAAAGTCGTTGATGGGAAAAGAATTAATGGACAATTAATTACAATAAGTAATGTGTAACAAATTTTGTTTGAGATCTCTAAACCAAACACAAAAAAGTAATGTCTTAAAGTTTAATAGGATTCAAGACTCTTCCGAAGAGTAGTTAATTATCGTTTTTGAGGTTTCTGTTGTTATTCTTTTTTATTTTTTTTAATTAAATAATTGGTAACCACAGAAAAGGTTTAAGTAAATGGCGAAATGGTTCGTTAATGTCTCAAATTAATTATATTGCATAAAGTAAAGCGAAACAGAAAACCAAAACCCAAAACCCAAAACGTAACTTAAAAGAGACAAAACAAAAAAATGTGCAATGTTGTATGGCAAAAGTAAATGAAATAAACGGAATTACCCACAAAACAATTGACCTTCTGTCAGCTTACAAAGCGGACAAACGACAAACAGCCCAGTGCGGCGACTCATACATATGTACAATCAGACTCGCTGGCTGAAGTCCATTAGTCATAATCGACAATAGAGAGACGACGACGAGAAGGAAGCCGAAAAAAAAACAACAACAAAACGAAAAAGCAACATACAACAAAAGTAGTAAAAAAAAAAAAAAACAAAATTAAAAATTCCATTGCACAACTGCAAACAATTAACAATTACAACAACTACACACGGAACAGAGTGCTAAAAGTTTAACATAAAGAGATGAATCTAATACCCTATAAGAAAAATGTAATATGGCATATGTTAAAGATGCTGCAGCTAAGTGGAGGCTATTGCAAGATAAAGTATATATAATCTCAATCAACATCGGGTATATGTAATCGGGATCAACATCAAGTATGTATATATAATCGTAAACAAGAGTCAACATTTAATTAGAAGCATTGCATGTTCATAGTAAATTTTTGGGAAATAAGAGCAGTACCTTCTAAAAGTGTTGCCAAGCCCCCATCAATCTTACTTTAGTTCTTTCAAATTTTGATTAAAATTTACTCAGTTACAGGGTTATTCACGATTTTAATTTATAATCAAAATTTTAGACAGACATGATCTAAGTTAATATCAGTTAATAAAAATTAATCAATTTGTGCTCAATATTCAACAAAAATCGCTTATTTAAATAAAATTAAGTCACTACATGTGAAAAAGCTTAAGTAA
Organism: Drosophila austrosaltans; assembly: GCA_035045865.1. NCBI lineage: Eukaryota > Metazoa > Arthropoda > Insecta > Diptera > Drosophilidae > Drosophila > Drosophila austrosaltans. The sequence continues at coordinate 1,953,267 of JAWNOQ010000200.1, forward strand.
TTTATTTAAATTTTATATAATTTTTTATAAGATGCTATCTACAAGAGGATATTTGAAAGTCGACTCTTTGATTTCCCCATAGATTTTATTTCTATGGACTACTTTAAATTCAAAAAAACATTAAAGCTAATTTTTAACAATCAGCTGTAACTTGTGGGAGAAATAGCAAAAGAGATAGAGAGTCAAATACAGGGAGAGAAAGAGAGAGAGAGGGAGAGAAAACAAGCTTACACAGCACAGAGAAAGAGAGAGAAAGCCATGAAAGCGTAAAAGACAGCAAAACCATGATAATTATATTAAGAAATTACGGTATAATACAAAAACAAAAAAACCAACAAAACCTGTGGTAGAAGTCGGGAGAAAAAATATACAATATAAGCCATGGTGCGCGGCCCCCCAAGGCACTTTTTGTGATAATTATAAAACTTTTTGGCTAATTTGAACAAAATGTTAACTTGGAATGTATTTGTAAAGGTTTTTTTTTTCATTTATTTTTAGTTTTATTTTTAAAGAAATGATTAAACAAATCTGCAGATCATACAATATAATGAACAGACCAAATCGTTAGACAAAATAGATTCAATTAACCAGAGACTATAAATATAAATATTACCCTATTCTTGCAACATTAAATGTGTTTATTTTTAGAAGATAAATTTTTTTAATACCCGCTTATTTAAGTTAATTTTGTTTTGCCAAAATTAAAGAAATTATATCAGAAATACTAAGTACTAAATCTATGATGGTTCAGTTTTGTTTTCGTAAACAATTTTTTATGAAATGGCACATCAGATCATAGTCGAATGTATTTATTTCCTATATCTGATATGTGGTTTAAATTTAATACAATTATTTTTAGAAACAAAATATTTTAAAAGTTATTATTTTGAAAAGCAAATGTACATACATATATAGTGTATGACCACGAACGATTAAATATTACTCTATATAATTATTAAATAAAAATTTATTTATGATCCATATATTTATTTACATTGGAAAATGCTTTAATTCATATATTTCAAACTATTAGACAAACTTCGGGTATTATTTTTTTTTTTTACATATTGTTTGGGAACTTTTGACTCTATTAGTTAATAATGAACGGCACAATATTGCTTTATTAAATATGGATAAAAGTTAACGCATTTGCTATTCAAGAAGATATGCAACAGAAAATAAATTTCTTTATAATTTCACACATTTGTCAGCGACTTATTCGCATGCATACACAGAAAGAAAATGTTAATAATACACAATTTCCTGTAGAAGAAAAGAAAAAACAGCTTTTACTTATCCTCAATCTTTTGCTCATAAAGTTAATTATTAATTTGTATGCAAATCTTTATAATAAAGATATATTCCCAAGTCTGGGGGCCTTGAATTTTTCACATTACAACTTTCCGTTTGCAGAAATTGTTTGCCTTTTTTTCGTTTTTGCAAAATGGTATAAACATTTGAGCTAACAGATTGCACTGCAGAAAGTAAATATACTTAACACACAATATGTATTTATATATATTTTTGATCTGTAAATCATCATTTGGTGCTTTTTCTTATTATTTCGGTGTTGACATTACATATCGAACCGTTTGAATCAGGTGACTATATCACTATACCATTGACCACTTGCCCAATCGGTTTAGAAATTAGACTCAACTGGTTTTTGCACTTTGCTTTTGTAATTTCTTTTACAATAATTGAATTTTCGATCAGTTTATAAATAGTTTATTTATGATAAAGTTTCGAAACTTTAATTTAATCATTTACTTTCTTTGTGTTCATTTTATAAATAAAGAAAAAGATTTTCTATTAATTTTAGGCACAAAATTTATAATTTCCAACATAATTCCATATCGTTATGGCAGTTTTTATTGAATCAGACTTATTGTTCGTTAACTTTTATCGTTTAAGCCAAGAACATGCCAAGGATATTTAAAAGACGGCATTGCCATAAATTAAGTCCGGCCCTCTTCTGCTTTTTCACTTCCGTTTTGATCACAACTTTCGTGCGTTTTTTTTAGCTAATTTTAAAATTTCGTTCACTTTTCTTCAGTTATTTTTCAACTGCCGCGAAAATTGCGCAAACATAATACAAAACTTATGTATGTTCGGTGGGAGGGGCAGGGGGCGGATACGATAATGAAGGAAAAGTAGAAGACGACAATAAAGAGAAGAAAAAAAAGAAAAAATTAAACACGAAAATAAAATTAAATTCATCAACGAAAACGTAAGCAAAAGACAACTAGAAAAAACGAAGAGCAGCAGCAGAAGCAGCAACAAAGCAGACAAAGAAGAGTGGAAAAAAGAAGCCGATTTAAATTTGTGTGCGAGCAAAAGAGATGGCACAACGAATATCAAACAGAAGAAAACAGAAAACAAAAAAAGCAACAACAACGTTCGACAACGACCCACAAAAATAGCAACAAAAATTGAGTGAAAAAGAAGCAGCAGCAGCAACAAAAACAAAAATTCGTTGACTTTTTGCAGTGGGAGTTTCACAGGTTTTATTTTTTTTTTTTTTGTTGTGGACTATTTTGCACTATTTTTGGCACGATTATTGAATTTGTTTGAAACTATTTCAGTAATTTCAACTATTTTCGAGCGTCTTCACATAACTTTAGTTGTCACTTTGCATAGAGATAAAGCACCAAGGCAGCACATACAAATTATAATAACGGTGAAGACGAACGACGACGCATGCGCGACACGTTTCACGTTCACATTCACATTCACTCTCGTCTTGTTTTCGATCTCTCACCTACAACAGAGGCACACGCACACACAGAGACACACTGTGGGAGAGAAGGAGGGCGCTTTCAAGATACGTCCGCAGCGGCCAAGAGTTCGGTGAATACTAAAAACTAACTCAGCTGTGCGCCAAGTCAAACTAAGTTGCATGTGGGATTTCGGGGGGACCTTCCAGACGCGCAGAAGCCAGAAACCGGTCGATCAAATACTCTCTCTCTGTCTCTCTCTCAGACACTCACTTCTCTCTCTGTGTCTATGAAACTCTTTGTCTTTCCAAAGTCTCCAAGTTGGTGGTGGGGCTTCCCTTACTCCTCCTTGACATTTGGTTTATGCTCCATTTCGTTTGTTTGCCATGTCCGTCTCTCTAAATGAGTTCCGTCATATTCGACATGGCAACGTGTCGTATTAATCATTGTCATGTCTCTCAGACAGTTTCCCATAGGAGTACGCACATACACACACACATACACCTACAATGCATGTGTGCGGGGCTTTTCCCAAGACACAAAATCAATGATCTTAACGGATCTTTCAAATGGTTAACTAAGAGAGAAGTTTTGCGATTTCCTTAAAACACCTCTTCAGCTTAGCCGTTTCTCTCTTTTGGCTAATTGAGTGGTAGTAACCAAAAATGCAGCCGGCAGCCCATTCATATGAGAAGGGGTTAAGTTAAATTTATGAGGTCTTTATGGATTGTTCTTGAAGATTAATGTTTACCATTAGACAACATTGAATACTATGAAATTGCAAAAATACATTTTGGCATACTTTTTTGGATAGATCAATTGAATTTTTAAACGTTTACAGAAATAATTTAAGATAAGAACAAAACTTGTTATTATATAACCATTTTTTTAATACTTAAAATATGTTGTTAAATTTGATTTTGTCAATCTTTTTACCTCAAAACCTTATTTTTTAGATCTATTTTGTTCTTTGCTTATGAACTGAAATTGTATACTGATGAAATCGAAATGTAAAATAATTTAAGTTAATGTTTAAGCCCATTATTTTTCTTTGAAAGAAATGCATCTAATAATATATTTTTTCTTTAAAAGAAATAATAATTTGCTCGGCTCTTAAGTCAGTTTTATTTAAATCATTTTAGACCAATAACTTTTTTCTTAAATAGAAGAAACTAACATTTTGTTTATGATAATTTGTGATTTATTATACCTAAACCTACTTTTTCCCTATAAACGATATATCAGATAAATATTTTTTTAATCTTTTTAAGTTGTATATTTAATAGTTAAAAGATTCTCTTTTAAACATTGTAAAAATGAAGTTCTTGTCTGTTTGTTTTTCTGTTTTTTTGTGCAGAATTTGATCGATTGCAACATTTTTTTTTTAACTTTTCTCAAAGGCAATTCTTATAATGACGTTCGTATTTAGATCTATGTAGTATAAAAATGTCTTTATATGGAATATTCGAAATCTTATCCAAGTGAATATAGAACTTATTTAAGCTTTATTTACACTTAAGACATATGTCAATTCCATTGACCAAAGTTCAAACACCATTTAATCATTATTTTATAGATATATATGCAGTTGCCGATTGTTTAAAGACAATATTTTATGTCAATTTTCTTATGAGTATGTCAACAGCTTTTTTTTGTTTTTGTATTCTATTGGTCTGTCGCTTCGACAGACTGCCACTCAGTCACTCAGTCTTTCATGCATGCTGTGACTTCTATGTACTTATTTTGATTTCGATTTCTACTGTGCAGCTGTGCACATTAAAATCAATTAAAATTCTTATTTATCTTCGATTTGCGGCGAGCAGCGAACAAGTGCAGCAGCGCATCTATAAATATTTATTAATGTTAGTTTCAACATTCGAAAAATCGGAAAAAAAAAATAACACAATATACAATATGTATACACGCATTGAAATTAAAAAGACATTCTTTACTTTGAAGTGCACTTCAAATCAGCACAATATAAATAGATGAAAAAAATTAAAGAAAAAACTTCACGGGGCCAGACTAAACTTGTATATGTCGAAGCTTCAATACCCTTACCAATGGAATATGGTTGCTTAATTAGAATGATGTATTCTAGACTTACTCATAAATCTATTTCACTGACCCATAAAGTGAAATATTTTTGAATTTATTAACAGTTAAAATCGACATGAAAAATTGGTTGCTGTAACTCAAATTGCATTATAAATTTTTTATTTAAAAATGTCACCCAGAACGATGGAACCCTAAAACAGTAGTCATTGAAAATTCATAAACACTTTTAAGTGTTTTTCCAATTTAGTTAGGTTTTTACCTCTTTGTTTTATGGGATGAAAGGAATTAAGGTTTAATTTATACATACATTAAAAATTACATCCAAATAGTCAAATGTTCTCTGTGTTCATTTTTCACAGCTAACCAAATTTTATTTACTTTTTTTTTTTGGAGAGTATACAAAATGTTTCAAGTTTTTGGTTTAAGAAAAAAAAATATTTCATGTTCAATTGCCATTAGATAGATACAACAAAAATCCACACTAGCGCAATGTAAGGCAGTTAGATAAGTAATTAAATTAATTAATTTTTATATGCTGCCGATTGTCAATTCTCGATTTTGTGATTCTTGATTTATCTTGTGCGTGCATTGAGGCAACTTGTAAATTATTTATGTTTTTTATCTCAACACAAAGGCCTTCGAACTCTAGCATTCTGAAGTTGGAATAAGTTAGCTTGATTTTGCATCTAAAAATAATTGCTAAATTATTGTTAGATGGGTAAGAAATCTCTTCAAATTCTATATTGTTGATTGACATATCTTCAAACACTTCAATCCAAAAATAAATAATCAACCCAGCCCCAATTCAAGCATCTTGTTTGACCACCATCAAGACAATTACATACAAGTTCTGAACAATCTACGCATAGCGAGAACAACAGAGATTGAAATATAAAAAAATAAAATCATTAGCAATCAAGAAAAAATAAGAAAAAAAAAAAACTATTCACATTCTTTAGCCAAACGAACAACAAGCCAACAAATAAAAAAGTGAAGGGTACAATTTAAGATTTTATTTGGCAAAACAGATTGAATATATTCGAGTGATATTAATAATTAATTTAACTCGCTCAGCAGAAATTGTTGGCAACTTTCACTAAATTAAAAAAAATAAGAGAGAAAAATAATTTAAAAATTATGTGCTACTCAAATACGCATAGCTGAGTAATTCATTTTTTATAGATTTCAATTTCAAATTTTAATGGCTTGCAAATCGAGAGCAAACATCGAAGGTCACAAATGACTTGACAACGCACAATTCAAAGAAGAAAAAAAAAACCAACATAAAATAAAATACATAAAAAAATATATAAAGATATATATATCTTTGTACAATATACGTATATAAAATAATAATCAGACAGGTGACAATAACAAGAGCAGCAACAACAACAAAATCAACTGAATAAAATGGAACACATTGGAACGCCATTGAAATCGACATCATACAACATACAAACGAGGGTCATTTAACGAGTTATAGGCCACTAGAGTTGTACTACTCTTCAGAAAAAATTAATAGTATATAGTGTACTTTAGTATACTTTTAGTATTAGTAGTGCTTTTAGCATATAAAATGTTTCCCACGCCCAAACAGGTCAAAATAAAACTAATGATGCAAGACTGAGAAAGGATCTCTTAGTTTTCACAAGTTTTTCTTAAGTTTACCAAGTTCTCTCTGTGTGTGTGTGGGCGTCGTTCTGTGTCAAGTAGCAATATCACACCTTTAGTCAAGATTCCACAACAATTTGTTTGAATGACAAGCCTTTTTTTTTTAGTTGTTGGTGTTGATTTACAAAAATTGTTAGTCTTTGTTAGACTGACAAAAAGTAAAAGAAAATCGTATGAAGTCAAAGCTTTAAATTATCCAATAATCAAAACTAAAATATTTTATTTGCAGAGGTTATGCTTCGTATTTTTTTCATTTTTAGCCGATCTTTTAAGGGTGCCCACAACCGGATACAAATTTTTTTCCCCAAAAAATTGTCACTTCACTAAATTCTTAATAAATTTTTTTTATTTAAAGGAAACAATTAAGTTCCTTTACTGGCAGTTACTTAAGCCTTTTAGCTTTTAATTTGTACAGACACGTTTGCATAATATGCATTTGGTCAAAAGTAATAAGGCAAAAACAAAACGGTGCCCACAACCGGCGCACTTCCCCTACTCATGTGGAAACTCAACTGGCAAACTAGTTAGTTAGTTCTTATAATTTATCTTTGACCAAATATATATTTCCTACTTCATTTGAGTTCTAGTTACTTATTAAATATCCCTCGCACAGCAGCCACAACTACGACTGCGTCGGCAAGTCACAGTTGAAGTTGAATTAAAGGCATTAAGCATACGCACCGTATGACGGTCGCTTATACAAACACACACACTTCAAAGTATGGGTAAATAAGTAATCTAACCTAAACCTCAAACTAACTGGTAGCTGATTGGTAGTAGGTAGCTATGTTAGCTTAGCTTGTTTGCCAAACAGTTTCTGCGAGTCTATGGATTTCAGTTAATTGGCTTTTCAATTCGACTTCAGGTAAAAAATGTTTCATTAAATGAAAAATGTAAAGATACAAATATTATTTCTTACATTGAAATTGTTGTGGAAATTGAAATTACTTTTAAATTGGGGAACAAGCTTGATTGAAGCAAAGTTAGTTGCTTTTAAAAGCATCACAAAAAAGCCTTTTATTTTGTGTGCTATCTCAGTTCAATAATATATTCCTTCAATTGTTATAAAAGTACTTAAATGAAATATGAAATTTGTTCTTTAAAAGTAGCCAAGATCCTCTTTATCAAGACGTTAATTTTGTCTTAAGTATCTATAAGTATTTAAAAAAAACTAGAAGGATGGGCTAACTTCGGCCGTGCCTTAGTTCGTATACCCTTGCAAACTGTTATTTGTAGAGAGACAAAGGGACGTGTCTATATCAACCCAGCTCATCATGCTGATCAAGAATATATATAGTCGGAGATGCTTCATTCTGTATGTTGCAAGCTTCTGACCAAAATAAATGTACCCTTGCAAATGTTTAAAAATATTATTCAATATAAAAATAAAAACGCGAATCTAATTTCTGTCCTAAAATAGAAATTAATGTCATATTTATTTATAGATTTTGACCATATTTTTCACTATTAATTGGCTTTTACAATCTGTTAGATGATTGAAATGGGAATTTAATATTTATTTAGCACATAAAGGGAACTTTTATAAATGTTAACGTTATAATTTCTTTATGTGTGGGTTAACCAAAAAGTGATCTAATCGTTCTCTCTTAAAAGATCATAAATATTAACTAATTTATTTTATAAAAATTTAAAACCACCATAAAATTTGTTTAATTACTTATACAAAAAAAATCTTTTTAAATGAATTTTTAGCAAAACAAAACTTCAATTTATGATGAAAGTATTTATAAGCATTTAAAATGCCTATTGAATATGTTTGATAGACCCTATAAAGCTATTACAAAGAACATTTATTAATATTATTTATAATTTAGGAAAAAAACGAATAAAGACATAACAAACAGACATGAATGTAGTTTTACTTAATCCGGTTTATTGTAAATAAAAAAAAACATATAACTAATCAAATATCCGTGAACTACAATATTTGGACTTGTACTTCAAGCCGATTAGTCGATTAATAGACAATATAACTGAGAAAGGTAATATGACCTAATGGCGGGCATAACTTCATCTCCCGATTACAAACGCGACTGTAACTGAAAAGCAAACACGATATTGGCAACTGAATACATTTATCCATTTCATATCAATTTTGTAGAGCCATTTTGAGTGCCATTTCCAAGGTACACTTAAGTTTGTTCCGCGTCCGTCGTAACCGTCACCAACAGTCCCGAACAATTCCCAGCTTCGGGTATTGTATGCGCCCTGTTTGAACAGGTCTAGAGAATTCGCTTCCTCGACTTAAGCTTTTTATGTTCAATTACATTGAATTAACCCATTAACACACTGAGATCATGTCTAACTATAAATTTAGCCGGGCAATGATAGTGTGAACCCAGTAGAAAATGTTACAACAGCGCTCCCTTTCACTTATAATTCATTTAATGGCCGATGAATACAGTTTATGTGGCAAGAGATGTCTCGGAGCCTCAATTCTAACCGATCGCAATTTTACCATAAACAGTTGGCAACAACTCAATCTCGGCCAACAAATGCCAACTGACACACAGACGCATACACACACACAACCATAGTGCAAATGCGTACGTGATTTAAGATTTAATTATCTTGGCACATACAAAAAAAAAAATAACTAAACTAAACGGGTGAAGTAAGGTGAAGTTGCAAGACATTGACTTTGGTAATGAAAACTATATATATACATATATGTATATATATCAGACAGCCGGTCAACTTGGTTAACCAAGCAACCAGCTGCGGCCCTTCATGCAAGAATGCCTCCAATTGAAGGATATATTCCCATGATTCATTGAGTGCTGCTAAACGTTAATTAAATACTTTAAGAATCTGCAAGGTCATTGTCATAAATTTTTTCGATGAGAAATAATATATTACATACCATTCTGGGCAACAAATGGAAAAATAAATATGTTCCGCTAACTTATAATACATGAAAATTCCATCTAACTAATATGAACGTGAGCTTAGGCCATGTGATCGACAAGAGAATAACAAGTGTAGGATGCATAATTCCCATACATTGTGTGAAACATTTGGTTTAATAGCTCACATGGCCATAAATTAGATATAAATATTATACGTATTAGAACGTCTTCTGTATTTAGTTTTATTAATTGTATGACTGCCAAATGTTAAAGAAAAAGATTTTGTAACAAATTCGTACTAAAGTCCGCATATACAAAATTAACAATTTGTTTCCATTATTAAAAGTTTTATTCGTTATCAAATAGACAGTTTGGATTTGATATTTGTAGATGAAAATTGTTGTTAAGAGTCTGATGAAATTTTATATATTCAGATAGTCAAAAAGTATTTATTAAACTGGTAAGAATTGCATCAGGCAATTTTATTAGTCTATGTAGAACATTTGTAAGTTACAATTTTAATCAACAAGTAAAGTCGCCCTCTTACTATAGTCAAGTGAACGTTCTATGCAAATTAGTATTTTAGCTAAAATTCTCTATAAATAAATAATACTATGATTGAATTGATTGAATACTTATGGATATTCAACAAATTTAATTCATATTCCTTGATTAACAAGCCGGTTTCAACTGTGAAAGTCCATTGCTATATTTTACTACTTCAATTGATTAATCAATAAATAACTTTTATTACTTCATATGGTTAATTTATTAAAAAATGCTTTATTTCAATTGAACTGATAATAACATGGTTAAATTTGGTATTTTTAAGTAAAACGTTCTGTTTTACTGGTTTCTTAATTTTAATATTTTTAATATTTTTAAAACTTGTCATCAGTTGGCTAAATAATTTAGCTTTCATGAGCTTGTAGAGTTATATGAAGCAGAATTTCTATACATTAACATTAGAACGTTCTATGAGCGAATATTAATTAAAATCAAGATTTCGCTATATTAAACTTAGTGAATTTTTATTTCTTTTGAAATATTAAGTTTTCTTATCTGTAAAAAAAACGACACCCGCCTAACAGTATGCCCCACATTTACAAATAAATTTTTAAGGTTTGTGTCTTAAGTCTTTTGTTTTATATTCTACGCAAAGCTTTTTCAGTTTGAGAAGCAGCGTTTTAAATGCACTGTTAAAACTTATTTTAAAACTTTTATATTACAAACTAAAAGTTATCCGGTTTCTCCGACATTTGTTGTAGATCTTTAATATCTGAATTATTTTTAAGAGGAAATCTTTCTGTCAACTCCAAATAGCTTAATTTCCTTGCACCAGAAGCACTTTTACGATAACTATGGCTAAAAACTTTTAAATGATATAGTAAAAACTCATAAAGATACATGCGCTCTGGACTGGTATAATGAAAAGCTATGGAATAATTGGAACAACAATCAAAGCCCTAGAAATGAAAAAAATTGTAATCTTATTTTCTAGAAATTTAATAATTTCAGCATCTATTTACCGTTTTCACATCCGTCACACTCATTAAATGTAGCCAATCTGGTATATTACTCGTATTTGATGATATCAGATAATTCTCCAAATCCAGTGGCATAAATTTCGGCTTATCATCTCCATCTAGAGCCTGCGATGAGTCTATTAAATGTACTCCAACATTTTGTAAGCAAATGCCCATATAGAAATCTTCAATACCCATTTTTTTGGGCTGAGGGCAAATCATTTCCGATCCATAGGCTTGGTTCATAAACCGATTCAATGCCTGACGACTTAGAACGTAGGAAGCACCGCCAGACATGTAACTCTGTAAGTTGTCAACAAAATTTATAAACAGATTGGCCAAATGAAAACTTATACTAGTTTTTATTAGTTTCTTTATGTAACCAAAAACCAGATGACAAAAAAAAAATTTTTTGTTACTTAAAGCCGAAGTAGATTTACTCTTGAAGTCAGTTTTAATAAGATGAGCTACAATTTTCTTCTTTAAAGATAAAATTGTTTAAATTTGCTAAGATGGTCAGAAACTGATCTATTATATAGAGTTATTTCTGTTTGGTACAACACAAAAAATCAGAAAGCTTTTATAAAAATATTAGTTCCCAACAGACTTAACTCAGCTCATTGAACTCATAATACAGTATTCATATATAGCACACATTAAAATTCGCCACAGCTAACTTTTCTGCATAACAAAACGAATGTACCCTTTGGCAAGAGTGTGTGATTGCCCAAGTAGCCCATTAAAAAACATGAATATTAAGTTCAAAGTGTCCGAATATCTACGAATACGAATGATGAACCAGTGTATTAGTAACGGTATAGACTTTTAGCATAACTGCTTGGTTAAGCGTGATGTTTTACACTCCGAAAACATATAGTATAATCCTCTTTGAAGGTCAGTCAGATGCGATGAGGTGTCAAAATAACAAACTAAGTTGAAATGTGTACAAGCAAAGAGTTAAAGCTCTTTAATTGAAATAATACTTTTATATAAAAGATTAGGTCAAAAGGTGACAAATGAGTGGTAACATAATTGATTACAAGTTAACAAAACATGAAAAAGTCTTTAACTTAAAACGAAGAAAATATAAAGATTTTCAAAACAACAGAAGAATTGCAATATATGATATTTGAAATTCTGTGTCATATGTTATATAAATCATACCCGAATAAAGTAATAGACAAAAGCCTGCACAACATGCAAAACAATAAATGACCAGCGAGGAAAAAACACAAGCACAACCATCAATCAAAAATCATTATAACTTTTTAAACCTATTAAGATAAATTTACGTGTGATAAACTGTGTTTTAAAAAGATACATAAATGTGAGAAGTTGGCGATCTGATGATTTATATCATATAGATATACTCTAGCCAAAGAGTATATATATTTTGCCATCAAGTTAGAGATGCACCGGAAAAATGTTTGAAAATATCTTAAGATTTGGATAGCTTTCCAACTTATATACATAGTTGCTGAACTAACAGAAAGAAGAACTATATTAGAAATATTATAGAATTATATTATTATTTACTATATTATCCACTAAGAAAAATATATTTTATCTATAGAAATTTGTTTAGATTATATAAAATATATATATAAAAATATATGTAGTTGATTTTGCTAGATAGAGTCTTACAGGAAGTAAATATCAAATGTAAAAAATATATAGTTTAAATTTAATGTAAGTTTTGTTTAACGTAGTTTTTAATATATTTTCTTTTTAAAAAATTAGTATCAATTTATATTTGTTTATATTCAAGAGTATAAAAACTTCAGCATGCCAAATTTATGCTGTCTGCATGGTTATTGTTTATGTTTGTATCTTTGTTTAGATTCGCATACCAAATATACATGTCGCCATATGAAGGAACTATGGCTGGGGGAGGGGCTTTCCCCACCAAACTCTGGGCCACTCTGTGAGGTAGCACCAAATGGTTTGTCTTACAACAGGCTTGCACAATGCATAGGAAAATGTCAAATGATAAACGACATCGGCCCAGCAATAGAAAAACCAAACAGAGAGGAAAAACAAAAATAAACAATGAGGCGCGGCTTGAGTTTTTAAAACTAAACAAAACTCTTGACGACCTCACCACAACTGACCATCAATTAAGCCAGAGAGGAAGACATTTTCAGAGACAGAAGCCGAGATGAAGATTGAAAGGGGGGGAAACCAAAACACAATCACAACAATCAACTACGTAGGTTAATGCGAATTTAATTTCTTTCATAGTTAATCACCTACCGATCTCTGATTTATGCATGCAGGTGATCAGCGGAAAATTGAAGATATTATATTTTTTGCAATGGCCTTGATGCATGAGATCATAGTTCTTCTTCTAATACTAACTATATATGTATGTATACATTTTGATTTTTGTTCAACAATGCAAACAAATGAATATAAAATATTAAGTATTATCACTTTACAGATACTAAAACGAACCGGTTATTCTACTGCAAGAAAAATATTTTGCTATCCCAAAAAAAGTGAAGCTAAATAATAATGAGAAAGTGTTAGAAAAGATGGAATTCATAATAACAAATCAACGAAACAAGAAATACTCTCTAAAATTATGAATTATTATTAGTGCTGTTATTTTTGGTATTTAATTATTAATGTTACTATTATTACTATTATATATTCTGGACTATATCTTTGCTAGTTAGAAAACTAAATAAACTAATTAAAGTATTCATTTAAAAAGTGAAATACTATAATTTAAATAAATATTTATAGCTCTTTGTATGCTTTAAAAATACATGATATACACTCTAATAACAAAAATATTATTTTATTGTGATTAGTTTTAAATATTTTTAAATTGTTTTACTGTTCCCTAAACGATTCCTACAAATCCTTTTTAGCCTCCTGGCTTTTATTCTATAGGACCAACATAAAAACAATTTCATTAACAATTGTATTAACAACTTCATCTGCATTAATTTTATCCTATTATTATTTTGTCTTTATTTATAGTTTGTTTTTCTCTGCCTCTTCTTTGTATTTAGTTATCTTCTTATATTTTCGATTCTTATTAATTTGTTATTATAATTTTTTAAAAGTTTAGAACTAGAGATTTATTTAATTTTTTGAAGTGTTTTCTGGGCTAATAATGATTATTTTAGCTATTTGCTCTTTTATTTTTTTTTTTTTCAAATGTATGAGAAGACTTTTATATACTTTCTATCTAATTTTTTTTTGCATTCCTATAACATCAAGCAAAAGATTGGGCAAATAAATTGCAATGTATTTTTATATAGATACATATGTATTTATATATATTTTGATGTAGTATTTGTCAAACAAATCAATTAACAATAAAGACTCATTTCACCGTGGACAGCAATTTAAGAGGAATCTAAACTGGTTTCCCTAATACATATTTTATTTTACAGGTTGATGATAACCAAATTCCATCTATAATTGAATTTAATAGATGTAATAAATTTCATGAAACTTGTTACTCATTTTATTTCTTAAGAACTGTCTACTCTAATTTAGATAGCAAAAATAAATTCATTTGCCAAGTTTGAATATAATATTAATTCTCCCATTTCCCATTTCGAATAATATAAAAAAGAACTCCAACTTAATAGCAAAGTTAACATGACTTACATTTGGAAAGGTTAAAAACTTCTAATTTCATTGACACGTTAATTTTGGCATTTGAAATGTGTTTAAATGCGTATGCACATACAGATTAAAAGGTATATACTATAAGTTATATTTTAATTAAGTTTGAAAGAAAACAAATTTGCAATGCAAATACCAGCATGACGAATTGTTTGTGTTTAGATTAATAGAGAAATGATTACTTTAAATTTCACTTACTTACCACATTATAGCGAGTCATTTTATAGCCAAAATAAATTGGCATATTTGAATCATAATAGCTGAGCATATGCTGTAGATTCTCCATGATAACATAGCTAACCAGCAGCGATCATTTGTTATGGATAAAAAGGATAAAAATATGTTTAGATTGAGATTTACCAACTCTATTCCATTTGCCACTTACGTATCATCATCCGCTTTGAGAAACCAATCATAATCCTGTCCATATACTTGCCAAACATAACGAAATCCTTCCCGTGTCTTATTCCACAAATCAGCATAGGATCCACCATCTGGCTCAACCACTTGAACCACACCCAAAGGTTCATAATCTTCACTGCTAACAAATACTAATTTACTACACCGTTGTCCCCAGGTGGCATAGACATGGCTGGCCAAGTGTTCCACATTCTCCGGACAGGTAAGGACCATGCACAGAATTCGCAGTGGTAATGCCGAGTCCCAAGATTCAATCACTGACTGACTAAATGCCAATTGATTTGTAGTTGTTGTCGAGGAGCTGGACCAACAAGCAGATGAATTTTTCACATCGTACATATAAATCAGCAATACAAAGGCACAAATGAATCCAGCTATAAATCCAGTTAACAAATGCAACTGAGTTCGTTGCCTGAATTTGGCGGTCATAACGATGACTACGACCTCCGGGCTACGCCGAAGATGTGTTCTGCGCGGCGTCTTCTTTGAGATTGATCAGCAACAGTGTCTGATGATGAGCAACACCCAATACAGACACCCAGACAGAGTAGCAACAGCAGCAAAAGTCAAAACAAAAGGCAACCGGTTTTTGTACTTGTTTCTTATCTAAAACTAGAGACTTTTCGTTAGATTTTATTTATTGATAAGTATAATAATTTCACTCTAAAATTGCAAAACGGTAATTAAAAATAATACGATACGATGCAAAAATTTCTAATCTACATTTGGTTTAAAATTATATATATAGTCTGTCAAGAATTATATATTATTTTCATCGGTTTATGTTTTGAGAAGAGAAAATAATACTGGAAAACAATTAATAAAAATTAAAATAAACATGAAATTGTTAAATGTGAATAATATTTAGTTGTAAGCCTTATCAATTATTTTATTTTGCATTGTTGTTTATACCTTACTATCAATGGCAACTTGGCAATAATCAGTGGGAATTTGTTTAAGCATCATCAACCAAATGATTTTCTAAAAGCAGCTAACGAGATTAATATAAATGTCATTAACAAATTCATATAAGAAGCAGGACTTACATATAAACCAAATTGAATAGTTCAGAAATACAATTAATAAACAAGCGTCAAAGACCACAGCAGCTTGTACGCCATAAACTATATTAGGCATCATAATTTATACTGCATCTAATTATAATAAAAATATTAAAAAATTCAAATACAAACAGTTTAAACCAATAGATTATTTTATTATTGTAATGGAATGTTGCTCTTCGTAGTTCTATAAAATAAACTACGAGCTTATCCTTTGACAGAAGGCATTCCATTCCGCCTTTTTAAAAAAAATTAATAAACAATAATTGAATTAAACAGAGTCCTTGTCTAAGGAGCAATGCCTTACTTATTCTGTGACTGAGTTAGGTTTATTATTTAAATACTTCTTTACTATTAGAAAATACATTCTGTCTGTCCAACAACTCTTTCAATGATAGCTAAAAGGTAAGGCAAATGCAACGATTTGTGAATCCCCAAATATGTAAATATATTCACCAGGCCAGATAGAAGTTATTAGTTTGTAAACATAAAGCTCTATTAAAATCAAATCTTAGACACGCAATTTTTTTTTTTTTATATGTTTATTTGATTGATTTTTAATAAATTAGGCATATTTATTTATTACTAAATAAAATATGTTATTATCAAATATTTTTACAAAAGAGCTTTAGGCAACAAAAAAGATGTTTTCACTTGAATTGGATCTTTGTTGATCCAATTATTTTTATGGCTTCTATGTAATAAAATCATATAGATTTGATGAAATGTAAGAACAGCCTTAAATTTTATTGCATTACTAAACTTAAGTATCGGCTAAAAATAAATATAAGCTAAAAATAAATTATAATAATAATCGAATAAAACAGAGCAAATTCTCTGATCGTAGATATACAATTAACAAAAAACATTGTTATAAAATTACTCTGTTTTTATAGTTATTTGAATAATTTGAATCATTTTATGGTATATTTTAAATTTAAATGTTCCAATCGAAATTTAAATTTAAAAAATAATAACGTGAAGTTTTAACTAATTTGTTTATTTCTCTACATGAATAATCAATTACATATTTTAACTTACTTTTACAATTTAGCGTAAATATGTTTCTTGATTCTAAAACAACATTTTTTTGAAATTTTTCGAGAAAACATGCAATTTAGTAGCTTAAACTATAATTTAAAGTACTGTTAAATATTTGTCAATTATTTTAAATTGCTGACCCCACAAGAAATCGGCTAGTAACAATGTATTTGATCCCATTCTTTGCGGACAATATATATGTATTAGGCCCCCTTACGCAGCAAAAAAAAAAAAAAAAAAAACCAAAAATAAATAGTTGATCAACTTTTAACAACATCTTAAAATATGAAATGAAAGTGATACAATTTTGTCTTATTTTTTCATGTGTCTAACAATAGAAAATCGTTAAATTGAAGCGCATGACAATTGTATAATAACGGTCAATTGCGTTAGATTGGGTAATATACACAAATATGATTGAGGTTGGTGGTGGTATATAAACTCCATGTGGCATCAATTAAGAGTGCAGTTGGCTGACGATTTGTGAAGGCAAAAGAAACAACCACAGTGGAGTTTATACAACAAGATGGCAACTAAGGTGGGTATGAAGTTAAAGTCACCAGCAATTGATAGTAATGGATCTTTGTCTTGCAGTTCCTTATCCTAGTGGCTGTGTCACTGTTTGGTCTAGTCCAATCCGAGTATAATTACAATGACAAGACTATCACAGCTGTCAACTCATTGGAACAGCAGCAGCAGTCTATCAATTCTGGTGAAGAATTTCTCACCGGCTATCATACACCGAGCAACAATGCGGAGAATTCTCAAGCTACTCCTGATGGTTATGATTATTTAATACCTTCAAATTCGCGTCCGTTTGCTGCCGGTGGTTCAGGTAGTGTTGCTGGTGGCAGTAGTGGCGCTGCTTTGGCCAGTCAACATGCCTCTAATCTTCTTCAGAATGCAGCAAATGCTGCATCTGCTGCCCCCGAGGTTCTTTTGCCCTCACCTTTGCCAATTCTCCGGGAGCACACGCAGCAACAACATCGTCAACCACATCAGCAACAGCAGCAGCAGCAGGTTCTGGTACGTGAAGTCTTCCCTCCGGCTAGCTATAGTTTCAACTATGCCGTTCATGATGAGAGCACTGGAGATATTAAGGATCATAGTGAGACTCGTGACGGCTATTTGGTACGCGGCTCATATAGTCTGGTTGATCCAGATGGCTATAAACGCACTGTCACCTACACAGCGGACGATATTCATGGATTCAATGCGGTCGTAAATCGTGTTCCCTACGCCCTTAAGACGGTGACAGTGGTCACCCCAGTTGTCCGTCTAGATGAGCGCTCCAAGCAGTCGCAGCTAGATACTACAAGCTCTCGATCATCCTCATCTGTATTATCATCATCAACATTATCGTCTCCTACTGTGGGAGGCGTTATCGCTACCAGTTCTGCATCTGGATCCGGATCCAGTGCAATCTCAATCGACAGCTATGCCCCGCCTCCACGCGGCCTGGACTCATCGGGTGGACCGTATGCCTGATTTTTAATGGTCTATTATGCAATTCTTGTCTATTGCTTCATTGTGTTCCATATATTTTTAGTTTTGTAAATTAATTTGCCATTAAATAATGTTTTGTATCAAATTAGTAATTTTCTTGTTGCATACTTTGGGGCTCTGCTGAACAATGGAAAGCTCTCACATAGAGCAAAATGATTAATTATACAAATCTTTTTAAATTATTAAATCAATTAAATATTTTCAAGGTTAAATATAACCCAAATTATAAAATTCATCAAGAATTCAGTTCAATAAAGACAGTAATTTATTTAGAAACTGAAAACTACAAAGTTTATTCCGCATAAAAAATACACAAAATGAATATTTAAAGCAGTTAATTATGTGCAAAAAGTTGTGCACTTGGTGATGTGTTATTTATTAGAATTTATTTTGTTTATTATTTTATTTATTATATATTTTAGTTATTTGTAGTAATATTAGCAATTCTTCTCAATTTGATGGAACTCTAATCTGGCATTCAATAAATTGAAGATATATTTGATTTATTCGTGGAAAATGGTTAATTTTGTTGTAGTATTTGAATAAAGTCAGCGCTCACAATTAACTTGCTAACATGCAAATTTAAAAAGGTTGACTACGAGTAACGGTTAATGTTAAGTTATAAATATGATTCTGTAAACGACGTTTTATGTTAAGCATTCCCAGCTGTAAAGAGATCAAACGCAAACAAAATTATCAAATTTCAATATGGCATAAAAGCAGTTAAAAGTTCATAAGACTAGAAATGCAAAAATAGAATTTGATAATACCCAAGTTTATTATATTGTTTACTATTTAATATTTTTAAATTTAATATTAAAGCGGCAACTTTTAACAATAACAAAAAGCTTTGATGTTCCAATGAAGTTGTCAAGAAAATAATGTGTCTACTCGCATATTCTATAAAATAATGGAAGCTAACAAGTTTTTCTTAACTTGGATGTGCATATGGATCACAAATATACATTTATACATACATATAAGGCGAAACTGAAGAACTCGTTTATATATTGGAGACTTTCAATCCAACTGTTACAAAAGTTTTGAAAAAGAAAATCAATATAAATTTTCTAATAAAAAGATTATAATGAAATGTTATTCAAAAAAATTTTTACGCTGCCAATATTGTGTCTTAAACATATTAACAGTCATTTTTATTTTAATTTAATTGTAACTACAAATATGATTAAATATATACATATACTCTTTCAAAGAGCATAAGCATGCAACATTTTTAAACAATCTGGCAGCCTCATTTAGCCAAGTTAATCAGGCTTGAAAAAAAACGCTTTTGCTATTTGGATATTTCTCTCCAAACGATTTTGACGCGCTCATTCAAGTCGAAGTCTGTCAACAACCGGCAAAGCGCGAAGACGTATTTCTATACAATATTTTTTTTCTTAACGTATCTTTTTGTGTGTTGTTGTTTATATTCGTTTATTTATTTTAATTTTATTTTGTCTTTTTGTTAATCTTCAAGTCGCGTACGATTGACACCGTGTTGTTGTACATTTACACACACATGTACGTGTGTATGTATATTTGACATTCTGTTAACGTAGCCCAAAACGAAAGGCAAAGAGAAGGGAAGTGCTTTGACATACTCATCGTATTCGTGGAGAAGAAGTCAGCGATTTGTAACGGATAACATTAAATTGCCAAACCGTTACAAGCAAGTGCAAATCGAATTGAACTTAAGTAAATTTAACAAACAACTAAAAAGAAAAAGAAAGAGAAATATAAACATACGACGAATTGTTGTTATTGCAGTACTGCTTGGATACAGCTCCAAACGAAGGTCGACCGCATCTTTACAAGCTTTCATCGTTGTCGCTGATGTTGTCGTAGTCGTTGCCATTGCCGCCGCTGTCTCTGCGTCAGTGCCTCAAGAATGTGTTAATTTGGTATTTCCAACAACAACAACAACGACAACAACAAACAACTTATACTCGCACATCCGTCCATTGACGACGTGAAATTTGCATAAAAATATAAACAAACCCAGGCCCATAAAAACAAAAACCAAAAATAAAACAACAATAAAATATCTCTAATACAAAAACAATGTTCATCTTAAGGCAGCACCGCAAACGTTTGGAATTGCTGTTGATGCTACTTGTTGGTCTCATATGGGGTATTCTGCTCTCTCAACTATTGCATCAAGCACGTTTTCAATTCTCTGAGACTGAATACTCATTGATGACCTCACAAAACCCTTACGAAGTCAGCAGCAGTAGCAGCAGCATCTCATCGCACACTGTAGACCACTCCCCACCATCATATGGAGATGCCATATCGATGTCTTTATCAAACGAAAGTGAATCTGCAGCCGAAAGACGATACAATGAAACAAGAGTTTTATGCATGGTCTTAACTAGCCCAAAAACCCATCAGACTCGTGCCATACATGTTAAGCGCACCTGGGGCAAGCGATGTAATAAGATTATTTTTATGAGCTCACAACAAGATAATGTATTGGACACTGTGCCACTGAAAGTGAAGGAGGGCACCAGCAATCATTGGGGCAAAATGCGACTCAGTCTTGAATACGTTTATGAGAATTACTATCATCAGTACGATTGGTTCTTAAAGGCAAATGATGACACGTGAGTAAATAAACCTAGAAATTTTAACAAATCCGTGCCAAGTCTTTGTGTAACTTAGGTTTAGTTTATAACTATTATTATATATATTCTATAATTAAATTCTTGACTCTTTTTAGTTACGTTGTCCTGGAAAATTTGCGCACTTTTCTTAATGCCCATTCACCTGAACTTCCTGTTTACTTTGGTTCGAAACTTCAAACACATGTCAAACAGGTGACTTAATACCACAAACTTCCAACTCTCAACTCATTTAGAAATGATCTGTACTTTTAGGATTATATAACTAGTGGATCTGATTATGTCCTCAGTAAAGAGGCTCTGAATCGTTTTATGTCATTGGCATTTCATAACAGCAGCATTTGTAATAATCAATTCTATGGCACCGAAGATATTGAACTTGGGCGATGTCTACAGAATGTGGGAGTCGTGGCCGGAGATTCAAGAGATGAGTATGGTTTGCCACGATTCATTCATAGTTCCAATTACCAAAAGATGCCTACATCAAACGTAAGTTGGTTCCAATATTTTGCAAAATATAAACTCATTTTAATTTTAATATTCTAGGGTATCACTTCTAATTGCTGTTCAAGATCGGCCATTTCTTTTCATTGTAACAATGCCAGGGATTTCTATGTGCTCGACTATGTGATTTATAGATTAAGGCCCCTTGGATTATTTACGACACTTGTTTCACAGAATAATGTAGCACATAAGGCTTAAGTAATCTTATAGTTTAGCACAAAACAAAGCCAAAGATCTAGACTCAAAATAGACAAGACTGGAAAACAATAAATTTAAATATAATTATAAATATTAATTACCTAATTCACAATTAGAAATAAATTATCATTAAACTGTCTATGTATATATTTGTACCTACATACAAAATTTGGTTAAAAAGAATTTTGAAATTCATAAAATGACGAAAGTACTTAATATGTACAGAGGAAGGGATGATGATGGTTACTTTTATTACCTGGCTAAGTCCTAGAATCAACGCATTACTTCTAAAACACTGAACTAATGACATACTTACATTATAGAATAATCTGACTACGGATCAGACAAACAACTCCATCACAAAATAAGGAGATTATGATGTACAAACTGACTCAAATTGGAACTAAAGACTTACGGGAGTATATCTACTTGTAAGCCCAAAAAGTCGTGCTTTTTTGATAATTTTTTGTGACGCGGCTGTTTATTGAATAAAAACATAAAAGAAAGGATCATATAGAAAATTCAATGAAATTTTAGAATTTGTTATGTTTTTCAAAAAATATTGGAACGCGTAGCTCCTGTAGGATATCTCCTGGAGGTCCTCCGAAAAAAGGTGTCTTGCAGTGAGCAGGATATCTCTGGTCCTGATTATCCGAATTGCAAAAATCAAAAAGATTTGTAAAGAGAATAGATAAATATAGGTAATGATCGAAGAATTAGTCAAAATTTTGATTTTGAACAAAATGGCGGCTTCCTAAAAAAAATCGTTTTTTTTTCGAAAATTTTTTGACTTTGAAGTGGCTTAAAAAATCGAACTAATTTTCGAAATCCTTTTTCCTTCGATTATTACCTGGCAAAAATATCTAAGAATATTGTGTGAAAATTTCAATTCAATCGGTTAAACCAATTCCAAGAAATCTTGCTCACCGACTTTGAAAACATAGTTTCGAGAAAAACGCAGTTAAAGTTTTGGGAACTGTTAAATCTAAGTTAAAACGCTCGTATGCGTCTTCACATATGAACTAATATCATTGAAACTAATTGAAAAAAAAATTTTAGTTTTTTTGAAAATTACAAGTAGATATAACCCCTTAAGAAACTCGTCGTCGTTATTAGATAATTCTGGCATCTCTTACTCCCATCCTAATATGCTTTTTAAGTAAAAAAACAGTCTAACACTAATTAAATGAAATCAAAATAGAAAGATAGAACTTATTAATTGATCAGGTGAAAACCATCATCAACAAATTCAATTATTTTCGTAAAACTAGATCGACTTAGTGATGCTTGCTAGTTTTTCCTTGATAATGTGTCCTGGTAGTAGAAATAAAAATCCTATCCTCGTCATCTATAGAATCCTCATTACTAGGAGCTGGTTGATCTATTGGAGCAGGAAGCAATTCCATCACTTTTAATTTGGCAGGTAGGGATTTCAGCGATTTTCCAAGACCGTATGGTTTTAAATGATAAATCAAATAGTCAACTATATACATAAAGTTGCTGTTCATATAATGCCAAGAGATTGCTAAATCTGAGCAACAGTCGAGACCCTAGTAGAAAAAAAAATTATTTTAAATTAATCCGAAACAATGAAATATAGTAAAGCTTACCTCATCGGTTTTATAGTATTGGTACTTCCAATACCAAAATTTCTTGTCTAATTTTTTAGCGTTTAGATGATCAGTCGGTACAAAGGTAAACATACGGCCTCTGCCTGTAAGGTCACGCGTATCCCCAGCTGTGACATTTAAGTTCCGCATACAGCGTCCTATTTCATAGTCCTCATTAACCACAGTGCCGGGTAAGCACATTAAGGGATTGGGTATGCCTTCCTCTACAAATCGTCGAAGGGCTTCCCGGCTGAGAACATATCCAGCTCCACCGGACATATAACTCTGTTTGTTATACGGTTTTAATCTGTATCCAAAGTATACTGGTGTCTGAGGGTCATAGGGATATAGCAAGTAACGTAGATTCTCCACCACCGCATAGGTGTCATCATCGGCCTTATAAAACCAATCAGCATCGTGAAAATGATGCTTGTAAACATACTTAAAGGCCTCTTTAACCTTTCGCCACAAATTCTGTCGTCCTTCACCGACATCCAATTTCACAGTAGGCAATTCACTGTCATTAGCAGAACTCATAAACAGAAGGATATTACAGCGTTTTCCCCAAGTTCGTTTTATATGACGTGCCTTCACTTTGTGATTCTTGGGATTCGTCATTACCCAGCAGAGTAATCGAACTTCTTTCTTTAATTTATCGGCTACAGTAGTATTGTCAGCACTATGCTCATCATGATGAATGTTTTTATGGTCTGACTTCTTATTACTTCCAACAACATTGTCAATATGGGCGTGGCTCTCCGAATGCTGTTGTAAAAATTTCTCAAATACGCAAGGATATAAAGTCTGCATTGTGGTGGTACGAGAGTAAAGTTGGGATAGGACAACTCCTGCCATCATACCCATAATCAGAGTAAGTATTGAACGTCTCTTCGAAGGAAGAGCTAAAAGACAAAATTTCAGATGCATGTAAAAACTATTTTAAATTAAATTATAATAAATTACCTTCTTTTGCATTAGGTGTAGAGAATCGGTTAATAACAATTTGTTTAGAAACATGCGTATGCTTATCTGACATCTTGATGAACATACAGGTTGAAGAGATCTGTCCTAACTATATATTTTTTAATGTGTAACAAGTTCTTTCTCTGCGGTCTATTAAACAATTTCTAGCTGATTTGCCACAGGCTATTCTCATTATTACGGTAGCATTCATGCATAAACCTTTTAAAGTTTCAATTGTTCAAACACGATAAACGATAAAATATTGGAAAACTATATTACATCTCCACATTTATATAATCAGGCCTGATTTTGATTGTAAATCGTTTTGAAATTGCTGTTTTTGCTTCAGAGGGAAAAATGAATACTTGTCGATCTTGTTCTGTTTTCCATTTGCTTTAGTTCATTCGCATACTTTATTAACTTTATTGATCGAAAGAAGGATCCAAAGAAGGATGGTCGAGGTTTATAGTCAAATTTAAATTAGTTCTTACTATGAATGTTAACTCGAGAACTATTAGGTAAAAACCATCAATAAACAAATTCAATTATTTTCGTAAAATTAACTTAACAAATTGTTTTTTTCTGTCGTATTTTTTAAATCAACTATGCGATGCTTGTTAGTTTTTTCTTGATCATGTTTCTTGGCAAAGGCATCAAGCTTGAATTTAACATTAACAACAGAAGCATTCAAAATCCTATCCTCATCATTTATAGAATCCTCATTACTGGGAGCTGGTTGATCGATGGGAGTGGGCAGTAGTTCATTCACTTTTAATTTGGCAGGCAGGGATTCTAGCGATCTACCTAGACCGTAGGGTTCCATATGATAAATTAAATAGTCAGTAACATACATGGAGTTATTCTCAAGATAATGCCAGGAGATTGCTAAATCTGAGCAACAGTCGAGACCCTGGTAAAAAAAAAAAAAAATAATTGTTTTAAATTTAAGTTGAACAACAACATATAGTAAAGCTTACCTCATCAGTCTTGTAATATTGGTACTCCCAGTACCAACTCAGCAATTGGTATGGAATTAAATGATCTTCGGGTAGAGAGGTAAACATACGACCTCGGCCTGTACGGTCGCGCGAATCCCCAGCTGTGACATTTAAGTGCTCCATACAGCGTCCAACTTCAACGTCCTCCATTTCCAATGTTCCTTGTGAGCACATTTTGGGATTGGGTATCCCTTCCACCACAAATCGACGTAAGGCTTCCCGGCTCAGAACATAACCAGCTCCGCCGGACATGTAACCCTGTTTAATATACGGCTTAAATTTATAACCAAAGTATACCGGTGTCAGAGGATCATAGGGATATAGCATATAACGCATATTCTCCATTATTGCATAGGTGTCATCATCGGCCTTATAAAACCAATCAGCATCGTTATAATGATGCTCGTAAACATACTTAAATGCCTCTTTAACCTTCCGCCACAAGTTCATACGCCCTTCAGCGAGATCCAATTTCACCGTGGGCAATTCACTGTCCTCAGCAGAACTCATAAATAGAAGGATATTACAGCGCTTTCCCCAGGTTCGTTTCACATGAAGTGCCCGCGTTCTGTGGTTTTTAGGATTTGTCATTATCCAGCAGAGGATCCGAACTTCTTTCTTTAATTTATCGGCTAAAGTAGTATTGTCATGATAAATGTTTTTGTGGTCTGACCTCTTATTACTTCCAACAACATTGTGAATATGGGCGTGGCTCTGCGAATGCTGTCGTAGAAAGCTCTGAAATACACAAGGATAAAAGATCTGCGTTGTGGTAGTGCGAGAGTAAAGCTGGGAAAGGAAAACTCCCGCCATGAGACCCACAATCAAAGTAAGTAATGAACAACTCCTCGAACGAAATGCTAAAAGACAAAATATCAGATGCCTGTATAATGAAGAAACTTTTTCCCATTATATTTCCTAACCTTCTTTTGGATTAGGTGACGAGAATCGGTTAATAACAAATTGTTTAGTAATATGCGAGTGCTTATCAGACATCTTGAAGAACAACCACGATGAAGAGGTCTGTCATAAATATATATATTCAGATGTCTAACAAGTTCTCTTTTTTGCGGTTTATTAAACAATTTCAAGCCAATTTGTCACAGGCAGATCCATTTATAGGGCTGGGCAAACTTTAAATCGAATAATTTTTGAGCTAGCTAAGCTTAAAGTCTAAGAATGCTGCCGCCAAGTAGATCTGCAAAAATTATCATTTAAATAATAGATATAAATAAAAAATTTCTTTTTACTCACCTGATGATGACTCAACAAAAATCCAGGTCCGGTATCTTAGAGTTATAGAAAGTTTCATCAGATCTGGAAAATATACCACTAAAATATAAGATATAAAGTAAAGTACATACGTACTATATAATATACATGTATATAAAACATACATGTATTTTATGTATACAACTAAAATATTAGAAATAAAAAATGTTTTTTACTCACCTGATAATGACTCAGCAAAAAATCCAGGTCCGCACTGTTAGCCGCCCACGTACCGATTAAATATGCACGCCCACGCACCGCTCTTTATATAGCCAATTGTGATCCAGAAATTAGTGTTGCAAAACACAAACACAGTAGTGTTGGAAAAGCCATACTTTTGGGTTTAACATATGCGCGATCTTAAACTTGAAAATTCTGTTACTACTAAAGCATCGGCTGCACTTTCGAATTTAAAAACATCATTATTACTGAATAGCCTGAAAAATTTTTAAATTTGAAAATTTGGTGGTTAGCGGGCAATATTTTAATTTTTAACATTAACAGAGGTTCGGGCAGTTAACAGAGGCTTGACAGAGCTTCACAGTGCTTGATGGCAGGCAGCATACTTGGACTTGGAGCTGAGCTGGCGAACCTGGACTTTTGCTGAGTAGAAATAATATTTCTTTATTGATTATAATAAATGCAAATAAAATATCTGCTTGATATAGTTATATATAAAATATATGTTACGCATATATAAAATAGCTGCTACATATATTTTAAATATTTGTCACAAATTTAAGAATGATAAGGACATGGCAATTACGTGTCACACTTTAAGCGTTCTTTTATTACAAAATTACATCAAAAGATGAGATAAGTTATAACATCTGCAATCTAAAATACGAAAAAAAGAACTAAAAGTTTTTAAAAGAACACATTTACCATGATGGCTTGGACATAAGGATGCCATTTACGCGGTGTAAAATGGCAGCTAGATGGCTCACCACCTGGCACCCAGTGTTACTTTACCAAATGCTTTAATGTGCTTTTTCTCATGGAGATCGTTGGTTTAACTTCTTGAGATGAAAGCAATTCGCCTTCTTTAAATTTGCGAGGCAGTGGTTGTATCGCTCTAAGAAGACCGTACGCTCTTAGTTGATAAATAAAATATTCCATCACATACATTAACTTAGGTTCCACATAATGCCAGGAAACGGCCATGTCCGAGCTTCCATCAGGACCCTGCCAAATTAATTCTTATAAATTTAAATTGAATACTCAAATTAGATACAGCAAACTTACATCATCATTCTTAGAATATTTGTCGGACCAATACAAATACTCGTTATTATAAATACTTTTTGTAGTAAGACCATGTTGGGGCATAAATTGAAACATACGACTACGTCCCAAAGAATCGTGTGATTTGCCAGCGGTGGCATTTAAGTGCTCCATACAGCGTCCAATTTCAAGAATCTCATTGGCAACAATGCCGGGTAAGCACTTGTTGGGGTAAGGAATACCATCCACCACAAGCCTGCGCAGCGCTTCCCGGCTTAGAACATAACCAGCTTCGCTGGACGTCTTGCCCTGCTCAACAAACGGTTTGAATTTTAAACCAAAGTGTACAGGTGTCTCAGGGTCATATGGATACAGCATGTAACGCAGATTCTCCATCACGGCATAAGTGTCATCATCGGCCTTATAAAACCAATCGGCATCATTATAATGATGCTTGAAGACATACTGGAACGCCCCTTGAAATTTTAAATTTATGTTAGAATCCAATTTCACTGTAGGCAATTCACTGTTTTCAGCAGAACTCAAAAATAGAAGTTTATTACAGCGTTTTCCCCAAGTTCGTTTCACATGACGTGCCCGAGTTTTGTGATTTTCCGGACTGGTCATTATCCAGCAGAGAATTCGAACTTCTTTTTTTAATTTTTCAGCTAAAGTAGTATTGTCTACGCTTAAGCTCTCCGAGTGTTCTTGTATCAATTTCTGGCTTATACAGGGAGTCGTGGCAATACGAGAGAAAACCTGAGCTAGGAAAAATCCTGCCATTAGTCCCACAATCAGAGTAAAGAACGAAAGATTCTTAGATCTAGGGACTAATGTACCAAATTATTAATACCTTAATAATGAAGAAATTTTTGGAAAACATAATTGTAATACCTTACCTTCTTTTGGATTAAGTGAAGAGTATTGAGTAACTCCGATTGGGGTTGACTTAGTTAACATCTTTATTGCCATGCAGTTTGGAAAAGACTGCCTTAAATGTATGTATTTAATTATTTCTCTTTCCGCGGTTTATTTAAAAATTTCATGCCAATCCGTCACAAGCAAATTCATATCAGAAGAGAAGTCTGACAAAAACCAGAGTTGGGCTTTTTCCATGCTTAATTTCCTTGTTTAATTCTCACTATTACAAAGAGTTACAAACGGAAATATATTAATAGAATTGGGTATTGATGATGATTAAGAATACATCATTTTAATTCGTAAGGTCCGAAATGCTTCCTTCGCTCTTTTGCGCAGTTGCAGCAGGCGACCAAATTTATTTCCGTCTCAAATATTGCAGCAGACAATCAAATAATATTATTTAAACATCTGTCTGTGTTTTAATACCGTCTACCCAAAGGGAAGTTGGCAAAATGTATGTAACAGGCAGAAGGAAGCGCTTCCGACTCCATAAAGTCTATATATTCTTGATCAGCATCATTAGTCGATTCGATTTAGCACCTAGAACTCGGAGACTGTAAGAGCTTAAACTGCCAAATTTGGTGTGAACATACCCCCAATGCATAGGCAGCTCAAGTTTGTTTCAAATTTTTGCCACGCCCACTTCCGCCGCCGTAATTCAGAAAAAAACGAATTATTGGACCTATTTAAAAGATATCGTATCGTTTCTGCATCAGCTGTCTAAATTTAGTCCAAATCGGACAATAAATATTGGAGATAAACCCATATGTATTTCTTACTGAAATACCAAGGGCAACATAGGCTAGCAAGAGTAAGCGAGAGAGCAAGCGCTCGTTGTTGTTGCATGTGAAAGGGAATTTTGCATGAAACTGAGTGCGATCTTGGGAATGTTTAATTTTATTGAATATAAGGTACAGGACGACTTGCTTGCTTCATTTTTTGCACGGGCATCAAGCTCTGCTTTCCTGTCTTATTGTTTAATCTGAAGGGGTAACGGGATGTGTAACCAAACTATCGATAGATGATTGCAATCTGTTATTTGGCAGTGAAGCGTAAATTATGCGTGGTAGTGATGGCGACTACTAAAACTGACTACCTCTTTCTAGCTAACTGATATAATTAGACCAGCTAAATGACATAATTAAAAGCTAACGTATTTGCAAACCGTCTTTATACCATGTACTCATAGGGTAAAAGGGTATATTAGTCGCTAAAATGTATGTAACAGGCAGAAGGAAGCGTTTCTGACCCAATAAAGTACATATATTCTTGATCATCATCACAAGCCGGGTCGATTGAGCCATGTCTGTCCGTATGAACACCTGGATCTCAGAGACTATAAAAGCTAGAGCTACCAAATTTGGTGTGAACACCCGTCTAGTGTGTACACAGATCAAGTTTGTTTCAAATTTTTGCCACGCCCACTTCGGCCCCCGCAAATAGGGAAAAACAAATTACTAAAGCTATATTAAAAAAATTTCGTATTCTTATTTAGCACACCTATTTATAAGGGCAAACTGCATCAGCTGAACAAATTCTGTTCAAATCTGACAATAAATATTGGAGATATACGCCTATGCGTTTTGTACTGAATTGGCAAGGCGGCGAGTGTGAGCGAAATAGCATGCATTCGCTGTAGCTGCATGTAAAGGCAAATTTTGTATGAAATTGATGGCTACTTCGGAGGTTTTTTTTAATGTTCATTTTTCATAAATGACGGAACAGGCTGGATTGGAAGAGAAAAATTAAAATTTGTTTTTCTACACCTTTGCGACCCAAAAAAATTATTATTTAATTTATTTGCAAAGACTTGCCAAATGAAAAATTCGTAAAGAGATATAAGAGAAGCATCGACACTGTCAAGCTACCCCAACTTATTTGTTTTCGTACAGATATGAATATTACAGAAAAGGTTTTAAGAGTTATGATGACCCTTTTACTTTGGCATCTTCTGAAAAAGAATTAGTTTCAATTTTCTTGTCAAGGCAGAGAACTATTTTATTCTGTAATTATGATAATGCCAAAAGATGCATTAAACAATTTTAAATAGTAGCTCCTCTATATATTTAAATAATAAAGAATAACTTTATGTTACAATTTGGGCAAAGAGGACCTCCAATAAAACGTTTTATCCTATTGGTATACTGCATTTTTCTGAAGTTTTCTTTTATTCCTTAGTCGATTCTTCTTCGTCAGATCCGTGATCTGATGCATTATTTCGCTGTGATTCATTTTCATCTTGATCTTGATCCACTTCTTTGGAGCTCATCTCTCTGGCATCGGGCTCGTGGCTAATTTTGGCCGTAGTAGAAATAATGAGCCTATCCTCATCATTTACAGAATCCTCATTACTAGCAGCTGGTTGATCAATTGGTGCAGGAAGCAGTTCACCCAACTTTAATTTTGCAGGCAGTGGCTCCGGCGTTCTTAGAAGACCGTAAGGTCTCAAATGATAGATAAAGTAGTCCATAACATACATGAAATTAGGAGCCACATAATGCCAAGAGATTGCCAAGTCTGAGCAGCAATCAAGACCCTGCCAAAAAAATTTTTTTTAACTGAAGTTGTACGGTCGAATAATGTATAACTTACATCATCATTCTTGTAATATTGATAGGACCAGTACCAATATCCTTTATTATATTTTGCTGGAATAAGATGATGTTCTGGTACAAATGGAAACATTCGACCTCGGCCAGTCGGGTCGCGTGAATCGCCTGCTGTTACATTTAAGTGCTCCATACAGCGTCCAATTTCAATATCTTCATTAACTACAGTTCCAGGTAAGCACATTTTGGGATTGGGTATCCCTTCCACCACAAGTCGACGTAGAGCTTCCCGACTTAGAACATAACCAGCTCCGCCGGACATGTAACCCTGCTTAACAAAAGGCTTAAACTTATATCCAAAGTGTACAGGTGTCTGAGGATCATAGGGATATAGCATATAACGCATATTCTCCATTATTGCATAGGTGTCATCATCGGCCTTATAAAACCAATCAGCATCATTATAATGATGCTTGTACACATACTTGAAGGCTTCCTTAACCTTTCGCCACAGATTCTCACGTCCTTCACCGACATCCAATTTCACAGTGGGTAATTCACTGTCCTCAGCGGAACTCATAAATAGAAGGATATTACAGCGTTTTCCCCAAGTTCGTTTCACATGACGTGCCTTCGCTTTGTGGTTATTGGGATTTGTCATGACCCAGCAAAGTATTCGAACTTCTTTCTTTAGTTTATCGGCTAAAGTTGAATTATCATCGTTATGCTCATGATGGAAGACTTGATGTTCTGGACCTTCGGCAGTCTTAAGATCATTGTGTGAATGGGCATGGTGATCCGGGTATTGTTGTAGCACCTTCTGGCTCACAAACGGATATATAATCTGAGGTGTATCGATACGTGAGAAAAACTGTGCAATGAAAAATCCTGCCACCAGACCAACAATTAAAGTGAAGAATGAACGATTCTTCGATCGAGGGGCTAAAATACAAAGTTCCGAATATCTGCATGATTAAGAATCTAATAATCAACTTCACTTACACTTTACCTTCATTTATTAGGGATCGCGTTAGTAAAGTACTAGACGTAGTCATTGCCACTTAAATTACTTCACTTTCTTACACGTATTAGTTTAGTTCACGATCTCGATCACTTGTGTCAACAACTTTTACTTGGTCTGGTTTCTCTGTGCGTCAATTTTCTAATATTGATTCATTCGTGGGAATACCGAATATGTTTTCCGCTCTGAACTCTTCAACGTATTTAAGGCAACTGAATATAAAGTTATAGTTCTGTTTTAGAAATTTGTATATTGTTATATTTATTGCTCAACCAAGTAATGGGATCTCTCATACCTATTGATATTCTCACAAAAATTATAGAAAAACTTGTTCAAACAAGATCATTTTTTGGTGACATCGAAAGTAAAAATATGTTGCATCAAAGTAATTAAGAGAGGTTGGTGCCACTTGTTCTTCTTAAATTAATATTTAATAATTATATTGTACTTAGTGCAACAATTTGCCAAGTGCAAAATTTAATATTTGATTCAACAAGAAAAGTTCAGAAACCCGAAAGAATGGAACAGCTGGCTAAAAAGTTTAGATATTCAAAGATTAACCTACTCAAGAAATACACGAATAAATAGCCCAAAAGTATAAGGAATTTACTGAAATTGTTAATTTGCATAGCTTAAATTTCTTTATTTAAAAATAAGTATTATAAAATCTTTAATGTTTCCCAAATTAAAAATGAAGCTAATATTAAGTATCGAACTTTTAGATATACTATAGATCATGTCCTCCCTCACATTTTCAAAAGTTCCTCAACAAAAAAACCAATAATTTGAAATTTTCTTTCATCTCCTGATGATCCCTTTTAAAACCAAGTGTTTTACATCAATTTCATTGACTCGACTCTAGAGAGATGAAGGATCATTAAACTAAAAGGATGGGCTAACTTCTTCTGACGTCTTTTAACAATTATATCTAATGTAATAAAATCATAAGAAAGCATTTAAAACTAGTCAAACCTAAAATTTAATGTTCGCGGCAAAAGAAAAAAAAAGTAATTCATACTAAAGATTTTTTTGGTCCGATTGTTTCTATGGGAGGTGTATAACAAAGTCTAAAGATTCAGCTGAAACTGAGCCTAGATATTTTCATATGTACCAAACTTACCCATACCAAATTTCCTGGCAGTTGCTTTTAAAACAACCAAATTTCTGCGCTAAAACTCTTTTTTAACCAATAGCTCCTATGGGAGTTATATAATATAGGCAACCGATTTTGACACATCTTGGTGGATATGTCAAGAACTATATTAAACCCATAGACAACAAATATTTAATAAAATGAAGACGTGCTTGCCGATGTTGATTTCCCTACCCTTTACCAAGTAGAGATATACAATATTGGCAAACACTCTCAAAATCGCCAGCAATCTAATATAAAATTCGCCTAACATGCGGCAACAGCAAACACATGCTATCTCGCTTACTCCTGGCTGCCAATGTCGTATTTGACGTTTTAGTTCAAAACGCATATTCTCATATCTGCGATGTTTCTCGTTCGATTCCCACTAAATTTGGTCATCAGATGCATTTTGGCTACATTATTAGATGTGCCAAATAAGAATTCGATGCTTTCAATATGGCTCGAGTCGTTCTTTTTTTTTCTTAATTAGGGCGGAAAAAGTGGGCGTGGCAAAACTTTGAAATAAACTTGATCTGCGTCCATACTAGATGGATCTACATACCAAATTTGGAACCCCTAGCTCTTGTAATCTCCAAGATCTCAATGTTCATCCGAACAGACAGACGGACATGTCTCAAACGACTCGGCTAGTGATGCTGATCAAGAATATATATAGTAACATATAATGTTATCATGTGGAAACAACCCATTACACTAAAGCTTTTGAACAGCGAAAGCTTGATCGTCAAGAATTGGCATTATTGATAACACCTTGCAAGGCGTCGAAAGCTTGACCGTCAAGAATTGGTATTATTGACAACACCTTGCAAGGCGGCGAAAGCTTCTTTTTCTTAGCGAGCAAGCTGCTGGCTTGATTCTTGTACAAGTGCAGTTCAGTTCTATTCTAACGACTCAAGAAGTAGATATTAATTAAAAAGAATAATAAAACCAACATAAATTAATGGAACACTGTAAATTGCTTTAACTAAAATTATCAAAAATATCTTAAATAAATTTATAAATGATTTAATACCTAATTGTTCACGGAATTTGTAACTGGCGCAGTCGGTAGGATAACGAAAAGATTTTTTGATGCAATAATATGGTTATTAATTCTTATATCTTTTTCGTTATCCGCTAAACAACCTCGCTAGGCAACCCAAGTGTCGGTCAATATCGCGTCAAGTTTATTTTAAACCTCGACAGTGACGTGCATACCGAAAACACAAATTTGCCAGCCAAATAAAAAAAAAAAAAAAAACCTGATTATTGATCGGGAAGACGCTGTAGAATTCGTAGAGGCAATAAATCCAACGCGGTTACCTCAATATCATACGAAAGTGCTACAAGTGCAACCAACAACGAAAACTTTAAATTGAAAAAAAAAAATTTAAATAAGTGCAATAACAAGGAAAATATAAAATTTAATCAAAAATAACGAAAGCCAAAACCTAAAACAGAGTTAAATACCAGTGCAACAGAAAAAGAAAAACAGAACAAAAACTTAGAATCAAATCAAAAATAAATATCAGATCTTTAATTAAATCGAAGAAAAAAAAATAAACATCATACAACACCATAAGAAGAAGTGGCAAACGTCTTACTAAAATTCAAAACCCCAGAATTAAATAAATCTCAAAATGGTTAATCCACCACTTTCCGAAGGCAATTTGGCCCAAGCTGTACACCAAATTGGAAATGTGGAGAAATTTGATGGCAGCTCTAACTCGTTGCATACCTTCATCAGCCGAATCGACTTTATACTTTCTCTATACAACACCGATGATGCACGTCAACAGCATGTAATGCTGGGATATATAGAGCGAAGTATTAGTGGTGAGGTCATGCGGACCCTTGGGATGATAAATCTGACGACCTGGACCGAACTACGGGAGCAGCTCATATTAAATTATAAACCGCAGACACCAAACCACACTTTGTTGGAGAATTTTCGAAACACTCCCTACAAGGGTAATATTCGGAACTTCCTGGATGAAGCGGAACGGCGGAGACAAATATTGATAAGTAAATTAGAATTAGAAAATGATTCATTTGAAAAAACCCTTTACAGTAGATTAATTAAAAGTAGTATAGAAACCCTAATCCAAAAATTACCTGTTCAAATATATTTGCGAGTTGTAAATACAAATATACCAGATTTGCGAACATTAAAAAATTTATTGCAAGAGAAAGGCTTGGTTGAAGATATCGTCGATATGCAAAAACCAATCCATAAACATACATTTGAAAGATCGTTTAAAAATCCCCCCCCAGTTACTAATACCACACATAGGTTTCCTACTTTATTTCAACCACAGTATGAACGGTTCATTCCTCAACCAACCATGCAACCCAATTGCAATCCAATACCTTACCAAGTAGTAAATCGCCATCTAACACCTAACCCGATACCCTCAAGCAGTCAATTTAACAATAACTTTCAAAGACCTGTAAATATGCATCATTCATCTCGACCAAACTTTCATAGACAAAATATTTTTGATGCTAATCGATTTCGACCTACTCAAAATATGAATACTAACCCTGTTCAACCGACGAACTCTGGCATATTAAACGCACCAACGAAGCGATTTAGGCCCTCTAGCAGTGGACAGAGTAGAATGAGTATAGAAGAATCTAGAAATCAAGAAAACGTTCAAAATCATATCGGAAATTATTATCATCTTGAAAATATGGACCCTTATAAGCAACAAAACGTAGATCCTTACTATCAACAAAATATAAACTTTTATAGGTACCAACATCATAATTATCAAGATCAGGATTACCAAGTACAACCACAGGTAGAGATAGATGAAGATCAGATAAACGAGATATCAATTAGACAAAATGAGAATTTTCGGCTTCTGGCCTCGGAGACCAACAATATATAAAAATATTAAATAAAGGAAAGCAAATAAAATGCCTAATCGACACTGGGTCAACAGTTAACATGATGACCCATAATATATTCGATTTACCAGTTGTCGATGTCAATTGTTTAATATACACCAGCAATGGACTCCTTACCGTCAATAAATCTATCACAATACCACCTAATAATTTGTTTACGGACCAAAATGAATTTCTCTTACATGAATTTTCAACAGACTACGATCTTTTGATAGGCAGGAAAATGTTAGAAAAAGCGCAAGCAGTCATAGACTATAAGAACCATTCAGTGACATTATATAATAATGTATACAAATTAATAAGTAATAAAAACAGTGCATCGAGCTATAATCACTTCCATAAGACCTCTTCGCAAACCAGTTCAAATTTGAATTCGTCCGGTGCTCAAGATGTAAAAACGTTAGAATCAGATTATCAAAAATTCGAAAACCCACTCGATGAATTAAAAATGCTAAAGTTGCAAAATATAAATGAATCCGATACACAATCGTTAAACCTTTACAGACTCGAACATTTAAATAATGAAGAGAAGAGAAAATTAAAAATGTTGCTTCAAGAATATAAATGTATACAGTATCAAGAAGGCGAACGGCTAACTTTTAGCAATCAGGAAAAGCATATTATAAATACAACACACAATTCACCTGTTTACGCTAAAGCATATAATTGTCCATATGCTTATGAACAAGAGGTCGAAATCCAAATCAAGGATATGCTTAGGCAGGGTATTATTCGCGAAAGTAATTCACCATATAATAGTCCCGTTTGGATAGTTCCTAAGAAAAAGGATGCATCAGGTACACAAAAATTCAGAATAGTGATAGATTATAGAAAACTTAATGAAATCACTATAAGCGATAGACATCCAATTCCCAACATAGATGAGATCCTAGGGAAATTAGGCAGGTGCAATTATTTCACAACAATTGACCTTGCAAAGGGTTTTTACCAAATTGAAATGGATTCAAACTCCATTTCCAAAACTGCTTTCTCCACCAAAAACGGTCACTATGAATATGTTCGTATGCCAATGGGTCTCAAAAACGCCCCTGCAACCTTTCAACGTTGCATGAATAACATTCTTCGTCCTTTACTAAATAAACATTGTTTAGTATATCTCGACGATATAATAGTATTCTCCACCTCCCTGGAAGAACATCTTCACTCGCTTCAACTTGTCTTTGCAAGATTGGCAGAAGCTAACCTAAAGTTGCAATTAGACAAGTGCGAATTTTTAAAACAAGAAACTACTTTCTTAGGGCACGTTATAACAAAAGATGGTATAAAACCGAACCCTGAAAAACTAGAAGCTATCCAGAAATATCCCATTCCAAATAAGATCAAGGAAATAAGATCTTTTTTAGGCCTAACCGGATATTACAGAAAATTCATACCCAACTACGCTGACATAGCAAAACCAATTACTAAAATGCTAAAAAAGGATTCGAGAATAAACCCACAAGACCCTGATTACATTGCTGCTTTCGAAAAACTAAAACATCTGATTTGCAATGACCCCATTTTAAAGTTACCGGACTTTAACAGAAATTTCGTTCTTACTACAGATGCTAGTAATGTAGCTCTTGGAGCTGTTCTCTCTCAAAATGGGCATCCCATTAGCTATATCAGCAGAACCTTAAATGAGCATGAAAACAACTATAGTGCTATTGAAAAAGAACTTCTAGCCATTGTTTGGGCGACCAAAACCTTTCGCCATTATCTTTTAGGGCGACACTTTGAAATAGCTAGTGACCATCAACCACTTTGCTGGTTGTACAAAATGAAAGAACCAAAT
Organism: Drosophila austrosaltans; assembly: GCA_035045865.1. Classification (NCBI taxonomy): domain Eukaryota; kingdom Metazoa; phylum Arthropoda; class Insecta; order Diptera; family Drosophilidae; genus Drosophila; species Drosophila austrosaltans. The sequence goes on from JAWNOQ010000200.1 coordinate 1,991,509, forward strand.
TCGAAACTTACGAGATGGAGGGTTAAATTGTCGGAGTACGATTTTGACATCAAATATATCAAAGGGAAAGAAAATTACGTAGCCGATGCCTTATCCCGAGTAAAGTTAGAGCAAACATATTTCAATGAGGAAACACAACATAGCTCAGACGAAGACAATAGTGATCTAATTTTTATTACTGAAAAGCCAACTAATACATTTAAAAGGCAAGTTATATTTTCAAAAGGTCCATCCAATATAAGACATGAAAAGTATTTCAAAAAACAAATAGTTCACATATCATATGATATGATGACAAGAGAAAAAGCTGAAAAATATTTAATCGATTTCTTTTGTAAAAAGCAAAGTGTTCTATATATAGACAGCGATGCCGACTTCGAAATAATTCAAAGCGTTCATAGGGAAATAATTAACCCAAATCATACAAAGATTTTTCGCAGTCTTATCCTATTAAAAAACATTTTTACCTATGCTGAATTCAAAGAACTAATATTAAAAACACATGAGAAGCTTCTCCATCCCGGTATACAAAAAACAACAAAACTCTTTGGGGAAACATACTATTTTCCTAACAGCCAATTGCTTATCCAAAATATAATAAATGAATGTCATATCTGCAATCTTACAAAAAACGAACACCGAAACACAAATATGCCAATGAAAATTACACCAAAACCAGACCATTGCCGCGAAAAATTTGTAGCAGATATTTACTCAGCAGAAAATAAGCATTATATTAGTTGCATAGACATTTATTCGAAATTTGCCACACTTGAACAAATAAAGACCAAAGATTGGATAGAATGCAAAAGTGGACTTATACGCATATTTAATCAGTTAGGAAGACCAAAAATTTTGAAAACCGATAGAGACGGAGCATTCTCAAGCTTAGCACTTAAACGCTGGCTTGATGACGAAGGAATAGAACTTCAGCTCAATTCAACAAAGACAGGTATAGCAGATATAGAGCGTTTACATAAAACAATAAATGAAAAAATTCGGATAATAAACTCGTCAGATGATAATGAGGTAAAACTTAGCAAAATTGAAACCATACTCTACACTTATAACCATAAAACAAAACATGATACAACTGGACAAACTCCAGCCCATATATTCCTGTACGCCGGACAACCGGTATTAGATACGCAAAAAATCAAAGAGAATACGATAAATAAAATAAATAATCAAAGACAAGAATTCGAAATCGATACCAGGTATAGAAAAGGACCTTTACAGAAAGGAAAATTAGAAAACCCTTTTAAGTCTAACGATAGAGTAGAACAGATAGACCCTGACCATTACAGGATAAATAAAAGAAATAGAATAACAAATTATTATAAAACACAATTTAAAAAGAAAAAAGAAAATTAATCAAGTTCCTATTCCACAGCTTCCTTGCACATGATAACTATTAAATTACAACAGACTATACATAACCGTAATATATTTCAAAAAAAAAAAAAAAAAAAAAAAAAAAAAAAACTTGGATTAATTATAAAGACAACATAGTACTAATAATTTCCCATAATCCCAATCGATTAACAACTCATCAAAACAATGAAAATAACACAACATCCTATTTAGAGCATGAAAATAAAATTTGTAATAGAAAAAAATAAATAAGTAAACAACGAATGCATATCAAGGATATTATTACACCCAAATCTAAATTGCAATTTCAAGAACATAGCCACAGAGTTAATAAAGTACATAGAACCATAATATATATTTATACTATTATAACCTGATACTTATATTTCACACGAGTAACTCAAAATTGTCAAAGTATAAATGATAACTTAGAAAACAACTCATAAAAATAAGTCAATGCCAATTACCTATAAACAATGTTATACTAAGCGAAAATAATTTGACCCCAGAAATTGAACTTCCACCATTGTACCCACCATTAGAATTAACTAAGATAAAAATTGTTAAGAACCATGATATTGTTAATCCAATTTCGAAAAACAACTCTTATATTTTTGTAAACATAATATTTCAATATTTCAAGTTCTCAACCTAGCACTTTAATGTAACTCACAGGCTCGTTTTTTAAGAGGAGGGAAGTAACATATAATGTTATCATGTGGAAACAACCCATTACACTAAAGCTTTTGAACAGCGAAAGCTTGATCGTCAAGAATTGGCATTATTGATAACACCTTGCAAGGCGTCGAAAGCTTGACCGTCAAGAATTGGTATTATTGACAACACCTTGCAAGGCGGCGAAAGCTTCTTTTTCTTAGCGAGCAAGCTGCTGGCTTGATTCTTGTACAAGTGCAGTTCAGTTCTATTCTAACGACTCAAGAAGTAGATATTAATTAAAAAGAATAATAAAACCAACATAAATTAATGGAACACTGTAAATTGCTTTAACTAAAATTATCAAAAATATCTTAAATAAATTTATAAATGATTTAATACCTAATTGTTCACGGAATTTGTAACTATATACTTTATGGGGTCGGAAATGTATATTTCTGCCTGTTACATACATTTTGGAGAGTTTAATATACCCTTTTACCCTATGGGTGAAGGGTATAAAAAACAGCAAAGTTGTGCACTACTTTCGGAGACCTTTATATGTATATATATACATATATACACATATATTTACTTATAGATATATAGCATATCAATAATCGGTATTAAGTTTTCCATAAAGAAAAACATATTTTAAGCAGACATCATCTTATTTTATATTTACTTAAACTTATGTATATTTTTTTCTATTATAATCGCTACTCAACAATTCTTCTCAAGTTGCACGATCTGATGTTTCATTTCCTCTTAATTCATTTTCTTCTTGTTCCTGATCAACTTCTTTGGAGCTCACCTCCCTGGCATCGGGCTCGTGTTCAACTTTAGCCGTAGTAGTAGTAATTCGATCATCATCACTTTTGGAATCCTCATTACTAGCAGCTGGTTGATCAATTGGTGCAGGAAGCAGTTCTCCCAATTTTAACTTTGCAGGCAGTGGCTCCGGCGTTCTTAGAAGACCGTAAGGTCTCAAATGATAGATAAAATAGTCCAAAACATACATGAAATTAGGAGCCACATAATGCCAAGAGATTGCCAAGTCTGAGCAACAGTCGAGTCCCTACGAAAAGAAATGGTTATTGATTCAAATTTACTACTCAGTTTTTAGTTAAACTTACATCATCATTTTTGTAATATTGATAGGCCCAATACCACCATTTTAAATCATATTTGCCTGGAATAAGATGATGTTCCGGTACAAATGGAAACATACGCCCGCGGCCCATGGAATCTCGGGAATCGCCAGCAGTAATATTCAAGTGCTCCATACAGCGCCCAACTTCAATGTCCTCGTTTTCCACCGTTCCTGGTAAACACATTTTGGGATTGGGTATCCCTTCCACCACAAATCGACGAAGAGCTTCCCGACTCAGTACATATCCAGCACCGCCGGACATGTAACCCTGCTTAACAAACGGCTTGAATTTGTATCCAAAGTGGACCGCTGTCTCAGGGTCATACGGATACAGCATGTAACGTAGATTCTCCACCACCGCATAGGTGTCATCATCGGCCTTATAAAACCAATCAGCATCGTTGTAGTGATGTTTGTAGACATACTTAAAGGCCTCTTTAACCTTTCGCCACAAATTCTGTCGTCCTTCACCGACATCCAATTTCACAGTGGGTAATTCACTGTCCTCAGCGGAACTCATAAATAGAAGGATATTACAGCGTTTTCCCCAAGTTCGTTTCACATGACGTGCCTTCGCTTTGTGGTTATTGGGATTTGTCATGACCCAGCAAAGTATTCGAACTTCTTTCTTTAGTTTATCGGCTAAAGTTGAATTATCATCGTTATGCTCATGATGGAAGACATCATGTTCCGGACCTTCGGCAGTCTTAAGATCGTTGTGTGAATGGGCATGGTGATCCGGGTATTGCTGCAACACCTTCTGGCTCACGAACGGATATATTATCTGAGGTGTATCGATACGTGAGAAAAACTGTGCAATGAAAAATCCTGCCACCAGACCGACAATCAAAGTGAATATTGAACGATTCTTCGATCGAGGGGCTAAAATACAAAGTTCCGAATATCTGCATGATTAAGAATCTAATAATCAACTTCACTTACACTTTACCTTCATTTATTAGGGATCGCGTTAGTAAAGTACTAGACGTAGTCATTGCCACTTAAATTACTTCACTTTCTTACACGTATTAGTTTAGTTCACGATCTCGATCACTTGTGTCAACAACTTTTACTTGTGCTGGTTTCTCTGTACGTCAGTTTTCTAATATTGATCTTTAATGGGAATACCGAATATGTTTTCCGTTCTGAACTCTTGAACGTTTTTCAAGCAACTGAATTTAGAGCAATAGTTGTGCTTTACACATACCCCCAATATGATTTTGGTCTATCTCTTATACCTCAAAACGAAAGGTTTCAATATTTTGACAATATATGGACCGCCGGCTTAAGTACATTAGAATATAAGATCATTATTTTCAACCATTTTATATTTTTTGAATTTATTTATAAACTGAAACTAAGTTCTTAATCAAAGTAAACCGAACCATAATGGTTGCCTAACAATTGCTCGGAATTTTCACTTATCCGTCTCGCCTAAATTATTTCTAATGCTTTCCTTGTAAAGTGTTTAAGCCTTGTAGATAGTAGTTAAAATAAAGAGTTAATTTGTGTCAAAACAAAATACTAAATGATAAATTAACCAAAAGTACTTATCTAACTAAAGAGCTGGCTATCATTTGCTATACAAAAAGCACAGGAAAATATTTTTAAAAGCGGTCAGAAAAATTGCCTTATAAAACTTCTTATTGGAAAAGGGTAATGGACAAACAAAATGTCATTTAATGCTGAAGATAAATGGGAATAAAACAAATAATTAGATACAAATTTCTTTAATAATTATTATAAATTTCTGGCGATTAAAAATTCTTTCCACAACTAGCGAGCAATTTCATCGGTATGGATAAAAAAAAAACTTTGCCTTTTTTTTTTTTGAGAGGAAATACTGAAACATCCATCTGGAAGTAAGTTATAAAAATATTTATAATATATAATATTTTATATTTTTAAAAGTCTAAAATGAAACATTGAATTAAAAGCCTGGAACAGGAGACCTTGTAAGCGAATTACTCTTTCATAATGAGGTAATTTGATTTAATTAAAAAAATAAACATAAAATATGTAATTAAATATAATTTTTTATTTTATATCTGAATAATTGAGAATTAATGATAAGTTCTAATAATATTGAACTTTCATTTAAATTTTGAAAGAAGAAAAATATTTAAAAATTTTCGCCAATATTTTCATTTCTTTTTCATTGACCTTCGATTTCTAATATTACTCAACTTCAAACTCGTTTCTTTTTTTTAATATTTATATTTAATAAGTAAATTCAAAAAAGTGGGTTATACTTAAATATTATAAAGTAATTTGCGTAATTTAAGAAAAGTCATACAAGTTGAAAATAAGCGAAACAAATAAAACAAATATACATATATAACATGCAATATTGTATAAATATATAAACTAGAGACTAATTAAGATAGCTTAAAGCACTTGATAACAATTGCTTTTGGATCAACAGGGTTGCCAAAAAGGAAGTGAGGGGAGGGTGGGGCCAACGATTAGTTACATATGTACATACATATGTGTTTATATACAGGGGATGGATCACGAATATAATATGTTAACAGTTTCCTTTTTTTTTCATTAAATATGTTTATCATAAATTCAAATACAAGCTCCAAGTAGTTGGGTTTTTTTTTTTGTTTTTGTTTTTTTTTTTTTGTATCGTAAAGGTTAATGATGGGCTATATCTAATATATATCTTGATTTATACATATATATTTATGCCTTTTTTAATGTATTATTCTTAGGGTTAGCCATTTTGATTAGCTTGGACGTGTTTTATTTTCTATTTAGTGGTTTTCCATCTGGGATTTTTGTGTATTTTTTTATTTTGACTTTTTTGGAGCTTTGCTACAAAATTGTATTTTCTGATTGGATTGAATATAAATTAATTTCAAACTGGTCGAATACAAATATAATATGTATATCTCATTGGTTAATCATGAACAAAAAGGCCAACGTATTGTGCATAAAGGTACTTTGGAGGCGTGGTCAATTATATATATATATATATATATATGTATATGCATATGTCGGAAAATGCAATTGTATAGGAAAACAAAACAAACCCGATTCACAATTGTAACATAACATCGGTTATTCTTTGACAAAGTTCTTAACAAATCGTTTAAATTTGCTGCAAGATTTACTTAGTTCAAATATATAATTTCTTTATACTAAAAAGTCTTCCGATATGAATTTAAAATCAAATAAATCATATAATTTGGTTGGTTAATTTCGATTAGCTAACTAATTTCATATCGGTACACTGATATCAACTTCTAATGTTATTACTATACAGAAACTTTTAGTCATTCTTTTTAGCGGCTTATTTGTTACATTTTCCGTTATTCATATATACATATACATACATATATATACAGTGAAAGCTCTACTAGCGGACAGCTCCTTCAGACGGACAGCTCCCTTATCCGGACGAATTTTATAAGTTTTTTAGCATGATTTTCATACAAAATCCGTTCCCTTGGGCGGACATCTTCCTTGGGCGGACAAAAATACTGGTACCGTCGCTGTCCGGCCAAGGGAGCTTTCACTGTATATATATTATTATTGGATGGTTGGGTATGCCTTACGCCGACATTGACGTCGTAGCCGTAGATGTTGCAGCGGGCTTGGCTGTTGTTGTAGCTGTTGCTGTTGCCATAGTTATAGCATTTCTTGCCATCACCGTTCGCATTCGCTCCTGCAGATAATCACAGATGGAGGTGTATTTTTGTTGATGAGCCAATTGAAAGGCCGTGAAACCGTCCTGATTCTTCTGTAGAACATCACTGCCAGCCGCCACCAATTGTTTGCATACTGTCATATGGCCAAACATGGCTGCGGCATGCAACGCTGTTTCACCATTTGGTAGGATACCCAAATTTGGGCGATATTTTAACAATACTGTGATAACGCTTGCATGTCCTTTGTGAGCGGCCTTAAACAATGGTGTCGCTCCATCACAACGTACTGCATCGACATTGGCTCCATTTTGGAGTAGAACTTTACAGATGTGATCGTAACCCATTTGAGATGCAATCCATAATGGTGTGGCACCATCAATGCGTTTGATATCGGTCTCAGCTTCAGCCTGGATTAGCAATGATAATACAGTCCGATGTCCATTTTGTGCAGCTATAAAAGCAGGCGTGGCACGATCCTAGAAAGATAAATATATTATAATAACAACTAACAGCATTCCGAGTTGGAGTTCACTTTTCAACATACCTTCATGGAGGCATTCACATTGGCTCCACAATCTAATAACTCTCTGATAATTTTCACATGTCCACCCTGAGCAGCCACAAAAAGCGGTGTTCCCCCATCCACAGATGATGTATCTACACTTGCCCCAGCCTTTATTAAGATCTTTACCACATCCAAATAACCACCTTGTGCTGCAAAGAATAGCGGTGTAGTGCCAGTTGAGCGCCGAGAGTTGGGATCAGCCCCCTGATCCAGTAACTCCATGACACAATGCGAATGCCCACCGGCAGCAGCCAATATAAGAGGTGTTGTACCATCCTGCAATTATTTAAAAAAAAAAAACTTATTTAGAAATTGAATTGGTTAAATTTCCATTGGAGAATATATCAAAATTCATTAAATGTATTAATCCAAAGTTTCTTTATTATCCAAACCAAAAATATATGTAAAAGTAAAAGCATAAATTGCTTACAATAATTGAAAAATAATTTTTTGAATGTCAATCCCATTATTATTGAAAGTATCGAAAACATTTTTTATCTATAGAATAAGTAAACGTGATTCTTAAAACTAAATCTAGACGAAAAGTTTCCGTAAAAGCAGCTCATTGAGGTGAACTGGCTCATTCGTTCCTTTTTTCGAAGTGAGCCAACTCACTCATATGGCTCACTGGCTCACTTGTAGATAGCTTATAAGTTCACTTTGCGATCGCCAGTTGAGCGAACCATAAGAACTATTGTGCCAAAATGAGCTAGTGTGCCAAACTGAACTAGTGAGCCAAAATGAGCTAGTGAGCCAAACTGAGCCATATTGAATGAACAAGCTCAGTGGCCCAGTTCAGTGATGCATTCATTTTGGCTCACTCACTCATGAGCTACCCAAGTATAATTCATATCTTTTCACTCTGGAACTGCTCATTTATAAAATTTTTAGATGGTAAGAGAACTTTTTGTGTGTAAAACTTAGTCAATATATAAGTAGAGATACGGCATACGTACTATCTTAAAAGTATAATGATATTTACAGAAAATTCTTAAAAAAAAGATTTGCTTTTTTCATAATCATCTCCACAATCTTTACAACAACTTCGCAACACAAAGAATTGCCAATTTATTGCCCTTCTTATGTTACACATAGCTAATAGTAATTAAACTTTTACACATCCAATTTTTTTTTATGAAAAAAGAAAGTACAAAAGAAGAACAGAGACCCCGTTGTAAGAGAAATCGTTTATTAAATTCAGAAGGGTGTATATTGTAAGTTTTACGTTTGCATCTCGAGCTTCATATGTGGTTCTATTGTGGTACAAATCTTCACAATTATCCAATTGTATTATCTTTGTACTAAAAGCTTAATAGTTAGTTACTTATGAAGAGCTCCATTTCTTTGAAACAAAAAAAAAAACTCATTAAAATCACTTTTTTTGGAAACTTAAACGGGGGAAGACATTGGTTTTGCTTGGGGATCAATAATCTGCTTTCAGGGCAGATTAAACGCAATTAAAATCTCAGATAACCCTTAAAAGTTACATTAGGAATATAGTTTATGGTCATTTTCAATCATAAGACTTCACTTTCAACACTTTTTTAATAGAATTTAATCATCCTAATGAATTAGTCGCGTCTATTATAGGCAAAGAAACTATTTTTTAACCCAAATCTACCATAGATTAATCCAATGACCTCTTCATTATAACACAGTCAATATTACTTTCTTTACTTTCAAATTCATAAAGCCAAAATATTTTTTTTTTTCGTTTGCATTACGTCAAATTATTTAAACAAAAACAAAAATCACCGAAAATGATTCCTCGAATGCAACAAAGCATAACCCATGCGACTCTTTTATTTACAAATGCTGTCAGTGAAATATTGCAAAATATGCAACAATAAAAAAAAAACAAAAAAATTTTCTATTACTTTTAAAGCAGTTAACACTTTGTTTTAGTTAACTTAACTACGCACCAATTGGCAAAGAAGACGAAAACTGCAGTAGAAAAAGAAAAAGAAAAAGAGAAGAAAAAATGAAATTAAATTTCACTTGAAGCGCAACCAAGCGAAGTCCATAATCAAAGTGGAGGGCAGTGGGACAACCAGTTGGCCAGCTGCTCTGAAATCCAAAATAGACGCCAAATCACTTGGCAAAGTAAAAAAAAGGGCATGTCACATGCAACATGACTAAAGGGACTTTTACTCTAGATGAGTCCCTAGATTTCTTAATTGCAGTTTAAAATTGCCAATTTTCCCTTCGACACGCTTGCAAATTGAAGTGAAACTAAATTATTCAATTAATTGTTATGTAGCTCAAAACTTCATTTCATCAAATTGGCCAAGTGCACTCTACTTTTATGGACAAACATATAAAATTATCCATTAGGTGCATAGAATAATTTCTTTAATCTCTGCTAAAAACGTCAATAAAAAGCTTGTTCAATGCCATTAACAATCACACAACGTGTGTTACATACAGGGTGTTCCATCTCAAAATTTGTAATTAAAACGCAAAGCTTTTTTAAGTAAAAAACAAAAATTTAAATGCGGAACGAAATGTAATAAAAATGCTTTTAATTGTAAAAGGTTTTATAAATAAGCACAAAACTCATAAAAAATATTTTTAAAAATATTTTAAAAATTTAAAAACTCGTAAAAATACATATGTACATACATACATAAATTATGTAATTTTCTATTTATTGGATTACATCATCAAATTTTAAATAACTTTTCTACCTGTATACTTTTGTTATGCATTAGCAGTCGCCTAGATTTAGTCACGTTTATGTTTAGTTCATTGATTTAAGACTTTTTAAATAAAAGAAAATCAATTTTAGTTTATGTAAGTGCACTGATAAAATTTATTGAAATTGATTTTCAGAAGCTCTACTAATCTGCTGATAAATCAGAAATATGTATGTATATACTGGACAAAGCTTACGAAATGGCCAACACGCTTGTTGTAAATACTCCCCGAAGATTCTCAGATTTCTCTTGTCTGGTTTAACCACAGTTTACTCACCTCATCTTTACAATCCACATGCACTTTCCCACTGTCCAGCACACGGAGCATGCCTAATTCATCACCACGCAAGGCCGCCAAATGCAACAGCACATCGGAGGGCGTCTCTTTCTGTAAACCAAAAATAAATCAATTAGTGAAACTAAAATTTCAGTAGCTGTCAAAAAACAAGACCTTTGAGAAATCACAATACGCCCACATGTCCCCATCCCTCCCGTTTATCCCATCCAGTTTTAATTGCCCTAAAGAATTGTTGCCCACACTGAAATTGGAAATTACTTTCCTACTCGACGTCATCATCATCATTCCTCATAGTAATTAGGGCCAAGCAGTAACAGAAAACTATTTTGCCGCAACGGATGTGGATCCACATTGGATGCATTTTTTGTGTGTTTGTTGTGTGTGTGTTTTTTTTTATATATTTTATTTTATGCTGCCGCCTTTGGTGTGGTTGTTAACCCTTAGATGGGCAAATGGGTGCTTATTATATAGCATAAGTTTTGCTCAACTGAATAGATCGAAAAATTTCATTAATTCAGCTAATATTTTGAATTATTTTAGACAAAAAAGAAGTTGAATTAAGGATTAAACTAACAAAATTTTAAAAAGATAGAAACGACTTTTTAGGAAATAAGAATATTTTAAAAAATAGTCCAAAAAATATATGTAGATTAAACAGGGGACAACAAAATTTCTAAAATCTTACAAATCACAATTAACATTTTTATTTTTTAAAATATATGTATATTAAATAAATAAATAATAAATATATAATATAATATACACACTTAATTTATAATTTTTCCTCAATTTTTAATATTTGTGAATAATTATTCTTGTAGCTCTTTTAAAATTCCTCTTTTTAATTACTTTTTTTCGCTTTTTAGAAATTCCTTTTTAATCCATTTCCTATATTATTTAAACAATACGATTGTCTCTCTTTTAAAAATCAGTATATAAAATGGGAACTCTCTACTTGCTCATTGTAATATCTAGAACTATCAATCTATTGGTTTGTTGAAGGGAAACGACTAAAAGTTGCAATTTTTGATAATATTCAATATGATCATAAATAGTACTAAATAAAATTCTTTCTTCCTTAATCTTTTTTATATATGTATTGAAAAAATTCATAAATTAAAAGGAAAATAAAATAGATTTGACAGACTGTGGTTAAACTTGGTTTTAATAATTATAAATCTTGTCTAAAAATTGGTAGTGACAAATGGTTTTATTTAAGAAAAAATATTAAAAATAAACAATTTATAAATTAACTTACATGTGTTGATATATCAATTAATTGAAAAACGCGACCAGTTCAATCCTTTAAGACAATAATCATAGAATACCCATTCTTTATATGAATATGTACATCCATTTCACAACTCTTAATAAATATTTTTCTTATTTAGCCTATATGTGCGCATTTCCTATAACATCCACTAACTATGACAATCGAACCCCTCGACACAGCCAAGGGTTAACTAAAATGTGTAGGTAATTGGCCCCTACACAACAACTGACCATTTATACGAAAAGGGGGAAATACATATATAAGAAATAAAACAAGTGAAGTCTAAGCCGAAGTTTAGGTACCCTTGTGAATTTGATATAACTTTATTTATATTTGAATATAATAAATAATCTATTTTTCTAAGGAGCGAACTTGTATGTATGTAAGTGTACCATGTATGTATGTACTTAAGTATTTTATAATATCAAAGTAATTGCAAATATTTATTTTCATTCCATTTACTAGAGCTTTGTTTTCTGGATTTTGATTCAAAAATGATCCAAAAAATCGTAATCAGTAAACACTTCTATCAAAATCTATAAGGGAACATATATTTCTTGGATCTAAGGTACATATTGCATAATTACTAAACATCTAAACCAAGTTCTTTCAACTTATTGCCTCTTTACCAAAATCAATATACTCCTTTCTCTTCGAGAGTATGTAAACCATGTACATATTTTCAACTGAATGCCCCCAACCCCAACAATCATTGAAAATGGCAAAAGTGGAAGGTCTGGGAAATGTCATTTGTACGTTAATGAAGCGAATTAAGTGGATGAATATAAGGAAACGAAGACTTAAGCACCTGTTAAGAGATACTACACAAGAGGAATGAAAGGAAAAGCCCTCCGCTCATAAGTACATACATACATACATATGTATGCATGTTGCGACTCAAGTTGCGTTGGCCTCATCATAAGTCAAGAGAAAAAGCAACAATGCAAATGTGCCACTTCAAAAATGACATAATGATAATAACACAAATGATGATAATAATGATGATGATGATGATGATTGTTCTCATAGAGGTGGCAAAAGAGCTGCAAATGTCAGGTGTCTCTACAGGTGAGAAACACTTTTAATGCTTCAAACAGAGCAAATATTATTGCAACAGAATTTATCTGATGGTTACAATTTTGCCAGTAAAGTAATTACAACTATGATTAATAGTTGGAAAAGTGGTTAAATATATATTTAATTTCCAACTTTATCAAATGTGTTTAGTAGCAACAAACATTATTAATAAAACAAAGACTAAGGCGATAAGCAAACTAATACGTTGGCAAAAATTATGACACTATGTTAACAGTTGATTGCGTGTGAGTGGGTGTGTGTGTGTATACCCCAAGAGTGTGTGTGTGTGGATATGGAGTGTATATGGGAATCTGTTGTTTACATAGATGATTAGGTATTCAAGTTGATGTCTACGTAGAGTCTGCGCTGCGAGATGCGACAAAAAAATAGCAAATGAAATGTTGTAGGTTTTGTCTTTTCTATTATTCAAATGTTTATCGGTTTATCTATGCGTTTGGGATATATTCCATTTTAAAATAGAAACAAAAAATGAAGTAAATTAGCTCCATCTGTCTCTAAATTATCCATATTTTAGCAAGATTACCTATTATTCAAACACTTTGTTAAAACATTGCCGATTCTGATAATATTTTTTACTGCAATTTTGCAATATACTAAACTTGGGTAAAAGCAGCTCATTGAGGTGAACTGACTCATTCGTTCTTTTTTTCGAAGTGAGCCAACTCACTCACATGGCTCTTTGGCTCACTTGTAGATAGCTTATAAGTTCACTTTGCGATCGCCAGTTGAGCGAACCATAAGAATTAGTGTGCTAAAATGAGCTAGTGTGCCAAACTGAACTAGTGAGCCAAACTGAGCTAGTGAGCCAAACTGAGCTAGTGAGCCAAAATGAGCTAGTGAGCCATATTGAATGAACAAGCTCAGTGGCTCAGTTCAGTGAGCCATTTATTTTGGCTCACTCACTCATGAGCTACCCAAGTATACAATATACTAAACTACAAATCTAAATTCTTATATGCATGGTTCATTGAAAATTAATTCTATATATTGGAATTTAAAGTTATCTCGAGTTACTAAATTTCAAATTTACTAATAAGACAAACTAAAGCTTGTAATACTAAGATTTAAGTTTTTCAAGTTTTTAGTCGGAATCTATTTAACATAAAATGTGTTTTAAATATTTTCTTATCTTAATTGTACTGACTAGCATACACACCTATTTCTTATATTAGTTTTTATTTTAGTAATCTTTCTATCTAATTCTAAATGTGTTTGATTTGAAAGGTATGGAACTTTGTACGATATTTTGTACTATTTAATTCATTAATTTTCATAAAAATCTTAAATTTTTAATATATTATAGCAAAGATAAAACTAGACTTAATCAATTTTAATTAATTATTAAAGCTCGTTACAAATATTTTGTATTTTTCGCAGAACCTTTTTGAATGATGTTCTTATGTTCTTATATTTAAATGAGAACCTTTTGTTTTTCCAAAGTTTTTTCGGAAAATTTTATAATAATAAAGAACAAGTAACTTTTTTTTCTCAAAGGTATCACTGACAAATTTGTTATTAAAAAATGATTAAAGTTTATTCTCTAAAATTGTTTAGATTAATCAGATTATTGTATAATGCATTTTCTATAGCAGCGCTGAATATAGGTAAAAATTCTAATTGGAAAGTTTTTTATTCATATTTTTAAGATTTTAAGAAGTAATTAAGAAGAGTTTGAAATTTATCCCCTATTTTGAAAGACTTGAATATAATCTTGGGGACTTTTAAAAGTATTTAAAAACGCAATATTTGAGAATTTTAACAGATAATTATTACTTTTATTTTCGCATGTTAGAAATCAAGGACTAATAAGTTCTTATAGTCATTAATTTGTTTTAGAAAATCTTCAAAAATCGCTACTTCTATAAATAAACTTAAATATATTTGAACTGAATCGCTAAATCTATCCTTAGTCAAAATTACTAGCTAAGATAATGTTATAACATTTAATAACTCGAATTTTCATCTGTGTATTTGGTTTCATAACGGTTTGCATTACCTCGTAGACAATATATAGGTCATAGAAATAGTTGATTGTTCTACTCACCTTTAGCGACATGTTTTCTCTCCCAGTTGGACTGCCTGTTAACAGCACCACTTGTCCCACTCTCTCTCTCTCTCTTTCTCTTACTCTCCTTCACTTGGCCAGTGTTTTGCACCTGCTGATGATGCTTACAAGCCCGTTTCCATTGACCGATTTTCAAACTGTAACAAACGCTTTGCTCCTCCAATCTTGGGCACACTGTGCAACAACAAGACTGTCTTTTGGTAACAGTGCAACAACAATAACAACAACAAGCTCAGCAAGTGGCACCAATGAAATCCCAACAAGAACTGCAACCAGAAGACATCATTGAAGCCATCCACACAGAATTAAAGTCCAGTTCGAAAGTCAAAAGCACTGCAAATATGAAAATGTTCAAAAAAAAAAAATAAGTAGAATGCATAGACAAAAATGTTATGGTCCAGCACCCGAATCGAAATTAACTTGCCCGTCAATAAACAAGTTTCTTTTTCTTTTCTTCTCATTTCGACCTTTTTTTTTTGTCTATTGGGAATTGTAGATTGTAAAAGTTATGGACATGAGAGAGGCTTTGGGTAGACACAAGAAGAGAACTTTCAGAAATTTTACACAGTGCTTTTTCTTGGTTTTCTTTTTTTTAATGGTTTAAAACGCATGTAAATCCTTTTGTCGGAAGACTACATATAAATCAAATTTTTAAATTCTAAAATAGAGACTTTCTTTCTTTTTTGAAATGAAAAGTCTAAATGTATTTGTTTTCTTTTTTTTTAAGGAAAATTTGTTACATTTTTAGTCTTTTTCCAATTGGTTTTTTATTATAATATCTAAATTAAAGTCATTCAATTACCTTCATCACAAGAAAAAGTTTAAAAGATTTTCTAAATTAGAAAGACTTCTCGAAAGTTGCAAATATTTGTCATCGAATTTTGAGAGAAATACTTTAAGAGGTTTTTTTGGTTGTTCAAATTCTATACAATACTGATTTTTTGAGTGCTTAAATAATATTGTTAAATTTGTTTTTTTTAATCAACTAAATTTTTTCATTACATTCAAAGATGCTGATTTTAAAGACAGCTCAAAGATTTTAATGCTTACAAAGTTGTTTGTGTTTTGATAGAATAATTTGAATAAAATTCAAAATACCGTATAGAAACTGGACTCAAGAATCTTTATTTATATTTGGGTATGATTATGGAAAACTATTGATTTCTATTTTTATATTAAACTGCTTAAAAGAAGTCAATTTTATGACATTCCAATCCTTTCTGTCCTGAATAAATTTGGCGATTTAATATTTGTTTTCAATACAAGCATAAAAGGATTATAACGTTTTCGTATAACATAAAATAGTTGAATAAAAGATCTAACTAGACCATTTTTAATCATTTTAATGCATAGAGAGGCTTCACTGTGGATACATTTGGAAGAGCACTGTGAATGCACTGCAAGAGCATTTATACATTACCATATAATGCTCTTGCAATGTATTCACAGTGAAACCTCTCTTGGAAATACAAAATTGAATACAAAATTATCCAATTAGGGGTTACATGGGTTTCACGGTTTCAAAAAATCGATTTTTTTTTTCCTATTGAATAAATATTCAAATCGATCCGAGCAATAGTTTCGGAGATACAGCCTTTAGAAGACGAGTGCTCAAGGCTCAGCGCACCGCGCTCAAAACTTTAAACGCGTTTTTCTCAAAACTGTATTTTCAAAGTCGGTTGGCAAGATTTCTCGAGAACTAATCAACCGATTTTGATGAAGTTCTGCACAGGTCTTTAAAATACGATTCTTCATTTACAACTATTTAAAAAAAAAACTAGAAGGATGGGCTAACTTCGGCCGTGCCGAAGTTCGTATACCCTTGCAAACTGTTATTTAACAATTATATATTTATAATTACATTAGAAAGCATATAAAAGAAGTCAAATCTTCATTAAATGTTAGTAGCTTAAGAAAAAATCTAATTCGGCAAAAAAAATTTTTTGGTCTGATTGTTCCTATGGGAGCTATAGCATATAGTCAACCGATTTGGCCGAAACTTAGCACAGCCATTTCTACATATACTAAACTTCCAAATAACAAATTACGTAGCAATCGCTATAAAAACACCCAAGTTATTGCTCTAAAACGATATTCTTGACCGATCGTTCCTATGGGAGCTATATGATATAGTCAACCGATTCTAATTAAACTTGGTGGATATGTTAGAAAGTATACCAAACTCATAAACAACAAATTTTGTAATATTTGATTGAGGTTTAACTCTATTCTCGACCGATCGTTCCTATGATATAGTCATCCGATCGGGATGATTCCGAGATATACAATGCCTGCAGCAAAAAGAAGCCTAGGTGCAAAATTTCAGCTCTGTAGCTTTATGGGTTTTGGAGGGGAAGCTGTTGATCCAGACAGACGGACAGACGGACAGAAGGACAGGCGGACATGGCTATATCACCTCAGCTCGTCGTGCTGATCAAGAATATATATATATACTTTATATAGTCTATGCGATGCAAACTTTTGACCAAAATTAATATACCCTTGCAAGGGTATAAAAATGTAGTGAAATTTTTCTTAAAATTTGCATTTTTGTGTAAAAAGGACTGCCAAAAATCCAATTTTCATTTTTGTTTTTTCTCCTTCGTTCAATTTCTATATATGTATTTAGAGGAATACTAAATTATAATAAAAGATTTCATTATTTATATTAAAAAAAAAATTGTTGAAAAAAGGCCATTTTTTCCTCCGGGAAACCCAAGTAATCCCTTAAGATAGGTGTTGGGTCAATTGAGGTTTTTTGCAGGTTTCACTGTATCTCAGTGAGAAAATGCTTTTTATATAAATGATGAAGATTTAATTTATTTAAAAAAATATAATTTGCAATAAATTTTTGTAATGTATTGTAAAATGATAAATACAATACGATAAACTTATTTTTTTTTCTGTCACGGGATACACACCTGCAGAATAGTTAGCATCCTGTCAAAAAAAAAAGATTGCCAAGGCAAATAAACAGCATAAATTTGTTTAATTATGTCAACACTAGTTAAACATTTTGCTAAAATAATTCTGTTAAATCTTCTACACACCTAAAGCAATAAATTGTAAAAATTACAAAGCTTTCAATATTTAAAAGTCACACTATTTTGGTAAACAAATGCACAAAACAACTTTTTAGTAAGAACATGTAAAAAATTCCACACAAATACTCATACAAATGTAGTCAGCATTCGTTCACCTCTCTAAAAATTTACTTTTATTGAAATACAATTTCGTGTTTAATTATTGGAAAGGCGACTAAATTGGCTGTAATACTTCCACTCAAAATCACAAAAGTGCCTTTGTAGAGTAGTTCTATTTCCGGATCAAATCTTTCTACTTAGCTTACAATCTTTCAACCGATTCAAACTTTCAAAATGCCAAGTAAAAGTTAATTTTTCAAGATTTTTTTCTATATGTTACCTCACAGAGCTTCAACTATTAGGTACCAGCACAATAGTCGTATAATTTTTGTTTGTTTGTTAGATGATTATATTGTTTATGAAATGCACCGTTCTCCGTTTGACTGACGATTGACAGGTCTCTATCAGTCATGCAATGGGCAGCAGCAGTATTTGCTTTTACTTTGGTTTATATAGTTCAAATTAATTGCATTTCATGCCGGGGCACTTTTTTTCTTTTTTACTTTTACGACCATGATTATTATCATCATCATCATCATCGTCATCGTCATTATGAGGTCATGTGGTCTGAGGTCTGAGGGGTCTTTCTGCCTTTCAACTTTTGACCTAGAAAGTGCTTTAGTTTTGATTTTCCTTTGGCCCCCTCCTCTTTATGCATCTTTCATTATGCTGTTATACTTACTATATATACCTATACTTATTTAGTATATACTTAGTATATACAGCAGCCAAGGACTTTTTGGCGCTGACATCACACTTTACGGTCTTTCTTTCGTTTCGTTTCTCTTCTTTTTTTTTTTCTTAAAGAAATCTCTTTTTAAATTCTCATAATTGTTGTCAATGTACAATATTTTAAAAGCAATTTAATGAATTTGTTGTTTTAGTTTTCTACAACCAATTTTGTTGATAAATAATTAAGATTGATTGAAGTTCTAGGCTAGTTGATATGATGAAATCATTATTACAGATAAGATATGTTTAGAAACTATGAAATATGTACTTACATATGGAAACTATAACGATATCGTAATCGGTTTTAAGATAGTATGAAATAATATTTGGTATTTATTAGCAATAGTCATAAAATTTGGTAACCAATATATAAAATACACTAAGTAACAAGTTAGAGATATCATTGAAAGAAGTTCCAAATATAAACTGTAACTCTAGGATCTGAGAACTAGATCCAGTTGAAAATTAGTAGAAGCAAACAGGAAGTGATTTCGTTTAATCCAGGGTATCTTAAAGCCCATCATTTTATCTATTTTTGCATCATGAGATCACTAAAAATATATCTTTTATCTCTGCCGATATGATCGGTTTTTTTTTATACACTTTTTTGCATATCACTTTTCTGTTGCTTTTTTTTATCATTGTAGTTTTTCTTTTTTTTTGTTTAATTGATAGTTTATGGTCTTGCAATTAGTTTCACTTTCATAGCCATTTATATTTTACTATTGTTGTTGTTTATTATATTTGTTGTTTAAAAATAGCCAACGACTTTAACAAAACAAATGATCTCATTTCATTTTACGTTTATCGCATCGATTTATGCAAAAAATTATATATATAGAATATGTACATAAATAACATAAAAGGTCAACAGGCATCTTGGCCGGGCCGTCTATTTTTTAGTGTTTGTTTTTGCAAAGAAAAAAATACAAAGAGCCCCCCAAAAATCAACATACCCCAAAAGTAAGAAAAAGCACTTTAGCTTAACGCTGCTAACAACTTATGTGAAGACTTTCCGTACCGAACGCGATCTGTTGAAAAGCTGACAAGCAACTAAATTATAATTCAAAATATGTTTAAAAATAACGAACGAGATATATGTTGCAAGCAACATGCAACTTGTCATAAAGATCGAATCAAACCAACTTTTCAAAAATACAGGTTTAAACAATACAGGGAAAATATGGGGAACGACAATTGATCAAATAAGTATAGCCTGCTTTTGGTGCTGCATTTTATAAGTTTCAAATGGAAACCCTGAAAGCAAATATTAAAAGAATAAAATTATTCCACAAAAGCCTTATTTAAGCCACATCAAGTCCATTGTCATGACCCTGCCCTTTACTTAAAAAACAAAGAAGCTAGGAAGTTAAATATTCCTTATTTCGTTACAGAAATAAATCTTGTTCTAGAAACTATTTAAAGCCAAGTAGTTGTAGCTTTAAAATACAAAATTGATTTCTTACTCATATTTTTGAACGCCCAATAAAAACGAAATGTTTCGTGAATGACAATAGTTTCATATACTTTGTGGAATCAGTGTAAAACTAAATGTTTATTCACATCACCACATTGCCATTGAAATGGCAGACAAATCAAATTGTAGTGAAGAAATGTCGTGCAAAGGTCTCGTGCACGGAGCATTGCATGCTTTAAGGCGCAAACCCACAAAGTTCATTGAATGTTGATTCTAGCTACCGCCCATAACTAGACAACAATAACAGTAACGTAAGTAATTGCTGTAACTGTAACCGTAAATAGCCCGCTTCTTAGGCCACAAATAGTCCTTTCCCTACTTCCTTCACACAAAGTCAAAGGGAACGTAAAAATTGCCATTGACGAGAATTGGCGCTGACATCGAGCGAGGTCAAACAGAGGAGCATGCTCAGCGCCGTCCCGCCTCCTACCCACCCTATCCAATCATATGCTTAAAATCAATACTTACACTTTGATGGCCCAATGCACAGGAATGTGTGTCTTCGTTCGTTAGAAATGAATGAGCACTTAGTAATTCTGTAATTTTCTTTCTCATGAATGACGGTATTTTTAGTTGACCAGATTTATGTATATTTTATTTGTGTTACACATTTTATTTGGGTTTTTTATTACAACTTGGAAAAAAACTCTTAATGTATTTTTATTTTATTTTTAAATTTACTATATATTTTAACAATATTTTGTCGCTGTACGCGCGTTAAACTCCGAAACAAATGGTTGAAAAATGCACTTTATAATGCAACAGAAATATTGGTTGTGTTTTATTCAACCGCTATATTTGCAGACAAACGATAGGACTGACGGTGTGACCAAATGGAGCAGTCATTCCCAGTGTGACTGTGTGTTTGAAAAAATAGGGGCAAATTTTAAAATATGGGTATAACATACTTGATTTAGTATTTTCCATTCGCAGCCAACTTCGTTTCGAAATGTCAAATTTTCCTTCTTTCTCTTTTTCGCCCTCCATTTGCGAGTTTCGGTCGATTGGTTTGTAATTTTTTACAAAAAAGTGAGTAAAACGGTTGAAATTAACAAGAAATTGTATGAAAATCATGAAATTTATGTTTATTTATTATATTACAGCATACAACAAAATGGAAAACGACTCTGGTGAGAATGTTGATTTGTATGTGCCCCGCAAATGGTAAGTAAAACACGTGTTCATCAATCAACACTTACTAAGTCCTCGACCGGAACTATTTTAATAATAATTAATATTCTTTTGTTAACCAAACAACTGTTTTTCGTCTATCCCACACAGCTCGGCATCGAACAGAATCATCCACGCCAAGGACCATGCCTCTGTCCAATTGAGCATCGTTGATGTGGATCCCGAGACCGGACGCCAAACCGATGGCTCCAAGACCTATGCCATCTGTGGTGAGATCCGTCGTATGGGCGAGTCGGATGATTGTATTGTCCGCCTGGCTAAGAAAGATGGCCTAATTACCAAGTAAGTGCAATTAAATTGTCTAAAAAATTGTACGGATAACTAATTTGGTTATTTTCTCTGTTTCCAGGAACTTTTAAATATGAATTGAATTATTGGTAATAAAGTGAAGTGAATTCCTTTTATATTTAAATCTAAAACACAATTAATGTGTTTTTCTTTTTTGGAATAAACGGAGTGGCTTTGATTTGATAACTGAACTAACTGAAAGTGAAAAAGTGTTTTATTGAGAAATGGCGAAAAGAAGTAAAATTGCTTACAATTGTCTTTGTGAGAATCCATAGACCTACTTCTACTGTTGTTTTTAGGCTCTTATAGATTGATATTGATTGAATTACCATCATTATATATTGGAACTCAGTCTCAGTGTAAAAATGTTTAGGTTTCTAAAAATGTTTCCAATCTATTTAAGATAAAAAAACCAATATGTCAGATTTGTTCAGCTACATCCATTCTAGTTAAGATGCGTGTCTATTTACTCAAGTAATGTTAAGGATAGATAATGGAATTGCAAATAGTTGCAATTTGGAATATTTCCATGGAATCAGTTTGGATTATCATAAATGGACCCACAGTCTGAATACCACCAGCTAGCCAAGTTATAAAAACCACAACTTAACTCCCAAATTTTGTACAGATCAATAATGGGACAATGAATTTCCAGCTGTTCCCGTAAAAGCGGTAACCGCCCAGGTCGTTTCATCTTGCATCTCTATATACATGAGATTTATCCTTCCTCATTAAATGCAGTAGTTTCCGGACAAATTATCAAAGCCCTCTTTGTAAGCTTACTATCTTTCATTGAAACTAAGGGAACTGTCGATTCACTTTCATTTGTTTTTAATAGAAGACAAAATTGGCAAGTTGATAATTTGTTCATGTATTCGTGAGTTTCTATTAAACTCTGAAAAAATGCTTCATAGTTTTCATTTTTGCTTTCAAATCAAGAATTTGCTGCTCATTTGATACTTGATTGTTAAATTGTTGATAAACTAATTCTCTTTTCATGAAATTTAGATCGTATTACTCCCATTCAGTGGTATCGTTTTGAACGCTTTTCAATGGGCTCCTACAAGCGACTACTAAAAGGTTACGAGTTTTGAAAGTAATTTAAAAGGAGAATCAGATAAAGTTAGCTTTATTTAATAGGACAATCAAAAGAAAAAAACCTATTACAAAATTGATTTAAATTCCTCTGTTATTTAAGGGAATATATAAATTTGTATGAACTTTTTGGCTTATCAGATAGTTAGAGAGATAATCACCTTAGTCTCGATGAGAATTCGTTTTGCGACTCTTATCAATTAAGATTCCGCTCAGACTATTTTGTATAAACATTTGTGTAAATTTGGTATAATACATAAATATTAAGAGAATTTAGATTCAGTTACTTAAGAAATATGATGATTCCTTTAACTGTAGTGTTCTTATGCTTAAGTTTCTCGTACTCAACATACATACTCGGATAGTTCACACCTTAATTTGGAAACAGTTGATTGTTAACCTACGCTACATCATTATTATTTTTGATTAGTTATAGGCATCGAGTTCTTTATAGCTTAATTCCTTTATTTCACAATTTTAAAAAGTGACCGACTTGGTGGTATTAAGAAATTTAACAACTAATACACAAGCATAAAAGATTAGGGTAACCATTTCAAAAAAATTTGAATTTTGTTAAATACTGATTTATATCGTTAGGAACTTTTTTCGTTTGTCAACACTGATCGGACAGAAGCGACTAGACCGTTATTCAGCGTCGCATCGATGATTCGCTTAGTTTCAATAAATACTGGGAGGATTACAAGATGGGTTTTGGCACACTAAAGCACTCATTGAACTGGAGCAGTTACATCTAATGACCCAGGATACTCGTCACTTGTTATATACAGAGCTACATGATATTAATGGTACAACTCCCTGGGCTCGCTGTAACAATTTTGCTGTGGACAATGAGGATGAGGATTATAAATTGAAACCAGTTGGCGATTATAAAGGAACCGCTGGGGATTCACTATCTATCCATGTGAACATGAAGTTTTCCACCATTGATCGGGATAATGATATTTGGGATTATGATTGTGCTCGTTTATACATATAGGGGTAGTTTGTGGTTTAAAGACTATGGACACAGGTAACTAAATATAATAATTTAGTATAAAACAAATAGTAAAATTTTTTTTTTTTTTTCAGTTCCCTAAATGGAATATATCATGCAGCTGGTGGGGAAAGACTTTACAGGCATCCTTTGGGGCAGTTGGAAAGGCAAATTGAATTGGAATACATCATTAACTATTCAAAATATGATGATTCGACCGAAATTGTAAAACCTTGCAATATTATAAAATCTTGACTAAACTTTATTTTTATTTAAATAAATTTTAAACTCAAATTAATTTAAATACAGTGGAACTTCTCTTGCTGAAAGTGTCATAATTTCGTTGAAAAGTTCGAATAACGGGGACTTCGAGTTAGAAACGTAAAAAATTCTATGCACATTTCAATCTACTGTCTAAGAGAATTCGAGTTCAAGGATTAGAATTAGAAAGAAAGGTTAACTGCATATTTGTGTTCGTTAAAAGGTTGTGATAATAATAATGATAGTAGCAGGTTTCTAGTTAGGTAGGGATCTAGCTTATTTGTTTCATATATAGGACTACTTGAAAGCATTCTGATCATATGTAAATTTTTATATATATTTTATTTCTTAGAATGAACTACTACTTATGCTAAAAAACAATAACTTTTTAGTTTTAATTCCATTCTATGAACACTTTAATTAATTGAAACAATAGCGAAACATTATAAAACAAATGAAAATAGTAAAAATATCTGTAACTGTCTAGGAAATTTAAGAAATTGTTTTGTTAATTTTTCATATTATTCAAAAATATTCTCTCTTGCTGAAAAATAAAACTCTATATAAGCTCGGATTTAAAAAGTAACGGATCCTCCAAAGATCCATTAATAATTTTTATCGAATTAGTATTATTCCGTTGACTAAAATTAATTGATGATCCTTGAATATATATTTTGACACGGTTGCTTCTAGCTTGGCCATTCTGTGACAACCATAGTTTGACTTCTGATACAAACTCGTTGGTAATTAAAGGACAATAACGCACATTAAGTACAGTTAGTTTTGGCAAATTTTGGATCAAATGCAATAACAGGATATTCGTGATTTCAGGAATGGTTATATGAAGATATTTCAGATTATGGAGTTTGAATAAATGTTGAATATGTGCGACATCGCATGCCACATCGAGTTCCATTAAACTGATTATTTGGCAAATAAGTTTAATTTCCTGTTCCGGTAGCTGAGATCCCACAAAGATCAGACTCAAGAGGGGATGGGGTGTGTGAAGTTTTTCTATAAGGCCGAGTAAAAATTCAGTGCGTACAGACCCATTTATCCAGACAAGTAAATGCTGAAGTTTTGGCAATTGACAAACGATTTCGTACTCCACATTTGCCCTGAGATTGTATATACCGAAGGCTAATCGTTCCAATTCTGCACAGTTTTTTTGGATTGACATAAAGTGACGGGATGTCAATAGATTTATACGATGTCCTATATTAAGATGGCGCAATTGAATCATGGTCGTACAGCAATCTTCTAAACACATCGCATCGAATCCTGGAAAGTAGCCAATTTCCAATGACTCCAAAGAATCCAAATGGCTCAAATCTGTCCCGGGATACCTTGCAGCTTCTAGGTTAAGTCTCTTGAGGTTAGGTAGTTTTCTCAAATGATTAAGCTCCTTTCTTGTCATGGTTCCAAAATGGAAACGTACATGTAACTCCTCAATATTATTTAGATCGATCAAAGTGTTGCAAATATTCCTTTTAATAAGTAGTTTTAATTTACGCAGTTTTGGACAGAACAACCGTAATAACCACACATGTTGTTCGCTGTCGTCCTTTGGTACCATGGAACCAGAGTAGCTGATCACACTTGGACCCACCTTAGCGATCAGTTGTTTCATTTCATTATCATTCAACATCTTAGTCATCGATGCATCAATGTGTTCAAATCTCTTAAAGAGAATTGGGGTTTTGAACAGGCTCTCGAAATAGTTGTTAACCGTGGCAAGACATAACTGATGCCGCAAATCAAGATATTGAAATACACGTATCCAAAATAAATCGCCCAACCTTGATATGTCAATGGGGTCCTTAATAGGTACCCCAATAGAGTCCTTAATGGATACGTTAACAGCTTCTTTCATATTTTTGCTCTGTTGGCTATAAACTTTGCAAGTGAACTAACATAAAAGTGCTCAAAGTGAATTCGGGGGGAGAACCTCTTTTGTTGTTGTATGATTCACACAACTGACTTTTATTATCAATTAACAAAGTCTATATATAAGAATACTGATAACGTAAAATGTATTCAACTAATAAAACTTTCTTTAGCTATGTTTTTTTTGGAAATAAAAACTAACTAGAGAAAAAAGCCACCACAATACACACAAATTTGAAATATTATTGCAAAGTATTTTCAAGTTATAACTTCTCGTTGTTTAAATAAGCGCGGCGAATTGCAAACTGTAAATCAAATAAGCGGAGCGAATTCAATGCCTTTATTCTGCTGGGGGTGGGAAAATAACCGATAATCTATAGAAAATAGACATCATCGATATTATCGATAGTGTTTTGTGTTGTTTGTCCAGCTCTAATAGTCAACATAAAACAACAAAACGGAGGGGGTATTACCGAGTCGGATCGCGGAAGAAAAAATGCGAAAATTATAAATAAAACAAAACGATACATGTAATAAGTACTTTGCAAACAAAAGTGACAGTGTAGATGTAGTTATAGTAGAGTAGTGCACAAATAAAAAAAAATTTCAGTGCAAATAACCAGAAATAAAGAACAGAGGAACTTGCGTTGTTGCATCCAAACATAATGTGAAATAAAAAACATAAAGTTGCAGTATTTATATGTATAAATAAAATTTATATAATTTGATATAAACATTAGAATTTTTGCAAACACAGTGTTTTTGCATCAAAGTTTAGTTCAGCAAAAGTATTTGGTGAGTAAACATATTTCGTTGCCAGTTTTGCTTATTGGAAAACTGCTTTTTTTTTGTTCATAAAAGCATATTGTATTGTTTGTTTTGTGATAGATAAAATGGTGCTTCCAGGTTTGCACCTGGATTCTCATGACTCACCAATGCCAATGAGTTGATGATGGGCCATTTAAATTCCCATCAGTTTTTTGTTGTTTTTTTTTTTTTTTTTTTTTTTGCATTGAATGTATTTTATACCTCCAGGCGCCAACAACAACGTACCCATCCTCCCTCTGTCAACTCTTTTACGCGTCCTCCATGTTTATGAAATTGCTTGCGAATTACAGTGGGTCACATATATGCATATTTTATAACAATTTGTTTTGTACTTGTATTTCGGTTGAATATAAATCACTTAAAAGAGGAATATATATACTTTTAGCAGTTAGAAATATCTGCAGAGACAATCTGCTTGTGTCTCAGTACATATAAATTATAAAAGTATTTGCTTTCATCATAATAATGACTCGCTAATTGAAAATAAAAGAATGACTTTTATTAATTGGCCCCAGGCCACTGTGCGCTCAGTGCATTTGTACTTGAAATGCACCCAACGAGCACTAAGCTCTCTTCCTATCACTTCTCTCTGCCCGCAAACTAAACAAACGTGCGCCTAGTCATCAAATAACGGCATATTGTGGGGCTTTATTTTGCTTGTATTTATATCTGAGTGTATCTAAGTATGTATGTTTTGTCTGTCTTTATGTGTGTACGTTCATTCACTTTAATTTGCTTTTCGTGTGATTATTATTATTTATTGTTGTTTTTTTTTTCTCTTTGCATTTTACTTTATTTTTGGCCAACTCTGCTTCCCCCAAAAAACACAAAATTGTAATTATCTGCCATTTTTTTTTTTTTTTGTCTATTTTGTTGTATAATTTGGCATTTTGTCCCTAATAGCACAGACAAACATTTTTTTTTATTTGGCCAAAGCAAATCTTATGTCTACATTTTAGTACAGTGGTTCACATTATATTGAATATTCCTCGACTTTTCCTTTTACCAAGGGGAGTAGCTAACATAATTATATTATTCAGCTTTATTCAAAATTTATGACGTATGCAATCTCTAGATAAGCTAAAAGTTGAAATTAAGATGCGTATACATAAATCAAGTGCCGTTATTAGACTGTAAGGGTGGGAGATAGTAGAAAAGCACATAATTTATCGATGCCTAATATCTAAAAAGTAATTTTATATTCATACACTTGATGAAATTTTACTTTTTGATGAAATTATGATATTTTTCATATTAAATTTCCACTGTGTAGTGCATCTCGTGTGAACTATCATCGAATGTTAAATTTTCACTTTCCAATCATCTCACGCAATGCCTCGCTGATTACATGCTTTCTGTGGCATTTCATTTAAAACATGAGAATCAATCATTTTAATTGCAATTCGCAAATGAATTTATTTGTTTGCACACACAAACACTCCACATACATTTAAGAAAATGGGGGCAGGTCAGTGCATAAGTGTCACAGTCTCTGTGTGTGTGCGTGTGTTTGTTTTTCCTCGACGAAACTAAATTCATTTACATTTATTACGCAGATTCTCATCTCTGCCACTGAAGACTTTTCTGGCCATCTTTCAGATGCCGACGGCACGCGCTAAGCACCTTTAGGCAAATTTATGCCCAGGGAAAAACAGAGAAAATGTAAATGTGAATGTAATATAGGCGCACAAGTCACATTTTATCGTTTGCTGTATAAAATTACGCCATGTTGTCGACGTCGACGTTGACGCAAAGTCGTGAACGACTTTCTTCAGTGGCAGATGCATAATGAGTGTGGTGTGGGGGATGAGGTGGAAATGTTGTTTATAGCCTTAGACTTTTGTGCTCATTATGTATATGTTCTATATGTATATTCATAAATACACTTTCCTAGCCGATATACATTAGTTTTTATGATAAAATAGAAATTAAATAAGAGTTAGAACTTGACTTTGTTACATACTATTACGTAATTGATCATTCATGACTTGTGGAACTTTTTATAGGCAATTCTTACAAACAATTTCCTATGACCAAACTTTCGGAAATACCCTTTAAAAGATTGAGCAACAACAATAAAGCTAATTTAATTACCAAACAACAAATTACGTATTGACGATAAACTCGTATACAACAACAATTACGCCCCTAAAATCTTATTGAGGTCATAGACAAAATCTCGAAACATTTTATTTGGATTTTCGATGAATTTACTGCAGGATAACAGAAATAAATATTGAAAATAACAAAATTAGTAGTCATTGAGTCACTTTTTTTTGGCTTAAACATTGCGAAAATACATTAGATGTTGCTTTTTATCTTAAAATGTTAATTATACAATTAGATTTTGCAATCTAAAACGGTTTTGAAGTATTTTCTTGAAGAAATACTTTCTTTATGGAGTTAGGAGTAGTTAGAATTTTGAAAAAAATCAAATAAATTTTTTTTGCGTTTTCCTAAAGTAAGATATTTAAAAAATTTGAAGTCAATCCGATGAATCTTTTTCGGGATATACCTGCTTTTGCAAGCACCATGTCCACTATGCGCAAGTTACTTCTGCAACTTAAAAGTCGTTTTGTTCGAAACTATGTTTTCCAAACCGGTGACCACTCTAGCTCAAAAACCGCTTAACCGATTCGAATGAAATTTTTAGAGCTTTTGAAGAACATTCAAATCCCGGGCCGGATTGAGGGATTTTCGTTTTTAACACAATTTCGATTTTTTTATGAACAGTTAAAGATATTTTTTTCTCGAAATTTTCAAATCGCTGCCAATTTGTTATTTTTAAAAAAAAATTAAATTCTTCGATCCGGCCCCGGATTCTTCAATTCTAAAATTAATTTTTTTATCCGATGGATTTTGGATGAATCCTTAAGGACCTATCGTGGTCACCGCAAAGTCCTTTTTTTTGAGAAGAGGTCAAAACAAACAGCCATAACTTTGAAAATTTTTAATATTTTTTTTTGAAAAATATATGAAATTAAGTTTAAACATCAAATATTAATGCTGTATTATTACTTTTTAGAAAAAAGAATTTTTTGAAAATGGTCAATTTTTTGTTGTGTATACAAAAACAAAAATATAATAAACAAAATAATTTTTCAGAAACATTTAAAATATTACTCAGTAAATGATAAATAATTAAATAATTATATCAATTCAAATATATTTTGCCCCACTTTTTTTGTATCTTGATTTTAAAAAGAGTAAAAAATAATTCGTAGTGAAAAAAAAATGTAGGTCAGTGTTAATTGGGGAGCCTCTCGCTAAGACCTTACCCAAAGCATAGTCTTGTGTACCCATATCAAATGAAAGTCCTCCATCTCTCTCTTCACCTCCTCCCCTCTCTCTTAACATATCCATGGTGCTTTTGTTCAACGACCTTGCATATGACTTACTTTTGTTTTTCCATTTCTTTTCATGGCTTATACAAAGAAAAGAAAAATATCAACATACTAGACACATGCATAAGTTTGGCTTACATTAAGCGCTTCTTTTCCAGCAAAACGAACTTAAAGTGGGCCAGAAAATACATAATATTTAAAAAAGAAAGAAATATATTGACCCCCCTCTGCTTCAACTGGTAGGCCCGCCTGTGGTAAGCTTCGGTTCCTGTAATATGCTGTGAGTAATATGTATATATTGGTCAGTTTTCGTATTATTCCCATCCAGCCATCATCTCCCTTGCATGAGAATTTCTTTTTTGTAGATTTATAGTAATTATTTGCCACAGCAATTAATTTTTTGCTCATTCAAATGAAAACATTTCTTCGTTTTGTGTTATCGCAAAATGCTGCGCAATCAACTTAATGGTTAATTAGAAATATATTTTTTTTCCTTAGCAATTCCATATTTTAGATTTGTTTTTTTGGAATATTTCCTTTATTTTTTCTTTTATTGTGTAGAAGTAATTGAATTCAAATTTGAAATGGTAAATTGGGACACCACAAATTTAAATTCAAGCATGAGTAATAGAAAACAAATAGAGTTCAAATTTAGCTAAATAATTCTATTGCGAAGCATTGAACTCGTAGTAAAATTGTCTTTAATGAAATGGAAGTAGAATCGATCATGTGTCACCTATTGTCTATCAATACTCTTGAGAACGAACGTACTTAAAAATGAAAACAAGTACTTGACATTATAAAATTCATTCTAATGTCTGCATTTACTACGTGAATTCATCAACAATTCATTGCTGTACTCGATACAGTTCATTTTATATCAGTGAGTCAATATTTTGGCGTAAAATTCTTTTAATCTATGTTGTCACGCTGTTTTTAAAGAGTCTAAATTTATAAATCGTGTCCCAACGTCAGTGATAAGAATGTTACGTATATACTACATACATTTGCTTTAAGTATATGTGTACCCATATGTATAGATATGTGATAAGAATTCTCTATACTATCGGGGTAAAACTAAAAATCAATGGGGGTATTATTCAAGCAAAAATTCACTTTAATCGTTTAAATATCACATTTTTGCAAGATTAAAGAACAATAATGAAATGTAAAGAATTGCGACTGTAAGGTGTTTATAAAAAACCTGATTCCTAGTATTCATTTAGATTAATATTTAGAAGAAAATGTATCTTTAAATGTTATCCTTTACTGCAAAATGATCTAACCTTCATTATTATTAAAACTTTTAGTTGTGAATTAGTAAATATTTTTACTTAATGGGCAATTACATATTTGTTTCGCTTTTAAATTTGTTTTAGATGCTTTGAATAAACCGTTTTATGTGCATCTTAACATAAGTTTTGTGGGACATGGTAGAAAAATAAACTAATCGAGTGGTAAAAAATAGTTTTATATAAATCAAGCTTTAAGCAGTCTTGAAACACACTGTTCTATATTTATATGGGAACTACTTACACTACAATGATGTTTCGGAATTATGTACATATATTTTTTGTTTATCGACAATATTTTGATATTTATGACTTAAGATTAATGATAATATAAGCGACTTGTTTAATTCCATACATTCTTCTATTCAATTCTTACTTCACTTTTTTTCCGACTGCCCCAAGCGACCGGCTCTTCGTTTAATTACACCGCGTTACCCCCTGTTTTCCCTCTGATCAATCCACTTTAATTCTAGAAAGAAGACTCAAACATACTAAATTGCCATATGGTATAAAAAATTTGGATCCTTCTTGTACTTAATTACAAAACACTTATATAATTTCTGTAAATTGTTCATTTCCTCTTAATAAATTAAATAAAATTTAAACCCTTTTTTTCTGGATAACTCTTTCCAGTTGTTCGCTCTAATGTTGTATTTTTTCTATTTAATTTTCAATTTAGTGTTGAAAAGTTGCTTAATTACATAGAAACGTTTGCTTAATTTAATTAACTTTTCATCATTTCTCTTATTTCTTACTCCTTTCAATATTGACTCTGGGTTTTTCATCAACATTTATGTCACGTATCTCAATTATTCCGCTTTTATCCAAATAAAAAAAGAAATTAGAAAAAAAAAAAATGTTGCGAAAAATTTCATCAACTCGTGTTTTGTTAATTACCTCTCAATTAGCGTTTCGAGAGTTTCGCTGATCTATGGGAAATATATATTTTGTTGCAAACAATTTTCCATAGATTGCTTTTGTATTTGTTTTTTTCTTCTAATGATAGCTAAAAGGCCATTAATTGACTCACATACGCCAACAAATGGCCATAATGATAATGATGATTGAGATGATAATGTTCAGATCTTAGATATCTTTTAGGCGCTATATGAAGATGAAAACTGCGTCACGTATACGGCAGTTAATTCAATTTTAATTTGAAGGTCATGTTTTTCGGTTTTTTTTCTTATTTTGTTTGCTTTATTGGGTTGGTAGGGGTATGGCCTCTTTCTATTTAGTTATTTATTTAGTCAATTTATTATCAATCAAGCAACTCTCACGTAGGCAAGAAATGACATATGTATGTATGTATACACATAGAATGCCCATAGTTCTACCTATGTTAATTTATTATTTAATTGAAATGTTCGATTTTGTCAACTTTGAACTCACGCGCACCCACGCGCCAGACATGCCCAAATTATTTATTAACCTATTATTTTTCCCTTTTTCTAACACACAACGCCCCCCCATATTATGGTTGAAGGGGAGTTACCCACCAACCTACTCACACATACATATATCTAATGATATGGCATTTCTTTTTTACTTTATTTAAAATTCTGGGAGAACTTGTGAGCATTTAATTAAAAATTAAATATTATGTAGCTTTATTTGAAATATAAAACTTACAAAATACTTGTTGAATAGTTAAGTAGATGATGACCTTGGTATACGCTCCTACCTAACATAAACTTAATAAAGTTCAAATAAATTTAACGAAATATCCTCTCATAAAGTTGACAAAAAGAAGATATAAGAAACGATTTCTGCTGTAAAAAAAAACACTACGCCTTACTTTGCAGTAATATATTTTTTTTTTTAAATTACCCACAACTTATACCGGTTTCTCACTTCCACTGGAGAATAATGGATGGATAATTGCAAACATTGAGTGCTTGGCTTAAGTACATATCGTGACAAGATCCATATTGTTGTTTGCTTTATCAGTGGGGATAAATAATGAAAAAGAGAAGAAGAAAAATAAACAACAACAGCAACTGCTATCAATCGTGCATTCAACTATGGGCTTCGATCAAACCCTTGTTCTGGCCCTCTCCCTCCCAACCTTGCTCCTATTCTCTTTTTCTCTCCGTGTCTCGCTGAACTACTTACATATATGTAGGTAGGTATTGCATAGATCAGCGCAGAAAAAAATATAGAAAGATATAGCCAAACCCGTCTAGTTTAACTCAGTTAGCCGCGGGTGAGAGAAACTTGTTTTTCAAAAAAACTTACTTGTCTAGTTTGCCGGCGGGGGGAACACACACCATATGATAATAAAAATGTGTGCGAGAGAAGTTTTATTAATATCCGAATTAAATAAAAAATAAGTAAAATAAATGTGAATAAGTTTGTGATCAAATATCAGAAATCTTCCTTATGTAGAAATTATGATATATACACTGAAAATAGTACCAGAAAGCTGAGTCTTTGATATTAATTCATTATATATATAAAAAAATAAGAAAAATTCTCATTTTATGTAGGTTAGAAGTAGAAGAGTTAGACTGTATAATAAATTTAACATTTCATAAAGATTAAGAACTGGGAAAATGCATCTCTTCTATTTAAGTATTATTTCAGATATCATACTGAACCACATTAAAAAAGTTTTTGCAGTCTGATTTAAATGACATCTTGAAATCTAAAATTCTCTTAAAACAAGGACGTAATTAATATAATCTTACTTTAAATGATTAACCAATATTTTACTTAAATACATTTTGCACTTTGAATAAAACTAGAAACAAAAAATGTTTTCGAAACGGAATCGTTTATACAATGTCAACTTTGTTACATTATTGCACTTTTTTTTTTAAAAAAAATGTACTTTTATTAATGTTCATTGAATAAATTCAATACCATATCAATAATTTTGTTGAATTTTTATCATTGTCATAGATCAAATCTTATGTTTATAAAATATTCAAGTGCACATATCAATTTTCATATTATTAGTACTTAGATCTTTTCGATATAAGAACAAATTGAAAGTTAACACAAGTTATTACACGTATTTATTTATATTAAAGTTAGATATAATTAAAATTAAGACTAACTCATTATTGAAGAGCTAACTTCTGAAGCTTTGGGCTTAATATTAAACGAAATATTCTAATTATTGCAACTAGCTATAGTATAATTACTATACTACATCACAACTATGATCACTTTTTGTAAACTTTGTCACACATAGAGCAATGGCACTCCACAAATGAACCTTAGAAAATTAGAAATTATTAACAGACGCCTTTAGATGACACCCCTTACATTGTGGGACGAACAATTGAACTGCTTGATGCACTGCTTGCTAGTCAATGAGCGAACTCAAAACGATAACCATGGGCGATCGAGAGACAAAGAGATAATGTGTGAGAGAGAGAGAGAGAGAGAGCGCGACACAATGTAGTGTCGAGAGTTCGCTCTTTGCCTTCTGATGTTTCCATTAGGTGTAAAAAGTTTAGTTTGAAGAGCTAACGCCTCGCGTTATGATCTTACGCCTTATATATACACGGACCCTGTATCGCCAGTTTAAAAAATATTAAAACATATATATCTATATATATATATTCATGTACTCATTTATATGTATCCACGCGACGACCGTGTGTGTTCCAATTTTGAATTGAAAGAGAGTGAAATATGTTTGGGTTCGGCTTATGATCTATGCAACAAATGAAAACTAGTGAAGAAAAACAAGCACAACAACAAATTCATAATGGTGGGTCGTCTCATTATCGACCTTCTGGACTGTCAACTGATTACCAATTGCGTCTCTCATTATCTCTTTGCCCTTTTTTTTTAACGAATTTTAAATTTTATTTCCGCTCTACTAAACTTCAAAATGAAACATTGGGTGGGGACCTTTGGTAACCCTCAACTTTTTGAATTTCGTGAGTGTGGTGTGAACTCTTAAAACAGTTTTACTTTATCTAATCAAGTCAGGCCACTAAAAGTAGAAATAAAAACAACAACAAAATCCATTCAGTCTACAAAACACACACAATACATATACATACATACATATGTATATATATATATTTTTATATGTGTACAAATGTGCATATATATTAGCATTTAATTTATGGTCTGTGCCCAAAAGCAAAAAAATATATACATTTTCTGGAAAAGGTGATGAAAATGATTTGCAAATAATGGTCTTGACCATAAAGTAAACTTTCTTTGTTTATTGTTAGAATTATATTGATTTCAAAAAGAAAATTCAAATAAAGAAAATATACATTTATGTTAAACGAATGAAAACTAAAAAGTTTTTCAATAGCTTCCAAATTTTAAAAATTTTTTTACCAATGGCCGGCCATAAGAAATATGTACATACATATGCGGTATAAGCAAGAGAGTCTTACCTAGAGAACATGTGGTAAAATCTTTAAGACAATTTCTAGAATTTGAACTGTAAAAATTCCTGTGTAATTTTTTGCTAGATCGCTCATCTATGTATATGCTAAACTGCAAGAGACAGGTGTCTCTTTTTAAAAGCCACAAAGTTTATAAACTTATATCATTGAAGTTCTTCAAGTTGTTGTTACTAATATTAGTATTATTTTATAATACTATCTATCCTGTCTATTAAATGTCAAACTTGTTCTTATCATGAAGAGCTTATACTTTTCCATACTCTTTAGTGACGCCAACTGAACTCCGATTTTTAAAAAGAATGGGAGAAATACTTGGCTAGCACTAGAAAAGTGAAAAAATAGAAATTTCCAAAGTTTTCAAAACATGCAAGTCATTTAGTACCAGCGATCTATACTCTAAAGATTGATCTATGTATGTATGTTTATTTCATTTATATTTATACCCTTGCAAGGGTATATGAATTTTGGTGAAAAGCTTGCAACGCACAGAAGGGAGCGTTTCCGACTATATAAAGTATATATATTCTTGATCAGCACGACGAGCTGAGTTGATATAGCCATGTCCGTCTGTCTGGATCAACAGCTTCTCCTCCGAGACCCTTAAAGCTACAGAGCTGAAATTTTGCACCCAGGCTTCTTTTTGCTGCAGGCATTGTATATCTCGGAATCATCCCGATCGGGTGACTATATCATATAGCTCCCATAGGAACGATCGGTCAAGAATATAGTCTTAGAGCAATAACTTGGGTGTTTTGAAAGCGATTGTCACGAAACTTGTTTTTTAGTTTTTGGAAGTTTAGTATATATAGAAATGTCTGTGCTAAGTTTCAGACAAATCAGTCATCTGTATGCTATAGCTCCCATAGGAACAATCGGGACAAAAAAATTTTTTTTTTCGAAATACTTTTTTTTCTCTTGCTACAAACATTTAATGTAGGTAGTCAAACCTACATTTGTTTTATATGCTTTCTAATGATTTTGTCACATTATAAATGTGTATATATTTAAATTGTTAAATAACAGCTTGCAAGGGTATACGAACTTCGGCACGGCCGAAGTTATCCCATCCTTCTAGTTTTTTGATATTATTTCGTATCCAAATTGTTGAGACTAATATTTCTTTTAAATTTAAAAAATAATTGGTTTATTTGCTTTCCCTGATTAACGAAGATTCACAAGATAACGAAGATAACAAGTTTTTAAATAATATTATCTAATGTTTTATGCAAATTACCCATAAATGGTTCGATTGGTCCAAAGGTTAAGAGTTAAGACAACTACGATCCTGAACAATAAAATTGAAGAACAGATAGTTTTAGAATCTATATAGATATAACTTTATTTCATTTTGCCCCCCAAGGGATACACTGGGTCTAACGAACCCAACGAGAGTGAGTGATTGACTTACCGTCAAAGTTTAATAAACTCTTAACGGAAACTGTGCAAACTTTGTTTATGGCTGAGCATTATTACATATGTATAATATTATTATGGCAGCATCGATTCTAAGTCCCCCCCATCAATCAATCAAACACACACGCACACACAGCACATCCAAAAGAGAGACACACAGCACAAAGAGAAAGAGAGATAGACAGATGGTAGATTATCAATAAAATTCACAACACTCTACATATATATAAATGTTTTTTTTTTTCCACAAAGTCCGCCAGTCAAGCAAATCCATTGAGCTGTCAGTTGAATATTAGCCAATTGACATGCATATGGCGTAGAGGGGGAAGAAAAAAAATTAAATTGTTGATATGGTGGTCAAATCTATATAGAATGGGAGAGTCTTGCAAGGCTCTCCTCTTTCATTAATTGCTGCAAAACTCTTAACAATTATTATTATTAATATCATATTTATTATTCTTATGACATTTTATTTCCGTTGAGCAATTGTCGAGTAGAATTTCGCCAACTTGATGGTATTTCTTTTTTTGTTTTTGTTATTAAAAAAAGAGAGCAAAGAGTTATTAATCAATATTTGCAATCAACTGGCTGATAAGAGTTTTTTTCTGTAGAACAGAGTTCTTATATGTATATATCTTCATTGTTCTCTCTCTAAAATACAATTTTCGGGTGATTCAGAAGCGTTTAAAAGCATAAAGAACTTTGAAAACAAATTCATTAATATTAATATTATTATTAGGGAAATGAAAACATGACATCTATGTTTTTGTAGTAACCGTGTTTTCCTTTATGAGCCCATTAAATAAACTCGTAAAAAACTAACTTGTGTTTAAATAGGTTTTGTATTTTCTTTTTTTTTTTTTTTTTTTTGTGCAAATAATTACCCAATAAACAAATATTTCATATTGCGGCTATTTAAACACACGTTTCAAGTTTCAAACTTTATGTATCAGCCAATCGTAATACGATTTGTGTTTAAGTAAGATATTTAAGTATCAAATTTACTCGTAAATATGTATTGGAATTTTAAATAATTTGAAAATAAAATATATGCCTCGATTTGGTTTAAAATTAAGTCCTAAATTTGTTGTTTGTTAAAGTTCCTTTTGCTTTTGTCCCTTGTATAAAGATTTGAACTATATTTCGAATAATTTAAAACAAGTAACCAGGCTAAATCGGTTTTAAATTCAACCCTTTAAACCTACTTGGGATGGCTTTGAAATTAGTTTTTAAATTAAACAATCTGAGAACTGACGTTGAAAATCATAAAACTTAACCAGGTTCAGATGGTACCCTATACATATATACATATAAGACAATAGTTTGGTTTATCCTAGAAATAATAATTTGTTTGTTTATAAATATATTCATTCGTAGCCAATATCATTCCCAATGCATTACAACACTCATTTTAATTCGAATAAACTACATGATAAAGTATTTAGTATTTAATTAACATTTGATATTTAACTAAAAACAAACTTATCAAAATAACTAAATTTTTCCCGATACATAAATTGCTTTTGAATATTTTCTTATTTTAGTTTCATGAAAATATTCATTTTTGAAGTTTGAGTAGAGTGTAGATAATACATTATCCTATACTATATCTATAAATATATAAATGCATTACAAATGTTTGCTGTATTGAGTAACCCTAATGTTTAAGCAAATTGCAATGCCTCTGAGAGACTATGAAAATATTTGCATTTGTTTTTTAACGACCTCCAGGCAAGGTACAACAAATGTTTATTCAAATGACAAGTTGGCACCCAATCTTATACACCCCGTCCCGCCCTTGTCCGTACATTATTTATTGGTTTATCGATTTGTCCCACCTAGCATGCATTGAGATTTCATTTAACTAATTGAGATGTTTACTTGATCCCATTGCAGTTCAATTTAATATAGGATGCTGCCCAGTCTGGATACCCTGATGCGTTGCTCAAAGCGAGTTTTGCAATCGCCCATGGAGGCGGCTGCTGCAGTCCAAAAGATGCGCAGTAGCGGCCATACCAAGGCTGCCATAGGCGGCATCTATGGGCCCTTCACTCCCGACAATGACCTCAGCTGCTCTGGTCGCGGTGATTGTGTGAATAACACCTGTGTCTGCGACATTCATTATGCCGGCGATGAGTGCAACTTCTTCAATTTGCCCTACTATGCCGGAATCTCCACCGTATTCTATGCGGTGGCCTTGGTATCGGTGATTCAGTTGCTCATCTGCATTGTGGCCGAATACCAGCGACTCAAACAGCCATCCATTTTGCGTGCTTGCCGCATTACCACACAGAAATTGCTCTACTTTATGGTTTTTGTGGCAGCTTCCTTGCGTGGTGCCTACTTTACCACACCGGTAAGTATTTGAAACACAAATGAATTACATTTAAAATGAATTTAATTTTAAATCAAATTTAATTTAATTTTCACAGTTGGATTTGCAACCGCAATGGGCTGTAACATTGATGTCCGCCTACTATCCATTGCTCATGACCTGCGCTTCTTTGATTGTCTGCATGTGGGCAGAGGTAAGAAGGAAATTTATGACTGAAAGATGGGCGACAACGAAAAAAAGTCATAAGAGCACACAATTGTTTTTTGTAACTGAATAATGTGTAATATAGTTGAAACAGTATGTAAAGTGAGAGAGATAGAGAGATAGTTATAGAGTAAATGAGATAGAGATGATGTAGTTGTGTTTGAAGTAATATAGCAATACTTATATTACCCACTATTTAAAATTGATTTAAGAGAAGTGTCTAGATTTTTATCAACGCCAAAGAAGGAGAAGTCAGCTGGCAATACCTTTTCTACCGACATATTTTAAGGCAAGCCAAACCCTGAAATTATTAAATCAAATAGAGACTCTTAAGTCTAAGGAAACTATACTTCAAAACCCTATGAATCTAATAAAAAAGTAAAAGATATGTCTTACTATATATTTAAAAACAAAATCTGTACGATGTACAGTTGGACCTCGATTATCCGGCCCCCTATTAACCAGGCACCACTATTATCCGGGATGAAGTTGAATTTGTTTCATTACCACTGTTAACCGTGATTACCCCTATTAACCGTGATTTCAAACGAAATTTTCTTCCTAAAATAATAAAACGAGTTCAGGGCTTCCCCGTTTTAGTTAGCAATCAATGAGAAACACGCCTGTATGTCCATATTACATATTTTTATGGTCAGTGTGCGTTTGATGGTTGATCACCTAGCAGATTTAAAGATATGTATGTAAGTACTTATAAAATTTCAAGTACGAAATACGTGAAAATTTTGCTCTCGATTTACCGGGTTTTTCGGTTTTCCGTGATGGCTCTAGTCCCGACCGTCCCGGATAATCGAGGTCCAACTGTATATCTATCGGTCATCCCGATTAACCACAAGTATTGCAACACTTTTATTCGTATACCTCTGCATACTAATTTAGTAGAAAACTCATTTCCGACTCTATATATACATTGCTGATCAGCACAGCACGAGCTAGGCTTGGTCTTTCTAGAGTTGAAATTTGAAATCTGAAATTTTGTACATTAATTTCGTTTTGCTGCTCATATTATATAATTCGCATAATCATTTAATATTTGCCATTGCTCCAATGGACACAAATACAGTTTTAAACGAATAACTGAATGAAATAATCAAAACAATGACTAAGGATTTAATAAATGTACTTATATATAGTCGTGACAAATTTGTTTAAGATTGTACTGTATAGCTACCATAGAAACGATTGGTATAAATATTATTCTACTTGAAAAAAGTTCTTAGTTTCCTAAGCTAATTAGAATCCTTTATTTATTACTAAACATTTTGTTTTTTCATTGACAAAAAAAAAAAACAAAATTTACTTCTAGGAACTATTAAGTGTCTTTCATTTTATTTGAATTAACTCTAATGTCTGATGTAAACTATATAAGATGAGTTATGCATATTTAACTTGAGTTGAGGACTAGCATGATAAGAGAATTTCCTAATGATTCACATTATAATAGCATTGATCTATATATGTCTTTATGATCAATGAGATTATCGATATACGTAAAATCCCTTTTTAAAGAAATCAAAATTTATGAAACAAACTATTTCGTAATATATTTGTTTCATTTATTCAAATATTGCAGTTTGAAAATTACAAATTTCCAATGCTTTATAAAAATGAGGCACATATATATTTGATACACTGTAAAAAATCAGTTATTCATATTTTTTAAGTAGCATTTGAAGCATCATGGAATATTTTCTTATCTAATCTCGTTCTCATGAATATGAAGAGAATTTCTATTTCAATTTGCGACTATCTCAATTTTGTTTTTTGGGTGTATGTACTTTGTTATCTGGGAGGCCTATTAGATAGCGATATTGTGGGTACATGTGCACCCAAAACTCTAACAATTTGAATTGTGTTTTTGTTGTCGTTGTGTTACCATATCTCTCAGACATTAATTAAATTTACGTTTGCCGTTTGAAATTTGTACTTGTTTTGGCATTGTTCTTTCTAATACTGTTTTCATACTATTCCCGACCGCCGTCATTGCAGATCTTTCATTTGCGCGACATACGCTGGGAGAAGTCACAATTCCTATCGAAAAGCTTCCTTGGCTTTGTGGCCTTCAATTTCTTTTTGTACAGGTAAGAGCCATTGCCCCGATGTTGCTACTGTAATTTTTTTTAATTTGCTGATTTTGTTTGCAGTTTGTTCGGTATTGAGGTCTTCAATTCGCTGATCAATACTCAGCGTCGGGACTATGCTCATATCTTTAATGGATGCTATGCTGTTCTATTGTTGATTGTTGTGGTCTTCTTTCTCATTTACGGCGTGGAAGTGTTCTTTAAGCTGCGCGGTGGATTTGTTTACGATCAGACGGGCAAAATATTGGGGCCCAGTGAGGCAATTGTTAATGCATCACAGCTTCATCAGTCACGTTTTGGATTGCTGAGTCAGGCGATTATGCTCATTGTGATTGTGGGCTTTCTCACCTCAGAGACTTTGGGCGATTTTTGGAAAACTAAGTGAGTTGTTATTATAATTAATTGATTTACTTAATCAAACTTAACAATTGTGTTACTTTTTATTTAGGGTTCCTGTCAACTCACGCAATTGGCATGACATTATTTTCCGTATTGCTGAAATTGGTGTTGCATTGTGGTTTCCCTGCTGTCTGTGGAATTCTATGGCTCCTGAACAACTTTGGATATTAAATCCTCGCAAGCTTTTGTCCCGCCAAATCGATCCATCTATACCAACCCTCAATGCAGAGACAAATAAGTTGTCACCTGAAGAGGGTCAATCATTCTTGACCAAAAAGGATTGTTGGATTTGTTATGATAATGATAAGCCAGAACCATTAATTCAACCCTGCCGTTGCACCGGCGATGTCAGTTCAGTGCATCATGAGTGCCTCAAACGTTGGCTAGTGGAGAGTTGCAGCAATTCAGAGGCTCAACTATCCTGCAAGGTGTGCGGACATCCTTATGAAATTGAGAAGACCAAAAAGTGAGTTGTGAAACCTAATACAAGAAATAGGAATTGTTATACTAAGTTAATTTATAAGTTATTTTGTTAT
This sequence comes from Drosophila austrosaltans, assembly GCA_035045865.1. Classification (NCBI taxonomy): domain Eukaryota; kingdom Metazoa; phylum Arthropoda; class Insecta; order Diptera; family Drosophilidae; genus Drosophila; species Drosophila austrosaltans. The sequence continues at coordinate 2,034,241 of JAWNOQ010000200.1, forward strand.
TTATTGACTACCAATCTGTTCTTTACAGACTCGAGTGGGACAAAGGTTTCACCATTCAACACTGGTCAAAGACCGTCATTTTAATCACTTTGATGTGCATTACTGGAGCCGCTGCCTGGGTGGTCATCCAAATGTATGTGGATCCTTTGGTTAGGGTAATGACCGTTGGCGTTGCTGTTCTCATTGGCTATGTGTGCGTCAAGTGTTTGGGCGAGAACACTGTAGTTGCCTATCAGCGAGCCAAAGTCAGTTCCATCAATATTGTGACCAGTTCGGAAATGGAGAAACTTCATACCATATGCGAGGAGGTTAGCGCCAGCACTTCAGCCCCTCCGGCAGCTGGTGCAAATACAGCAGCACGCTCCTGTTAAAGTCCCGCCGCCATTAATTAGACGCCATAAAGCAAACACATTACCATCCACAAAAAAACACATCATACCAGACATTATCGTAGATTAGTATGCGTTTAGCACAGTTTTTTGCTCAATGCTCAATTATTAGTTTACTTATTCTTCAATCTTCCCTCTTCCTTGTTCCACTACTTTCTTCTCTCCATTCTTCCTTCACAAATGCTGTGTGTATATAGATTTTAAAATGAGAAGAAAAGTTTGAAACGAATCGATTAACGAGTCAATTGTTTTGCGTCTCTCAAATTTTAAAACACGCGTATTTCCGAAACAAACCAAGCGAGTTGTATTAAAAGAAGCCAAATATTATATAGTCTAAGCATATAAGTCAGAAATATGAAACGATTAAATCTTGAGATTATCTAGAAAGCGTTGCCAAGTAGGAAAGGTGTAGGTCTAGCCAGCCAGTGGCATCAGTCTAGCTGATGGTAAATAGTTTGTAGCTTACTATACACTTACCTTATAGTTTTATAAACTATATATACCATTCACAAATACTTACTCTTTTTTGTTTTCTTAATTGTTTACTTGGCGAATATTAGTTTAAGTATTTAAATATAATTATGATTCCTTTCTTAATTTTTTTTCTGTCTTATTCCCATATGGAATATTCAATAGTTATGTCGCTTAATTTATTTAAAAAAAAAAACTCAGCCCAACACACAATAACAAAAAAAAATTATTTAACATACAAATCCAACAAATACATACATACACATACATTTTAAGATACCATACAATTTTTGTGATAAATCAGTTAAAAAGTAATTACAAACATTTATAAAAACAACCTTAAAGTGCATTTTAAATTTCCGGTAAACAGGTGATTATTTAAAATTGTTAAAGGTGAGTATCAAATTATAGTTACGATCCTTTGTAGTGTTTTAATAATGATGGAATGCAGTTTTTAGACACTTTTCTGCACTGAGCTATTGCTTTCGACTTGGTTGCCTAAAATATTTTTCAAGCAGTGTCAAATTTTACATATCCGATCTATAAATGCAATATATTAGTGAATCTCTGGAATGCATGGTCCGCAGCAACAAAGGTCGAACCCGAATGGGTCACTGTACCAACCAAGTCGGGAATCCTATGCCGGCTTTTGACCCTTTTAAACCTGACTGGCGATATGAATCCAACCATATAAATATATGCATGTCCATATGGTCCTTTGAGGAAGTATTATACTGAATAAGTCCTTGTAAATAAAAATATACTTTATTATGAGGAAATCAACCCAAAAAGGAAGAACTTTGATAAACAAGGCAACTTTTTATTTTGGTAATCGCTGAAGCTTTAATGTTATTCAACATTTGTCAATCGCGTTTGATTTATAGCTCCAATAAATAAAGTCTTAATTAAGTCAATTCAGGTAAGATTCAAAAAGAGTTAATCCAATTTATCTAATAATAAGACAGAAAACCAAGGTAATATAGACAATTACAAATTGAAAACGCTCAGTTTGCTAATTCTAAAATATATTTGGCATTGATTTTGTTAAAATCAGAAGCTTACTAATAAAAAAGTTAGAGAAACCAAAGAACTATTTAGTAAATAAATAATGAGAAATATTTTATCGTTGTGTAGATGAACATAACTGATTCAAATCAGATTTTATAATTGTTCGATCGCTTTTAGACACTCTCTATCTACAAAAGAGTTAAATATAATTATTTAACACTATTTTAGATACATCCATATACATGTGCCTTTCATCTAAAAATTAAAAAGTTGTGTTGGTTTACGAAACAGACCTAGTTGGGTTTTGTATTCAAATCCCAAATTAGAACAGATCTAGCTTATCCATAAAGTCTCACTTCTTGTTGCTACAATTTGAGTGGTGATTTATTACAAAGATTACCACAAATTCCATCAATATAACGATAATCCACTCCAATTAAATTTAAAATTTTACAAGGAAAACAATTTAATTTAGTTGTTTGTTTAAGTCTAAAGTTATGTTTTTTATTTATTTTACAAGATATTTTGCCTATAAAATGTATATATATATATAATTTATATATCCTACAAAAATTGATGCATCCTATTAGAAAAACACAAGACAAAAACCAACTTATATTGGTTGACTTTCTGGTTTTTCAGCTAACTTTAGCTACGACATGAAAGCAGATATTTATATAGCTTATGTATTTCAATGTGTATATATATATTCATATTCGTAATGTATATAAAAGATCAACAACGTGAGGGACTACAATAAAAACTAAATTAAAATGAAAAATAATTAAAATGGAACACTGACTCGCAATGAGTGACACTCATTCAACAAAATAAAATAATTCCAAATATTTGAGTGAAATATTTTAATGAATATTCTTTTTTTTTTTTTTTTGTTTGTGTTTCATTGCTAAATTTTGTCACAGTTTCCATAATGCCAAATCCATTTTGTATGTAATCATGTAGCTTAAATATAGAACTTTTTAAATTTAGAGTAACAATTCAACTAGTGAGTCCTGGGGTCGGTCGATAGTTAAGATCGATTATAGAAGGGGAGTAGCGGCCACGCATTAAAGGGGATGGTTTTAGGTGACAACTGCCGAACGCTTATCGCGGTTCTTGCCACGCGAAATGGAGCGTGCCTTGAAAGCGGCAGCATTGACCAGATGCTATAAGAGAAAAAAGATTTATTATTAACATATAAAGGTAAATATTTTCTTGGCATCACTTACACGCTCCAGTTTTGACTGTTTAACCTTTGCATTGCCATTGATGCCAGTGTTGGTTAGACGTGCGCCCAATTGAAAGATGTCACGTATAAATTCATTCTCCTGCAATTGAGAAGTCATTCCAGGACCCATAACCGTGCACAATGATGAATACTGATGGTGTATGGACCAGGAATCCAAAATCAAACTCTCATGACCAAAGCGTATATTAATTTCTGGCGAAATGTCCTCCTGCAAAAGATTCAAAAATCTCGATTAATCAAAAAAAAAAAAAAAAACTAAATCAAGGCAATCGATGACTCTTTTTTTTATCGATATATGTCAAAATTTCTGTTCCGAAGTCATTTACATTTTTATCTTCACTTAGAGCAGACTAAATTCTAGTTAAACAAAATTCTCCATAAAAAAAACAAAAAAAAAAGAGAAAGATATCCTTAAAATTTTTTGGATTTTTTTGGCCCTTTTTTATTTGCATCCTCATCATGCTGCTATCCACGTATCAACATGACTATGTCCCACCCAATGCAAAGCGCTATGAATTTCTGGTCCATGCCAAAGGAACTGAAGGACCCAAAATTATCGAATGCGAATGCATTGCTGAGGAGAAAATTAAGCCACCGGCAGATGCATCCCAAGGTTGCGCGGGCGTAGAATGGACTGGCATTGCGCCGATGGGTAGACTTGTTGATCCTCGTCTTATACCCACGGCGTTGGCGCAAGATCAAGTGGATAAGATGGCTACCTCGATCGAGAGTGATTGCTTCAAATTGCAACCAAATCGTTTCCTGAAAATTCTCCGCACTGTTTACCCTGATCTGTATGAGCGTCTTAAGGTGATGCCTAAGGAGGAATTAAGTCGTCGCTTGGAAAGGAATCGCATGTTTACTACATATCAAATCGATTTCTGTGCAATGAATGAATATCCCGAGGGCATATATGAGAGTCTGAAGACCGAGGACGAATCATCCAAATTGAATGCAGACAAATTACTAACCAGTAAGGCTCCATGCTCCGAGTTCCGTACAAATGTGATGAATGAATTAGAGCGGGAAACTGCCGAGGGCTATGAAGTGTCACGAGATGAGGGGGAGAAGGCATATAAACCCTTTAAAACTGCATTTGCAGACTCGTCACGGTTTGTGGCCTCGGGTAATAATTCGCATTGGAATACCTCACCGACCACATATAAGAAGCAGCCCAGTTTCACTGAATATATGGATTCGATTAGCCGCAATGGCTGCATTATAATGCGTAACAAATTGCACGATCATTCAAAGTGTTTGAAAAATTATTGTAAGCATGAATTGAAATTCACCTGTAACGACATGAAGCCTTAGAAAAGGACGCGAATAGCTTGTCATATGTGAGATATAGATCACACATCAAAAAATATCTTTCCCAACTAGCAATATCCTAGACATTTGTAAATTATGTGTTTACTTTCGACATCTCGGCGTATTAGTAAATTGTGTAAATAAATTGATAAATTCTCTAAAGAAACTGTCCCTTTAATCTTAGTTTAAAATTTGAAGAGTCAGAACAGCAAAGTTCGGAGTAAAATACCTTAAATAGCACCCAGTCAATCGGACTAGTGCATATGTCTTCCAATTTATGATTGTAACTTACCTCTAGATAACGCAAAACATCACGGAATGTGGCGCGCTGCGCCTTGCGATCACGTTTAGCGCGATATTTGTGAGAATCGGTTGCCAACTGTTTGACAGCATCGCATAGTTCACCAATATGCTCCTCAAGAAAGTCTGGATCATGAGCTCGGCCTGATTCTAGAATCAAAGCAATTGTTTCTCCAGCAGCCATGCGAACATCCAAATGGGTCGATTGCAAAAGTCCCAAAAATTTCTTGATAGATCTGTAAACGAAAATAATTGCAAAATTAATGAGAGATACTTGATAAGAATTGTATATTTTCATTTCACTTACGGGAACATGTTCTGTCCAGTGGTCATCAGGGAAACACTGTCGCCCGATGGTATCAAAGTTAAAAGCAATCCCCAGGCAGACAAAGCCTCGGCATGTAAATTTCCAGCCTCTGATGTCACTGAGACGGGGGTCTTGTCATCACCACGTAAGTAACTGCCAGCAAAAATTGATTCGAAGAATTGCATCAATTGAACCAATTCACCGACATCCTCGCAACCCAAAAAGTTAAGCAATCCCAGTGCTGTGCAGCATTTGGCCCTTGCATCGAATCCCACAGATTTATCCTGAACTGTTGTCAATAGAAACTGATTCATGGCCTTTGATATGGCCTCCTCACCGCCCAATTGAAGCACTAGAAGGGGAGCCAAACGTGCTCCCCATACTTGTTCCTGTCCCTTGCCCCGACGAATGCTCTTCTCAACAAAATCCATAAGTGTCATTTTTCTATCCTCAACGAAATCGGGCATATAACGATGCATAAGGAGCTCGCAAATGGCTTGCAAGGCCTGGACACGAGTCTGGGCTGATTTCTCGGTGGCCTGTTCCAAAGCCTTTTCGAATTTCTCCTCAAAACGTTCGTTGGCCAATTCATCATTAGCCTCAGATGAGGCAGCCTCCGAGACATGTGAATAGACGCTCACATTATCGAACGACTCGTCCTCAGAATTAGAATCATTTGTGCGACCTGTGGAATGTGAAGAAAAAACAAAGAATAAGTAGGAATTCAAATATTCTTCTGGGAAGTGACGACATCTGTTTAAGCAGTAAAAAAAAAAACAATCCAACAATACATATGGTAAATTTTGTATGTGTATATACATAGATTAGCAAATTCCAAAGGAAACTTTAATTTTTCACGAGACTCTAAAACTATTGAAAGTGTTCCAATTAATGTGTACAAAGTTTTTGCGTTATTAAAACAAGACAAAATTCAAAATAAATTAATGAAAATTTAATGAATTAATTGTCAAAGTACTAACAATTTGACCATCTGTTCACATATCAGCTGACGACTGTCCAGTTCCCATTAAACTATCAATGCTTGCCAAACTATTAAAAAGAAAAACTAAATGTTGTCTGCCTTGCAGCAGTTAATCTACTTATGAAAACTGTATATATTTACATATGTATGTATGTGTGCGTGTGTGCCAATTACAAGAGACTTTTAATTACAGCAACTACAACAACTCCACTTCCAATGACCTTCAAGAAAATGAAAATAAAAAAAAAAAACGTGTGTACAACAGTTTTGAAGTCAACAAGTTGTGCAACAAGTTTTTGCTTTTTCAACTTTCTTCTTAGCAATTTTCCGAACAGCTATGCTATTTGGGGCAAGGTAATTTCCGCCTCTACCTCTGCCTTTCCCTCTCTCTCTCTCTCTCTCTTTTTTTTTTTCTTAACTCTTGCTCTCTCGCATTCTTGCTCTTTACCTGTGCCTTTCACAAAAGGCGACGTTGGGTAATCAGCAGTAGCAGCAACGCCAGCAAATACAACAACGATGAAGAAGAAAAAGGTGAAAACAGCTGTTGGCATAACTGTGTGTTGAAAGTTGTTTTTGCATTGCTTGTTTGAGAGATTGGAGAGTGGAAAATGTGTATTTTCCTAGGAAAATTGTTTGGTTTGGCTTGAATAGTTGCATAATTTTTAGGTCAAAGAGAATGCAAAATGAATACCTAAAAGATGCTTGTAACAGACAATAGAAACATTTTCAGCTATGTAAATCTATGTATGTAGGTACATACACAGATGCATATGGATGTATGTATGTATGTACGTATATGTGCATGTCTAAAATTCTTTCTTCTTGTCCAACAAACGCCAACCAAAGATTCTTATCATTTAACAAAATTTAGCTTTAATCGTTTTTTTATATAAAAGGGGATCAGAAATACCCCTATGTATTCAGCCCAGTTGGTTAACTGGAAAATACTAGCTACCTCATTACAGAGTTATTCTTATGCACCCTGTATCATGTATGTATGCATGTGTGTGTCTATTACTTGGCGTGTTTTCCTGATAAGCTGGCATTGAACGATTTACATATGTACATACATATATGCACTTGTGATGTGTGTGTCTATGCGTGTGTGTATGTTAGTTCCCGTATTCGTTTTATTTTTGTATTGTTGCGTTGTTGTCATCGCCAGCTGAGCGAGTGCAAAGCTTTTTTTTTGTGTTTTTGGGTGCCAACACAGCAACAAAATAAATATATATGAATACATATGTACATATATAGGAAATTTCATATGATTGCCAAACAGGTTGAAGCTTTTTGTTTAACGAATAAGTAAAAAAGCAACGTACATACGCAAACGCTGAAAAGCTAAGATGACTAATGGAAAAAGGTCATTTCACCATTTGCATTGCATTGTGTAGATGCCACACCACCCCCACAATCTGTGACTCACCTTTGCCTCCAGGTCCTCCGCCACCTCCTGATTTTTTATTACGACGCGGCATGCTGTTGCTGTTGCCTTCACGTTGCTTACGAATTTTAGGAGACAACTTTTTTGAGTGGTTTGTAGACGAAATTTCCGCTTGCTTTGTTGTTATTCTTAAACTGACACACACACACAAACGAGTTTGCTCTCTCAGTTACTCTCACTCTCTTTTTCTCGGTTTATCTGAACAAGAAGTCCTTTGTAGTCTACAAGGAGAGAAAAGTCTCCAAAATTTTCTTCTTTACTTTGGCGGCAACTAGAAACGCACGTGTAATTGATTTTTTTTATTCACTAATAAATTTTAGTTTGTTTTTTTTTTTGGTTAGAATTTGGAATTTTGGTAATTTGTTTAGCAGATTTTCCAATGTTAATCAGGACGCAGCTATGCAAAAACTTTGATGTTTCCAATTTTTATTAATTCCGCACAATTGTCTTTTGTGTTGTTGTTGCTGCTGGCGGTGTAGCACGTTTTTGTTGAATGTCGATTTAGCACTGAAGTTGATTTTTTGATTGCGGTGTGCTTTATTTGGCTTGGCGATAATACAAAAATGTTGTTGTTGTGCTCTGGTTACAGCAAATTTCATGTTTAATTGCAATGGAATTTCTTTATTAAACAGTCACACACCCTGCCTGCCCCTTGGCCTTGAGACGTAGACAACGACGACGACGACTGGAAGACCCGCCTCTCGATTGTGAAATTTTTCGGTGCTTCACTTTTCTTTTGTTCTTTGGTTGATTTCGTAGATTTTGTGTTAATGCTCTTTTTTTTGTTAATAGACCAGCAATCTGGCGGTTTGAACTTGACGATTGTAGCTTTTCAAAAGCTCTGCAAGCGTCTGGCGTTAAAAATAATGCAAATTAATTAAGCACTTTGCTCTGATATTTCCGACACTGACGAAATGAAAAAACGATGTGTAGTGATAGTGATGAGATATCGTCGGACATCAAGCATGTCTTAGGGGTGAGATACATTTCGATAAAAATTTCGGTTATTGTTATCAGAAAACTATACTATCGAATAGTTGGTAGCTCGTCAACCGCTATCTGAAAGAACATTTGAAATTTTATGTAATTTAGTTAAAATCAGTAGTTTATGTAATTTAGTTAAATATTAAGATGACCATAAGAAGTAAAAAAAAAAAAATTATGCCAAGAAGTAATAGCATTTAAACAAAAAAAAACTCGATCATGGTTTCCGAGAAACTGATAAAATGGAATAAGCACTCAAGATTACTATATGTCTCAAACAGTTTGAATAAGTTTGTCGGCTACAAATGCAGGGAACATTGCGATGTATTAAAGTTACAATAAAAAAATATATCAGGAATACATATGAAGAGTATCAATTTGTAAAAGTTTTTCAAATTTACTAAAGTTACAATAAAAATATATCAAGACTGTCAATTTGTAAAAGTTTTTCAAATCAAATATGATATAATATGTATTTTAATTAAACCGACTTAGCGAATGGATTTTTATATTCAAACCTCTAATCACTTGCCGCCTTGTTCACTTAGCGACTATCGAAATCGATATATTGATATTATTATAGCAACGCTACATCCACACATACGCACACAAGCACGGACTGCAGCGACTGAGAGAAGAGAGAGTTTTTTGTTTAGTTTTTTATTTTATTTTTATGGCACAAATCGAACTAAAACGCCAACAAAGAATAGAAGCAAAGATTTAAAGATTATTTGCCAGCCGATAAGTCGAGAGGGCGATAAGTACGCTTAAGGAAAGCGCAAGCTTAAAAAATACGACAACGACGACAAACTGAACTTCAGAACTCGAACTTTGTCACCCAGTTTTGTTCGTCGTTTTTGAGAAGGTGAATGGTGAATCAATAAAAAATCTTACAAAATTCGAGAGGGATTGCACAAAAAAAGTTAATTGGGTAATTTGTAAGCGGGGCTTGCACCACAGTAAGCGAGAGGCTGATGGCAGGCAAAAGTGCCTGCCACCTCTCCCCGTGCGTTCCAATTCCATCGACATACATAAGTGGATGGATTATCGCTATAAAGACTGAACCTTTAGCCTTTAGCTATATCTAATCGCTACTTATTGTAGTTAAAGCATTTAATCTATGACTATTATCGGAAATTTAAATTTTAATCGTCCTCTTACAGTTGACCGTCCGCCCACACAATGGCTGCCATTGAGGAACGATTCCATGCCGCTGTCAATGTGATTAAAGGATTGCCCAAAAATGGGCCATATCAACCCAGCACAGGAATGATGCTCAAATTCTATGGACTCTTTAAGCAAGCTACTGAGGGTGTCTGTGAACAGAAGAAGCCCAGTCTATTCAATCTGGTGGGCAAAGCGAAGTGGGATGCCTGGATGAGCAATCAACATTTAAGCAAAGAGCAGGCCATGCAACGTTATGTGGAGAGTTTGCAAGAGATAATTGAGACAATGTCATTTACGGAGAATGTTCAAAATTTTGTTGGGAGCTTAGATGGCTTAAGTAATATCAATTTGGACGAACTGGAACTTGTATCACCTGGCATGAAAGAGCTAGCTGAATCGCATCCCAATTCGCCTTTCCATTCGCGCACAAACAGTCCCCAGCATGGCTCAAGTTGTAATGGACAAGAAGAGGCAGCGGCTACAGAGGATTCAGCTATTGCATCAACAACATCATCCACAGATGCAATGTCCTTGCCCAAGGAGAATGGTCACATATCTCCACCAGTTTTAACCAATGGTTATTCGACTATAAATACTAAATCCACTGGCTATCATGACCAAAATTACAATAATAACAGCAGCGTAGCAATTGTGGATCCCTCCGATGACGAATATGATGATCCCTATGATCTAAGTCATGAGCTCACCCAGGCCATTTCACGCAATACGGATTTGTTGCGTCAAATACAGGCAACAATAACACGAATGAACACCGATGTGGGTACAGTGCAGCAACGTGTCTGCAGCCTGGAGCAATCATTGCAGGAACTAAAAAATGCACAAAAAAACGCCCGAGGACGAGGTTCATCACAACAGCAGCCCGCTTGGTGGCCCTTCAAGCAAATTTCTCCACTATGGTTTGCCGTACTAGTGCTATGGCCGTTCCTGGTACGACGATTCGCAAGATTGCTGCAAACTTCAACGCAACACAAACGCTGACCAATCCTCAAAAGATTGGTTTAGTGAATGTGGCATGTGGTAGTTAAATGGTAAGTCAATTAACAAATTTACTCTTCTATCAACAAAATTTGGCATTCGAAATACATATGTAAAACCTGTTGGGCTTCAAAATAAGAGAAAAAATCTCTTTTTATAAAGTGGAAAGAACAACAAAGAAGAAAAATATTGACAATGTTATTTATAACTGGTTTACTTCCAAAATTATGAATAATATTTGCATTTTTAAAAAGATTTTTTCATTAGCATAAATTGCTGAATCGAAAGAAAGTAAAAATGGAAATGCGAATTTTGCCTTCATTTCTGCTTTAGTAATATAAATTTTAGGTACTTTTTTAAGTGCAATTGAAAAAACATACTTTAATTTAATTTATAAGATCATGTTTAAGAATATTTAAAGAATTCATTAAAAAGAAAAGAGTGGAAAGTCTGATAAGGCAAGCGATTCTGAAAATCGGTTTAGTAGAACTTGACAAAATTCTGAAATAAATTATTTTTGAAACATTTTTTAGCATAATTTTGGATAACTGACCTAAAAATGCTTTACTAATTAAAAAATATAGTTTAAAAATAATTACATTAAAAAATCAGGGTGCAGAATTATTTTCAAAGAAACTTTTGTATCGTAACATGATCTTCGTGAAACAGATATACTTGGGAAATAACTTTACTATTTTTAACTATTAAGCAATACCTGTGAATATTTAAACTATTTAACAATACCTTTCGATTTTTGAACTATTGACACCAAAACTTGGTAATTATCAGTTTAAAATAATTTTATTGTCATTTTACTATATAATTTGGTTGTCATAAAAACGTTTTTAGCAACACACCTGTGGCAATTGAGAATCCAATATTTATTTTTTAAACTTTTAGAGTGTCTATATGACTATAAGCTCTTTAGTTATGAGGGAGATTCCTCAGTTTAAAAATGTTTAAATAATAAAGCAAATCTCAATGAGGCAAGTTTAAATTAGTTCTCACAGACTTTGTATAACAATTCGTTTACAATATACTTTATAATATAATGTATTACTATTAATTAATTTACTATTCTCATTCTAATTACCATTCCTTTGCTTACAGATACTGTCTTTGGTTATGGGCACGAGCTTTGGTCTTCAATTTTTGTGTGGCTTTCTTCTAATCTTTAAATGGGTTCTTCATTTCTTGTACAGACAGTTGGCCTTTTATTTCTAGTTTATATGCATAGTTTATCCCATGCTTTATCCAGTTGCAATATATTAGTATATCTCATTTCTTATTCTATTATTATTAATTTTCTATGTCTTATTGTAGGTGTATATTTATTTTGCTTTTACGAAAAGAAAAAAAAGCTTTGTTAGCACATTCCCATCTAATTAGTTTTTAAGATGAAATTTATGTGCAGTTTTTTCTTTTTATGTTTGTCTATACTTTTTGCCCAACAATTTTGCCCTTTTTGTGGCATTTGGTTGTAAAAGAAAACAAATAACAAAAAAAAAAAAAGAACAGAACAAATTCGATTGTGCATTATTTTTGTTATTAATTATAATTTTTTGTAATAAAAGTCATGTTGGAAACTATATTCATTTTGGAATGACAAAACAACAACTGATTACGGTTGTGGAGTGATGCGTAGATAACCTTTACCAGAAGGCACCTCAATTGCAGTGATTCCATTTGGGAAAAGTTTTGGCACATCTTCCGGTTTAACAGTGGGCAATACCATGCAATCGCCACCACTCTTCCAATCAACGGGAGTGGCGACACTCTTGGTTTGGGTTAGTTGCAGCGAATCAATCACACGTAAAATTTCGCTAAAAAGCCAGGCGAGATTAGGATATTAAATAAGGAAAAGATGTGGACAAAACTTACTCGAAATTACGTCCTGTGGTGGCTGGATAAAGTATGGAAAGACGCAATTTCTTTTTGTCATCTACAATAAAAACTGCACGACAAGTCAGAGGTATTCCTTCCGAATTAATCTCATCCTTATCGAGCATATTTAACTTGACAGCTAGTTCACGTTTATCATCCGCAATGATGGGATAATCAAAACTGGCAAGTTCTACAAGAAAAAAACATACATATTAATAATTGTATTGAGGTTTCATGCTTCGATGCATTGCATCGGTTTCTACACAACATTTCAAAACTGACAATTACATTAATTTGTTTTTTTAAGGTACTCGGAAAACTTACTGCCATAATGCTTAATATCCTCGATCCATCCTTTGTGCGACTCTGCCGTGTCACAGGATAATGCAATTGGCTTCACGCCGCGCTTTACAAATTCAGGAACTAAGGCTCCCACACGAGAAAGCTCTGTGGTGCACACTGGTGTATAATCGGCTGGATGTGAAAAGAGAATAGCCCATTGTCCACCCATCCAGTCATAGAAATCGATTTCACCCAAATTGGTATTGGCCTGAAAATTGGGAAACTGATCGCCAATATTAAGAGCCGGCATTTTTTTTAAGGAAAATTTAACTTCTGATGAAATGAGAACAAATTTCAAGCGCAGTCCGGTATGTCAAGCTTCTGGCAACCATGGATTTCTAGCAGCGTTGCCATGAGTAATGTGTATACATATCGATAACAAGAAGGTGGTCATAGTTAAGGTAGGTATACAACCCTGCTTCAGAAGTAAACAATTTTTACTATTCATAAAATTTTATCCAAAAGCCGCATAAAATGACTGATCTAAGTGTTATTGGGACTCAAGTAAAGGTTCCAACAACACCGCCACTGCCAGCTGCACCAGAACCCTTCCGTATTACCACTAACGCCCCACACCAAGTCAATGACGAAACCTTAACACCAGGACGAAGGAAACTACAGAAATGGCTGGGTCGTGTCCTTCGTATTGTCATAAGCGACGGAAGAGTGTTAGTTGGATTCTTTAATTGCACGGATCGAGATGCTAATATTGTGTTATCCATGTGCGCCGAGTATCTGGTTGAAGGACAAGAGCCGCGTCTATTAGGCAATGTCATGGTGCCTGGAAAGCATATTGTCTCGTTGAATATTGATGAGCCCAGGCCCAATCTGTTGGTACAATAGTAGTTTCTTATTAATAGTAATTTATCCAAAGTTGTTAAAATCCTCTTTCGTGACAAATATAAACAAAATAATGTGTAGAAATCATTAAAGCTTAACAAAGAAATATCCCTTATTTGGGACGACAATAAGAGTTTCTGTTGTCCTTTTATCAAGCATTTCTTGAAAAGACAGAGCTAAAAGCAATATATCACAGATTGCTTTGTTATTAACAGTTGATTCCCCATCACAATTTCCCGTAGCTACACCCATGACGAATCGATTTTGAAAAGGCGTTAAAAAAACAAAACCAGTCACTTCTGAGCATCTCTGTTTTGGTGTTGCCTGACTTATTAAAGATGAATCAGCTGGTTGTTTTTTACTTCAATTTATTTATTCTCGAGTCAATTAATTTACGAAAATTTGCTTTCAATTGAGAATAATCAACGGCGCTGCCTAGACAATGGATTTCACGACCTTCGTTAAGCCTTCCACTGGTGGCACTGCCAATTCTGGCATAGCAACAGCTAAAGCTGACGATGTCACCGACACAAAGAAACTACAATTTTGGAAGCATGTCGAGTACATTGAGAATCATGGTAAACAGGAGGATGACTATGAATACTGCATGACGGAATTTCTGCGCATGTCGGGCATCTATTGGGGTGTCACAGCTTTGGACATAATGGGACAATTGGATCGCCTGGAGCGAAAGTATATATTGGAGTTTGTGAAGCGTTGTCAATGCCCGACGACAGGAGGATTCGCACCATGCGAAGGACACGATCCTCATCTGCTGTACACCCTGTCGGCAATCCAGATTTTGTGCACTTACGATGCTCTGGACGAGATTGATACGGAGGCTGTGGTGCGTTTTGTTGTTGGATTACAGCAGCCAGATGGCAGTTTCTTTGGTGACAAATGGGGCGAAGTGGATACCCGATTCAGTTTTTGTGCAGTGGCCACTCTGACGTTACTCAAACGACTTGACGCTAGTATCGATGTGGAGAAGGCAGTCAAGTTCGTCATGTCCTGCTGTAATCAGACGGATGGAGGATTTGGGTCAAAACCTGGAGCTGAATCTCACGCCGGGCTCATCTACTGCTGCGTTGGTTTTCTTTCCCTAACGCAGCGTCTCCATTTGCTTGATGTGGACAAGTTGGGTTGGTGGCTCTGTGAGCGACAGCTACCAGCTGGCGGCCTCAACGGACGGCCGGAGAAGCTGCCCGATGTCTGTTATTCCTGGTGGGTTCTTTCCTCGCTGACCATTATGGGACGTTTGCATTGGATCAGTTCTGAGAAACTGCAGGAATTTATTCTATCTTGCCAGGATCTAGAGACTGGAGGGTTTTCTGATCGTACTGGCAATATGCCGGACATATTTCATACTCTATTTGGTATTGGTGGCTTATCCTTGTTGGGATATGATGGACTGAAGCCCATTAATCCCACTTTATGTATGCCACAGTATATTATCGACCGCTTGGACATTCATCCTCAGAAACTGGACCGACCCTAAGGGATAAGTGGAGCAGTCAGTTTCAGCAATTTTGTTAAAGTTAATATTTCTAAGGAGTAGCTTCCTATGTTTTATTAATCATTATCGATTTTTTTATCCTACTTTTCTTTTTTCCCCCGCATTTATCAAGGATTTAGCTTTATCACATTTCAGTACAATTTCTTTAAAAGCTAAGAAAAAATGAAATAAAGACATTATTTTTACAATTGCATGCCAAAAATTACACAAATCGAATGTTTTATATATAACGTAAATCTGAGAAACCTTTTCTCTAAAAGTTTAAAATAATTTAAATTGATGATGATGGTTTTGAAAACGCAAAATGAAAATCTTTCAAATCAGATTTTGTGGCTAACCACATCTATAGTAAGAGTTACTAATCAAAATCGGATGAAATTTGGTCAGTTAATTGCCCACACAATTTAAATTTGTGAGTACTAAAATATCGCATACACATCTCTAGCATCGATACCGGCTCACATGTTGTTAGATTTCGATAACTGTCGCTTGTATCCCTGGCTTGTTATCGATAACAAAATGAAAATTTTTGAAAACAACAAACAGGACCGACGCGCCGCAATAATTCGAAAGAAAAACCAAATATCTTTGTTTCACAAATAACTAAAACGATAATCTAAGATGAGCAATAAAAGCACACCAGTGCGTCAACGAATACAGCAATATCAAATGCGTGGACGTGGAAGTACAACGCCGGCCGCTTCGGATGCCAGCGGACTACGAAAAAAAGTGTTGACCAGGACGCCCAAGCAGCAGGAATCACAGGAGCAGCTGTTGAACACTGCTTTTACTCGAACAACGACAACACCCACACCTACACCTAGGTCGACGTCCTTAAATGCTTGCTATACACCCTCATCTCTTTATAGATTTACACCTGGCCGAGTAGCGCCAAAGACTCCCATCGGATCCTCAAAATCGAAGACTGTCAAGGAGAAAGAAAAGGCTGAGAAAGTAGATGCTATGATGGACTCAATACACAGTGTTTCCGAAGATAGTAATATGATGGTAGCTGTCCGTGTGCGTCCGCTAAATGCCTTGGAGTGTACACGTGGTCAGGTCACGAATGTAGTCCAGGTCCATAGCAATAGCAACGAATTGACAGTCCAGGCAGGCAGTAGTGCCGATGCAACAGCCGGAGTAACCCATTTCTTCAGCTATGATCAAGTCTACTATTCCTGTGATCCCGATAAAAGAAACTATGCCTGCCAGGCGAAAGTTTTTGAGGGTACAGCTCGTCCCCTGATTGATACAGCATTTGAGGGCTATAATGCTTGCCTTTTTGCATATGGGCAGACAGGCTCTGGCAAATCCTACAGTATGATGGGCATTGAAGCTTTGGATGATGCAGCACTCGATGGTGGACCACCCCATGATGAGGCTGGCATTATACCACGCTTTTGTCATGAATTGTTTCGAAGGATTGAGGCTGTACGCCATCAACAGCTACAGGTAGAGGTTGAGGTCAGCTACTTTGAGATCTACAATGAGAAGATCCATGATCTTCTGAGTGTCCAGCAGGTGTTAACAGGCGGAGACTGCACACCTTCGCAGCAGCAGCAGCAACAACAATCAAGACCCGCTTTAAAAGTGCGAGAACATCCAATTTTTGGTCCTTATGTGGTGGATTTAAGTGCCCACTCTGTGGATTCATATTCGGCTCTTCGTAACTGGCTTGCCGTGGGTAATTCCCAACGTGCCACAGCTTCCACAGCCATGAATGACAAAAGTTCCCGTTCCCATTCCATTTTCAATATTGTCCTAAATCTTACGGATCTGTCCAGCGATGATGGTTTATCCTCGGATACTGATTCTGGAACTGTTTCCTCTACAGCATCTTCGTTACGTCAGACACGCCGCAGCAAGATCAGTCTTGTTGATTTGGCTGGAAGCGAAAGAATCAGTGTATCCGGCTCAAATGGTGAAAGGATAAGAGAAGGTGTCAGCATCAACAAAAGTTTACTTACTTTGGGCAAGGTAATTGCTGCCTTGGCCGATGCTCGCAAACCGGGAACCTCCTCCTCATCTGTGCCCAATACCTTTGTTCCTTATCGAGAAAGTGTACTCACCTGGCTACTGAGGGTAAGTACAGTTTTCACTTTTTATTTTCTTATCATTTTACCAAATATGGGTTATCTAGTCAGTTTTTAATATGTTCTAGTTTGTTTTTCCTTTGCCTCGGAAAAAGTTTCGAAATCGAATTCGAGGTTGAAACCGTGACACGAAGTTGGCAGAAAAACTTTCGTTAATAGAAAATCTCTTAAGTTCGAATTCTAAGAAATCATTTCTTGAAGCATTCTTTACTTTTAAATCAAGTTATCAAACATTTAGTAAAATATTTTTGTATATTTAAAAAAACTTTACAGTTTTTTTAAGTAATACGAATTCTCCCCGTTGATTTGTACTCACGCTAGGTCACATGCGTCCGTCCGTCTCTATATACTGAAATCTTATCAGTACATTTGCCTTGATTAGCCTATAACGACAATCAATCGTACACAATCTGAAAATCGTAAAGTTAATCAAATTTCTTAAAATATATATACACATTTATATATATATATATTGTCATATTGGGGACGCACCCAGTTCGAATGATCTCATATGAATCCCCCCTTCACTTCATGCATTCGTTGAGTCAAGACAACTTTGGAAAATTTGTTTCCAAGTTCGTTCTCCTTCGTATCATTATGCAAATATAAATTCATATACCCTGTAACACTAGAATAAAGAAGGGAGGGAGGGGTATGACATCTGCATGTGTGTGATAAATAATTGAATAAGTAACACAAATCGAGATCATAAGTATATTAACTTTTATCGGTATTAAGAGGCTATCAAAATTGATTAGCACAGTAATTGATGCTTGAGATTTTTCTAAAAACAACAAAGTGATTCATAATCGAAATTTCTCTTTGATTGGTTGGTCATGGAAACGGAATATATGTATATAATAATATTTAGTTGTTAATTTGTACGATTGTTTATTTATATTAATAGATTTTCAACTAATATTATAACAGTGATTCATTGAAAAACTTTCGGAACTCTTGGAAGATTTTGTTATTTTCTTTTGATTATCTTTGGTCTTTATATAACAGGGTATCCCAAAGTTGTAACTAACTTGGTTAATATTTATTTTGCACATATATATATAGACATACATATTTATATATATTTACAAACGCAAACCTCTGATCTCGTGATGTTGTCGTCCCCTTGTCTATTTGATACACGCGAAACTTGGTCTATAAACATTTCAGACTTTGTTTTTATGGTAAATGCTCTATAAAGAATTTTGTTGTTGAATTTTGTTCATCAAATTTTATAGCTGCATACATACATACATACTATATGCACCGCATGCGAATTGTCTTATATGTAGATTCCAATGGTAATGGTAAATACTAGGAATTAGATTTGATATAATTTTGTTTATTTAAGAATATATATTTATATATGTAGGTACATACGTTTTTAAAGATAACTGAAATGAACTGTTCAGGGACATATAGTTAAATATAATGATACACTCAACCAATATATATATCATTTCCTTTTCTTTTTCATTCTTTTTATCTATTTTAATAATTGGTTTCCACCTTCTTCTTAAGACCGGGACACCCAAAGTGCCCTACTTAAATGATATGCCGGTTGTTGCTTCTTTTTTTTGTTTATTTTTATCATATCGTTTCAATCATAAATTCATTTTTTTCTGTTTTATTTGCTCACAGTTCTACGACTTGATAAAGCGAGACACGTGTGGTAAAAATATTGTAGTTCAACAAAGGCGCAACAAAGATAGAAAAGAATTTTAAAATGGTGTTTCATTAACTTCCTTATTTTCGTTGAAATAATAATGACATTAAAAAATACTGATAACATTGATTACATTTATCATATATGTAGAACATCATGTGATATTACACGATTCTATAGTTGATTGTTAACATTATCTTGTATTAGTAGATTCTACAAGTGTTTGCTATAACGTAAACACTTCAATTGAAATGTATAGTTTATTGGAATTGCTAATACCCGATTAAAACCGATTTGATTTAAATCAAAATATGCGAATACTTTACCCTTCAATAACTGAATTTCTTAATTCCGTGCTATCAGCCAAATTGAGCAAAGAAATTACAGTAAAGACTCCCTTAACGGACACCGTTTGAGTGCACAATTTTCCGGGTATCGTCATTTGTTTTCCAAAACAATTTTCCTTAAACGGAAACCTTTTTGAGTTTGCATCGTATTTTTAGGTGAATTACTTTTCGAAGTTTCTTAGGGAGTTCCCGGAAAAATTTTCCTTGACAGTTGCTTTTTCTTCTTCAACTCCGCGAAGAATGTTCCTAGAAGGTCTTTAAAGAATTCCTGAATAAATTTGTATTGAAGTGAGGTGGTTCTTTTAAAATATTTCCCTGAATTTATAAATATAACTTTAATATTAAAATAATTGCCCGTTGAAGAACAATAGAGTATAATTATTTTTGATCAATTAGGAATTGAGTTAAACCTAAAAGACTCATTTCCGAAATTCCTTAAGAACTTCCTCGAAGAACGTTCCTTGACAGTTGTTATTCCTTCACCAAAGTAACAATTAACTTTTTCCTACGAATTCTTTGAGAAATGTTCCTAGAAGGCCTTCAAAGAATTCCTGAAGCATCCGTAAAAGAAGAAATTCTTTTAAAATCTATATCTGAATATAGAGTTAATATTAAAATATTTTTCTGTTAAAAGATAAAATTTATATTGATCAATTAAGAATTGAATTGAGCTTAAAAGAATAAAATAAATCGTAATTTTTATAGAGTTTAAATTAATTTATTAATTAACAAATTTTCAATACATTAATTCCATTTTGCCATATAATTTTATACACTTTAAGATTAAGAGAAATCCGTTTGCAAATTTTTCCTGTTTATTTGTTAAAAAATGAGTACTTTGACCGTATCACTAGATGTGATATGACTTTAGAAATAGTCTAGTTTTAAGTAAACAAATGGTTAAATAAACACAACTTGGTTTTTTATTTTTATAATTTGTTTAAATAGTTTACAACCTTTATATAATCCGCCCGTTTCCCGTGTCTCTTTCAACACCTTTGGTTAGGTAACTGACCCTTCTCATTTCAAAGTCGCAATACTATATCTATCGAAAGCCTTGGACATGCGCAACAATTTCTTTCTAAATGATAAATGGCGCATTGATCATTTTTTTTTAAAACGTAAATTTTCAAGTTTGGATGAGTAATTTATAGTATTACATTTAAAAAAAAATAAAAAGGGTTCTCAGTATTTTTAGTCACTACAAAGTTCATAATCCTCTAGGCAGAGAGATACTTGTAATTTGGTTTGAGATTCCACCTACTCCACTTGAAAATTGAAAAGTCTCACAACAGTAGGTAATGAATACATAAGAAATTAACACTTTAATTTGAACAATTGTGAAAAAAAGATTTTGTAACCAAAATCAATATTGACATAATGGCGCCACTACTTTTCAACTTTTCGTACAATTGTTTTTCAAAAAAAAAAAAAAGGGGGGGAAGCCTCCAATAAGAGTCTATCAATTGATAAGGCCAAATGCGACCTTCCAAAATAAAGAAAAAAATGATAAGTTTATCAGTTTTTTATTTAAAAATACTTACACATTCGTGTACTCTTCTTCCCTGCTCGAAATTTCCATTCTAAGTTTAGATTTCGGTTTATCTTTTGAGTACTTTTCCTATCTTTTCCTCCTGCGGCAATAAAATTATTAAACCAGTAAATTTTACTTGCTTCAGTTTTGTTTTGTTTTGTTTTGTCCAATTCTTGAATACAAGATGATAATTTTTTATTGTTTTCTTTTTTTTGACACTTAAAATAATATAACACTTGATAAGTTATCAGCACCTCGTCTATGTAGTTGCGACAGAAGCAATCTCTGATGTTGCTGCCGCCTCTTGCTGCACTTGCAGGCACTTGGCTCACATTTGCAATGCGACTTCTTGCTCAACTTTTTGCTGCTGCTGTTGCAATTTGACTGAGCTTAAACAAAAAGTAGAGAAAATTGTTATTGTAGGTTTATTTAATATGACTAACTTATTTTATTTGATAAGGAAAGAGTATGAAACTGACCCTAGTACAATCCCTTCCTTTAATTAAATTGTTGAAATTTTGGAATTTATCAAGAATTTTTTCTATTTTTGATCAATTTAGGAATGTAATTAAAAGTTTTCTTCTATATTTATCAAATGACTTACTTAATCATTTAATATTTATTTATTTAATCATATTCTCTTTAAGTGAATCATCTGATATAAGACTTTTGTTTGCATTATTACGTATACGTAATATACATGAAACTTTTATGATTCAAAGATCTTAACAAGAAAGAATTTTACAAATACTCTTTCCTTCCGATTGCTATTACAAAACAAGGTTTTGATCAACGACTTTCCTGAATATACATAAGAAATTCCAACTTGGTAAAATTGTAGAAATACATATACAATCTTGAAAGTTCGTATTGTATGTTGTAACACTTATTTAAAAACATGTACATCCCTAATAACAATAATTGTATCACCACTAATTATGATTGTCTGGTAACACTCCATACAATAGAAGTCAGTTAGCTGTATTTGAAATAAAGAGTTCATTTTTGGTACCCTCGCACGACACAACAGGATTGATCATTACATTTCTTATAATTCGATTTGCACTATACAAAAAAGGTTCTCTATAGTAATATTTTTATAAATATATTGAGAAAGTTTTTAAATTTATTCGACAATAACTTAATCTTGTTAAGATTTTCTAATAACTCTTTAAATTTCGTTTAATTAAAACAAGAATTCTCATAGATTGTCGGTTAATTTTAGCATTACCGAAAGATAATATTAAAGTCTATTTATTCCTTTGCATATATGAAACACTTCTTCATCAATTGCATTTATGGCAAACTCATTTTATATTTTCAAACTTTTCTATTTCAAATAAATATAAGAAAAAAAAGGTGTAAAGCTGTTTTAAAATTTGTAGACTCATGAAATCCTTGAAAACAAATTAGCAAAGTAATTAGTGATTGCTTACAAAAACCTGTTCAGAAAGCGATTGTTGAGTCATAAGATTAGATTTTGGAAATTTCAACATTTTTCTAACTAATAAAGATTTTTAGAATGGGGATGATGATTTTTAGTTGATGAATAACTGATTTTTATACTGAAATCTTAGACTTACCATATTTATTTTTGTTTCGCCAACCGGTGGGCGTTTTCAGTTTGTTAATTAAACCTTTCAACATTTTTTTTTCTTATTTTTTTTTAATATTTAATCCTTAAGTGAGTAATTTTATAACCTTCACATGACAAACTTATATTTGAACTGCAATTGACATAGCTAAAGCTGAGCTGTCTAATTAAAACTTTACACGAATACAACGAATTTATAATGATAATTTAGTTTTGAGGTTCGTGTGCAAAGTGTTTGGTCTTTTAAAAAACCACACTGCACTTTATTATATGTACATTTCTATATTACTCCTATTCCCAAGCAGGTTTTTTTTTTTTTGGTTTTTCTTTATCGCCAACACCACAAAAAATTTGTGTTTAATGAGGCATTTTATCGGTCTTCCGTCTTTAATTTCCAGAGAATTCTTTTGAATATATTTTAAATTTTTTCGATTATAAGTCCTAGCTAATAGAAGAAGCGTGGCGAGTTTTAGGCCTGCGTCATTATAGTCGAGTATTTTTTCTTCTTTTTCTAATTAGCAAGAGTCGTGTTTCAGTCACAGCTAAATGATTTTTCACATTCTAGACGAATGAGAAGCCGCATTCTCATAACATGATATTTTCTATATTCCATATACATATCTATGAATGCTAATTAAAGTTGAGCGAAAAAAAAAGCAGTAGCAAGTATAATTACTATTGAAAAAACAAAATCTTTTGTTTAACTACTGGAACTTACGGATTCGTAATTAATCGTTGTTAATTTACCCAGTTCAGTGGAAGCTTTTCCCTGGCGCTTGTTGGGTAATCATTTAATGAGATTTAAAACAAATTTGTGGGTTTACCATTATTAAGCTTAAATGTTTAAAAAAAAATTGGATTTTTTTTTTTTTGGGTACTAATTTAGATGGATTTTTGTTATATATTGCTGTATGAGTTTTTTTGTATACCTTATCATATTATGCAAGATAATCAAAAATGAAACAGAAATATTTTGTGATATGGTGATCATGGGATACTTTTGTTTCCAGCAGCATCTTTAGTCATCTTTATATTTAAGTCTTTTGTCAGCTCCTTTCCAGGAGCTGAGTAAGTCGCGACTGGACACGAGCGTGTCTCCTTCCAAAGTGAATTTTTTCTCGTTGGCAATTTGCCTTTTGCCCTTCATTTCTATTTCACTTGTCTTACTTGACACTCCTGACCCTTTTTTGCCCACCGCCTGTGCGCCACACTAGTCCGATACAACCTTAAGGTTGTCTTGAACCTAGTTCCCGGTAAATTTGACATTGGTCTCTGTAATGTCCTGTCATGTCTGTCTTCTTTTCCGACATGTACATAAATATAAATTCTTTATATATATTGTGTAAGCTATAGTCTTAGCAAAATATCTCGATTACGGTACAGTTTTAATGGGTATAATTGACTTGTCTTACAAAGTTTGCTGCCAGATCTTAAATAGTTAATCGAAAAATACGTAATACGTAATTTATAATTGATTACGTCAATATGACAGCATACAATCATTTAATTAATTTGACCAGGTTAAATATTATGAGAGAATAAATTGAGATCTATAATCTAGACCAGGGATAGCGAACTTGATCTACTGTTCACTGACGACACCCTGTGGAATCTACCAATTACATCGACTGGACTAATAGTCGCGATCGACCGTTTGGCCACCCCTGATCTAGACGATTTTGTACAAATAGACTCAGATAATGACTCGAATCTCTTTTAAAGCAAATTATATAGAACATATGTAAGTATTTAAAGGTTCTTCACAAAAGATAAATATTTGGGTTATAAAAAAAGAGATGTCGATAGATATAATAGATAAAGTTAGATAATTATATAAATTGAAGGCACTTTTGTTTCTTCCAAAAATAAAAGTTCAATTATGGTCAAGTAGAAAATTTGATTTTACTCTTGATTATATATATGTATGTTTACCATAAAATTGACAATACTTTAAATACTATATATATAATCAATAATGAAATCACATGTTAAACATTTCACTCTTAAACATTTAGTATTTGTATAAGTTATAAACTTTTACAACAATATACGCTGTATATTTTATTTAACGGTTATTCAATATCTCTACTACTTTTTTATAGTATTTAGAATAGTTTTTTTTATTGCTTGTTTACTATTACGACTTTTAAAACTGTTATTATTATATCAACCGCAAATATTCTTTATAATATATACCTACCTATAATTATATACATGTACATATGTATGTATGTATATGTGTGAGTTTATATTGTATTGTATAGTGCGGTTCCACTTCCCTCACAAACAACAATTGTAATTTAAGCATTCATTATTTTTGTTCCCCTCTACAAACTAGTTAACATTGAATTTTAAATGAATCAAATGCCATAGTATATACATATGTACGCATGTAAATTGCAATTTGTGTTCTCTTTTTTATGGCTTCCCTTCTCTTCTATATATGTTTACTATATAGTAAATTCTTTTGATTGGATACATGTGTGAAAGGAGAGAGAGGTGCAGATTGTAGTATAGTCGGCAGCGTCTTGTAGTCGTACTTGAAGTGCGGTTAAAAGTGGCCAGAACTTGATATGATTTAATAATTATTGTTGAACTCGCCATTTCAATTGAGTTGAGCTTAATTCATTTAAATTAAATTGAATTGAGGCTATGCTGCGATAAACTTTGACCCTCTGGAAAGGAAGGAGAAAATTATTGTATGATGAGGACAGAATGAATGAGAATGGAACAGATATCATGATCAAGTTCCAGGTCTGCTCTATGACACTTATGATAGTCAAGTGATTTTCTGGGTCATTCCATAGAGAACCCCAAGCTCAGGGTTACAAGGTGACCTTTATTTAAACATTCAGTTTATACCATTTTCACTTATTTCGTACGGATGGAGAAATTATAATGCGTTTCTTATAGATTTGGTCTTTTAACCGGTTCAATTAGCAAATAGATGCCAGACATAAATATTTCCGTGGAGTTTGTTAGCACCATAGGAAAATTTTTTTTATTGGAAAATCAAACCAGTTTTTATTAAAAATCTTTGCAATAATGTTTAGCCTACCACAATGTACCCCCAAGTATCTACAGATGTTCTGAGGCCTTGAAGTATAAAGTTCTCCAGACACAGTGACTTGTGAATAAAATATTTTAAAAACTAGGTCAATCTTGGGTAAAATTTGATAAATTTCTTTTAGTTAAAAAGTTAATAAGTCTTTCTCTCTTTGGTTTTTTTAAGCAATTTGCGGAATGACTTCCGCTCCGCTAGTGATTAATTAATAATGCTAATTTAAATTTTTAAGAATTTATGTGATTATGAGTAGTTAAAGATAAATACCAACGTCGTCACTATACGATTTGAACAAAGATGTATAAAGTATCTTAGGTCTTATGATTATGGGAACGCTACAAAACCAAATGTTTTCAAAAGAGACTTACATATGTATGTAATCACGACCTTTTCAACAGCTTTACATATTGTGGTTTAGGAAACTATCAAATTGTATCAGTGAAATCCGTATAAAGATTGAAAGAATTACATATTAACCGAAAGAGGCAACAAAAAATAATTAGTTAACCGTTTTCGGAACATCAGAAGTAATTTTTCGCTATACAATAACTTAGCTTTAACTGATTTATAAGAGGGTCGTCATCGACTGTTATGGCTGCTTTTTATACCATAGCAAGGTTATATTAGTTTTATTCAGATTCGCATAGATGGAAGCATTTCCGACTATATAAAGTATATATATTCTTGGTCAGCGCGATAAGCTGAGTTGATTATACTCTGTCCGTCTGTCTGGATCAATAGCTTCTCCTCCGAAAACCTTAAAGCTACAGAGCTGAAATTTTGCACCTAGGCTTAGTTTTGCTGCAGGCAGTGTATATCTCGGAATCATCCCAATCGGATGACTATATCATATAGCTGCCATAGAAACGATCGGTCGAGAATAGAGTTAAACTTCCATAATTTAATTGTTTTTCAATCGAATAGTATACATTCATTAGAATAGGAACGATCGGTCAAGAATATCGTTTTAGAGCAATAACTTGGGTGTTTTTAAAATGATTGTCTCGAAATTTAAAAGTCGAATTACTCCTTTTCCTCAAGCTACAAACTTTTTATATCAGTTAAATTGGATTTATAATCTTTCTAATAATTTTGATATTATAAATATGTAGTTGTCAAATAACAGTTTGCAAGGGTATACGAACTTCGGCACTGCCGAAGTTAGCCCATCCTTCTAGTTTTGTGCTATTTTGGAAAATGATGTTTTCGAGTAAATGATTTAAATAAATTGTCACTTAAACAATATTTTCAGAATTTTTTGAATACAATACAATACATATGTATATTCAATTAGTTTCGAGGTAAATTGCTGCCATGATTCCAGTTGTTCTGTTAATCTGGTATTCAAAACCCACAAATTATTTGAATTGTAAGACTTTAGACTCTACATTCAACTAAAAAAATTCTAAATTCTTAATAAATAACATTTATGCAGACTTTAAAAATCAATAATTAGTTTAGTTCATAGGATACCTTTTATATACATGTGTATATTAAAGATATTTTGAAAATATCTGCTAATGTCTACTCAGGTTTACGGTTATAACTTTATACTGGTTTCGATCACGAAAATTCTTTTTGTCCACGTTTCCAACAAGTTCTTATGATAAGATTCGATTTAGATTTGAGACAAGTGACGACTCCTTTAAAGCTTCAAATATGCCAATAGTTGTCATAAGTTGACTTAAGGATTTGTTTGGAGTTAAAAAAAAAAACTTTGAAACATCAAAAGTTGCTGTTTATATAACTATAAATCTTTCATTTATAACTTAAACTTCAGATTCATTTGCCCCAATAAGATCAGAAGCAACAAGTCATTAGGTAATTTTTCATAATATTTTTGTTATTTATTTTTTAGTTATCAGTTTTTTTTTAATATAATATTTAACTTATAAATATAAATACAATATAATATATATACGGTAGGTAATAATTTATAAATTTTGAAAATTGTTCTTGGTACCCGCAAGCAAAAATTTTATTTAAAAAAAAAAAAAAATGTAGTTAATTTTTAACTTTAATAACTAAAGCGCTGTTTATTTTTTGGGGAAGTCTTTATAAGCTGCACAGTTGGGGCTTGGATTAATGTTCTCTATAATATTTAATGGTAATAACAAGTTATTTAAACAAAAAGCATTTCAATAACTCTCTTTTTAATAAACATTTTAACAATTTTTAACTTTCTCTTTTTTTTTTTTATGTGAAATATATAGGTATATACATATATAATATATATAGGCAGAAAGGTTTTTTTTTTAGTGGTATTCTTTGTTTTTGTCCCAAAATCTGTGCAAATTTTTAGTATTTTGTTTGATTTTACATATATATATATACATGTATATATCGTATATTTCGGATGTCTAATATAGACAAGGATATAATAATAAATTGGGGGGTCGTTCCAAAGTATAAACATACAGATATAATAAACTCTAAGAATTCTTTATCAAATCGTTGGTTTAAATATATATATATATATAGTTATATATATATATATATAAATTTCCTGTAACACATGGCTCCAATTTTGAAGAAAGGAAAACTATTCAAAGACAAATGCGATAAACTGGAACTGGAAAATCATTTTTCGTTTCGATTCCTTTCCCTTGTTTGAATTCGCTTTACATTTTCCTACTGCAGTTTTTGTTTCTCTTATACTCAGTCTCGTACGCAAAATTGAAAAATATTTCTGCTTCCCTCATAATAATAATAATTTTTTTTTTGTTTTTTTCATTTTTTTGTTTCCATATGGAGGGGGGGAGCAAAGGAGGAGCGCGGCGGCCGGCAGGGAATTATAAAGAGCTTTTGTAAATTGGTATCAAGTTTTGTTTTGCTGGTTTTGGTTGGCTTTGCTTTTCTTTTTTTGTTGTTGTTGTAAATGGTAGTGACGTCAGACGCGGAAATGCATTTTTTATGCAAATACCGTAGTGAAAAGGTACAGTTTGCATTGGATTATTGTAGTTAACACACTGTTGTTATTGTTTGTTGCTGTTTGTCTTGCTCTCTTGGCTGCAGCTACCTTCTTAGCAACATTTTACAGTCGTCTTTCTTATCCTTTCTTAATTTTTATATATTTATATATATATATATGGCATAGTGAATTGCTGTCTTTCGTCTGTCTATATCTGTCGATCGTCGAATTTTGCATCATCCTTCGGTCCTACACCTTGCAGCTTTGATGCGCGGCCATAACAGATGCCAATTGCTGTGGCACTGCCTGCTCGTGCTCATGTTCGTGCTCATGGTGCAGTTCCTCATCATCTTCACAGATGCTGTCGTGATGCTTGCGCTGTTCACGTTTACGCATATAATTAATAAGTGGCCTTTTCTTGTGCTCCTTGCAGAAAGGACAATCCTTACGGATTTGCTTCTCAGTTTTGAGCTGTTTGCATTTCTCTGTAATTAAACGAAAAACAAAAAACAAATGTTTAATTAAAGAAGAAAGGTCAAACGCTATAACATATTATTTTCCTCCCCCCACTCCATTTTTTCCGGTTGCCTGCCTACGTGCCGCAGCCCTACGAGCCCAGTTGGTGGCCTTTCCATGACGTAGCTAGCTGGGTCACTACTCTCTCTCTCTCTCTCTGTCTGTCTCTGTTGTATACGCTACGCTACATACGTCACGTCGGCGTTGTTGCCGCTAGATTTATTGATGATGTTGAGATGACCCTGTGTTGTGACTTGTGATAGACAGGGTGTTCATCTGTTTATTAAGCTTGTCGGGTTTGATAAAGCTAGACCAGCCAAACAGATTGATCATTGTTAAATGTTCTATTTATAAATTAACAATGCTGGCTTCAATTGTGATAAGCGACCTTGAGGCAATGTAATCTATATTTGTAATCTATGATATTTTGCACTAAGCTAAATTAGTCATATGATTTCTAAATGTTCTTTATGGTTATGGAGTTAGATAAAACTCGCAATTGCACACCTTTTTTTTTTGTTTTGCTTTTTCGTTGTTTTTTGTGTATTGCGTCTTATTTTTCACACATTGTTTTCTTTATTTGGCTCAACAAAAAAAAAGGAAAGGAAACCACCTGCCTGTTTTAAATTTTGTTGTTGTGACTCACTCACGTAAAGCGTGGGCAAGTACAGTCTCATATGAATGTTTATCTATTTTATTAGCATGTTAATGGACTTTTATGACCTCGATACACAAAAGCAAGTAACACAAAGGTACGTCTTTCAATTGTTTCATTCAACTCAAAAGTACGTAAGCACTTGCTTAAATTTTATGTACTGATTTGCACAGTTTTCGTGAATTCGTGATAATGTCTAATTGCTAAAAATATCGTGCAAGTTGCCTAAAGGAATATAATGCAATTGACACGTGTACACGTGCAAATATTCTACAAAGTTTAACATTGTTTACACAAACTGAAATTTTTGTTGTACATTTTATAATTGGCTGATAAGACTTGAAACTTTATTACTACACCCTGTGTCACAATGCTCTCATACACAGATACATACAAACATACATACATACAAACAGATGCGCAAATTAAGGCGTTTCTCATGCGAATAACAACACTAACCAGCGAATCAGGCTGGGCTATTTTTAAATTCTTGCAAAAAAAACAAAAACAACGTCATTACGCGGAGTAAGGGGGCCTGTGCACACACACATCTACATATATATACATAAATGTGTGTACATTCATGCCTTTGTGTGTGTATTTTAGTATGATGGCGCGTGTGATTAACTGTATTTCTTGAGACTTTTTCTCACCTTGGACACGACTGTAAGAATCCTTGACCACAAAAGGCGTGGTACTTGGCTCCAATGTTCCATACGGAAACTGTTCATAGTCCCTGTAATAGCCTCCCCGCATTGAGCCGCCATACGACAAGGTGGAGTCGCTTACACAAAATCCCCAAACATCCATTATAGAGCTTTTTTTCTTTCTTCTTCTTCGCTGTTGTGTTGTGATTGTGTTGTGCGAGGTCGTTCGTTTCACAATGTGTGTTCTTTGGCCGTATCAAACGTGCAATGAACTCGGGTTTTTTTTTCTTTCTTTTTTTGAACAAAAGTCACTGTTTTCTATTGAATTTGATTTAATTTGTGTCTCTTAAACAACTTTCATTGGGTTATTTATGCACTTTTTAATACCATTTATTAAGGTATGAACCAGTTTTTGATTTGTTGAACTTTTATGTTTGCATTGAATTTTAAATGCAATTCTCTCACTTTCTTACTGAAGAGCTCGAGCAAAAATGCTGTATATTCACTGAAATTCGTTGTTTTCAGCTGAAAGTCTCATGTGAAACTGAAAGCCGAATGGATGAACGACTGCATTTTTGTAGCGTCCGCTATTCGTGCGAACGTTCGTGTTGCACAGTGGTTCGTTTGGCTTAAAGTTGGTGCCAAAAATTGAATATATGAAATGTCTGCCTAAAACTGGAAATACAATTTTTAATAATTAAGTGAATTTTTTAAAAGCAAACTGACATTCGGCTAGTAATGAAAATAAACGTACTTGAATAATATAATTTAAATAGAAATATTTTGCTGTCTGATTTCGGAAAAATGAGCCACTGTGCGTTGATTCTGCCAAGTGGATATTAGTTTTGCGTCTCGTGCTTTTGTTGAAACTTCGGCACATGCTTGGGATTTTATTGCTATCTCTCTCATTCTCTTTCTAGTACATATAATAAAACATCGCACAGTGGTGCGCCATAGATGAAATTCATTTTCCTCGTAACCAAAATCGTTTCCAGTTTTTAATAAATGTTAATTTCCAGTTATGACACATGGAAAATATTGTTAATGTCAAACAGTTTTTTGAGGAAGTTTTTCTCATTAGCAGTGTGTTGTTAAAAGCTGACGTAAAAAATTGTGTGGCTTGTTTTAGTCATGAGTTCTTTCTCTTTTACCTTAACTAACTAATCAGCGTCTAGACTGTATGTCGCGCATGTTGTGAAAGCAAAGGATCTTCAGTTGCCAAGCAGCAAATGTATTCCCATGATTTGTTAATTAATAAGTAGACGGTCAAATGGGGTTAATAAAAAGGTTTCTTTTAACATTAAATTTGATGATTTGGCCGTCAGTGGACGGACAAAAAACGTGTCAAATTCAAATTGTACAAAAATTTTAATTCTATTAATTATTGTTTTTGTTTGTGATTAACTAAAAAGTTAACAATTTGTGAGCATTTGCGTAAAACTAGTGTTAATTAATGTACCTACGTCATTTTGGTTGGCATTTAATCAAATTGTTTTGTCTTTTTGAATGTACATATGTACATACACTGGATTTATTAGCAAGTTTTTGTGGTTTAAGATGGAAGCGTGCGTGACAATGATCTATGTAGAAGTGGGCGGTCTACAAAAAGAAACTCTATATATAGATAGTCGTGTTGGTACGATTTGGTACGCAAATTATTTGAGTCAACCAAAATAATTTTAATTTTTCATTAAAAAATGAAATCAAGATACATATGTACATCTTACCCTAGGTCCGGCCCCCAGAAGGTCGAAATTGTTTGCAGTTATAATTGAATACTGACCACTGTTACTACCAACTAATACTTGTTCCCTCTCTCTGTCTTACTAGTTATTTGTCTATGCCAGCGCCCACTGTGCTGCTGCTGCGCAGTTTATGTAAACATTCTCGCCCACTCTTTACCTCCTCTGTTTCTCTCTCTCAACCTAACTTTGAGTATTTTTGCTGCGATTCTGACCTGCTTAATCAAACAAGTGTCTATTACACACGCACATTATATATGTATGTATGTTTGTATGTATTTATGTTAGTTGTTCTTATACTTATACACATATATCTTTTTGTATACATATACATACACCTAGAAATCTATATTTACTTGGCTGATCAAACAACAAAAACATGTATTTAGTTTCTATTGCCATCTTACTCACACTTTGCACTGCACTTACTGATAACAATTAAGCGGGTAACGGTAGTTTGAAGTTAGTCAAAAAGGCCGCAAAACGAAAGCTGATAATTGATAACAACAGTATGGCTGCTCTTATCTTTAGAGGTCATATAATCTATTGTCAAGATTCGAATCATATATATACGTATGTATATATTTATTTATATGTATATACATATACATAATTCTATAGGCATTCGTTTGCTTTATTTGTTATTTTTTTACTTGGCGAGATCTTATTATTTAATATGAAAATGTATGTGCATAATAAATCATTTTAATTACCCTTTACCAAGTGCACTTTGCGCTGCTGGTGCTCTGATAAGCCCCTCTACAGAAAAACAATTTATAAGGAGTTGGCATATATTTACATTATTACATGTACATACATCCACTTGTTTGCCATTTTATCGCTATTATTTAATGTTTTAAAATTGCAGTTTAACAAGGGCTTTACTATGTAGTTGAAATCAATACTTAAGGTGGTTGTAGTATTACGTTTTATAAAAATTCCGTTAATACCAATTTGAGGTTAACTTCGAAATTATTCTATATCGAAAACAATGTTCAGTAACAGTTATAAAAAAGACCCGTTTTCGAACTTCTTTTTCTAAAAGTTTTCAAATTTATTTTATTGCAGGAAAATCTTGGTGGTAATTCAAAAACCGTTATGTTGGCCACAATTTCCCCAGCCAGTGTTCATGTGGATGAAACTTTGGCCACTTTACGTTATGCCTGCAAGGCCCGTTCCATAGTCAATCGGGTAAAGGTAAACGAATCGCCGCATGATAAGATCATTAGAGATCTTCGAGCCGAAGTCGATCGACTAAAATCCCTGAAAAATGAATATGAAAGACAGCGGCGCATATCCTCGGGAACCAACACCAATCCAGCACCACGAAAAATTATCATAGAAACCTCTGTGGATGACACGGAAGTAGAGGCATTGCGACAGCAGCTAGTCGAAAGAGAACGAGAACTGAACAGAGCCCAAAAGTCGTGGATGGAAAAACTTAAGGAAGCGGAGGATCTTCGAAAATCGGAATTACGTTTGCTTAAACGCAAGGGATTGGCATTGGAATTGGCGGCTGGAGAGAAGCAGGCTTGTCTGGTCAATCTTACAGCCGATCCTATACTGAGTGGAACACTTTTCTATCTCTTGCCAGCGGGAATTGTGCGCATAGGACGTGGTCGTTTACCGGGTGCAACGGGCACACAACCGGATATAGTTCTAGATGGTCCACTGGTGGCCTTACAGCACTGCAGCATTGAGCATGAACGTGGTGGCAAGTTATACGTGACACCGGGCAGCGAGGATTTTGAAACGTATGTAAATGGAGAGTTACTCGAGGATCGCCGGGAGCTGTTTCATGGTGATCGTTTGGTTATAGGCGGCTCGCATTATTTTCGAATATCGAATCCTTTCTGCTCTCAGAGAGGAAAATTTGATAAGCTAGTGGATTTTCAGTTGGCCCACCAGGAGATACTTCAAAAGCAAGAACAACAACTCCGATCAGAACTGGAGGCTGAGAAAAGAGTTGCCCTGATGACCATTGAACAGGAGCGCGCGCAGCATGCCAAGGACTTTGAAGAACGCCTTCAATGTTTAGAATTGGAACAGTTTAAATACAAATGCAACAGTGAGATGTTAGAAAATGAACGCCAGGCGCTAGCGCAGGCTCAAACCCCAGTGGCTGTGTCTACGCCAGCACAGAAATCTACTTTACTGGAGGACATTCAACGAATTATGCTTAATCCCAGCGAGGAAAGTCTACACAAAACCCAACTAATGGTGAAAGAGGCAACGCAACGTTGTCGTCAAATGGGAGTACAATTGGAATTCCGTCAAACACAATCACCAGATGAATTTGGATTACTGCGGACGGTTATACTAATATTGGACAAACAACGTGGCCTCAAGGCTGAGTGGCCCATAGCTCGACTAGGTGTTTGGTTGGACATATTGAGGGATAATGCCTCAGAGCATCAGGAGAAACTGAATTCAAAAACTATATTCGAGAGCGTTGAAATAGATTGGCAACCACTAGAGGGGGATCTAAATGATACTTTGAGTGATGCCCACAACTCTAGTCGCATTGCCTTAAATCTAAGTGCCATGAAGGATATGCTATTAAAGCAGCCATTTAAGAGACTTCTTTCCGCAAGCAATTCTCCCCTAGCGTCCAACTTTACTCCATCGCCAGGATGTAAAATACCTCAATACACAAAACGTCTTCTGTCGTATGAGTCCGAAACAGAGGTGGAATCGACTGAAACTAGAAATAATTTAACTCTGCTCATTCATCAGGAACTGCAAATGATGCATAAATCATCGCAACGTTTGCGTCGTTATTGTGACACTGCACTTCACGAGCGTGAGAATCACCAGGATAATGGAATCCTGGCGGTCAGTATACAAGAGGCTCTAACAAAACTGGAGCAAGTACTCCAGGGAATGGGCAGTTCTTTAGCACTATCACAGGCTCAATCTGGTATAACTTCGCCCAATAAAGCGACAACGAAAGCTGTGCGTTTTCTTATCGATTGACAAATAGTTCGCAACAGGAACTAATTTTTCAAAAAAAAAAAAGAGGACATTCATTGCAATGGAGTGTGTTTTGTTTTTATGTTATATGACTATGAAATATATAATATCTCTTTGTATATTGGTTTTATTAATAAAAAATGATTTTACAGGCGAAGGCCGAAAATAAGATAATGTGTTTTTAAAAAAAAGAGATTTTGAGGTCTAAAATAAGAGGAGATAACTTTTGCGTTGGTAAACGAATTTCCCACATGAAATCTATAATTTTTCCACTTTAAGAGAAATCGTAAGTTAGGCTTTTGTGAATCCTCATTCCAAATATCGCAAGAAGTAACTTAATTTTTATATCAAAAGACTGCTGAATGAAAACATCTTAAATCTATATTAAAAAACTTAATTTGCATAATCACAAGTAAAAGTTTTTATAAAAATTACATTTCACTGACTGAAACTTTTGTCTTATGTTAATATAAATATATAAAATTGAATAACAAAATAGCACCTTATGGTTAACAAAGCTTGTACAAATTGTGCGCGACATCAGTAAAATTGTTTATTCCTGATC
Source organism: Drosophila austrosaltans (assembly GCA_035045865.1). NCBI lineage: Eukaryota > Metazoa > Arthropoda > Insecta > Diptera > Drosophilidae > Drosophila > Drosophila austrosaltans. Next base: position 2,069,738 of record JAWNOQ010000200.1, read on the forward strand.
TTTATCTATCAATGTTTCCAGTTTCTTGTTCAAATCGATAATCCAATTGCAAAATTGTCCCTCCTTAAGATTAACAAAATCGGCAAGAAAAACATTTGCATGTGGCTTTTGTTTTGGTTCAAATGGTCCTGGTATTTGTTCCATAATCCAGGGATGTAATTTCTTGTCTACCCGCTTGGCTGTACGCTGAAGTGTAAAGAATACTCGAAGAGCTATATACCGGCCAGTTGGAGTAATTAAGACCTGCGAGACAAATCCATCTTGTGGCTGGCGGGACAATAGGGAATCATTTAGAAACGATTGCAATTTCTTGACACTGGCCTTATTTGGCCAGGGTGTGGGCCAAGACCGGCTGGGCCAAAAACGCAGGGGTAATGATACTGGGCACCTTCTATAGATAATAACAACTTGGCGTTGCAGTTCTAGACAGCGCTGCAAAGTACAATCTTGCAGACTACCATCTAAAGTGGAGTACAAACGATGGCCAAAAAATTGTATCAATTCCTTGTGTAGCTGCTGATGCTGGGGTACATTCATTCCATAGAAGTGCTGCAAATCAAGAATAACCATTTCCTCTGGATGTGTGTCCAAAAACTGTCGAAGTTCTTCCAAAGGCTCAAAGATTTCCATGGAGAACAGGCCATGGCAATAATAGAATTTACCATCCTTTTCAGCTATACGTAGGTCGAAATAACGTACGCCCAGTTGGAGTTGCTCTAGAATGCTGGAAGATTGGTTTTTACACCATCGACGCACAAAACATGGAAAGAATCGATGCCATCGACGAATAGCTGATTCAGCATCCGGTGATAATTTTGACTTGCCATTGATGCCATAGGTCATAGAATTGTGGGAACCTGGACCAGGAGAAAAATTAATTAACTTAATTTGAGTGATGACGATGAGATCATCAGACCTGGAATTGCTAAATTTATAATGGACAGTTGACGCAATTCTGGTGGCAGTTCACGCATCCAATGCTCCTTGGACATGGCGGCCGTTTGAAGTGTCAATATGTAGTGTCCGCAATTTTAACCAAATTAAAAGATAATAAAATTGACTTCAAAGGCGTATCGTTATTTATAAACAATTCTCAGCGTTGCCACCTAGTTCTAAGATAGTAACAGTTGAATATTTTATTTAAATTGTTAGAATTAGTATTGAATAATTAAACGATTTATAATATGTAAATTGGAAGGCCGCATTTGTTAAGACATATTTTGGCATGGCTTATTTTTAAGTAGTGATATTATAATACGACAACCCTAATGCGCAACTGTTGCGCATTACTCTGGCATCATCGTTTTTAGTAACCGTTAAATTTAAAAATATGTGTATATTAGGTATTTATATTTGATATGCATTTCTTAAGAAATAATTATTCGATGATGTCATCTTCAGGCCACTTGTATGTTCTCCTTGTCTTCCGCATTCTCCTCAAGCAAAATTTGATGTGAATGTTTTGTTAGCAACTGATCGGATTCATTTAAGACGCGAATATACTTAAAACATTTTGCGAAATTGCAATTGCCCATTAAGTTCTCTTCATTTAGACTGCAAGAAAATGGAAAAATTAAAATTTTTATTTAGTTGGTTATATGACTTCTCATATATTTACCGCTTCAATTCATTAAAGTCCTTTAGGATTAGTTCTTTGTCTTTGCGTCCCGGCAGGGGTATGCCATCTGCAATTATACCCACGCAACAGTTTTCAAAGTTACATTTGGAGCCCTGTAGAGTCACGGCCGCTGTTTTGTCCAATAACTCCATCCCTGTCAAGCAATTTTTGATCATGACACTACCCAACTCTGCCTGGGATTGTGGGCGCAAGGAAATGCCTACACCGAAGTCCTCAATTAAACAATCTTTGAGTTCTAAATTCGCACCGGGTAAGCAAACGATTCCCTCTTGAGTGGTGGATCTACCATCCCCTGTCAGACGACAACCCTTTAGAGTTAGATTGCCACTCCTTAAAAGAATTCCACGACGTACTCGGCTACATTTAAAAACCAAGTTGGTAAATGTGTAATCTCCATCGATAACTAACAAAGTACTATCCTCATCGCTAGAACAGATTACTGGCAATTGGTCGAAAGGCATGTCGAAATTCAAGATATCGTCCGGCTTGGCCAAGCCCTTGAGGCAACCTTTCTCATTGAAATGTTCGAGAAACTTAATTGTATGCTTGCCAGGTGATAGGAGTATACAATCATTGCTCTGACATATGGTGAGAACATCTTGAAGAGATTTACCCATGGAAACATCTATATTCGGCTTTACCAGATGCTGTTTGGCCATCATAAGCATGTCCAATTGATGTTGCAATGAGCTGGCCACAGTGACCAGGTAACAAATAGCTGGACGCTCCACATGCTCAACTAGCAGACCACTTGAAAGATTTCCTTTCAGGCCATTCGCCTTCAACTCACTGTAGGCAAGACGCATCTCTGTGTTCTCAAGAATCTCAAATTCACTGCGTATGATGGCCATGCGGAGATGAAGGCACATAAGATCAGTCACTGGCAATGTAGACATGTTAAGGGTAACATTCCGATCGCCACCAGCGCCAACAGTTTTTGAGTGTTTCCTCGGCTCACTAGTTTTATCTTTTAGATCCACGGCCTCATCATCGCTTTCCGCCTCGGCATCACTCAAATCTAGTTCCAAGAACTCCAAACGCTGTTGGATATAGCGGGCCTCCATCATGAGACTGCGCACATGGCAAGCCAGCGGACGCGATAACTTATTTTTGCTCAAATCGCATGCCAATTGAATGCGAGACTCCAAGTGCTGTTGGACCCAATCTCGATCGTCATCGTAGTCCTTGTCCCAGGGCATCCACACATGCGTGTAAAAGAAACGCAAGCGATCTACACATTCTGCTGTGGTATCTATATTTAAAGCGGTGTTCTCCTGCTTCAGTGTGGGCCACAATTCGATGAGATAGACTTCGTTCCTCTCCGGCAAATGTACATCGTTGTCCTGCACAGCAGTTACCACAAATACCGCTTTAAGTTCCTCAAAGATTACCTGATCTACATAACCATAGACTATGGTAGGGTAGCGTAATTTCAGATCCTCACAGATAACGCGCGGAATTCTCCAGATGGCCTGCCATCCTATATGTGTATGTGTACGTTAGAGAAGGATGGAGAGAATCTTTGTTCAATTAAGCGTCTTACCGGTTGGTTCAATTTGCAATTCCACAAATGATTTCCATTCGGAACGTACTTGGGAGGCAGGTATGGCAGTCCCATCCCATGATAAAACCGCCTCAGCTTCTTTCAAACGCTCCAAATAGGATTTCTCAAATGTGTAAACTTCCATTTCGTTTAAAAAATTTTCAAATGTGTGCCGGCTTCGAAGAACAACGCAGTGACAGTGTTGTCAAAAATTTATGCTAGGCTAAACAGCGGTGACAAGTCACTGTTCTGATACCCTTGGTGTGGGTATATTCGTTATTCTTTCAATAAATCCATTGCTTGTTGTTGTTTCTGATTACTTGTTTTGAGCGATAAAGAGACAGACTCCTTTATAGTACCCAATATTAATCCATATAATTTTTAAAATGTAAAAATAGCTTTTATAAGTAACTTTGAATTTATAAGAGATAGAAATTTGTTCTTGGCGGTGCTCTGTTAAAATTTAACAGATGTGTTAATAACACTATCTTTTTTCGAAACTGTTACTTAACAGTTGATAGTGACTGAATTTCCCTGTTAATGAGTAGACTGCGAGATGGCGCCACTGTGTGATTTTTTCTTGTTACTTAGTTTAAAAGTTTTTCTCAGTGCGAACGGACGTCGTGCGTCGCTTGTTATTGTGTTGTTCGTGCCTGTGTGTGTGAGAAAAAGAGAGAGAGAGGAGTAGCAAAAGAAGAAGGAAGCCGCAAACGCGTAAGAAGGAAAATCAAATTCCAAGAAATCTTATCAATGACCAGTCGAAGTGAATAACCATTGAAAAGCAAAAAAAATATATAAATAAATAAAAATGGTGTAAAAATTGCCAACTTCGAGGGTTTGTAAGTAGTTCTGCTAGCGCTGCGCTGCTGCAGTTTTCCTCGTTCCTGCATAAGCCACCACGCCTACACGCCAAAGAATGGCTGCCACCGTCTACAATCGCCTACACAGTGGCTTGGGGATTGGGATTGTGGCCAGCTCCCACTCACCGTCGGCTGCCGCATCGTTGGGTCATTCACAGCTGACGCGCTCCTTGGAGCGCATACTAGAGGAGGCTCACTTTAGTGGCGAGTTGATATTAACCAATCGTAAGCTGAAGGATTTTCCAAAAACAGGCACCAAATATTCCCTAACGGATACGGTAATTGCAGGTGAGTGCAAAAAAAAAAAAAAAATTGCATATGGGAGAAGAAAAAACCATAATGTTTCCCTAATGTTTCTCTAATGTTTTTTGTACATGAAAATCAATAATCTCCATCTCCTTTACATTCGCATCATTCTCCTCATCACCATCATCAGCTGCTCTCATACCATGCTTTTTCTCTCTCTTTCTCCCCGTCTCTTTCCTGCTCTCTTTCTATGGTTTTCTGTGACCAGAGTCATGCCATCTCCCTTGCGCCCAAGGACAAAAAATATTATTGCCATTTGCACTTTGCACTATTCTCGCACTATTCTGGGTGGGTAAATTGCACCCACAAGTGAATTTCTCCCTCTGCTTGCTGCCGCGTGTCTATTCAAGTTCAACCAACTTTCGTTTTCCGTGTGTTACACGCCCAAAATGCAACCACCCCCCTGAACACAGTGCACTATTCCCACTTCGCTTCCTTGCTCCGTGCTTTTCTCTCTCTCTCTTTCTCTGTCATTCCTACCTACCCTATACGGGACATTGGTTTTGGAAACCATCTGTTATTCATATACGGCGACGCGACCGCATCGATTTTCACTTTGTCTTTTTGTTTTTCCTGCGATAAGAAAACAGAAGTAAACTGAAATTTTTCAAATATTATTTATAGTTTGAAAATCTAGTTTATTCAAATATGGGACTACGTCTAACATTATTGAAATATGATTTTAAAAATGCAAATGTATTGAAAACATTTCTGACATCTTTTTTGAAAATCTCTTTTTAATGACTTGTGACATTTGAAAATCAAATTAAAAAGTATTAGATGAAAATTGAAATTTATTTTTCACGTGAATGAATTATCATTCAAATATATTAAAGCATAAAATTATAAACCGATTTTCTTAATTTTATGTGAGGTAAAGTTCGAAGAGATATTTGAAGAGATTACAAAGTTTTATCTAAAAACTTTCTTATCATTTACTTTGGAAATAAAATATCTAAAATCGTTGATGATGCGAATGTTGCTGCCTTGTGATCATCGTATATAGATGAAATTATAAGAGTCTTAAAAACACGGACTCTTATCGCCTATATCCTAGCGCCTTTTTCCATATTCCATAAAATCCATATTTAAGCCAGTATTTGATCCTTTAACTATGAAGATGATAGTTATATAGATACATAGTTAATGATTTAGTAAAAATAGCTAAATTACGAAAAATTATCCATTTCATCTAATAACTTTAGCCGAACTTTCCCTTCCAAAAATGTATTTCTAAACAAATAAATTTCCAGCTTTGTTTCTTTTTAAGAAAGTGCTTCAAAGCTAAGTTCTTTATTAGGAAGGGTTCTAAGGAAGTCAACGACCTGTTTTCACGCACGAATTTCTCTCTAATATCTATTAATATAAAAAAAATAACTTTCTTTAGGATTCTTGTTGATTTTTTTTTATTAAATTATTTAGATAATGGTACTTTAATTTGATATCATTTCTAGTCTCGAGACTCTTTGTTGTAGGGGTTTTAACACACTGCCATCTTTCGAGACACGCTGCACTTTTCCGTACTTTTATTTTTCCCCATTGCGCATGCAAAGCACGAACTTCAACAGTTTGACAAGGATTGAGATTGAGACGTGCCGTCAAAACATATTTGATGACTTCCTCTCTGCTAGCGTTGTCTTTTTATTTTTTTATATATACGAAGAACAAATAAAACCAAAACAAAACAATAACAACAGAAAGCATATTTACAACATTAACAAAACTACAACAGATACAGACACAAAGATAGAGAGTGAATTGGAGAGGAGTGGAATGGAGTGTAAAGAGCATTCCCCTTCCCAGTAAAAATCTAGTGGAAATTGTTGTATTTGTCAAGCTCCCCAAACAGAAACATTTCTTGTTTTTCTTAGCGGTTTACTCGGCCTCAAAGCCGGCAGACTCAGACAAAACACAGTCGGCTTGTCGTCTCTGCGCAGCTGCTAAAGGCACTTTGCTTACCTTCTTTTAATACACTTTACGAAAAAAAATATGTGTGTATAAAATATTGACCAGCTGTTTGCAATGCACGGTGTAACGCGTATATTTTAATACCTGCTGCCTGCCGAAGCCTGCCTGTCACTCAAAACTAGTTCCCAGCGTTGAAAATTTTGCAAAGAACCTTCAATTTGCTGCACGCATATGCTATGCTTATTTATGTCGGACCACCAAGATCACTTGGCCTGGCTTTAAAATAGGTTACTAGAAAAACAAGTCTGTAACTTTACAAGACGCACTGTTGAAACTTCAGTTTTCAGTAACTTTTAGTTTTTCTAATCAGTTATATGATAATAAATCAAATTTTAAGAAAAGATGGAAAGTAAATATCATTTACAAAACATCTTGAAGTGCATACAAAGTTCGTTTCGTATATTTTAGATATATATTTTTTTGCCATGCCTTCTTCTTTCCTTTTTTTGTTGTCCATGTCTTTGCGGCAGCTGCATTCTCTCATCATCAGTTGCAGCAACTTCGGGCAATTATTTTAAACAATTTCCTGACTTGATGTTAAATTTGTTTTTTTTTTCTTTTGCTTTGTCTTTAAAAGGGGCATTCACGTGACACACGTGTTAATTAAAGGTCCCCAAGGGAGGGGGAGTGGTGGCGAGGGGAGTGACAGCCGCAACAACAAATGATTTTCGGAAGCATGTTGACAGTAGGTCCGTGGGGTCTCATGCCAATATATATCTTTACACACTTTTGGGGGTTGCAAAAATCTTTTAGCATAAGAAAATTCCCTTTTTTCGAATTGATTTCTTGGCCAAGTGGAGAAACGTAAAAACAACCTTCTCTTTGAAGGGTAGAATATTATTTAGGGTGGTTATTTCAATGTAAAATATTTACAAAATATTTGTAACTTACTTTAATCTAAAGAGAACTCATGGGTGTGACCACACCCACTCCTATATGTGGTAGTCGTCTCCCTACCGTTGATGCTTTTCACACCAAACGCTTTAATTACTAATTAGTCACGCCTACGTAAAAAAAAAGTGCCGCAGTTGGATTCTTCATGATGTCTGATGATGACTCAATGACTATGTGCCATGCCAGAGGCGCGTAACGTCAAGACTCCAAAAATGGCCACAAAACGCATTGAACCACAAACGAGAAACTTTATAAAGTGAAGGGAAAGACCGGAAATCACTCGTAACAAATAAAAAAATAATCAGTAAAGAGTTTCATTCGTTTTTCACAAAACATAAAATGTAGGAGCAAAATTTAGATATATTTGTTGATATTGGATCGAAACAAATAAAATAAAATGGTACTCTTTGGTTCGTAAGTTCTGAACATCTTCAATTTTTTAAACGACTAATTGGTAAACAGTATTGGAAAACAATTTCCATTTCTTAACTGTTAAAAAGAAATGCTTTTAGGTTAAGAAGTGTTTAATTACTAACTAGAATTGATTTTTATTCTGGGTAATTGCCTTTTAGAGGTTTTAACTGTTGTATTTAAAATTGGGATTTCAAACATTCATTTCGAAATAAGTCGTTGTTTTTAAACACAGATCAAATGAATTCGAATGAAGAAAAAGAACAAAATAAGATCACTCAGTAGTCACAAATCAAGAAAAGATATTTTAAAATATTTTCTTAGTTGCTTAAATTAAATTTGTTTGTATAAAAGTTTTTATTATTTGATAACAAATTCCTTAACAAACTATACACTCTTTAAAAGGCTTTATTAATTTTACTACTGTTCGTTGTGTAATAATAATGTTGGATATAAATGATACTAAATGACATAGAGTATATCCGAAGACTCGGCAGAAAGCTCCAGTAGCTATGACTGCCCCCCTTGTAGCTTAAGATTTATCTACAAGTCCACAGTGTTAATAAAAATAATAATAATATTAACGGGGAATCCAACGAGAACATTTCCCATTCATTTCATTTCGCTCATATATTGATTTGTAGCTTTTTGTATTAGATTTCCGGAATTAAGCATAAATAGAAACTTAGTGGAATAGAAAGTTACTTAACTGAATTCATAATTGTCCCTAAAATTCAGGATCCAGGAAGGAGTACCCAGAATATCTCAAATTTTGAATGCATTCGTATTAACCTTTAATACAGTTTATATCAGTCCTCTGGGGAAATCAATTTTCGCTTATTAATATTAGCACAAAATACTTTAAAAGGCTTCCTTTTTATCACTTTGTATCACCAAATTGAAATATAGAAAATATAAAAAAAATAGATAAATCTTGAGAATGAAACGAGTCATTGTGAGTTTTAGAAACTTGTCAAAGGTGCAATGAACCCATATTAAAAAAAAGGTCATTAAATTAAGTATTTTATAATGGAAAAAACTATATACATAAATATAATATATTAATTCATAAACTAATTTGTTACTAAATGCAGCATTCTTCCCATATTAGCAACAATTTAAATTCATTAAATGATTAAAGATCATTTGACATTTCGGTTTTGCCACATCCTTAGTTTGTGCTTGATGGCAACAAGAGAATTGTTTGATAAATGCAATTTATTTATGCAATCTTGTTTGCTGAATAGCTTTATCAAAATATAAATATATATATACATACATATATAGAAGGTACATTCTATGTGTGGATATCTTTCAACGAATCGAGGGCAATGCAAACTTGACACAGATAAGTGCAAAAGAATTTCATTTGAGTCATTCATAAAATTCAAGAAAATTTTTTTTAAAATGTAAGCATTAATTAATTACTGCGAAATGGAGGGGGAGCGGGTGGTTATGGTGGTGCGGCATAAACAATTTAGTTTTAATTGACGAAGAGAAAAGCATAGCACGCGCTCTATTATACACAGACACACACTCGCACATACAGAGTATCATACGGTGGCACGAACGGCAGCTGGTTATGGGTATTGGATTACTGCAAATAAATAGAGAAAGAACCAACTAACGAAACAATAGGCAAACGAACCAAGGAATTTTGTTTGCATTTGGAAAACTATGTGGAGAACAAACAGCTGTTAAAATTTTCAAGAAAAACGTTAACAATCTCTCTATATCACCGTCTGTCTGCCTCCCTCCCTCTTAATTCCAGCTACGACAATGTTTACACTTGGTAAACTCAATTTTGTTTGCCCTATGATTAAGGAACATTAAGCAAAGAAGAAGTACGCGAAATTGCAACGAGTTAAAATAAACATTGAAAGCATTTTCCTGCTCTCATTCCCACATATGTATGTATATACATACATACTTTTAATATCGAAAAAGAAAAACAAATATTTTGTAATCAATTGATGAGGCAAAAGAATGCGCTGGGGGGAGGTGGAGATCTGATTTGGAGAGGGCATTTCACAAGAGTTGTTGGGTCTGGGTCGTCTGGGCATTTCTTTGTTTTGATTAGTTTCGTTGAATTGATTGTTCAAAGTCGTTTTCGCTCCTTATGGCAGTCGTTTTTATATGTATACATATATGGAGATGTATAGTTGCGATTTGAATTATTTGTGTTCTGTGTATGTATATGTATATACATATATACATAGTATATAAGCTTGCGATAATGCCTAGCTCCATATCAATGAACTTCATTTGAATACAATGAAAGCTTAAGCATTTGAATTCTGAAAATTTTTTGAAATTTAGCAAAAATGGCAAAAGATTGCAACATTTTGGGCCCCTTAACCGTCACTCGATATTTCAGCAATGATTTAACTACGCATTTAAAATTCGTTACCATTTCTTATGTCACTCAAAAATGTCTTGCCGGCATTCGACTTCTGATTAGAAGTTCTGAGTAATCATATTTTACCACAAAATGTATAGTAAACAAAAAAGTTTGTATATATTATTATACAAGTAGAAATCAAAATAATATTATATTGGATTATTCTGATTTGATGATTTTATTAGCTGAAAGTTAGGAGATGAGATTTAAAGGTATACAGAATGTTTTTTAATGAAAGCCGAATAAACCGATGGAACTTTTTAAAATTAAAACAAAAGTTAAACAAAATTTCAACATAGTAGTTAAAGAAATAGAGGAGACACGAAAATGCACAATGTTGCTAGATCAGTAAACTCTTTTACATAACTTTCAATGTTAAAAATTAGATTTCCAATCATTTTTGAGATTGGAGTACGCCATAATGTAAAAAATTCAGTATTTTATCAGAAATTTAACTGGTAAATGCTATCACTTTTCTTCTCAATCAATAAAGTGAAACTTTTATTATTTTTAATATAATAAGTCTGTAAAAAACAAACTAAAAATTAACTGTCTTTTTCTAAAAAAGTAATATTACCATGTTTACATATATTTTCTTTCAATTCCGAAGTACAGCAGATGCCGGCTTTAACGATTTACCGCTTATAACAAAGAAATATTTGGTTGGGTTTCATGCAAACTTGTAAGGATGCACAATCGGCTATAACGAATATCGGTTATAACTTTGTTGGTCCCTTGAGTATCGTTATAACCGGCGTCTACTGTAGCTTACTTTTATGTATTAAAAGAATATTTATTCGTTTTTCCCGTTAAGAAAATAACTTGATTTAGTCATATTTTTTTGTATTAAATCGAAGATTTGATACTTGCTAGAGCTCAGTATTCATTGTGGGCAAGAATTCGAGGTTCTACTGTATTTTGTTGTTCGCGGTACCCATGATTTTTGTATTGCTTCTACATTTTAACCAATTTAGTGATATAACAAAAATATATATATTTACTAATAACTGTTTCAATTTATCATTGGCCATTTAAAATTTGCTCTAACACTTGATTTCGATTTTGTATTGAAACATTTTTGACGACCGCTAAAACTTTGTGTTGTTGGCGCAGATTTCGAAACTTCAAATGAATTTTTACCGTGGTCTCGTAATATTTTTACAATCAACTTAAGATTTTTACAACACAATTAATAGCTGACTTTAATGGAAATTTTTTTGTTAGATTTTTATAGATTTGCACTTATTTTTGCTATAGTTAAAAAATAATAAAATAACTATAAATAAGTTGCTTTTATTATTAAAAAAGCATTTGCAATAACCGGTTAACATATCGATTTAGTTATTTATGTTTAGGCAACTTTTCAACACTTTAAAAATGTTGCAAATCCAAACAAATTTTTCAATATGTTTTATTGCTTCTTCTCTTTTGGATGGATGATTCATAATAAAAATTTTGGCGTCCCACTTAAGGGCTTTCCGTTTGTGTGTATGTATAATAAAATGAAATTTGTTTTCAATAAATCCATCAATAGAGCTGACTTCAAACTTCCCCATAGCATTTAATGGCTACCAAGTACAGAAGCGCTAAGCAAACATAATAACGGACATGGAGTGGCATGCGGCCTCACATCCATCCTCAATGCCCCATTCACCAAGCTCATAGACAAGTGTGTGTGCTCATATCTACATATATAAATATATATAAAATGCTGATGTACCATATATAAAGTATGGATTAAAGCAGCAACGGTTAATGTGCCGGCGGTTAGCACGTGGTTGGTCGGTTGACTGTCGCCCACATGGCTACCAGTTCCATTTGCAAAAATGTCGTTTGAAGCGCCATCAATTTAATTTGTCGTTGCTTCCGAACTTTCAAAAAATAAACAAACAACGAAAAGAATCGTCTATAACGTCCCCTGCATACCGTGTAGTTAAAACATATGTGAGTCATGAGTAGAGTGTATGTATGAACTTATGTATATCTTGATTGAAAGTTGGCCTACAGTTGATGACTTTTGCTCTGCAGGTTTTCCATTTGAGAGATCTTAAGTCAGGAGTGCTAACCGGTTCTACAATCCAGCTAAAAGTGTTGCCAGTTATTACCAAACATATCATGATGATAATAAAAATATAATCCAAGACCCATAGATTGCAAAGATCTATAAAACATATAATAAAAAGCCTCTTAGAGCAAATAATTTATGAGCACCACCGATTTTCTTTCAGTAGGAATGAATATATGTTCCGATTGCTTCTGTTCTTATAATTCATATATGTATATCAGGGATGGCCAACTTGATTAGACCCAAGATCTACTGTTCACTGACGACACCCTGTGGGATCTACCAATTACATCGACTGGACTAATTGGCGCGATCGACCGTTTGGCCACCCCTGATATATATTGTATATATTTACTTTCCGCGATCTATCATTTAATATAAGATAATATAGTAATAATAGATTTTAACCACTGTATACAGCTAGCCTATAATCTATGAGTTCATTTTGATAAACCGGTAAAGATAATACATGTTCGTTATATTATGCAGAATTATTGTGCAAATTTGTTAGCAAAGTACATAAAAAAGATATTTCCAAATGTTAACCAAACAAATAGGAATCGATTGCTCGTTTTTTTTACTTAAATGGATTTTGGACATGGTTTTTTTTCGCCCAGAAGAATATTTTTCGAAAAGTTTGCTTTGAAGTTTTAAATACATAGATGGCTTCTTAATTAGATGTGTCGATTTTCCCTAAAAAAATGAAGTATTACCCAAACTTGGAAAGCATTTCATATAATGAAATGCATTTTCTTCTTTTCAAATTAAATGTTAAGCGTTTGTGATGGGCAAGTTCCAATTATTCAAAGTGTTGCAAATATTGTCAGCCTTTCTTCACTTTTAGTTGTAATTCCTAAGTAGTTCAAGTGTTAAGCAACACTGTGTATTTGCAATCCAGGAGTCGAGATAAAAAGTCTGCTTATCTGAAAACAGAAAACTTTTCCAAAAGGCTTTGACTTTTTGAGCTATTTATGCTATATTTATACTTATGTCCTTGGTTTAGTAACTAACTGCCAAAAACCAAATTCGACTACATATATTAAAAGATTTGAAAACCGAATCAATTGCAATTTATGTGCTAAATTTGAAAATGTTTACTAATTTGGAACAAAACTTCCCATAGCTTCGCATTAAAACTACACGAAATGCAAATGAAATTCATTTCGGCATCTAGAACTGCTCTTTTCGTTCATTTCAAAGTGGATGAGGGAAAAATTTATGTCTGAGATGTTCAAAATAAATGAAGCAAGCAAGTCGTCCCTGCCGACATTGAGTATACCCTGTACCAACTAGTTATATTAAATCAAGATCGGCATCAACTTAATTCAAAATTTCTTTTAACATACAGCAAACGCATGCTGTCTCGCTCACTCTTGCCAGCCAATGTCGCCTTGGCAATTCAGTGCAAAACTCATATAGGTATATCTCCGATATTTATTGTCCGATTTCAAAAAAATTTGGTGAGCTGGTCCAGTTTGGGTATATAATTAGGTGTGCCAAATAAGAATACGATGTCTTTCATACAGCTCTAGTACTAGTTTTTTCCGAATTCCGGGGGCGGAAGTGGGCGTGGCAAAAATTTGAAACAAACTTGACCTGTGTAGACACTAGACGGATGTTCACACCAAATTTGGTAGCTCTAGCTCTTATAGTCTCCGAGATCTAGGTGTTCATACGGACGGACAGACGGACAGAAGGACGGACAGACGGACAGACGGACAGACGGACAGACGGACATGTCTCAATCGACTCGGCTAGTGATGCTGATCAAGAATATATATACTTTATGGGGTCGGAAACGCTTCCTTCTGCCTGTTACATACATTTTGGCGACTTTAATATACCCTTTTACCCTATGGGTACAGGGTATAAAAAGTTGCCATATAAAGAACAATAAACAAATAAAAGATCTGGTTACTAATATTGCTAACGATATTGTTAACAATTTCGCTAACGTTAGTTAACGATCTTGCTAATAATATTATTACCGATTTTGTTACCCTTTTTACTCGCATTACCGACGCTCTTTATATTACTTGAAAGTATTTTGTTCACATAAATCCTAAAGAAAATTCGCAGACACTTTGATTTTTATACCCTGTACCCATAGGGTAAAAGGGTATATTAAAGTCGCTAAAATGTATGTAACAGGCAGAAATATACATTTCTGACCCCATAAAGTATATATATTCTTGATCAGCATCACTAGCCGAGTCGATTGAGCCATGTCCGTCTGTCCGTCTGTATGAACACCTAGATCTCGGATACTATAAAAGCTAGAGCTACCAAATTTGGTGTGAACATGCGTCTAATGCATAGACAGATCAAGTTTGTTTCAAATTTTTGCCACGCCCACTTCCGCCCCCGCAAATCGCGAAAACGTATTACTAGAGCTGTATTAAAGATATCGTATTCTTACTTGGCACACCTAATTATATACCCAAACTGGACCAGCTGACCAAATTTTGTCGAAATCGGAGATATACCTATATGAGTTTTGCACACTTTTGCAAGAGGATTTTGCATGAAATTGATTGCGATCTTGGGGGTGTTCGATTTTATTGAATATAAGGAACAGGGTATACTCAATGTCGGCAGGGACGACTTGCTTGCTTCATTTTTTTATACAGCAGCAAACGTTAGAGTTCTTTCCAGGATATAAAACTGGTCGACTCCTGGCCTATCAAATAATTTTTTATTCTTGTTTTCTCAGTTGAAGTTTTGGGCACTCCCAAAAAAAAAAAAAAAAAAGCAGCAGCAAAAATTAGTAAACAGAAAAAAAGGGGAAATCTTTGCCTGGGCCGCACCCTAAATGCATTTGGATAATTGTTGGTTGTGTGTGTGTGTGCTGTGTCTGGTGTGTCTGCACGTTATGGCAGGACATTTTGTTTTGGCAATATTTATGACTCTCTTTTTTGACGCACTGGGAAGGTGGCGTCTCTCAGGTGTGTGTGTGACGGTTTAAAAATTCCCAAAAGGCTGAACCAATTTCAACGGCGCGACAAAAACCAAAAAAACGAACACAAATTTGATTTATTTTGTGTGAGACATGGAAAACAACAAGTGTACATATAGACACGATATTTTGGTTTTTAGATTTTTTGGCACTTGGCCATATGGGCAAAAAATATATATGTATATTGGATAGTTGCCAGCCTATCTATAATGCAGATGTGGTATGCAGCACAGACAAGTAGCAGCATCTCAAGCTCTTGTGGCAGGTTCAAAGTACAAAGTCAGTTGAAGCTGATTGTTCCAATTTCGTATTTTTGTTTTTTTTTTTCGCATATGGTATGCAAAAGTAATGAAGGGAAATCCAATTTCCGCATTGAATAATCTAGAAAGGATCTCTGGATGTCATCATCCTGCCATCCTGTGCCACTATGTATGTATTGTGGCCATGCAAAAGTTTATTCAACTCATTCCTACATACCAGAAAGAGGAAGCCATTGCCATCTTAAGCTCTCCATCATGTTCCCATTTGTGTGTTCAGGTTGAAGCAGGAAATACGGGGGGGAAGCGGGTTAAATGCATAAGGAGGAAGCCATAGACGACTTGCATAGAGAAACCAAGAGTAGGCAGTCGCCAGCCGGGAGTTGCTTTTGTTCAGTTCCATCTACCATCATTCGCTCCGCTCCACACTACCCTAACTCCCTCACTCCCCCTGCAGGCCGCACCTCGTTGTTATTGTGCGTAAATCACTGCGAATAATGCCAACAAGCTGTCGTCAGCCAGTTTTTATGGCCAAGTACCTCGCAATAGTTTCGTCAAGTGGTTGCCTCTGATGGATGCTTTTTGTATACATATACATATGTACTTAAGTTTATACAAATGTGTATGTATACAAATATATATATTTTTTCTCTTATTTTAATTTTGCATGTCTGGAAATTGCATAAAAAAATATATGTTTAAAGCTCGTAAATTGTCGCTGCTGCTGTTTATTATAAAAAAATGAAATCTCATTTCATACGCACTGTTGGACATTAAGACCCCAAACCAGTTCTTAACTTGGCTGAAAAGTGAAATCACCAAATGTGACACCAAGATCTTAATAGTCTTATTTTTCTTTACATATATATATATATATATATTATGCTAAGCCACTAAAATCCAATAAACCTATTTTCAAAGGCTTTTCCCCAACGTCGCTCAATGTTTGTTCTGATGGCCTTTATTATTTATCTCAATGAGTTGTTTTTTGGTTTATTGAGGTTAATAAAACTTGTACAAAATGTCACAATAACAAAACATTTATCAGTACTTTGCTCTATCAAAACGATTTAATGATTTTTTTTTTGTTAGTGCTGATGCACTTATTTTCATTTAGATGGAAAAACTCGCTAGAAGCTAGACAAAGCTGAAGCCAATTTTTGTCTTGTTTCAAAGCACTTTTCAAGTACTTTGTTAAAATGAAATTAGAGTGAAAACGATTCTACCAAATTGTTATTTGGAAATCTCTTTTCAAAGTATGCAATTGGCAACATTTTGAAAAGGTTTGAAATAAAAGCAAGTCGAGAAATTAAAGTGATCATTCAAGCAGAGTTATTAAACTATAAGATTGCAATACCAAATTCTCCAAATAAACATATAGTTTAGGATCTATTGAAATTTTGAATTTAGTACTAATTATAAACGACTTTAATATACCCTTTTACCCTATGTAATGTGTGTGTATATGATTCCTTTACAAAGTAATTGATTTAAGGCCAGCTTAAAATCAAAAGTTTGTATCTAATTTATATAAATTTGGTCTTTTTTTTCTTCAATACTTTGCAATTATAAGTTATAAGCCCGAACCAAACTAGAGGGAACATTTTGGCCATATTTATGAAAACAAATATCCTTCAAAGAACCAAAAACCATGTTCGACTTTATGCAAAAGGACTAAAAGCACAGACACCCACACATATGCCACATATTGTCTGAATGTCTATTGTTTTAACAGTGGGTGGGCGAAATAAGTGGGCGTTGCTTTCATTCGTTGGCTCCTATCATGCTTTTGGATAACTGTTTTTAATGGCTACCTCGATTAGATGAAAATGAAAAGGGCTCTCTAACTCTTGGCCTGATAAGTAACTGGAGATAGAGGCCATATTCATTTCCATCTCCTTCAGTTTTTGGATCCTGCTGGGTTCCTCTTATGAATACTTTTACTGCTTAATAAATAATTATTTGTTAAGCTTACGATAGATTTATTTCTTTAAAATCATCAGACCTACTAGACATATTTTACCAAGATTATGTAATTATTATGTATAGATAAAAATATAATATATACCAATGCTTGTCCAAACCAATGCTTAACCATATTTCACATGAGTAGTTGAAAACTTCTCAAATACAAATTTGGAATTCATTTTGTAATTTTCTTTACTGAAAGCAACGTACATAGATTTTTGCGGCTTGTATAACTTATCAAAAAGCAAAATCAAGGTATTTTATGTTTTTAAATCCTTTTACTGTTTTTTAGGTGTTTATTTCGAAATTTTGTATTTGCAATATAGATATATATAAATACATTTAACAAATTTTATCAAAATCAGTTGACTACATCGTATAGTTATATTATTGTATAGTCCTAAAAATGGAAGCTATGCTCAGATTCAAATTCTCCTCCCTTAGACGTCTAAAGCATGAACTGACCAAGGGTGTGTCCACATAAATATTTTCATTATTTGTATGTAACTGAGCATCATTTGATTATGGCACCTTCTAGAAGTACCATCTACATTCCGAAGATTTTTTTTGAATGACAAATTACTCAACTCTATCTAAGATTCTAGTGTCTGGAGTATGTGACCTTGTTGGACCCAAAGGGTTAAAACAATTTAGTTTAGTTGAAATTCCATGGTATCAATTGGAAGCCAGATTCTATATAGGTACATACATTGGTAGATACGTACATACATATTTATTCATAGATTCTAGTAAAAATTTAATTACGAATATCTGTACTATCTAAGCTATCATCCTATGGCTCTTGCCGTTTTCATTCTCAGTAAGTTTTACGCACAATTTCGTGTACATAATTGTATTCGGTTTGTTTTTTTTTTACTTCTCTCGGATTACTACCGCCGCACCTCATGGCCCATGGGCAGATGTACATAGTTAAGTCATAGCCCGTTGTTTGCGTTCATTTCGCATGCAAATTCATTTAGTTAAATTAATTGCTCACTCCATGGCCCAGAACTCGACGCCGCAACGCACTTGCCCAGTTTTAAGTTTTGTGGCTGGGAATAATATTATGGTACCGTAAATTGCCGTTCCCGTCGAAATTGAGGTCATGCGCTCCACTGTGGCATAGCAAATGGGGGAGAATGCTTCGGCTTGATAAGGGAAGACTTTGTTGTGAGTGTGTGTGTGTGAGTTTTTGGTTTTTGCCTTACATCTCCTCACATTTTGTGTTTTCTTGTTTTTCTTTTTTCCAGCTCTGTCTGTTTCCTAATTAATGTCACGTTTTTCCCCTCTTGTTACAGACCTCTCCCGAAATAGATTCTGTGAATTACCCGAAGAAATCACCACATTTGCTTTCCTGGAAACATTGTTGCTCTATCACAATGCCATTCGAAGTATTCCAGAATCGGTGAAACAGTTGTCGTCACTGACTTATTTGGATTTGCGTAGCAATCAGTTATCCGGCTTGCCGCGAGAGATTTGTTTTCTACCCCTGCAAGTCCTGTTAGTATCTAATAATCGTTTGGCCACCCTACCCGATGAACTGGGAAGACTAGATCAGACATTGGCCGAATTGGATGCATCTTATAATCAACTTTCTGCCTTGCCAGCCCGTTTGGGTGAGCTAAGATCGTTGCGTTCGTTGTCATTAAGAAGCAATCAATTGATGTACTTGCCCAGAGAGTTGACATGCCTCAGTTTGATCAGTTTGGATGTGAGTAATAATCGGATTGCAAGTCTTCCGCTGGAGATACGTCACATGGGCACTTTGGTTGAATTGCAGTTGGAAAATAATCCATTGACCTCACCGCCGGCAAGCGTAAGCTATAAATAAAAATATAAATATACATTTTTAATATTACAATTTCCATCTTTGTTTTTCCAAATCATTAGCTCTGCAAACGGGGTCTGGTGCATGTATTTAAATTCCTCGAAACGCAGGCCAACAAGGATGAGAAGGGTTCTCGTTCGGGTGGCAATTATGATGGTTATACAACTTTAAGGCGTGCTCCACGTCACAATTCCAGTGGCAATGTTCTGGAGGCCACCACTAGTAATAGTAGCAGTAGTCAACGTCATGTAGCACGACATCAGATCGATTCAGGATACAGCACCAGTGATGGCCTGGATAAGCGCTGGTCGCATGATAATCCAGGCAAATCAAAAACTGACTCTCCATTGCATTCTGCAACATTGCCACGTACCGTAGCTCCCAGTGCTCTTCATGCAACAATGAGTGCCGATCTTATGGATGCATCATTGACTTCCAGTACCAGCACCATTGTGGACGAGAGTCTGACATTGAGCGCAGGTGGTGTCAATAATGCTGTTCACACACCAACATCTTCGCCCTGCAAGCAAAGAACTTTGGATTACAGCTCCAGTAATGGTTCATCACCTGATCAGGATGAGGATATTATGTTGGATCATCAGGAAAGAACTGTACATGGCAGCAATGGCAAGCTGAACAAAAGCTTAAGCAACATACAAACCTACAAGTGAGTTGAAAGGATATTTACTATCTGTTGGCCTGCATCGATTTCATTCTTTAATTCTTTCCAGAGAGTATAAAGAGGCCCTGAAGCAGCAGCGTAACCAAGAGATAAGTATTTACAAGCAGAAACATCCAAATGCCAATAACAGTCCCAATGATGAGGATGTACCATCACCATCACGATTGACCAATGGTTGTTCAGTCACTTCAAACACTTTGCCAAAGTCTATAATGAAACAGCCAAGTGGCGGTAGTCACAATGGCAATGGGAATGGAATCGATGATGTAGTCATACCAAAGAAACCCATACAAAAAGTCATACCATCTCGTAACACAGAACTGATGTCAACCAAGTCAATCACCACAGTCGAGCAGCAATCTTGCTCATCATCCGCTTCCAACTCTCCTTCGTCTGCCAACAATGCTGATTGTCTGGGTTATGTTAAACCACATAGTCCAATGAAAAATGGTGTCCTAACCAATAGCAACAACAATAGTAAATTTACGTCCAATGGTGGAGCTAGTAATCCATCATCAACCAGCAACGTCATCAAATCTCCGGTATCTAGTACAGTTACCACTACAACAACCAAATTGACCACTGTGAAAACTCATCGCACAGTCACTTGGAATCATGACATACCGGCCGAGAAGCTGAGCTTTACAATGCGTCGGGAATTTGATCGTCAGCGTGAGGAAACCGAATTAATGTCACAGTTGCGAAGCGTAAGAATTTATTAATTGAATTGAACTCTTAATAGACATTTTATTTACGCATTTCTTTTTCTGTCCAATCTAGATCATTGAAACGCGTCTAAAGATGACATTGCCAGAGGATATTGCTTCATCTCTCACTGATGGCGTAATACTCTGCCATTTGGCAAACTATGTGCGTCCTCGCTCAGTGGCCAGCATACATGTGCCATCACCAGGAGTGGTGAGTAGTTTACCAACAAAAGGCAATTTAATTGGTACAATCGAGGAGAAACAATTGCAAATGCTAAAAGTCTGCGACAGTTTATAAACTTTTGTTTATCACTTATAAATCAGGAGTAGTTTGTTTGATAAATCAGCTTAATTTTCAGAGCTCAACGAAATAATTGTAAAGTTTATTAATTGATTATAATTATAGTTTGATATTATACTTTGCACCCATTGGTTAAAAGGCACTGTGTGTAGCAAACAGAAGAAGGCATTTCCGACCCTATAAATGACATATATAATTGTTGTTATATGTTACTCCATATGTGTGAACACTTACTAAGCATATTTTTGCCCGTCCTTTCTAAATGTCTATCTAGCGCAATATTAAAGGTATCTTATTTCTATTTGAGAAATGAAAAATGCCTTAATTATATAGGCAGTTCACCAAATTTTATATTTAACTCGAGCAAGTTACTTCTTTTTCTTAGAGCAGGATATGGTAATTGTGGGAATGGTTGTTTTACCTTCTCTGAGCAAAAGTTCTAGTTTTGATAATGAATTTGAATCTTACGTGTGTAAAATTGATCAGTTTAGGGGTTATCAACATTTAGTTCCAAATATTCTTCTAAACGTTGACGCGTACAATGCGCAGTACGTTCAAGTGGCCCAAGCGACACCAGGACAATGCCTGTTACGCGCGAACCCTAGCAGACAGCATGCAAAACGAAGTCGCGTGGACAACGGACGACAACTAAAATAATAATTAAGACTAACTACTAGATAGATAACTTATAATAGTAGTTTTTAGAATAGATATAGAAAACTCTGATCCGATTACAGAATAAAGGCGATTGTAGTCGGAACAGAGAACTCGAAAAGGTTCATGCAAAGAATAGTTAGAAGTACAGCGTGTTAAAGATAAAGGGACATAATTTCGGGTTAGTCTACAAGGAACAGATAGATTGACCTGATTGAGTAAATTAGGACAGTCTATTTGTCCACTCAAAAGCTTGTGGATAAACAAAGTACCAAGCATTACTCTTCGATTAAGTAAGGAGGGAAGGTTAATTAAAAGAAGTCTTTTAGAATAGGAAGGCAAGTGAACAATTCGATCCCAGTTTAAACCACGAAGAGCAAAAAAATATAAGGCTCAGAAGCTTGTCATTTCAATCAATCAATCAATCAATTTTGTCATAAAAAATTGTTCAATATTTAAAACCGATGCAGACGATAGCTAGTAGGAACCTCTATGAGGAAATATTTATGAAATTTTTAATTCAATGTTCCTTTCTTTGTTCTACAAGCAAAGCCAAATTGTAATGCAAATTTGTTGTTGAAGAATGAAGCCAAAAAGAAGAAAAAATACAAGAAATGTATAAATAACAATTTATAATTCAGGTGGTTAACTATTGGTCCGTGTGTCGAACGAAATTAGTCCATTCGTCAAAAGGAATATATTTATTTTTGAAGTTGAAGAATCATTATAATATTGTGATAACATAATTAAACTTCAATATCGAATCTAAACAAAGTGCCAAATAATTTGTCTTTCTGTTTGCATCAATGTATGTATTTTAATGATCTTTTAGAACTAATAAAAATTCATTTTTAATAGAATAAACTCACCATGGCTCGATGTCGGCGTAATGTGGATAACTTTTTGGAGGCGTGTCGTCGTATTGGTGTGGACGAGGTATGTAATCCTTTTTGGGAGTTGGTATTAAATAATATAAATTATAAGATTAAGATAGTTATATAGTTTGGTTTATGTAATTTCTGTAGTATTTGCTTTGGCTTTGCTTTTGCTGCTTTAATACAAACGAAATAAGATTAAGTTGTAAGTTGTATCCCTCACACACCCACACACAAATACACACACATACACATGCAACCATATGCATAGATGTTACAAACCTCAAGACACTCAACACAAACACACACACACACACAACACACACCCATAGATTTATCTACATAAACAAAAAGTTACAAACAAACAAAAAATGATGCATAAAATCTGTTATTGGTGTTGGTTGCAGGAGTTGATTTGCTCCTGTGCAGATGTTGTGCCACAATGCGAACCGCATCCCCAGCAACACGAACAGAAGCTACAGCAGCAGCAGCAACTACCACCACGTGCTGACGATGACTATGATGCTGATGTCTATGTCAATGATAATGGCAACGATAATGATCAGTATAGAAATGGCAAAGTGCCAAATCCTTTGGCTCTGCTGCGAACTGTGGCTTCGCTGATAGCCCTGGATGCAAATCCACATCATCAGCATATGCGCTATCTGCAACAGCAGCAAGAGGTTCAAATGAAGCTGCAGCAATCAATCTCCTCCTGCATCCAACAACAAGAACAGATGTTGCAACAACAACAGCAACAATTAGAGAATGTTTTATATGAGAATTGTGAAAAGCAAGCGCATATGCAAATAAAATCAAATCCTCACGATAATGATCATGATGAGAATGATATCGATAGCAAGAATTATGATGATGATGGTAATGATGGCCATGTTGAATGTAAACTATATGAATTGCCACCGGGCAGACATCAGCAAAGCCAATTGGCTGGCACTGTGAGTCATTTGCTTAGGCAGGCCAAGCAAAAGACCTATGAAAGGATTAAGAACAATCTCTTAAGTGCCCATGGTCAGCATAATTTCCAAAGTACCAATAATAACAACAATCGTAGCAGCAGCGTCAGTAGTTGTGGATTGCAAACAATTGTGGAGAATGAGCATGATGTGGCCTCGGCTGGACCGGCTGGTCATTATCAGCTTATCGATGAGAAAGAGCAGGAAAAGGAGCAGCAACATTCATCGTTACTAGCATCCGGCGCAGGAGTTGATGTAGGAGTAGTAGGAGCAACAACAACCCCATCACTTTTCAAGCGTATTGAATTCTTTGAACAAAATGGAGTAACGAAACCCAAATTGGAAGTTTTTAGCATTTATCGCATTGGAGAGCAACAACAGAGGATAACACAGAAACAGGATCAAAAGCTTAAAATGGAGCAGTTATTAAAACCACATGACTCTACCACTTCGTTCCTCAAACATGACTCTCACACACTAACCATAATCTTGTCGTGCGTTTTTATGTTTACCTTCCTTTGGCTGGTATTCTTCCCATTGCCTGGCTAGCAATGATTATTCGGACTAGAGCAGAATTCTATATTAGTATTTAGATTTCGCTTGCCTTTAATTGCCCTTTAGAAGTTAAGTGAAAAACGCTTTTTGCGCTTTTCTTAAAAGATTTACACGATTGAACGAACACATTTTCATTTGGTAGTGAGTTCTTGAGGCTGCTTTTTTTTCTTAGATCACTAAGCGTCTAGTACTTACTTACCCATATACATTTAAACTTAAGTGACATTACGAGAAAAAAGAGTATAATTTAATTTTGAGGCATTTATTTGAGACTACCCAAAGACTTTGCAATTGTACATCAATTTATGTATTAACAAAATTTAACTTTAAATTAAAAAAGATGATGAGGGGATTCACACAGGATATATATGTATATAATTTAGTAATGCTTAAGAGGTAAAAAGTATTAAAAATGTAAAAGGAAAATACAAATACAACAACCCAGGCAGCTAGTTTTCTATTTAATAGTTTCTTTTTTAAAAAAAATAATATTTGAAATGTAAATTCTACACCAGTGAAAACTAAAGTTTAGTTTAAAAGAGAAAATTGATACTTTGGTCACATATTCTGCAATTTGTTGAGGCATTGTACTTAATATTTACTTAAAAGTTGAAAAAATGAATGTTTATCTGGCTTTTGTTGGATGTAGTTTTGAAATCTTTTAAGAATCTTTTGTAATTTGAAATAATTCTAGTTGAGTAAGTTTGATTTAGAATTGTTCACAAATATTTATCTTTTGACTTCAGTGTAGTGGAAGAAAACAATCTTCGGGCCGTTTGAAACAATAAATCTTTAGATCTTTAGGATAAAAAGGATATAAAAACCATATAAGCTATATTTCGGCAGCTCTTATTTAAACATGGGTACAAAGTTATATAAAAAATATTCAGATGAACAATTTCTTAGCAGTTTCAAATTATAAAATTAAGAACTTGCTATAGAGCAACAATAAATAAAAAGAAATTGATAAAATATAGAATTCAATTTTCAATATCATTGTGAATCCCCTTCCGCAAAAAGATAGGAAGATAAAGTTTCGAGACCAAGTGAGATTTTATATTATATATGTATACACCACTTTAACAAACATATTCCTAGTTCATCACAGATACTGTTGAACTCTAAACGAAGAAACAAATTCATTCTGATTACCTTCCTTGCCCTTAATATATAATTCATATTTATTATATCCTTGAACACGTCCTGTGTGCGTGCTGGTACTGAAATTATGAAGAAAACAAAAACGGACACAACAAAATACGCTTGATTTTATTTCACAACTTTTTTAACATAAGTTTACAACAACGAACTAAAGAAACAAAAAACATAACAAAAAAAAAAAAATGAAACCTAATTTATTTATTTTCAATATTCCTAAAGACACAACTTTATATAGCTACATATATATATATATATATACATAGTAGTTAGTTAGAGTTATAACCAGTGCTGTAGAATCATAAGAGATATAATGAAATGTGAAATGAGAATTGTTATAGACACAAAGTGTGAGGAAAAGTTGTATGGTTTATATATGAAAAATCGAAGCAGGGACACAAAAAAAATAGTTGTATGAAAAATGTAGAGCGTGAAATAGTTATATATACTTATATATATATATAAATACCAATGTACCAAAATCAATTTTGAAATCAAATCAATACAGTGTTGTTCCAAACTAAGAAATATAAGAAAACAATTTCAATATTTGCAGTTGGAAAACTGCAAAAATAATAATTTTCTAATATTTGTAATATTTCTGGAAATTTGGAACAACACCAATAAAACGTCTTAATCACTTTTAAACTTTCTCGAAATGTTTTCCAAAGCACATAATATAGAACAAACAAAATAAAACCAAATAAGAAAACTTAAAATAAATCAGTTAAAAATAGTGCCTTTGACTGTTTACATACATCAATGTGTATGTAGAGGGAGCAGTTCATTTTTTCTCAAAAGCAATAATAATACAATTTTCAATACCAGAAAACAGTTGAAAAATTTAACAATTTACGCTCTATCCAATTGTATGCGGGGATTGTTCTCATTTTTTTTTCCTTCGATATGTAATATTTGTTCATTTAACATTTTTAAGTAATTTCAAAACTATAATGAAAATATGTATATGCTTGAAAATATAATTTAAATAATGAATTGAGAACAATCCTTGCGATTAGTTATGAATATGTTAACTGAAACTAATATACTTATATATATATATATATATATATATATATATAAACTTAATATATAATTTGTGCTAACTTACATTCCTAACTCATTATTTGCGTATTTATTGTACTTAAAGAATCGAAACAAAAAAATCTAATCAAATTTCTACAAGAAGCACAATCTATAACATTCTGAAATCATATAAATATACATATATTTACTATATCAACAAGAGATAGCGGAGGATATATATTTTGTCTAACAAAATTATGAGATACGAAATTGAAAATGCTTATAAAATTTCAATAATAACTTTTTATAAACCATATTTAACAATTATATACAAAGATATCAAGAATCTATATATATATATATATACAGAACATACAATATATACATATATGCCAACTTTTCAAACGGAACAAAGCCAAATTGTAAAACTATTTGAAAATTCCAAAAATGACAGAAAATTGAAAAAAAGAAATAATAATGGGAAAACTTCCAATTATGTAAAACTGTTGCATTTATTGTAAAGCACAAGTAATATTTCATTAAGCGCTATTTGAAAATCAAAGAAAACTGAACAAAATATATATATATACATATATTATATTAAAACAAAAGAAAAAATTATGAATAAATCGAATAGAAATTCAATCTTAATGTTTGACAGTCACTGTGTGCTATACATCCAAGACACAAACCATGCAATGCTTTTTAAACAGCATACAGTTTGAATGATAAAAAATTCCCTTAGTAGTTGTTGTTGTTGTCGGCAGGTTTGTAACTAAATTAATTTTAATGTCTTATTGAAATCTTGTTGTTGTTCTCTTTGGAATAATTGAAACTTTTTTATTCTTTTAGAATCTAATTTGCTGTGCTGCCGATGTTCTTGAGGGCAAAGGTGCTGTTCAGGTGGCCATTACAGTTGGTGAACTATTTCGTCTATATGGCAGCGGTTTAATATCATCCTCAACAGGCAGTGGCAATAATAGTGGAGCTGCCACGCCCACAAAGTCACCAACCCGAACAACACGTGCCACATTATCACCGACACCGACATTGACCTAATCTCATTGCATATATCACTTTTTCCCTTTGAAGCTGCCGGCTGCCGACACGTGAAGCAAATTTTTAATGCAAACTTCCGCGAAAAGGAGAAAAAAAGTATAAAAACTATATAGCTGGCCATCCATTTTTTTTGTTGTATTTGTAGTTGCTTTTTAATGTTAGTTTTGTTACAGTTTTCGGCATTTAGCTTATTTATTTATGTATATACACATAAACCAAAAAAAAAGGAAAGGAAAAACTTAACTCAATCACAAAACACACACTCACACATACACAAAGAACCAACGAATTTTAGTTATCTAAAAAAAAAGAAAACATAAGTATTTATTATTATATAAATTTGAATTTATACTTGATTGTTTATGCCATCATATAATTACTTAGACAGTTTTCTGATAATGATTGTAAACGAATATTTAAGTCAGTGTGTATCTATTATATATATATATATACTATATATAATTTCTCACATTCAAATGTTATGAATTACATTTGTCTTTGTTATTTACTTTATGTATCCATTATATCATATATATATATTTATATTTATGCAAAAAAAAAAAAGGAAAAACATTTTTGGCCAACATATTATGAAATACCATGAAATACTGTTTTAAGTATGCAAATTGACTTATCTACAAACACACATATATATATATATATATAAATATGGTCCATACATAATATAAAGATGTTAATCATGCATAAAGAAATCCATTTAGCCTCAAATTAATGTTGATAAGCTAAACACAAGATTCGTGCAACATCTGCATTCTAAATTATTCTTATGACATTACATATATGTATTTATTATGTAGCTTAGTCATACGATTTATACATTTATACGCATTGAACTGCATAAGATATTCTGAAGAGATCTTCGATTATATAGTGAAAAAATAAAAAGTAAAATTTGAAAAAGAAATGGTGAATTTATTTTATATGTAGTTGGATTTATTATAGCAGACCACAAAATATATAAACTCTTTCTTGTTGATTCTTCTTGATGAAGACACTTAATTTAAATATATAATTAACATAATGCTGTTCAATGTTTACTTTCGGTCAGTTTTGCTTAAATTCAAATCGCCAAAAGTGTTGTACAAATTTGGAATCCAAGGTCTATCAGTTTATATACAGTCGAAACTTCCTATAACGAACTCCTATATAACGAAGTTATCTGTATAGCGAATCAATGTTAAGAACACTGTAATTTGGATCTATTTTTAGTGTATTTTACTCTTTATAAGGAATTCCTGTATAGTAAAAACGAAAAATTTTGGTTACAGCAACTTGCAAGTTAAAGCGTTTTGAATATGTATATAACAAATTCATACTTTGCTATGCCATTATCCACATATGCACAACTTTTTTCATCAGTTCAGGTACCAAAAACTGTTTATGCATCTCTAAATTTTTTTTATTTTTTTTTTTAAATTTGTAATCTGTCGCAAGACAATGAACAAATTGTTTGATGAATAAGATTGACAGAAATAATATTGAAGCCAGGCGCTTGCGACTGACGCCAACTTTAGTTGGTTCCAAAAGCTCTACCAGTCATCTAATGGTCTGAATGGGAGATCAAGTGGATGGTTTCTCTTGTTTCTCCTGATGTGTTGACTATTATCCAGAAGATTAAGTGCTAGATAGTTTTCATGGTTGTCAAGTCTCTCGCAGTAACGGTCGCTCAGTCTTTGGATCTCTGACTTAATAGAGGGCATCTCCAGATCTCTATGTATGGTAGAGTTTCTAACATACCACGGAGCATTCACGAACCAAGTAGCCAATTCATCTTGTACATTTTTAAATTAAGCTGCGTTTTTTTGCTCTTAATGTGGGCTTTCCAATTGAGTCGTCTGTCTAGTGTGATTCCGAGATATTTCACTGTCTGAACTGTTGGACTAAATGTCCTAAAAAATTATGTGGAAGATGAAAAGTGGAAAAATGTTGTACAAAACAATGCTAAAAACAAGAAAGTTTTCTCTTTTTTTTTATAACGAATTTTCTATATAGCGAAGAAATAATGCGGTCCCTTGGGATTCGTTATAGAGAGTTTCGACTGTAGTGGTTATCCAGGGATCTATAGCAATTTACCAAAGGCATTTAGTTCATTTGTTTCTACAGTTATTTTTTTGGTAATTCTTTTGATTTATAAAAATTATATAATTTTCCCTTTAAAGATATGAAAAATCTTAACTTAAATCAAATTTAATATCGTTGAATC
Organism: Drosophila austrosaltans; assembly: GCA_035045865.1. NCBI lineage: Eukaryota > Metazoa > Arthropoda > Insecta > Diptera > Drosophilidae > Drosophila > Drosophila austrosaltans. The sequence goes on from JAWNOQ010000200.1 coordinate 2,099,049, forward strand.
AAAAATTTCTATTTGCAAACTTTAATCAATATAAATTTTCTTCAATTTAAAGGCAACAATTGTTTATCTGTTGATAACTAAACAATTATACAATTTTATATCTTCTTAATTTAAGTACATTTTATTTTTTCCTTCCACATTATATACAATTTATTATTTAAGAACAAGATTCCCGACGCAATGAGTGCAACTGAATTAGTTTTGATTAATTCTTAATGACAAATACTAAAAGGATCTCACTCACATTAACTAGTGAGCTACTAGTGAACTAGTAACTACTTGGAAAAAAAAAAGAAAAAAAAATTGATTTAGTAAATTATTTTTCAGATTGCAGAGACTTCAAAAATTAGATTTTAATTCAGATCAAATGATACTTTAAGAATATGTTAATATATTTAATATAGGAAAAAGTGTAGAGGATTTAACAGAGGGTACAGCCCTTTGAAAATTTTTGTTGTATTTGCTTGTTCAAAAAAAATTGAAATATTCCCACACTTTCAATACGAAAGAATAACATTCAAACTGATTGTGTTGAAAAGAAAAACACATTTATTCTTTACGAGTTTTCAAAGGATTTTCCTTTTTTTTTGTTTTGTCGCACATTACCGCATGTGCTTACTAACTACTATATAAAGTATATACATATATACATATACCTATATACATATATATATCTATATATACATATGTATATAATACCGACTTTTGTTTGTGCCGTCGAAAATTGCAAAACGATAGCAGCAGCTGTGAACAAAATAAAAAAAAAGTTTTTGTTTGTAGTTTTTTCAAAAAATTTGCATAATGCGCAAAGTAAGCAATTGACGGGCAACGGGGGGCGAATGTGGAGCTGAGAGCCAAAAGTGTTCAGAAAAGAAATGTGCAAAAAATTAAAAATTAAAAAGACCCTCAAAAAACAATGCCAAACATTCGAACACAATATAAAAAAATTCAAATTTTAGCTAGACAAAATTATTAAAAGCTCATAAATTTGATAAAATTTTATAAATTTTATAAAACTAAATGAAAAAACTATTAAAGATGATTTTTTAGAATGGAAAATAATTCATAATCTAATATTAAGTGATGGAGGTGGCATTTTTTCTTTGGGAACACATTGAATCATTGAAAATATGAAGAAAGATGATGATTTTCTCGAAAATAATCAAATTACAATAAGTGCGATTCCAATTTAAAAATGATTTTTTATTATCTCTTACTTGCTTTAAGGTTTTTTTTTTTTAAACAGTTTGTAGAAAATTTTGCGCCAGTTTTGGATTTTTAATTCCTCCTCCGTTGAAGCAAAATTTCTTATAACATTTAAAAATGTTGCTTAAATGCTGATAAGGGCAATTTTAGTCAAATTTTGGAATCTGTTTCAAATTGTTGAATTTATAGATTTTGTGCATAATGTTGGAACTGACATTATAAGTGCTGTGAAACGTAAGAATCAAAGTGAAACTGATCTAAGAAACCACAAAGACTGTTAACTGAAAATCCTTTTCAGGCTCCGCCTATCGCCTAAATTCGGGTGTCTGTGTACGACGAAGTCAATGTCTTAATGGTTTTTGGTCCCCCTTTGTGCAGGACTTAAACATAAAGTAATATAGAAATATAATATAAGAATTTAAATTGAAACTGTTTTTGGCTGTTCTTCTGGGAAAGTCGTTTGTATGCTGTGATGAAGAGTTTAATGAACATGGTTAAAGGCAATTAAATAATCCCTATGTTTGTGGAATATTTAATTGACTTGAAAATTGATGGTGTCAGGGAGGTGTAAATTAATTCGAGTCTCCGGATGGCGTTACTCCTTTACAGAAGACGCTATCGAAGAATCTCTGGATCTCTCATAACTTAACGCTGGTGAATTTTTAATTGTTTTATCTTTTTTTTTTTCTTAACTTGTTTTCTTTCAATAGGTTTTGTACTAGCTACCACACATTGCATCAATATATCAGTTTCTTTTACTTTGCATGCGGATTAAAATATTTAAAAACTACTTTATATTTTAAATTCTTTAAATTATTAAATAGTAAACTTGTTCGCTTGGTTGAGCATCATACGAACCACAACAGATATTGCAAACATTCTTTTTGTGAAAGGAATCAAGAAGATTTTGGTATTGAAAATGTGCTAATACATGAACGATGTTACCAACGTGATATAGCACTTATAAAATTTGATTGAAGTGTGGAAAATTAACTAAAAATCCTTTCCCTTAAATGTTATACTAAATGTTTTCATTACAGGACACTCTGTGCTCATCTGTTTGCCATTGAACTAGAAACAAAAAGAGAACAGAATGAAGCAAGCAAGTCGTCTTTGTCGACATTGAGTATACCCTGTACCAACTACATTGAATAACGTCGAACACCATCGAAATCGCCATTAATTTCATTCAAAATTCACTTGCCAATGTCGCCCTTAGCAATTCAGTACAAAACGCATATAGGGGAAGGCGGGGTATTAGGCTGACGTGTGTAATTTTTTTCACTACAACAACTAATTTCTTAATTATTATTTGTATTCTAGTAAAATAAATAAAATATTCTAACAAAAATCGTTGTTTTTATTCAATTTTAAAAGCGGCTTACAATACCCCGAGAATTTTGAAAATAGCGAAAAAAGGTATTTTTGAAAATTGCCTTAGAATCACCTAATTTTCAAATATTCCATTAAACTGTTGTGACTGAATAAAAGCTAGATCTTCATACTACAACACCCAGTACTCAAATTTGAAATAAAACTTGTTTAAATAGAAAATTTGTGTCAATAAAAAAAAGTGTCTCAAAATACCCCACCTTCCCCTACGTATATATGTATCTAAATTTGATCAACTGGTGCATTTTGGCTATGTTATTAGATTATTAGTTAGTTATTAGTTCATCCGGCTGTCAAGAATATATATACTGCATGGGGTTGGAAATATATATATCTGCCTGTTGCATACATTTTGCCGACTTTAATATACCCCTTTAACCCTATGGGTACAGGGTATAAAAAGCTAAAACTCAAAAGGATTACTTTATTGCTGGTTGAGTTCATAATGGTCTTAAATTAAATTAAAACTTTTAATAGAATCTCCGAGACTTAACAAGGACGAATACGTCACCAAAATCTAAAAAATGTATGTATGGATTTGTTGTGAAATGGATAACTAAATGAAATTTAGCCAGTTGTTGAAACAGATCTGGGTGCAGGTTCCACAAATACAGACATTTGCAATGGCAAAGGCGATTCCGGCTCTCCACTTTATTGGCCGAATTTGTACTACAATAATCAGAGAATGATACAATATGGAATACATACAATATGAATTGGTAAACAATAATATTGGTAGGGCAGGTATTAACATCAATATAGTGCAATATATTCCATGGATTAGTCGTAATGTTGTTATTTAATTGTTTCCGTTTAAATTTTTCAAATTACATTCAATGTGAAACATTTTCCTAATATATTTTAAAGAAAAGAAACACAAACAAGATTATAATATTAAAAGATATTTGTTATAATTGAATATTGAAATTGAATTAACTAATTAAATTTGCAATTGGAGAAATCCATTTCGGGATGATCTTGCATAAATTGGTTTATTAGATATTTATTTTTCATATCTTTAGTAGTGGGTAAACCCATTTGCTTTTGACGCTGATCATACATCATTTTCTCAACCATGGAACGCGTCTCACCATCCAGATCGGAGAGTTTCGATAGCTCTGGATCAATCCTACGTATTGATATTTCAGGATCTGTAGTCACCAGGCGACTCCACCAAGTCATATCGTTGATTTTCTCCAATGTTATTAAAACGGTTTTATTATCTTGTAGAACCCAAATGGATTCCTCTTTTTTAATTTCCCTATATAGCTCACCATCGATAATGGGCTCTTCACCTTTGAGGCCCACTTTTAAAGACTTCTTGGTAATATTGACAACAAGATCGCGTGCCTTCAATGCAAAGTTCACTTTAAAGGGTACCTTGAGCTCTATATCTTGTAGAGTCTGTGTCCACATGTATTTTTCCAAAGTGCAACCATTGCCAGAATTCGGTTGCAGTTTACCCAATTCATTCTTGGAAGATTCATCGTCTACATGATCAATTGGCTTGGAAATTTCATCACAACTTTGGTGATCTCCGCCAGCATATGTGGCCTCCAGTTGCTGGATACGTTTCTTGTTCTCTTCTTCTTTGGTAATGGCAGAGGCTTCCTCATCCGTGATATCTTGAATTTTACACTCATTCTTTTTGAAATCAGCACGAGACTTCTCCTTCTTGAGACGTTTTGCAGCCTCGTGGTCAGCCAGAGCCTGTTTAGATTCCATGCGAAATACTTCAAGTAGTAGGCTCTCCCATACCTCCTGTTTATTTCCAGTGTAGAAATCAGTTTTGCGACGCAAAAAGCTAGCTATTGTCTCAAGGAATTCTGGGACACCTCCAGGATGCTTTTTGGCCACAGCCAAAAGTATATTATCATACTCATCACTATCTGACATTCTGTTTAAATTTTTGCTTGTTTTCATAAACTTAAGCTAATTTTTTTTCAGAGATACTTTTATGATTTCTGTTGTGTAAAATGATAGAGAGTTTAGAGTTTATTTTACAGGCTATAGCTGATTTATTCAATCCCAAGTCCAAACATTTCATAGTTAACTTTTCGAAAAAGTTTTTGAATGATTTGGCATGTAGGAAGTAGAGATAGGTGTGGCAAGACTCACAAACTTGAATCCTGATCTACCTCTTCCAATGGCCTTCAAATTTTTTTATTATAAATGAAAAAAAGCAAGTCATAAACTCTGTGTCAAGACTGTAAAAATATTTTGTAATACTTTTTTTTACTGGATTCTCTTGTGGTTTAATCAGTACAAGTTACATTAAGGGCATTCGCAAGCCAAAAATCATATTGCAAGCAGAAAAAAAGATCAATTTGCAAATATTTTGCAATACAAATATTTCGAATCGGTTTGAATAAACTTGCAGATTCTAAAAGAATAAGCTATCAGATCGTTCCTTGGAAATTTAGTTTGGCAATTTTGGCTATCAGCACAACATTGAAATCGAACAATGTGAACACTTTTACTCAGAATCCAGTCCAAGACTAGCTTTAACTGAGTAAGAAATTCATCTAGGAAAAGAAAAATATGTGTCTTCGGAAACTTCTTCTTCGCCGTAATCTATGATAACATTCAAAATCTGTTATTTATATTATGCCTTGCTATAGCAATATAGGTTATTATTATGCTGTATATAGCAATATAGGCACATGCTTAGACCACGAGAACGAGTATTATTTTATGACTAGACCATTTAGAAAATATTATCCAGCTCGGATGGACTAAGCCAAGGACTAGCTAGTGTCATCGATAAACTGATGATTTCCTAGATCAATACCGATCACGAGTCTCGCTACCGCAACCCTGTCTATCGATTGTGTCAGTAAGCAAGAAAGAGTGGAACGCGACTGGAAGCGACAACGAACGGTTGCTAATAAGAAAACCAGTCCGTCCTGACATTTTTGGCAACCAGTTACCCATTATTAAATGAGTAACAAATTCTCAAAAATGGAATGAATTCTCATGGCTGAGTTAACACTAGTGTGGTCTAGCCTATGGTTTAGCTCGTATGGACTATGATCAATCTCATATGGTCCAAAAAGGAAAGCAATACCTCGGCCACATTCATAAACAACAGGACTCTTAGATATTTTAATTTACATATGAAAAGAAAATGGGTTAATCTTGGTTTAGGAATAGCAAAAGCAGAACTAATAAACTCAGCGATCAGATATAAGAAAAGTTAAGGAAAAAATTAAAATTTAAGAAAGGTTTCTGCTTTGTGAACCTCAAAAACATCTTCTTTTTTTTTTTAATTTTTTGTGGAAACTATTATTGATAATAAATTGAAACTTTTTGGTATCTGGTTAGTCATAGTTTATTCTTCATTTGTAAATTTTTTCAAATCATAAAACCAAAAAGTAGCGGAGGGATACACTTGCGCGCGTGGGATAGACCTCTACTTTATAAAAAATTTAAAAATGCAAAGGTTATTACCAATTGAACATTAAAACCCGATTTTTCAACTTAGTAATTATTTTTTTTTGACAACAATTTTTAATATTTTTTTATGATTAAGTTCTATCCCATACACACACTATCTGTAAATATATGTAAAAAATTTCATGGCAATTGCTCGAAATTTGCGCCAGTTATCACTTCCATCAGGTCGAAAAACAGTGTTTCGAGAAAAACTCATTAAAAGTTTCAAAAGTACATTGGGCATAGTGGACATGGACATTTTTAGACAATTTTTTTAAAATATCAGTCTTTAAGAATTTTTGATTTTTTGGATCCAACAAAACAGAAACCTCCCCCTTAAGTAAAATTTGTCAATAGAATATTGAATATTCTGCATAGGCATTGTGGCCATTCTATGAAATAAGTACAGTGAAATCTCGATATAACGAATCTGAAGGGAACCAAAAAATTTTTCGTTATATCTATTGATTCGCTATAGGTACTTATTAGTAAGACCTTGGTAAAACGAAATTGAAATAAATCTGAAATAAAATTCGTTATAAATACTGTTTTTACCTGCTTACATCAAAATGATGATAAATCTGCACTGAAGTGAGGTGAATACATACATATAAAAAGTATAAAGTTAAACATTTTTTCAATTAGCTTTTATTAAAAACATTGATTATTTTTGTTTGTTTGTGCAAGTTTCGAATACAGCCATCAATACTTCGCTCAACAGATATTAAGCAATCAAATGCACTTATAGCTTCCTGTGCCCTAAAGTATAGTTTGGAGCTTTTCAACCAGTTGTTTAGCTTCTTTGGCATTGATAACGTTCTCAACCTCTTCATCCTCCTGAACTATGTCAACTGTATTTCTGTTCAAAACAATATCAATAAAGTCATCATCATTTTGGGATAACGGAACTTTAACGGCTTGCCAAAAATTTATTTTGCCTTGACTTGAAGAAAAATTCGTTATGTTGAGTTTTTCGTTATAACGAGGTTCGTTATATCAAGGTTTCTCTGTATATAGAAATTTTATTAAAATTGCTAATTCGTACATTGGAAATGCCCCTTGTGACTTAATTAAGTATAAATTATAAAACTATCGCATACTCTAATTAATCCATTCTTATAACTATCTAATTCTCTTATTGATCTACTTTGAATTCCAACTAAGAACTCAGTGACACATCATGAACTTTAACCCGCTCTGTGTTTCATATTATATTACAAATAGTATATTAGTAGAACATATTCATTGATTTCAAGATCGAATTGGTAAAATATTGATTAATAATTAGAGTTTCTACTTTTTTTTGTATTTATAACAATTTTTATTTATTTAGCAATCGCAAGTATAAACAACAAATAAAAATGGAGCTCTCCCTTAAAGTATTCTTTTTACTCAATCAATTTTTTTTTGTCTACTACAAAATCTTGGACTTTGTAACAAACGAAATCAAACACTCTCTCCACAAGTCGTTCACCAAATAACAAAATTCCTTGAAAATAAAAAGACTGAGCAACTGTGGCAAGGGTTTGGGGTTTTGGTTTTCACTTTGATTTGAAATTTGATTGCGTCAGGTGCCAACTGCCTGGGCAAGTCGTCTGGTTGATGATGGTCCAACGGAAATCGATTCCAGTACACAAAGGACGACTCTTTCGTCCGAGCGTTTCATAAAATAGTTTACAAAAAAATATTATTCCAAGAAAACAATGCATTCAATTTTTGGTTAACAAAAAGGACAATACTCCAACCATTGCTCTGGTTCTTCTACTCACGTTTTTCGCACTCAACGAAAGTTTGAATTTGAATTAATAGGATTGTGGGTGAGGGAGAGTATTTGTAGGGGATGGTAAAAATGACTTTCAATGGGTTTGGAAAATAAATTAAAGTGCCTTTTACCATCAAATTAAATGCAAATGTTGATTTTGTGTAAAGGACATAGAGAACTGAGAACTGGTTGGAAATTTGAAATAGGAGCAATCTGATTAGTTGATATGCCAAGCTTAAAAAATATTGCGGCATACAGCAGCATTTTAATTATCACAAATTCCCCAAGGGGCAGTTGAACTAATTGCCCCCACCTAAAATCCCCCATGCCATGTGGGCGGGGCCAACACGCGCAACAATTAAACTATGGCCCGGGCCCCAAATACGAAAACAAAAAAAAAAAGGGACACACACACACACAACAGTAGAGGCTTATCAGGGACAGAGGCAAAAACAGAACAAGTTAAGGGAAGGAGTAACTAGAAATGGAGTCCCATAATAAGAAAACAAGTACTCCAACCCTCTCTCATCTGAGAGAGAAAATTAGGCATTCTGTACGAAATGTAGGTACGAGATAATCATTTTAATAAATTTCACTGTGACAAATGAGTTGGTTTCTGTTCCTTTCCCAGCATCTTTTTTCTTTGTTCCTTTTGCATTGACTGTGGTGTGAATTAGTAATAAGTGATGGCCCTAACAAAAACTCCTCTCTGCCTAATTGATGAGATAGACCAAAGACCAAAAGTCAGATGGTCTCAGTGGTAAATGTGGTAAGTCCCTAAGTGACTTATGCTAATGTAGCGATTGGACAGACCTTTTACTATATCTATCTACATATGTGTAGAGAAAAATGGGTCCATAGTTAAGAGTTAAAGTAGTTGTTCATTTAAGTGCGATAATCTATGAATTAGATTATTGTAATATTGTGTAATTACTTGGTGTTTATTATTAGGATAATGTATTATAATAGATATACAATATTATTAGTCTAAGAAATTAAAAAAAAAATACTAGCAAAAATAAAATATAAATTGTTTAACCATTTAAAAACTAAATAGAAAAGTTAAGCTACATAAAAAAAAACTCTTTTAACTATATATTTTAATCTATTATTTTGTCTTAACAATTTAAATAAATTTAATTTTATAACTAAAATTGATTAATTAACTAAAGAAAATGAGTCAAATGATGAGTGAAAATGAGTGAATGATGTAAAAACAGAAAAATTGTTTCAAGTAAAGCATAGAAATTTAAAAAAAATACCACAAATGGTTAAAGTTTCGGAGAACTTTACTTATTAAACTAAAAATTTTGATTTAATTGTCTATCTATGTATCAGCAATGGGAATATCAGCCCGGCTCCTATCAATGAAACTTGTTTTGAATAAATTGTTAAAATAAGAAAATGCATCTATTCAAATTTCCTTAAATACATATTAGAGCAGTTATTAAAATATCAACAAAACAATATTATATTTTTTTTTTTTTTTTTTTTTTTTGTGTTTCTGTATTTATTTGCAATCTATCCTATAAGGACAATAAGCAAATTATATAAGGAATTAACAATAGCGGGGTGAGTGAAGTAACAGTAGTGGGTTTCATTGAGTTGGAGTACAAGTATGGAAGAGAAAAAATATAGAAAATTAGATATGACAAAGTAATTTGTTAATTACCAGTCAAGGTCTTGTCTGAATGGAAGATCCAGGGGGTGACATCTTTTGAGACGCCTTGTTTGGGTGCTGTTGTCTAGCAGATTAAGGGCCAGTGTGTTATTGTGTGTCTCCAGCCTGGAGCAGTGCCGTATGCCGTACCTCCTGATTTCACTGCTGACAGATGGAACGTTTAGGTCTCTATGAATGACCGAGTTACGAACAAATGCAGGCGCTCCAGCAATTCTGCGGAGTAACTTGCTCTGGAAGCGTTGTATAATATTGACATTCGTGTCTGAAGCAGTGCCCCAGAGCTGGATGCCATAAGTCCATACCGGTTTAATTATGGCTTTGTACAGCAGCACCTTATTGCGGATGCTGAGCTGTGATTTGCTGCCGATGAGCCAGTGCATCTTAGCCAGCTTTAAGTTGAGCTGAGCACACAATATTATATTAAACAAAAAAAAAGAGAAGGAAAATGACAGTACTACACTTGACCAAAGCTTTGCTTTTAGTATTTGTGTCCCAGGTCGTTGTGGTTTTCAGAAAATTTACTAATAATGTTTTTTTCCATAAAAATATGAAACTCCACTTTGCATGTGTCTGAGATTAGCAAGAAGAATTAAACAAAAACTATTAAAAGGAAATAAAGATTTTTTATAAGTAATATCTTAAAAATAAAAAGTGCAATTGCCTTACAAGCTGATGTATAATATTATTATTAAGTAAATAGAAAATTAAATCACAATTGCAAAAATTGTATACATGTAGGTCTATGTAAAATGAAAAGTTCATTTATTCAATACTATTTGAGTCATTCGCCGAGGAAAAAAACTTGTAAAACAATCGAAACTCTAGATTTTTAATATTTTAAATTTACTTTGCAACTTATGAGTTTGAGAACACATTCTTGAGATAATTAATTAGTTTTAAAAGCTACAAAAATGTGTAAAAAAATTGTCCCATTTGACAAAAGAGTAGGCAAGTAGAAGAAAGAGAATTTTTAACAATAAGCATAAGTTTATAAATTTTAAATTCATTCAATTCTGTAAATTATGAATTTTTTAATTATTAATATTATTATTTACTCTGTGGGCTTATAGCCATACCTACTAGGACTTTCACCTGATTCTTAGTTTAATTACATTTACAATTTTTAATTTTTTAACTATATTCAACCAAACTGTTAAAATATCAAGAATTCTTTAAAAACAAATATTTAGAAATATTATAAAAAATTTACCTTTGCCTAAGGACTAAATAGATTTTTAGTATGGATTATACAGATGTGAGGAGGGAAATGGTATCTGAATGTCACGCATCTTCCTTCATATTCATCGTCATATAGTATATTTAATAATATAGGATATATCTGACTTCGATTTGCTACAGTCTATAAAAAAAAAAGAATTATAAAAATACTTTTAAAGTCTTTTAGTGTTTCTTTAAAAAGTTTTTTAGTCGAAAAGAATTTGGGTAAATTTACCATTATTCATACTTAAATTATTCATGTTATTCTTGCATAAAATTTTATTTAAAAAAAAATAAATTTGGTACTATAAATATAATAAATTTATATTTCGTATACCTTATTGAATTATACATTTTTTTACATTACATTATAAACTTAGAATTGAATATATTAGGGATTCAATTTAAATATTATTCTTGGGGAATGAAAATTTTGGATAAAATTATACTCAGAGCAATTGTGAAAACTTTCACTGGGTAACTCATTTGAATGCATTTGGCTTCAACATTGAAACGAAGATGAATATGAAGATTGTGTATTTTTCCAGTTCGTAGAGCAAATTTTTTCAAATTCTTCCTTTTGTTTGGTCTTGGATTAACATTTTGGTTTACTCAACATAGAATATAGTTGATGGAGAGAAAATGCCTTAAAATGTGTTAATATAAAGGTATACATATGCATATATCATACGTACATATATATGTATATCGTATATATACATATAGATTTAATATGCAGCAGACATTTCACTTTACGCGTTGCTCTAAATGAGTTTCGGCTGCAAAATTAAAAACTTTATCAGAGTTGAGGAACGAAAGGAAAAAAAATGGCGCCAAGCGACATGTATGAGTGTGTGTGTATATGTGTGAAAGTATTTGCCCGTGTATGTATGTGGGTGTGTGTGTGTGTGTGTGTGTGTGAAAAAACTTGAAACTTTTTCATGAAGTTAAAGCAAAGTAAAATCAAATTATTGTGGTTGCCTTGCAGGCTGGGAAAAGGATTACGCGACGCCTCTACCTGAGGCTGGGGTAACATGCCGCCATTGCATTTTAGGAGCACGGCGAAACAGTCAGACGGAGAGTCAGTTGGACGGTAGTGAAGGTGTAGCCAACCCAGACAGTTAGAGCCGCCTGGCTGGGCTCCATGTTCACATGAAGTTGGCGCGCATTCTAATTGAATTTTCACTTTTTTTCTCTCCTCGCCTTTCCCATTTTTCTGTCTCTTTTTCTCTCTTTTACTTTTTTTTTTTAGCCAGGTTGGTGGCGGCATCGGCGGCGGTGGCGGATACGTGATGACGATGCCATGGCACAGAAATTGCAATAATTATTTTTAATCTTAAGTACGACTTTTGCGTAATGAGATTTGGATTATCTGCTCAAACACACACACACACATACATACTCACATAATGTGATGTAGCACCCTTCCAAAAAAAAAGGGGAAAAAGGACTTACTACAAGTATAAAAGTTTCGGGCGGAAGATTTTCTTCTAAATTATGAAAATTATGCAAAATGAGGTACATGTACATACTTTATGGTATATCAGCCCCACCAAAAAGTCTTTAATGAAAGATGCTTTCTTTTTTGTTTTTTTTTTTGGAAGAGGGAAAACGGTAGTGGAAAAATAAACTTATATTTAATGGGTAAACAAAAGTTGTCTTATTTACTTGCATCTATGAAATGTGAAGTGAATGTTTTAGGTGAAAAAGTCACATCAATAGTATTGAAAAGTGTTTTAGATAACCGGAAGAATTGTGTGCTATCTGAAAGTAAAATTTTTGTTATGAGCTTTTTGTCCTATTCTTTGAAAACTTTGATTTCCACTTTAAGTATAATTTTTTTTTTGGTGTACTTCAAGAGTTATCCTATTACAATTCAAGTTCAATATTCAAGTTAAGTTAGTTAAAGGGTGATAAGTAGATGTGTATATGTGTACATATGTATGTGGATATAAGTATATTTTTTTTTAAACGTAACTAAAAAACGCGTGCCAAACTCCGCTGCTTAGCGACTACTGACTGCCTGTACTATTTCATATTTTTCCATGATCTCGTTTTCTTTATGTTCTTCCTTTGCTTACATATCACGCCGCTTAGTTTAGTGGTTTTATTTAATTCTCTCCTATGCGAAACTCCAAGTCATTTGATAAGCTCTTCGGTTAACAGAGGCCAGCTTGCTGCGTGGGTTTGTTATAGGCTTACGCCGCAACAGTTGAATTCGCACTCTGTAGTTTCAGTCAGACAATTTTTATACCCTTGCAGAGGGTATTATAAAATTGGTCAGGTGTTTGTAAAGCATAGAAATATACGTTTCCGACCCCATAAAGTATATATATTCTTGATTAGCATCAACAGCCGAGTCGATTGAGACATGTCCGTCTGTCCTTCTGTCTGTTTGTTTGCAGCTTTTCGAACTTAAATTTTAAGCTACGTAGTTGAAACTTGGTAGTTAGCTTTCTTAAAGGTGTAGGTAGACAAAGTATGAAAATCGGTTAAAGAAATCTGCCGCACCAACACAAGAGACCCGTGATCGAATCCGCGCGGCACCAAAAAATATAAAAATATTGTTTTTTGGTTGTCGCATTTAAATTTAATTTTTACCCATACACCCTACACCAAGTTTGAACAAGATCGGATAATTATTAAGGTTACAAATCAATAATCAAATTTGATAGAAATTAAATTTATTTTAATGCTCACGCACACACATACATATGCAAAAATTCAACCACCACGCGATGTGTGAGAGAGACAGAAATATTTTAGTTGTGTTCTTACACAGAACGAAATTGACAGAGCGAGATGGAATGGGTTTCCTATATACATACATATGTCGAATTAGCTAAAATAAGCTAATTGAGGATGGTGGCGTAGTATGTAGAGATCGGTGGCACGACGGGTTCGGTGTTTGGCGGTTCAATGCTGTTCGGCGAAGAAGTGAAAATTTTTAGATGTATTTTTTATTCTATTTTGTTTTTTGTTTTTGATTTTGTTAAACATTTATACCAATTATTTTGCTGCAAGGATATACAAACTTCGGCATAACCGAAGTTAGCTTCTTTGATATTTTAAATAAAATAAATAAAATTACATTTATAGTGTCAATCACCATTTAAAGGCATATTTAGTTGGGTCAGAGCATGTGGATATATTGAAAGATATTAAATAATATTTCAATTCAGAAAGTATATAAAATCCAAAATCTAACATAATATAATTCTTTTCATTTATAACGTTTTATTAATTGTTTTCTGTTGGCGCAACTTAGACTACAATAGATGATATAAGTGTCAGTCATGTCAGGGACGTCACTCTTGAAGGCAAAGGCAAGGACTTCTCTCTAGGCTGTAAAAAGATTGTTATATTTGTACACGTATATTTATATACGTTATGTGGGATAACCACATAACTAAACCTCAGCATAAATTTGCTTTTAGCATTTTAAAACCCAAAAGGAAAATCACATTTTTAAAAATGGTTTTGTTAACATTTGTACATTTTTTAAACTAAGCGAAACACTGAAATATATTTGATTCCCCATAAATAATTATTTTAATAATTTTTTGTGATAATAATAATTATTTAAGTTTCAAGAATAATCAAAATTAAAATGTAATTGGAAAACAAAAACGATTGTCAGGAACACACGCTTATTATATTTAAAAGGTATTCAATGTTGAGATAAAAAATTTGAACTACTATTTTAAAAATCAAAATTTGAGTAAATATAATTCAGGTTTAATGACAATTGGCCAATTGGTTTAGAGCGCCGAGACTCAACTGTTTACAAAACTTACTTTTAATTTGTTAAAAATTAAGGACTTATTACTATTTTTTAAATCCTTTTGATCCCCTTTGGAATGTAATCAGCTTCAGGCTTTAAGTACATTATTGTCTGCATTTATTAAAAACTGATTAATACAGCTTTAGTTTAATATACAAATTCCAAAGTAATCGTTATCCCTTAACATCCCCTCCAGGTACATGTATTAACTTTTAACATATCCTTGATATGACTCCAAACCAATTTCCCTTTTTATTTTGTGCTTGGATTCTGGGCTGTAACTGACAACTCTTGATTCTTGGTTTTTGCCATAGGCAGACTTGCCTGTCAAAACTTTTTAGGCATCGTCAATGCTATCGTCATTTCTTTTGACTGCGCATATGATTATTACACACACACACACACGCACCCCTACACAGATTGACAGCCAGATAGACAGACACATGGAAAACTTACCCAAAAGAAACTTATTTGGAGCCCCGCGCTCGCCAAAAAACTTTTTAAGTAAACGCCAAGAATGGGGCAACGGGTTGGACTGTGAGGTACGGTACGGTTCGGTTCGGTTCGGGACCACAAAGAACTAAAAATCAAAACTTTAACTTAATGAAAATGCAATATTTACCCAGCTCTGTTGGAAATTTATGTAAACTAAGGCAAAGTGGTAAGTGGTGGGCGGAACAGAAAGGAGGCCTGTTGATTGTGTAATTGAAACAAAAGTCGACAACTGGCAAAATAAATCAAATTCATTTTCAGTTTAGATATCAAAATCGTTAGTTAAACAAATTCAATATTTTAGTTTATCTTTTATATTTCTTTTACGAGAAACGTAAACCGATGCGCAATTGTGTTAGTCAAAGTTCCACCCGTAAGCGTCCGTCCAAAAGATTGAAACCTTTTTGTACGAAAAAGTTGCCAGTATCCAAACTAAGTGCCGAGACATTAGCTCGTGTGGAAAGTGCTCTGAATGCCGCTGCGGATTGTGTATGTAAAGTGAATGTTCACCAAAACCAGGACTCTAAGCAGAGTGTCTCCAGGAAAATCGTCTCAATGAATACTATTAGACGTAGGCCGAAAGCCAAGAGCTGGACATCCTCGATTAAGGCATTCTCGCTTAATTCATCTCAACTTTTGGGAACAGGTTCTACTGAAAGTGCTGTCTTAAGGCAATGCAAACGTCGCCGGTTTCTAAGGACTTTGAGACTTTTGAAATTTCTCAATGACAAAGACGATTCCCATGATGATTCTAATTTATCTACAGAAAGCCTAAAGAAAATGATAACATTGCGAAAAAGTATCTCTTACGAATATTTTGGATTCTGTGATGATTGTTTGGCTCGTTTTTGTACTTGCAAAAATCGGAATATAAACAGGATGAGAAACTCCGCTTAAGCATACAAATAATATTATATGGAACCGGAAATTTAAAGCCAAACAAAGTCACTCGAATGAAGATACGGGATAGAAAAAATTGAATTAGTGGAATCAATATTATCAGGACTAATTATAACTAATTGTCGCTTCACATGTTATACAGTGATGGTCCTTTAATAATAATGTCGCTTTAAAAAAAAAGGTGATGGAGTGCAAAATATATGCATGGATTTATTTGTAACTGAAGAAATAATCTAATCCAATCAATGAAAAGGAGAATCTTTAATCAGACAAATGTTCTGTTCTATACTTGGGTAAAAGCAGCTCATTGATTCTTTTTTTGAAGTGAGCCAACTCACTTATATGGCTCACTGGCTCACTTGCGAATAGCTCATGAGTTCACTTTGCGATCGCCAATTGCGAACAACGCACAATGAACCATAAGAACTAGGTGTCAAATTGAGCTAGTGAGGCAAACTGGGCTAGTGAGCCAAAATGAGCTAGTGTGCCAAACTGAGTTAGTGAGCCAAACTCAGCCATGTTGAATGAACAAGCTCAGTGGCTCAGTTCAGTGAGCCATTCATTTTGGCTCACTCACTCATGAGCTACCCAAGTATATTCTGTTCAAATTGTGTTGGGATTTTAACCAACCATGCAGTAAGCAGTTGAATAAGTATGATAGACTTTTAGATAGTGATAGAAATATGGTACACAATATCTTGTCTTTGCGACGGTACGGAGCGATCTAAAGAACTAAGTTTACAGTGTTGCAAGATAGGGCAAATTATAACAAGGATGCCAGATAGTAACTTTACTTTGACAAAAATACATCGTTAATTTCAAACAAAAGAATTTCTAAAGTCGGTATCTGTTTGACTTCTTATAAAACTATATTTGTTATGTTTGCCTCATTCAAATTTGATCATTGTTGTCATTATGAGGATCGTTGTCTCTTTGATAATGCTTAAACTCTTAGCATATTTTCGACAATTTGTTCAATGGAAATATCATGTTAGGAATAGTAGAGAAGTTTATAAGATTTCCTATAACCATTCCAATAAATATTTAGTATATTTGTATTTACCTGATGTGATCATGCGAATAAACGCCACCATTATCCAAATAAGTCTGACAATTTTAGTTCAATTATTTAATTTTCTTTTTTGATAAGAATCTGGGGGTTGTTTCGGTATAATGATAAAAAAAATATAATGCAAAATTAAATATACAAAGGGCAAATATATGTTTTATTGGTTTAAAAAAAACAAAAAAAATGTGTTTTGTCTCCACGTTTCATTTAATAACTTCGGTGATAATTATCCGATCCGACTAATTTTCAAACTTAACCTGCACGATCGATTAAGAAACTTAACTTTTTATGTTTCAACCATGTAGCTTAAAATTTAAGGTCTACAACTTAATAGAAACAGACAGACGGATAGGCGCACATGTCTAAATCGACTCGGCTGTTGATGCTGATCAAGAATATATATGGGTTCGGAAATGTATATTTTTATGCGTTACAAGCAACTGACTAATTTTATAATACCCTCTGCAAGCGTATGAAAATGTAAAGAAATGCAAAATACATTTATTATGCCTAACAAACATAAAAAAATAAAAACTTAACATTAAATCAATTTACTTTAGTTCTGAATGAAATGCTATAGTTTCACTTATATCACTTTTGCTACTGTAATTCAATTTAAATATTTAGTTAAACGACTATAATCAAGAATTCAAAGATAAGCTAAGTACTTTTATTCGAAACTTAAGAAGATACTTTTCTTTAACTCTAATCCGAATTGCGCTTTTAACTTTGATTACTATTTTTTTTTGTTTTTCATTTTATTCTTGAATCTCAATCAAAATGACCATCATGTAGAAAATTTTCATTATTCATTCGCATAAAATCAAAGCTCTAAAAAAGCAGTCAAAGCCAATGCTGATAGCATAACTGCCAGCCATTTTCACACCTCACTGATCGCATACAATAACTAAAATTGAAAATGATTTTCGCCACTCTTTTATGTATTATATATATGTATATATAAAACATTTTTTTTAGTTCAAAATGAAATGAATAAAATATTAGGTGAAGGCTAACCACACGACACCCAGCGAGTTTTTAATAAACTTGCCAAACTTCATAAAAATTGAACTTTTTTGATATCAATTGAAACCAGAACAAGAGGAATGGGGCAAAAAACTAAAAATAGAAAAAAACGCGTATCAAAAAGCAATTGCAATTTTTTCTTTCTTTTTTTTTATAATAATAGTTATGGTTGGAATTGAAAGTTTCTGTGGTAACATATTCTTTTGTGCTTTTTGAAAAGGGATTTTTTTGTAGAGAAAATAAATGCAGTGGAAGGTTAAAGTAAAAGCAGACATACTAAAGATAAACTAAATACTAAATCTATATTTAAGTTAGACTTGAATAATTCTATTAATGACAATATCTAAGTTCTTTATTTCAATTTCATTTGTCCATTTGGTATTTATCATAAACCAAAGATACTATCTCTATGTCACTTTTCGTAAACGTTGTCCAGCATCTGTCGTTAGCCAGCATTCGTCTGCATTGGTCTGTGTATTTGTGTGTGTGTGTGTTACCAATGCAGTTTAATTTATGCCACGTTGCTTCTCGTTTGCCAGGTGAAGCAAAAACCTATTTTCTTTGCAGCTGATTGCATTTTATAGCATTCCATGCCAACTATTCAGCTAACCGTTTCAATATCCAACTCAGGCTTCCGTTTGTTTACTTATTTGTTTGTTTGTTTGTTAGTTTTTCCTTTCCACGAATGAATATTTTAGAATGCTGCAGTGGAAAACATGGCGTGCCGATGTATTAACTCTAAATGCGCAAAAAGGGAAGCCAATAGCTTTTCCCTATTTGAACGAGGGAGGAAATTAGCTGGCAATCGTTTACAAAATGTGTGTATAAATATTTATTTTAAGTAACAAAAAAGTTAATCGGTTCAACTGTATTGTTTGAGAATATATATATATATATATATACATTTATAGTATATACAGCAAGGGTAAAAGTTGCTTATTTTTGGCCTAAAGTTATATGTGTTGCCATTGTTTTTGTTTTCTTGTCCCTCTTTGCCTTTAGTTTTTTCTCTTTCTCTTTGCGTGTGCGTTTTAGCCAATGGCTCTCTGCTGACACCATTTTATTTGTTTTGCATTTGTTGCGCCTCGACTGAAGCTTGATTCTGCCCAACACTGGGGTCATACCTCCCACGCTTGAACCCATCTACCATCTACCAAGTGCCATTATGCAATTTGAAGTTACGTTTAATAGTTAATGCAAAGCTTTTAAGCAGCCGCCAGCAGGCAACACGTCGTATGCGCAATGCAAAACACATAATAAAAAAATCCAACAAAGAATGCAATGTTGGAATAAAAGGTTTAGAGCATTGTGATACTCTTTGCTTAACTAATGGCAGTTGTTTTTTGGGGTGTTTTTGTACGCAGATTGGCAAGATCCGTTTCTAGGGATTGGCTAAATTAAGTAAAATCTTGAAAAATTAATATACAATAAAAGTTTTTAAAAATATAATTCTGAATTATTCATTCTAGCAAAAACAAAGATCAAATACGCAGTGGAAGAACAGAAAATTTTCTGAAATAAACTAAGCATTGAAAGAAAGAGAAAAATTGTATTGTTTGGTCGTTTTTTCTAAGTCAACTGCTTTTATTTAATAAATTTGTTAAATATTGAACGCGTTTTAAGTAACTTATAGAAAGATGAATTGCATATGTGAGATTTTTATATACACCACATAAGTACGGTTTATTCAATTTAGATTACTTGATTAATGGTGTATTTAGTCTAATAATATTTAAAAGTTATAACATTGATATTTAAGAAATTTACCTTGTTGGTCGTCGTAGTAATTCTGCCAAACTTCAAAAAACTCGCGTCGTTCGTCGTTCAACTTAAACTTCGCCGTTGCAGATCCCAACCCACACACACATATGTATTTACTCTTAAATCTTTTTAGTTCGCCCTAAAATAAGCAATGAAAAATATGAAATTTTCTTATGTCTGTTATTATATCTCTTGAGATCGCATTAGATTCTTGAGGAGGAGAAAACTAAATGACAAACAGAATATACTTGGGTAAAAGCAGCTCATTGAGGTGAACTGGCTCATTCGTTCTTTTTTTCGAACTAATGCAACTCACTCATATGACTCACTGGCTCACTTGTAGATAGCTTATAAGTTCACTTTACGATCGCCAGTTGAGCGAACCATAAGAACTAGCGTGCCAAACTGAACTAGTGAGCCAAACTGAGCTAGCGAGCCAAAATGAGCTAGTGTGCCAAACTGAGCCATATTGAATGAACAAGCTCAGTGGCTCAGTTCAGTGAGCCTTCATTTTGGCTCACTCACTCATGAGCTACCCCAGCATAAAACAGAAGATTTATTATTTTTGTCTTTATTTCTGTAATATTATTTCAATCAGTGAGAAATCAAGCTTTATACAGAAACTTACTCTAAAGACTTGGCACAAAAAAAAAACAAAAAGAAAGATCCTTCTACTGTAAAGTTATACTAAACATAAAGCCGTTTAAAATAAGCTAAATACAATATTAATTTTCAAGTAATCTAAGAATGGAATGTTTATTAAATTATTTACACTAAAAGAGTAGAACAACAATAAAAGTTTTGGCTTAGTGGGAGTAATAAAAGACAAGAACTTTGAACTAATTAAAAGTAAATTAATTGATTAAAGTTGATTTGTTTGTATTAAAGTGTACAAGGAATGTATTAAAAGTGAAGTCTCGATCTAATACTTATTTCCATTTTTTAGTTGACCTTGCTTTAAATGATATCTTATGTTTTATTCTTGCATACCATTTCATACCGCGTAGTTCTTCACCTCATTTTTTCAAGGTATATATATATTCCACTATAAGAAGGAGGATGAAACACACACAGTTGGCATAGCTGTTGAATTTAATTTTTAGTATTTTGCGCATTGGCTAAAATGGCAAGTTGACGTTGCATATAGTGAGGGAGTGGGGGAGTGGAATTGCTAGCGAAACAAGTACTCTATGTAATTACATTAGCTTTTATTTCTATTATGTGCTCATAACATATTTTTTATTAATGCAGCAATCCATTAAAGAAAATTAATGACAATAGGGTTCAACTAAAAGAAAAGAAGAAAGAAAGTGGCCACTTGGCAGTGGAGGTAATTAAAAATTATTGGAAAGTTGAGCCACCATAATGATGTGCTTAGTGCGGCGTTTAAAGTTGAGAGTTGAGATTAACTAATGCAGTATGCAGCAGCAGCAGCAGGAACAGGAAGGAAGCAACGTTCCAAAACCACTTAGAGTTCATTCACTGGAACAGATGGTTAACTAGTTGCTCAGTCTGGTCAAGGGGCTATATACATACATGTACTAAATATACAATAAATGGGTCAAAAAGGTTAAAGAAACAGCTTTTATTGTATTTCATATAACAAAAATTATTTAGGTTCTTTACTTTGAATCATTCTTAATAATTTTACAGACTGAGTTATTAATTTTTATAATTTTTATTTAATGAAAACAAAAAAAAGGAGAGAAAATAAACAAATAATAAATACACTTTACAGCGCTAATTTTTTTGCAGTTTTGTCAAAACTTATGTGTCTGTGTGCCAACTTTAAAATTTAAAATAAAAAAAAAATTAATAATTAATAATTAAAAGGTATGTATTGTATTTTATTTCTAATAATATAGATACACAAAAAATGTTAAAATCTGTAGTCGGAATTTCGTTTTAAAAACTGTTTTAAAATTTTAGCGTGAACTTTATTTGAGTGAAAAATCTAAGACATCTGATATCAAATTATTAGAAGATTGTCTTGAAATATTTCTCTGACACAATTGGTAAGTCGACAATCTAAATGAAGCAAGCAAGTCGTCCCTGCCGACATTGAGTATGTACCAACTAGTTATATTAAATAAAATAGAATATCCTCGAAATCGCCATTAATTTCATGCAAAATTCTCTTTAACATACAGCAACAGCGAACGCATGCTGTCTCGCTCACTATTGCCAGCCAATGTCGCCTTGGCAATTTAGTGCAAAACTCATATAGGTATATCTCCGATATTTATTGTCCGATTTGGACAAAATTTGGTCAGCTTGTGCAGTTTGTCCATATAATCAGGTTACTGCCAAGTAAGAATATGATATCTTTAATACAGCTCTTGTAATTCGTTTTCCCAATTTGCGGGGGCGGAAGTGGGCGTGGCAAAATTTAAAACAAACTTGATCTGTATATGTATTAGACGCATACTCACACCAAATTTGGTGGCTCTAGCTCTTATAGTCTCCGACGGACGGACGTACAGACGAACATGTCTCAATCGACTCGGCTGGTGATTCTGATCAAGAATATACATATATACTTTATGTGGCCGGAAATGCTTCCTTCTGTCTGTTACATACATTAAAGCGACTTTAATATACCCTTTTACCCTATGGGTACAGGGTATAAAAAGTGCTCAGTATACTATTTGACGTTGAAGATCTTTTGTTGCATGCCTCTCAGGATATCATTAGAGAACCATGTTTGCTATAAGCATTGTCTATAATTTCATATGTGTATAAGATAAAGATAAAAATAAAGATAATTAAATAAAGTACAGTGATTGATAAACAAGTAAAATTGCGTCGACTAGGCAATTCGGCTTCAGACAGCTGCATACACAATATTTTGTCGACTGCAACTTAACACCGACGACTGCACAATTTTTGATCGACAACTTTACGAATGTATTTTTTCTTCTTGCCAAACTCCTATACAACTATTTTATTGATGCCACCTTAATCGCTCACTAGTGTGACACTCTTTACATGAATGTACATCCATATGTATAGGTACTTATAAAATTAGAAATATTACCAGGATATAGTGCAGTGGCTGACACCGACTATGCACCGTCGGGTGTAGATCTGCTGCAACAAGTAGAGCATAAACTGTCGTGTTTATTGCTTCGGCAATGGCACTTTGACCTTATTTTTTAATGTAAGTACGTAACAAACAAATGATGAATGTATTAGAACCTATTACTATACTTTTAAGCATTGTCTATTAAAACTTGAAACAACTGATCCAAATACTATAGCCGAATGAAATATTTTTTAGTTTATTTATTATATTAGGGTTTTTTATTTTGAGTTATCTTGTCAAATACTTCAGACAACCCGAAACTAACTTCGCTGCTCGCAGACCAGAACCGCTCTCTTATCAACAAGAGAGCAATTCAGTCTGCGAGATAGAGCGAGATGGAAATATACAAGATCAGAGAGTGAACCTTTGAGTATTCACATAACTGTGCTTAAACAGTGGTTAGATATCATTATACTGGGGCTACTCCAATGTATAAACAGCAGAATAACCCACATTCTGGTAAATCACTATTACAATTCCATTAGAATTGAGTATATATTTTTATAACCTTAGAAGATTAGAGTTTCTTTAAAAGAAAATCAATAACTATTAATAAGGCTAATTTTTAAGTTCCTTTTATTACCAAGCTGTAATTTTAGATAGGATTTGAATTAAGCAAAGACGGTTTTTTTGCTTTTGTCAATTTTAGCTAAGTCAAATTTTCGAAAAACATTTTTTCCGTTTTTCCTGTTGTTGTGGTAATTTTTTTTTTTTTTTTTTTTTGTTTTACTTCCTTTTTGACTTTGTTCGAATCGGAGTGGGGGCCCATCAACATGGAGTCCTGCAGTTTGAATTTGAAATGCAATTGCAAATGGCCGCGTGCTGCAAATTAAATAAAACACTCCGCGAGAGAACAAGCACGAGCACGGGCCACAGACGAAAACTTTGTCATAGGGACAAAGTTTTCACTGCACACTGAACCAAAATGAAAATGTAGCCGAGCGTGAATCAGCCAGAGATAGACAGAGAGATATATATACAGAAAAAGAGAGAGAGAGAGAGAGAGAGAGAGAGGAAAGTGCGAGGTAGATAGACGAAGTGGGTGGTGGTGGTGCTAGTTCTGACATTTGCACACATACAAATACATATATATATACATATATGCATATACATATAGAACGTAAAACAATACAGAAAAAGCCAGAGGCAGATATTTCATCAAGTTCAATTTAATTGCATTTCACAAAAAGTAATTTACACAAAATGCCACACAAAATGTGTAAGCAAAATTCAACATTTTGTATTATAAATAAACATCAAATGGTCATAAAATGATAAATGTTTAATTCAACAATTCAACAGTACTGAATGATTTAACAATCTTTTCAGGTTATACATATGTACATACATACATATGTACATATATTCGAATACATTCAATAATATTCATATCATTTTTGATTTGACAAACATATCGGTTGTGCCATTAGGTTTAGTAATTGCTGAAGGCAGACAAGAAGCAGCTGTCCCATTCGTTGAGACTTCTGGATAAAAGAGACCAAGACAAGGGGCGGGGTAAGATGCGCCAGGGCATCATCTATCAATTTGCTATCCACATCGATCTAGGTGGGTCCAACAACAGACAAGACCCTGCATAAGGAATGAAAATAATTTGTAAAAAAAAAAAACATATTTAACTTCGAAAATTAAAGATAGACTTGTTGATACCGAATAACAGACTTCAATCAAGCAAGAACTTTATCAATAAGTAAGATATTTAGTTTATATTTATTAGAGAGATATAAAAGATTAAAACTTTTTAAGTATTTCAAGTTTTTAACTTTAAGAATCAGTCATTCAATTTTCATTTTGCCCTATATGCTTTTCTTAAAACTTGCTACCCATTAGGCAAAAGGGAGAAGAAATCACATCAACACGTTGATAGGGCAAGCGGGCGCAGAGGCAGACAAACTTGCGGCCATTTATCAGCACCATAAACCCATAAATAAAACAAATAATACAGAAATATGCAAAATAAAGAATATAAAAAGCAAATATAACTGCCAAGAAAAAAAAAGGAGAAGAAAAAAGGTTTTGAAGTAGGATACATTTAGCCTAATAGAAGTGCTGAATGGGAGTAGGCGAAGCCCCAACCCTGAGGCGTATGTTTGTGTGTGGGTGTAGTATGTGGTGAGTGTGTGAGAGTTGCGTCAAACAAATGGCCGATGACCCATAATAAAAATTATTATGAATGAACAAGAAACAAGAAAAACCCATTGGCCATACCCATACCCTCAATTGGCTTGGCCCTTAGACGAACTGAGTGGTTGGGGATAGCTGCTCGTGTACCCTTTGGGACTAAGCATTGCTTTTGTAAACCCCAGAGTCCGGACTTCGATACCGAAAATGTGACCCGAGTAGCGATGCCATCGTAAATGGGCGCTCTTCCAAATTGTATTGGACTCTAGCTCTGACTTGCCGCCCCCCATTGAACACGTGCATCAAGATTCAATTGAGAGTTTCCTCTAAGCAGAAAAATGAAAAGTACTCTACAATGATGTAAAGATGGGGCATTTTGATCTAGCGATGGCTTAGGAAAATTCTAAGAAGATGAAATTTGATTCTTAATAAAATCTTTAAATTTGAAAGTACGTTTTACTTAGTGTTGTTAATGATTTATAAGCCGATTCTTAACTTAATTTAATACGATGATAAAATTGCTTAATAAAGTTCAGCTTAGCTCAGGCTATTCAATAACATTTTGCTAATAAATGTTAATGACAAAAATTAATTTGTAAGCAGATCTAACAAAAAATTTATATACAAATAACATAATGAACAATTTTAACAACTCTTTTAAAGAAAATATTTCTTACAATTAAAGAAGCAGCACATTTCAAATTGTAACAGATGAAATCAAACCATATTGCAGGTATTCCATTAACGGATATATGATCAATGTACAATTAAGCAAATATTGTGTATAAGGAAAAAAATTAACAAAAATTATTTTCAAAAGTTGTTTT
Source organism: Drosophila austrosaltans (assembly GCA_035045865.1). Lineage (NCBI taxonomy): Eukaryota > Metazoa > Arthropoda > Insecta > Diptera > Drosophilidae > Drosophila > Drosophila austrosaltans. The sequence goes on from JAWNOQ010000200.1 coordinate 2,124,826, forward strand.
GAAACAGTTATAACTAAAACCACCTACAAAACTATAAGTAATTCTACTATAAAAAAGAAGTCCGTAAAAACAAGTTTAGCAGAAACATTTATTGTATAAAAACTATCTTTTTAACGATTTTTGTCATAAAAAATACCCATTTTAGCTCTTCTTTTAAGTTTAAAGTTTAAAATAGGTTAAAATTTATATTTATTGGTTTCTTACATACTTTATTCATTCTGGTAAATTTCATTTAGTTTTTTTTTTACTTTATTAATTGTTGTTATTTCTACTTTTAAAGACAAAAAGATGGTTACTTATAGTTTCTTTTAATTATATCTTAGAATAAAAGGTATCAATGTTATATACTTTTATACTTTGTTTAGACTTAAAAAACTCTAAAACAACACAAAAGAAAAAACAAAAATTGCTTAATCACATTTCGAAATAATATATTTTTGGTAATTAACATTAATGACAAAAATAATTTTCAACACTATACAAATAATATAATTATGAAATTTTATCAGCTTTTTTAATGTGTTCATCTCATCAAATTGTATAAAGAAAGAGTCTGGAAACACATTTTTAAATTACATTAGTTTAAATCAAACCACTTAGCCATGCGTTTTCTATTCAATCAATGCTGGATTTTGTGGATCTTTCTGTTTTTAGTCCAGATTCAAAAGGTATTTTTTTGCATTTAATATAAAATGATTTACAATTTTCTTTTTAAAATTTTTTTTTCTTCGAGATCCAATCAAAATTTGAGTTTACAAACATAAAATGTAATACTTTGGATAAGGAATTCTGTAATTTTGAAAATTGTTATTTAAAGTCGATTAATCGAACCTACAAGTACATGTCAGTAAAACTGAATTTGCATCAACTTCCAGTCAAGCAATTTTCGGTAAGTTTTGGACAAATTTTGCAATAATTCTAGCTTAAAGAAATGCTTTTTTAGGTACGATTCAATTTGCTTAAGCGATTCAGTGGCTATAAACCATTTTTGTACAATTTTACTGCCGACGCACAGTGGGGCCTCTGCCCGAATAGCTGACCGAAAATCATTTTTTTCACCATCGCGTTTGGCAAAAATGAAAAGTGGAATCGACAGATAATACTTCAGATTTTATGGATCCAAAATATTATTGAAATCCGATAAGAGTTGTGGGTGCTACATCGTCTCAAAGTGGAGACATTTTTCATGAAAAAAAAAAATTTTGAATTTTAAAAAAAACTTGCAACTTTGAAACTGTATATTGGCCGAATTAAACAACTGATCTCGAAAATTTTTACTTTATTCGAAAAGTAGATCATTTTTTAGTTATTTGTTGTAACAAATTTAATGTAATTTGAAATACTCAGTAAATTGGAGACGTTTCAAAAATACACTAAATTTTCGCATTTTTTAAACTTTAGCGAAGGAAAAACAACAGAGATTCACGGAGATTCACGATATAATTATATACACGTGATAGAGGGAATATTCACCTATCAGGCCTATATAGTGTAGTCTTGCGCTTTTTTGCGCAAATTTGTCAAAAATTCAAAAAACTAATGCAACCTCGCGTTAAAAACGCGTTCCAGGTGCAGGGAAGACGAAGAGCGCATGCAAAATTGGCAAACTGTTATTTGATATTTACATATTTATAATGTAACAAAATCATTGGAGAGCACATAAAATAAGTCAAACCTACATTAAATGTTAATGGCTTAAGAAAAAAAATGTAATTTGAGAAAAAAAAAATTTTGGATCCGATTGTTCCTATGGGAGCTATAGCGTATAGTTGACCGATTTGGCTGAAACTTAGCACAGACATTTTGATATGTACTAAACTTCCAAATAGAAAATCGCTCAATAAACACTCAAGTTATTGCTCTAAAACTATATTCTTGACCGATCGTTCCTATGGGAGCTATATGATATAGTCAACCGATTCTGATGAAATTTAGTAGATATGTTAGAAAGTATATTAAACTAATAGGGTACAAATTTCGTAGTATTCGATTGAAAAACAACAAAGTTTTGGAGGCTTCACTTTATTCTCGACCTATCATTCCTATGGGAGCTATAAGATATAGTCAACCGATTCTGATAAAACTTGGTGAATATGTTAGAAAGTATATTACACTAACAGAATCCAAATTTCTTATAAATTGATTAAAAAACAACAAAGTTGTGGAAGCTTATTTTTATTCTCGACCTATCGTTCCTATGGGAGCTATAGGATATAGTTATCCGATCAGGATGATTTCTAGATATATAATGCCTACAGCTAACAGAAGCCTATGTGTAAAATTTTAGCTCTGTAGCATTAAGGGTTTTGGGGGAGACCAAAATGAATATTCCCTTTTAATGGTATATTTTTTTTTGCAATTACAATAAAAAATTAAAACAAAACATTAAAAAATCTGACTTAGTCATCAAATCTAATATAATAAGGTTCATTTGTGATCAAAAAAGCGTTTTTAAAGTGAATTTTATGGGTAAAATATGCTTAGAAATATTTTTCAACTTTGACCTTGAATATCTAAGCAACCCGAGCACGTGGCACCTCGGTAATAACTCCATTTGAAGCTTGAACAATTAGCTATCAAATGCTTTTTAAATTTTGAAAATCGCTTCACTACTTTAGAAGATATGATTTTTGATAAGCGAAATGAGAAAAGGCCCCACTGTGCGACGGTTGCAAATTATTGGCAAAACAAAAGGGTATTCCAGTGGCTAATTACTTTTTTGGTTTGGTTGCGGGTTTTAGCAATTTAAATCAAACATGTCCAATCATGGTAAGTATCGATGATCAGTCAATCTATCAACCTAAAAAACAAATTTTTTTTCAATGCAGAGTGACCCAATTATTGATAAGGTTCCAATTGATGCTATGAATTTTAAATTGACAAAGACTTTGCCATTTCCTGAGGGTGATTATCTCTTTAATACTTCTTGGTATGCCTCTGGTAAAGTTCGTGCTGTAGTTCAAATTTTTGGTTCACTTTCATGAATATTGGTAATATTTTCATATTTTACGAGTTTTTATGAAAATGGTGATATAATAAAATATCAGAAATATTACCTATTAAAGTTTAAAATACTTAAAAAAAAGATGAATTTAAAAGCATCCACAATGCACGACTATTGCGAAAACTCTGAAATATAATTAAAAGCGGCATAGTAATTATAATTTTTAAATAATTTTCGTAATGTTTAGTTTTTTTTTTTGTTAGAAAAATTTAATATACAAAATGTGAACATAAATTGAGATCCGCAAAATATTAGTAAAGAATATTAAACATTTTTATATTTGTTTATTTAAAATTTTCTCATACTTCATGAATATTTACACAAGTTCGTTTTCAGAAGCGTTAACATTTAAATAAAGTTAATAAAATAATAAAATATCTTTTAAAATTTATTACTGTTTAATAAATTATTATATAATCTAAATAAAAACCTTCTGAAAGAAAATATTTTCCACTATTCACTGCTCTAAAACATTCGAAGGAAAAAACGTATTTTTTTTTCATTAAACATATTTTTTACTCATTTTTCTCTTTGTAGAATTTCTAAACAAATTCTGTAACTTAATATTATCTATGAAAACTATATCCATTGTTGTACATGAAATTTAAACAAAAAACTAGCGAAAAATTTTAAATGTTTTGGAATGCCAGTAGAATTATTTACAGCGCCATTGGGCAAAAGGGACAAAGGGCTTTATCCAGGACACTTTCTCTCCCATTCTCTCTCTTCTCCCGTTTCTCTTCTAACACTCTCTATGTCTGCCTTTTCCCCCTTCCACTTGGTGTTTTGTAGTTGGCCCTTCACTCGGCTGGGTATAAGCGTAAAATATGAAAAATATACAATACGGAAAAAAACTCTCTAAACACATTCCGTACGCTTCATTGAGCTGTATGCGTATGTATGTATATACATACATATATACGAAATGCAAATATATACAAGTGTGAGTAAATAAATAATAGAAATATTTTTCACAGCTATTTTGCATATTTTCACGTAGAGTCCGGCCAAAAGGTACAAGAGTAGCAGACAGCAGGACAAGGCCAAAACGACACAAGTACATGAGGGGGGGCAGAGCGTACGAAGGGACAAGCACTATATAGCTCAACTTTTTTTTTCTCCATTTTATTTTTTTCTGATATGTGCGATGTTTTTGGCATTATTTGCTTATTTCATTTTTTTTTTTTGTTTCTTTGGAAAACATTTTAAAGTACTTGTAGTAAAAGAAAAGAATAAATAAATAAATATAACAAAAAATATGAGAGAGTGAGTTGATGGCATCAGAAGGGAAGTAGCGAGAAGGGGTGAGTGAAATCCATTAGCTGCCGAGTCTCAAGAGCAATGATAGCAACAGAAACAGCGAACCTAATAGCCTCGCTTCGACGTGTTGTCCCTTTCAATTATATGCCAGGCCAAGCGAATCTTACACTTTTGCCCAGAGACAGAGGCCATAGGAAAGTATCCCTTGGAGTCAGTGTATACAAAAAGGTAGCTAGAAACTAAGGAACCACAATATTATATAATTTAATAATGTTTTCAAAATTTTGAAATAATTTAAAAAAGTTCTTAGAAATTTCTAAAATTTTTTACCAATAATATCGTGAATATCAAAATGAAAATTATAATTTTTGCGTGCTGATAGATAGAAACTTTACCAGGTCGTTTGATATTATAAATGATGAAAATTTCTTCTTACAGCTATTAGTAAAAATTTATGATAAATCAATATTAAAACAATTAACAAAATAAATAGGAAAGAGGGAAAAAGATTTTATAACTTAAAAAGAAGTGATTGCAAAGATAATTTGCTTAAAACAATGCCAGAAAAACTAAAAAAATATAAAATTCAAAAATAAATTTGAAAAATAACATAAAATATAAAATTTCTTTTCAAATTTTAGAACATAAAAAATATAGGAAAATAAATTTTAATTTTAACACAACTAAGCAAAAGCTGAAAAATATTAAGGATTTTCATAACTTTGCTTAAACACTTGAAACTAAAAAAAAAAAAAAACAATATGCAAAGTTAAAATGAAAGAAATAATCAATTCAATGTACTTTATATTTGATAGCATTTTTGTTGTTTTTTCGTGAATAGATGAGAATGTTTTATCTTATGCAAAAGAAATGTATTTCCCATCTGCTTATCTAATAGTCATGGACTTTCTCTTTTCACTATTTCCCATTATGTGGCCAGCACCAAATGCGGTTTTCACTTTCCCTCTTGCTTGTTCTTTTTTCGGTTACTTTGAGAATTTTTCAATTTTACACGTTTCGAAAGAAAATGGCAACACGACTAGCAGGACGAAAAGAAGGAGAAGGTGAAGGGAAGAGTCGACCAGCAGCCGCATCGATGCCACTGCCATTCGTAGAATATTCTCATTGTTATTTTTGTGATGGCTTCCTGGGGGAGGGGCGCCGGGATGGGAAGAGATCCCGCGGGTGGCCATTGCCATAGCCAATTTTACTCTCATCTATGTATTTGCCTTGTGGAAATTTATTGGCTATAGAATAATGCCAGGCACGTTCATTTGATTACATTAAAACGAAAGTGGCTAAAAAGGTTCACCCTAGGTTCCAAGTAGGCGGGATTTTTAAATAAATAAATAATACACGTGGTGGCCACAACAATGAGGGGAGAGTAAGAGCGGGGGAGCAAATGGAATTGTATTGTGGCATCGAGTCGAGATGCCGTCGCTTATTAAACCTAACTGGCCGTAGAAAACAATACAAAAAGTTGGATTCTAATTCTATTGTTAACTTTTGTTGTTGTTTTCTTTTTTTTTCTTTCCTGGTGGGTGTGACCTTTCGCCCACAAAGGGGTGTGCATGTGCATATGTGTGGGTGTGTGTGTGTATAAATGCGGTAAAAAGTCAAAAACATTAATTTAGTTAGACGTTGCCTCGTTTATCTGCTTTTGACAAATAAATTGCTGGTGGTTAGAAAATAATTCACAAATACAACTTATTTATAGCCCAACTATTTTACTGCATTAGTTTTTAATAATTTTAAACAATAATTAAAGAATGGCCGCATAAAAGATGAATTTATATTTCAAATTGGTAAGTAAAGTCACAGAATTAAATAGATAAATTAATAAATGGTGGCAGAACTAAAAAGGACATTAGAGTAAAATTTTAAACTATTTTAAAAGGTTAAAAATTTTTTTATTTTAAATGAAATTTTTTTCTAATAATCCTAAAAAAAGAGTGGTTTTTGGCAGTGGCGTACCTAGAACATTGAGCGCCCGGGGCAAAAAATGATTTGCCGCTAAACAACACACCCCACAAAAAAAAAAAAACACAATTTCATTCAGGTGAAATAGACAATTAAGATATGTACATATGTTTAACAATATTCAAGACTTCCTACTTTCATTACTTCTCTTATATATGGCAGGGAAGCTTACAAGTTATACTTGGGTAGCTCACGAGCGAGTGAGTCAAAATGAATGGCTCACTGAACTGAGCCACTGAGCTTGTTCATTCAATATGACTCATTTTGGCTTACCAGCTCATTTTGGCTCACTAGCTCATTTTGGCACACTAGTTCTTATGGCTCGTTTTGCGTTCTTCTCAATTGGCGATCGCAAAGTGAACTCATGAGCTATCTGCAGGTGAGCCAGTGAGTCATATGAGTGAGTTGCTGTTACCCAAGTATATTACAAGTCATTAGCGACAGTTTTGTAAAGATCATTCAGCAGCCTTAAATTGATAAAAATAAATTAATTGGGATCAACTATGAGTCAATCTTTCAATTCTTTCAATCGAACATTCAACTGCAGCTTTGTGGCGATAAAAGCTAGAAAAGTTAACTTCTGTCTGTCTTAAACAATTATAAACATTTGTGAATTTTAGTGTATAAACCGTTTGCATGCATTTCAAGTTTGTTTTTGGCAATAATTTTGTGAGCAAACATTTTTCAAGTATAATTTGTTTACCTCACGGAACAGTGAAGAAAGTTTTGTCTCCCCCAAAAATAACTCTGGCCCCTCCTAGGTGCGCTACTGGTATTTGATACTAAGCTTACCTCATAGCTAAGTATCAGCAACATCAACATATAGTAAAGTTTTACATATTTTAGTACCCGTAAATTTATAATGGGCAATGTTTTAACTTGATCGAAAGTACAAAGTTCAATCTCCTCTCTCATGAATCGTTTTAAAATATTAATATACTGATACACAATGCTAATGACAAAAGTCATTTGTATTAAAAACTATTTAATTTTATATTTAGACTAGAAGGGCAGGCTAATTTCGCCCGTATCGAAGTTTTACTTTCTCTTGCAAATTTTCCATTTGTCAATTAAGTGTTTGCTATATGGTTAACCGATTTAAATGAAGCTCAATGGATATTCGTAGATATTTCTTTTTTTTTTTTTAATTTGTAGATATCATTTCAATCTGTTGATCATTATTAAATCAACTGGAAAATTGATTTTTACTTTTTCACAAAGTCAGATTTAAATGTTCATTACCGTTCAGAAATCGGAACAATCTGCAATGTATTCTCTGCAAAATATTCGCTGGATTCTATGGATTTTTGTTTTCTTGGTCCAATTCGAAAAGGTTTGTATCTTTGTATATTAAAAGAAAATTATTTTGTTTTCAATTATTCTATTTTGGGTTTTCTTTTAAAGATCGAATTGAAATTTGAGTTTACAAATATAAAATGTGAAAATTTGGATAAAGAATACTGTGGTTTTGAATATTGCTTTCTGAAATCCATTAATCGAACCTATAAGTACATGTCAATAAAAATCAATTTGCATCAAGTTCCAATCACACAATTTTCGGTAAATTTTGGTCAAATTTTTCCAAAAATCCTAATTTGAAGAAACTGTTTTTTGTTTTTAGCTTAGAATGAATTTACTTAAACGCTACAATGGCTATAAACCATTTCTGTACGATTTCACTGTCGATGGTTGCAAATTATTGTCAAAACAAAAATACAATCCAGTGGTTGATTATTTTTTTGGTTTAGTTGCATCGTTTAGCAATTTAAATCAAACATGCCCAATCAATGTAAGTTTTAATGTTAAATTAAGTTATAAAATATTATTAATTATTCCTTTAATGCAGCGCGATACAATTGTGGATAAGGTTCCCATTGATGCTATGAACTATAAATTGACAAAGATTTTACCATTCCCTGAGGGTGATTATCTCTTTAATACTACTTGGTATGCCTCTGGTAAAGTTCGTGCTGTAGTCCAAGTTTTTGGTTCACTTTCATGAATTTTTTAAAATAAAAATATATAAAAATGGTGAAATTTTCACTATTTTCAATGAACACAATTTTGTAAAATCGTAAAATGAAAGCTATGTAGTGGGACTGTGTGCCAATAGTCATAAAGAAGAACCCATAGTCCTGTTTGTGTTCAAATTATACATATGTAGATGAGGTTTATTTGAATTCAGGTTATTGAAACATTATAAGTATTAATTAAGTTTAGCTTGTTCGCAACTGTTTACTTCGTTTTTATTCCTCGTCTTTACGTGCCGAGAGCGTCGTTTTTCTGTTACTCGTCGTTCGTCTTGCCACCTCGTCACTTCTTGTGCCAGGGCTGGCCATCTAGCGTTGCCGTATCATTCCCACATTAATTAAATTTTTTACATATTACAGTTTCATAGTAATAATCTATCATTTTAAAAAACCTTCATAGATAAATGCAGCTAAAAGGGAAATCTATTTTTTCGATTTAAATGAATCAACTAGATTTATTTAACATCTAGAATAATTTATTTAAACGTTGCTTTTTAAATCCTTTTTTCTTTTAGCTTTTTGGATTTTTTTGTTATTGTAAAATTTACATTTTTTAATATATATAAATTATAAAAAATGTATAAACATAAAAAAGAAAATTCATACAAAAGCAAACGAAATATATCTAGTTAATTGACAGATTCATAATTATTCTTTAATTATTCTCTTTCAATGCATTTGCATGCAATGCATCCATTTTAAAGATTGATTTATGCCACAATTTTTGATCCAAATCCATTTTCAACTAATTTAATTACCATTGCACAATGCAAAATGCGCAAAGTATATACATATAATTACAGTATTTTGTTTCACTTTATTAAGGCATTTTTTTTTGCCTCATTTTAACTATGGGAAAAATGGTAAATTTGACAGGCCCAAAAGCAAATTAAATTACTCACAAATCAAGCACTCGAGTTAATTGCAATTAAATTAAATCAGCATTAAATGTTTACACATTTTGCGGCATATTTCAGAGAGTTTTTGCCGTACACAAGCGTAATGGAAATAGAGAAAAAGAGAGGATGTGAGAGAGAGAGAGAGAGATAGAGATGGTCGGGGATATTTTATTTAAAATCATTTATAATTTAACTAATTTATTTTTCATTTATGGCCTTATTCTAATTTTATTTATGTGCCCTCAAAAACCACTTTAGTGTAATTTGTATTATCAGAATTTTATAATTAGCATTAGATTCAATTTGTTATAATCTTTTTAAGCGTTTCATGAAACTAGTCAAATATTTACAATAAAAAGAAAAAATTCTAGCAAATTATACATTTTTCAAAATTAACTTTCAAAAGAACTGCTCTTATAGCTGAGGGCTCCTAATAACTTCTTATAATAGTAAAAGAAAAGTCCTTTATCCCTGTTATTTTATTTTTTCGGCGAAAGTACTTGTTGGTATTACTTCACGGGTGAAAAGGAGTACATACTGAAAAGGAGTACATACTCGAATTCAAGAAAGATCGACTTAGTGCAGACCTCCTATTATTTTTGCTAAAGTAGATAAGTTTTTTTTTTGCATTTAGAGATTTGTATCTCAATTCAATTCAATAGAAATAAGTAAATAAACTGCTTAGTTATTTCCAGGAAAAACAATTGCAGAAAAGTTGAGTATATGTACATATATTAGTTTAGTATATTATGAATAAGCCAAACCGCTTTCAAGAGAACCAATTAAAAAGTGAAATCCTGTTCTAGGAACAAAAAAAGGTGTGCCCAGACTACAAGTCCATTTTGTTGCCAATTAGTGTTTAACATAAAAAGGCCAGAAACGAAATCTTTGGTAATGAACACATTTCAATTTTTGTAGAATTTCTTATCATTTGAAGAAATATATACATATGTAGGATGTCCGTCCATTTAGAGTCGATTAGTTAGCAACTTTTTAATTTTTTGTTTAATGATTATTTTCTTATTTAACAACTTTTCCAACCAAAATAAACTATAATATATAAAATACTAGCTTTTGCCCGCGGCTTCGCACGCACTGCTACTTCACTCGTGGAAGGCGCATTATATCGTCCTCTGTGTTCTCCGACAGGAACTTTAGTTGCATGGATTACGACATTAAAGTCGGGAGTACTTGCTGGAACACTCTCTATCGCAGATCCTGGATGAGGCGAGCCTCACGCTCTAGAGACAATTCTCTGGCTCTCTGAACTATATGTCTATCTCGATCCTGGCTACGGCGAGCCTCATGCTGTACGGAGGATTCTCTCTCTCTCTCTCAGCTCTATTTCTATCCCGAAGCTGGCTGATGCGAGCATCACGTTCCGCTGACGTTTCTTCATCTCTTGCTGAACGTGTTCTTCTGTCATTCACTGTACTACGACCTATGTATGTTCGAACGACGACGTCTTCCAGACATGATTTTATTATTTCTGTACAAAACCAAAATAATAAACTCAACAACCAAAAATACTTTTTTGAACTTAAATACATTAAATACTACGGTTCTCAAAATATTAAAAAAATGTGTTTATTTACGACTTCGCATTAGAAATCTTGAAATTATCAATGGTTCTATAATTTATTAAGCATTTTATTGTACACAAAAACCTTGTATAGATATGTATAGATGTATAGATATTATATATGTATGTATAGATATTATATATGTATACAAATTGTTAAGAATTCAATAATCTATTGTTTGTATTTATTTTTCGGCGCTTTTGTTTATGCTAGGTATACAAAATTTACAAGTGAAAAAACGAATTCTCGCAATTGACCCCATAGCTCCATTCACAGAGAACGTAGGGATATTGCACGGTATGCCAGTTTATGCTCCACATAGTCATCAATATCTCCACCAAATTTGAAGAAATCGTTGACAGGATTTTGGAGAAAAACGCTTATCAGTCCACCAACCTATGGTTTTCCCCCATACAAAAAGCGACAAAAAAATTGAGTTGCAATTGCTGCACGGTGCATGAGGCTATTTGTACATCTTTCAGGAGAATGTAACATAATTTTAATCAAAATCATTGGCGGCGTTTTTGAGAAAAAGTCCCAAATATGTGGGTGCCTCGGATGCAAAAATCTAACTGATAAGGGTGGCGCCCAGTTCGCAACCGGAACCAGTTTTGGAACCAGCGTGGAATCTGTGCTGCTACCAGTGCTAGAAGAAAATGGCAAGGGATGCAGTGAAATCGCTTACTTTTCTAGAGAATGTAGGAATGTGTACGGTAGTACATATTGTTAAGCATAATTTTCTATGTATTTCAGCCAACTTTCATCAAAATCATTGGCAGAAATCATTGCTTATATATTGAATGGGATATATAAGCAAGGCATTGCTTACTATATTGAATGGGATATATAAGCAATGCATTGCTTACTACATTGAATGTTCCAAAATCCCACCGTTCCTTTGAATAGAACATATAAGCAATGCATTGCTTCCTATATTGAATAGGACATATAAGCAATGCATTGCTTACTATATTGAATAGGACATATAAACAATGCATTGCTTACTACATTGAATAGGAAATATAAGCAATGCATTGCTTATTGAATGTTCCAAAATCCCACCGTTCCATCGAATGGGACATATAAGCAATGCATTGCTTACTATATTGAATAGGACATATAAACAATGCATTGCTTACTACATTGAATAGGATATATAAGCAATGCATTGCTTCCTATATTGAATAGGATATATAAGCAATGCATTCCTATATTGAATAGGACATATAAGCAATGCATTGCTTACTATATTGAATAGGACATATAAACAATACATTGCTTACTACATTGAATAGGAAATATAAGCAATGCATTGCTTATTCAATGTTCCAAAATCCCACCGTTCCATTGAACTTGCTTACTATATTGAATGGGATATATAAGCAATGCATTGCTAACTATATTGAATGGGATATATAAGCAGTGCATTGCTTACTATATAATCTAAATGGTATAATCATAGAAAGAAAAAAAAATAACACAAAAATGTGCTTGTCAATTATCAAGAATTAACAATAAAATAATGTTCGATATTGAATGCTATACAGAGGCATTATGAAAAAAAAAGTTGGCTTTAAATTAGCAGCCAACTATTCGTGTAATATGGTGTTTCAATCAAATTTGATATATTGATATATCTTATATCATTTATAACAATGTGTTTGGGCGTCAGGGTTGGTCGGTCAGAAATCATCAACTTCAATTTTACCAAACAAAGTTTTTATTGTGATATATATGTATGTACATACATGTATTACCCCATAGAAACGATCGTCCGTAAATCTTTGCCTATCTAAAAAATAAGCAAGCTGATTAAACTTATAATAATCATTATAATAAATAATATAAAAAAAATTTAATAATCATTTTGAAATAAAAAAGTAATGTAAAAATGACAAGTAAATAAATCTACAACGTTTTATTAACTTCCATGTTGAAAAAATATGAAAGTTGGTTAGAAAATATTTTTAATTTTTTATAACTTGAAGATTTTCAATAAATAATTTAACCATGAAGTGAAACTTTATTAATACTTTAAGCTTCTCTGTTATTAGAACAGAAAGAGTAAATCAAATTCGGCGCTTCAAAATTACCTTTCAAGTAGTTTTTGTTTGTACTAAGTTCTTGATTTGTAGATATCAAATATCATTAATATGTCGTTTAGTTGTTGCTAGAATTAGTTGTTAATTTTTAATGGATGTTAATCAGAATTTAGTCAACTGAATAACTCTTAATTGTTGAAGTTTATTTGAAAAACCCTTTTTTCATATATTTATTTTTGATTATTGTCACGACATTGCCTTTAATATAGTTGGCCCATATATTATAGTAAAATTAACAGTTTTCATTCCGCATACCATAAAAGCTATTACAAAATGTTGAAAGAAAAAAATGTCAAAGCATAAAAAATGTGCATAAATTAACAATTTAATATGAGTAAAAATGGAAAAATCCAGATCAATTTACTTTGGCGCGTTGCTGCATAAATAATAAATTATGTTTTTCGTTCATTTACAATAATAATATATAACAATAATATGAGTATGTATGTATACAGATACATATACAAACAGTTAATTTATCTACCTACATACTTCCAATATAATAAAAATGGAAGCGAGTTGTAAATTTCACAAAAATTCATTATCAGCTCATTAACAGCGCAAAGAGAGTTAAAATTTTTTGTTATTTCTTTTCAAGTAAATGCTTAATTAATAATATGTGCAGTAAACAAATTTATTTAACATTAAAATTAAGGATGAAACACTCAGAACAAGCCTTAAAGCTAATAAATTCTGATACTCCAATAAACGCATGGGCGTGGTGTCTATAGGCGTTTTAGTCCCAACAGCACGGCCGACAGTCTAATTGCAAAATAATACACACACACACACAGCCTCGGTATTTCATCAATGCCATACATACATACATACACACACACACACACAAACAAACCAACACTCAAACACTCCTCAAACACACGCACATGCTTACTTCCGTTTACACACACACACTGAAAGTGGTGGGCGAAAAATAAAACAAAGGAAGTGCCAAAGTAAGGCGTAACTACAAGAAGCCTATGTTTCGGTTAATTAGTAAAAACAGCAAAAAAAATGTAAGGGAAAAAAACATTCAAAAAAATTATCGACTAGTTGCATACCTTTTACTACTGAAAATCGGCGCAATATATTACCCTATGAAAAGCTAAAATTTTGAAGGATATGGCATAATGCCTCTTTTAGATACCGTATTAACATCAACTAAAACTAGTATAAATATTTTTCTATTTGCACAGAACTTTCTACTTAACTAAAAATCCATATGAAAGATATTTTCTAATTTTTTTCAAAGTGGAAACTGAGACCTACTATTTTTTTTTTATTGAATATAAATGTTGCTCAGTTTAAAAAAATTTTAAAAACGTTCAAACCGGTATCTTTATTTGGAAAGAAAAATTTATTTATTAATGTAAAAGCCAATAGAATTGCTTCGGTAAAACAAAAGTTGCTCGTATACAAATTTAGTTATCATAAAAAAATATTTTAGGTATATTTAACCTGGGACACTTCTTTTTAAAGAATCCGGTTCAATCATAAAAATAGTAGCAAAGACTAAAAATTAACTAGAAAAATTTACTAAATATTTTGAAAAAAATGTTATAGGTGGATATAATATACATTCAGTCGTTCAGTTTCGCAAAACCCAGACATCATTTATATAACTATTTTTCATTACATTTTCCTTTAAACAGACCAATTGATTTGCCAGTTGGACTTAGTAAATGTGCTTGACTAAAAATGAATGATCTCCAATCTTCTCCGGTTTCTCTGTCTGCTAATTACAAATATTCTTCTATCTCTAATACATCTTCTTGTTATACTTCTACAGTGAATGAAAACAAACAAAAAAAAACACCAACTAGTTATAGAGAGGAAATAGGAAAATTGAAAAAAAGTGAACTAGCAAAAACCACAGTTTGATAAAAAGGTTTAGACAGAAAAATACCAAAGATGATGCACATACGACTAGATACACATTTGCATTGCTTACTAAAATTGTTGAAAATCCGAACTAGCAATTGGATTTGGATTAATGTTAGATAGTAAACCAATTCGGTTCACTTTCATTAGTAATAAAAATCTATTTTCTATGTTGCGTACTTAAAAATTGAAAATTAATCCTAGAGGGAGTCATTTATGAATTTTGAGTAATGAATATGAACTCAATCATAATTAAATATAGTCAGTGTTATGGGTAAGTATCTTGAGCACCAATTATCGATGAGCGATACCTATTTTTGTTTTGAACTAGAAGTTTTCGCATATTATACGTAGCTTAGACTCTGCCATAAGCCATTAAAAGTAAATTTTTACTCCGACTTAAGATCGAATCACCAGGAATATACTGGAAAGTATCAATCGATTAGTTTTCAATTTAGAGAATTTCATAATATGCTTTCATTTGTTAGGACTATGTTTTCAAAATGTTTTGATACCGTTTTGGTATATGCAGTTTAAAATTGTTTGCATCCAAATTGTAGACTTTTAAAGGAACTTAAGTAAATTTTTCAATTTTTACATATAGCTAATTGCTCATTATTGTTCTTTCTTTGTTTTTTCTTAACAGGGTAGAAATTGAAACATAAACTGCCATGAAAAAAATGTAACATTTGCAGGTGGTTAAGGTCAAAAAGCACCAAGAAATAAAGTCAGAGAGAAGGAGAGAGAGAGAGAAGAACAGAGTGTTAAGCTGGAACTTCTGCTTAAAGTGCTATTGTATATGTCTTTGGCCATGTCCATGGCCTCAACGCTTAATTTGTTGGCGTAGTTAGCTCCTAGCCACGCCCATCTCCACATGGCTATCAGCCACCAATTGAGTAACATGTGAGAGTGTGTTTGTGTGTGTGTGTGTGGGGGGGGGGAGGGGGATGGAGCATTTTATTAAAGCATTAAGTATTGTATTTTATCGCCCAACATGCTGCTCATTTGCCATTTAAGCTTAAGGAAGTAAATTTGCCACAACAATAGGCAAAAAAATTACCATGGGAGAAATTATTTTTCCATTTGAAGATCTTTCTGGCCGTGAAGGTAATAAGAAAGTAAATAGACATAATTAACTTGTACTAAAATAAATTTAATAAAAATTATTGACCACAAGACAGGAATAAAAGAAGTAAGTGAGAATTTTTAAAGTAAACCAAATCCATAGAAGCTGTTTAAATCGGGAATGTAAAGTTTAATATAATTTTTGTCAGAAACTTTAGTAAATTCTTCTATAAAGTATTTGTATTATTTATGACAGTTTTTACCACTAAAAATTCGATTTATCGTTTATCTTACCTGACACTGATAACTCTTATACGGCAATCATTCCATTGCTCAGAGGTCTGGCCAATGCACTTATGACAAATTCTTGTTGGCCATGTAACAAACAGCATAAGGCGAGGCTAACAAGAAGAGGATGAAAGGAAAGAGACAGCGAGAGAATAAAAACGGAACTGCGAAAGCTGCACACACACATATGCATAAATTGCGGCAAACGTGGCGTATACACAACGTACACAATATTTTTCGCCTTATGAATTCGTATTTTATATGAATTTTTCTTATATGTATACGCGGTGAGGGGTAATTTCTGCAATGGAAAACTGCAACACGGACACCCATACCGATACACACACACACCAATGCATAAAAATGCCATATTTCAAAATGCAAATATATTCTTTTAGCTTTTTTGATAAATGACACCGCGGAGGGCTGATGAAAATGCTACTCCCAAAGCTTTGCTACGCGCGTGAGCAATATGAAGCGTGCTAGAGCAAACAAAAAAAAAAACAAAAACTGAAGCGAAATTGAAACGAAGTTTTTATACTCTATTGTAAAGGTACTTTTTAGATTGTGCGATAAATTTTATTTTTAAATACGGCTACTTCTTTCCTAAACAGGGATCATTTAAATCAAAAAGAAAACAAATTTATCTATCGACTATTTCTATTTCGACATATAACAACAAAGTCGCTTATCGTTCTACAAATATCCAGGAATTATTAATTATTATTATTATTATTATTATTATTATTATTATTATTATTATTATTATTATTATTATTATTAAAGTGTAGGATATAGTTATAAACTATCAACCTAACTATATTTTACAAGCACTGGCAACTAAGGCCTTCGGCTTAGACGAAAAACTATCCTCGTTGTTCAGTTGACTAAATGACTGGGCCACTTAGACAACTCATCTACCGAGGACTGCAGGAATTATATAATATTTTGTAGAATTGATCATAAATAGTTATAAATTTCGAGTTACGAACAAATTAGGTCATGAATCGCTTTTCTTTCAACAATTTTACAGGAATTATATAATTTTAAAACCGAATGAAAACGCTTAGCTTTTTACTTATATTCTGAAATTGTATTTTTCTAGCCTGATGGAATGAGACCCAAATCTTAAAATAGCTTCAGATTTAAAAAAAAAACATATTTATATTATTGTTTAAATTAGTAATAAAAATAATTGTATTTAAATTAGAATAGTAATTATTTAACTTATCAATTATTTGGATAAACTCCCAAAAGTATTTTTTTTTTTTTAATTATTTTATATTTTTAATCTGTTTGTCGTTAGACAATGTACAAATTTTTTGAACGTTAGGATTTTGTTAATATTTTTGCCAGGAGCTTGTGACTTACGCCAATTTTAGTTGGTTTTTGGAGTTCTATTAATTAACCTTTCGGCCTGAATGGGAGATCAAGTGGGTGGTTTCTTTTGAGTCGCCTGATTTGTCCAAGAGATTAAGTGCCAAATAGTTCTCAAGGGGCATCTCCAGTTGCCTTTGTATGAATCGATTTTCTAATAAACGACGGAGCATTCACGAACCTAAGTAGCAATTTTTTTGGAAATCTTTGGAGGATCTTAATGTTGGAGGTGGATGCTGTGCCCCTGAGGTACGTCCTAATTGGCTTCAGGATCGTTTTGTATAGTAAAAGCTCTTTCCTTAGGCAAAAATGAAAATGAATAATTCAATTCGTACTCTTTTTTAAATTTTTGGGAAGATGAACAGAACATTCTGTTGAAAGTTATTTCTAATCAATCTTTTTTCATATTATTTCTTCGACCTTTTTTTCTGAATATTATTCATATTGTAGTATCAATTGATTTCTTTAATTTACTTTGATTGATACTCATAAATATAAAACAATTCGTAAAAAGTATTTTTTTAATCTCGAATGTATTTATATATTACTGTAACAATCAACTTTTGAAAGCTTATGAACTCAGCTTCTGGCTAAAATTTACCATATCCATTTGAAAGGGTATTAGAAAAGAGGGAAAATAACGAAATACAAGTTAGAAACGGAAAAAGAAGAAAGAACAAGAGCAGAAGCATGTGCAGCAGTAACATTTGGCCAAAACATTTTGCTCAGCAAACATTTTAAGCATTTAGTCTTGGTATTTTTCATTTAATTTAATAACAAACAATTGCATTGAAGGATTTCAATTTTATACATACATATATTTTATCTTTTGGTTTATGGCAACTTTTGTTTTTCTATTTAATATTGTTGGTGGATTTCATGACTCAATCCAACTGTCAATAACATGTTCCGGTCAAAATGAATTAAACAATTTAAAAATTTGAACAGCTGTCAGTAAAATGAAATTTAAATATTAAAAACAATTATGGTTAGTTATGTATGTATCTATTACTTATTATTTAAATATAAAAAGTGTTTGGGAAAATCAATGAAATACGAAAAATGGATAATAAGAGAGCCTATACTAACTTTTTTTTCAGTTGAATTGTTTTAAGTTTAAGTGATTATAGTATGAGTAATTTTTGTAGTTCTAACTGTGGTACACAGTATCTTTAGGTCGGCGCTCTGTTTTAACTTTTAAAAATAAAACACAGATTCTGAAAGCACAAATCAAGCAGAAAATTGTAATCAATTGAATAAATGCCCTAAAGAAATTGAAATAATGTATTTTAAACTCTTTTTCAAATTGTGACTCTTAAAGTAAAGTAAATATGCTTATTATCAAGAGGACGAGCAATTGAGCCTTGCTCTTCAACATCCTTTAATAATTAATAAAAGTAACTACCTCAGTGAAATAAGCACATATGTACATTGTAGTTTTTGAAACAAAAAAATTAATTACGAACAATATTAATTAATTTGATTTTTTAAACTTTTTTGTTATATTTATATTGTTAAACAAACATAGCTTATTTTTATTATCTTTAAGAAATTTAAAATATTTCATTAACGATGTTCATATGACATAAAGTGAAGAAAAATAAAATAACTATTTGTTATATTCAATAAATTTTATTATTTAATAGTTAATATGTTTTCCCCTGTTAAAAAATATTTGAGTTATTCAACTTGCCATTAAATTTAACAAGTTTAGTAAATGCTTATAGAATTTTCTACTCTTTTAAACTAAGCTAGCACTAAAATGTATTCAATTTATTTTGAATTCTAGAGATTGCCTAAGAGAATACGGTTAAAGGCAGGTCTTAGCTTATAGTTTTACTTCTTAAACATTATCATATAACTTAGACTCACTTCCTGGCAAAATTAACTCCTTTCTTCATATTCTAAAACTAAATTCTAAATATGAGACGAAAACAAAAGAAAAGGAGAATTCCAGGAGGAAATAGGAATAGTCTCTTGATTAAATATTTTTAAATCTATATTTATACCTAAGATTCCTGTAGTTGCCAATTACATTCATTGCCCGAGATAGACTTAAAGTTTTACTTTCATTGAATGGGGCTACAGATGAGAAGACTCCTAGATGAGACATTCTTGTTAAGGAGATGTGGCAAGATCAGAAAGAAAGACATATGCCAACGCAGGCTGAGGGAGAAGGGTTTGACAGTTCAGGGTGAGCGGTCAGAGTTAAGAGGCAGTAGCGAAATGTAAAAGAGAAAGTGTATTGTAACACAAATTAATATTTCATATTAACCAACGCAAACAACCATTGTCATTAAACAATAAACTTATGATCCCCACATCTATAATATCTAAGTGATAAGTTCACATTGTACTTTGTCAAATCGCAACACATAAAGTAATTCAGATTTCAGAGTATTGCAACTTATTGAATTTATTTTCTATGCATTTCTTTTTTTGTTTGTTTGAACGGCTTCTCACATATTCACGTTTAAAAATTTCCAATATTTCCAATAAAAATTGTAGTTCTGCCAAGTATTATTAAAAATTCTTATAATACATTGCGGTTTGCTATAAAAAATGATGTTAAAATGTTTGTTAAATTTTTTAATTTTACGTTTCTCTTTTGTTGCGAGTGATGGCGTCAGCATGAATGTTAAATTTTTTTTTATTATTAAATTTTAACATTTACTGTTGACATTTGGTGCTGACTTTTGCTTGCTTCGACACACTCACCCATACACACGCACACACTTACACAGACACAGCCTCCCATTGTATATGCGTAACATTTATGAAAACATTAAAAAATGCCTCACGTGACGTATGAGCAATTTTTTTTTTTTAATTACCAACCACAGAGAAGCGTTAATAATTTTTCCAGACCATGCTGTGTGTGAGTGTGGGTATTTTACGGTCTTCATTAAACGAGCATTTTGCGTGTAAGTGGGCTACCAAATACCTACACATAGAGAGTTGAGAGGGCAATCTTTGAGTGCCTGGCATACCATTTGATGATTTGCATGCCAACAAAAGTCAAATAACCGCACACAAAATTTGGCATATTTGACGCATCTGAAAGTGTAGCACGTAACGCTAAAGGAAAATAGCTTTGCTTCAAAACTGGTAAACAGACCAAGCAAATATTATATATAGAAAATCCTTTTTTTTCGTTTTTTTAAAGCCGTCACTCCAACTGTGGCAACTGTCACTGTTGTGTCATTGTCTCTCTTTTGTATCCTTGGCTCCATCCAACTACCCCACCGCCATCATCAGCCAAATGATGCAGATGATACATGGCCAGCGATTTCTTAGACTATGCCACAACAGAAGCAAAAATAGCAGCAACATGGAAAATAAAAGCACAAATACAAATTCATGCAAAATGACATAAGTCACCGCAACAGTAATTTTTCACTAATGAGCTTGCCAAGGTAAGTAGCATAAAGAAGCTCTTATAGCACAGTGGTTCAATTGAAGACATTTGTTTTGGAAAATAAAAACTTTGCTTTAATTTCTGGTAAAAATGGAAATATTGTTCATCAATTGCTCTAGTTGGAAGTAAAAATTCTATTGCATAAAAAGAAATCTTGTTGTATTTTCTTTTGCTTTATTTTCTTTTCTTTTAATACGAGTAGTAAAGCAAAAATGTTCTAATGGTATGGCAATGATATTATATAGCGCTTAACTCATATGAAATCAGAAGAGTAATTTGTTAATTTCGAATTAGTTTCATACGCTTATATAACTAAATATAGTTCTAAACAAGCAACAACACAACATTTTGGTAAACTTTTGCTTTACTTTTTCTATCTTTAAACATACAAAAATAATTAAAAATTTGTGAAGAATCATTTGTTCTTTTTCATGGTCAAAGCAAAAGTCCAAATTTTTCCAGATTTTACATTGGTAGAATACGAATATAAAATCTTGATCAAATTTACAATAAATTATTTAAATTCTTGTAGTTTCGAAAAGAAATATTTTGACCGACTTTAAAGTTACCCCCAAATTCATTTTGATTTGATTTGATGATGATTTAAATTTTTCTTATTTCGTTTTGCAAGTCTTCATAAAATTTTTGCCATGGTTTTGTTCTGATTTTTGATCCACTGTTTAGTTTACCACCAGCATCCTAGATATTGCCACTGGCACGCGGTCTCTGTCTTCGTTTTATGTTGCTGCTGCTTTCTTCTTCTCTATCTTTTGTATTTAATCTAATGATGTATCTCAGGTGTTTGTTTGTGAAATTTATCGTGAAAATTTCTGCGTATTCTATGGCTTAAGGCGTTTTTATCTGCGATTTATATGCGGCTATTAGTTTGTCTCAGGAAAATAAAATGAAAGAAGCACAACAAAAGGCGAAAAAAAAAAAAATGCCTGAATGTTGATTTTTTTGGTATTGTTAGTATTGGCCATAATTAGCTAGCAGTGGCTGAGGAAAGCCAATTTGCTAATAATCCACTCTCACGCACACACACACATACACAAGTATTCACACCTAATTACTGCAGATACAGCTAGCAACTATGCGAGCCTAATGCAGAAAATTACAGAATGAATATTCATATTTGGGTTGGTGCAGCTGGAACACCAATGTTAATATTCAGTGCCGGATTAAAGGGAGCTTTCCAAAGGAAACAATGGAAAGGAAGGATGAGAAATAACTATAATACATATGTATAGAGGAACGTTTTATAATAAATAGAAATCTCAACTAGAGTGTTATCAAGCTTTTTGTGTATATAATAGGTTAATCGGTTGGTAGCTTAGTATAAGTTAGTTGCGGTGCTTTAGATATGTCGGACAATTGTTTTCAATATTATCTATTCTATTTCAATAGAATTTTAATAAATTTGTCTTAGGTCATAAAAGAGACTGTAGTTTGTGATTGTCAATTGAATGGAAAAACATAAAGTTTCTAAGTAGATATAAAATAAAATTGTATATACAATTTCTGCATCACTTATTAAATGATAATACAGTTTAAGAAAGAATCTTCGTATCCGTTTTTAGTAAATTTTTTTCTGTATTTTTATAGATGAGAACTCAATTTTTAAAGTATTTTCGTTAAAGTGTTGATCGACAATATTATTAAAATATTTTAAAATGTTTTTAGGTCTTTTAATATTACAAACTTAAAACAATTTCTCTCTAAAAAAATGTTTAATTAACCAGGTTGAATATTATGTTACTATAGTTGTGAAAATTCTCAATAAACTCAAATACATAAGTTAATAAGTTAAATCCATAGTTTCTGTATTTATTTTGCAAAGAGAAAACACTTTACATATATAAGATTTACTTGCATAAGAGTTAGTTGTATTGTACCAAAGTCAATGCCCTTAACTAACAGACTCTAATGAAGCTAAAATAGGCCAAAATAGGAATGGCAAATTCCTCATTGGGACGAACATAATTTACCAAGTCAATCTGATTAATAGAGTGTATACTTAACTGGACCTCTTATTACTTCAAATCCACTCCTTAAAATTATTATTACTTTTAGGATTATGATTGGAATAAAACCAAAGTAGTTGTTGAACGCAGCTCATTGCCAATGGAAGCAGGCACTTTTTCATTATTTTGCATTTGCATTTCGGTTTCGGGTTTGGGTTACGGTTACGGTTGTTGTGTATTATTGCTGTTCCCTCAAATACAAATCTGCATGCACCAAATTCATTTCTTTTTTTTTTTGCTGTTTTCTTTTTTCAATGGTTTTTTTCTTCTCCAGTTTGTTGGTTTGGTTATTTGTTTGTTTGCTTGTTCGTTTTGGTGAGCTACTCTCATTCAGCACCTGGCTGGGTGCCTGGATGCTGCCTTTAGCATAGCTTTTGCGCTTAACAATGAAATTTGCGCATAACCACATGCAAATTGCCAACCCACAACATTGCATACATAAACACACAATCTCACACACACACACATTGGTAAATGTTCAAATAATAATCTACGCGTTTGGCAGCAAGAAAGAAAAAAAAAAGAGGGACAGAAAGACAGCAGAAAGAGATGTCAAAACGTAAATTGCTGCAACAACCGCACAACACATAACATAACAAACAGATGAAAATAAACATGGATCAGTGTTAAAAACATTTGTAAAATTTCTCGATTATTCAAATACACTTTAATCAACAATAATTATAAATTTCATTCAATAGCAACTTATCCATCGTTTGCAATTTATTGCTAAAAATACATTTGACAGCTGACAAATTATTAATGAGCAAATATAAAATAGAACAATGAAGTTTTTTCTCTATGTGTTAAAAATAAGAATATAATGGAAAAGAATCATTAACTAAACATTGGTATAATCAGACGCTTTAACATGTTTTAATTCTCATATTACCGAAGGTGAATGAATCGGCGAATATAATATATAAAATCTTTACTCCCTAAGTAGTTTCATGTTTAAATCTAAAATTGGATCCGAGTAGCAACCTAAAGTCTTTCTCTTGTAGAATTATAATTATTTAAATATTATGTAGTAAAAACTTCACAATATAAAAGTAAATATTGTGACTTTTTTCACTCAGCAAACAATTATTTTTCTTTAAAATTTACAACTTGAATTTATAACATTTTTTTTAAATATTTTATCTTAATTTGTACTTTACTTATATTGAAGGAAAGGCACCAATAGAGTTTTAAATCGATTATATTTCCTAAAGTTACAAAATAAATCTTTAAAATCAAATTTTAAGTATATGTTTTTAAACTCTTATGTTTCGATACACTTATTAATTGTTTTAAGTGGAGAGGTTGTGTACAATAAATGTATATTAATTCATATTTTAAACATAAAATATCAATAATATAACATTGATATGGTTTAAGAATATCTCCACAAAAAGAAGATTAAGTTGAGAGAGATTTAGTTATGGCAATGCAAAATTGAAGATTGACTTTATCAAATATTTGAAAAGCTAATATAGTAATTCTTTGCTTTATAAAATCATAATAATTTCCAAACTTACTTATTTATATAAAATGTAATTGAATAGCAAATTTCAACGATATATACTGTGGCTATGCCTTTAATATTTCATTAGTGTCTTGAACCATCGTTGAACTAATTTAACTATTCTCATTTCATAGTCGAGATAATTGTCAATAAACTCGAATAAAAATGAATCAGTTTAAAAATATATTCTCATTTTTCCTTTGACCAATACATTTGCTTTTAAATATGATAACAATTTTAGTGTATGGTTAGTACCACAAAAGAATAGCTTATAATTGATTCTCACTAAATCTTTTAAATTAGTTAGAAACAAATTATTGAAAAACTATTGGAAAACGATTTTATATTCAATGCTAATTAAAAATAAGTTTACCCTTGTTCTAAAATAAAGAGAAGTTATCGAGCTTTATAATAATATGGTTCATAATTAACTTTTTCTCTATTGTTCTTTATCAATGTTTTAGTAAATTTAAAGTCCAGTCTGATATTTATATTTTATTTAAATTTATTGATTTATTTCTTTATTAAGTCTAAATAAACTCCATTTTTCGGAGAGTGTATATATGGATAGGCAAAAAAAAAAAAATTGTATAGTTGGTCAAACATAAATTGCCATGGAAAACGCTTTGGAAGTGGGCAAAGAGTTGAGGTTAAGTGGGAGGCAATTTGACCGAGGTGCGTGTCTGATGGGTAAATGGAGGTTGGAGTCGGTTGTTTGCTCGGGGCACTTTTAGCTGGGGAACATATTGAAACATATTACATTGCAACGAGACAGAGAATGAGTTTGGGTTTGCCTTTCTTTTTTTTTTTGTTGGGGTTCCGGTTGGGCTATTAATCGATAAACTTTATTATAATTTGTTATGTGTTTTTCGACCTACACACATACATACATATATGTAGGTATATACACGTACATATTGCACATACGCCATGTTGTTGGCATATGACTAGCTCGTTTTTTTTCATCGTCTGGTCCTGTCTGTTGCAAAGAGCCTATTTTGTGTGCCGCTTTTTGGTCATTTTAGTTGAAAAATGTCAATGCATTTATGCATAATATTTCATAAAAACTTTTGTTTTATCAGTTAATTAGAATTTTTGGTGACATCAGAGCCGCTTTCTGAAAGGCAAAATTATTGAACATTTTCTCATCATATCCGTTTCGATTTAACTTTCACTGGCAATAGCAACAGCAACAGCATGAAAAAAAGAGAATATTGGAAACAAACTTTTGAGCTGGACATATGCAAACATGGCTTGGTACTTGTCGCTTATTCCTTTGTTCCCCCCATTCCTGTAACCCTTTTACGCACGCACAAGATCATAAATTTAAAAAATGTAATATCCCTCTTACGGAAATGACAATTTATTGGTGGTTTTTACTATTCGCAATTTATTTTAACTCCGCAAGGAAATGCATTGCGGATATAACGCCCAAACCGTAGCAAAAGTTACCAGAGAGTGAGCAGGCGACATACGAGCAGACGAACGAACAAACAAAACGAACAAATAAACAAACAGACGAACGAGAACCAACCAACAACCAACATGAGCAGTCCAGTGTAAATATAAAAATAAAATAAATATAAATATCGGCTACTGCAAAGTGGCCAACAGTCAGTAACAGTAGCAGCTAAAAGAGTAACAACCATTTGCAAACTAGTTCGATTCAATGATATCCTTCATAGTGAAGGTTTCGAAAATTGTAAGTTTAACAGCTTTAAGATGGTTTATTCTGTATTCGATGTGCATATATGTATCTATCTTTCTGACATTACCACTAATTTGCTAGGATCTAGGATCAAGAGTTCTAAGTTGGGTTAAAATAGACTGTTTTCATTATTTTCTTGAAATCCATTCACTTGTTCCAAATGATTATCTAAGATAAATTTTTGAATTTTTGAATTAAATTATAATTATACATACATAAATTATAATTTGTTGATAGTTCTTAATAAAACACACTCAACAGAGTGCAAGAAGAAAAGAAAACAGTTTAAAATAGTTTTCTAAAATTTAAGAATTAATTTTTTTTGTCCAAACTAACTAAAAGCGAAGTATATATGTGGGATGGTAACACTATCCAAAACCGATATCTCTAGACAACGAGAAGTATGTAAGATGGCAGACGACAAAGATGCCAGCTGAGAAAGATGCCAGACGCCGAAAAGACGACCGAAAGGGTAACTCTATCGCTGAGAGAGTAAAAAGAGAAGTAGACGAACGTGAAGACGAAAAGACGTGCCAAGCTGGGCCACTAAGACGTGTAATTGTTTAAAATCTGTGTAACTTTATCATGTAAACTAAAATATAACTACATTTACAAACATATGTTAAATAAAGAACCCCCACATATATGTATAACCTAATCTAACCTATAACCTATCTAATCTTCCTTACATTTGAGTTTTTTTTAATTTTAATATATGGTAAAATAAAAATGATCAGGGGAAAAATTTATGAAATTATATCGATATGAGGAATACAGTCAAACAACACACAAAATTTAAGTTTTTCTTTTGCTATATTTGCTAATCGTTTTTATTATTAATTTTCACTAATAGTTAATTCTATTTTTATAATGACAGTTTATTGTACGACCAGTTAAAAAAGACCAAACAGAGATTAATTTAAATTCTTTTTGGGGTCTTGATGGAAACAAATTCTTCAATTATAAACAATAAACAAATTCTTCAATTAACCATGAATATTAATATATTTCTGGATTTCTGCATTGATTTATAAATTGTTATTATTGCAAGTCATTTTCCATTTACAGTTGTGTTTCTTGCTGTATTTATTTATCTTTTAGATATACCCAGTTCTACCCTATATGTTGTGTTCTTCCATTAGCAACTGACTTCTACAGGTAATTTACTACTTTCAACTATAAAAAATATATAAGAAGACCAACTGAATTTGATGTGCTATAACTTTCTGGCCTTTTCTTTGATTAAACTACCAACAGATACTTACTATTTCATAGCTTTAATGGAGTATAACATTTAATTGAATCGCATATACCCATTTTTACCCTTTACATACTATTCCTTTCCCATATATGTATGTATATATGTAGGTATGTGATGGCAAGTCCAGATGAGTTCCCTATTCGGGATGTGGGGCCAGAGACTGAGATTGAAAATCCGTTAAGTCATCGCCACTGCTAACCGCTGTGGCCATAGCCGTGTATCGTTTTTCCCTTTTTTTTTGGTTACTTCCTTCTTTTTTTTATTTTTGTTTTACTCTGTACGCCTGTCAATGTGCTTGTTTGTATTGTTGCTTTGGTCGCTCGTTGTGTGTGTGTGTGTGTGTGTTTGGGTTGCTGTTGCCGTTGCCGTTGCCATTGCCATTGCCTGGCCAAATCCTATGACAAATAAACGCGTCTCCTGCAATTTGTACTTGCAGTTGCAGCTTTGCTTTTAATTTAAGCCCGCTGCAAAGCTCTTTGCGATACTTTTGGAAACACCAACACAGAGAGACACGAGACAGAGTAATGGAGAGATTTCAAGTTTGCTTTTGTTGGTGTCTGGTGGGATAGACTGTAAATGTGGCCACATGACACAACAAGTCGATGATAGGTGAACAGTTTAATAAGTAATTGGGAGGAATTCACTTGTAAATTTGGTTACTCTATTGCGATTACATAGTTATAAAATACTATAGTTAGGTATCACTTTTTTTGCATTTTCTTTTTAAAAAGTAGCTAAACAAGTAAGTAAAGGGATATATCAACAATATGCTTGGCAAACTATTTGCGGTTTTAATTAATTTCAATAATTTTTCATGTCATTTCAGGGTTTGTTTTCAAATATTTATTTAGATTTATCATTAGCTAAGTAATATTATCTTTAAATTTCAAATAAATTTCATCCTTTCCTAAAGAAAAACATTTACATTCATATGCATTTAGATAGTTATCCATCATTCGATTCCATATTTACTTAACCAAATTGCATTTTCCAATTGACTTGCAATTTTCCTTGATGGCAAAGAACATTCAATGAGCTTGAGAGAAGAGATGGCAAAGCAACTGCTGCGAATGCGATTAATTAGAAGATGAACTAATTGAATTAGAATAACTTAAATTAGGTAAACACACAGACAGACAGACAGACAGACAGTTGGACAGAAGGAGAGTTAGTTCGACAGTTGTGCATGTGGTTTGAAGTGGTTGAAGAAGGAATGCTAATGTTATTGACAAATGCCAATAAAACGAAAAAGTAAACCGAAAAAACAAATAGAAGAGGAAATATATTTTGAAAAATCCAATTTAGAATGGTAAATGCTTAGACGCAGTGGGAATTAATTAAGTGCATTAAAACTTATTGAACTGTGTGACGGAGATGGAAAAAAAAAATAAACGGGGACGCCAACCAGGAAGGTAATAGAAGATGGAAAAGAGATGCTCTTGCCAGTTGGATGCAAATTATTTAACTACCACATGGAGATCTCTGGTCCTATTTGGTTCCTGGTCCCTGGTCTCATTCTACGGCATTGAGTTCGCTTGGTTAAATGCAGTCAAATGCTAAATGCCGCCACAGAGGCAGCAGAGGCAAGGACGGACCAAGGATGCCATGCCAACTGCTGCACACACATACATATATAGTTACACACTCGCTCACGTATTCCGCGAACGTGCATGGCCACCATGGGGACCATGGATACACATACATCTACAATACAGAGAGTCTTTGGAACGCGTGATGGAAAAGTTGCTGCTGGCGCGCGTGATTCCAATCGAGTTATTACAGAAATTAATCATGTTGAACATGCAAGGGAATTGCATATGCACATATGTGTATATACCACATACATATATACACTTCTATGTATATATATTTCCAATATGTATGTATGCATTCATATACATATATGCAGCATCAGCATTTGCATAGCATTGCATATGTGTCTGTGTTTGTATACATAAAAAATGACCAACATGAACAACCTGAACCCGAAACCAAACTTGATGCCACAAACCAAAAAATAAAAGCAATACTTCTAGGAGTAGCAGCAGCAGCAGCAGCAGCAGCAGGAGCATCGGGAGGTGCAGTACCAACAGCAGGAACACCACCACCATCATCAGGAGGACCAGCAGCATCAGGAGCATAACGACCAGAGATTATCATTGTAAGCATTCTTTGAGTGAGTGATTAAAATGCGTACTCCATGAAATATGCACAACAATTTGTGATCCTGAATTGTGTTGAAAAATTATTATGGCCATGGGGCATATGGGCCAACTGAACGAGGGTTAATCTAAGCATATACAAAAACAAATAAAATGAGAACTAATAATCAATTGAAAACAATAAAAATCTGTTCTATAAAATGAATATGTCAACATTGATACTGCAGATTAAAAAACTTTGGTTTTAAGTAAATATTTTAAATAGAGCAAAGCATCTTCCTTCGTATTAAGAATACATATATGTTCCTGAGAATATTAATCCAATTATTGCAGTTTGTAATGTGACTTTGGTGTTGCATTGTGTTTTATTGAAGTTCTACTTTTGCTTAGAAAGTTCAAGGTGTTCACATTTAAGTTTAAAAAGTGAGTTTGAAGCTGTCTAATTTTTCTTTTTAGATTTTAGTTTTTTTTTAATAAATTAAAGATTATTCACTTGCTACATATGTACTAACTCTTTATAATTTTTGGAAAACAATATAACGACCTTAGTCAAATAATCTTTGCAATTTTCCATTAACTTAAAAAAAGGCATTAAGATTCTATATGCATCTTACACAACTCATTATTTGAGTGGTATATAATCGGTCATATGGAACTGTGTTGTGGCCAGACCTTTTCGACTTTAATCGAATTTTTATATATTTTATTTAAATTTGATGTTTATGTGTAATATATTTTGAACTGATGTAGCTGATCTTCAAATTGTTTGACTTTTACAGAAATTTAATTTTCTATCATTTGAAAAGTGAATTTTAATGGATTTTTATGCCTGTTAATTAAAACTTAATTTGCTGGCATAGCAATAAAGTAATTTAAATAATAAATATTAAGTGCCCAGGCATTTAGTCAACTGAACAACGAGGATCCGGGTTCGGATCCCAGGCTAGTGTATGGATGTAGTTTTTCGTCTAAGCCGAAGGCCTTAGTTGCCAGTGCTTGTAAAATATAGTTAGGTTGATAGTTTATAACTATATCCTATACTTTAATAATAATAATAATAAATATTAAGTAATTTTGTGAAAGTTGATAAAGTAAAGAAGAAAACCAAACATCAATGTCTCCTTTGCCAGGTAAAAGAAAGGTACTCAAAACAAGCTACCAATAGTAATTTTCTCCTATGATATATTTGCTACGCTCTATCATTTTCGTCTTATATTAACCATTCAAATTTTTTATTTTTCATTTTTTTATTTTTTTGTAAACATAATCCAATCTGTATCATGGCTAAATCAATTTCACTTAACAACAATGACAACAAACACGCAACCACTTTTCCTTTTCTGCCAAGAGTAACTACCCTTTATTCTCGTATTTCTTTGTGCTTTCCTTTGCCCCAGTTGTGTGTTAAGCCTTAAGGTAATGTCATCCTATATGAGGGCAAGCGTAATTTGCATTGATTTATGTTTCAAACGAGGGAGATGAGAGAGGTCACGACGGTTAGGGAACTGAGGATGATAGGATACCGAAATGCAGTTCACACACAGCTTGAATGTCGATGCAACAATGAAACGATGTCAATGTGAGAGGTAAGCAGATGGGCGATGTAGGCGACGCACAGTGGGGCCTCTGCCCGAATAGCTGACCGAAAATCATTTTTTTCACCATCGCGTTTGGCAAAAATGAAAAGTGGAATCGACAGATAATACTTCAGATTTTATGGATCCAAAATATTATTGAAATCCGATAAGAGTTGTGGGTGCTACATCGTCTCAAAGTGGAGACATTTTTCATGAAAAAAAAAAATTTTGAATTTTAAAAAAAACTTGCAACTTTGAAACTGTATATTGGCCGAATTAAACAACTGATCTCGAAAATTTTTACTTTATTCGAAAAGTAGATCATTTTTTAGTTATTTGTTGTAACAAATTTAATGTAATTTGAAATACTCAGTAAATTGGAGACGTTTCAAAAATACACTAAATTTTCGCATTTTTTAAACTTTAGCGAAGGAAAAACAACAGAGATTCACGGAGATTCACGATATAATTATATACACGTGATAGAGGGAATATTCACCTATCAGGCCTATATAGTGTAGTCTTGCGCTTTTTTGCGCAAATTTGTCAAAAATTCAAAAAACTAATGCAACCTCGCGTTAAAAACGCGTTCCAGGTGCAGGGAAGACGAAGAGCGCATGCAAAATTGGCAAACTGTTATTTGATATTTACATATTTATAATGTAACAAAATCATTGGAGAGCACATAAAATAAGTCAAACCTACATTAAATGTTAATGGCTTAAGAAAAAAAATGTAATTTGAGAAAAAAAAAATTTTGGATCCGATTGTTCCTATGGGAGCTATAGCGTATAGTTGACCGATTTGGCTGAAACTTAGCACAGACATTTTGATATGTACTAAACTTCCAAATAGAAAATTTCGTGACAATCGCTCAATAAACACTCAAGTTATTGCTCTAAAACTATATTCTTGACCGATCGTTCCTATGGGAGCTATATGATATAGTCAACCGATTCTGATGAAATTTAGTAGATATGTTAGAAAGTATATTAAACTAATAGGGTACAAATTTCGTAGTATTCGATTGAAAAACAACAAAGTTTTGGAGGCTTCACTTTATTCTCGACCTATCATTCCTATGGGAGCTATAAGATATAGTCAACCGATTCTGATAAAACTTGGTGAATATGTTAGAAAGTATATTACACTAACAGAATCCAAATTTCTTATAAATTGATTAAAAAACAACAAAGTTGTGGAAGCTTATTTTTATTCTCGACCTATCGTTCCTATGGGAGCTATAGGATATAGTTATCCGATCAGGATGATTTCTAGATATATAATGCCTACAGCTAACAGAAGCCTATGTGTAAAATTTTAGCTCTGTAGCATTAAGGGTTTTGGGGGAGACCAAAATGAATATTCCCTTTTAATGGTATATTTTTTTTTGCAATTACAATAAAAAATTAAAACAAAACATTAAAAAATCTGACTTAGTCATCAAATCTAATATAATAAGGTTCATTTGTGATCAAAAAAGCGTTTTTAAAGTGAATTTTATGGGTAAAATATGCTTAGAAATATTTTTCAACTTTGACCTTGAATATCTAAGCAACCCGAGCACGTGGCACCTCGGTAATAACTCCATTTGAAGCTTGAACAATTAGCTATCAAATGCTTTTTAAATTTTGAAAATCGCTTCACTACTTTAGAAGATATGATTTTTGATAAGCGAAATGAGAAAAGGCCCCACTGTGCGACGTGAACTGGCGCACTGTTAATGTGTCTACGGCTTTTGTTCCATCTCTGCCTACCTTCGGAGCACGTACATTCAATTAAACGCCCTTGAGTGGCCCATAGCCACGCCCGGTGTTCAGTCAGTTTATTGGCATGACAGTGGGTGGAAGTGCAAGCGCAAGTGCAAGTGGATGAGTGCGTGGCAGTAGCAGTGCCAGTTCCAGTTTCATTTCAAGGCGACATCGAGTGCCCGGAGAGGCAATGAGCTAAAGATAAATAACAAGCCATATAACGTATACGCACTGTGTGCCCATGGCATTCAAAAGTGTCTCCCGTAGCGGCAGCATGCAGAAAGGCAAGTCGCATATGGGCGTGGCACTGCATACGTGCGTGTGTGTGTGTGGGTAATGCAATCGTTTGCCAAAGCCCGGACAACAGTAAACAAGCACGCAGCACCCGAGTGAAAGAGAGATAGAGACTACCATATGCCCTCCATTCTGCCCTCTTTTTGCCTTCATTCATTCCCAATGCTGGGGGATAACTTTGGCGCTTGTCACGCTTTTGGCTCTCTGTCTGTCTGTGTGTGTGCGTGTGTGTTTGTGTGAGTTTGTGTGAGTGTGTTTGCGTGTGTGTTGCATGCTTTCGGGCGTTGATTTCCACAAACTGCCAAACGCTTGTCTTTTGATCTCCACTACGACCCCCGGTATGCCCCTTCCCAACAACATCAGCCAACACAACACCAACACGAACGCAATTTCAATTAAATTTTAAATATTTATGCAGCCAAACAGCCAGAGCACAAAATTTTGCATATGTTTCTCTTATACTACAGGCTGATTGCTGCAACAAAAAACAATTGAAACGAAAACAACAACAACTGCAACAAAAAGAAAATAGCTTAATCCTTTTTCCTCTGTATTGTTCAGGGTTTTCCTCTTTTCTTATTTCCCCCAGTTTTCATTTGCATTGCTACTGCCAATGAGTGTGTGTTTGTTTGTGTGTGTGTAGATGTTTATATTCATATTCATTCATATATAGCAAAGATCTGGACTTTATCAATGGCAAATATTCTTAGAAATTTAACATTCTTAGTTATAATTATGGTTTTTTTTAAAGAATTCTGTGATTTTTTGTCTTAGGTATTGCCACATCTTGTGTAGAAAATTAAAGAATAACTTTACAAAAATGTAAAAATATAAAAGACCATAGATAATTGTTAGATGGTAAGTAATATTAAATAAAAAGAAATACTTAAAGTAGTTCTGCAATTAAAAAAATTGATTTGGCGATTCAAATACGTTAATATATGTGTTAATATAAATCTTGAGTTTTTGATCAATTATGGCCTGATCTTCTTCGGGAATGACTCGAAAATAAGAAGTAGTAAGAGGGCTTCCAATATACTTCCAGAAGAGTGGGCTAGGAGGTTTGGTTGCCGGTCCCTTGGATACACGGGCTATCTTAATAGTGGCTTCAAAAAACAGAACTGATTCTTTAGTATCAATAGGGACCAAGGGATCTGTACAATTACTCACAAATGATTAATTTCATTTATATTCAGAAAGTTTTTCAACATAATTGAAGTACTTTAACTTGACTATTTTAGTTAGCAAACTTTTGATTCTTATTAAGACCCATCAGTTCAAATTATGTAACTATATTTCACTGTCGTTTTGAAAAAATAAACAACTAAAGGAAAGTAAAGCTAAATGATTTTTCCGATATATAAATATATATCTCAGCTGACATCTCTTTTCACATTTTGGAAACATGCATTACTGACAGGAAAGAAATAGTGCAATTTATGCTAAGAATGTTGTTTCAATTTGGGTTCCAGAGTCCAAATTCGTATTAACTGAAATTCAACCTACATTATATCAGAAACCCACACTGATATATATACACGTGCATGTGTATGCGTTGTTAAGGATAACTCCATGTGACTTTGAGCCGTACCGGCAAATGTCACCGACAGCCATAATTCATTGTCTCATAAGCGTCGTCGCGATGTTGGCCAAGTGTGAGCTTGTAAATCATTTGCCTGGATCTGAAAATACCATCATGTGGGAGTTACTTAAAACAAAAACTCTGAAAATGCCACGCCCCATATATGTACATATACCAATACAACCATATCATGGGCAGACCCAGCAGTATGCCTTATACAAAAGCACACACACACACACATGCACATATAGAAGCTACTTGGCACCCGCAGAATGTTGGAAATAAATCTAATAATACCGCATAATTTGCATAATTTTCGTATTTAATAGAGAGAAGTCGACTCCAGGTAGTCGTTGGGCAATTGAAGCCGACTGTCGAGCCGCTTTGTTGCCTGGCTGCAACATAAAACACTCAAAGGATATGCTGACAATGAGGCTTAACTTGCAAATACAGACTCAAACACACACACACACACATATAGTACGCCGATATAAACGAACGTAACAGGACCGCGACGGTGGCTTATGCCGTGGCTTCCTTTTGGTTATGCGCCTAAAAGCACGCTTAAATAAATTCAATTTAACGTGACTAATACCATTTTATCGCATTGTTTAAAGCTTGGCAGCGTTGCACATGCCTTGCCAGGATACAAACAGGATGCCAGTACCATCCAGTCATCCTTTTGGCTGCCTGGTTGGCTGGCTGCCTGCCTGCCTGTCTGTCTGTCTGTCTGTCCGCATGTGTTCCTACCTGTACTGCTCCTGTTTCCCTGTTGTATACCAACAATATTGTCAAAATTTCATGTGGGTATGGAAACGTGAGTGTGTGTGTGTTTGCATGCCTTTGTCTGTTCCTGCTACCTGATTTGTTCCTCTGCTGCCTAACTGTTGCGATTTACGAACCAAACTCCAAAACGTCGACGTCGGCATCTGTATCGTCAGCCACTGCAATGAGGAAATAATAAATACAACATTTGAGGAAATTGAATTGTATGTGCTTATATGTTTCTACATCTGTATATATGTATACATTTAGTCATTCTATGTGTATGTATGTATATTCATGTGTATGGGCATTTATAAGCTTGACTCTCTATACCAAATATATTAATGGTTCTGGTGACAAAATTATACTTAACTTATTGTTTGTTTTTTATTTTAATTGATTTATTAGTTAAATTTAGATCGACATTTTGTAGTATCGGTAGAGTATATATACACTCAGTTTATATTTTGCACAGATATTCACAATAATCTTAATATTATATATTTACCTATATATTATATATTATATCTTAATAAGTCAAAGATTAAAGTGGAAAGGCTATAGAAGATAAATTGAAAAACTAATTCATTATGAAGAAATTTTTTCAGTTTTTATTGAAAATAAGTAGATATTCGCTAATAATCATATTATATATATATATTTATATATAAAATTATATCCCATCGACTTTTAATCAAAATATTATGTTGAAAATGATTAATTCAACAACTGAATACATTATAAATAATACATTTCTTGCATTGTATGAATATATACAAATTATTTTGCTTCATAGAAGTGTCAAAGATATATTCCATAGTATTGTTATTCAAGTTAATTAGTTAAGAAACTCAAAGCATTTAAAATAATAAATTTAAAAAATATTTCAAAGATAATTTTTTTCGTTTATTTTTAAAGATATAAAAATTGTTTAAACTATTATTACATTGTTTAAAGTATTAAATTATCCAATCATTCAACAAACCAAAAAACTTTTCAATTGTTTAAATAAGCATTAAATGAACCAAAAACTCAACTATCTTGGTCGTTGTTTTAGGATTTTAAAAACATTTCTAAATATCACTTGATTAAAAGTTTAATGCCTTTCAAAAGATTTCTATTGAAGTTTTCGTAGTTTGATCTATGTTTGAAATAAATTTTTCAGCAAATCAAAATGAACTGGACATGTTGAAAATCATAAAATAGTTTAACCACACATGCTTCTTAGATCCTCTATTAATATGACATAAAATGATTCTAGATACACTTAATAAATCTAATTTGGATCTTTTTCAACTTGCAGATATTATAGATCTGACAACTTTATATAAGTATATTACCTAACTGACATCATAAATGACACATTTGTCTGGTGGCTGGATTCAGTAGTATTTCCCTTTTCGATGTTTGTTTGCTGTTTGCTTATGTGCTTATAGGCCACTTTGTTTCTGTTGTGCCATTGTTCTGTATCTGTATGAATGTATTGTATGTATTTGTATATATCTGTGTGTTTTTGTGAGTGGGTATGTATTTGTATTGGAGTTAATAAAACTGGCTTTTATGGCACTCGGCATTCGCTGCTCAATATGTTTTCATGGCCATTTGAGCGTCCCGAATGCATGCGCAGCAATCAAATTAAATGTTATGAACGCTTTAAAACAAAAGAAACAGGACAAAGATTGCCTCCGGCCGGTGAGTGGCAAATAACAATGCTGGCAAGGGGGTAGGTTGGGGCGGGGGGAGAGCGGGTGCTATGATCATCATTGAATACTTTCTCTTTAGTTATACTTACGCCAAATCATGTACATAATGAAATCAGAGTATATATTTTCTTTTCTCCTGCACCCATCCCCACCATATTTTTTTTTCTTTTGCCTCTGGCGGGCAAAATCTTCAATCGAAAGCAAAAGAAAAATTGGTAAATGATTATCAGTATCATTATTATATGGCCAAAAATATGATTTGCATTTTTTCCGTATTTCATCTAAATGAGTTTAGCATTTTTCGCTCAAGGGCAGAAGATATGTATATATATATATACACTTTATATACTTTATACATTGTCTTCTTCTTTTCTATGGAATTTTTAATAAATTTTCTTTCCTCTTCTCTTGTTTTGCATAATGATTTCCATTTGCTATGAAGAAAAGAAAGATGGATAAAAAATCCAAATCCAAACCACATTTGTCAAAAATTATTTATGGTCACGTAGAGTTTTGTTTTTTGCTTTAGAATTTTACCTAATGGCTGCACCAACACCAACAATGCAACAAACTGTGGTGCAACCCAGTGGCAGCAACATCAGCAGGTGTTAAAGGCCACTTAAGTGCTGGTGTTAAAACAAAAAAAAAAAAAACCAAATGAATGGCAATGAAAGTATCTGTTGAACAGGTGTTGGCATAATTGTTGCTTCCTAGGGAAAAACCTGTTTCCGACTTTGGGCAACTTGAAGCTCTTGAATTTCAACTGAATTTTATTTGAAAATTTCAGTAAAAAGCTTTTAAATATTTTGGCATTGATAGAACGCGCTGCGAATTCCCAAGTTGTTTTATAAAAATGACTGATTATAGGAAGACATTGTTCCATAGACAATGTAAATTGAACTTGTGCCCTTTGCTCTGTGGTTTCCCTGTGGTTAAACATTAAACTTACATCAACACGATTTTGGGTAAGAGTTAAAGGATTTCGAAACATTTTTAGTCACTTTAATCTGTAAAAGTTCTTACACAAACTGACAAACATTTAAAATGTATCAAGTAGTAGTGCCATAGTAAACTAAAAAATTTAAAACTAAAATTTTTAAATAGTAACATTTTTCATCATCTTTTTTGGGTTGTTGAAGGGTGGCAAAATCTTTTGCTTTCCTAAAATTATTTTCAACATTTCTATGAATTTTTAGATTATAATTGAAAAAATCTAAAAAAATCATACAAATGCATATTTAAGCCATAAATAACTTAAGATTCAGTTTTAGAGAAGTCGCTTTTCAAACAGGTTAAGTTTAAAGGATTACAAAATTAGTAACATTTTTGTAGCTTAAATTCTGAATTGTAAAATTTAAGAAACCTTTTTACTTGGAATAAAAAATATATGTACTTCTTACTGACAAATTTTTTTTACCAATAATATTTATGAATTTTTTTAAGCTTTAATCATGTGTGGTTGATCGAAAAAAAAAAACGAGAAACTAAATTCTGAAAATCCAGAATTACTGAAGCTAAATATGAATAATCAAAATAATCATTCAGCAAAGTGACTTCCAAGGTGCATACAGATGTCCAAATTATAGTGAAAATTTTATTTGGTAAAAAAATTTTTAAATTAAATAAAATAAAATATTTTTAAATTAGTATATAAAACTAAATATATTACTAACTGGAATTTATTTTATTTCCAGAGAGTCTAGAGTCAACTTATCAGTTTGGGCAGTGTTGCCACCCCACATAAAAGGCGATATATAATTAACGAAAGGAGAAGATTTGAAGAAAGAAAAGAAAGAAGAGAGATGGCAGAGAAACAATCATGCCCACATGTACATATACATTGAAATCTGAGTAAATTAAAGTTTAATTTTTACTTCCACATTCCCGAAATTAAATAGAAAACTCTCAACTTTTGATATAAGACTAATAATTTAAATTCTAAATGTTTTAATAATTACACCT
This sequence comes from Drosophila austrosaltans, assembly GCA_035045865.1. NCBI lineage: Eukaryota > Metazoa > Arthropoda > Insecta > Diptera > Drosophilidae > Drosophila > Drosophila austrosaltans. The sequence continues at coordinate 2,164,006 of JAWNOQ010000200.1, forward strand.
CAATTTACAAAATGAGAGATAATTTGGATAATTAATAATCAATTTCAATAAGTAAGTAAATCTTAATTAATTGATAAACGAGAGGGAGACGTTTACCACAGACTCAAAATAATGTGGCCAAGAAATCAAGTTGTTAACCTTTATTTGAAAGTCAGTTTGTGTAGCTAATCATAAACAAACAAAAGCAAGTGAAGGAAAGCAAAATGAAAAGATAAAAGAGTAGTATACATATGTATATAGAAGGATAGCAACAAAGCAAATGCAGTATCCAGTCAATGGAATATTGAAATAAATTTAACATTAAGCCAGGAAGTTGGCCAAGATAAATGCAGACACATTGATAATATACGCCGACTGTATGTGTGTGTGAGTGCGTGTAAATTATAGAAGATTAATGGATTTTAATTAGAAAATCTATATAGACAAGTGGCATGGAATTTCGTATTGGATCAACTCAATGGAAATTGATTGATTGCCCCACGATAATAATATAGAATTGGCGGCATATTTCAGATACAGTCTAAAGGGCAGAGCATGGAGTGAGGGTGCGTGTAGGAAAGAGCGGCAGGGCAAACAATCTGGTTTGTTTGTTTATAACGGCATTTAATTACAAAATCATAAGCTGTCAGCAAACTCACATACATACACATACTCACGCACACACACACACACACACACACACACTTGCACTGCATCAACATCCTCTTAAATGCATTTTGTGTCTCTGCCTAAGGCGTTTATCTGTTGTAATATGATGATATAGCTTTTGCTATCCACCCCATCTCCCGCACTTGATCTCTGCCTCTCTTGCCCACTATCTATTTCTCTCTTCGTCTTTGACTCCTTTCGATGATGTTCTTGTTGTTGTTGTTGCTGTTGTTGTGGGCGTAGTACATAAAATATGCACAGAACTGCATTTTGTAATAAATAGTATTGTAAATACACACAGAGAAAAAATGTATACAACTTTTTTACATTTCACAAAGTCTTTGATATCTGAAAAAATTGTCTAATGATTGATGAATATTTTGATTCCTAAATGATAACATTTTATTATTCAATTTTAATTGTTTTTAAGGATTTTTAATTTGGTTTTAAGCATAACTGACATTAGGCAAAAGAACTATGAAGTTAATTGAATTTTGTGATCAAATTAGGTAAATATAAAATATAGTTCCTAATGAAGATCCGTGTCAGTGAAAATTTGAAAATTAAATATCATTTGCATTTGAGATATATAAAATTTTATTCGGTGTGATTACCATATTGTTTGATTTGGTTGCTTCCCCACTGGTTCCTTATGTAATGCGTATTTTTGATAAAATTCTAAAGATAATAACTAAATGTATTGAAAATAATTGGACGTAAAATTTTCGATATAATAAACTTCAGCTTTCGACATTTTCATCGATTTTCAGCGTAGCGATTGTTTATAAAGATTTTACTGGAAAATTTTAATGTTTCTATTTTTATTTCTATTTTTTTTCTTCAAGTGTATATGACGCCATGTTGTCGCATTTATTTCCCAAGCGACACTGAAACCCTCACGCCCCATTGAGGCGTTTTAGAGCCACCCACATGGAAAAGCTGAAAAAAGAACTACTGCATGCAGCATTATGTGCATACAGTACAATATACATACATACATACATATAGTACATATTTTCAATATGATGTCGTGTCAATAACAGTTATATTGCCGGGAAACACACAGAGACGAAAAGAGAGTGAGAGAGTCAAGTGGCAAGTGGTAGGGAAGGGGAAAATATTTGCGGTAGGGAAAATGCAAGTTCAGGTTACTTTATACCTCTGAGAATTTTCAGCGAAACTCTCTGTCATTGAGTGGAGGAAATTGCAACAAGACAGATGAAGGGACTACTCATATACATATATGTTCATACATATGTATATCAATTTTCCATGATGGTCGGAAAGCTGTTGGTGAATTTATCAACTTTGAAGTTTGGTAGCTCCAATTTGGTTCATACTCTTATCAGTTTCATTATATTTTTTTTATCTTTTTGACAGAAATTATTCATTCTAAAAGAGGAAAATAAAAGAACGTCTCACGTAATTATTTAAATTTAAAAGTTGTCTTAAAATTAAATGAATTGTAAAATAAGTATACAGATGGATACTGCCTTAAAATAAATTTTAAATATTGTATATAATTTTTAAGTAAAAAATATAACATTCATTGCTCATTGAAACAATAAATTGACAGAAGCTGTATTCGATTAAAATACTAGCAAGAGGATAGTCGAGCTACTTAGGTAAGCATGTATTTTGTTCTCAAAATTAAGGTTAAATTTATACTATCAAATGTATTAAATTATTTGCTAATGAATTCGTTTCAAACATTCCAAAAAATATAAAAAACAAAAACATTTGTCACTTTAGGAGATAAGATGTTAAGATTAAAACATGATGATAAGATTAAAACATTAATCAATTTCTATAATTTGCCAAAGTAAACGCTGCTTGTTTCTGCAGTAAATTTTTATTGATTTAGTGAAAAAAAAATAATCTAAAAAAAAAACTTAATAAACAAACACAAGAAAATATTAGTCAATCACAGAAAAAAAATTATTGAAGAAAAAAAAATTGGACATGTTTCCGCCCGGGATCGAACCGGGGGCCTTCTGCGTGTTAGGCAGATGTGATAACCGCTACACCACGGAAACAGTTGAGCGAACGTAAGCCAGAAATAGTTCCAGTTTAGCAAAAGTTTCAAGTGTCTTTGGGCCTGGGCAACTTGCCAACATTTTGTGTATAAGAAAAGGGGCTAAAAAAAGTACTTTATTCAATTTAAATAGTACCACAGGGAAAATTACAAAATACAAAAATATTTTGGTCAGAATTACCACTATTAATTTCAAAAATTTCACATATATTTTGTAAAATATTTTTGGATTGGATATAAATATCAACAGGAAAGATGAAGAGCAAAGGACAAACAATCAACAAAAATAGAGATCGTAGAGATAAGCAAGGAAAATATTTTGGATTCTTAATACAAAAAAAAAAAAATCTTAAGGTTCTCTTCTCTTTGGGATAACGAAAGAAACGTTGCTGGTGAACAACGTTTAGAGGATTGCAAAGGGTTGAATAATATTCCAGTAGGGGACGTTACAAGAAACTAAACAAGGTTCGTTTTTAGTTCGAATCCTGTTGCATTCCTTACAAAGAGCTACTTTAGAGAAAAGAACGAAAAAGCAGTTCTTGTTTAAAAGAGTTGAAGAAAAATAATATATATTATATTTTGAATATAAAAAATACAACTAAACTAATAATAAAATTTACATTATATGTATGCACATCCTTACCTACTTCACAGTTGTTTTTTAAAACCATTGCTGGTTAAAGAAATGATTCTAAATAAATCTCATTTTGCTTTATGAATTCTTAAGGGACAAATAAGCTTTTGTAACTTAACCTTTTGATTACCATTTCTTAATAAAAAGATATTTCCAATAAAGTTATATATTTCGTTTACCAAATTGGAATAGGAAGACACTCTGAACCGATTTCAACCAGATCAAAGTCACAAGTTGTTGAAAATTGTTCAGCATAGATATCATATTGCCCAGATGTTTTGGTTGGTTTCCGTAGGAGCTTCCTTCTGCAATTCCGGTTTTGCCACTTCACCACAAAGTGAAAAACGCTACAAGCGCCAAATATTTCATGGCAGTTGCACACAAACACACGCCCACACATCCATACACACACACACAGTCATATTGTGTTTATTTGCATTGCTTTAACAAGAGTGTTGTGGGAGGTGGTGAAGGGTGAATGCAAAGGAATTTTTTGGATAGCAGCCAAAAGAAAAGCGCTACACAAATACGCATATCAAATTTCTGCCAGAAATACACACACATATACACTAACACAGGAAAAGGACAAGAAGGAATAAAAAGAAAAACCTAACAGCATTCAAATGTATAACTGTGAGTGCAAGTAGAAGAGAGAAAGTGTTGCACAGAAGGCAGAGGAGAAAAGTAGTAACACTCTCAAAGAGACTTTTGACTTTGCGTGCAAGTGAGCATATGAGCGTGATTTCTGCATTTGAGCTTTTTCTTGGGGGCATAAATGAAAGTGGGCCGAAATAAAAAAAAAAAACAAGTGGGTGTGTGTGTGTTGGCCCCAAGTGTGTCCAGTTTGAGTTGCAGAGGCCCATACCATAAACATACTCGAACCACCATCACTATCATACTACAGCCCCTTGTCGGCATCAAGCCTGCTGAAATTTCAAGCACTTTTGACACTTTTACACACATGTAGCAACAGTATGAGAGAGGTAGTGGGAGAAAATGAGAGAGGGGATGACACACACACACACCCAGCTTCCTTCCACTGATCCCAGGGCCAGAGCGTTTGGCATAGTCTTACACAAAGATTTACGTACAAAATGTTGACATAAAGTGCGCAAAAGTGGAATTGCATTTCGTATGAAACTTGAGTATGCCCTTTTGTTAACATGATGATGATGTTGATGATGAGTATGAGTATGATGATGATGATGACGATGATGGTGATGATGCTGCTGCTGATACCGATGGCCACACCCATTGCCACACCCACACACATGCTCTGTCAATGCCTGTTTGGGCATTTTTAACAACACATAATATGGCACACATTCAAAAAAAAAAAAAAAAGAAGAGAATGTCATTCGAATTTTGATTGATACTGAATGAGCATTTGCAGCTATTGTTCTTGCATTTTCTTAAAGTGAGAAAAATTCATTCATTTATTCATATTTCAAAATGCCAAATGAAAGTCAAAGAAATTCCTCACGCAATTGTCTTGACAAAGTTATTTTCATCAAAGAAAACAATGCAAAAATATTTTTCAGGTATGAAAATAATATTTAAATTATATTTGAAAAAGAAATTTTACACATATAAACCCAATTGAATGTCTTCGTTTATGTTTTTAAATGTGTAAAATTAGTTAAACTTAAATAATATATTTCTGTTAAAAACCCCATGGGTTATCTGAATTGAAGCCTGGAAAGTTGAAGACAATTTTTGAATATTGGTTGCTCCTTTTAATAGTTTGCAATGTAAATTATTTGGCTTAATATATGTATTATTATTTTTTTATACTTTCAGCTAACTTTATTTTTTTTCTGTATTATTTCGCTCTTTCAGTATTATTTCTTCTTTTCAACTAACTTATTACCATACTAAAGTCTAACACAAAGTAAAGCATCGAGAATTTTGTGCAACGGCAAAATTTGTCATAAATTCAAATCAGGATACAATTCAATATAATTAATCCTTTGCAGCATTGCAACTATCTATATATATATATACAAATGAATGAAGGCGAGAGTTTACAAACTTTACGAAATTATTCATTATATAAAATGCTTTCCTCTGCAATCATTAAACCATTAAAATATATCCCCAAAGCAACAGTTTTCTGGACATCCGTTTTTAATTTAAATTTTTTCTTTTTTTTCTGAAAACCTACCCCAGGCCATTACAATTCGGTTTTCACTAGGCTACTAACCATAAATCCTTTCGCTGACCCGCAAAAATATTAACCCCTTCTGGGACGTGACTGCATAATTTGCCTTGTTCGCTGAGAGATGTCCTTTTGGTTCTCTCTCTCTCACATTCTCATTCAGCTGAATTTTCGTTTTAATTTCCATGTCTCTCTCACTCTCGCTCTCTTTCTGTCTCTCTTTTTTACTTTGGGGCAGAAACTGACAGTCAAATAAATTATTACGCTCTGTCGTGTAAAAGCCGCAGAGATTAAGCAATTATGTGGCACTTAATGTTGGATGGAGAAAGGCAGCAGTAGAACATCAGAACTGGTAATTTAACTCCTTTCTCTTTTGATATCCCCTTGCCTTCATATTTTTGTTTGAGAGTTGTATAAAGAGTTGCATTTCTGATTAAAAACTAGAAACACTTTTCGGTTACGCACGTATAGACAAGCTCATTTGATCGGCAGCCTTGCCATCAAAGTTTTTCTTTACATTTTTAGTTCAGTTTCGAGCAAACATTGAAAGTAGTTCGTTAATGCAGTTGCCGTTGCTGCTGCTGCTGCTGTTACAGGTGAAAACCGCAAAATGAAAATTTTCAGAGCTTCCTACTATACTAACTCCAAAAACTGTTAGGCACAAGTTGGCCCAGTTGCCTTTTGCTGTTACAGTAGCTGTTGATGTTTTGGCCAAAGTTTTGTGCGTGCGCGAAACCATAAAAACCAACGATGTGGCAAAACCCCTTTCTGACGTTCCGCCACAAAATCGTTTGTGTAATAATTTCAACTAAAAACCGAGAAGTAGAGAATATATATGAAAGTATATCTTTCTCTCACTAACCTACTTCTATATTTCTTATATTCGCTTCGTTTAGCTACTTCTATTGAATTTGCTAAAGAAAATATAAGCAAGACAAAAGCAACAGACTGCTGCAACAATTTAATCAAAACAAAAGGCAAAATTCCATTCTGAAAATTTCTTTGGACAATGCAATTTGTTGATAAATAACTTGTGCAACAGTAAAAAAAATGTATATATGTATATATAGTACCATACATTTTATGGTCATATATTTTAATTTAAATTTTTTAGTTTTAGTTTTTGTTGGCCAAACCTAAAAAACAACTGTCACATGCAAATCAATCTTGAAGATTGTTTCTTTTTCTCTCTCTACATATGTCTACTGCTCATGGGTAGACAATTTACGTATGGCCAATGCAGGGGTAGACATTTTATGTTTTTTTAGGGGAGAAACTTTAAATAGAAGTAATTGAGTAATTTGAAAGTAAATAGTTTGGAGAAGAATATGAGAACCACTTTAACAAATTGTTTGATTTCTTTTATAATAAAAATTATAAAAGGTTCTCAAATGTAAAAATAAATAATGTTTAGTTTAGTAGCCTGAATTGATACTTGAAGATTTTATAGATTTTCTGATCATGATAACTTTATCTTAACTTGCAAGTAATAAAATAATTTCACTTAAAAATAAAACTATGTAGGGAAACCATTCAAATGCAGGTAGGTTAACCCATTCTAGCCGAATGGTTATTTAACTAACCAAAAAACCAAAAAAAAACTCTAAATATATAAAATATTCTGCCACGAATTAGAAAAAAAATATTGAAATCATTTTAACGAATGAAGAGAAGAGATAAACCTTAAAGGGAGGAAAATAAAACTATACAAATTTTTCTTGGAGTTTCTAGCGAAAATTTCCATTTAATACTTAGACAAAGCGCTACCAATTGATGGAGAATAAAACAAATGGAAAATGCTCATTCTTTTTTAGCTATCCTTTGTAGAACAGAGACAAAAAAGCAAACACAAGTTATCAAACCTGATCGTGACACACAGTATTTTAAAAACGGATAACGGGTAAAAACTATTAAAGTAGTTATAAATTTAGTTCTATATACATTTTAAGTTTAAAATAGCTTCAAAAATTGATTTAAAAATGTATTTTGGTTAGGGCTTATTATTTTCGGTATTTTCTAATGGTTTATAATGCATCGCTTATTTTATTTTATATTATATAAATATCCACGATAAATTGCAAAAGGTGCCCCAAATAGGCAAATAAATGAAATGCAACCCCTATTTGAGCTACGCACCTGATAGACTCTGTCACATTTTGGGAGAATGCACATTGTACTCGACACTTTGAGATAGACAGACGGTCACACGCACTCACATAGCCAAACAAGACAGACACATAGACATAGAGAGAGGGAGAGACATCTTCAAAACTCTGACTGCCGTATCTTATGTTTCATTACATTTTTCGGAGGCTTGACGGGGTCATTCATCTATGTATTCATACAAGTAAAGGAGCAGAAGAAGATGAAGAATGAACAACAGACGTGCACTAGCCCGTGTCATTTGTCATTAAACACTTTGCTGGAGTCCAGAGACACCAGCAACACTAACATCATAGTCAGGGCCAGGGCAAAGCCTAGGAACTCAGACTCTAACCAACAAACAGCTGTTGACAACGAGCCAAGCTTATGGTTAACATGGCGTATGCGCAATATGTTTGCTTATACACCCATACATACACCCACAACATGCTTCCTTTTTCTTTATCCTCCTCATCTCTTGACTGTCATACATTGTAAGCTTTGGTTTTTGTTTGTTTATTTTTGTGCTGAGATTCTAGCTTTCTCTCACAATTCGCCAAATCCTCCCCCTTAAAACTCCCCACCAACCCCTCTTTGCCTTGGCCAACCATAAGTAAAGATTTTAAGCGCATTTTGTTGAATCGAGCAGCATTCGAGAGAAAGATGTTATCATAAATTTTCATCAGATTCTTTTTCTCTTTCTCTGTCTCTCTCTCAATTTCTCAATTTTTCATTTCTTTTATTTGATTTTTGCTTTTGAAAATTTTTAATACTCTTGTTGCCCTCCTACATATACATTATAATAGAAGAATGGTTTGCAGAAAAAAAGTTTCTGATTACTTTATAACAATTTCTGTTAGGGTGAGTTTTACCTTATAGAAATACTAGAAAATTTTTTTGAAATCTTTTTTGATGCATTTAAAATATGCATTTAAATTTTAAAATAGATTAAAACTGAATCAAGTAGTTCCCATTTGTAAAAAATACTTGTTTTTGGATATATATTAGAGAGCTGCAAAAAATTTTTTTGTCAGATAGAAAAGGTAAGAAAACCTGCTTCTGCATAGCGATCGAAATGATGTCTGTGCTTCGGGTGCCTTCGGCTTTGCCAAATTTTTTATTTTTTTTTCCGCTTCATTCATTCTAACTGTTTTCTTTGAATGCTGTGAGTTATGATACCCAATACGCACTCATACTTATATGCATTCAAATGAATGAATTATATGCTAGCACTCTCTCAATTCAATTCCATTCGAGTCCATTCAATTTTTGTATGTAGTGAGTGAAGCCGTTGAGCTCTCTATTGATGAACATTGTGGTATGCCATATTGAACTTTGTTGTTTAATCTATAAATTGATATTAAAAATTTAAGGAATTTTACTAATTTTTTATATTTGACTTAAATGAGCAAAAATCTAACATTTTACCTATTGCCTTTAAGCGTTTTAATCTTTTGTCTTACCTTCGTTTACCTTCGTTTTTCCGCCACTCGTCGTTCGTCTTATTCCTCTGCCTAACTTGCCACCTCGTTACTTCTAATGCCAGGGCTGGCCATCTAGTGTTGCCATATTATTCCCACACAAACACAATAGGTTCGTTATAGTAAAACTCTTATTGTATTAAAATATTTGCGACAAACTGTCTAATATGCTGATCATCAATTATTATAGTTAAAAAGATATTAAAAAACTTATAAATTTAATCAAAAAAGAAAAAATCCATGTTTCCATATTTTTTTTAAGACAATATACAAGATTTCATTATGATGGGTTTTCTTTTAAGAATTTTAATAAATTTAAGTTTATTTATCAATTCAATTGAATTTTAATAATATTGCTATAGTTATTTGCATAGTTTTGCAATATGCAACTCTTCGGTTTTATGAAATTATGGTTCAGTATCTGCAATTTTCAATTACATGTAAAAGAGTTTTCTGTTTTACTTGAATTTTTATATTTTCGGAAGCAGTTCCTTTGTTTGTTTACCATGAAAATAAGAGAAAGCTGAAGAAAATTTCAATCCACTTAAGCGCAAAAATTATTTACTCTATAAAGCCAACCGCAACACTATCAAAAAAAAAGGCACAAAAATTAAATAGAAATCTTCAGCAATTTTACAAATGAGGGACCCGGCGGGCCATCAAGAAAACAAATAAAAGTAGTAGAAAATCATTTTATAGCCACTTGCTTAGATACCCTGCAAAGTACAAACCATTAAAACCATGAAAAAAACATTAGAATTCATTGCTGTATTCAAAAGTATTTAGAACTATTAAAAGAAAAATCACAAAAATTTTGCAAAAAGTAGTTACTTTTTCTTTCAGTGTACTTTAAAATAAGTTGAAATAAATTTCGTCTTTTATTTCATTTTTTCTTTATATATTTTTTTGTGGGTTTTTCCAAATTGCTGGAGGCTAGTTTTGTGGCTTTTGAACAAATTCTTTTTTTAAGGCTCTTCAATTAAAATGCACTTTCATCTTTGTTGTTGACTTGGCTGTTTGTGTGCATGTGTAAATATAAATGTGCATGTATTTGTGTATATCAACACACTACTTTTTGACTTTTTTAATGTTCAATGAAGAAACACGGCAATTAAGCTTATCAAACGAAAAAAAAATTTTTTCAAATGAAGAAAAAAATAAGAACTGAATATAGAAACTATGAAATAATATTCCAAAAATATGAGATTACTTACAATTTTCTTTGGTTTTTATAGACATTTAAAATTCAGTAACCAATTACCCTTAAGGTTATACACACATACAGGCAAATACACAAAAGAAAATTTCCATTGTTAATAATCATAAACATGATGTTACATTGTGAAGAAGTGTCATTTGGCCTTTGCCCTAACCCTGCATATAGTATATATATATACAAGCGTAGTACATACATATATATATGTATATATTTGTACAACACAAAAGTTGAACCTGAACCAAATGCAATTTGTTCCAATACACTTTGCCATATTGAATTTGTGATTAGGCAAATAAACTCAATGGAATTACAAGTGGCATACAAAATAGAAGTTCGAAACTTTATTGAGTCACATTACCCCTCCAGTCTTTAACCAAATTTGCCACCCACAACCCCCACAACCCACTATATACAGCTCACAAAAGGTAAGGTAAACACAAATCTGCATATAAACGGCGACATATATGTCGCTTAAAGTAAATATTCATAGGCATTACTTAAGCTTCATCAGCAGCATCCAATTTCTTATGCCAATCTCAAGTTACTTGAGAGGCACACACACACACACACACATACACACACCAAACAATATAAAGCGGAAAATTCAACTAGAAAAATGACAATATTATAAATTTCCACTGCTTAAAATTGAAACAGCTATGAAAATGGATGTGCAAAACGAGCTGGAGGAGTTGCTGTATGAAGGCGGGGTTTGCTATTCTTACCATTGTTGTCGTCCGTTTATGTTTTCATAATAAATTCATAAATTCGATTTATTTTTCAATCAAAATAAATATGCCGTGATGTTTTTTCCATGCTCGCCCTTTTCTATGCAGATAAACATGACTTGTGAACTTTTTAAATGAAATGGGTAGGGGAAAAATATTTATTTAAATTCAAAGATTGTCTATTCAAATGTGAACTAAAGATTCTTGAATTAATAAAAAAAAAAAAATAAAAAATCATAATGTTACTTTAAACTTTAAAATATTCTTGATTTGAATTGCATAACAAAGGATAACTTATCTTGATACCAAAATCTATATCCATTTGAAGCAAAAGCAGCTAAGGCAACTGATATCATAATATAGGAAGTATAAAGTATTCGAGAAACCTAGAAAATTTTCTATAGAAAATGTTCTATAAAAAAAGTCAGAAATCCCAAACCTGAAAAACTATAGAACTGAGTACAAGTTAAAATTACTTTTTTAATATACAAAAAAATGAAATAACTTAATAAAATTATAACGAGTATTTTCTGCTCACTATTTAGTCATTGAATATGCCCCCCTGTGGTTGCATTCGTATCGAAGTTAAAATTGTCATGGAATGTAAATTCAGTTGACTGAAAAAAAAAACTTTTTATTGTATTTTGAGACAACAAAATGTAATTTGCTACCGCAACTTGGTCGATTCTATAAATCTGAAACACAATAATTGCAAAATTAAATTTTAAAACTTCATTGATTTGGTTTGTTTGTATTTTCGATAGCTAACATTTCCACAATATTTACTCGATTTTCACATATGCATTTCCCATCAATAATAATGCAGTTTTGAGCGTGCAAAATTGCCAATAAAGAAATATATTTTGCGATGCGTTTTTAGTGCTGTAAATGCAGTTTTGAAGCTTTTAGATATATTTTAGGCAAACACAATAATGATAAAGTAAAAAAAAAAAAAAAGAAAAGAAAAATGTAAATGTTTATTGCTTTTTGAATAAAAATTTTAATTGTTGTGCAACAGTTTAGCAAATCTTCTTTTGTTCAACACAGACAAACATTATTTAGACATTATTTTTATTTAAATAATATTTTAAAAAAATTGTACTTAGTTTATTGATTTCAGTTCTTCCATATTTTTGCATATATCCATAAATGTATATATTTTAGTAATCTTTACTTAATTAACCGAATATACAATATTTGTGTTCTAGTTTGGCAACGCAATGAAGTTTTTATCAAGGTCACTTGCTGAAATTCCCCATGCGTTGTCACCCTAAGCTAAAGCAGTTTTATGATAAATTGCTTTTCTACATATTTTTATTTTCGTGTTACAAAGTCCCGAGTACAGTGAAACTATACTTACTTAAGGAAAACATGTTATCGATGTCCTTTTTTCCAGAACAGGCTTGCTTCGGCTTTTAAAGACTTTTCAAAATTAAATCGTTTACAGGCACAGTTAAAAATAATCTAAAATCATGTAATTATTTACAAATACAACATTTTTATATCCTTTACCCATAAGGTGGACTAGTTGGTGTGAACTACACCATGCTCTAACCAGTGTGGACTAGAACATATTCTACCTAGTATGGATTAGCCCAAGGTCTAGCTCGCGTAGTTTTGCTAATAATCCGTATGTCCGTATAAACACCTAGATCTCGGAGACTTAAAGCAACCAAATTTTGTGAGAACATCCGTTTAGTGTCTACTCAGATTAAGATTCCAGATATTTGCAACTAATTTTCATTCCACTAAAGAAAAGAAACGAGATTGAATAGCGAATAAATTCTTTACAAGATGAAGAAAATGTGTTGCCTACTTTTCTGGGTAAGAGACTTGCATAGATAAAAATAAACATGTTGCAGATAAAACACCATAATTATTGGTGCCACATAACACATATTGAGTGTTAATGATTAAAGTAAAGTACATTGCGAATGTAGCCATAATTTAGGTGAGATTTAATGCAAAATCTCAAAACTACATATATAATCCTATCACCAAATATGTGATCCCATTGAAGATGGAGTCACATTTCTTTCTCTCCGTTAGCCCAATTTAAATAAATATTTGGTTTTTAGTTGAAATATTTAAACGATACAGTTATTTGAAGCGAATAATAGAAATTGTTTTCTGAACATCTCTAAAAGCAATGGTACGTATACTTAATAAACTGCGTGACCTTTATTAAATAGTTCCAACATCTTGCATATCATTTGATGTATTAATAAGTTGTTTATTGTTTTTGATTCCTGCGGCACTATATTGTTATCTTATTAATATATACATATTTTCTTTTATTCATATAGTATAAAAGTTCCTTTCTATAAAAATGCACATTTTGCAAAATGCATTACAAATATTTTGATAACTAAGCTTGTTTTGGAAACAGCTTATCAAATCAGTTCTTAGTGTAAGCCGTTAAAATTTACATCTAGTATGTTAGCTGGGGAACTAATTAAAATAATTAAATTAAGTACAATGCTTGGTGAAAAAAAATAAATAAATAGAACACCATACCAGAATGGAGTAGGAGAAAAGTGGGGCCAGGTAAAAATATGCGCTCCATGGGCGTTGGACTGGCATAGAAAACTGACGAGTCTGTGTCCGTGTCCGGGTCCGGGTCCAGGTCTCGGCTCCTGGTATGGAAATATCTACATAGCAACAGCATAAATTATGCGCAAAAATACCGGAGCACAGTGTTTTATCTTGTCTATCAAGAGTGTTTAGCAAGTTTTTTTTACATTTTTTTTTTATTTTTTTTATTATTTTGAAACAGTGAAGCCATTATGCAAATATGCATACGGTTGGCAAAGGCAAAGGCAAGGCAGCGGGGGATTTTGCTAACCATCAAAGCATGGTGTGAGATAGACATAGTGAGGATATGCTATGAGATGGGTAATGGTAATGCCATACATACTTTCATTTGTTACAGAGTTTTCGCATAATTTTTAAATGCATTTCCGCCACTAGACTAGCCACAAGAAAAAATTTAGTTATAACTAAAATATATCAGCTGAAAATTGTCTATGATCATCAAGTGAACTAAGTGAACTAAGTTAAAGCTGTCAGAACTTTTAAAATATGTAAATTACTTGGTATTATTATTATTGTCTAGACTATGTAAGAGTAGTTTCAATAAAATTTTTTTTTCAATACAATGTTACTTAGATAAAGGAAAAGGTTATGGGTTCCCAATATCCAATAACATTAGCTTAGCTCATTTCGGTTTTTTGCTTTTTTTTTTCGTTAATGCTGAGTGTTTTCATAATGAAAGCTTTATTGTTTTTTTATTTTTACTTAACAAACATTATTTAACTTTTACAGAATATATGATAACGAATTTACTTCAGTTAGATTACTTATAAATTGTCTAAAAATCTAAAAGTTGAAGTAATTGTAAAGTAAGTTCAATATGGATATTAGTTTAATTGTGGTTAAATTTCACCTATAAGAATACCTTAATAATTAAATTATTTATGTATTAAATATAATTTAACATATGACCTCAGAAAAGCATTTAATGCTTTTTATTAGGTGTTAAATTTAAAAAATTAAGATAAAACTTTCTGAAGAAAATATTTTTTACCATTAACACTTTATTTGGTTAGAAGGATGTCATTGGATAAAACTAATAAATCTTTAGTTTAAATTAAAAAACAAAAAGGATTTAATTTAATAAAACTAAAATTAACTTTACATTATAAAGCATTTCCCCATTTGAACGAACTATCATAGATGCGTCTTTACTGGCTTTCACCCAATTTTCTATATGTTAACTTGGCAGTCAAACGAAAAGTAACATTCTCTATCCAACAGAATGCAGTTGTAAGTGTAAAACATTTCCTTTAACAGAAAGTTCGCTTCCAGAAATGAACTCTGTTGCCCCTACAAACATATTTCCAGTGGAAAGTTGGAGCTTGGGAAACAATTTTTATAACAGTGCTGTTAAATTAACAGAAATATTTCTATGGAATGTTAGAGCTCAGTTAACAGTTTGACTTTTGTTTTATTTATTTTTATTTTAAAGAAGAAAAAGGTAAAAAAATAAAAAAAGAAAACGTACAGAAGAGAAAAATGAGAAAAGATGTGAAGCTTAATGCAAAAATAAAATCAACAATTTTGCTTCACGGTAATTATGGTGAAAATGTCAACAAGCCATGGCTTGTGTTATTGTAGGTTAAGCGAGCACTGGGCCTTGGCCACTGTTGGTTTTTAATTTCGACTAAAAGTTAAGGGGAATGAGGTAGAACTGTACTAAGGAAGAGCGGGAGGAGCTCAAAGGATATACGAGTACGCTCTCAAAGTTGCATGTTTTGTTGTTGTTCCGCAAGTTGACACCAGTAATTAACATAAGACAAAAGGCATGGGTAAAGTCCTAGTCCAGTGTGCCAGGACATTTTTAAGTGTTTTGCGCTCTTTGCCGCCGCTTTGCACTTTACAGTGATTAAAGTAAATTTACCTGAAAACACTTGAGCCCACTCTTTCACTCTTCCTCTCTCTCTCTCTCTCTCAGTCGTTTTCCTTTCCCTTTCGCTCTCATTCTCTTCCTCTCTCTTACCCACTCTTGTCGCGTTTGCCAGACTCAGGTTAGCCAAACAAAGGCACGCAACATGCAAGATTTGTGGTTGGTGGGAGGTCGCTGGGTCGGTGTGGGATCGGAATGTCGCTGTCGGGGTCGGCTTTCACAGTTCACACTAAATTACATTGCACAGCGAGATGTCCTTGATGTCCCCCAGCTAGAGTTTCTACACCCGTCTCTTGTTCTCCTTTCTACTGCCACTGTGTTTGTCATTTCCGCGTGCGGTAAATTCCCCCCCCCATCTTCAAACGTGTGCAACAGTTTAGTGATAGAAGTTAACTTCACCTTAAATGTGTCTCTGACTGCAATGCATCATCAAATATTTGCAGATAATGTCAAAATAAGCTTAACAGGTAGAAATCTTGTAAAATGTAAGCAGTTTTTGGGTTTACTTTTTGGGCTTTTATTAAGTATTCGATTGATTCGACTTTAGAAGACTCCTTTCTCCCTTTAAAGATGGTTTCAATCATCTAAGTTTTATTAGAAAGAGAAAACTTATGCAGAATTTACTAACAATTATATGTAATATACATACATACATATATGTACAACTATGATAATGTGGAATATAGTTAAATATTATTTAGTCATTAAATTTGTAATTTAAGTTTTGATTTCGACTGCTTATTTTATATGTATATATAAGTTTTTTATAACGATCTTCTAGTTTTTCTATTATACGAAAAATAGAAAAATGTAATTTTTTTCAAAACAAAGTTCGATATTTTTACATTAAATTAAAATTAATTATATTAGATATTAATTTTTTTTTGTCTTTTATATTCATTTAAACATTTTAATTAAATAATTAAATTTTATGTTTTTCATTTCTGTTCGCCTTGTATAACATTTTTTTATGTTTCGGAAGAGGTTTCTGTATAAGAATTGTTAACAATCGGCTTTCCTTTAAATAATCCACTTCCTTAGAAGTCTAATTATTCATCGATCGGCTACTAGGGAAATTTGTATTCAAAAATTTTATATCGCACTGTCAAAGCACGTTTAACTTGTGAAATGGAAAAAATTAGGATCAGTTTTATAATTGCTTATTATATGGGATATTTCATTTAATTTAGAAATGTATTATTATTGGGTTTATATAAATGTATGTAAATTACTTTCATTGAATTTGATTTTTTTTTTTTTAACGTTTTATTTGTTTGTTGGATCTCTTATGTAGGCTTATAAGACTAACAACAATTTTCTAGGGTTATCTTAATCTAGCACATAACCTAACATCTGAAAAATGCTACATTGAACTATGGCCCTGATTAATTACTAGAGGGTTGGGAGGTCGTTTCGTTGAAGACGAGTACTTACACGTACTCGGGTTAATGATTTGGTTAGGGTATTCGGGTTTGCCTGCAGTTTAGCGGTGTACTTTAGCTGTTGTACCTTTATTTCGGTTATTACGCTAGGAATGTGTAGGTCTTTCTGTACATTTTCATTTCGGATATACCAAGGAACTTGATTAACTTTGAAACGATAACTGTCGGAGTGTACCTGCATCTAGTCCCGGCTTTGTTGTCAAATGGTAAAGCCTAGGTTCAGTATTATAATGGTTTATTGTATAGGATATTTCACTTAATATAACAATGGCTTAGTATAAAAGTATTTTTATCTTTCAATGAACTTGATTAACTTTGAGACGAAAGCTGCGAGTGTTCAACCGACGAGAAACTACTTGATAATCGCATCGGACCATCACTTTTTGAGGGCGAAAGAACTTTTTGGCTCTTGCTCTTCTTGTTCTAGTTCGACTCCTATATGCATGCATGTACCCTAAATCAGTATCTTTACTCTTATGATTTAGTTAATATTTTGTTGTTTGCCAATAGAATTATTTGTACTTTTTTAAACGTAGTCACAAAAACAACAAATGTATTTAATTTACAAAGGTCTCTGAGCTCTGATGAAGCAAAAGTCATAAAGTAAATACGATATATAAAATCTGTCAATATTAAATAACTGTAAAACGCTTAATATTTCAAAAAAATAAAACACATAAAGAAATTTGTTCATTTTGTGACAAAAGTTGAAGTAAAGTCCTTGACCATAAAGGCACATCTCTGCCAAACTGAAAACTTTTTCCAGAGTGTGCGTATGTGTGTGTGTGCGTGTGTGTGTGCGTATGTCCTTTTCGTGTTGTTTTTTGTTTTCCAATAAATTTTTGCAGTTTACGATTTCCTTGTTGATACTTATATATCAAGCGGGAAATACGCTCCTTCTCGCTCTTTTGCTGGCAATTTCATATTTCAAAAGGACGAAAGCAAATGCATTTGACGTTTTTAGGTCTTTAAACTTTTATTGGTTTTATGTGTTATTTCCATTGATTTGTTTGCTACACCCCGTACCCTTCGTCCCCGTCTTCTCTTGGTTGTAACAGGAAAAGGTTCAACACATTTTTGTGAAAAGTGGCAGCACTGAAAAGGACACTTTCGGTGTGTTCAAACGGCATCAAAGTGCTGTCAACTTTGTTTTTGATCCTTGAACCTGTAAACGTATAGGTAAAAGGGTCTGAGGAATCTACTAGAGTGTTGTGTGTGTATGTCCCTAGAAGCCCAGGTGTACATATATATGCATGTGTTGGTGCTTGTTTACTTGTGTGTGTGTGTAATTTAATGCCGCTTCAAGCAAAGTCTGAAATATCCAAATTGTGCGTAAAATCTTTGTTGCCTTGCATTGTTGTATATTTTATGAATACAACATAGACAGATAGAGAGAGAGAGAGAGAGAGAGAGAGAGAGTGAGAGTGAGAGTGAGAGAGAGACAAAACTAGAGAGAGACAGATAAATTTGTATTTTGTTTCAGGCATTCGGTAATAAATTATTTAATTTTGTTAGATTTTTATGTAAATTTTGATCTCTCTTGCCTCACTGCCCCACAAAATATTAAATTTAAATGCCTAATATTCATCTTTAAAAAGGTAAATTAATTTAAAAATTTTACAATTTTTGTTTCAAATACCGCTATCTAATATTTTGTTTAATTTTCAAATCTAGCTGTCCAGTTTAATGTTATAAAACTTCTGCAAACTTCAAATTTTGTTTAATATCTAATTCAATTAAATTTAATGAATATAACCTAAATAATCATTCATAAGCAATCTCAAACTAAAACAAGATACTGTAGTCAGAATATAGAAGTAAGGTATCTGCTTACGTATCGGAATATACTAAAACTGAACTGATTTGTCTTTATTATATGATCACAATGTCGTTCTTACTAAAGTTCAAAAGTAACATCTTCGCTCTCTATCAGAGAGCACTAAGACTTAAGACCTTGTTGAATTTTTCAGACCAAAACCTCTTCCCGAAACTAAACTTTCTAAAATTTATAAAACTTTGCCTCACAAGAGGGTTACCCTTTTGATTTTCCATAATCGAAATTCATTAGTAAAGTCGAGACAGTGTTGGGACCCCAAACTCCGGTTAAGGTTATTTAATTTGCTATAACTCATACCCTTATCTAAAACTCCAATTCAAGAATTTTGAAAGCTTAAATATTCTGCAATAGGTTTGCCTTTAAAATCATTATACCCTGTACCCATGGGTAAAAGGGTGTATTAAAGTCGCCAAAATGATTGTAACAGGCAGAAGGATACGTTTCTGACCCCATAAAGTATATATATTCTTGATCAGCATCACTAGGCGAGTCGATTGAGACATGTTCGTCTGTCCGTCCGTATGAACACCTAGATCTCGGCGACTATAAAAGCTAGAGCTACCAAATTTGGTGTGAGTATGCGTCTTATGCATAGAAAGATCAAGTTTGTTTCAAATTTTTGCCACGCCCACTTCCGCCCCCACAAATCGGGAAAACGAATTACTAGAGCTGTATAAAAGATATCGTATTCTTACTTGGCACACGTAATTATATACCTAAACTGCTCCACCTGACCAAAAATAAATATCGGAAATATACCTATATGAGTTTTGCACTGAATTGCCAATGTGACATTGGCTAGCAAGAATGAGCGAGACAGCCTGCGTTCGCTGTTGCTGCATGTTAAAGAGAATTTTGCATGAAATTTATGGCGATTTCGAGTATATTCTATTTCATTTAATATAACTAGTTGGTACAGGGTATACTCAATGTCGTCAGGGACGACTTGCTTGCTTCATTGTTATAGATCAAGTTATAAAATTTTTAAAATAATGAATTTTTAACAACATTTTAAAAAAGTTGGCATTTTTTTTTTACTTAAAAGAGAATTAAAACATATTGAATATTGAATAACAAAACCTGACAAAATTATTGTAAGAACACCTTAGAGCACTTTCACATTTTGAAATATCTTTATACTTACAAAATCTACTTCCCTTATCCTTTGTGATATATGTATAATTCTTTGCTTACATATCAGTTTAAATTAAGATTGGTTTAGTTAAAAATAGAGGAAAACCAATTTTTATAAGTTTTGCCATTTTATTTAGTGTTTTTATTAGACTAATAAAGCTTAACTTATGCCTAACGAAACTTCTAGTAAACTTTGGTTGACTAAAAGTTCTGTTTATACCCGCAAAGATATGCCTTTTAAAAAATTGAATAGCTGCCAGCTAATATATAAAAATAAAAATGTTTTTCTATTACCTTAAATAAGTTGTTTTTGCTAGATCTGAAAGATATTGTTAGTGGCAGTTATTCGCTTCAGTTGCATTTTCCTTAATTCTAAAAAAAGGCATCGTTTGATCTTAATTTTGTCAGGCCTTTGCACAAAAGTTAGCCAAGTCAAGCAGAAGCACACAAATCGCGAGAAGCTAATAAGAAGAAAAACATTTTTTATGCCTTTGCCTTGAAAGATACTTTTCTTCAAGTGAAACAAAGAACAATGTTGGACTTTTTTAATGGGTTTTCATTAACTTTAAAGTGAGACAGCGATATAGAGACAAAAGAAAAGTCAAAGAGAGAGAGAGAGGCAGAGAATAAGGGATATAGATAGAATGAAAAGCTCTTAAGAAGTTCATTACGGCGATAGCATTTGCCAATGAAAATGGAAATGGACTGGCAATGGCAATGAAAGAATGGGCAACGGGTAAGCCAAACCCAAACTGGCCAAAAAGTTTATTTGGCCATTTAGTGAAGCCAAACCAAAGATGTTTTACTTAAAGGCAAAATGAAAGGGAGTGAGTCAGTGTTTCTATCTGTGGGTTTCGAGCATTTATCTATCATGTTTGTAATCACTTTTCATTAGGTTTTCTGTTGGCTGTAAATGTATCTGTAATCCAATGTATATATGTATGTATGTTTGTATGTGTGGTGGTCTGGCCACTCTCTGAATTCAAAGCTCAAGTCTATTTCGACTCTCCGAATGCAATTCGCATAAAAGATTTTCGCACATGCTCGAAAAATGTTCAAGTGTAGAAAACTTTTTTAATTGGAAAACACATTTAAGTGGATTTTCTCTGTGCTGGCGAGAAGCAAAACTTTTAATACTGTTTACCACTTTTTTACTTTTTTTCTTTTTTTTGCTATGTTTGCTTTTTTGTTTTGTGTTTTGCCTCATTTTTTCTTTCGCTGCCTCATGTATCGCGTTTAAAGGGAGGATATCCCCTACGTTTGCCTTTTGGAAATTGCAATTATTCTAGTTATGTGAGTCGGAAATGCATATTTCCCCGAGCATTACTAACTCATAGTTTATGCATCTCAGCGCCTTTTCATTAGCTCTATTCCTGTTTCTATACCTCTACTAGTTTTTGGCCATACACTTTTGAAAGGTATTATCGAACTAGTGACTCATTTTGTTTAGATAGGTTCATAAAATTTATATATACATAAAGAAATTTCTTTTTGTTTCGAAAAATCAAACAAATTTTATCGAAGAAAAAACCTAAAAAAGAATCAAAACAAAAGATGAAAAATCTCCCTTCAATTCAACAATCATTTTCCAGCTTTAGAAGCAGTGGGAACGCATAGGAAAAATCTAAAAACTCGTATTATTTCTACATTGAATAGGGCTTCACTTCATCCTTTGTGATTGTGTACAACTATCCAAGGCTGTAAAACCACTATTCCGTATGGTCCGATCAAAAACTATATATTCGGCAAAATAAGTTAAGCAAGGAAAACTGTCTTGTGATTCGATGCCATAGAAAGTAACTTAGTTATTTAAGAATTAACTCAATCAAATTTGGAGTAAACAATAATATAAAATTATGCACATTTTAGGTAGAATTATCATATCTACAAATATTTTCTTTAATTTTATCTATAATTATTCAAATAACCTTAAATAAAAGGAGAAACAATTCTTTAACTAGATATTGAAAATTGTTTTGTTGTTGTACGTGACAAAAAAAAAAAAACAAATAAAATAGAATTATAATCAGTTAAAACAAATCATGCGAAGTTTGTGTTAAAGTTATTGGTTTTTGTTCTGATATTATGTATTATCTTTTAGTGGTGCACTTATTGTATTAACAATCTTTACTAGAAGAGTATATAGAATTCGATATGGCGAGAGTTAACAATTTTGTATTATTATTTTTGTTGTTCAATTTGGTTTTTGTTTTAGTTCTCCCCAAAGTACTAAACAACATTTTAATGTTTTAAATATTTCACAGCTGTAGTTACTGTTTGCTTTTGTGGAGAATATGTTAGAGTTACTCATCCTCCTCCCATTTAGTGCTGTAGCTCATTAAAACTTCGACTCCAACTGAGCCTGGAGACTTTCATTCAGCAACTGTGCATATTTTTTCCAGTTAATGTTGAGAGGAGAAACCACCTGAATAGTTGCTTACCATCCGGAAGTCCGGTTTGTGTAGTAACTGTATTAACAACTTTAACAAAATACATACACATACACATATGCAAATATTTACGTCCAACAAAGCAGATATTATATATACATACATACATATATTGTTTTATGTGTACATGATCCAAAATGCTGCCACGAAAAATTCTTGTTTTTAAACAAAATACATCCATTAAAAGCAATTTTATATAGTGTATCACTATATGCTTACATATTTATCTATATAACCATCAAATTTAAAACATTTTCATATAATTCGAATGCATCATAGTTTAAAGTTAAATTTATTGAGGAATATTTAAAATATAGTTAGGAATTTAATAAGTTTTCAGATTGAAAAACTTGATTTTGTATTAATTTGTGTCTCATAGTTTTAATCATAATAAATTCCAAGACTTAAGTTAATTGTTTAAAAGCGATTTGAAATAAAATTTTGTAAACCAAATATTGCTATAAATAACTCAAAAATCAGATTAATTGAAAAAATAACAGAACAAATATATTCATTTGTGGTTTTGTGAGTTTTCATCGCATCGGAAAATTAGTAATCTTTTGTTGAATGAGGCAGAGCTAGTCCTTTCAATTCATCAATCTTTCAAAAAAATAGTAGAATTTAAGAACTCTTCTCGCTTTAAGTATTGTTTTTGGATTGCATTGAGATAAAATTTTAAAGTTTTTATATTCTGTACATATAATATGCTTTTGTATGCTTGTTTGCTTATTTTCTTATCGTAGAAGTACAATTGTGATCTTAATATTCTGGAATTATAAAAGTTAACATAGAAATTATTATGATTATTTAACCTACACTTATACAGTACAAGTTTTTCCCAGTTTTTCTAAATTAACAAATTTTTTATTATACATATTATAAACTGTTCTGTTTCCTTTTGATTAGAAAACAATTTTAGTTAAATAAAGTAATCGTTTCCTTTTGCGATATTATTAAGAAAAAAATTTCATCAAAATGAACTGATTAAAAATAATTTGATCTTAACAATTACACCATGGTAAATTATGTTTTTTTTTTCGAAAATCAATCTCCCTATTTCATCACATTAACAAATCGAAAGTCAAACATACCCTTTGAAAAAATTAAATTTTAATATATTTTCGTATAATAATTATCATTATTTATTAAATTATATTACCAATTATCATCTTCTTCTGGCAGAGGGGAAGTGTAGGCCTTAAATGGCAACCTAGGCTGTAACTGATTATTCTTCATAGATGGCTCTTTTGGCCATGGTGCGAATTCATGAACAAACTGCAATTTTTTGTCACCCAAGAGTTTACGTACTAATAGTAGAAAAGGTTCTACAATATTTCGATTGCCTTTAACAGTCATCTCGCAATATGGTAATATTGATGAATTGTCGACTAGCAATCCCGATTCCACTGCATCCTTTTTATTACCAACAAGCACTGTTGGTATGCCACAACTTGCCTTTCTTATCTCATTCCGCAAATTCTGTACGAGGTATTTACCCGAGTGATTACTTATATCGCACATGACAATGATACAGTCGGAAGAGTAGTATTCAGATAGACTTATACCCCCGACTCCAACATCCCAAACGTTAAGGCATATGCTTCCGCGATCTGTATGAAATACCAATGGAACAATCGAGACCCCTTTTGTTTTATCATATTTGGAAATAAATTCCCCAGTCTTAATGCGTCTCACATAGCTCGATTTGCCGACAAAAGCATCGCCCAATAACATACACTTGAAGGTGGGCAAGCCTTTAGGGATTTGTTTCTTAAATATCATAATATAAAATCTTTTTCTTATTAATAAATAAATAGATATCAAGTTAAAGTACTAAGTTTTCTGGGATTTTACAGAAAAGACTGTTTGAATTTATGACATAGGTTTCAAGGAAAGTGATTCCGTTATTCTTTAAATGATATAAAAGTGTGATATATTTTTGACATTCTTGTCAAAATGAAGCAAGAGTTAAAACTGAATTTACTATCTTTTATTTCTTGGGTTGATACTTCCAATTGGATTAGCTCTTGGGCTGTCTCTGCGTATGACGACTATTTGCCTGTTGATATATTTCTTATACTTGGAATACTCTGGGTCTTGCCCATATGTATAGCTAAGAAAAAAAGCCTATCCTATCCTCTTCAAACCGATAGCATAGGCTCCTATTATTTCCCCTCATATTTGTCTGTGCTAGGATTAGTCCTAACTGAGAGGATATACCTACATATAGTTTTAGTTATAGCTAGAAATGTCCAACAGAGTTTGTTTTTATTGTGGTTTCTGAAAAAAACTTCTATTCCTTATTGCTAAAACGGTTACTCTTCCTAAACATGACTTCTAGGATACTTTTCCTGACATCGATGGACTTTCTTTTGATGATTGAGTTCAATAATGATTCACAATGTTTTACTTTCCAGATATATTCTATCCTACATACACGAAATATTTCAATAAATTCTTTGTCAATTTATTAGGCATTTCCTAAACCATCTGCATTTTCATTTAGATATCGTCTTTATCCAAGTGACAATTTTTGCAACTTTTCTCGTTTTTTCCTCTTATTACTTAAATAAGGCAATAAACCTTGATATCTCTTGTCCATTATCAAAGTTTTGTCTTCTTAAACTATCCATTTCTATCGTCAATGTTAAACATTTAATTAACAATTACATAAACCTTTGGCTAAATTATCTGTTTTCTTATTGTATTAAATAAATGAAGCACCAAGTTATTATATAAATTAATTAAATAATCATCAAATTTATTTTCAAATCATAATTTCTTACAGTTACGTTGATGAGTGTTGTTTTTCTTGAATTAATGAGAGCAAATGTGCTTAAGGCAAAAGTTCTATTACCCTCTGCAGGGATATTTGTCAAAGGGTGAACCGTTTTGCACCAAGGATACATTTGTACTGATGCATATCCTGACTGTACACATATGTATATGTAAATGTAAAATTGTGAGTGTGTCCGTGTGTGTGTGTCCAGGATGTATGAGACTTTTAACTATGTATATGCAACCTGTTTTCTGTTTTCTGTAACTATGCCATGTCCAAAGCTGTTGTGTAAAATATTTTTTACAAAAATTTTATTCACATTCGTACTACATGTAAACGTATGTATGCACATAGTCTAAACTATTTGTATATGCTTGGCATGTATGCAACATTTTGTGGCAAAAACTAGCAGTGTGGTTGGGTTAGACTCACCTCACCTCACAGACTGGCTGGCTGGCTGGTTGGCTGGCCAACTAACGTCACGTTACTTCATGGAGTTGGTTTCTAAGGCCAATGGAGATGCAAATGTTGGCCATGACCATGCTTCAATGGTTGCCATAGAAAGTTAAATTGTGATATTAGAGACTGGTAGTCTTCTTCTTTTTCATCGTATATTAAATTAGCTTTCCCCCATACCATATTGATGCCAATTTGTAAAAGAAAATTCACTATAATATTTCCCAAAGTGTATCAACTCTTAATGAACTGAAGAAGCAACAACTTATGACTGAGGTACAAAAAAGACAGGAATGAGAGTGAAAAGTATAAAAAATGTTTGCGCAGCGTGACTGAGAACCAGACAAGGAAAAACAATGATAAAGAGATAGAGAGTGAGAGGAGGAGAAAATGTTTGCAGACAATGGAAAACTTTGCCAGGTGGATAACTAAACACACACACACACACTCACGGACCTTGTGCCTTGCACCTCCTCTGGCACATTAGTGGGAGATAAAGCCAGCCAGGACATGTTCAGACAGCGGACGAGATGAGATGAAGCTTCAGTCAAGTCATTTGTCTGCTTGAATGTGGCAAAACAGGGTTAAGAAGAGAAAGAAAGAAAGAAAAAAAAGGGTAACGGTAACGAACATATAGTTATTTATCATGGTATAAGTTATGATGTCAGCATCGCAGCATTATGTGACTGATAAGCCTGAGAACCTCGTCTCCGCCTAAATGAAATGAAAAATTGAGGTGAGAATATTTTGACATGACTGTCATTTATTTGTGTGTGTGTGTGTGTGTGTGTTTGTCATGGTAAGACTTTATAGGCCGACAAAAGGGTTGCTACCTTATTATAAGTTGCGAGAATAAGAAAGAAAAGTTCTTTCTTCATAATAAATTAAAGATGAGGAAAAATGGCAGATAGCCTGCAACTTGACGCAGTTGTAAATTAAAAGTTCATGCCAAGGACACTTCTGCACTTTATTCTGACTGCAATGCTTACGTGTGTGTGTGTGTGTGTGTGCCAAAAGGGTTCTTTTTTTTTTTTTTTTTTTTGTTAAGGACATGCCAGTGACACTGATGATGATGATAATGATGTTGGTGGCGATGAGCATAACAAAAACAACGCCAGTGACTTTGGCAATGACGACGACAACTTGGCCGCTAAGTGTATGC
Organism: Drosophila austrosaltans; assembly: GCA_035045865.1. Classification (NCBI taxonomy): domain Eukaryota; kingdom Metazoa; phylum Arthropoda; class Insecta; order Diptera; family Drosophilidae; genus Drosophila; species Drosophila austrosaltans. The sequence goes on from JAWNOQ010000200.1 coordinate 2,190,776, forward strand.
ACTTTCAGTGAGCTCTCCAAAAGCCACCGCAACCGCAATGAACTAAAGTCCAATACCCAGTTACCGTTATTCCCAAGTCATCTCGTTGTCAAGGCCAAAAGTTCCACCGCAAGCAATTTAATATTAAATTATTTTAGAATAACATAATTGCTGATTCTGATGTCTTGGAAGTTAGTTAAGAAATCAAAACAGGTAAACTCTATGAAATATGTTTTTAATATAAACAAATTAATTTTAATATTTTAACCAATCTAAAAGCACAATTAATGTGACTTTCAGCAGAGCTGTTGATAGATAAATGTTTAGTAAAATATAAGTTGACATGTTAGTAAATCAGTGTTATATAGATTATTTAGATTTATATTTTAAATAGATCAGAGATCGATAGTTATAGATGTATCTATAATAGATATATCTAGGCTATAAAAAAAATTTTATCAAATATTTTTTTGTGTATTGTAAAAAGGAAGCATTTTGATAAAACTAATAAGATTTTAAACAGTCTCAAAACAATAACTTGGAATTCGTGACACTTTATTTTTATTTATTGTTAAACCTACCGATTTCGTTTTCATGATCTATTAAGGTTTTTTCTTTGTTCATAAGTAAAATTTTACCTTATAGTTAAGTGTTAATTGTAAGTATTTCCTTATCTATTTCAGACTCCTTTATTACTTCAAAGGTAATTTTTATATCACAAATTATTTGATTTGTTTACTAAAGATATAATCTTGAAAAATATAAAGAATTTAATAGATGGAGTGGAGTGAATTTTTTTCATTGATTTTTGTTTATATAAAGTCTATATAATTAACGCAGATTCCTAATCTAAATTCTAATCCAATTATTAATTTATATTGTTTGTATATTTTCTTGAATTATTTTTGAATATTGTTAAAAACAAGTTCCATTTGGTAAAAACAATATTTCTTAAATATATGCCTAAACATTTTGAAAAGGTTCCGTTATTGCAGGGAAACGGGTTAAACTTTTGCAGAACTTATCATATTGTGAAATTTATATTCATATATTAGTCATCGTTCAATGAAATGCAGACTTTTTTATAAAAAAGAATTGACAAAAACCATGCACTTCAAAGATATGTATGAATGTATTAACATTTAACTGGACAAGTTAAGAGGATTTATGTCGATGAAACATTATACTTGATAACTTATACATAGTCTGTACATACTAATAACCGATGTGATTATGGAATAATGCCAAGTCATTTAAATATTTCTCTGGATATGAACGAATAAATATTTTAAGCAAAGTTATAGAGAACTCAGGTCCGATTACATAAAGCCGGTTGTAATCGAAACAGAGAACTCGAAGAGGTTCATGTAAAGTATATCGTATATACTACTATCGTATCGTGTGATGTTTGAATAATTGATTATTGGATACGCCTTAAACTAAGAAATATTTTAAAAAATAATAAATTTTCTGCTTAAAAAAATGTGAATCCAACCATCCCAAATTTTTCATTAAAACAAAATTGAAACATCGATATCTGATACCTAAATATTTCAATCAGTTTGCCCTCGACCTAAGTACTTATATACGTACTCTATTCGTATCTTTTCACCTAACATAATTTACTTTCTTCTTCAAAAAAAGGAAAAAACCTTCATGCACACACAACATAATTAAAGAAAATGTTTGATAAGACAATTAAATAATTAAAATGTGTTTCAAGCGTAACGAAAAATTTAAATTTTTACACACAAAACTGTTGGCATCCAACTCGAGAGCAAGTCTGACCAATTTTTGTGCTATGCAATTAAGAAAACTCTTTTCTTTCATATACATACTTTTTTTTTGGTCGTTTTCACAGTTTACTTGGATATATAGAGCGTGTATAGTATATAGGATATGCATTATTCATGGCCGGGCTACAAATTAAAAGCACCCTCAACAAAGGCCAAAGGCAAATAAATATTTGAAGAACATTTTACAGCCTTGTAATCTGCCGCATTCTGGCCACTAATTTTGCCCAGAGACAGAGAAAGAGGGAACGCCTACAAGACAGCATTGACTTGCCTTTCAACTGCATGGTATTAAGGCCAAGTCAATTGAAGTTATGCGTACTTTTAGTATTTGGGCGGGCTTGTAACTGGCAGAAATTGGCAGGAGCTGTAGAAGCAGAATTTACTGAATTATGCAGCAAAGTGTAGAGGAAACTTTCAAAAATTCACTTTCATTTATCATTTATCAGTTGAAAGCTTTTTGAACCTTTGCTTAGGCAAATAACTAAGGCAAAAATAAAAGGGAACTTTGATTGTGGTAATTAGCAAATTAGAGCTTACCAATTTGTATAAAACTTTAGGCCACACCCAAGAATATTTCTCGACTTTATATATATACATGAATATATACAAACATATGTATGTATATACATATATTACATTATTTACCTGAGTGGCAAGCAAATGTTCCACAATATTGTCAGCAAAACAATGTGGCTGGTACCGTAAAGTGTCCTAAAAAGGGTAACCAATTTGCCTTTTCACAATGAAATTGCCTATGTGGCAATATAGTTTTACTTCTTCTACAGTAATTTTGTTCCGACTTTTATTATGGTTTACCTTTTACTCCCCTTTATTTCTTTTTTTTTGGTTTCTTTCTTTCTCAGTTTTTGTTAGGTGAAAACCTTAGATAGGCACACACATATGTATACAAACTGATGCAAAAAAGTGTTAGTATGCTCAACGCGCCTTTCCTCACATCAAAATGTCCTTTTACCATACAAACACACATACATATACTTACACATATGAAGACATGCGTGTCTACATGTAAAAATACAGACGTGATGTAAATTTATATTGAATGCTGAATGGACAGAAAATATATATATGTATATATATATTTAATGGTCATGGTCGAAGTAGGATCTAGAAACCAAAACCAAAAAATCAGTCACTTTTCCTTTAGTAAAAGTAACAATGGATCTTTTGAAAAGCAAATCGCAGAAAAAACTTTATCGGCTAATCAAATTTATAATAATTTAACAGTTGAAAAATTAATTTGTTTTGAAGATTAAAAGAATTGAGTATGAAATTAAATTTTAAACTGAAGAAATTATAAATCTTTGAATGACTTTGGCTTAATCTTTACAACTCTGTATGATTAAAGTACGATTTGATTTGGTTAGATTTATATATAAATAAAATATAAGTGAAAAGAACTTTTAGACACTTTTTTTAAATCTACAGAATATTAATTATATTATATATAATATTAAATAAAGGACGAATACTTTGACTTTGATTGATTCCAGCTTTATATATTCCGCAGATGTTATCATGGTAGTCGATTCAATGGTGATGAATTTAATTTAAGAGTTAAATACAGTAAATCATAATTAAAGGTATACTTGGGTAAAAGCAGCTCATTGAGGTGAATCGGTTCACGCGTTCTTTTTTTTGATGTGAGCCAACTCACTCATATGGCTCACTGGCTCACTTGCGAATAGCTCATGAGTTCACTTTGCGATCGCCAATTGAGAAGAACGCCAAATGAACCATAAGAACTAGGTGCCAAATTGAGCTAGGGAGCCAAACTGAGCCATATTGAATGAACAAGCTCAGTGGCTCATTTCAGTGAGCCATGCATTTTGGCTCACTCACTCATGAGCTACCTAAGTATAATTAAAGGTAATTTAAGTCTCAGCTTATTGATTCCATTTCTGAACATTTCTAATCTTTTATGTATTTATCATACTGTTTCTGCCGTTTGTGGTTACTTTAACTTCTTGCAAAATATTTTTTGATAGTAGAATTTAGAGAAATAATGTATTGAATAAAAGTTAAAGTATAACTTCATAGCAATGTGTTTATAAAACTCTTATTCATAAGAATTATTTCCCAGTACCAGCAACTTCATATTAGTTACTCCCACCATTTAGCATTTTCAGGAAAACATACTTAAAACCATGTTTAAATAACTCCATAAAAACCTTGACATAATATTCAAAGATCTAGCAACCAAATCTAAGCCAACATAAATCGTAATGCAGTTAGACAAAAAAAAAAAGCTTATGCTGCATGAAACAAAACAAATTTTCTTGCTGCAGCAAAGACGCCAAAAAACTTTACCGCATTTTGTATTGTTGGATTTTTTTTTTTTTGGTTTCGCTTCAGTTCGATAAATAAATATGACAAGAAAAAACCCAAAGCAGAAGACAAACTGCTCTCTAAACTTGCAATATTTGCATAACAAAAAATATACTCGGCTCTGACACCAAAGCATAAACGAGCAAAACAATAAGAATAAAAAAAAAAAAGGAAGACAGATACAGGTACAAGAGACCTGAATATGACTTTTGCCTAAGTAGTTAGGTGAATGCAAAGCTGTTGGAGTGACACTTGCAGACAGGAGCGTATCTATACATATAATAGGAGCCTTAAATTTAATTGTTTTAAATTTTGTAACAAAAGTTTTATGAAAATTTCAAGGCAATTTGAAAAAACACAATCTAGAGAGAGATTTTCAGTAACTTTTAAAGAATATTGATACACCCAAGGTGTACAGACTCTTTTTCGAAAAGCAATATTTTTATTTGTATGTGTCTTAAAATATGCAGTAATATTAAATAAAATCTTGATATGTGTATGCAGAAAATTTGTAAATATTTTTTTTTTTAAATCTTTCAATACTAAATTTTTATTTTCACTCCAAGACACATTTTATAACTTACTGGCAAATGCTTTAAAATATAATATTTTTAGTTGCAAATTTCTTATTATTTTTATTAAATGTTACATTAAAAAGGCTCATTTAAGAATTAAATCATTTTTCAGTTATCAGTTATCTAATCTAATGATTTTCTATCATAAAAAAAATATTTTTTTTTTGAAGATTTAAAAGTATTTTTGAATTAATCAACATTAAGAACAATTTCAATTCTTCTGGCTGAGTGTATTTTAAAAACATATTTTTTGCATACAACAAAATAAAATGGAGCTTGAAAAAAAAGACTGACATGAATTTTTTTTATTAATTGTTTTATATAATTTTTCATAGATCTTCCTTGTTTTTCTTTTAAATATACTAGTTGTGAATAGCTTTTCATTCTTATTACACTGGTCATCTTAAAACTAATGATCAGCATTTTCTGTTCCCCTTCTAACTCTTTATAACCGCAAAGAAGATTTATTAAATGAAAATTGAAACTAGAACTGAAATTAATTTAAAGTTTCCAATTAAATAAGATCGAAAAAAGGTTCTCTGAAACAAAAAATCAAACTGAAAATCAAATAGTTTAACTGAACTGAAAAATCCAAGTAAAATATAAAAACTTAATCTCTTAATAATTAATATATGTATAAGTTTCATAAAAATAATAATTATTTATGTTCATCTAGACTGCGGTTGTTTAAGATTTTATTGCTTCCTCGATAAGACAAGCAGCCCTATTAAGTGTTTAGCGTTGAAACTTAACTCCGCTAACCTTATGCTGATTTAATATTTAATAAAAACCAAAAAAAAAAAGAGAAATTAACTTTAATTATTTAAATTAATTGGTTAAACAACATTAATAAAATACTAATTTCGTGTTTCCAAATAGTTTGTAAAAATGAAAACATCAAATGGCAAAGTCCTTCTTCTAATGCACCTTATAATCCACTCCTGCATATAAACTCTATGAACAATACATATTTGATTTTACATATTTTACATGCATATAATTATAATGGAACACCACAACTAGAACAACAATAATATCATCATCATCATCGTCCTCATCGTCATCAGGATGCCAGGATGCGTTCTAAGCACGTGCAAAGCTTTTATGTATTGTGACAGCACAAATTGTGAAAATGTGCTCGACTTTAGTTAATATGCATTAAAAAATATATATACCTTGTGATTCAATGCGACAAATATGCCCGTTGAATTCTAGGTACAAATTGAGCTGCAATCAGAGATTCTCTCTCCTTTTCCACCCCTTTATCCAGTGTCTGTATGTCTGTGTGTGTTTGTGTAAATGTTTTACATGCCAAATTATGCAAAAATACAATACACAACAATATATTCAAATACATATTCAAACATTTGTTGGAAAATTCGCTGTATGTATGTAAACGGCATTTCAACTAAGCGATATCATGCAAATTCCTATACCACCCATTGAGCCTTGCAGCGATTTTGCAATCGATTTTGAATTTTGAATTTGGCCTGTCAAACACACAAATAATGACATGTCGCTCTTGTTTTTACCCATTGTCTTTTACCGATTTATTTATGTTTTTTTGGTGTTGTTTTTGTTATTTTTTTTTTGGTATGAAGGTCAATGAAGTTGTTTTTATGTTCTGTTGTTGCATTTTGATTGAGGTTTTCTTTTTTTCTTGTATTGAAAAACAGTTGATTTGGCAAAGGTCATTTAGATTGTTTTTAGGTCGATTGCGGATTATTTGTATTTATATTGACTTCATGCATTCAAAGTTTTTCGCACTATATTTAGTGGCACAATATTGATAGTTGAACGAATTGAAGTTTGAAATGTGTGAAAAGGTTGTCAAAATGTATGTTGATATAAACAAAAGAGTTAATTAATATTATATTTGGTATGTTCTTTAGAAACCTTTTATTGCCTTTGTAAATCTTTGATTCTAAAAGACTTTGAAGTGTTGCTGTACTTTAAATGCTATTCAGAAGTTTTGTATGTAAAATACTTCTTTGATATTAGAAATTTGATTACTTTTCACTTTTCTTGAGTTAATTCTGCTTTGATAACCAAGAGAGGCGAATATGAACAATAACTATAAGCGAATCAATAACTTATAAAAACCAGTAATTATTTATTTGCTTAGATATTATCTATATTCTATTATCAAAAATCGTAATATAAGTACTTTTTGAAAATACATTTTGAAATGAAATAAAGAATGAAATGAAATTCATAAAGAATTGAAATCATGCCTTTTTAAATCAAAAATAACAATTATTAACAATTACTCATAACTAAAAAGTTATTTTGAATTTTTATACCCTTGAAAGGGTACATATATTATTTTTGACCGAAGTTTGCAACGCATAGAAGGAAGCATTTCCGACTATATAAAGTATATATATTCTTGATCAGCATGATGAGCTGAGTTGATTTAGCCCTGTCTGGATCAACACAATCTCCTCCGAGGTCCTTAAAACTACAGAGCTGTAATTTTGCACATAGGGTACAGGCATGGTATATATCGGTATTATCCCGATCGGATGACTATATCACATAGCTCCCATAGGAACAATCGGTCGAGAATAGAGTTTTAGAGCAATAACTAGGATACTTTGAAAGCGATTGTTGAGTATATATAAAAATGTCTGTGCTAAGTGTTAGTTTTCTCAAGCCACGAACATTTAATATAGGTTCGAATTGTGCTATATGCTCTCTAATGATATTGTCACATTATAAATATGTAAAAGTTAAATAACGGCTTGCAAGGGTGTACGAACTTCGGCACGGACGAAGTTAGCCCACCCTTCTTTAAGTATAATTCACATTTGTTTCGAAGCCTGATTTAAAGTAAAAGACTTGTTTGATCTCTTTCAAATGATTGACCGACCCGCTGAGTTTATTATAATTGAATTGAAGTTTGATAATAAAATTAAAGTAGTTTAGTAACTTTAAATGCGATTAAGTACTTTAACAATAGTTTAAACTAAATTATTCCAAATTGTCACTCATTTCTGTTAAATAATCAATCAAAATTTAACATTTGATTAAAGCTTATTCCTGATTATAACATTCGTATTTTAATTGAATCTTATTTTAAGCTTCTGCATTTTTCCATCTGTCTGTTAGCCAACATAAATTTGAAGTTAACCACATTTAATTTCCTCAACATTTGCTCAACTCTTTTTTACATTTTTCTTTTGTCTTCTGCTAGAAAATTGCACAAGTTTGCTTACAGAAGGAAAAAGTTTTTGAAGTGACGTAGAATTTTTTTTTTTTGCCAATGTCGAGGCTGCGGCTTAATTAAGCAAATTTCCATTTCCTGATGCACTTGAAAATTTTATACCTCCCAGCCATATGACAGAGTAAATATAATCAGACCTTATCGACATTTTTTCCCAACTTGCAGTCTTTCCTTTTTAATGATATTTGTCTTCTGTTGCCATGTGTCATAAAATCAGCGAAAAATTGCCAAATTATTTAGATTTACCGACGACAAGGGTAAAAAAAACCTCTCCATATTGTCATATGAGCAATAAAATGTGCTTTTATGGCCGAAAAGGCATAAATGAGCAAGCTTAGTGGCATGCCGGAAAAAAAACCGGGTGAACGCAGACATTTCCATAACACTGTACCGTAAAATTATCAAATGGGAGTCACATTGTGTAGCTGCCAGGTAGACTTATGTTTATAAATTGTGTTTTTATTGAAATACACAAAAGCCAAGAGGTGGAGCAACGCATATTCACAGTAGAAGAATCTCAAAGCATATGAGGTGGATTAGTTGTTGAAAGTAATGCAAAAAGCCAAGAAGGGAAAAACACCGTGAAACAGCTTATTTCTAAAGTAGATATAAAGATTATTTCAAGATTATACTATGTGCATATATTTCCAGCAGCGAATAAATAAAGGAATGAAAAACAAAAACCAGTTTACAACAGCGGGAATCAGAGGTTTTATGGCTAAGACTAGGAGGAACTGTGCGAGAAATCGTTTGAGTTTTGCAAGTAACTTTATACTTAAATTTCATAATTTTAGCATAGTTGACCAATCCGAGCTTACGATGAACCAAGAATACCTTAATGAAATAGTTTTAATATTATATGGGGACTTTCATTGCAAGTTCTTAAGTTTTATTTTGCTTTATAAATGTAGTCAATACATGTTCAACTATTTATATGGTGGATGGTTTAACACTAACTCGGTCTTACACGGTTGCAAATTTTCTACTGTCTCTCTTTTAGCACGCTTCAAACCTCAATCTAACACGATGTGCAATATTGACACAGCGTGAACTTCGAGATATTTTTGAATCTGCTATCGATGGTGAAGGATTTTTATGACTTGACTGGAAGATGTAATAATTCATTGGAAGATTTTTGCATTAGGATTGATTGAGATTTAACAATTCACGATCATATAATAGCAGCTCTGAAAAAACTAACTCTGCATTGGCAAGCAACGTGAAATCTTCAGTTGTAAGTTCTGAAATATGAAATATGAAAAGGCGATTTTATTTTGCAAGGCAGTTAAAAGAACTCTTTTTCCTTACCAGGAGTGCTGCAATGAAGCTTAAAAAGCCACAATTAACAATGACTGAACTGCCACAAAAAAGAAAATCTTAAAACGGCTCAGACTTTAACAACTACCAATCGCGTTTCATACTTTTAAGTTTTCAACAAATTAATTAATTTCAGTTTAATTATGTTTTTGAAACTATTGTACAAAATAATGCAAATTTAAGAAACAAATATTTGTATTTTGGCTCTGTCTCATCTTGGAACGTAGCCCCTTGTTTTGTATGAAACCCACTACTCGTTTAACACGGTGTTTTCTAGGAAAGTAACCCTCGTGTTAAGCGAGGGCCAGGTGTATTACGGATCAACAAACTTTACTTTGGTAATCATATACTCTGCTTCTTTCTTGGCTTTTATACACTTTCTTAAGTGACTCTAATACGTCTAACTGAAAGGCTTGACCATTGCGTGCATGTGCATATCTTCCACTACTTTGCTTGCTTTCCTCTCAAAACCAATTTCCCACATTTTTGTAAGTAAAACATTGTTACCCTAACTATAAATAATAATAAGTAACTATGCCTAGAACAAGTTAACTGTAGTATATGATTCGATAGCTGACTCGATTCGATTGCTGAAGTATTACCCGACTTTAACTTTCTCTCTTCCTAAGGATACAAATTGGTTCGCCTTGCCGCATCAAGCAATATCGGTTAAAAACGCATTTGCATTTTTTGTTTGAACTAAAACATTTTTCTTTTGGTTTTCGCATTTTCCTAAAGGAAATATTGAAATTTTATGTGCATTTTTGTTGCTGTTCAATTGTTCCATAAAAGTTCACAATCATGTAATAACCGAATTGTTAACCTAAATCAAAGACACTTGTTTAATGCAAGTCCCGAAATAGGAAGAAAGAACAGCAAGGACAAAGCAGCTGAACAATAGACAAAATAAATCGGGGCTAAAGGAACTTTTATTATGGGCTTTGTGCCATAAGGCACAAATAACATGGTAACTATAAACACAGCATAAAGTCTCCATGAAGCAGCAGCAAGAACAACAATGACTCTGACAATGACAATGACAACACGACAGAAAGCAGAAGATAGGCATCCAGGCAGGCAGGCAGTCAGGAAGGAAGGACAACTTTTGCACCAGAGTCCTCAAAATGGCTTAGAGTATTTGCATGGGCAGTAAATGAGGAAAAAAACAAAGAGGAAGGAGTAGGTGGAGGAGAAGCAAAAAAGCTTCTGGTGGTGTGTCAGCAATTGGAAAATTTACTTTTTGTGAGTCAACAATGAATTGAATTGCTTCTCGGAAGCACTAAATGAGCAAGGAAGGCCCTCCTTTGGCCGACGAGACGAAATGCCACAATGTTGATACAAGTGCACCATGGCAAATGTAATTTAAAAAGAAAATTAATTAAGTGCCCAGGCTGGGGATGAATAGAACCAGCAATAGCAAGCACCATGGCATTATATGGAGAGCAGCAACTTTGCATATTTCCCTCTGGCCTCAAGCAAAAATTTTTTGGGTGCATTTTTAATTGCATTGCGTTGAAAGCTGACTTCGAGCTTCAACTTTTTCCTTTTTTTTTCCCCATTTTCTTTCCTTTTTTTTTTTTTTTGCATAATTATAGTGGTCAGACGGTTTCATTGGTCTTCATCTCCATTTGTCTCAATAAGTACTTGCATGTGCGTCAACTTTCATTTGTCATTGTGTGTGCTGGTGGATGGTAGTGTCAAGCCAAGCAAACAAAATGCATTACCACACCATAGATACACACTCTTATATAGAGAGAATGAGACTTCAGCTGAAGAGACCTACGCAGCTTTCTTCGAACTAAAACAAAATAAAGAAAAAAAGAGAGAGAAAAGAAAGGGAGTCTAGGTGGGATACTGGGCGACGGCATATGGGAACTTATGTGAAGTCTGCTGACTGCTCCACTTTCCTATACGAAATCCATTAGCAACTAAAGTGAAATTCATTGTTTCAAAAGTACATGTTGAAATAAATTGAGTTGTGGCAGGAGCAGCAAACAGAAACAAGAGCAGCAACACCAACAAAATATGTATCCTTCTACATACCAGCTGCACCTGTTACACAAGCCAAAAAGGAGCAAAAGGCATACACATACACACACACTTTCAAACACTATATTTCTCTGTGTATGTATATGCCGACAACTGCTTGAAATGCATTGAAATTGTTTTTGTATGTGTATGATGTGCTGGCATACATGCCGTATGCGCAACATTTCAATGCAATTTATTAGCAATTTTCACAAAAAAAATTTTCTATCAGAATTGTTGAAAGATTTTCTTTGGCTTAAAGCAAATCCTAAACCAAAAACTACTAAGATACTTCGATATCTGGATTAACATTTTTGTCCATAAAAATGACAGATGAAGTAAGAAAGATTTTTACGATTTTTCCAATTAGAACTTTGAATTTGAATTTATATTTTGTATTCAACGACTGTAAATGGTAGCTGAATTTTAATTTTGATTGCAACTAAAAGGGGCTAGTTTTAGCATTTTGTGAAAGGCAACATTATTGATTTAATTAACTTAGTAACTTTGTCTATGCTCTTTAAGCAGCAGATTTCTTTATTGCAAATTCCAAAATATGATATGACAATAGCTTAACAGGTAGGAAAGTCATATTTGCTTAAATATATTCAAGCTCATTTACACAGAATGTCGGAACTTTACTCATACTTAAAGAATTTCATTTGGATTTGTGCCTTATCCTGAATGAGCTTAGTCCTAGATGATAAAATGAAAAATGTCGATAATCAAAAAACCATAAAACTCATAAGTCTAAACTGGTCAAAGAGTTCACATTCATTTGATACATACCGAACATATATTGCTTTCAAATAAAGTTGAAAATCGTTGGCTTTGATTATGTAAGCACTTTGTGAAACCATATATAACCAATAACTGTACTTTGTATTGAAAAATTTTTGCAATTCATACATACATATATAGACAGATCGCACGGCTGCTGCATCTGGTTACCATATGAAACGTAATTTGGTTTTTATGGCGACAAGTTGCCAGAATTGCTGTTTGTGAAAATTTCCAATAGTTTTTCCATGTGAGCTAGAGAGATAAACATATTTTATTTTTCATTTGCGGAGGATAAAAGAGGCTGATAGAAGGTGGAATGCCTGTACGAACGTTGCCTACTTAATTGCGCAAATACACTTAAACACATACACACATACGCACACAACCCCCACACTCTCTCACACGAACTGTGCGAGAGATGAGGTGAGGATTTAGTATAGGGGAAGCGGTAGATTAGGTGGTGGTAATGGTTGGAGAGAGTGAAAACACATCCTGTGCATTTCAGTAGACCAAAATTGTGTCATCTTTGGTTTTGCATGTGCGCACATTTTGGGTTTAGCCAGACAGTCAGATAGGGCAGGCAACCGGACAGACGGTCAGTCGGCCTATTGGATAGCCTAAGTATGCGTGTGCATGTTTGCAGATGTGCGACTAGGCCTAAACAATTTGTGGCTAATTACACGGCATGGCCATCAATTGTGACCAGGATAGTAGTACCCTCAACATTACTGCTATGTTCCTGTTCCTATTACTGTTTTTCTTGTTTGTTGTTGTTGTTATAGTTGTTGTTGGTGCCAACATAGAGCGAAAGAGAGAAACAGAATAAGCATCCTTTTTGGTATGCACAATACAGCAATTTGATGAGAAAATAACTAAAGTTATTTTATAATTAAAAAGGTCCAAACCAGATACAGACACAGAGACTGCAAGGCTATTGAGAAACTAACTAAAAAACGGTTTATTTAAATTGAACTGGTCAGCAATTAAAAGTGAGAAAAATAGCTAAATAAATCTAGATATTAAATTGAATTCATTGTCGTAATTATTAAATTTCCTTAAATTCAGACATGAATACAAACCATTCGAGTGGAATTTTTCTAAACTGGGGACATTCTTCTGACTAACTGGTAATAGAATTTATCAATAATCGTGGGTTTTAAATAATATTGATTTAGTTTTTAAGTGTAAAGACAACTTTTTAAACTAAAATCAAATTTTCATGTTGTTTATGGAGAAATAAATTGCAGAAACTTAAATAATAAGTTAAAATAAAATCGTTTTTAATAGTTAATCAACCTCATTAAATGCAGCTTCTTGTCCTCAACAAATTGAAGATTAAAGAAACGATCAACTACATATGTATCGTATACTTACACTTTTCTTGTATTAAAATTATAATTAAACAAAAACTAAAGTAATTCGCTTAGTTTAAAATACGTAAAAATAGCCTAAAATAATGATAACGATAGCAATATCGATAACAATCAAGCAAATGCTAAAGAGCGAGAACGAAAGATACAATTGTTGTATAAAGAGCAAAAGAGAGTGCCATACCTGTTGTTTTTGTTTTTATGCAGTAAGCGTCTCTCAGAGAGTGTCTCCTGGAGAGTAAAATATCTTAGAGCAAACTTTTTGTTGTATTGACCTAACGGATCTTTGATAAGTCTACAAAAACAAATAAAATGTATTAAAGATAACGGAACAGTGAAAGTGCACTGTGGGAAAACTTTTTTGATCTTTAACTTTAGCACGAAGCTTACTTACAAAAAAAACGTAAACTTTTAACCACCGCGCATTGAATAAATGAATTTTTGTATGTACAGTGTAGCTTTTAATTTCCTTTGCTCTTGCTGCAAAAGTGAAATAAAGACACAAGATAAATTATTGAATAAGACAGATGGGCTATCATCGGTGGCGTCGAAGTTCGTATATATGTACATATGTATGTACATACATATGTAATTAAGCGGAATCATTAGGAAGTTTATATTACCAGTCAAACCTAAATTAAACGTCCTCTGCTTAAGAAAATAGGAATTTTTTGTCCTCATTGTTCCTATGTCACCTATAGCATATGGTCGACCAATTCTGCTGAAATTTAGCACAGATATTTCTTTATTCTAAGAAACAAAATTTTTTATCCTCGGAATTAGAACTAATCAAATCACTAAATCAAATTTGCCACATACAATTATATAAATCTGAGTTTTTATGCAAAGTTTCATTTTAAATGCTAAATAAACACTTAAATTTTGAATTGAATCAAAGTTTTAACTGCATGGCTTTAATATACATAGAGTCTAGTTTGAATATAAACGGAAATGACTGGTCAACAATGTCGACACAATTCACAAAAGGGTTTTCCAGATATATATTTTTGAATTTTCTTTTTCACTTTAATGCGTTTGAAATACAAAACGTTTGGTATGCCCTGCCCTAGATCTCGTTCAGTTGGTTATAACTAACATATGTGTCAGGTGCAATCAAATACGCTTTCAAAGCGTAAATGATTCTGGCGCCAATATGTGAAAATTACAAACAGGTTGCCACGGCAACTTCTTCTCAAGCCAACCTAACTCAACCTTGTTACGTGGCGAACATTTAGGCTGAGTTTGGATTGGCGGTGATTGTGGCAGCTGCTGCACGGCAGGGGAGGCAGAGCTGCGTCGGTGGCGGTGGCAGTGGCGGTTGGTTATGCTTTTACTTTTGTGGCATTGCTTACTAATTGAATTTATGTACATACAATTTTCAAACAAAAGTTTCTCATTTCGTGGCAAAGGGTAGAGGACAAAGGAAGCCTGGAAGGAAACGTTGGGCAACCACAACACATGTGCGCGATTGAAATCAGTTTTGGCAGCCGCCAAGCGAATTGAATTTGTTGCTCTTGTTTCCTGCACACTTTGCCTTTGTCTTTGGCAAAGTCATTTTAAAACAATTTGCTCGTTTAATGCCAAAACATGTAAAGTTTTTTAATTGTCTACAAATTGGCAACATTTGCTGGGCGACAGAGAAACAACCGAAAAAAAGAGGAAGAAACGTAAGAACAAATCCTTCCAAAAAAGACATTGAAAAGTCGTCGAGAAAGTTGAGAGCGTCACATGTTGCATTCTTTGCCTATTCTCAAGGACATTTTTTTTCTCTCTCTCTGCTTTAATTACACTTGATTGAAAAACAAGACCACTGAAATCAAAATGAACATCTGACAGTGAATCAACTTTCATTTAATTCAATGTAAATGGTTTACGGTTTTTTAAGTTCTTTGCAAAACGTAAATGGAGCAAATTATCCTTTTTTTTAACTAGCCTTTGATATATAATCGTTTTCTTGTAAAATTAGTCAATTAACTGATAGAGAAAGACTTTTTCTATACAGAAAGCCAATTGTTAGAGGACTTGATCTAAATATTACCAATGTGGGACAGGGTGCCTATTGCCATGAATAACTTCACGTAATCCCGTTTATTTAGGAGTAGTTCGAATTTTGAAAAAATCCAAAATTTTTTTTTTGCATTTTCCTAAAGTATTTTAAAATTATTGTGTAAAAATTTGAAGTCAATTGGATAAATCTAGCTCGAAAACCGCTTAACCGATTAGAATTAAATTATCACAGCTTTTGAAGAAGCTTTGTTCAAATCTCGTGCCTGATCGAAAGATTTTCGTTTTTAACTAAATTTCGATTTTTTATGAACAATTAATAATATTTTTTTTTTCGAAAATCCAAAAAAAAATTTTCAAAACGCCGCCATTTTGTTATTTATGAAAAATAAAAATTAAAAGTTTCTATCAGGCCTGAGATTATTCAATTTTAAAACTATTCTTTTAGTCCGATGAATTTAGGATGAATCCTTAAGGATCTATGGTGGTCACCGCATAGTCCTTTTTTTGAGACGGCGTCGAAACAAACAGCCATAACTTTGAAAATTTTGAATTTTTTTTTAAACATGTGAAATTAGATTTAATCATCAAATATAAATGTAGCATTATTACTTTTTTGAAAAAGAATTTTTACTACAAAAAAAAAATTTTTGAAAATGTTAAATTTTTTACGTCTCTGACTACCCCTAACCCCTTAATAGTTGAATATTTGAATTTATTGAAATGGTGCATTATTTGAATTACCATCGTTTCGTTTCGTTTTACTTCGTTTTTGTATATTTCGTCTAAATTGTTACTACTTCGTCTTTACTCTTTGCGGAGACGCGTCGTCTTGCTTGCCCCAAGTCGTTCGTCTTCCTCTTCTTCTTTCTGACTTGCTTGCCATATCGTTATCATATCGTCTTAAACCAGGGCTGGCCATCTTGTCTTGCCACACCGTTGCCACACTAATGAAATTTATATGAAAAGAGTTTATGATATTGGACAACAGATTAAAAATTAATATCTTTTATCCTTGTAGAAAATATGTAGGCCCTTTACCGATAAACAAACTTTTTTGTATTCTTTGAAAAAAAAGAATATCATAAAACAGTTAAACAGTTAAAAAGTAAAACCAATTATAATTGAATAATTTTCAATTCAGTAATTTTTTTTAGGCATTTTGGCGATGACTTTAGTTATGTATTACCACATTCTGGCTAAAGAGTTAAAACAACTGTAAGTAATTTGCACTTAAAACCACAAAACAAGTAAAAGTCGCAACCGCACAAGTCCTTTTGGTAACCGATGCTTTGTCAGAGTCCTGCTTTGTCCTTGCCAGCGAATGAAGTGTAAATGAGATTTTTATGCAACACCAAGCAGACAAAACCACAAGATGCAACCAAGAGATGTTTTTTAGTTATGTTGTGTTTGTGTGTGTGTATGTGTATACGAGTGTGCGTGTATGGGTAAGTAAATGTGGTGTCAATGTGTACTTCCGTGTGTGTGTGTATTACATTTTGTCTCGAGTTTCGTGTGATTTTATTACTTAAGTTGGGGAGCCATAAAGCTCATTATGGCCAGGAAATTGCATCTAACAAACATTACACTGTCCAACAATGAACGGCAACAGCAACAGTAACAACATCAACAACAACAAGAACAGGAAGGGAAAACACTTAATTAATGTGCAAGTTAGTCGACACTTTTAGAGCTGCTGCCCATCAACGAAATACAAACAAAAAATGAAAATGTGAAAATTTGTTTGGCTTCCAAAAAATAATAATAAAAAAAAAAAAAAAATAAAACCTAATTGTGTTAAATTTGCCATTGTTGTTGCTTCCATTATTGTTGTGGTAGTTATTGTTATTGCCTATTTTTGGTTTGCCCTTTATGTTGTTTACCGACTTACTTTTGGAAATTTACATAAAATACATGCAACTTTTGTGGCTTGACGTATGAGCGAGCAATGTGTGGGTGCATGAGATTACGTATACGCACAGTTGAATAAACTCTAAAGGTAATCATTTCAGAAAATTGGAAGTTATTTCCGCAATAAATATACATGAGTATATATGTTAAAGCATAGAATAGATTTGCAATCATACTGGAACTAAGAGAACTGTGTGCATAATAACAATTTAATTTTTAAGTTAGTTCTAGTAGAGAAAAGAGAAATGTATCCTAAGAACAGAAGGTTAACTTTCAACTTACTATACTGCACACCATACACTGTGCAGCAAAGCAAAGCAAAATATGTTGACTTACCTCACTATGAAATTCTCAATTATTTGAGTTAAAAGATACTTTATTTCTCTCTCTCTCTTTCTCTCGATGTGCTAGGTTTCTCTCTCTTGAGTAAGAAATGGCAATTGGTTATCATGGTTAAGATTGCGCCAAGTGAAACGGACTCATATCTTTATAATACTATCAACAATTTTTTTCACTCTCTACGGTTTGCAATATATAATTATATTATATCAGTTTCAGTTCTCAATTATCTCTCGATGACTATAGAACATTGGAATGGCGTATGTAGTATATAGAGATAACAACGATGAATTGGAGCAATGCACTTAGTATATATTATTGACTCAGTTTTGCTTACGTGAAAAACATTTAATGTGAATTTTAACATCAAAATGGATCAAAATGTGTCGCCAATTTCTATATTAAATTCCAGCTGCTTGAATGAAATATTTAATCAAATCAAAACTGAATGTGAAACTCAAAATTTTAATTGTGATGTGCATTCTATCAAATATGCTGATCTTATTCAATTTGCAACGTCATCAGAATGGATTCATACTCAGTTCTATCAGTGGAACAAAGAATTATATGAGCTTCTTGACATCAATCAAGTGAATACATTTTCGGATAATTTCCTCATAAATGCCTTGGATAACATGCAGATTTAAAATGATTAAGAAGCAGATATATATAAATCTGTTAAATATTTAAACTTCTTGATGCAAAAAAAAGTATTAAAAAACAAATATTGATAACAATTTGTATTGAATAAGCAATAAAAATTTTAATTCAAATTTAATCCTTTTTTATTTTTTAACAAATGGGAAAAGGGTAAAAAATGTTAGCTTTGTTTATTATTTATTTATTATTATTTGAATATAGTTTTTCTTTTTGCTGAATTGAAAATGAAAGTTCACTTTGAAACTTAATACTAAATATATCTTTTTTATGGTCATGAGAATCCTAACTACTGTAAAGCAGTTTTTTTTCAGAATTCTGCCGACTTAATAAGATGCATAAAATTGATTTTTTTCTTGCATCTTATCTTAAAGGGGAAAGACAATCGAATTTTATTGTAGAGACTGCTGGTGATGAGTCGATTACTATTTTAAAATTAATTTTTTTTTTTTAAACATATGCAAATAATGAGAATATGTATAATATGCGTACCTCAGGTAAATATAAAAAAAATTAATTATTTATAAAAAATAGAATAGATTTACCATGGAAATTTATAGCGAAATTTCATTTAATTTTGAAGCTCCAATTCCAATTGGATACTGCAACAACAACTTTTGCTATCGACTAATTAAACTTGTCAACGTGTAAATTTTGTTAAATTATTATCTACATATGTACACCTACATATCTGTATATGTATATGTACCCATGTACTTGTGTACTATATTTAGAATGTTAATAGGTTATTCCGCTGTTGCTGATGATGTCGGCAGACAGCAAAATTGCAATTGCGATAGGACAATAATGCAATCAAATAATCAATCAATTAATGTCTGCTTGAATTAATATTGAATATTATGTATTATCATCAATGCCATCATTAGCACTAAATTCAATTATATTGTAGGCGGTCCACATCAGGCAGCAGTCAGCCGAATCAGATGATTCATCATTCTTGAAATTTGAGTTTTGTTTGGGGAGTTTATATCCCATAAGGCTTTCATCCATCTGTCAATTATAATTTTTTGTTGGCATTTTTGTTATAAATTTTCAAAATATGAACTTTCGAATGAGATATTGATACATTGGACCTATTTAACTAACCCACAAATTTTGCAATGGCTAAATCGCGGGCAGCAGGTGGCGCATTTGATATGGAGATAACTGAAGTCTATAAGGATACCTTTAGCCATGGACTTTTTCCCATATGGTGTACAATTTTGGCCTTTATTGTGTTTGCCTTGTTTTTGATCTATCAGCGTAGCTTAAATGCATAATCAAAGTTGTTGGGTAAATGGGTCGGGATGAACAAAAAAAAAAAAAAAAAAAAAAAAGCAGCGTAAATAAATAAATACATTTCAAATTATTGTTTTGTGCAATATTTCATTTTGTGGCCTTTCATAATTGCATCGAAAGTGCGTGTCGCAACGACCGCAATTTGTGGCATGTTCACTGATTTATAATTGCGCATCGAATGGTAAAGGAATTTGTACAGTTTTTGGGGACAAATTAGTTATAGTTATGTTTTTACTATACTATACATATCTAGCTTACAAATCATAACTGAACATTTAAGTGGCTAATGATATTGCATTAGGTTTTTGCAATTTATTTTCGAATCAATTTAAATTGGATAAATAAAGTTGGGTTTTCTATGACAACTCAATAAATAGAACGAAAACTTTGTTAAAATTTGGACAATTGCGATTTAAAATTTCATATGTTATATGTTTTCTTAGCAGATTGAACAATCAATTTAAACCAATTGTTAAGGTATTATAGTTTCCATTTCATTTTCTTGTTAAAGAGACTTATCTTTGCCAATTATTCCACATTCTTAAATTGTCATAATTTGAATGCCCATTAAATTTTCAAATTTGTCATTTCAATAAATATGCAAACTTATTTTGTTTATCAATCAATTGCTGTGGCATTGAGTTAAGGCAGCATTGTTTGTCATCGTGGCTTCTGCCATTATGCATCATTGAAACAAAAAAAATAAAAGAAAAAAAAAAAAAAAATAAAATGAAAAGACAACAACAAAAAGTAAAAAACAAAATGATGACTCTGACATCGCTCATACGACCTGATATCCCGCTCACTCCTTTGCTTTGTGCGTGTGACATATGCAAATATTTATGCACTCCATTTTGCTGCCCAACTCCTCACTCCCGGGATCTCAATTGTGCATAAAATTATGCAAATGTATGTATGTACATACAAATATACATATGTAATGGTTTCTTTGTATTAATATGTGTGTGTGTGTGTGTGCATGTGTATACATATGCATTTGGTAGTGAGAGGCAAGCGCCATAAAAGTTAAGTAAATATATAAACACGCATCGGCTTACGCTTGCCTGAATGTCAGACTCCTCTTTATTATTGTTGTTTTTAGTGTGTGTGTCAGCTTGTTGATGTTGTTATTGATATATACACATACACATTCTCTGACACACTCACACAACCACACACTCATATACACTAACATTTGATTCAAATCGTTTATATAGAATAAATAACATTGACAATCACTTAAACTAACTTCATTGTATTGCAACCAATAAAGGAAATTGCCCGTGAATATTGCATAAATCAAATTATATTAAAATTTCATAGCTACAAATGCAAACATTGCATAATCCAAACTATAAGCCATTATTCACAAATCAATATTTTCTAAAAAAAAAAAAAAAACAGAATTATATAAATAGAAACTAATAAAGTCATCGAAGTTACCATCTATGTATCCATAACCAAAATAACTATTATTTTGTGTAGAAAACAAACAATCAATGGAAAAGTAAGCCATTGCCACCTAACCAATACTACATGTTATACAAATTCCTTAAGAAATTCACCGAGTGATCTACAGTAATCAGATTACTTACTATCTTCTTTAAATAGTAATCAAATAGATATGTTTTAAGTATTGGATAAAATGTTTAGTACGTGATCAAAATTGTATCTTTTCGTCAGAATTGTTGGGATTTATTAAAAACTTATGTAGGGATTATAAACTTATTGTTTAGCGACAATATTTCATTTGCGACTTAATATTTAAATGTAATTCTAAGAGTTTATTACCATTTCCATACAGCATACCTCCGTTTCTCTGCTTCGCGACCTCCTCATACGATTTAGTCATTAACTCTCGACTCTCCGACTGACCGACTCACTAGACGTTTTGAACGACCGAAACTGACTCTGACTCCTCAACTCACTCTGCCTGCGTTGTCATACATCTTTTCCTTTCCGATCTTGTGAATTCGGATCTCTATTCTACACTTATTTATAATAAAATTATTTGGAATAATCGATAATAATATTTGAACTGTAGAGCCATGATCCGCAAGCTCATCTTTCCATCGCTCTCATCTACACGTTTCATATATCTATCATCGAAATAAGTCTATCTCCTTTACAGTATGTGATTCATATATACTGAGTATGCTCATTCACAAACAAAAACTCAAATGTCCTAAAATAGTAACCAAAAGGGAAATATATTTAAAAACTCATAAATAATAGCTAGAATCTATAATTTATGCGTTTAGCAATTTCTGTAAAGTTAAGTGAATTTTTGACAATCAGTTTCAATTGCTCATTTATGGTATTATATGACCAAATATTCTGTATAGAGACAAGAGACAAAAGCAAAGTGGAAGAGAGAAAATGTTGTACTCTATTTTAATCTCATTAAAATTCCATTTTTGGAAATGTTCAAAAATACCATTCTACGTCTCAAGTGGAAAGTGGATCGTCCCCTTTACTCTTCGCATCCGAAATAAAAGTTTTGATTTACTGCAAGGTAAATGTTATTGTTGCTGCCACAGCTGCATGCAACTGCTGTTGCTGTTGCTGGTGTTGCCGCTGTGAAGTCAGAGTCGAATATTGTTGCTGTTGTTGTTATTTAGCAAAAACTTTTCACAGCAAGTTAAGTTAATTTGTATCCACAACTCAATTGCAAAAGTTTAACCGAGCAAAAGATTTATGAAGTTTATATGCAATAACAAGGCGAAACGCAGCAGCAGGAAAAGTGAAAAACAATAAACAAAGATGGCAGCCAACAGGATGAGGCAAGTGCAATAAATTTACTCATACCACAGAATTCCAACAACAATTGTATTCCAGCAATCTGAATTGCCAGTGATGGTGATGCTGATGGAGATTTCACAAGAGTTGGAGGCGGAGACGAAGACGGAAATGGCAAAACAAAAGTCTGCTTGGGGCATAGCAATCAGCTTTTGATAAGCAACAAATGGCCAGTCAAATGATAACGATGCCATCGATGGTACAATCATAATAACTGAAACCCTCCTTCCCCTCAACTCTGAACTGAACTCCGCCCATTCAGTCGCCATATTCAACTGCAAGTTAAAGCCAACATTGCCGATTGACTTTTATGCCAGGAATGAAGAAATGCAAAAAAAAAAAAAGGAAATGGAAAGAAAAAAAGGAATACGTAGAAA
This sequence comes from Drosophila austrosaltans, assembly GCA_035045865.1. Classification (NCBI taxonomy): domain Eukaryota; kingdom Metazoa; phylum Arthropoda; class Insecta; order Diptera; family Drosophilidae; genus Drosophila; species Drosophila austrosaltans. Next base: position 2,213,582 of record JAWNOQ010000200.1, read on the forward strand.
GAGAGAGAAACGAAAAGGATGTGGAGTACAAAATTAGTTTGGCCGCCGGCTAAAAAGTCAATTTTCATAACAAATTTTCTTACTACCATAATGAAGCTCCATTTTTTGTTGTTGACTTTTACTGACTGCTGCAGAAATGGGCAGCAACAGTAGCAGGAAAAGTATATTTTCGACTTGCTATCATAAAATGCATATACATATTTATATGTATTAATATTGGCATTGACTAAAATCATAACAAATGAGTGAGAGAAAATGGAAAATTCAATTCATTTGACTAAAATACAATTGTATTGATATTTTTTCAGCAGGTTGTAGGAGAACGTGAGACAATCTGCAAGAACTAAATTTTATTATCGCGGAGTAACTTATAACTTAAGCATTATGTACTCAATCTCAATCAAGTGACATTAAATTCGTTTGAATATTTTGACTATTCATATATGTATGTGAATTTATGTGAAAGGGATGTTCTACAATTTGGTTCAAGGTCCATGATCTAACTTTTCAATGCAAAAAACTCTTGCATAATGTCATCAGTTCTAAAGAAATCTTTAGTTTATTATAGATTTTATTTACTTTATTCGGCTTACCAGAAAGTAATACAAAATTTTTGAAATTATTTTTATACACTCTATAACTTTTATGTGAATTCTTTGTTCATTTAATCAAATTGTCGAATTTCAAAGCTTTCTTTTCTTAGAATAAATTTTGCATGTGGATCCCCAACAACGTCTAAAATTTTGTACTTGTCATCTTATTTTCAGCTGCAGAATAACAAAAAGTTGTAATTTCCATTTTCGGGTCTTTTAATTTTTGCCTATTATAAGAAATTTCGAAGATACCTTTGAACTTTTGAAAAATAATACAAATTGCACCAACTGTGTTGAAAAATCGACTGATAAAAAGTAGCCTAGTTTGTAAATTAACAGCCAAGATAATTCTCAAACCTGCTGATGTTTTGATCTTAATGTATTTTCATACTAATACTGTGGCGTATAACTTAACGCTTAAATGACGTAATCCATAAAATGTTTTTCAAACTGTGGCTCTAATTTGTGTAGTTGTCTATTTGCATAAAAATTGATTTTGAATAGCATTCTTTGAAATCTTCTTGCACAAAATAATAAAATGTTCATTATGGCATAGTAAAACAACATAATACTGTTGGGCTACTTTTGATATCGGAATAATCAATTTCCTAAAGAATTATCTATCGCATTATCCGACTGAATAGTAATCGCTTTGTGCAATTGTTCCATTCAAATAATTGATAACAAAAGTTATGATTTAACATTTAATAGTTGTTAGTTGTTCTTGTAGCAACATTGGAAAAAATTTCAATTTATGTATATATGTATAGGGGGATAAAAAAGTTTTTGTAGAGGGGATGTGAGGGTAAAAAAATGTTGATTTACCGTGCAGATGTGATTGTAACAAAAGAGCTTTGCCTTTTGCTATCATAAAATATGCATTTGCAGTATTATTAAAAATGGAGGGCATTGTTAGCGTTATAGTTGAAAGAGTGTGTGGCATTGAATAACTCGAATGGAACGTAACATAACTGAGCTGAATAAACGCTCATACACACACACACAGACGCACACAAACAAGAATACTGGCACAACACGGCGTATGCGTAATGTCAACTTTGCATATGCATATAAGATTTGTGCTGCTGCTGTTGTTGCTGTTGCTGTTGCTTTTGCTACTGCATAATTTCGCATAAATTCCGTTGACATTTTTTAATCTATGTTGAAAGTTTTGCGCGACAAACAGAGTCAGATAGATAGAGAAAGAAAGAGGGGAAGTAGAAAGAGAGGGAGAGTAAGAGTATGAGGGGACAAGGGAGGGACTAAATATATATATATATATCACCATTTGCATAAATCCCAATTGCGTTGCACTTTTCGCATGGCTCGTGTGTCTCAATGGCCAAATAAAATATCTGAAGGAGCTCAGCTGGATTGCACTTTACTTATCCCCAGTACCAAACCCCACCACCCCTCTACCCATCCTCCACCGGCCACCATGACCCGTTTACGTTGCGCGCATCTTCAAGATTCATAAAATGTGTATAAGCGTGCAAAAATGTTTTTAAATTTATTACAATAAAACGTAGCTGGGTTACGCAAATGCGACATAAAACGCTAAAAGATAAAGCAAACGCAAAGAGAGATGAGAGAGAGAGAGAAAGAGAGAGAAAAAGAAGTCTAAAATGCAGAGAATTGGGATTGAGTTCCAAGGGCCAGGGCCATTTTTTATGCCCCTTAAAGTGTGCTACATAAAAACGAAGGCACATGAAGGAATGTCAGTAATATGATGAAACAGGTGACTGCTGTTGAATGCATTGAGAAATGACATGACACACACACAGACAGATACACAAACATTCATACACCCACTTACATCGGCCAGATAAAAGTAGACATTTAACGTACTCCGTTTACCATCACTTTCTGTCCTGCTACCATCTTTATATTTCAGTTGACTCCACTTCATCCTCTCTTTTATGGGCCAAAGGCAAAGTTTTGAATTTCGGTTTCGGTTATTCAAGTTGGAGGGAGTTGCTCTTTCTGTTTCTGTTTCTATCGCTTGTCGTTGTCGTCGGTTTTCATTTGCCAATTTTCTCTGCGGCTGTTCATCAGAGAAAGAAATGGTACAATGCCATCCCATCCCCATACCCTTCTCCAGCGCCATTTCCCGCTCATCTGAACCGATTCAAACCACCGTACAACCCATACAATAACAAAAAGGCAGACGCATTTATTACATTGCTTTTTGCGCAATTTTTTTCCGGCCTTTTAACTGAAAAATTGGCACAGCGTTTTGCGTGGCATGCAAAGCAGCCATTTTCAGTTTTTCCTTCTTTTGTTGATGCTTTTCTTTTTCTCTTTTTCCTCTGCTGCCATTGTCAGTTGGCCACGCGCCTGTCATGCTTCACTGGGCTGGGACTCTGTCGTTGGTTTTCGGGTTGGGCTCGGGGTTTTAAGTTCCAATGCGGTTTACTTATGAGCCTACCACGTAGGACCACAAATCAGCTTCATTTTAACAAATATCCTGCGAAAGATGTATATGTATTTATGTAAAGATTGACTTCATAATCGAGTTTATTATATAAATTTCAATATTCTCTTGCCACTCAAGAACTCAAGCTGTACTGCTCAAATTAAGTCACATTTTATAAACAAGATTTTTGGGTTTAAAGTTATTTATAAATGTGTCATAAAGGAACTTAAACTATTTCCGGCAATGAGAGGCTAATTGAAATGTTTAGATCGTCTTTCGGTTTGTATTTCTAGTCAGGTTTTGACCCTACACAATTTTATGCTTAGTCAAGTGTTTCGAATATCAATTAATATGTACACTGAAAGAAATGTAGTAGAGTAAGTAAAATTGTTATTTTTTTCTTTGTACAAATGCAAAATTGTGAAATATTTCAATAATAACTTGGGGACACCGTGGGAAAACTATAATGAGAGTTGAGTATTATCATAATTTGGCATTGTTGATACTTTGATTTTTCCAAGCTAATATTTACTGAATTTTAAAGCGAATCAGTATTCATAGGAAGAAAAACAAAACCTTTTTGTACCTATTAACTACGACTATACCTAAATAAAAGCCAAATAATTTGGATCATAATGATAATAAGGATCAGAATTGCTATTGCGATTACTCTAAAAGCCAGAAACTTAGTTCACGTTAAATAAAGCAAGCAAGTTGTCCCTGCCTACTTCCGTTGCAAGTTTAGAGCTATTGTGATAGCTCTTTTTATACCCTGTACCCATTTAGAAATGTCCGTCCGTCTGTCCGTATGAACATCGAGATCTTGGAAACTATATCAGCTAGAGCTAGCAAATTTGGTTTGTAGATCCGTCTAGTGTCCGTCGCCTCGTAATGAACACCTAGATCTCGGAGACTATACGATCTAGAGCTACCAAATTTAGTGTGAACTTTCGTCTAATGAATATACAGATCAAGTTTGTTTCAAATTTTAGCCACCTCCTCAGCTGATCAAATTTTGTTTATAAGAGTGAGCGAGATAACATGCGTTAGCTGTTGCTGAATGTTAAAGGGAATTTTGAAAGAAATTGATGGCCATATAGAGGGTGTTTGATTTTATTTAATATAACTAGTTGGTACAGGGTATACTTAATGTCGGCATCGACGACTTGCTTGCTTCATTTAAGTATAATGTCTACGCCTACTCACCTTCTAGTCTCGGAGTTTATATTCCTGCTACAACTAGTCAAACTTTTGATTTTTTCAGATAATGTCCTTAATCCAATTAGCTTATTTCAGATAATTTTATCCTATTTTTTTCTCAGTGTTTACTGTAAGCGGATAAGTCAATTTTTTTTTTCATGTTCTGTGTTAAAGTTCTTGTTGAGAAGGCTTCCGCATGACTTCAGCATGTGTCAAGTGCAACTCAAATAATGAGAAAAAAGGAAACTTAAGGAAAAATCAATTTCAAATCCATGCCCTGAAAGGGATAACCATATCCCTTATGCCTTGTTGTGGTAATTCCTTTTCTATTTCTCTGCTTTTAATGAGATCAAAAAAAAAAAACACAATACGGCCCAGTCAAAATTAGGTTAAGTAAATATTTGACTCGTTGGGTATTTCGCTTTTATTGCGTTCTCTTTGACCAACTGACCACAAAATTTGTTTAACTTCATAGCAAATTTTCTGCCGCATTGCCTTCTGCCTTCTGAGAAGGCTCAACGGACTTCTGGTCTGACTTTTGAAATGTGGTGGTAAGTTTCTCTCGAATCCCTAAAACCCCCAAAAAACCCGAAACTGTACCAAACCACCCCAAATGGGAGGTTAAGCAAACACAAAAGGCGACGAAATGCATAGTGGCAACCATTGTGCTCTGTTGCCTGAAAACTTAAAAGCCACAGAAATTTCATTAAGTCTACTTGCCAAAATATGACACAACGCGATTTTCAAAAGATGTTGTTCGAAAAGTGCAATTTTGTTGCATTAAAAAATAAAGTAAATACACAAAAATAGTTTTGTTAAAGACGAATTTAGATTTTTATTGTGTACTAGCAGAAACCGGCGCGCAACTAAAATAAATTTAAGAAAAATAACTTTAAGAAAAATCAGTTCACAATTCATTCTAAATCATTTTATTGATTTTGTTTATTCCAAACAAAATACGATTGAAGTATTTATCTACGTTAATTCAGCTTACGGAAAAAAAAGCTTCATTTGTTTCAATAGTAACAATACATAGTCATACTGATTTTCATGACAATCAGTTGAATGGGGCAGAAGTTACTACTCTGCAGCGACACCTGGTGGCAAGTGGCGTCAATGAACATATGAACATACCTTCCCCGTGGAAAAATACTTACATATACCAATTTTTGTAACAAACGATCTAGTAATTATTGAGTTCATCGAGTATATACAGACATACATTCATTTTTATAGGTATATAAAGATATACATAGATAAGCAATTTGTTAAAATAGAGCCAGTATTATGGTATAGATTGTAAATTTTAGGAAATTAGTAAAAGTAAGATTTAGCCATAAGAATTTTTTACACATATAAATATTAATTCCTTTTCTTACTCTCAAGAGAGAGAGAGAGAGAGAGAGATAGATAGAGAGAGAGAGAGAGAGAGAGAGAGAGAGATGAATGAATGATAGAAGAGTCTCAATTAAGGGAAGTCAGATTGATTCTTTGTGTGACTCGTAAATAGGTAAAAATTTCTTTTTCTAAACTTAAGAAGATATTTTCGCCTTTCAATAGGTTCCTCGTTCTTTCTTCAATCAGGAACTATTTCTACTTTCAGGAGTTCTTCGAAGATCTGCTAATGTGTAATATGGGGAAATAGTAGGAACAATGCAAATTGTTATAAGTTATTCTTACATCATTTCTGTTCGAATAATCAATTGCTCGATTAATTAACATTTATTCAAAATATAAAGAAAAATAGTTGCTAAACAAACCTGCCTTAATGCTTATCGATAAAAATACTTAGATTAATATGTTATCTTTTAAGAAGAGTTTCATTCTTACTGAGTACCATGGAACACGATTAGAAAAATATATTGAAACATTCTTCATGAAATATTCGACTAACTAACTTAGTCAAAATAATTTTATCATCATTATTTTATACCTATCTAGAAAAGGCATGGAAAGTAGCCTAATTAAGTCAAACAACCCAGAAAACGATATGAATTCGAGGACCAGCATATAGTTTATAGTATTGTTGCATCAGGGAAATCCAACTATGTATTTAAATCAAAAAAAGGCTATAGAATAGACTCTAACAGACATATATGGGGGGTTTTTAAGCAATATACATATATTTACATATTAAATATATCTTTAGATTATCATCTGTTAAATTACAAAGTAAGGAGATGGACGCTCACCTGCGACCATACCTTAATTGAAATAGAAAGATGATTAGCACTTAATAAACTTCTATTATATAGTAAATGGTTTCATAACATTAAACAGTATTAAAAAACCTTATTCCAATATGCATATTTTCAATAATTTGATTATATTGTATAGTCGCTAGCTACTTTACACACAACAAAATCAACATTCAAATTTGACTTCACATATTGAATGTTAATGAGTGTTTGTTGAGTAATAATCAGAGTTGCCTTTTATACTTTAAGAATACTTTAACGCCACACACAAAGAACTTTACTGTAATTAATATAATATTTCATAAATAAGTTAAACATCTGTTGAATAGAGGTCATAATAACAAATATGCATTGCATCGTTTGTATTATTACCCATTCCATTCGTTGCAGTTCATGATAATGATGACCTTACCTAACTTGTTGCTGTAAGTTATCGAATCTGAATATAAGGATCAACGCCGAACATGGAATGCAGGCGCCGGGCTGTGTGCGCGACAAAAGCGTCAGGCCAATTATACGGTTTGTTAACACACAAAACAGAAAATGTAATTACATTTTCAGCTGGCAATGGCAACGCTGGCGACGACGTAGACGGCGACGACGTTGGTGCTTTTCCTTTTGAAATCCGATTTAATATTGTTAACTGTGTGCAAAACTTTGTCATTTAATTTCGCAAATTACACTTGGAATGGCGAGATACCCGAAACAAGATACGAGTATGCAAATTGTAGAAGATGCTGCAAATGCAAATGCAAATGCAGCCGAATATGCAGCTTGGCCCCAATGGCAAATTGGCCTCATAATGTTGCTTTAATACCTCTTTCACGTTTCCCCTTTCTCTTCTCTTAACGTCTCCTGCTTTCTGCTTTACAACTAATGAGCCTACATTAACAGAAATTCAAGGATGAAGCAAATACCAGGGACACCTGCTGCTGCTGCTGCTGCTTTTGCCTTTACTGCATCTCCTCCTTAGATCCTTGCAGTTTGTCACGTAATTTATTAAAATGCTATACACACGGAGGTTACAAATGGGCGTGGTTACTTGCCAGCTTAGAACCAATACACACACAGACTTGCACAATTGGCGTAATCATCGTTATGCCATCGTCATAATCAGTGGGGCTATTGTATTGCAGCTCATTGATTTGCAATTATGGCGCGTGTCACATTTGTTGTAAAAGTGAACCCAACACCTAAAGCAAAACATCTGAAGAATGAGATATATGTATATATGTAAGGTAAGTAATATTGTTCACATTTAAAGTCAACACTTATTCAAGTTAAATTATACAGTGTTCGTATTTAAGAGATAAGTTTGGTTTAAAGATTTGAATTTTTAAGCATACAATTGATAACCTTTTTTTTTTCTTGCTCACGGTTTTGAGTTAGAGAAATTTAATGACATTTTTGGGTATGGAGAATTTGATTAAACGTTGGTCACTTGGCAAAGGAACTTAAGATTAAAAAATGAATTGCATTTTTCTCCGATGAATACAAAGTAGTAAGGTTGGTTACTTGGAACTGAGTTCAAATTTATTAAATAATATATGTGTGAAAATATGTATGTGAAAGTCAGACTTTAGAAGAGTATCACAGAAATACAACTGACTATGTTGCATTTTGAATGGTTTCTTAACTGATTACAGTTTTCGATTGCTTATCCATTTATAATGTTGTATAATAAATTTATGTTATCATTCACTTTGCATGAGTGATCAAAGCAAATTTAGTAAGTTGTAAGCTGCTATGTATGTATATAATTTATGTTTCAATAAAAATTTTCGGCTTAAAGAGTATTCCAAATTCATTATTACTTTTATCAAAAAATTTTCATTCATTTCTTATTCTTGTTTCGGTGTTTTGTCACCATATTACAATGCTTAATTTTATTTTGTTTTTATTGTTGTAATTCTGTAAAAAAGTTTTGCAATTGTGTTTCACTGTTGCTATCTCTTGTGCCACAGTTTTGTATATATGTGTGTGAGTGCTTGTGTATGTATGTAAAAATTAGCCTCATTTTGTGTGGCTTTTGTTATACTCACTGCCTGACTGCCTTGAGGGTGGGCACAGGCATTGAAGTTGTCTTGAATCGCACACAAAGACATAATCAAGTGCACACACACAAACACAGCAGTAGAAAGAGAGCGATAGAGAGGAAGAGTGGGCGTAGTAAATCAAAAGTTGAAAATTATAATAAAGCCACTTTTGCTGTTGCTATATCATGCCATTCCACTCTCTTCCTCTCTCTCTCTCTCTCTTTTTATCCACTATAAGGAGCCCCTCCATCGTTTCGTAGAACTTTTATCAAGTTCACTTGCAGTGGCAGCCACAAAAACTTCTTCTAATAAAAACCAACATTTAGATTAACTGTAAATTGTGTTATTTTGTTTTCTTTTTGCCTCAGCCACTGACAGTTCTCAACGTTATTCAGTATAATACACATTGTTGTTGTTGCTGTTCATCTTGTTGCTTTTACTTCTTTTTTTTTGGCTGCTAATTTGCCATGGCGCGTGCTGCCCTGTAAAGTAGGCAACACTTTTGTGAGCAAATTAAGTTAAATGCCCCGAAAAAGGAAGTCAATACACAAAAAGCAGTAAAGCAGCAGATGCCGGTCAAAAAATTATGCTTCAATTATTCTAAAAATAAAAACCAAGGCGCAATTTATATTTGAGTTTATATATACATATATAGAAAATACAATGGAATCAGAAATGTGACAAAAATATGAGCAAATGAAATCGTAGAAAACCATAATTTCATGGTTACATTTATTTAAATAAAATAAAAAATATATTTTCAGCTTATTGTGGTTCAGCAATTTAAGTAGTTTAAAGTTGTTTAACTACAAATTTAGAACAATATTTGTTAAGTGCAATTTTTTTACCACTTTTGGTTATTTTTATCATTATTGAGTTTAGTTCAGTTTCAGTAATGAACTAATTTATGATTTGAAATCTATTTTATGATAATAAAAGAATTTTAAGATGATAACTTAAGTGAATGGAAATGTAGAGTTTGTGTTTTTTTGTTTATATTATAATTAACGAGCAAATTGCCAAATTGCAATTTTGTAGACTAACTCTTAGTTAATACGAACGGTAAGATCCAGTGATCCAAATCTTACCTATTCTACATATATTTCTAACTAATTTAAATGAGTAAATTTTAAAGGATCCCAAGAATAATTAAAATAGAAAATAAGGAAAAGTAAATTATATCGAATTTCTGCCCAAATTCTTTCCGAATTTCTGTCTCTGTTCGTCTCATTTTTCGTTGTTCATCATTGATGAGTTTTCTTTCAGCTTTAAATTAATAATAATTTTTTTATTCCATATTTTCAAATGAACTTTAGACGCCAGTATACATTTTATTCCGAAGATAAAAAAAGTTGTTGGTTACTGTTGGTTTGGTTCTTGTTCCGAACGAAAACAAAAACTACTGAAAAATCTTGCTTGACTTAAGTTTAATCGTTTGTGATACTGTTTAAACTTCTTTAACCTACATTCTTTTAACTTTATTTTAAAATAAATATTTTTCTATTACTTTTTAGTAAATTATAGAAAAAATTTTAGTTTTCTATTGCCTTTCATCCCATTATGCGTTTCGTAAGTATTTGCATTTGTAAATGGGAAGAGGGCAACTTCCGTTTAAATTGTTGTTGCTTCTGCTCCTGCTGCTTGTAGTTCGTTGTAGATGCTGTGACATTTGGTCCAGTTGTCGTAGTCCTTTTGTGTTCATTCGCTTTCAATGCGCTCTGTTAATTTTTGCTCTAGAGAACCCCATTTCAGCAGTATTAGGTAAGGCTTAGGCCAAAGCTATCAGTATACTTACAATACGCACACAAAATGCGCTTGAATTATTTATATTCAAAAGGCATATTCATGAGAATTGGGAGCAGGTAAAGTGAATGGGCGGAAATGTTAACTAGTTTTTGGAGCTCAAGCAGCTTGACAATGGCATTAGAAGAGAAATGCTAAAAACTTTTATTCAACCAATGCGACGACAATGCTTAGTCACTCAATTAGCACGGTCAGTTCTTTCGGTTTTTATGCAAAACCGTAGACAGCTAGAGAAGCCACGCCATTAGAATGTACATCAACTCTACATTAACTTGTCCTGTTTTTGTTTCATTAGCAATGACTGGCGAGGACCAGCTGCGGGCAAAAGCACATCAGGGTGATGTCATTGTGCGGCTAGTTGTCTCAAGTTGAAGTTAAAACTGTGGCAGCGACTTAAAAATCCTCGACAACTTGACACTGGCATCCAGTTGACAGTGGAGAACCAGCACCAGCAGCCACATGCAAAAAACTTGTAGCTGGTAAGAAAGAAGAAAAGAAGAAAGGAGAGAAAAAAATGTGGCATAGTTAAGTCGCATATTGGCTTTTTCATATGACAAAAGAAAAAGAGTATAATAAAAAATGTTGAGTGATGCAAATCCTTTTGAGCGAAAGCTCACTGAAATTGACACCTCAATAGAAGTATTAAATATTTAGCTAATTGGATCGATTGATGATTGATTTAAAAGTATAATCTGTAATAGTTTTTATAGTTTAACAATCGACTAATCATTGGATTTGTTTTAAGAATGAAATTGCAAAGTATCACGTACAAGGTTACGAGGTTCTTCAAACTTCTCCACTTTTTTTCTTAATGATTCAAATAATTTTCTTATCCTGATATTTACAAATGAAAAGAACTTTATCTTAAACTACAAAACTATTAAATACAAAAAAATATAAGAACATTATTGTTATTTATCTATTCAATCTGATCAAGGAGGTATACAAAAGTTAAAATGACTTTTAGTTAGATCTGGCCTGACAAAGGGAAACGAATTTAAGATTGAATTATCAAATTTAGTCAAAAAAAAAAAAAAAGGAAAGTCCTTAACTCTATTGCTGACATCAGCTGAAGATATAAGTATAATAAAGTGAAATATTTTTGCTTAAAAAGTAAACTGTTTTGAAAGTTAATTAGAAGTTTTTGTGCCAACTATAAATGTATAAACAAGTCGATCTAAAAAATTATTTTTCATACGCAAGAAACTGTTATTGTTGGAAGCCAAATTAATGAGGGCTTAAGGACGGAAAAGTTCTGTATTACCTAAAATTTTTATAAATATGTTCTTGTCTGTCATTTTATATGATTTATATCATATGCTCTAACAGAATTCAAAATAGAATATTGAACAAAAATTCTTATAATTAGAAAAATTTTTATATTTAAATTAAATGAATTCGCAATTGAGGTGAAATGTACATTAAAACCGTTTATATTACTTTTCTTTTTTCAACCAAGAGATGGAGTGATCTATACAAAGAAAATTAAGACAGAGACAATTAAGAAAATTTTATGACAGATCGATGAAGTGGATTTCACTCCCTATTCGTATGTTTAATGAAAATTTTCAATTTAAAACCATATTGTATATACATACGAATATTGGAAACTAACAATTTGTTTGGTTGAATATTCACTGCCAAAAACTTTCAACTAAAATCAGAATATTAGATGGAAAGTATCAAATATTTACTAGAATTCAATTAGTTGGCTATTTTGTGGATTGCTTTTGGATCATTCGCAACATTTGTGTACCGCTTCCCGTTGATTGAGCAATCGATGGATTTGGAATACGTGGATGATTTATAGTTTCAGAGTTTCGAAACGATGGTATCGATTTTAAACGAGTTAACGATGATGTACCCTGCGTTTCAATTTCAGCTATAAGTTTTTGATAGCAATGATGGGATGGACTAAATCCGGGTTCAGGTTGTACTGTTGAACGTCCAGGTTCATCACTGCTATGACTTGGCGAATGTTCCGAAGCCATAGTGGCACCAGTTACGCCTGTGAATTCCTCACAGTTGCTACATATATCAATACTGCTTGCTTCGGCCTCTTTTACCACAGATTGTATTCCATCTTCAGAGCTAGTTAGGTTAGCAAACTCTTCCTCTATGAGACGACGAGCCAACGGAACTGACAAATATTCCTTATAATGTAATTTGCGACGTCTCTCAAATTCCAAGCGACGGACCTTCTCCTCCACAGATTCGGGAAAGTCTTCATCATCAGAAGTTTCATCTGAATCTTCTTCCATGCCAAAGGATGGTGTCTCTTGATTGGATGCCAGACGTAATTTCTCTATAAGTGTTGTCGTATCCAGATCATTGGTTATGTCATCATCAAAAACAAATGGAGTCTTTGGTTCATCAATGACCATATGACCATAGTCCTTATCAGGTGGATGAAATGTTTGCAGAACATTCAGCTCATCAAATTTGGCAGTTTTGAATCCAGATGGTTGATTGGTAATTTGACTGTTAATCCCACCGACCTTCAGAATGCCACGAACACTATCATCGGCTTCCATGGTGTCCTCTCTCTGTCTATATATTCAAACCAAAACAATATATATTTTTATATTATATATTTTTTTCCTTATTTTTGGTATTTTCTGATGTGTACGTTTGACTAGTGTTTCATTTTAACTAATATCTAAACGTGAATGAAAAATCTTTGCTAACTTGATAAAACTTAGTTCAATATCTTGTTCAACATCAAAAGCAATTGGAATTATTGGAATAATGTCAAGCTCTTAGCCATTCTTTTTCCAATCATCCTTGTATAATCCTTGTTGTGTCGATGTCAAGCATTCAATTGTACTTATGTGATAGCAACTACAACTGGAACTGCAACTTCAACTTCCTCTTCATGAGCCACAATCGCAACCATCAGACCACAAAGTAAACTCATTTTGACGTGTTCATCATCATCATCGGTAGTCGGCAAAGAGGTAGGAGAAGGACTACATGTATCTCAGTTTGGATACAGAGCAACGCATCATTATTGATGCTCTGACCCAAGTTTTTGTTATTGATGTAAACATATTCATCACGAGGGCGCTGTTGCTACTGTTGCAGTTGTTGCTGCCGTTGCCGTGTTGCTGTTGCTGTTGCTGTTGCTGTTGCAAGTACACTGGCAGCAGCTGCCACTTCAACTACACTTCACTGCACATGTATGCATGTGTGTGTGTGTACATTTTTTTGCTATATTCCACAAAGCGGAAGCAGTACAGGATCCCATATTGGTTTGAGTCGGGGCAAAGTGCATGTATTGCGAATTGATTGCAGCACATTATTTCACAATTTTGCCAGAAAATAAACAAGGCTTGTTGCACAGCCGCATCATGTAGATGGTACACTGAGAGAAAATTTCAATTTAGTGAACTTTACTTGTATGAATTTCAAATTATCTTATCTATCTGTAAGCAATAAGTTAAGTAGCAGATAAAAAATACACTGGCTGAATTTATTCTTTTTTTCAAAACCGAAGATTTTTATCTGGAGAAGCATTTGAAATCCATTAATTTGTTATATTTTATATTTTATGTATTATTTCTTAAACATTTTTGTCAGTGTAAAAGAGATTCAGGCCATGTGCATGGGACTAAGAAGAGAAGCGCTTCTCAGTCCCCGGCAATGCGTCAAACAGTGCGATAAAAGTGACGATGAGCTTGACGATGAAGATGATGATAATGAAGTTACTGATGATGATGATGACGAGGATGGCATCAATGTTAGCCAAGAAGTTGAACCAGTCAACGACAATTGCAATTTTAGTTGCCATATTCCGACTCGCATTTGAATTCATGTTCTTTGACTCCCTTAACTGGCCATGGTTTGGGATAACATTTTTTTTTTTCTTCCTTTAATGCAACGGAACTGCAGTTTTCTCCAATTGCCTTGTATTTGTATGCATTTGCCTTACACATACAGACAAGGCCACAAATACATACTTACAAAAGAAACAAACATATGCGCATAAGTAAGGGACCGACCGAGGTGAAGGAATCGGAAGAGTTAGAAAACAGGAAGTTGCATCATGCTGCAGTTTACACACTCACACACATACTACACTCATTCCCATGCCCACATCTCAATGCAATTTTATGGCAATCATAAATTTTACTTGATTTTTTGGTTTTCCCCCTGCACTCACACACACACACACATACAGACTCACACAATTTTTACGTAACACACAATGGCCGGGCATCCGGGAGTGTAGATTTTCGTAAGAAGTTATTGGTTCTATACGCCCACCTTGGTTGGATTAGCAATTGGGCATTCCAGTTGGCAATTGATTGGCCCATGGATTTCCACTGTCCCCTCCACCTCCCCCCATATTCACCCATTTAATGCCACACGCTACGGTTATGCATATTTATTAAAAACTGTCTGCTGCGATTAAAAGCCAATCAGACCAATTGCAAATTCCTTTTATTGGCCTCCGAACTTTATAAATATTTAAAATTTAATTTTGCCATACAACCACATGGTTGGGTAAGTAAGTGTGTGTGTGAGTGTGGTGCTTGTGGGATGTTGATTTCGGTTGTGTTCGGCTTTTATTTCATAGTATTTTTCTGCAGTAAGATTAAAATGAGTGGTTCCTGCATCTCGCCTCGACTTGGCTTTGCCTCCTGCATTTCCATCGAAGCGTGAAAAGTTCCAAAAGGCAACACACACACACACACACACACATGCACAACACCCACGTTGAGCGTAAATGTAGCGTATTTCCCTTTTTTGGCTTTAGCCATCGACCAACAAAAATACAAGTGCATAGAACACTAGAAACCACATCCTGCAGCGCCTCCTCTTAGCAAGTTACTGCAAAAGCAACAGCAACAGCAATAGCAAAAGCGAATGGAGTGTTTGTGGAGATCGTGTGGCAGTTAGCTACCGCTTGACAGCTTGGCAAACAGTTAAATAAAGTTGGCATTTCGCCTGTTCTCCCCACCCTTTAATCCTTACAATTTTATCCTCTCATCGGTGTATGTTGTACGATGTCTCTGTACTTTGTGAATGCTTGTAACTATTCCGTTGCCATGCAACGCGATTATTATACTCTACTCAATGTAAGGGTAAACTCTCACAAAAAAAAAAAAAAAAATGGGAATGGGAACGGAAATGCTCATTGAAAGATAGAAATTTTCTTTTAAACATTTAAATCAACAAATTAAACAAAAAGTACTTTTTGAGGTGAAGAATGTTATTTCAACAATAAAGTGAATGCAATGAGCAGACTATTTTCGATTTAAATTTAAAACAAATTATTAGAATTTCGATTACTTACAAGTACTCAAACAATGAAATATGTTTTCTTAAAAAAATTGCATAACATTCCTTTTAATTTAATTTTAATTGCATAACATTCCCTTTAATTAGTTAAGGAAGTTGAAAACTTTCATTTCACGGCTGTGTTATTCAGTCAGAATGGAAAGTTTTTAATTCTTTTAAGTTCGATGTGAATTGAGTTGATCTTCAACTTTGAACCCTCTCAACAAAGTGTCATATACATATTGATGATGCGCTAATATATTGCTGTGATTCGATAATTAACAAATTAAATATTTTTGTGGATTTTGGTTTAATAGACTTATGGTTGGATGTGTAATCTTAGGCCCTACTAGGCTGTTAGGAAAAAGAGGAAATAAATTCGAAATAATATAACTGAGGTAACCTTATATGCTTGTCTATGATAATAAGGAACTATTCGACTTTCTTGAAGTGGTTGCAGTGATGTGCTGAAGTGCAGTTCCTTTGAACTTGAGGTAATTGTGTATTTATGTAAAAATAATTTATATAAATCGAAAGTCTGAAGTAAATTCTTACAAAAAACGTTAAAGGAAATAACAAGAAATTTGCTAGCTTTAGATGAGCTAGAGAAATATATAAACCATGAAGTTATTGATCAAAAATATAGCATTTTAAAGTTTTTTGACTAATTTTGGTTGGTCGAACTTACCTTTAATTAAACTCTATTCCTGCTATAGGGATTATTTATTGATTACACGTTCAACTCTAATTTCGATAGAGTATTCGTAAATAATTTAAAAATACTTCTTACAAATAATTTCAATATGATTGCCGGTGCAAGCGCCAATTGCAATTGCGAAAACTTGTGGGTAATTTTCTAGTTAATATGCAACTACAATTAAGCCAATTTAATTAGATTTTTGCCAATTTGATGAGCGGACGAGTTACTCCAGCTGCTGTTGTTGTTGTTGTTCTTGTTGTTGACATGTTTTGCTGCTTGAAACTAAAAATGAAATTTAATTAAAATTGTGTAAACAACAAACAGAAGCCATGGAAGTACCTTTAACATGTTTGTGTTTATGTTAAAAATATCATTTTAATGGAATAAGGTTAAATGCATAAATAAATGCAAAACGTTGCCAGGATGCACGGCAAAGGGATTCAGGTATGCAAAATAAATTAAGAATCAAATTATATGGAATCCAAAGGAGTTCAACAAGTCGTTTAATATTTTGAAAATATTGCGGCAATATTATTGTTTTTTTTTAGGTCAAAAAGAGACAAACATAAAATGGGTAAAGATCGAAAATGTTTTACGCAAGTGAAAAAAAATTTAACTGCAAAATTAAAAACGATTCAATAAGTGGATTTAATATATATAAAATGAACCCATACGGAAAACTTATAAAGATATGTAAAAGGAGTTGTGTGTATTAAGAAAACTTTTTCTAGATGCAACTTTCTTATTAAAATTTTAACTTAAAAGTTAGAATCGAAACAAAATTTTAAAAAATCTTTTCGGCAATAACAAAGTTAAATAGAAGGTATAAAATAATTAAATACTAATGTGTAAAATTAATAAAATATATTTGTAATTAAAAAATTTTAAGAATTGAATTTATGAAACTATTTGAAGAGTTATTCTAGTATAAATAGTATAAAACGAATGTTGTTGAGCATTAAAGATAATCCTGATAAAGAAATTTGTTTATAAGAAAGGAAAATGTTATATTAAGCTTATTAATCAAAAACTTGTATTCTAACCTAACCTTTTGTTTGTATTTGTTTGTATTTTATGAATGCTAATAAGGACTTTTGACTAAGATTAAGTAAGTTGAAGCCTTGGCTTAAAATAAATAAATATTCAATCAGAAAAGATCGAAAAAAAGCACATACATATTCCGTTCAAATTTACTTTGGTTTAACATAAATTAATAAGGAAATGTTCATTATACCCTTGCAAAGGGTATTATGAAATTTGTCAGATATTTGTAACGCATAGAAATATGCGTTTCCGACCCCATAAAGTATATATTCTTGATCAGCATCAACAGCCGAGTCGATAGTTTTTATTTCTCTAGATCTTTCGATTTAAATTCTTTCAAATGAATTTCTTTGTCGAAACATATTTTAAAGACAAACTTAGAAATTCTAATATAAAGTTTCTGTTCAGTTTTGTTCTTTGATATTGCGTCTTTTGTTTTTGGTCACTTGATTTATTAAAAGTACAATATTTGTTTTTTCTTAAGTAATAATTCCTCAATCTTTATCTAGTTCCAATTTCAAATATATTTCATAGAAATGCCATAACTTAATCAAATTTAATTAGGCACCTCTTTAGCTATAATAAATATTTGTATTACTTTTTTTGGTTGCGTTTGTTTTGCAAGGAGCAAGTTGCAGTCCTTTTAACAATTTCATGGCATACAATTGTCTGCTAATGAATATGAATTACGAGAGTCACTTCTTATAAAACCAACAGCAGAAACAGCATTCATACCCATACAGAGCACACGTGTCAGAACCACTTGACAACAAGCAGAGGGACTTAGCGACATAGAGACAGACAGACAAACAGACAAAACGACAGACAGATCAGACCAGGCTAGGCCAAGCCAAGCCAAACAAACAACCAACAACCAGCAAGCAAGCAAACAAACAAACAAACAAACAAACAGCAAACATGCAGACAGACAGAGCAACTTACTTACTTACTTACCCACTTATGTGAGGCAAGGAAACTTATGCGGCAAGTTGTCTTTTTACCCATAAACTTCTTGGTAGTTACAGTAGTTCCTTTCTTTTATACTTATATCGCTGGAAACAAAAACGAAACTTCAACGAGTGCAAAACTCACATAAATTAAGCGCCCAGGCAAAAGTCACAAAATGTCAAATGCAGCAAATACAAAAAAAAAAAAAATACTAAAACCCAAATTGCAACGAATGAAGGAGGGGAAAAATACAAAAAAAGGCAATTTTTTTTCTTTGTTTCAAGGAAAAATTACGCTCAGCCCTTGGGGCCACTGAGTCATCAGAGGAGAGTGGTAAGGTGGAGTAAAGGAAATGCGGCCAATTTGTAGTCATAGCTGCGAATGGAAAAATGTTTGTGTGTATGTGTGTGCGATTGTGCGTGTGTGTGTGCTTGTGTGTGTTACTGTCTCCTCATGTTCCTCTGTGGTCGATATGCGCTTGTTGGCCTTCAAAAACTGACAGCCAAACGACAGAGGCCGTGGGCGCAATAAAAGGGAACAAAAGGATCTAACAACAACCAAAAAAAAAAAAAAGAAAGAAAAAAGGTTAAAAAAGCGAAAGGGAAAAGTCGACGCGAAAAAAGAAGTTAACTATGATTTATGGCTCTATGGGTGCACCACGCAATGGAAACTCGTTTAGAACTTTGCATCTTTGCCAATTAAATTATTGAAAATATTTTCGGGCTTAGCACAAGGATTTGTGAATAAAAGAAAAAAAAAAAGAAAGGAAAAACACACTAAGCAACATAATTAAGAAAGGCTAAAGCAAAATATTATTACCCTTAACTTTCTGTTTCACTGCAAAGAGTTGAAAATCTTTTCGATTTCAAAATGAAAAATGAACTTGATTGGAAATCAACAAGGAGGGGGAGGGGACAAAGAGAGTACACACTTGGTACTACTGATAATGGAAATCTCTTTTTGGTTGGCCTGTGTAATGAACACTGCGAAATGAAAAATCATGCAAATGAGTTTAGAAGCAAAAATGTCTGCTGGACCCAGAAAAAGAAAAAAAAAAATCAGAAGTAGTAGTCAGGGGGGAAAAGAGAGTGAGTTGACTATATACTGGTCTTGGTCCCAATCCTTGTATATCTATGTGTGTGTGTGTGTGTGTGTGTAGTCGAAATAATGGTCACGAAATGAAAACGAATCAGAGAAATTCACTGGCACGGCCTCAAAAAGGGAATCAGCAAACAACAAACTGAAAAAAGAAGGAAAAAAATTCATTGGAACGAGAGAGCAAGGGGATAACCCATCAAAGTAGAATGAATTGGTCAGCCACTGCCAATGGTGACGATGATGATGATGGGAATGGGAATGGGCATGGGGATGAGCATGTGGATGCGGATGATGATGACGCTGCTAACGATGATAGCAACGACCAGGTTGACAGGGATATGACGATGCCTGCCAGACGCTGCCAGAAGCAGTAAATGTTGCATGCGATACATCGTCTGTTCCAACCTGGGCGTGAAAATGCAATTTACTTTCCCTGCAGCGGAGCTGGAAAATTTTATATTAGAGATGCGCGCTTGAAACTACCTAAAAGTTCTTCTTAGTACTACTACAATTACCTTATGAGCTTTGTTTATTGTTTCTTTTTGTTTTGTGGTATTATTTGTACATACAAAATAGAAAAGACTGCAGTCTTACCAAAGAAAGATCTTTGAAAAGCTAAACAACAGCTACTTTAGATAATCATTATCGATTGCAAATACGTCCGAAACTAAATCAAGCTTAAAACTTTACGCCTACTTACACAAATAGATCGCCTCCATGTAGAATGCCGTGGAGTCTATCCCAAACAATTACAGGATGGTCCAGATTTTCTTTGGTCTTTTGGTTTAGTAAGTCAGTCGTATCTTGAGTAGTATAGCTACTGGAACTCAAGAAGAATCTATATTTCAGTGTTTCCACAACATTCCAGACTATGTACATTTAGATAGAGAAAGTTTTTGCTTATACACTTTTAAGATAAGTTAGGCTTAAGTAAATTTAAATGAAGATTTACACAAGAATAAGTCTTGGCCGTTTTTAATCACAATATGAAAACCAGTAATTTTCGCAGCTATACTATTGTTGAAATAAAGCTTTCAAAGGATATCAATCCTTTTACTGACAATACTCTCTATATATTGCTTAAACAGATATCAAGGTATGCTAATCTTCATTTATGGACTAGTAGACAACTCTTTGCGATAAGGTTAAATCAGTGTCTGTAACGATTTAGTTAAGTTCAATGTATCTTCCAGAACATCTCGGTAATTAATTGAACCAAATCTTTTAAATTCCTCTGCATTTTTGCTTATATCACACTGAATGTTTAATGGTTTTTCAACATTTTAAAATAATTGATTGATAATATGGATGAAATTGTGCCCGTGACGTAATTTTACCGAAAAATTTTGAGAAACTAATTCTTTAAATTAAATTGAGATACTTGCCTGGTTTTGCATCATATTAGT
Organism: Drosophila austrosaltans; assembly: GCA_035045865.1. Taxonomy (NCBI): domain Eukaryota; kingdom Metazoa; phylum Arthropoda; class Insecta; order Diptera; family Drosophilidae; genus Drosophila; species Drosophila austrosaltans. The sequence goes on from JAWNOQ010000200.1 coordinate 2,234,307, forward strand.
ATTAGTGTTTGGTGTTTCTTTATGGTCTCTGTATTTAAAAGTTATAAAGAGCAACGAATATAAATTGGCAATAAAGAAGTTTAAACTTTATTTTAATGATATTTGAAAACTTATATATACATAGATATGTATACAGTAGCAAACTCATATATGTATATGTTAAATAGCTTTTCTTATCCTTATCTTAGCATGACTTATATTTTGTCCAAAAAATCATAATGAAAAAGTTAATTTATTTAATTGTATTTCAATAATCGCAGCATAACTTATTTAACAAACCTAATAAAACATTAATTCAGTTATATGTATGTAGACTTGTTTAAAATTGAATCTTTATTATTGCTATTATATTTTTTTAGGCTGGCATCTCTGACTAGTTTTTATAGGATGCCGCAAGGCTGCTTTCTGCAACGGTTCTTTTGTTTTTAAGGCAAATTCAACAAAAAGCTTACCACAACAATTGTAATTAAAACCAACACTAACCAAAAGAGATAAATATCTTGGCACAAAACAGGCAACAAAACCAAAATCAACATTTGGCGAAAAAGTGAAACAAAACTGTGCAAAGGATAAAACTTTTACTTTTTCTATTTTTCTTTTTTGTGTACTAATATATATGTATGTATATACGGTACATTTGGTTTTTGTAAGCTTTTGTCTGGGCTGGTTTTTTGTTACCCGGCAAACTCTTCACTCCGATCCTGGGAAATGACCGACCAGGGAGCTGCCATAATACAATTTATACGACAACACTTTAGTGCAAAGTTTATGCGAAATGTTTACAACATGCCATAAAAGCTGGACAATGCATGGGAAAAAGGGGGGCTAAACTGAAGGGGGTGCGTAACTAGTGCAGTTCCTTATACACTGGCATAAGTAGGAATGATCTCTCACCCGTATATCCTAGATGTGTATATACATATGTATATACCTCTATATGTATAAGTAGTTGAATCCAGATTGAAGTTCATTGCCTTGTTTGCTACTCAAATTGTCGCATGAAATTGGCAGCTACTAAAAGTAAAGTAATAAACTAACTTTAACACAGGTTGTGCCAGTCTGCTGCTTGTGGCTAAACACAGTGTTATGGTAATGGATTATGGTTACAAATATGATTTTTTACAACTTACAGTTTTACCAGACAGTTTTTAATGCCCCTAACCCAGGGTTAAAGTGTAAATGTCTGGAAAAAATAATTCTAAAACTTGCACTAAGGGAATTGTCGCAAATGCTTTCTGTTAAGTGTTTGACCAGACTTGACTTAAAGTTGCAAGATTTAAGTATTTATCTGAAATTTAATATGATTCGTAAGTGAACAAAAGGAATAGGCGCTGTTTAGGTTAAATTAAAGCCCCTTAAATACTTTTGGTGGTATGACTTTAATTATAGTCAATTTAAATAGAAGTTTGGGACATTTTCCTAATAAAGACTTTAGAATTTTAAACGCTCCTTAATCCAACAGATGATAACTGAGTTATGCATCTCTCTCTCTCTCTCCTTATTTTGAAATAAATTAGGTTCCATCAATTTACTTTATAAATATATATTGAATATTTATCTGTTTTGCTGCTATATGTAGATGAGATATTTTATAGTAAGAGTAATCAATTTTTTTATCATTTGCTGTTCACAATTTTTGCTTGATTAGGCAAGTCTTAGTCGAAATCTCCACTCCTTGCGATAAAGAAACTGAAAAACTGGTAAAAATTAATTTAGAATTGTTGTTTTTATTTAACAGAAACAGTTATCAATTAAATATATATATTTTAAATTAGAGAAACTTCTAAAAAAGAAGGAAAAAATTATTAAAATTTAAAAAAAAAAATTAAATTTAAACAAATTATTGTTTTGTTGCTACATATTACAGAACTGACTTTGAACACAAACATTACTAAAAAACTCTTGAAGTTTCTTTGCATAATTGTCCTTATAAAGATTTAAGCTAAAAAATTCCTGTTTAATTATGAAGGTAATTGGAGAACTTGGAATTTTCATTTCTTTTTAGGGTATAAGTAATAATTTTGAAGCTTAAAATAATTACTATATTTTATGATATCTTTAAATGGATGAGATGTTAGAAAGAAAACTATTCACTTAACAAAAGAACGTATCTGATGATTTCTTTGATTAGGTAGTATGTTTCAGTATCAAAAAAGAAATAGCTAAAGTTCGCCTAAAAAGATGGTATATAACAAAAAAAAGGGAAAATTTCATAATCAGAGATTAAACACATTCCAACAACTTTTAAGACTCAATTAGTAATTGGTTTAAAATATTATCTAACCAGCCATTTCACAATCTATGTTTCCCATTAATTTGCAAGATAAATACGCTTTACTAAACAATTATTTAATAGCAAAATTAATAAATTTCTTATGATAATTGATCCTTTGAACTTTTGTAGTCATCAAAAGTAAAACAAATCCCAAAACCCCAACAAAACCATTTGTTATTTTCAAACACACAATGAAGATGATTTAATTCAAGGTTGTTAATCTAATTAATATAAATTCGAAAATGACACAATTAATTCTGCAACTTGTTGATGAAATGCCAAAGACACTATTTGCCGCAACATTTTCGTAAATTCCATTAACCAATTTCCACACAGAAATTTAATTAAGAACAAGCATAAAATGCTCGCGGGCGATTTCAGGTCGATTTTCGTTCAACAACTTTGTCAGTTTATCATTCAATCAATTTATATCAATTTACAGACAAAATTACTTTAGTAAACCGATTTGGAGAGAAAAAAAAACACTTGCAACCCAAGGCACAAAAATGTAAGAGAGAATCTACTTTAGTTGGATTGTCGTACCCACACACACACACACAAACACACACAAAATTGAATAAGCAAATTCACATCTCTATACAACAAATCATGAAATCAATGAAAATGAATTTACCAGATGGTCAATGATTATTTTTTTTTTGGGTGAAAAGCTAATTCAATTGCTGTTCATAAATATCACTGTCGCATGTCTATGAAAATTTATAGACCATTCGCAGGCAATTATTCTCACCCACTCATATAGGCACACATATAGGAAAAGCGATATATGGAAACTAACTTTCCACATGCTCCATCAATTTCAATAAACCATCGAGTAAAACTAACTAATCAAATCTCTCTGACCACGTGCCTTTGCCATATTTAATTGATTTCAATTTTGGTCACTTTGCTCTAACCCAATGTAATTAACACTTACAAGTCCGTTGTCCATTTTCCTGTTTTCCTGTGTACACTTCCATAAATTTGCCTTAAATTGAGATACTTGTGACTAATTTGCGACACATTTCGCTCAAAAACTTTTGACTAACAAAAAACCATCATGCTAAAAAAAGAACAAAATGAATATGTATATAATTTCGATGCAGGCAACTGGCAAAAGAAGGAAATGACAAAAAAAAAAAAAACAAAAGAAAATTTTGACAAAAAAAAAAAAGTGAAAAGAAAAAATGGAAATGAAAGCGTTGAAAATTAAGTGGAAATGAATTTCGCGCTTGAATTTCAATGGGGCGTCCGGCACGTTGATGTTTACTCAAGTGGAAATCGAGTCACTTGGCAGACCCACGCACCACACCGTTTCCGGCCAAGAAACTTTGCAATACAAACCCGCAAAAGGCAGAAAACAGACAAGTAGAAAAAAGGAAAGGCAAAAAAAAAGAGGAAAAACCAGAAGAAGCGCAAAAAATCTTTTCATAGCAAAATCAGCCTATAGCAACCGCCAAAACTGGGACAAGAGAAACCACGTAGCATCATCTCTGCCAAAAATTCTTTAGCATTGCAAGATTGCACTTCTCTTGAACACAAAATATCTCTTTTGGTGCTTCAGCAAATACTTCATACTTGAATGTAAGAATCCTGTAAAGATAGTTTGTAGAAAAATTGAATATGAAGATTACTTAAAACAACAAACATTGCCCATGAACTAAGTCCTTCGCTTTGAAAACTGAATCAAGAGAAGGATTATGATTCTAAGAAAAAGTTTTTAAAAGAACACTTGCAAATAAACTGACGAGAATACTTTGAGTTAAAGTTTAAAGAGCAACTTATTCGAAGAGGAGCCAAGCTAAATTGTATATTTGAATTCAAATCCAAATAGGAGTGAAAGTAGTTACTGTCCGCCCTTATCTTGATTTCAATAATTAAATCAATCAATACATTTAACTATGCTTCCATTTGTTTCTTTTGTTATTATTTTGCCTTGCCGTTGTTAGGTGAATATGATTAGCTGTTTGCATGTCCTGACACTGCTTTCCTCCTGACCAAGCTTATTGTATTGTTAAATATTTAATTAAGATTTCTTCGTAATTTCCATTAGCTATCTCTATCTAACTCTTGGATGGCAAAGTTTTTGTTTAATAACTAATTTGGTCATTTTGTTTTGTAATTGAAAATTCCGTTTGGCAGCTTGAACTTGAAGTAAACTATGCCCTGACTCACCATTGGGGAAACAAATATTGAAGATAAATTAATTGTGATTTATTGTTATATAGGTTTTACCTTTATGTAATCAAATGACAAGTTAACTGATTTTTATACCCTTTCTTAAGAAATGTTCATTAGAAATTGGTTTCTAAATAGAAATATACTGAGTAATTGGATTCTGGAAAGAATATATTTTTGTAGGTCAAAGTTTATATATGTAAATAAATATATATCCTAGTAAAACTTTGCAAATTTTGATTGATTATAATCAAGAGTACGTATTAAAAACAAGTAAGAAAATATACAATGTATTGCAATAGAAATAGAAATACGATGCTCAAGTTTAGTTAAGTACTAACTTATTTACTTTTATTAATCTTGCATTTCTTTTTTGTCTGAAAGAATAAAAACAGAATAGAATAATAATCAATTTTGAATTGATTTGCCAAGTCCAAGAAAATCTTATCTAATATAAATAGTAAATCTAATTTTCAAGAATATACAAACTTCGGTGTAATTGATTGTTAGGCAACTGTTTAGCCCAAATGATTGTGCAACATGGATAAATCTAAGAGCAAACATTTTTGTCCATATTTGTTATTGGTGCAAAATCTGGTCAATTTATTTGCCAAACTCTGAAAATGGCAATGAATGAACAACATTGAAATACTTACAAAGATTCACAAAAGATTTCACTCAATGCTGCAATCGATGTGATGATTTTCTATGGAATGTTTGAAAAGAAAATGTTATCTTTGTGTAGATTTCAATTAGCTTTTGTTGTTTCATGCTTATCCCTTGAACAACAAGATGGAAATTAAATGGATTTAAATAATTGCCAAACTTTTGAGTCTTTAATTGATAAAATCAAAATAAATGCAATTCTAGTAAGTGAATTTGCAGCAAAATTCAATTTGTTTGTTATATAAAGTTTGTTTAAGCTTTTAAATGCATTTAAGGCAAAACAATAACAGCAATAACAACAACAACAAGAGAAAAGAAACACTTAAAATGTGCAAACAACACGACAACATTGTTCTCTTTGCACATTCCTCCCTCTCCCCCCTTTGCCGCGACCACTCTTCTTTGGTTTTCTCACACCTTTCACGGCTTGGATTTTCAGATTGGTCAGATTACCAAAAGCCTTTAATCCGAAATTTTCCATTGGCATTGCTAGTGGGGGGAGGGGGGTTGGAGGCAAGGGAAAAAAAGAACATGTGTGAAATGAAATTTAAGTTGCCTCAATTTATGGCCACATCGTCTTCGTCCTGTGCAGCTCCTCGGACAATTGCCGTGTACATTTCATTAAGTGCATAAGCCGTCGTCCTGTCAGCGTCCGGCTTCGTGTGCAGCATTCATTCATGTCCCCCCTCCCATCCTCTTTTCATTCTGGTTTTGGTTTTTTTCTGTTGTTTGCCTTTTATTTTGTTTAAGCCGGAAAATTATTTTTAATGCTATTTACAGGCACAAATGAAAATGCAAGCGTAAATACAGCAAACGGCAGTCACGAAACTGGCCAACAACTTAACTGACATAAATGCCTTTGTCCGCAGTAGCACAACTCGACAGAAAGAGAGAGAGGGAGAGAGAAATAAAAAGAAAAAATGCACGAAAGAAAAGTAGCAGGTTTTCTTCTTCCTTTTCTTTTTTAAAGCTGCTGCATAGTTTTGGGGGCATTGTATGAACGTTTTGGTCAGGCAATGCGCGTGTCACAGAAAAGTGCAGCTAAATATTTGCCAAAGCATTTGCGCTATTTACGATGGCATTTCGTGTGGCATGCCACACGGCCCTCGCCAATGTGGCGGCATGCAACGGATGAGGATCCCAAAAAGAAACCACATAAACTCAAGACTCGAACAAAACACTTGAGCAATGCAGCAGCAACAGCAACAGCAGCAGAAGAGCATCAATTTTCATTTTGATAAATTATAAAATGACCGAACCAACGATGTCCTTGTCCCTAGGCATCTCCAAATGGATTGCTTGGCATTCACATAACATTAACCCATTGTGAGGCCATCAAATTGTAAGTGAGTTGCCATAAAAGTCAAACTGACCGTCAGTCTATGACCAACTATTAGGAACAACAATTTAGTCCTTAACAAAATAGATTTTACACCTGGTAAGCTTTAACTAAAGGCCTTCTTCAATGATCTATTGCTTTAAAATATTGCTGGAACTTGTCCTGTTTATAGATATATAAAATTTGTCCGCTTTATCATTTGTAATAGGTTTAGAACATTCATTTCTCTACAACCAACTGTTACAAAAACATTTCTTAATTTGAATTTAAAGTCCATAAAATAATTTTATTTGATGAAACTTAACTTATTAGTATTTAGAATGTTTGCATATTCCTTGCTGCAAATATATTTGGATTCTTTCTTTTGAAACTTAAAAACGTCTAAATTCAATAAATTAAAATAAAACAAAACTGATGAACTATAAAAAATTAAAAATATAAAAAATATGTGAGCTATTGTTTTGAAATTTCGTATTTTGGAATATTTAAAATACTTGTAAGTAAGCTTGTAACGATTTACAATAAAAAGCAGTTATCAAACCAAGTCCACATCGAAAAATAAAGAAAATTTTTGAAGTTCCTATTATTACTTTAAGGTTCTCTTATTTAATCTTTTGTTTAATGGCGATGAAGTAATAAGATGTTTTCTTAAATGTTTTTTTTCCAAATGCATTTCGAAGAATTTCTTTATTTTGTATCAATATTTAGTTTTATTTTGCTTAGCTATTTTATGAGGCTTAAACTTTAGGTAATTCTTAAAAAATAAAAGAAAATTTTAAATCTAATTTTTGTATAAAGAAAACAAAGGGCTTAGCTGTGTGTGGCATTACATTTAAAATGCCATTTGCTTCAAAATAAGAGCTTAATTAAGAAATAAATAAACTTTTCGGAATAACATATCTAAAATTTTTCCAATTTTGGTAAGAATATAATAATTAAATATCGGGAGAGAGTTCTTAGTAAACAGAAACCAATTACATATACATATATAGTAACTTGTTCGGTCTTTGTAATTTACCCCTTAACATGAGATTAATCATCAGAAATTACACATACATATATAATCCTATAAATTTTCCTCCAATTATATTCTTGATATGATTTGGCTTGCCAATGGGTTAAATCCTTGGAAATAGCACGAGGCGCATTGAAACACGCACCTGGCTATAAACTGTATGAAAAGAGTTGGTCTATTCGTTTTAACGTCATCGTCATCTACCTCTTACATAACATGTGAGAGCAAGTGACATTACCTAATTGATTGTTCTGCTGACGCAAAATGAAGCTAATAAAGATTTATGTACAATGCTCAAAGTTTTGTTGATTCTGCTTCTTCCATCGTTTTTTTTTTATGGTAAACTATTGAAAACTATTGCACCTGGTCAAACAGAACCTTGGGGTTGGTCAGGAGTCGTTTAGGGTAGCAAGGGGTGAAACCTTTGCATTTGCTTACAATTTTGCCTAAATAAATATCATTGTATGAATATGCACACGCAAGTCAGGACTCGAGCACGTGGTTCTGGTGTTTATGTGTAATCAATTAAAGGATAAGGCAATTTGTCCACAGGACAGCTGCTTGACAGGATCAGCAGGCTGTGGGCGAGGCGTGACAAGATCTGTATGCCAGCTGTCGATTAAATAATATTCCAGCTTACTTTATACTCATATCGACTAAGCAAAATCGATAAAAAAAAACATTATGTAAACTTATAAATTAGATTTTCGAATGAAAATCATTCATTTTCGTTATATTTTGCCAGATTAAATATTGACATTTTTATGAAAATATTTCATTTGGTCGCGAAAATGCAATATGAACTTTAACCTGCTGGTTGCACAATATCAACTTTTCTGCTTGTAGGTTAAATTACAAAATTTTTACGCCATAAAATCAATGAAAATATTTATGAGCAATAACCTGTACGTGTTAGTATGTATGTATGTACGTTTGCTTGTATGTCTCGTTGTGCTTTTTTGACCAGGCCGAAAAGCAAATAACGTTATATATTTATTTTGCATTTTGTGCATAAATTTAATGACAAAAACAGAAACTACAGCAAAATAAAAAAAAAAAAATATTCCCACATTTATCATATATAAATTGCAGATATATTTATGTATATCAGAATAAACATATATACACACACTTCCATATACATATTGATTTCGGTCAAGCCTCTAAAGACAGGTAGATGATGGCGTCATTAGTGCAAAGGGGAGATCAACAAATGCAGGATATATACAAACTATTTGGAAAGGGAAAAGTTATTGACATATGTTCAAAAATGGAATTATATTTTACTGCCAAAAATTCTACTAATTATTTGATATATTAAATACAATCATATAATAATCCAGCGAAATTTTAGTATATAGAATTCTAACCATGAGTTTCTTGATTTCAGTAAAAATTGAATAAACTGGTATACAATTAAAATGAAGAGAATGTTTAGAAATTTCTCAAAAAAAAAATGTATAACAACATTGCATAAATTTAAAACAAACTATTTTCTGGAAACAATAATGTTTTTTTAATAATTTGGCTACGGAAAATAATTAAATAAATCTCAAAAATGTTAAAAATATATTAGTTTGATAGTTTGGATTTATGTGAAAGGAACTAAAACTAAATGAAATTTTTTTAATATTAATAGCGCTAATTTACTTTAATAGCTCAGATCGAATAGATTGAAATATTTTTCTTAAAATTTAAGTTAAAAAACGTAGTTTTTAAAACTTTTCATATAATGTCAAAGCCACTATTTATTAAGTAAAAGACTTGTAAGGATAATATAAAAAAGATTCCAATGAATACTTTATTCATATACACTCCTCAAAAGAATTAAGGGAGCAAGATAAAAAATCCAAATATTTTCAGTTTTTTTGACGGACCGTATCTTTGTGAAAAATCATCGTAGCGAAGATTTAAAAAAAGCATTTTCAAGGTCTAGGACTCTACTTTCCGAATTCGTGGAACAAAAAAATATCCAGGACACGGTTTCGACGCATCCTGGAAAAGTATGACGGAAAAAAATTTCTTAATTATTTTTCCTTCTTTCTTGGGCTCCACGGGGTTGGAAAATTTTTTTTTATGGATCGATCACATGGACCAAAAAGCCTGATTAATTGCTGACACTTTTGGCTTTTTAAATTTCTTTCTCGTGCGTGTGTCATGGAGATATCCTGAATTGACTATAAAAGGTCCTTTTTATCTTTAATCAAGGATATCCCGATAACGAATGGTCGTATTGGAAATCGGAAGACAGTTTTGGAATCTGCAATGAATTTGCTTTAAAATTCGAAAAATAAACGAAAAAAGACAACAAAAACTTTTGAAAATTTTCGAGAAAATATTTTTTGAATTTAAAATTTTTTTTTTTTTTAGAAAATTTTTTTTTTTTTCGAAAATTTTTTTTTTTTTTTCGAAAATTTTTAAAATTTAATTTTCTTTTGAGGAGTGTAATAACCATTTTATAGTTTAAGGTGATTTCAATAACAAGTTTGTCAATAGAATTCTAAAACATATACGTTTAAAGTTTACAAACTAAACTACTATATATCGTTTAATATAATATATATATATATAGATAATTGCATAATCCATTTTATTTTGTGTGATCTATTTGTGTGTGATTTGAAAGTGACCCCTAGTCGTACCGTGCCTGTCCCTGTGTCACTTTTTGTAACACTATAAATGTTTATTTTTTATGGTCAATGGATTTTGTTTGAAATAAAGAGTGAAAAATGAAGAGAATAAAGGAAAAAGGGGGAAAGGGTGACAGTAGCAATTGTATAAACGAATATTGTGTTTTTCTGTAGATTTGTAAAATCCGTTTGTGAGAGTACAACGCAATCTATATACATATACATATATATATATGTATATATATATACATTTATATATATATATATATATATATATATCTATCATTCAGTCAGAGGGCATTGTGTTAGCCTTTGTGAAGTGAAAATCAAATATTGTATAAAATAATGGTCAAATTGTGAAATGAATGCCCTTGCACATGTGTGTGTGTGTGTGTGAGTCTGTGAAAGTTTTTGTTGCATTGCAAACACTTTTCCTTGTTTTCCCTCAGTCCTATCAGTTTTCAATGAGAGCTTTTCATTGTTTTCATTTGTTGCCTTTTGTTATTTTATATGAACAATTCGGGCAACAAAAGCAAATGCAATTGATTTAACCAAATAGTAAAAAATTGAACAAAAAAAAATGCTGGCATTTGTTGGACTTTAACTAAATGGTATCATTGATACAAAGCTTGAAGCAAAGAATATTCAAAATATTCCAAAATTTGTGGTTGTTTTTTTTTTTTTGTGTGAGAGAATTCACTTTTGCATTCCGTCAACGAAAAGTTATTTTTTAGTTGTTGTACTAAGAAGAGAATTATAACACCATTTCAGATACTTTTGGTTAACAAAACTTTGTCCAAGAAACTTTTACTTTAGTTAGTGTGTGTGAGTATGTGCGTGTGTTTGTATGCGAGTGTGAAGCCAAAGTAGTTTATCCAAAGGATTTTTACGCTTCTTGGGCCCGTTGTTAGCAGGAAGTGTTTACATATGCGCATAAAGATGCAACAGAGAACTTTGGTTACAGCCAACTTAGTTTCCATTTCCACTATTATATAAAATAAATTGTGGACTGCATGCTGCGGAAATAATTTACGCTAAGTTGGCAGCAGATTCCAAGACTTTCTTTAGATTTGTTTAGCAAATGCCAAAGGAAAATGCTTATCCTGTTTATGTAAATGATAATAAATTGCTTAAACAATTGTAATATATGCCAGACAGATAAATAGTTAGTTTGTGACTTTAAAATAGTTAAAGGAAAATTCCAAATAATAATGGCTTGAAGATGCTAAAAACGCTTGTACAGTACTTGAAATAAGTTATTTTATTTAAAAAGATAAAATTTGTGGACTCACTTTTAACCAAACGTTTCTTTAAAGTAAAGTTATATATGAAAAGTTCAGGAAAACTTAAAGAATTCAATTAGTTCCTCAAGATAATGGATACTTATATGAATCTCTTTATTGTTTATAATATAAAATATTTATATCATGGTTAAGCGGGCAAATTAACAACTTGTCAACTGACTTCTGATCTGCTGATTTACTTCTTTTACTCTGCTACAGCAGCTGCTACATATGTCTCCTCTGATTATGGGAGTTGTTTCTTCCTCTGCTGCTTTTAGAGTTGCCACAAAGTTGCCACCTTTATCGGCCACATCGTTGCAACTTACCGCACTCCATCACACATCATATAGGGCACAAAAGGCAGGCAAATATAACTTTTCCAGCCAAAAATTAGAGCCACAAAATCGGAGCTGGTCCACACAAATATAAACAGGGATGGATCAAACTCCATTGTCCGGCAGGGACTTAACAGCTCTGCACATATACATACACATATGAACCTATATTTGTTTATATGTACATATATGTGTGTGCATTTGTGTATGTCGTGTGTTGCGTCGTTTAGATTTAGTGCCGCTTGTTACGCTTTGATGTCATGTCATTTATAAGCGACGCTCACCATACCCGCAGGCCACAATTCTCTCTGTCCATCTATGTTTGTATGTATGTGTATTCCCTTATGCTCTCTTGCCATTTCTCTCTCTCTCTCTCTCTCTCTCTCTCTCTCTCTCTATCTATTCCACTATCTCTCTCTGTCGAACTAACAAAATGCAAACTGACATTTCTGCATGAAACACCAACTTTGCCGCTGAATGATGAAAATAAATGGCAAACTTTAAGAGAGGGAAACTTTAAGGAATTGTGCGTGTGTGTGTGTGTATGTGTTTGTGTATATTGCGTATACGTCACGTATGTTAGGCATGTAACTATGCCGAGTAGCTGAGTAATTTACTCACAATAATGCGCATCGCTGAACTCTTCCCCTCCAGATGATTGATGTATGGACGTGTTAATTAGGTCCACTAGATACACCAGAAAAAGACACGAGCCCAAAACCAAACCAAACCAAAAAGAAAGAAAGAAAGCAAAAAAAATGTAAGTAACACAAAAATAAAGAAATAGAATCCAATAAAAATATACCAGTAAGCAGAAAAAACTTGAAGAATTGATTGATTTCTTGACACAAGCACATTAATCAGCAGTAGTTTCATTTGATTGAACCACTTCTTACGAAGGCGCAAGTACACGAAATTAAGGCCAAAAGAAAAAAAAAAACAAACTTTATGGCCAATTCTTGATTACCGTTAACTGTTAACTACTAACTGTTGGACATGCACTTTTCCGCCTAGGCTGAGGACAAAATTCAATTTATTTCAAGTTTGCACACACACAAAAATATGTATATAAACGCATAAAAAAACATGAAGAAAAATTGCAAGCTGTTCACTAAATCAAAAACAGATTTCGGCAACAAATTCGTTATGCACGTGACATGTCCAAAAAGCAAAAAAAGCAAAAAAAAAAATATTGAAAGGAAAAACCAGCTAACAAACACCCAGACAATGCAATGCTCTGTCTGTGTAGGTGTGTGTATTTGTGTATGTGTGTGTGTGGGCGCCTAAAAGAAATTTGAATAAGTGAATTTAAAAAGCGTTGGAAAAAGCAAAGGGAAGAGCAAAGAAAAAAAAAGGACACACAGGCTCATACTCCTAAAGCCAAGGACACTTTCATGAAATGCAATTTCGCACTTGTAAACTTTTATGGCTGCATGTGTGTGCCATTTGGTAAGAGCTGAGGAACTTGGCGGTTTTATAGCCAAAGACTTTGCTAATGTTCAATTTGTAAAGATCTCTACAGAGATATGTATATTCATATACATATAAACTATATATGAATTTGTCATACTTATACATTATATGGCTAAAGAAAGTACAGTTGTTTTTACTCTATAAAAGTTACTTTTGCAACTAAAAAAGAATATATCAGCCCTTTTATTTAGGCTCTTTGCCAAATATTTTATTTATAATTTTTAGGAATAAAACAAAATTTTTAACTAAAATCTTCCTTAAGGCTGCTCAATAAATACAAATTTTAGACAAGCAATTTACAATTTCTATTTCAGTCGCTTGCGATCGACAGCTAATTTGGCTGGTTTTTTTCAATTTGTTTTTTTTTTAAATTTAAACTCTTTTCCCAGGCCACAATATGACCCGCTGGTCTGGGGTTAAGCACTATTGATCTACACATTTTGTGGCACACAATTTATAATAATGTTAAGAATATTTTTCTTATATTTAACTTCTAGATTTTTATAAAAATTTTTTATAATTTGGTGATTTTTGTCATAAATCTAATGCGGAATTTCGATTTCAAATTATAATTTCTTATAAGAGGAACAAATGTGACACAACGGAAATTGGAAATGGAAACGATAAAAATGTACTTTCATGTATAAAAAAAGAATTAATTGACTGAACACAATAAAGTTAAAATTAAAAATAATAAGTAGAGTTTTTTTTCTCCTTTGAATATTTCTAATTAGTGAGTTACTTTGGTTTTTTGAAATAAATATTAAAATAAAATTGCAAAATATGTCAAGATATTTTCTTTAAAATTCTTCTAAATTAAAATAAATTGAATCCAAAAAAATTTTCTACTCTACCATGAATTTGCTGTTTAAAAAGCGTAAGTTTATCTCTTTTAAAGTTACATGGGAATTATTTTGTAGTAATTTTAAGAATATAGATAAGTTTCCAATTTAATTTTTTTTCAAATTTTTATGTTATTTTAGTGTTTTATTGCAAAAGCACCAAATTTTAACATGAATTCTTCCAAGTTTCCCATCAATACCAAGACTTCTTCTTCTACATCTACTTTTTAATTAGATTGATCAATAAGCTGATTGAGGCTTTTTTTGAGCTTAAGGCAATTTTTGTTCAAATTATTTGGATACTACTTTTAAACTACATTGCTCAATAAGCCGATTGGGTTAGATGATCCCTGAAAAAGGCTATCTCATCTTTAATTTCAGTGGTATTCACCAGACGAATGGCACGTTTAAAGACCTATCAAATACTCAAGCTAAACATGTCAAATGTTTATATTTACTAAAGTTATTTAGAGTTAGAGGACTGAAGAGCTATTAAGAAAGTAAGACGACTATTTTGCTCTTTTATGCTCTATAAATGCCATTTTATATGGCATAGAAAACTTGTTAAACTTAAATAAAAACTAGGTAAACTTATGCACTCTTCTTCGCTTATGTAGAAGGAAGCTCAACTTTCGTACCAGAACTTAAAATGATAGAAAACATTAGAAAATATGCCTAGAGATCTGAAATTGGGCATCTCTAGGAGAACTATATTCTACTTTGTGCTCTGGTCGACTGTTCCCTGGCATTTTTATCAGCAACATGCAAATCTGCTCCAACATTTGACTGTTGATGGCGCATTTGCTTCGCAGGGCTTTCATTTTCTCACACAACGTTATATTTTTTCTTTCGTTTGTTGGTTTTTTCTTTTTTTTTTTGTTGGTTATTTGTTTGTGTGTATCTGAGAGAGTGTGTGTGTGTGTGCAACTTGTTTATTTGCATGTCGTTGGTTAGGCTCAAAAAGGCAGCACAAGTTCTACAGGCTATAGCTAGCCTTTTATTTGCACACTTTGGCTAATGGATTCCTTTTTATATATTTCTTTGCACTTTGCGGTTGCATACGGCGTATGCTTAATATTTTAGATTGCCTTGTTTTACTCTCTTTGACCACCTCCCCGCAAGTTGCCTTAGTACTGCCATAAATTATGTTTTATGCTTCATTTGGCTTTTTGGTACTTTTTACTTTTCTTTTTTTGTTTTTGCTCAAGGCCTGCGGCGACTTAATTGAAAATTCAATTAGACCTGTGCAAATATTTTTTGGCTGTCCAGGCAAGAAAAAGGCGAAATTGAGTTTATCTAGAAAAAAAGAAGAAGGAAAACCTCGGCAAAGAGAGTGAGAGAGAGAGAGAGAGAGACTGCGGGAAAGAAAGAGAAAATGCAGCTATGTTGATGTTTCCAAATGCCGTTGCATTTTAATTACAACTTAAATATCTCAGTGCGGTTGGTCGACGAAGTGAATTACAACTTCAGTGAACCGCAAAATGAAAGTTGTTTATTTTAGTTAGTTAGTTTATTTGTTTGTTTTTTTTTTCATTTTTGTTTTGGACAAACTAAATCAATTTTGTATATAGTTCAGTTAATTGCATATGCCATCAGTTGATTAAATAAAGCAATTTCCCTAGCAACTCACACTTTCACTAAACAGCTTTAACCCTGCCAATTCTCCTCTTTTGCCTTGAAACAGGATTTACACACTTCCATCATTTCCCATCCCCTCCCCATCCCCCTACACATTCGCTTTCTATGCCACCATGTGTTTCGTTCTCTTTAGCTTTGGCTGGGCGAACGTGACTTGATTGTCAGTTGCAATTTAAGAATTTGATAGTTTGACAATGCATTTTGGCTCGTTTCGTTTCGTATCGTTGCTTCCTTCTACTTTTCTCCATTCAACGTATTTCTATTTGATTCCAAGTCCACAAAAAAAGAAAAAAAAAACAGAAAAAAGATAGAAGGAAAATGGTCATGCTGCATTTGCTATGCGTTGCGTGCTGCAAAAACATTAAAAATGCCGCATAAATAAGCAGCAAAAAGGACAATGGTCCAAATACTAAGGATATATACATATATCTATGGGATACCCAAAGGTGTAGTCCACCAGGGATCGATTTTTTTAAAAATTGTTAAACACAGATTATAGATATTTTTTGAACAGCCACCACTGAATGCTTTTATTAAATTAATAAATATATCAACCTTATCGAATATTCCATATAGTCAATGCATCAAAGCTCACAGAAATGGAGCCATTAAAGGGAAAGTATGACAAACCCTTTGGTTGATTGATATCCTGTTGTTTGTAATACTTTTGAAAAATTAAGCCCGGGGTGGGAATGGTAGAGAAAATAACACGTCAGCTTAAATTAAAGCTGCCATGAGGTAGTTGGGTTAACTCAAAGTTGATTTATCTGAAATTTAAAAACCAAAAATTTATGTTAACATGAAATAAATAAAGTGTAAAGTTGAAAATTTTTAGTTAATTTGGTGATATAAAATCAATTTGTTACCTATAATTTGAAAATTTTTTGATCAGATAACAAATGAGAGGCAAAAAAAAAACATTTTCTTTTCAATTTTATCCTTCACCAAATTTATTTGCTGCTGCTCTTATAAATTTAAGTTTTGTGTTAAAATAAATTAAATAAATATATTTGATACGTCACTTCTGTTGATGTATTTATCATTTTATCATTCTTTTATTTAGTTGCTAAAGAATCATTTAATATCCATTTAAAACAATTTCTTTTCCAGTAAGAAATTTCTTTTGCATCAACCCCTTTCTACGCCCACGAATGGACGAAAATATTCCTGACTTGTTTAAAGTTGTTAAGGTTAATGCATTGAATAAACTTTTGCACCATTTATCAATTTTTCATTATCAATGGTAAGAAAAGTATATACATATGTACATATGTTGTACATACATACATACATATGTTCATGTCCGTCAAAAAAGCGACGGTCGCTCTTAACCCACTGTTAACTTTTTTGAATTTTTTCAATTTTGTTAATAACTAACTTTTTTGAACCAAAAAAAGATTAAACTTATGAATAATAGTATTATCTATATATATTATTAACTTTTGAGCGGTTTTAAGCATTGGAAGTATTAAAATTTTGACCCATTAAAATTAGGTCCCCACATTTTAGAGCATAGCTTTACTCACAGCTCGCGGCTCGGGATGCACGGCAGTTCAGATTATCCTTTATATTATCCTGTAGTTCAGTTTATGCTCCATATATTTATAAGTATATCCACAAATTTGATCAGAATCATTAGACCAGATTTCGAGATATATCAATATTTATATAATGTAAGGATACCAAGACATATTTTTTTATACTTGGGCAAAAGCAGCTTATTGAGGTGAACTGGCTCATTCGTTGTTTTTTTCGAAGTGAGCCAACTCAGTCATATGGCTCACTGGCTCACATGTAGATAGCTTATAGGTTCACTTTACGATCGCCAGTTGAGCGAACCATAAGAACTAGTTTGCAAAACTGAGCCATATTGAAAGAACAAGCTCAGTGGCTCAGTTCAGTGAGCCATTCATTTTGGCTCACTTACTAATGAGCTACCCAAGTATATTTTGGTTAAAAACGAGAGAGATTGTATTTGAAATGATTTCTTTTCATAAATTGTAATCCAAAACAGTGTTTAATACTTCGTTTTACTTTTAGATAATAAGATAATAATGTAGTAAATAGATTATAGAAACACATACAAATTCACTTGCTTATACATATAAATAATGTTTTTGATGGTTAAAATTGAAATAAACTCCATATTATTTTTATATAATACATATTATAATCCAGCTTCTATGATTATTATTTTGTAACTGTTTAAAAACAAAGTAGCAAAAACTTTTCTTAATCATGAGAATTAATCTTCATTGACACTTTCACTTTTAGACTTGTCGATTCATGTTTCCCGGAAAGAGCATACAAACGATGGCTTAATGAAACTTTTGTTAATACTCTGACTTTACATTTTATCAATCAACTGGAAAAGTCGTTTCAACTGTACCAGAAGCATTTTAACTACAATTTGCTTTTATTGAATTTATTTGGTAGCTCTGCCTATAAATAATTTAAAAGTTTTTTATATTCCAATTTTTTGATGGATGACTCCTCTCATGTGGCACCAAGTGATAAGCTGCGACTGGGCCATTCCCTCTCCTCTCACTACCGTTACCACTTCCAACAACAGCAAGTCACAATCACCATTCGAATTGGCTGTCTCCCCTGATCTTACTCTCATTCCTGTTTCACGCTCTTTGTTGATTGACATTAAACCAATTTCGTGTTGCATATTGATATGTTTATTGACAATTTGTGGCAAGGCTCAGTGTTGAATATTTTTTGTTTGTATGAGTGTATGTGTGTGTTCTTTTATCAACATTGGCTGGCAGTTGTTGGGTGGCTTAAATAAATCAAATTACTGGCAAAAAAAAAAGAAAATGCACGCTACCGGCATTCGACAGACTTTTAATTGCGCAACAAACATTTACAATTGTTGCCTGTCTTAACTTACATACAGAAAAGTGGCAGCAGGGATGGGGGAATCGGTGGTTCGGGGGCGGTAAATATGAGAGGAGGCGAAAAGATATGGTAAGCCAAATGGCCAGACGCCGCATAAATTGCCATGAAGTGCAAAAGTTAAGGCTCATTAATCATAAATATAAGGCCTCTGTGTGTGTGTGTGTGTGTGTGTGTGCGCTTGTAACTTTGTGATTGTATGTGTGCGTTTATATATCTCTCTTTTTGTCTGTCTATATGTGTGTTTGTGTGTGTAAATGTGGGTGTCCATTGAAGCCAGAGACAAAGAGACAGATGGGTAAGTAAGCAGAAAAGCTGAAAAGGAGCACAAATTATTTATAAAAGTTAACTGCGGCGTAAAACTGTAAATTGCTTGGCATTAATAGATGGCCCGTATCTATCCCCTTCCCTTCCGCCACAACCCTAACAATATTTCAGTTAAGGTAAGAAATGATCAAAAGAAGGCTTAAGATGACCATTCATAAAAATCAAGACTGAATGTGACGAGTGTTCCTGGTTATACCAGATATATTTCTGTTATCGACTCTTTCTTTTATATTGAAGTCCAGTCGAGATAACTTCATAGTTCACGTATTCTGTTGGTTGATGTAATGTAATCATAATAATAATGAAGTAAGGATATGTTTAATAGATTTATAGTTTATAAAGTGATTAGTTATTTACAGAAACAAAATGATATGATTCTCTGATATACCGTTTTTACCTTTGTCATTGGCTTTGCATTGGAAATTTTTCCTTTATGTTCTATGAGAATATACTTGGGTAAAAGCAGCTCATTGAGGTGAACCGGCTCACTCGTTCTTTTTTACGAAGTGAGCCAACTCACTCATATGGATCACTGGCTCACTTGCGAATAGCTTATGAGTTCACTTTGCGATCGCCAATTGAGAAGAATGCAAAATGAACCATAAGAACTAGTGTGCCAAAATGAGCTAGTGTGCCAAACTGAGCCAGTGAGCCAAACTGAACCATATTGAAAGAACAAGTTCAGTGTCTCAGTTCAGTGAGCTATTCATTTTGGCTCACTCATTCATGAGCTACCCAAGTATACATATATGAGGATTACCATCCAAACAGTTCGAAGAGTTAACTAACCGGAAAAAAACATAAATATAGTTTGAAGGCAAAGGTTTCTTAGTCGCAATGTGAGTAAATTAGTGTAACCAGAAATAAATGTTATAAATCTTTTTCATTAGTCGATTTTCTTTACATGATAGATATTATGGTAACCTTCAGTAGTGCAACAGTGACATAGTAAAGTAAATATATAAAATACTTTTTTTCACATGTAGAAAGACAAAAGCGAAAATACAAATAATATAACATATAAATTATCAGACTTTTAACCTATTTGAAACCAAATTCTATTAGAAAAAATAAGTTAATGATAACCTTATTTTTATTATTGACCAATTTGGTAAAATTATTATTAAATATTTGTATATTATTGTTAGATCTATGGATGTTAAATATCTCATACTTCTACTTCTTTCCATTGGGTATCTAGTTCATGCCCTTCAGATGATCGAAATGATATTGGAACTTACTTTAGCGTGAGTCAATGTATTTCTAACATAGTCCCTTATAAAATCCAACAAATTGTTCCTGATTCATTAACTTGTGGAAGAATAGTTTTCAAGATACAAAAATTATATATTTTTTATTTGTTTGCCACTTAAATTTAGCAAGCCATACTAAGACATCTAACCTTTCTCTTTTTATGCAAATCTAAGGAAAAATTTTATATTTAAATATATATAAATAAACACTCAATGAAATATATTATTAAAATTTTATGGCCCTTCGTTCAAAAACTGTAGTTGTAGCCTGGTTTTTACTTACAGATATGATTGGTTTTTTTTTACTGTTTTCAAGGTGTTTTTTTTTTTTGTGGCATTTCTTTTAAATTTATTAAACATAATTTCTTATTTTGTATAAATATTATAATATTCATTTTAAACTCACGGATTACCCTTTCATGTCAGGACAATTAACATTGAGAAAAATATTGTTTAGCAGTAATCCTTTCTACTTAAGAATCCCTACTAGCAGGATTACTATAATTATAGATATAATTATGCATTCTCACATGGAAAACCTTAAAAAATGCTCTTGATTGTCTAATATTATCCAGATAATAAAAAGATATATGAGTTGTTTTATGTTGTCTGATTATAGCAGTTTTAAATTTGACCTTTTTTTAAGCCTTAGTCACAGTAGGATATTAGCCATTTCCTTCCCTCGTTTCATTTTACTTTTCTTTTTTTTCTTTTTTTTTTTTTGTTGGACTTTTCCCTCAATGGCAGCGTGACATACATCCACACTTTTTACATGGCTTATTTAGCATAATTACAGTCCATTACCTGGTCACGCGCCCCTAGAAGACCCCTCCCGTACCCCTCTCCGTAACCACCACATCAGCAACATCATCAGCTACTGCATACACCCAACTCTCATCCCCTTTTGCATTCTTACTTTGGGCACAGGCCTGACACTCTGGCATTGTTGGAGGTGCCATATGTTGTCAACTTTAACTGGTTTTCTCTCCCTTTCTCTTTTTTTTTTTTTTTTGGTTTTTGCTTTAGCTGTCTCTGT
Source organism: Drosophila austrosaltans (assembly GCA_035045865.1). Taxonomy (NCBI): domain Eukaryota; kingdom Metazoa; phylum Arthropoda; class Insecta; order Diptera; family Drosophilidae; genus Drosophila; species Drosophila austrosaltans. The sequence continues at coordinate 2,255,498 of JAWNOQ010000200.1, forward strand.
AAGTGGCTGGGACATGTTGACCAAAATGGCCAAAAAGCCAAGACAACCCCCGTTAGCCTATATTTTGTTTTTCTTTCTTTTTTAGCCGAAAAATGTAAATTTAATGAAAGTGCTGCGCGAAATGCAAAAATTATTTACATCAAACACAGATGCGGTTCATGCTAATCACAGACTAAATAGTACAACAACAACATCGACAACAACAAAAGAAAAAAGAAGAAAGTAAACAACGAATCCCCATTTTGGATAACTTCAAACTCCAACTCCAACAGGAGTTTTTGTAATTTGTTTAAAGGTTACTGCGGTCAGTTGGTCAATTTAAAGCAAATTTCCACATGACTGACCATTCTATTTGTATGTGTGTGCGGTGTGTGTGTATGTGTGTGTGTGTGTGTGTTGTTATCCTCTCGAGTCATAGCCACAAAAGAGGGGTAGGCGCTAGGGGGTGGCAGCATGAAACTGAGGTTGGTCGCCCATTTGACATTGGCTTCGTTTTTAGTCAGTTTAATTAAAATGCAAGTAGGCAATTTATATACACTTGATGGTAAAGCATAGGGGGGAGGAGTGGTGTACAATACAAAAAAGAGTGAGGGGGCGGGTGGAACAAAGGAAAGAATCGGTAGGGGGTGGGCGAGGAGGTGGCCCAGAGGTCAACAGAGAAAGAGAAAGCAAGAGATCTGGGTTTTTGTGTGGCCAGCCAGGCTGGCTGCCATTAGGCCATGCTTTTTGATTTATGTTTTTACACGCTTAAATGAACTGTGGTTGTTGCTCCTCTCTGGTGGTTGGCCTGCTCTCAGCTGGCCATTGAAAGAGTTTTGCACATGAATGAGTTAAACCCAACAGAAGGCGAGACACACATACACCCAAAAGAGAGACAGAGCTAGAGTGAGAGAGAGAGAGAAGTGTAGGAAATAAAATGGAAACCATATTAAAAAGCGGAAAATGTTTTGCCACATGGAAAACTGAACCATTCAATTCATCCAATGGGATTTGGGTGTGTGTCGGAATATTTTGTTGAATTGAAGCACTCAAGTTTCAGATAATTGGCAAGCGAACTGAGGGAAATCAAAATTGAGCAAATAAATGATCAGCCTATAAATAGGATACATATGCATAGATAGCTAACAAAATGATTTAGAAATAGATTAAATCAAATCTAAACTACTAATTAATTTTTAAGTATAGGTATTTATGGCTCTAAAAAATATGCTAATTAAGTTAGATGGCCAAATAAAAGTTTTAGTTTTGACTGGGTAGTAGCTCAATGGATACAATAATAATTCTGCCCAAATATACTTCTCATATATCCCGTTATAAGTTTTAGGAGAATATTTTTTTGTTTATTTATAGCAACATTTTGAAGCAATTACAAATTGCAGTCAAATCTTATGTCAGGTATAGTTACTTTAAGCTTTTTTGAAAAGAATAACTTTACAATTTTTTAATGGCAATAAAAATTTTTAAAATTATTAAAAATGATTCCCGGTTATGCAATAGCACCTATGCCATTATACTCTTGCAAAAAGGGTATATTCATTTTGTTCACAAGTTTGCAGCGCATAGAAGAAAGCATCTCTGACAATATAAAGTGTGTTTATTCTTGATCTGCACAATGAACTAAGTTGATATGGGCGTATCCGTCTGCTTGGCTGCCTGTCTTGTCCTTCCGCCTTTCTGGATCAATGCTAAAATTGGGCTTCTTTTTGCTGCAGATTATGCATATCTCAGAATCATCCCGTTCCGATGACTATATCATATAAGTACATAGCTTCCATAGGAACGTTCGTTCGAAAATAAGGTCTAACATCAACAACTTTGTTAATAATCAATTGATGATCACAAAATTTGGTTTTACTTAGTTTAGCATATATTCTCTACTAAGTTTTTTGAAACTCTGTCAAAAATAAAGTTTTAAAGCAATAAGTTGGGAGTTTCAAAAATATGTTATTTGTAAGTTTAGTATAGATATATAAAAATACCTGTGCTAAATTTTAACAGAATTAATAACGGCCAAAAAAAGTTTTGGTAAAAATAACTTTTTTCTCAAATTTAAATTTAGGTTTTAGTAGTTTTATGCCTTTCTTAAAGTTCTATTAAATTTTTTAGTTAGTTCCATAGTTGTGAAAAACAATTGGGAAGGGTAAACGATCTTTGACAAGGCCACAGTTACCCCATCCTTTTAGTTTCATTTTGATTTTAATGTGAGCATCAGAAACTGAAATAATTGAAAATTTTTAAATTATTATATCCAACCAAGTTTTAAATTTGTGCATCATAAGTATAAAATTTTCAGTTTTTAATTTTTTAAATAAGAGATGAAACTGATAACTTTGAGCTCAAATAAATATCTACTCGATCGTCCATATACAACTTAAAAATTTAATTCTTTTGAATAAATTTTAAAAATAAATTTGAAAATGCAAAAACAATTAATACTCAATCTATCAGATTAACTGATAGACATATATAGGTATGTATATACTATAATAATGAATAAATCCATCTTCATTTGGGTATTAACATAAAAGTTAAATTTATTAATCCACCTTGTTAGAACTTGTAAGAACATACTTAAAAAATATCATTCTTACAAGTAAAGTCTTCATATAAGTAAAATATAATTCCAAAATAAGAATTTCTGTTTACATATTCCATCGACATGATTTGTCGGTATTGCCTGAAAGTGAACATTTGCTTGGGTCATAAAACTGTCGCGTGAATCACGCTAACGTGCTGATATTTTCAACTAATTTTCACTAAACAGCTGCTAGCATAGCCCCCGATTTGCCCCGCCCCCCATATATATGTGTGTGCATGATTTGCACAATTCGATGCGATTTGTTTGATATTTTTTTTTTTTTTCATTCGCGCTTTTTTCCGTTCGTTTTGCCTTTTTGTTGCGCCTAATTAGATGCCGTTAATGGGGCAAACGTCGCCCAGACTTGGCTGCAAGTCACGAAATGCCTATTTAGTATTATGTCTGAGGTCTCTGAGTTGGCATTTTCTCTACGTTTTTATTTTTCTCATCTAATTTTTTTCCTTTTTTACTTGAAATTTGATACCAAAGCGAACAAAAAAATAAAGTAATTTAAGCAAGAACTGAAAGGAAAAAAGAGCAAACCATTGCGCTAGGTTTGGCATTAAAGTTTACCCCCAAAAAAAAAAAACAAAAACTCAACTAGACTCAATTCCATTTGATATTGTGTATATTTTTATTAATTAATGCACTTAATGCACTTTTAATGTGCGGCAAATGTGAAATAATTCATGCGCTTATCAGCCACTGATAATGATTAATTTGGTTTTTTATATTGTTATTGTTGTTGTTGTTGCCTGGCAGCAGACATCCGCAATGTAAACTCATCGCAGCTTTCAATTATTTTAAATTACATATATATACATATATATGTATATGTATGTTTGTGTGTGTGCGCATTTGTAATTGTACAATTTATGGATTAAACTCAGGGCTGCTTGTTGATCTGGAACTGACAAGATATAGTAATTTTAGACACGAACCAACAACTCATTTTCATTTTAAATGAAATAAAAGTAAAATAATTGAAAAAATCAGTGAGTGAAAAAGTTAGTTCATTAAGCATTGTTTAAATTTTATAATGATGAAAAAATGGAAAAAAACTATTTGGTAATTTTTCTTGTTATACAAATTTACCAAAAGACTAACGATATAACTTAATATGTACTTAAATAGGTAATAATCACTGAATATTTACATGCTCATTTGATTCAACTTCTGTTTGACTAGAGGAATTGTAAATATTATAGGAAAATAGGAGGACAAAAACTATCATTATTTGTTTATTTATTAAATTATAACACAGTATTAATTCTAAATTATAGTAGTAAAGCCAGAGCAACTCAGAAAAGTATTAACCAGCCAAAGTATTTAAAATGATTTTGCTTTTTTTACAATTTATAAAAGGTAAGTAATATGTATTTTAAATAAACAAACTTCTAAATCTCTCAGTTAGATCTGAAAAGTATTAATGTTGCAAATAAGTTGCAATCGAAATGTTTAAAAGACAAAACATAATAAGAGGAATTTTAGTAATGGGTAATTCTATGTCTTTTAACATTATATTTTTCCTTTTAACCTTGTGTTGATTAAGTACAAAGTAAAAGTAAGTTGTAAAACTGATAGCAAAAGTGTTCTCGTTCCTTCTAAAAAGCAATGACAAAAACATATATTAAATTATTAATCCTTTACTCACTTGAAAAACCATTAAGAACCTGAAAAGCAAAAGCAAAACGCTAGAAGAAAAAACTGCCAATAGCAGATAAATAAAATGAAACAAACTGTTTATCATTGTGAACATTTAATTCGGAAAATCTCATAAATGAGATGCGATTACTTAAAGTTTTATTTGAATCTTTAAAGCATTTCCAGCCCTGATATAAATAAAAGGCACATGAAAAATTATTTTCAAAAAGTGACAAATGAAAGGATTTTTGTTTTTTTGTTTTACACTCCTTTTCCTTTTCATTTTTAACTTTTTATTTATTTATTTATTTTTTTTGTATGCATATGCAAATATAATTCTGTAATTGCCATTTGCAATGCATATTTAAAATGGAGGTCAATTCTGGTCTGAGCAAATTGGTTCTGAGATTAATGATGGATTGAGGCATTGATACCATTATTATTGTGATATTACTATAATAATTAATATTATTATTATTGTTGTTGTTGTTGTTGCCATTCGAACTGGCTTAATGAAATATGCATTTTGATTAATATTGATAGGGTCGTTTCATATTTGCAGTATATAAATACATGTTGGATTTGAATATTTTTTCTCTTAAGCAACTAAAAAAAGCTTTGAGTTTGAAAGAAAAACTTTCAATTAACTATAACTAATAACTACAACATATTGTTTAATGAAGAAAATCCTTTTAAATTGTTACTAATTTATTATAAAAAACTAATTTTTTCATTTGTTCTATTTTGATAACAAAATATCCAATTAAAATGATTGTATTTGAACCCTTTGCTGGCAATGCTAGTTAATTCTATAAATCGAAAATGATTTGTCATCCTAGGATAAGTCCAAAGTTATTCGACTTTCAAAGAAACTTTAACCTTTAGTCATGCATTATCAAATCTATGACAATCTACCCCAAAACTAAATGCAATTTATGAAATCTTCAATAAGCCCCCTTTACATAAAACAATAGTCTTCGTTCCCTTTGCAATAAAAAAATAATGAAATCAGATTCCTTTATTGTTTTCGAATATGTACCTTTTATTATGTCATTGATAAACTGATGATTCCCTATCCCTGTGTCGATCGATCAATGAGAGCAGTAAGCAAGTAAGAGTAGAACGCGACGGCAACTGACGCACGAATAACGAAAGCGACAATGAACGGTCGCTAATAAGAAACCTACTCAGATATATAATATGTATAATTACCCTAAATTAATCTTAAATAAATATTAATAATAATCGTGTAAATTATCAATTCGAGTTACTTCATTCCCGTAAGCCGCACTATCCATGCGCCGATCCGTCCTGACATTTTTGGCAACCAGTTACCCAGTATTAAATGAGTGACAAATTTCATAAGTGGGATTGTATACTTATGACAAAATCTCAGAATGATTTTTTAGTATTGGGCTAGCACTTATGACACTCTAAGCAACTTTAGCAGTTCAGCTTTTCATAAATTTTTATTATTTTGTTATCCTATTTCAAAGAAAGTTGATGGAAAATTATAATAGAAATTTTATACACATATTTATTGTTAGTTTAAACTTTAAAGTTAATATAGAATAACTTCCTATAACGATGTTGTGGTATCTCATATTTTGGCTATAACATTCTATAAAAGTCAAAAGTACATAGCTAGGATATGGATTTTATCTTTCAACACAAATGCAGAACAATTGATTCATGATATAAAAGAAAATCTACATAAATTTATCCCTCTGAAAAAGGCTTTATTAAATACGAAAAATTTTTAAAAGTTTTTGTAAATTTGGTAGCAAAAAAGACTTGACTTAAGGTTGGTATATACAAATTTATGAATTATTGGAGATACATCAAGATATTTAAGATATTATTAATAATGGATCGCAGCTGCATTGTATTAGCTTCATTTGAAGGTACATTACCCATAATCAAGAAGCTTAAAAACCAAAGTTTTAGTCTCTGCATAGTTCTAAAAGTTTTAAATAAATATAAAATATTCAGTTGCGCTTAAAATAAAACCACTTCCTTAATTAGCTTTACTTTAAATAATTTCTAAGCTGGATTAGAAAAAGAGGGAAACTTTTTACCCTAATTTTTTGCAAGTTCTAAGTCGCTACTAAATCGCATATCACTTGAATGCTCAGTGTCTTAGAATTGGACACGGACAAGAAGAAGGGGGTGGGGATAGGGATGGCAATTGCCAAAGCTTTGCACTGAGTGCAATTAATTAAGCAAAAGCTGAAAGTCATGCTCAACTCACACACACACACGCATACGCACTTAATGTCCTTCCCCCCCATTCTTCTTATGCATGTATATACCCTCGGACAAATTTAATTGCTTACAAGTTGGAAACATGGCAAAAAACAAGCAACAACACAAACAACAACAACAACAACAAGAAGAAAACCAAACTAAAGATGAAGCAACAATTGTAATAAAGCTTCAAGAGCAAAGCAAGAAAAATTGCAACAAATGTTGAACAAAACCATAAAGTGTGATTAATTGAATATTTCTCTATGCACTAGCAAAGAAACAGAATTTCACTTTACTTTGTTAAGTTGAGGTACAGAGATGATGCGGGAGGAGAAGAAGAATCACCCTAAACCATCAGTTATCACCATCACTATTGCCATCGGAGAGTCCATTGGCCACTTGGCAAATTTGTGAAAAGGTCTCCGTCGGCTTCTCAGTCTACAGTTTGGCCCCCTTTTGGTTGCCCCTTTTCCAGCCCTCTTCGGTAGCTGAAAATTTCTAGCTTGTGGCAATAAATTTAAATAAATATACGATTACGCGTGCGTATTAAGTTGCCACTGAAGCGAACAGAGAGATGCACCATGGGACATGAAATTGAATTTTGCAAACAAATTATAAAAAACAAAAATAATTTCAAGAAACTTTAGTTAATAATTTTGAAAGATCTAATAAAATTTGGTCTGAATTGAATTAAATCTACACGAAATGGAATAATGAGTCTTTAGTGGTATAAAAAGGTCTTTAAAGGTTTCTTTATAAAACGTTTTAATTTTAAAATAGTAGAAAGTACCTACTTAAAAAATACTGTGTAAAGCTAAAACTTCATGATTTCAAGAATGTTTCAATTTCTAAAAAGTTAAAAATGTTTTTGGTGTGTTTTGATTTGCTTTAAAGAAATAACAAGGAAAAGAAAACTTATCTTTAATTCAAAAATAAGTAATAATTTATAGTTATTAATGTATAGTTAAACATATAATAGCTTTCATGCAAATAATGTTAGAAATGGAAATGTAGTCGTAGCATCCGAAACAACATAGATGAGTCTTGGAAATATTTCATTAGTTCTATTCTTATTTGTACTTATCAGGGACCGAAAATAATTGTTATTTTTAAAATTTTATTCAAAAAAATCAAGAGTAACATAATTATACCCTTGCAGAGGGTATTATAAAATTGGTCAGATGTTTGTAACGCAAAGAAATATACGTTTCCGACCCCATAAAGTATATATATTCTTGATCAGCATCAATAGCCGAGTCGATTGAGACATGACCGTCTGTCCGTCTGTCCGTCCGTCCGTCTGTCCGTCTGTCTGTTTAGCCAGACGTTTTCGAGCTTAAATTTTAAGCTACATGGTTGAAACATGAAAAGTTAAGTTCCTTAATCGATCATCCAGATCAAGTTTAAAAATTAGTCGGATCGGATAATTATCACCGGAGCTATTAACTAAAACGTGGAGGTACCTCGAGTAAAATAAGCAGTTTTCTTTGGCAACAAAGAAACAAAAACAAATTCCAAGCAATCACACACACACATACATATGCAAAAATTGGTCACCACGCGGTGTGTGAGAGAGACAGAAACATTTGCGTTGTGTTGTTGCACAGAACGAAATTTAAAGAGCGAGATGCCATGCGTTTGCTATATGTATATGTATGTCGAACTAGCTTAAGAGAGTTAAGTGAGGATGGTGATGTAGTACGTAAAGATCGGTCGCACGATGGTTCGGTGTTTGGTGGATTCGATTCTCGGTGAATTCGGGAAAATTTTTAGTTGAGTTTTCTCTTCAATTACTTTAAAAATTTTGTTTTTAAATTAAATAGTAAAACAATGAAGCTGCAAGGGTATACAAACTTCGGCAGATATTTTTCTTCTTTAATATTTTTTATTTAAAATAGTTACTTTTTACTGTTATTCCTGATTTTTAAAATATTTCTCCCGAATAACTTTCATTTTCTATTTTTATTTTTTTCCTCATACCATAACTATTGTTGTACTACTTATTGAATAACGTTTGCATAAAAAACTTCAAAAACTTCAAATTTTACAGGGGTTACTCTACTTAAGTTAAAATAATCATTTTAAAGTATTTTAAACTAATTTACATATTTCTATAAACTAAGTTCGGTTTACGTTTTTATATTGTTACTCTACATTTGTGTAGGGCATATTGTTTATATTTGATTTTATATTTATATATTGATAAGTAGATGAATTTTTTTATAATCATATAAAGTTATTTTTAAGGGTCTCCTGCTTGATTTTTCTAGTATTAACTTGTTAAAGTAAATACGAAAGATATAGTATTATGATCGGAAATTTGCACTTGTCAAATCAGATTTATAAAATTTTTCGAAAATTTAAGTCATTTGCGTTTAAAGCACTTTTTTGCGACTATCTATGGATTCCAGCGTCGGAATCTGACTTTGGCACAAGTTGAAACATTTACTTCACTTCTTATTTGTGCCTGACTTATTCAATATTAGTTAAATAATAAAAAAACGCCAAGTTAATTCAATCACAAAAAAAAAGTTCCACATTTTTTACGAAAAATATTATTTTAATTAGTATTGCAACCTTCATATGCACTTTTTGGATTACTTAAACAGATTCTTCTTATTTAACCGCTAATTTAAGTTAACAAAAATTTGTGCATATTAAATAATATATTTTTGCTAAAACTTATTATTATTGGACTGACGCTAGCAATGGTGTCTTAGAAATTCACTTTATTTACTGCCTTAGTAAAATTCCAGTGCAAGTAGATAAGGCACTTTCTCTTTTTTTTTGCCACTGTGCATATATACTTTTAACAATGACCGTCTAGAACAATGGCAATTGCTCCCTGACTGGGCCTGCTTCTACACTCAGCTATTGCTCCGGTCTACTCTGGTAGCATCTTTCAGCTTTAGCTGGTGCCTCGTGGCTCGCTGGCTCGTTATCTGCTTCTGCTGACTTCTAATTCAGCCATAATAAATCAATGCAACGTGCTGCAGCGGCAACAGCCGGCAACTCCGATGGCAGTCAGGCCACATTTTGTGGCGCAAATGTGTAAGTGAAGTTGATGAGTGTGCCAAGGGGCCAGGGGGTATTGCCATGAGAGGGCGTGCCCCTGCCACCATGACAACACACAAATTTTCTCGCCCCGCTCGACTAATCGAAATTTGTTAGCCATTTGTGCTCATTTTTTATGTTTCTTTGCCATTTTGTTGCGTTGCCAGATTTTATTTGCTTTTAATTGGCCATAATAAAAATTTATTGAGCAAACTTGTTAATGATTCGTTAATGTTTAACAAAAAAACAAAAAAATTGAAAAAGCAAAACAAAAGCATAGAAAAAGCAAAGCGCAAAACTTTTGCCACTTTGATTTAGGCAATAATAATATTATACATAATATTTTATTCAATTGGTATTATGTATAAACAAATAAACATCAACTTATTACGGCTTAATGAATTCGAAATTATCAACAGAAAATAGCAAAAGCAAACAAAACTCATTTAATTAGTGTAAATTGAAAATTTATAATATATATATATATTTTCCTCTAATTGTACATTTAAATAGTAATTCGATATGGTTAAATATGCATGAACCATAATGACAACAGTTTATCACTCACTCGAAAAGGATCAGAAACAGGAGCATGAGAGAGAGAGAGAGAACATGAAATTGGCCGAAATGCTTTCGATTTCAGTCAGACAGCTGCCAAATCCTTTGTTGTCACATTTGGCACGCGTCTGGGCCACGCATCATCAGGTGCAACATGCAACAAATAGAACAAAGAGTCAGAAGCAAAATGTTATCCTGGTGTTGGCATTCAGCAGTTGCCAACTGGCATTCTTGATTGCTTTTATTGTTGTTACTGCCTTTTGTTGTTGCTGTCGACACACGAACGCCTTCAGACACCAGCCAAAAGATGCCGCCGACAACAACAGAGAGCAGCAGCAGGAGCAGCAGCAACAACTACAGTGCGGGTCCAAATCATAGTCGTTGTTCATTTTTTAGTCAAAAGGGTTTGCTTATTAGAAATGTAGTTGAAAATGGAAATCGGAATGTTATTGGATTTCATTATAAAAGCCTTGTGCGATCGATTTATAATGTTAAGTTCTACATATATAATTTATATAACAATAAATCATTGTTTTTACTATTTGAATGAATATAATTCCAAAGCCAATATCCACGCGAAGTTCCACTTTGCTTTCAGTAAAAAAAGCCAGAAACAAATATAAACAATTTAAAGTTAATTATTTAAAAAAAAAGAGACTGGCACTTGGAAATGTATGGTTAATATATAAAGATTTATATATCCAAAAAAAACATTTAAACTATTGATCACATATATATGTGAGTTCTTTCTTTAATTGATAATAAAGGACAGTAAAATAAATTTTTTTGCAGAAATGTAGCTTTAAATAATCTTTTGCAGGATACCTAACAATTTTGGAACTGCTTATAGTGTGTGATTGTTTTGAAATAATTGAAAAATTAATTAAGTATTCTTAAAAAAGCCAAAGTATTTCTTACTTAAATTCATATTCAAACAAATGATTCAAAAAACCAAATAAAATATATTAAAACTACTCGGAGGCCTATTGGCAAGGTTTTAGCAATGCAATTTTTAAGCATATTCTGATGCAAAATATTTTGAAATTAGGTCTTAATGTAGATGCACTTAACACAGTTAAAAATCATGAAACATTGAAATTTCTTCATTCACTATTACTAGACAATAATTTTAAAACCTGGCCGAATTCAAAATGAAACAATTGCAATATATGAATCTGGAATCTTTTGCATATCTGACTTTGCTCTCCACAAACATGTGAGAGGGACCCTTTTTGTTTGTTTACCAACTTGCAACGCCCATGTTTCAGGTATAGAGAGAATAAATATTTTAAAAAAGGAGTAGAGGGAGGGGAGCAATGGAGGCAGCCAACTGCAAGCTGCTTTGCATGACAACCGGTTCCAGAATTTATTTTTTTTTTTTTAGTCTTTTTTTGAGAGAGTGTTTAAATTGATTGGAGGATTTAATTTCAGTGGCAGCTGCCGCTGATGGTCAGCAGATGATGGCCACTAAATGTGTGTCCACATGAAGAATAATATTTTGGTCACCTACTTGTGGACACACTTGAAAAGTTTTCATTAAAGTTGTTTAATTTACTCAAAGTTGTCTAGTGTATCAGTGAATTGTGCATTTAACTTTCCAACTGGAAAGCAACTGCAAAGTTAAAAGAAGTCAATTTATTCATTTTTTTTTTTATTCTGAATTATATTCATGATTCATTATGATTATTATTGTGATTATTACAAGTACTTTTGAGTGGCAGTTGCAACTTTTTGCGTGCAGAAATTAATTAAGTCCGCAATGGCAATGATAATAAGAACAGTCAGCAGGGCACACCCTGTGGCACCAACACAAAGACCACCCTTAAACCCCGACCTCACCCGCACTCTCATATATACTCAATCGCCTGCACAGTTGTTTCATATTTTCTGTTTTCCTGCAAATTCTGGGGAGCATGTCAAATATTAACGAGGGTTTCTTTTAAAGTTCTTGAAAATAGATGCTTCTAAGAGAAACATTTATGATTGTCTGACAAAGATAGTTTGCTTGCACATTTTTTTAACTCATAATCAAAAATTTCAGTTAATGTCATTTGTTTTTTTAACTATATATGTAGTATGTAGTAATTAAATGCATTTTTCTATTGGCTGTACGAAAAGTTAACGCTTTAAAAACTTTAATTTTAAGAGAGTTGATCGTATTTCGACATCACACTTGCTTTCATTTATAACTTAAATTTTGACCAGAACATTGTTATCCATTTCCATATTCTTTAGTTACAAAATGTTATTCCCTTTTGAACGAAAGTAACCTAAAAAAACGTTTATTGTATTATTGAACAATCGATTGATATATTTCTTGGTCGTTATGTATCAGAAATCAAAACAGACAGACTAAAGCCTGGCTTTAACAAAATAAGTTTTATTGTAAAAGATGACTTACTTGATTTAACAATTAATGGAAATATCTTCATTAATTTGTTCTAACTAGATGTTCAGTCTAATTTCTGACAGCTTTTTATATACATATATCAACAAAATTTATTCCATTGCTCTACTTATAGAACTTGGCAAAAGTTTCTCTAAGTTCTCAGTTTCTAATCACCTTTTCATCAATCAGTTTATCGAAAAATTAACATATAGTAGACTATATACTTTACTTGATATATACATATTTTTCAAAAATAATTTCAAAAGGTGTCTTGTTTCTCTGATTAAGTATTAAAAAGTAAAGTATATTTTATATTGAAACAAAGAAGCCAGGCTAGCCCTGAATGAACACTTAAAGACACTTTAGAAAACTTTTTAGTCAACCCTCGCTTTTAAAAGCATATATCCATATATGTACATATATTTCCTCTTGCAGTTACAATGCATTTTTTCCCTTTGCTGGTATATACATATTTTTTTCTTCTGTTTTTTACTGGGTAAATATGAATTGTGTGTTGTATGCATTTTTCGGCATATTTCACTTTCATTTGAAGGCCTGGCCCTGGCCCCCTGCACCCTCTCTCTCACTCTACTGACCTCTTCTACTGTCTTTTTCTGCCTCTAGCACAAATGCCAATTGCATGTCCAGAGTCAGAGGGTACACAAATATGGTTTTTCTATATGTCTCTGGTTATAAAAATTCAATTCCCAATGCATGTTTAAAGTATTTAGATTGGGCGTAGAGTTTTTTTTCGTGTTTTTTATAGTTTATGGTCAACAAAGGTTTGTTGAACTTGAATGAGTGTCATGACATGTGTGTGTGTGTAGGTGTGTGTAAGTGTGTGTGTGTGGACGCTGAGTCATTTGGTCGCGTGCTGGGTTTTAGGATATGGGAGTGGCATTCTGCGGTTAGTCAGCCACGTGTGTCCTTGAAAAGGAAAGGAAGAGTGCATGTATATTGGTTTCTCTGTCATTGTGTCTAGCTGCTGTCTAATTTGAATTGTGTTGTGTTTAGAATTTTAGTTAAATTAATTGGAAAGTGATTTTCTACACAATTGGTAGTAAATAATTGATGATTCAATCATCTTTAATCAAATAATACTTAATAAATCAAATAAAACTCCTTCACATATGCACAAAACAGCATTTACGGCAAAATTTCAATATATATATATATATATGTATATACAGAGAATATTTCTGAGTGTGTGCTTAGTTCTGCATAAGCCATTTAATCAACTTTATTAATATTAATAAACATAAAAGCGGCAACAACCACAAGAACAATGCCAGTTTCGTCAACAATTAAACAATTACACTTTAGGCAAAATACCCGCAAGCATGAAACAACGACAGCTCTTAATGGTAATTCACTTAAACAATCATTAGTCAACATTTTCTCAACCAAAACAAAACAACAGAAAAAAAAGGAAGAAAAATAACAAATACAAAAAAAAAACACACAACCAAAACTGAAACCGAAAAACAAAAACAAACCCTTTTGGACTTCATTCGCCCCTTGAGGGTTGTATTTTTGGTCCTACCTGAAGAAAGGAGAGTAGTAGCAGCGGAGCTCAACAACTAAAATTAAAACAAAAAGCAAATGTTTCTGATACCCTAAATTAGAAAAGTGTATTTGAAATGCCAAAATATACAGAAATACTAATGAATACAATAAAATTTTGTTTATCTTTTAATTCAGTAATTCTAAAATTAAGAGTATAATAAATCAATTATGTTAGTATTAGCTATTTGGTATACTTATCGCCTGAGCTCATAACAATTTTAAGTTTTATATAAAGGTTGCATAATATCTCTTAGCTTCAGTATTCAAACAAATTGTATGCTTTTTCTAAAGAGTTAAATCAATTTAACACTTTTATTTCAAACTCTTCTCTATGAATTAGATAACTTTTGCCTTGTATTTTTATTATATATTATTAATATTTGCACTTTTTGTCTGTTGTATATAATGTTCCACTTTTGGGTACTTCCAAATCCGAAAGTTTCTACTTGTAAAAGTCGCCGAACTGACATGGGAATAGTCTAGTTTTGTTTTTTAAAGTTTTGCTCAAAAAAAAAGGACTATCTTTTTTTCCTATTTATGTATGTTTCTATCTAGCAATCTAAATATATATCTATCTATCCATCTATCTTTCCAAAGACAATTAGTTTGACATTTGTTTTGAAGAACTTTCTAAGATGTTTTCTTTTATGAGACGATAATGTTCTTTCAAACAGGAATGTGAATTTGTTGTAACCTTTATCTTTACTAAAATTAGGCTCGCCATTTGTTTTTAAATATTAATTTTAGCATAATCAAATTTAAAGTATGTAATTTAAAGTATATTATTTTGTTGTGGTTTTACTATGCCAACTTGTTAAGCTAATATAAGATAACTTTACTTTTGAACAAACTTAAAATAAAAAGGATTTGGAACTCCTTTTCAAACGATGCCGCTAAATTGGACATCTAGTTTGAAAGGTATTAAGGTGGACAACCAATTAACGAATATTTTACTTATATATTATTAAATTATTTAATTGTTTACTACTGTCATAATAACTAATAGAAGCAAAAAATCAAAGAGTGCTCGTAGCATATAGTCGTCCATGTGCCTCGTACACTGATAATGAGTAATTTAAACTTTTACTTACAGCTTATAAAAAACTCTCTCAAACGGTTAGAATTTAAAACAAATATTAATATGAATGAAAAGGCAACACTGTTGCTTTCCGTGAAAAGTTAGCTTGTATTAAAATATAAATTATATTACGCTCTTGGTAGAGGGTATTTCAAAGTGGGCTACTTAACTCAATAAAGGCAGTTTTTATTTATAGCCTTCGGACTCGTTCTTTGGTTTGAGTCGCTAAGGTAATTCAATTGAAATTCAAGTGCTCACTTCATTTCCACTTAATTTCTGACGCTCAACAACAAGAACCACAGAAAAAAAAACACTCAGAGAAATCCCTCAACTCTTTTTATATATACATATATACTTGTAGCCACCGCTAGGACAGGATGAAAAAGAATTATTTTCCAAATATATATTTTATATAATCGGTTTAGGGTTCGCTTTCAACGCCCACAAGATGATCGAGCATTTGGGTTTTGGCTCGTCGATAAAGTTTACTCTCTTATCACTCAAAATGGAAACCGCACAAATAAAAATTAAAACACGTTTTCGTCCTCTTCTTCCAGGCGTCCTTGTAGCCATTGTACATACATATGTCAAGCTGTCAATGTTTATCTATTTTCCAAAAGGTGTCTTTTTGCCTTTTTTCTCTTGTATTTTTTTTTTTTTTGCCTATGTCCGTGAATTGGTCTGAACATTGAGGAGGATTACCCTGGCTTGTTGTTGTTGATTTATGGCCACACTTACGATACAAATACAGAAAACACCAATGTGTGTTTCAAATGTGATTGAAAACTGATAAGCGACACAAGCACACAAACAGGACACACAGGACCCCTGTTTGTTTAGGCGGTTCCCCTTAACGGGCTAACATATCTGGGGATGTTGGGGGGGAAGTTATTAGTGTAACTGTCAGCTGGGTGAAAGTGTTGAGTGCACGTCCATCAAATGGGGTTTTGAGGTTTCAGGAGATGGGTCGACTGGGGGAGGGAAGGGGACTGCCGGCATATAAATGGATTACTGCTGACTGTACCAAAATATGAGCAGCTGCAGCAATTGCTCTTCTGATGGCTTAATTTGCCACTAATTTGTGCTTATCACCTACCGACCCTTCACCTCTATAGCATTGCCATATATATCCCTCCCCCCCCACATCCATTCGTTCCACAACATCAACAGCAGAACAGTCATCGGTTGTCAGGGAACTTTGCATATGCCCTTGCCATGTCTCGGACCCCACTCGAGACTGTGTGTGTGTTTGTGTCTCTATATGTCGAGAGTTGGTCGAAATGCCTGGGAAATCTGTCAGCGTGCAAATTGCTTTAGTGACGCCAAGTTTATGGGAAATGCTTCTATACATTTAACTCACACACTAACTACCAAGAAGTCTGCATATTAATCAAGCGTATTGACCATTTAACTATTCAAAGTAAAACGAATATCAGTAATTTTCTTTCGGTCCTTTTTCTTTTAAGTTTAAAATTACTTAACAAAGAGTAACTAAGAAGCAATCCTTAAAGTAAAAAGAAATTATTCTTTTTGCAGTAAATTGAATAGTTTTTGCTGAGACTAAGACTTGGGTTGCGGTAATGAATGAATGTAAAGGCTTAAGGTGTCACCTCTGTAAAAAGGGGAAACTATAAGTAATGGAACACTTATCAATTCATAAATATATTGTATATATCGTCATATAATTCCCAACCAGTTTTAGTAATTAACTTTAATTCCCAATTTCTAAACAATAAGAAATTCTGCTTTTGAATTACTTTTAAAAATTCATCTTAACGAAATGATTCTATTAAGTTCCATTAATAGAGTAGCTGTGTCGCTCTTGACCATTTGAATATGTATTTAAAGTAATTAGGAAACTCTAAAGCATACCGCCTCAGCTGAAACCTACCCATCTATGTATATGTATAAATGAGTCTTAGTCTCTCAGTGTGTGTGTGTGTGTGTCTGGCCAGCATAAACATGCCAGGACAAGCCAGGACATGCTGAGGGCTCAAAACCCATTCGAGCTCATAATAAAGCAATAAAAACACAAAAAGAAAGGTAAATGCCATTGAGGCCAACTAAAGAGCCGCAAATGTTGCCTGGGCCAGTGTTCCATTTTTTGTTCGGATGGCTTTTTTTTTTATTTCTATTTTTTTTTTCTTTGCCCAGCTCTAATTTATCATCAAACAGCAGTAGCAGCAGCGCACAGGCATACAAAAAGGACATGCGGCATGGCCAGGGAACAGCTGGCTTCCTGGCTTCGGTCTGACCAAGAAGAACGCCTGCGGGTCGACTGGGTTGGCGTCCAGGTAGCGGCATATAGTTTATGACTAAATTGAAACAGGTTGTTGGTATGAATAGAATTTGGACAGGCAGGCTCTCGGGTTTGTTGGCGCTTGACAGTGCACTGGGAGCAGGAAGTGTGTCTCTGTAACTGTGTGTGTGCCGTCACTTTTTTTTCTGGTTTCAAACTTTTTTCCAACGAAAATGAGAAATATACGAGAGAAACTCTCACTCTTTGGCTCCTTCGTTGGAGCTGTCAATCATTTGATGCCCAAGAAATGCAACTCAAGTGACTTCTTTGCCGCTCATCCATGATATCTGTTTACACAACAGCTCAAGATCAAAGGCGAATGTAAACGCCACCACTTGGGGGACACTTATCCTTTTTGCTATGGCTTATCTCACTTACAAGTAATTGTAATATTATCCCTAATAAGCAAAAGATTGATAGCATTCTTGGGAAAACAATCAGCATGGCAAGAGATAAAGTGAGAGCAAAATAAAAGATACAGTAAGAAAGGGGCCCATAAAAGTGGTCACAGGACAACAGGCACTGTACAGTGGTTTTAGTGGTAATAAAATTAAAATATTTATATTTATCTCTAAAAGAATTTGCAGAACAAGTTGATGATAATTGTGACTATATATTAATTTACTGAAATCGCTTTTAAAATAATATTTGTTGGTAAAGACAAACATCATACTTATCAGTTTCATTTCTTGGAACGTGATCAGATTTTTCCACAATCAATCCTGTCTAGTATCATAAATAAATTTTGTGTTTACCTAGTCGTTTTAGTATTTCATCACACTGTGCATTGTTTGTGCAATCTCAGTCACACTCACTCGACACCCCGCCTTAAGGACACAAATTTCTTAAGATCCCTTCTCGCTTATTATCTCTTCGACATTGGCGTGAGTGTGAGTATGTGTGTCTGTTGTCCTGCTTTGTTTGTCTATCCGACTAACTGGCCGCCTGACCGACTGACTGACTGAGTGCCCATGTTGCTGGGCTAGTCTGGTTTGGGTTCTTCTCATCATCACTTGAGTAAACAATGTCATAAAATCATCAATCAAATGTTCTCGCTCTCATCCTCAGCTCTGCCTATATCCTGTGCATATTTTTCCTTCGGTTAGCCTTACTCTTTTGTAGTTTCAGACGACCTTTGGCCCCTTGTATTACGCTGTGTATTTTGTTTGCCTTTGACTCGACTGTTAACTGTTAAAGCAAACACATGCGGCTGGACACGCGCCCGGTTTTTCTATTGAACCCCATGGACTGACTTGGTATTGCCTGAGCCTGGGCCTTTGCCTTTGCCTTGGCATGTTTTGGACCGTCTCTGCTTTGGGTCTGTTAATACAATTAAGTGTTATATTTGTTATTGTTAGGTTTCGCTTTGAGCCTGGCAAATTGTTTTATGGCCCTGCTGCCGGTCACAGTATAGATATAGCAAGTAATGCTGTTGCTGCTGTTGTTATTGTTGTTGTTGTTTTTGGAGGAGGATTTATCAATGGATATTAGGTTAAATTGTTATATTGTATATACGATGCTGGTGATAATATGTAAATGTTTATCTAGGCAAATAAAAGGAACAACTTTATGTGGTTCAGATGTTTATTGGTTATAGTAATTCTTAAATTTTTGGCACACCTGAAAATAGTTTTTTGTATTAGAGTGGAAGAATATGTTGTATACTCTAATATACATATATATTTGATTTATATGCAATTTTTTTTATTATACAATTTAATTTAATAAATTTAAAACACGTATCAATCAAATTAGTTACATGAATTTGAATTTGTTTCATTTAATATTCTTTAATGTATGTTTTTTTTTTGTAAACTTATTGATGTTATCCTGACCTATTTTTGCCATTTTTCCTCTCTCCAAATATTTTTTACATATTCATTAAATGTGCAGCTACTTAAACGATCCAAATCCCATCCATCATTTGACTGATTTATCAATAGAACGAAGAAGGAGAAAGAACACCTTACTCGCATTCGCTTTTAGAAGCTCTGCATATATGAATGTCCTTACATTTTGTTGTTTTTGTTTATCCTGGAGCAAATAAAACTACTTCTAGCACACATCTATCAGTCTTTCCTTTGGGCAAGAACTTCTCCTTCAATACTGCAGTAAATCGAACATCGAACATCAAACCTAAGATAACATTTGCCCCTCTTCGAACATGGAACATTTCTCTGCTAACCTTACACAGTGTCACTGTTAGAATTTGCTGAAGGGGTAGTAGGAGGAGTTTAAAGTAATTTAAGATGTTGCGGAACCAACTTTAATCAATTAGAGTTCCATAATTTGGTTAGCTTTATCGACTTTCTGTTAAAGTCAACAAACGTCACAATTTAAATCTATATGGATAACTAGAATTGTACAAAGGCTTTAATTGAATACTTTCTATGAAGAACTTGGTTTTTCAGCTTTTGCACCACTGTGCTCTGTTCTGTTTACAGCGTATAAGAGTAAGTATATGAGAAAGAACGAGATGAAAAACAAAAAAAAGAGATAAATATATACCATTGAACACGAAACAAATTATGCTTCGGTTTTTCTCGGCAAATTTCGTTTTTTCTCGGAGTTTAACAGTAGTCTGTTAGCGTTTAACAGTGCACTGTTAACGCTTAGCAGAGGACGTTATTTCTGTGACATTTTGCCTGCCTCTGGTTTGAGTTGGCATTGTTGTTGCTACTGCTGCCTCTGGCTCTGCCGCTGCCGCTGCTGTTGCGTTGCGTTTGATTCTGCTGCTGCTGTGGCAGCCACAAATTCAGTCATTTTCGACGCGCGCATTGAAACAGAACGCAAGTCACGGACGGTTCGACTAACGAGATATTATCATATCTGTTCCTTTTGCTCACTACAAAGTTGAAGAAGAAGAAGACGACACACACACACATACATGCTCGTGAGTGATGTGTTCTGTGCTTTTGTGTGCGACCGTTAAACGGTTCAATTTTTGAATTTGAATCCGAAAAGATCGACGAATCAGAATTGATGCGATCAGCAGCAAATGTGACAAATGGAGTTTAAGTAAAACTGATTACAAAATTTATCAAAAGACAAGAATAAATTATCATCTCTCGCTTGTCCGCTCTTGTTTACTGAGTAGTTTTTAAATGTATTTGACCGTGTCCCGGTCTAACTGTGTGTGTGCCTACGGGTTTTAGTGTGTGCGTGTGTGTGACAGTGTGTGTTTAACAATTAATTAGCATTTAAATCGCTCATTTATCTAACCTAATCAAACAAAACCCCACAAATAAAAAAATAAAAATAAAAAAAAACAAGGAAAATACGCTGAGAAGAGAAGAAATTTTTCCAACAAAAAAAAAAAAAGTAAGTGTGTCAACCTGTTTTAATTAGCATAAATCAACCGAAATCAAGCCAATTCAAATAATAAATGAAATGAAAACAATCAACAAAAACAACAAGAACAACAAAATGTGTTGAATTAAATCATATAGGAAAGAAAAAACCAACAACAGGATAAACCCGGCAAGTGCGCTAGAAAATTTGCATTTTGACAACAACAACAACTGAGCTAAAAAAAAAACAGATAGAAAAAAATACCGAAAAAAGAAGGAAAACAAACAGAAAAGTCCGCCGAGCTGCTGCCCATTTAAAAATAAACAAATATTTGCATTAAAATAAACAGGGAAAACCCCCCCAATGGAATTGGGTTTTGACCCTTTTTTTTTTGTTTTTTCTTTCGGTTGTATTTTGTTTTTGAGTTTGGTTTTTGTTTTTACTTAGCCCATTTGTCTTGTTGCTTTTGGGTCAGCAAATGTGTCCAGCAAATGTCTCGCGTAAAATAATTGCATAAAAATCCTTCTACTTGGGCAAATCTAATTATTCTTTTCGAAGTAGAAAAGCTTGGAATATGCAAAAGTTTTCTAAAAAAAAAAAAAGAAAGGCAAACAAAAGTTTTTATAGAATCCAATGCCAAAATATCATTTAACAGCGATGCTTTGTGTAAACAAATTGAAATACCAGAGGGTCAAATTTCGATATCTTTTGTGACCGATCATAATTATCAAAACAAAAAACAATATGCGATAAAAAAGAGTAAATTTATTTGAGTATTATTTTTTATTTTTGTAATATTAAACCACAACAATTTGAGAACAATTTCTTTTAAAGAAAAAATAAGTTAATAAATTTGAAAACTAACGAATTTATTGATATTTATTTGCTTTACCGATCAGAGCAATAGAAGCTTTATATTATATTTAAGACTTAAGATAAGACCAATAACAAATGCAAAAATAAAAAATTTATAATAAGAGATAATGATCGGTTCGGGGGACTAGCATCCTTTGGAAGATTTATTCATTTTAACCGCTAGACTTAAATTAATTCTTCACTTTCTGATCAAGCATAAGATAACATTTAATTGCTGCCAAACTAATTCCATATCTTGAATTATTTCCCTTCGAAAATTTTATATTAAACTTTTGAAAAAGAGCTTCTAAAAATCTTTTTAAATATTCGAAAAAACTCTCTGAGAATTTCAGTTTTAGGATCGTTGTTACGATATTACGGTTTTGGTTGTTTATTGATTGTTTTAATAAAATTTTTGAGTAAAAAAAAATTGTATAAAATAAGAAAACACAATTTTATGGACTTGCCTTAAATAATGTTAAATTTTTGATGAGATTCGAGCTTCCCTCTTCACCATATGGATTTTTATTACTTTTATATCTATATATTGTTTATGCATTTCTTATCGTTAAGTCTGTAGTCCATTGACTTTTTACTTTACAGCTCAATTGTTAACAATATTAAACAGCGATCACATCTGCTCGATCGGTGTTTGATATTGTTCAAATAGTATTGAATGTTAATTCATTGATTAACTTTTAAAGAAGCCCTCGTATGGTCTGATTTTTCTATGCCACTGCCTTAAAAATATGTTTCATCAAGCAATACACAGATTCAATCAATTAAAATTTGTATTTATATATTATAAAAGAAAAACAGTAACTAGGCATTAATTTATTCAGATCAATCTGATAGACTATATTGTCTTTTTCTCTTGCCTCAGTCTGTTGTAAAGATTTTACATTTCTATGGTAACTTATAAGCCCTGTAAAACACAATGTGGCCTGACCTTCTCAAAACTGCCTCATGTTAAGTAAAGCCCTTGATTTGTGTAAGAAAACATTCAATTGACAAGATGCCGAGTGGATGCCTAAAAAAGCAAAGAAACAGCAGCAGCAACCTATCATCAAGTGGTTCTTAAATGATACCAAATTGTCAACGATTTTCGGCTATTAGCCCTTAGCGAATTAACCTCGAGACCAAAACGAAAAAGAAACGCAACGGAAAACAGACAAAAAGCGGGCCAAGTCATACATAAATCTTAAGACAAGCCAAATGAATTTCCAAAATATTTTCATTAAAATCGAAAATGCTGTTAAAAAAGAAGAAAATTCACGAATATGCCAAGACTTGAGAGAGTGGGGGAGATGAAGAAATTGAGGCTGAAATAACAGGGAAGCAAAGGCAAAGCATAAACATTCATCAATCTGTCAGTGGGGCCTGTCAGCTGTTTTAAGCACCCACAAAGTGCTGTTCCAAGCAAAACCAACAACGGCTAAAGCAATGGCAACAACCATAAGACAGACGCCACACTCATTCAATAAAAATTGAACCAAAGAAATGTGAACAAGAGAGAGAGATATTGGGGAACCAAGACGAAAAAAAAAAACCAAAAACAATAAATGTATGCATTCGAAATTTGTTTGCCCTTTTTGGTTTGGGGTTTTGGCCTTCTTCTAGGTGCGAGACACGAAGCCATAAAACGAAGGAATAGGGCAAAATGTGGGTAAACTTTTTTTTTTTTTTTGCTTTGGCCACGCGCAAAACGTGCGCCAATCAATCGCCCAAAAGATCGAACACAAAAGCCATTCACAGACATACAAAGAGAGAGGGAGAGAGACAGAGGGAAAGAGGTGAAGGGGGAAATCCCGTGTGAACTTTTTTCCACTCCCACGGCAAACAAATTAAAGTTAAACAACAGGCCAAGTCGTGTTAAAATTAGAGACAAAAGCAATTTGTCTTTGGCAATACCTCAACTCAATACTCATCCTCAACTAAAGTATCCAATGTACAAGTATCTGGCAGATACATTTACATCTTCTGATGCGTTTGCCGTACCACTCTTCTTTTCACATTTCTTTTGAGCGTAAGAGGGCAATCCCCCCCTCTCTCCACTCTCTTTCGGCTATTAAGTCGAAGTGTTGATTGATTTTTATTGAGGGGGGCTGCGGTTAATGAAATAATTTTATTTTCCAACAGAGAGTAGAGAAATGTCTTAGCCAATGTCTGCTGCTAAATCAATCAACACTTGAGAGAATTTCAATCGTTGGTAATCGTATGAAATATTTGTGCATGCCGTCTTTTAAATTTAGTTCATTTTATTAATTATATGGTTGTATATACATATGTATGTATGCATGTGCCACAGAAACCCAATCATTTACTTATTTCAATGAGTTTTGTCTCAATGAGCGTGTGAATACTTTTCACTCTCACTCATCCTCCCACAATCTCTTGGCTAGAGTTTGTTTTTTCAACACTTAGGCAAATAGATTTCAGTGTCGCCCGGGCACTTAGACAAATGCTCCTTAAATGTACTTACACTCAGAGAAAATCTAGGCTTGAGTATTTGAATGCTAAGTCCTGCTTTGGTAACATTTAAAAATTTTGAATTCAAATAACAAATTTGAAATGAAATATTCCAATAAACCAAACACCATCGAATGCCTAGATATAAATTTGTCACAGTTATTCTAACTTTTTGTAGATTTCTTTTGTTCTATTTTACAGAATCCTTACACCAATCAATTAGATTTGCGCATTATAGTCAACCTCCTTTTCTTTTTGATTAAAAAACGAGAAGATCGAGAGTATAGAACTTGTTGTAAAGTGAAACGTCTTTCTAATTATTATACCAAATAATTTTAAAAGGGAGTCGAAGCCCCCAGCAGCTAGTGCTCCTATATCTATCATAAAGTTTATTCTATATTAATATCCATTTTGTTTAAACTAATTCAAATCAAAATCGAGAAAAATTTAAAAAAAGACAAATATAAGCCAACTCCAATATTGAAAACAGACACTAAAATCATAAACACAAGAATCGGAAGGAAAATTTACTATACTATATAATTACAAATTGTAAAATTTCACTTATTCATCATAAGCATATGTATGTAATTTCTTTCAGTGCCTTTTGTGTTTACTAGTACTTGCCATACCAAAATTGATTGATTTTATTTGCTAAAATTTTGCCCGCATACGAATTGATATCCAGTTTGCTACCCAGTCCATATCTGTGGTTAGTCTAGAGGGGGAAATGAGTATCCAATGTATAGACTTCCCCTTCTCATTGCCCAGTCTACATGCGTATTGGGGTAAGGTGAGCTGCTTCTTGTGGTGTACTGACATTTCGTGGTCAACTCATTTATCCATTTACTGTCAATGTGTGTGTACGTGTGTGTGTGTGTGTGTATGTGTACCCCTTTCTAAATTCTGGCAATACGGAAACATGATCCAACTGAGAGTTCGCTTTCATTATGAATATCAGAGCAAATTGTTTTTCTACTCATTGCCAAGTCGTATTCCCATGTTTGCGGCTTTGAAATGCAGAAATTGTTGCCTGCATTTTTGATGGCAATATCGATGAAAGTTTTCCCATTAATATACACACAAAATACACGAAGAGACTAAATGAAATAGGAAAAAGTAAAATAGAAAAACCTCAAAGCACTCGATATTGTTTCTGGTAGTCATTTCCGTTATGCATACATGATAAGACCTAAGACAAAATAAAACAAAAACAAAATGACAATTCACATAACGATTCATATAGACTAAAAATATTGCAAATTTATAAGCATATTCCCAATTGCCTCTGACTTTCTTTTCATTAAAAACATTTTGCTTACATATTGAAAATCATAAAATGAAATGCAAATATCGTGTGTAGGCAATTAATTTGAACTTTGTCTACGAACCAATAAAGAAAAGCAAAAAAAAAAAAAAAATAAAATAAAACAATTTGTTGTAAAACAATGTACATGTGTATACAAAATTGCCTATTTATTGTCTGGAATAAAATTGAATGAAAATGTTGAAATTTGATTATTTTTCATTCATTTGAGAATTTCAAATATAAATTTTGGTAACCTAGTTATGAATATATACACATTTTTACACGTTTAAATGTGTGAAATGTGGCAAAAGAAAAGACCTTTTCAAGTATATTTTGATGCAGACGGCATTAAGATTGGCTTAGATTAGCAAAATTAAAATGATAAAGAGCATCAAATGCATTTATCAAACTTGCAAGACTTAATTTCACTGCAAAAGTTGCAAAGTGTATAATTTTAATGACTCTAATTCTGTTTTGTTAGTAAATCGTAGTTGAGATAGATTTGCTATAATTAAAACGAAAATATTATGTATGAGGCAACAGCTTAATAATAAGAAACTAATCACTTACCTTAAATGTGATTATTGAATGAAACAATTAAAAATGATGAAATCCTTATTTAAATAAATGTATACAGATTTTGGGATTTATGGTCGAAAGTTTGTCTTAAACCGAGAAGATCAAATTCTGGTAAGAAATAATTCAACAATTTGTGATGCATTAAAGATTAATTTGTTTAGTTTTTTTTACATATTTATTGGGCTCTTTGTTCATCATCAGAATGCACAAATTAAAATAAACTAGTTTAAGATTTGAGTTAAATAAAAAATAATAGTAAAATGTGCAACTATTTCATTCATATAGACTTTCCTTCATTTGCCTATAGTAAAGTAAAATATAAATGTATACAAATACATTTAAAGATTTCTTTACCCTTCCCAAATATATCTGTCATCTTAATTGCTTTAAACCGCTTTCATAGAATTGTTGCTTCAAAAAAGGCGATTGGGATTACATTTTGTGAATGGCAAGATTTGCATTTCATTTATTCATCTTGCCTAATGCTCTACATTGATCCCAATGAGATCATTGCCAATGATTTTTAAAGTGGTTGGTTTTCTTTATTTGTACTTTTAATTATGCTTAGAACAAAATCAGTATTTTGAAAGAGTTTCCAAGCAAAACCATAAAAATGCTTAATCAGAAACAATTAATTAATATTAAGAGCACTTCTAGTTCAACTTCAATTAAACTTGAACTTATAACCAACCTTAAAAGGAATATGAAAACGTTTTGTGCTGAAAATCCAATTTAGAACATCACCTTGTAACCCTTTTAAGCTATTTTTAAGAACTGTCTCACGATTTTCATGATATACTTTTGAAAATTTCTATTTCTAACTATTTCTTTTTATAGAAGAACAACTAGCAGTTAGCTATACTTATATATATTATATATAAAGGTACTATAAACATTTAGATCTTTCGCTAGTGGAAATATTGTGAATTATTTTATATAAACCTAAGTTCTTGCCCTTGTTCTGTATTTAATGCAGTTTACATAAAACAAAACAAAATAGTTTTTTAATAAAAATCATTTGAATTCTCAATTTTAGTGCAATGAATTTCCTGTCATATTTTAAAACATTTTAGAGATAAACATTCAAAACATATTTATTCACAATATATTCCATTTCATTTCATTGTGTCCTATTAACCTTTTAAACCATTTTGGTATATCTGTCTTTGGATCACGTATTTTATATTTAAACTGCAATTCATTTTAGATTTTACATTTTGTACTTTATTTTTTCTTTTTTTTTTGGCAATCAACGAATTAAATGCATTTCAATTTATTTTTGGCAAATAATTTTTGCATATTTGCGAAAATTTGAACCGAAAATCAAAAATTGCACACAACAAATTATCATGCATAATAATAATAATAATAATAATAAATAAAACCACGCCATCTACACATATGTGCAAAGGAAAAACTGAACTACAACAAAAACAAGAAGAAAAAGTGCTAGAAAAAACAGAATTTCCATTGATTGACAGTCAAATTAGCAGCAATCAAAGTGATTTGATTGGCGAGGGCCCAAACAATTTATCGTTGGCAAATAATTTATATCAAAAAAAAAAAAAGAAAAAGATAAAATAAAAAGGGAAAATTATACGAAAAGTGCGCGCACACACACTCACACAGCCATGCACAACTAAAAAGGCATATCAATCATATAAATTATGAAATGGAGACCTAAATGCGAATCGATATGAACATGTGAATGAATATATGGACAAACAATCATTCAGTGCTTCTTTTTATCGCCCTGCTTTCTCTTTGCCAGTATGTAGGTTGAACCTCAAGTGCCTCTAATGCCTATAAACAACCCAGTATATACTATGCATATGTATGTAGATTCCGCTTGACGTTTTCCACTTTTAAATTGGCGGCGCCCGGCGCCTCTGTTCGTTTAGCGGCGGCAACCTAAATTCGAATCAAACTCTCCTCTAGTACCAAGTGGCGCTACATCAAATATGGCAATCATATGCAGCAAGTATCGACTTGATGTTTACACAGTGCCCCTTCTAGTTACTAGTACATTTTCCGCTTAATACACACACACACAGAGTCATATATATATTCACGTACACGCATCATCACTCATACGTCATGTTGTCTGACTTGTGTATCAATTGGACTCGCTAGCATTTGCCTTCCATCTCTCTTTCTCTCCTATGTGTTGGCTGATTTGTAATAAAATTACAATTTTGTACCAATAATTTCACTCATTATGAAGAATGTCAGATACACTTTCTCATATGAGAATACTTAAAATATGAATTGAAATGTGAATATAATTTGCTTACTTGTGTCCCCAGGCTACGATAGTTGCAATAGTCTCAAGGCTCTTGCATAATAATAATTTGCATTGGCCAATTACTAATTACTAATATTTGTCCTGTCTATGTATAAACATTTACATTGTTAATGAATTAATTTCATGTGTAGTAAATATCGAAAACTTTTGCTCTTACACAAGAGCTTTTTATCATATCAAACTTATCTTTTTTACATAAAAGGACTCATTATTTACTACAAATTTGTTATGAAATTCTCATCTGTTGTCCATGGACCGACCCTGAAAATAAGTGTATCTGCATTGTGGGGGTGTTATCAATCCATCTTACCCCCACAAACCCCCTTGCCAGCAAAAAATAAGGAGAAAAAAAAAAAAAAAGAAAAAATGTTATGTACGTGCCATCTCTCAATTCAATTGCATCGCATTGACGTTTGCATAAATATTCTCGTCTCACTTATAACATTTTCCAATTTGCTGCCTTTGCCAGTTTATAAATTTTTAATTTCCATTTGCTTTGCCTTTTTTTCCCCCTTTTTGGCTCCTACCATTTCATTCGACGAGGCCTGTTGATTTTTTATGGCACTCGATGCTGTTTGCTGTTTAGCACAAAATAAACAAATTAAAGAGCACGCAACATACACACACACACACACACATAATACGCACACCCACACAGTTAGAGAATATATTTCTGTTGTTTTTTTTTTTTGTTGTTTATAAATTTTCCGCTTCTTGTTAGTTTATTAGCTGAGATTTTTTTACGCGCCCTTCTTTTTTATTTGTTTGGCCATTTGTTTGAGGCGTTTTCTTGTTGTTTATGAAGTTTTGAAATCGATTTGGCAACGCAGCAAGTGGGCGTTACAAGTATCGAAACCAAATTCTCAATATATCAATGATATGCTAAACTAAATATCAAATATTGGATTTATTAGTTAATTGGTCTATAATTTGACATTTGACAGAATAAAGTCAAATAGAAAAACTTTGCCAATCTTTAGTCTGTGAATGAAATTAGCCTAAAACAACAACTGTATGACCTTAGACAAATTTATGATATATCGTATTAAAAATTTCATTTCAAACCATTTATACAGATGGTTTCTATAGACTCAATATTAATACAAGATATAAAATCATATACATATGTAATTGAAAGATATATGGCTAAAAATCTGGAAACGCAGTTAGTTAATTAACAAATATTCATAAAGTTCTAAATTAACATTAACTAATAAATTGATCCTTAAGACCATTAACAATCTATGTAAAATTGATGCTCTTTAAATTGTTTGTCGTTTAAGTGAAAGCCTTTTAGCCTACAACTTTCATTGTATCTTCATCGTTTAATTGAATAATTTTATTCTAATAATATGACTTTTCAATACTTTATATTATCTTTAGCCCAATTACAGGCCACTTAATAAATTGGCTTATATCAATTATCGATCATCATATCTATCATTACACAAAAAAGTATCTGTTACTTTATGGTATTAAACGATGAAATAATTTCCAATTCAAAAATTTTGTTAGACAGTTGAAAAACATACATTAGAACAGCTGGGCCAATAAACTTGATAGACAATTTGTTTAAAATGTTCTATATATACAAATAATATATATATATCCCTATTTCTATATTTTTACCATGATGGTAGCCAGACGCAAATATTATTGTGCTCAAAAATGATTGTCAAAAATTGTGTTCACATGCAATATTTACATGGCCTTGGGCCTGGTATGGGGGCATCTGGTGGGGTACAATCAGAAATTGTGGATGGGAAAGGGATGTCCTCCGTATATACATATATGCTACCCGAAATGACTTGTGATACATGTGTATCTAAATATGTTTGTCTGTTGTGTGAAATTTGTGTCTGTCTCCCTGTCTGTTCATGTTTTTTTTCTTTGTGATGGCAAGGACCTGCGACCTGATGGGGCACAGGCTTTTGTCAGACACACACAACCCTCGCACGACAGGTGCACAGGGAGTCCTAACATTGTTGTCGTCGCACACGTCTCATTTTCGTTACCTACCGTATTTTTGGTTTTCTGATTTCTCCACCTTTCTCTCTCACTCCTATCCTCTGTGTGTTTTTTTTTCTTGTTTTTTTATTTCCTAAACTAATTTCAAAGCAAATGCGATACAGTTGGCTGGTTGCTACCGGGTTGTCCTGGGACCTCCATAGCTCGCGTGTTTCGCTAATTTACATAATTCTAACGTTAAGTGGCGGAAAAATATAATCGAATGAAATAGAGATAGGCAAATGTAACGAAAGGTGTCCCCCAGAACTGTAATTATACTAGTGAAAATTTACAAAAACAAATTTTGGCAAGATATACAAAGGAATTGGATAATATACTATAAATGACAAACACCTAACCACAAGCAGCCCCACAAGAATGAATACTCTATAACAGGATACCGTTTGTAAAATACCCTTTTCGGAAGTGTTGGATGAGCTTGCCGTTTAAAAAAAGTGAACTAGTTATTCTAATTAACTAATATTTACATAGTTAACTATGTTTAGATTGGGTTGCCAATTAATTACTGTATTAATCAAAGAGAAAACAGGATGATTTTTATATTAAGAAAGTTATTTATGATAGTCCACCACTTACCCGGAAGAATAAGGAAATTATAGGAAATAGACAAGTTTAGGCAATTTAGACGACTCTTCATACAAAACTTTGTGCGAAATGACTCTTTCTCTACAATAGTAAGTAAACATTTGTAGCAGATTCAACGAGGAAAACTAATTAATAACTAACTAATAATAGCAACAACTTTAACCTTTAATTACTCTGAGACGCCAATTAATGATGCCAAATAGCTTTGTACCTAAGCAACACAGAAATAGATTTTATTTTCGAACCATAAAATTAAATATACATAATATTTAATATTAAAAAGAAAATCTGTTATAAATAAACTAGCTGTACTACGAAAAAAGAAAATACTCTAAGAATTTATTACTCCTATTTCTAGGGTATCTAATAAGGCAAAAGTTAAAAAAAGAAACCACTGTAACCAATCAACCCTCAAAAAAAAAAAAAAAAAATGTGTGACAATTCAGCAGAAAATGAAACGTTTCCATGGCCATTGAAAAATTTGGAAAAGTTATCAATTACTTCACTTGCCTTGGCTGCCTCCATCTCCATTTGAGTGATTGTTTTATGCCCAAACATCTACGTCTCTCTTCCTCGCTCTCTCTTCTGTGGCATTTGTTTCCTTTGTTCCAACCAGAATATGTACTCTAAGTGTAGCATATGCACAAATATTCAATAACCCCGCCTCCAGCACTGCCACCGAGGAGAGAGTGAGCTCTCATGTTACCATTTTGTGGCTTGAAGCGTATGAAGTAATTGAATTTTTGGTTTCTCAAAAGAACTTGTTACAGCATATGCTGAGCAGATCCGACTGGCACGAAGACGAAGTTAAGGCCAAGAGATCAGATTACCATTTCGTCCGACCAACAAAAAAAAAAATGTTAATTGGACTTGCTTTTGTGAGGTGTTGAAACTAAAATCAATACGATTTTGCCAATAATTTTTTCCCTATTTTCTATAATGCCTTCAATTATATAGCAATTAGTCTTATAAGGCCAATTGCCAAACCCCAAAAAAAAAAAATAAAAATAAAAAGAAAGAGAGACAAAAAGACAAAACTAGAAACGGAAATTATTCATCGTTTCCAGGGAAACCAAAACACATAGAAAAAAAAAAGGAAACAAATCGAAGCCCAAATAAAGAAAAATGCAAAAAGAAAGCAAAGAAGATAAATGACCCACAATTAGTCACACCTCCGATGACAATCATTGAATGATTTTCAAATACCAAAGACAGAGAGAGAGAGAGAGAGAGAAAGGAGGGAAAAATAGACAGACTGAAGTCCAATTGTGATTCGGACTTTGATTTTGAACCTGGATGGACAATGGCCAGAGTAATGAAAATTTTTGTGGGTATGGCAGGCCTAAATAAAGTAGAAAACTTTACCTAATTGCTGTGGGTGGGGATGAGGGGTGAGTGTACAGGGCTATTGAATGGATGAGGATAGATAGATAGATGGATGGTAAATCAACACATGTGTGTGTGTGGAGTCGAGAATCGACTTAATGTGCTATGGATTTCAAATCAATATAGTAGCCATGAGAGGTCTTTAAAAGAATTGATGATAGTGTTAACTATTCTATTTTTTTTACAAGAGCAACAAATTTTATCACAAGGTCTTGAAATGTTTTCTTCAGTAATTTCGCAATAAGTTACCTATGTATGTAATTTTAGGTAGTAATTATTTTTACGAACCGAGCCACTTTGGGATTATGTATATGTAACCGATCTGAGGTAATAAAGCTTAAGAGTCTGCAGAAGAATGTTCACCTTTTTTAAATATGTGGAAATGGCGTGGCAGCGCCAAATGGGCAGCCCTTTTTAACGATGTGGCAAGTCAACAAGAAGAAGAGGAAGACGACCGACTTGCGGCAAGCATATTTAACATTAAATATAACATATGTACATATGTACATTTCTTATCAAATATAAGATAACTTATGAAAAAGTTAAATTAGACTTATATTAGATCGATTTTAATTTTGATATAGGATTCAATTTTACATTGACTTACAAATATGTATTGGGATACATATAAATAAAAATCTGAAAAACTTCCGTGAAGAATAATAAAAAAATAATAATAACCTAAGGCAATAACAGTTGGAAACATTGAACTATAATTTTCAATGTGATATTTCTCCTTACAAAGAAACTTGTCAAGTGAAATGTCAAATAGTTTTTAAAAATACTAATTAAAGAAAAGAAAAATTCAATAATTTCTATATAAATATCATTATATTATATAATGAACCCTTTGAATAGATGATATTTTGATTTTAGTACAAACCAATATGTATAAAAATTATTTCACTTAGCCTTTTGTAAAGTATTTTCGACCGATCGGAAATATTTAAAGAACTGTAATGCACATTAGTTTTAGTTAATAAAAAATTAAAGGGAAATTCTAATGATAAAGTATATGTATAGTTATTATATATAATTTTCAAAATTTTCCATAATTTCTAGATACACAAATTACAGCTAAAAGTAGCTAAATAAAACCCATTTTAAACTTTCGTTTGGTTAACCGCTAACGCAGTTTCGTCATCACTTAACAATCTAAATACGACAAAGGAAATAAAGCTATATAGGTTCTCTTAGATTCTATTATGTATGTATGTATATATGTACATATGTGCCCCTCCTTGCATACATATGTATATCGTTTTTTGATTGGTGACCCTGGCATGTCAAACAACAGTTTGGCGTTGAAGCGAATGACATTTGAATGATGATTACAAGGTGCAGGTGACGCTTCCGCTTTACACTTGATTTTTTTTTGTTTTTGTTATTATTATTTTTTTTTTTTTTGGGCTTGGGCTTTCATTCTTCCAGAAATGTCTCTATTATGGTGAACTAAACAACTAACAACTAATTTTGTGTGAGTGTGTGTTTGTGTCGGGGGGCGCGTCTCTGATAAAACAATTATTTATATGCTAATGCTATTGTTTTCTTATTTACTCATCCCAATTATATTGTTTTTCATTCCAGACTAAACTGAGAATACTTTCCCTTCTCAAACGTAAACCAAAAATCATCATCAA
Source organism: Drosophila austrosaltans (assembly GCA_035045865.1). Lineage (NCBI taxonomy): Eukaryota > Metazoa > Arthropoda > Insecta > Diptera > Drosophilidae > Drosophila > Drosophila austrosaltans. The sequence goes on from JAWNOQ010000200.1 coordinate 2,289,358, forward strand.
TAATAAAAATGTTTCTGTGTCTCAATTTGCTGGCCGCTCTGCTCGTCATCGGCGCATTGAAAGGTGAGTAAGCCATCAATTTGCCCTCTAATTTATTTATGTATAAGTATGTATATATGTACATATATTCGAGGGTGTGTGTATGTACATTTTTTGGACTTTGCCTCAATTATGCATAAAGCTTCGGTCAGGCTTCATTTGTCAACTGGCGAACCGACAACTGGCAACGGGTAACCAGCAATCGTCCGGCAACCGGCAGACGGCAACATTCAATATGAAATTTCACACTTTGCCTGACATTTGAAATTTGCTGGCAAATGGCGAGGCGGATGCTAGACGACCAGCCTCTGACCACAGCGAGGCGCCACGGTTTGCCTCATAAATTAATTTACACTTGAAACTGTTTGCCACTGGGGCCATGGGGCAACATCAACAGCAGTAGCAGCAGCAACAGCAACAGCAACAAACAATCAAAAGCGTAAAATCAAATGCAATTCAATGTGCCACCCATGGCGAAAATGTCTGTTGCAAAAGTGTTTTGCAGTTTGAATTTGATTTCTTTGTTTCCTATTTTTTTTTTCTGTGTATTTTCTATGGTTGCACTAAACACTCAAGATTACCTACACATTCATAACTGAACAGTGAGTGGAGTGAATAGATGATGACCACAAGACTAATTAAATTGTCATTTGGAATTCACATACGAAGTATATAAATTTTGTTTATTAATTTATATATTAATCTCCTCAAGTATGTAGAGACTTAAGCTTGTTTAAGTAGTGAATCAATTTTGGGAAATTAAAACAATTCCTTGAATTGATCCTTTGACTTAAAAGTGTTTAAACTTTTTCCATTTACATTTATATTAGAGCTGAGATTATGATTATTTGAAGAATTACTTGTTAAGTTGGAATATTTGAATACAGATTTTAGATTATCATATATCAAAATATTATTAGAATACAAAAACAGTTAAACAGGATTTGAGTGACTAAAAGTTGACAATAGAATATTTCAAATGTTAATTAAGTGTATATGGAAATAATAGTGGATAGAAAGTATATCATAAGTATCGTATAGCCCTACAGAATAAGTGCTCCAAGACTTTTTCGCGAATCCAAGGTATTATTTTGAACAGTGCAGAAATCCATTTCCATTTTAGTTTAGTTCTTGCCTCTTCCACTCCGTACTACCAACGGCATTGTGCTGATAAGTTTATTGCAAGTTTTGGTGCAACGAAAAAAGGGAACGGCAACGAGAGGGAGAGTGACAAAGATAAAGACTCCGGAAGTGCCACCAACTGCAACTGTATTAAAACCCCAAACCAGATGGACCCCTCTTCTCTCCCCGTTTCTCACTGCATCTCTGTGGGGGGCATTATCAGCTCAACTGGTCATTGAAATTGACGCTTACCGAGTTTTCTTACACCATGCACATATGAATTTGTTTATGAACAATTCCCTTAAACCATAAAAAAAAAAATAAATAACTCAACCAAAAAAAAAAAAAAAGGAAAACCAAAAAGAGTCGTAAGCAAATTGCTCTGCAATGGCACTTTGTCGTCTGTCGTAATAATTTCAACTGCAATTGAAATAAATTAAATTGCACTCCGAGCCATTTTCAGTGACATTGCCGCCAGTTTCCGTTATTTGTGTGCGCTTTTGTCATGTGTGTGTGTGTGCGTGTGTAAGCTTGGCATCCACATTTACAACTTGCCCATTTCCATCCATTGCATAAACCGCAAAACTACGCTGCAAGTTGCCGTTCCACTTGCGCCAAAAATGCCATCATCGTGATGTGCACATGTCACTGCGGCATTTGTTTAATTAACAAAAACGCTTGCCCCAAGGGATGAGTGTGTGTATGTGTGTGTGTGTTTCGGTTTTTATGTTGAATGTGGATTGTGGGTGCTAAGTGGTGAGCTATCGCAACGCTGACGTGTGCAGCTTTTCCAAGAGAGAAAGCCTTGCGGTTGTCAGTTATCGTTTGTCTTAGTAATTTGTGACTTGATGAGTTATGCTTCTGTGTGTGTGTATGTGTAACTTTATGTTTGTGTGTATGTTCGAGCTGATTAATGTGATATGGATCTCGAGTTGACGATGCACAATTGGATGCTAGGAATATTTTATACCTAGAATACTTGGCACATAATGCCCTATGTCGTCTTGTTGTAAGTGTTTAGTCAGTGGAAAGTTAAGAAAAGTTCTCGAGTTTTCAGCAAGTAAGCCATAAGAGTTATAAAATTTAACATTATTAGAATTGAATTTGAAATTAATTGTATAATAAGGAAATTCTAAAAGGTGATTTCATTCCATTTCCCTAAGCTTTGTGCATTAATAAACATTTGGAATTCTTCTAAAAATCTTCGAAAAGCATTTTCTAAAACAGTCTATGTCTATTTTTTTGAGTATCATTTTGTTACTTTGCATTCTATGGTATACTAAGAATCATTGGAAATGGAAAACAAATTTTGTGCAAATTTTAAACATTACACCAAGTCTGATTGGTGTCATAGAAATTTCATTTGCATTTTCATTTTCACAACAAATCATCTGAGCGTAAGGCCACAAAAGTCGCCAACAGAAAACTTTACCAATAAAATGTTGAACAATTTAATATAAATATATATACATATATACACAAGCAAGAAGAACCGCAAGGAAAAGCGACACCCGCAAACAAGAAAATCATTTGAGAGGGAAAGCAGGAAAAACTGTTGCTGCTGCTGTCGCTGGTGTTGGCATTTGACTAGAATAAACGAAAAATGGAAAGTCAACTGAGGCAAATGAAGAAAAACGCAACGAAACGAAAATAAAGCAGGGCAAACATTAATCATTTAATTTGATAAGCAATAAATGAAAATTTTCTGATAATCTATTTACGTGCTTGAATGTTTCCTCATTCTAACCCTGAAGTAATGGTTCCCAAACAATGGGAAATTCTGTTTGGAAGTTAACTTCAACTTTCGACTTTCCATTTGGTCTTGGGTGTTTGGCTTTGACGCATTGCATGCAATTTGAATTGATTATGCCATAGTTGATAAAGGGTAGTAAATGTTAGGGGAACAGTTGAGAGAAAAACTATTTTTTTTGTGGCTTTCACTTGCAGTGTCAGTGTCAGTGGAGGGTGTCAAGGGTTTGGCCAAACTTGTCGCATGAAAATGCAATTCAATTGATTTATGTGTTCAATGCAATTACCAAGCAAACAGCAGACGAAGGAAAATAAAAGATGATATTAAATTCTGGGATGGGGATGCAGTGGGGAAGGCCTTGAAGTGCGTGCTGGATGCCAATAAAAATCCCCAAAGCAGGGTTGCATTTGACAGCCGCATAAATTGCTGTCTTTCCGCCGCCAACCCCAACCCCAAATCCAATCCTTATCCCTGCTCCACCCCAACCCTTGTACACCTTGTCACTAGGTGTGAAAATTGCTGCCAAGCTAAAGCCAAGTTAAAAGAGAAGACCCAAAGCCAAAGCCGAAGCCAAACAGACAAAAGTCAAATGGGCGTCTCTTCCTTTTCTTGTCGTTCTGTGGATGGGGCGTCACCACTTCGAGGCCAATTAAATTTATTGCCATCTCTTTTCAGGGCTCCTCTCTCTCTCTCTCTGTCACTTCGTGCCTCTCCCTTTATCTTTGCTCTTGCAAAATTGTTTTTAATTGTCGTTGGCAATTAAAAACACGCCCCGAAACTCAACTTTACTAAAGGCGGCCGTGAGCCGTAGATAAATAGAATTAAAGCAGATAAAAGCATTGTTCTATTCTGAGGGAGGCCTAAAGGAAGACTTAATTATAATCAAATCGATTGGAAAATATTCTCAGGCAGCACAACAAATTTGGGGGAGCTATTTCAAATTGAAAAACTTTAAGATTTCCATTTGTTAGTTCTTTCCTTTTTTATTCTGTTTGCTTCTTTTGTTGCTTTCAATAAGCGATTTGAAGGAAAAGCACCTGCTTTTCCCTAAGCTAATGCCAAAACGTCTCCTGCTTTCCGCACTCTGTTGTCGCAGTGGTGGAGAAAGGAGAATAGTTTGCTGGTGCAGAGGACCCTGAAAGATGAGATTTGAAAAAGTAACTTTTTATGCACTGTTGGGGTTTTGGTATATCTGAAGGGCGCAGTTTTTAAGCCACTTGCAGCCGGGTGAAGCTTTTTCCTCTTTTCTTTTTTTCATTCTTTCTTTTCATTCTTATACTCATCTGCTTTTTCTGCAACTTGTTTTTCTTGGCAATGGTCTTCCTTTTTGTTACATTTTTGCATTATCAGGCAAAGGAAAATCCACAAAATCGACATAATGCAATTTCAGCTTGGATTCTTTTTTCTTTTCGGCCTTCCCCTTGAATCTCCTGCAGCTCGCTGTCCTTCTAAAAGCCAACTTTGGCGGCCACTTTTGTGCAAATATTTTTCTTTGATGCGTTTGGAAATTAAGTTGCTGCCCGTTGTCGTTGTCCTACCCATTCCTTGTGCAACATAATTTGCATTTGGAAAACTCTATACTGTGTTTTTTGGACTTTAGTCTCCAGACTCTCACTCTCGCATATACATATAGTAGTCCAAAACTCGACATACACAAATCAAACTCATAAATCAAACTATGTGCCAGTTTGTTGTTTGCTACTGTTTCACTTGCTATCTCCAGCTCTCTCTAGCTTACTTTCTGTCTCTCTCTCTCTCTCTCTCTCTCTCTGTCTATCTATGAAAATTCTATGTTGCCTAAATCAACAGCATGGGGCTTTTATTAAAATGCTACGTGTTGCTTTTCCGGCTCGTCGCCGTCGTCGTCTCTAAACCTGCACGTCGCTCATAACTTTTCAGCGAGGTCCACCTCCCATCCTCTCTAGCCCGCTATCCTACAGTTAGTCCTCTCTGGCTGTTGCCTCCCCACAATTATCCCCAACTGACTTGCTTTTGGTTGGGTCTATCCCCCTCCTCTGACTCTCAGTCTTCTTTCCTCTCTCGCCTGTCCAAAAATAAGCAAACAGTCAACGAGGCGCACGCAAAAAACACAAATCTCCACTCTTTGCATTTATTTTGATTTAAATTCCATTTCTAAGCAGAAAGTTTTGTTCACTGAAAGTTTTAGGGTATATATCAGGTATGCGGGTACTAAAGAACACTATGAACAAAATTATTTAGATATTACTGACATTTAACTTTATCCTTTCAAACATGAAAAAAGTCCTTATGGTTTACACTCTCTCTAGATAAATTTTACTTTGTTGGTTTTTTTTAGGCTTCACACGTGTTTTTTGCCCGTGGTTTGAAATTGATATCTCAAGTGGTTTGAGTTAGTGCTAAACTAACTAATACCAAATGAATTTTGTTTTATTTATTTTTAAATTGGATATTATATTACATTTTCATCAAGTGGGCAATTGATTTAGCATTGTTGAGGTTGAACCTTAAAAATTGAAATAAAAACATGTGAATATGGGTAAAGTGCCTTTAGGAGAAATAAACGATTATTCATTTCTGAATAATTTACTCTTATTCACACGTACTTTATATAGAAACTTATAATCATTCTTTGTCCTCATCAGAACATGCAATGGTTAAAATATATAAAGTAAAATATATAAATTATTCTTAATATTCTACCAAATTTTCTACTCAGCGGAAACACAAATATTTGTGTTTTCACTTTTAAAATATATCTGAGATACTTTATAAGAACTTTTGTGTCGATTTCGATTTATGTCGAATTTAGAGATAATTTTAAAATCATATGTAACTATTATTATTCAGTTCGTAGTCTCTAAGTATAATGAAAGAAATATTTCTCAAACAAGGAAATCCAATCGGAATCAGTAATTTTTAATTGAAAATTTAAACTTTTCATATGTAAATTGGGATTTTTCCAATAAAATGGACCCGAAAGGATTCACAGCTTTGTAATTGAAATGGTAATTACCTTCCAATAAAAGATTTCATAAGTTCTATTTCATCTTAGTAAATTGTGTGACTTGAGTCAAATTTTACTGATTGAAAGACCTAAACAAAACAAAATCCTTTACACCTTCAATTAAAGTCATAATTTAACTAAAAGACTCAAAAAGAGATATCACTTAGTCCATAACTGAAAAGCATCAAGAATTTATGAAAGAAATCTCCCTTCCTGCCACTGTCGGCAGATGTGTTTTATTTATTTTCCTGGATTGTGATTATTATTTCATTAGCTAGTCATAAATATGAATCGGATGCCACCTATGTATCTCCCTTGTCTCACATGTAACTTTTTTGGGGGCACATTATTCTTGATAGCTGTTTGTTTTAATTGCCGCAAGAAAATTTCTGCACATGTGAAAATTTCACTTTTTTTTTGTTGTTGTTTTTCGTGAATGCAAGGCTGGTAAATTGATTAGCATTTAAATTGCTTGCAATGTGGCGAAAAAATTAAGCCATAAAGCTGAAAGCCAGAGCAAGAGACAGAGAGAAAAGGAAGAAAATAACGCACCATGTGGCCAACTGTGGGTAACCGTTTCATTCACTTCCCCCTCCCCGTATGCATTCCCACTTCCACTTTCATTCCCATAACCAATCCCACTCCCAATTCCAATCCCAGGCCAGAAATGAATTGCAAATAACGCATTGACCGCAACTGCACCTTTGCCGCCACCTTTTGCGGACAAGTAAGGTAAAAACCTCACCCTCCCCCCCCTTTAAATCCATATGTGTGTGTATGTCTGTCTGACTATTTGTCTCTCTATCTGCGCGTCTGTCTGTCTGTCTGTACGTTTGTCTTTATGCATGTTGCTGCAACATACATAAATGGCAGCAGCAGCAGCAGCAATGGGCAACATGCAATGCATTTACCGCCAAAAACAGAAACTAAAACAAAAAACCAAAAAAAGCCACAAACACAAAAAAAAAAAAGGAAAAAACGAAAAACCCACAACACGAGCGTAAAATTTTTCATGAATTTGTAATTTATGTGCTAAAATGTTATCGTTGTTATCGCTCCTTTTGTGTATGTACTATATGTATATGTGTATGTAGTATGTATATATATATGTACATTATATATCTATATCTGGTGCATGCATATAGGTTCATTTGGCTGCTGCACTTTTCAGGTAGCTAAGACAAATTTAAATGAACAAACTAAATGAATGGACCACATTTGTAATGAATTATAACGAATGGCAGGGAAATCGATTGTAATACTTTACTGATTCAGTGGAAACATAATTTTTTATTCATTTGTTGCTACCGTTTGAATTGTTTGTTATTTGAATTTTGTTGAAAACACAAAAGCTGCTTTTGCTATACAATAAAATGCGGGCGAACCGCTTTAAGTAAGTTTAAAAGTTGTTCTTTTTTTTATAAATGTATGTATGTATGTATGTACATATGAGTGGGTGGTTTGCTATAATAATAGTTATATATTTTAATGCTATACCTTACATCGTGCTTTTTCAAATCCGTTAAGTACGATCATGTGATGAGCATAAACTTTGATAGTAAAATGTAAAAATAAGTCGCATTTAAAACTTTTTTTTTACAATCTGCTACAAAGAACGACTCTTTAAATACCCTTTGTTAAGATTTAAAATGGAAAGCAAAATACAGAATTTATATATAATATATATATATGTATGTAAGTGTTTATTTACATTTATTCTACACTGCAATTCTGTCGACGATCTTAATATGGACTCGAGATTATTTTATGACCATAGGACTTTTATTTTATATATATATTTATTTTTATTTTATATATATATATATGTATCTATAAATATATTTTGTTATTTTTTGTACATTTTAATCTATTCTAAATAAAGGTACAAAAGCTCAAAAGTATCGCAAATATTTTCTGCCTGTTGAAGAAATGCAATTGATTCTCTTATTTTATATTGTTGCAAAAGTCTGTTAAATTTCATTGTAGCTCTTAAATTTTTAATGCTATTCCATGTGAGGTGAAAACGATAAATGTTTAACAACTTTACTGTTTGTTTTACAATGTTTCGTAAATAATAAATACAGTGTTTTTTTTTTTTTGAATAAGCAACATTTATAGATAGCTGTAAATACAATTTGGCAGCTTAACTAGAACACAGTTACCTATCTGTTTTACATATTTAAATATAAAGAGATCTCAATAATGTTGTGATAGTGTAACCTACAAATTAGTACTAAAATGTGTTCTGCAGTCTTATGTATGCAAAAAATGTTAATACTCTAGATTTCTATGGTGATCGAATACTCTAAATAATAAAAATATGAATATATAAAGTCATGTTTTAATGTATGTATATTTATAGTCTAATTACTTTATAATGTATACTTATAATATAATTACTCTATAAATACTCTATAATGCATAGTTATAGTCTAACTATTGACCAAAAATATACCTGCATATATTAAACTAGGCCTTTTCATGTATATTTATATATATATTTTCTGCATTCGTCTATAACAGATCTAATAGTATAAAGCTTAAAACATCCAAAACTCAACGAAAATAGTTAAGGATTGTCCCTTAAAGATGTTTCTTATTCTTCTTATGAGACGTAAAGTCTGCTTCTAGAAGTAGAAATAACGAAACTGGTTGGTTGATTTGTAAAACTACCAAGAATTGCCATATAAGCAATAACTAGTAATAAAGAATATTGCAAAAATAACAACTTATGTATGTATGTACATATATACACACAGATAAAAACGTTTAAAAATGACAACCTTCCTTTGTGTCATAACTATTTAAAGTCAGCTAAAGTACAGTAAGATATTATACATTATTTAATCAAAATAATCTTTAAACTTCTCCCAAATAATACTAATTAAAAGCTTCAATTAAATTGCAAGACAGAGTTGGAATAAACTTTTAGTCTTAAGTTTCTTGGTTTTCATCTTCTCTATAAAAATGTAGATACTTTACCTAACTGGTTAGGTATGCAAACTCCACTGCTCCATTTTGTTCACTATTGCTCACTTTTGTGGCTGATGTTGTTGTGTTTTTGTTGCTATTTTGTAGCACACACACACACACACATCTGTTTGTATGTGTGTATCCATATACATTAAGCTGCCGGCAGCTATTCATGTTCACGCTCATGTCCAGACGTCGTTGGTCTGTCGCCGTTTCGCTTAATGCAACGCCGACGACATGCAAAGCGGTCATCCACTGGCCCTATGCCCTTAGCTCTCCCCCCTCTGCACCCTGCCTTCTGCTCCATACAGCACCTCCCCCGCCCAATGAACAAACTTATCTCCATGGCGAGTACGACGACATAATAAAACTCGCTTTATGTCCGACAACGTTAGCTGCGTCTTTTGTTTTTCCCTCTCTCTCGTTCTCTTCCATTTTTGTTGTTGTTGTTCTTCGTTCGTTTGTTTTTCGGTCTTGTTCTTGTTCATTTTGGTTCTCCTTTATACAATATGCGCGCGGCAATCGTAAAACATTTTTATAATGCATTCACGTTGAACCTTTTGGATCGATGGACCGTTGTGTGTTGTTGAATGCCTCCGCACATTGTAGTTAGTCCCCTCCCCCCCAACACCTCGCCACACCACACACTTTTGCATTTCATTTGATTCCATCTCGTAGGTGGCTCAATTGGGCCAATGGGGCGAGCTATCATCAAATATTGAATGAGTTTAAGTGACAATTTTCACATGAGTTCTCATTCACCTGGCTTTTCAGCATTTTTTAGTCCCCCCTCCCTTTCTCTCTCTCTCTAAGAGATCGTAAAATATATAATTTTATGTGCTCTCATTTTCTGTTTCTTTTTTTTTTTCTTTTCAAAGAATTTTGTGCCATTGATTTGAAAAAGTTGGCAATTTCTTGATGATGGAAAACAGATAGTGACTAATTTTATGGCTCTTTTATTTCTCCTAACCACAGAGATTTTCTTTTTTCTTTATATATATGTACATACATATGTATGTACATACATTTGCTTGTTGTGTAATGTTTATCTTATATATACATATATATATTTGTATCTTTGATCTCTTTGTACTTTGTGGTCTTGTCTTTAATTATTTAGAACAATTTGTTCCGGTTTGCGTTAGGTTTTTTCCTCCAATTCAAAAGTTAAAAGTTTTGCGTTGAAAATTTGCTTTCAGCAGAAGGAAGTACTTTAGAGTTGTTATTGTTGTTGTTGTTGTGGTGGTGTTTGGTGGGTGGTGGCATAAACTTCTTTCAGGTGTTGGTATTGCTGTTTGTCGGTGTTGGCGCCTGTCAGTTTGTGTGAAAATGTGATAAAAATCGCAAAAGCTGCTGCTGCATTTTCCATTTCACTTCCTCTTTGATGACAATGCGGGTGTACACTCTCACACCTTTTCGCCCAGTTATCTCTCCTCCTTCACCCTTTCAAATATGAGTAGCAAGCAGTGGGAGAAAGATAAATATGTATTTAGATAAGTGACGCTTATCATTGAAGAAGTGTCTCCCCATTCTGCCACTTGTCTTGATTCTCTTTCTTTCGTATTGTTGCCTCTTCAAACTGCCTGCCGCATACGCAATTAATTCTTTTAATTGAAATTGCTGTCGCCTCACCCATCTAATTGGTAGTTACTGTTCCACAGTTCCACAGTTAACTCTTTGCCATCTTTCTCTCCTTGCTCCTTCTTCTACCCTTTGTTCGCATTTTCATTGTCTGGGTGGTGTTGGTGGTGGTGGTTGGGTTGAGGTTCGGGGGGTCACAGGGCATATCACTTGCATGCGAAAGTGGCGGCCAGCAGCTGCTGGCATCAAAAGAAGCAGAATGAAAATGAATTCGTATGAATGAATTGTGAATGAATTGCCAAGTAGCACGGGCACAGTGGAGCAGCAGATATAGAATCAAAAATTCAAAGAATTTTGAGAAATTTCTTAAAGAAGGTCAAAGAGATTAATTAGAATTGAACTTACTGAGAAAATCCCATTAAAATCTCTTCCTTATAATTTTTATTATACCTACTAATCAAGCAGGTGGAGGAGACTTCTTTGTATCATCTTTTGCCACTGTGCACTGTGCTCTACTGGGTGGGCAATGAGTGAGATACATGAATTCCCTGGCAATTTTCGTTAAGAATTGGTAGGAATGGAGATGAGGGAGCTGGAAAGTGGGGGATGGTGGTACACGAAGTACGGGCGAATAGCGAGAAAATGCAGTAACTGGAAAATTGCGCGACAATTAAAGATTTTGCTCAGCGCCAGCGGAGGCGTCATCCAAATGTAAGTCAAGTGAGGCGTGAAGTGCAACTGGAGGCAAAGGCATAGGGGCTAGGGGCCTAGGGGATAGCTTCAGATAGAAGGGGCAACACTGGGTCCCACACATAACGGATTCCACTCATTCCGTTTTTCCTTCTTTCTTACTTTTTCTTCATCCATTTTTTCTTTCTCTCTCTCTCTAGTTGTTGTCAACTTGTTGCGAAGAAGAACTCTGATGCGAGTGTGACAACTTGGCTGACAAAATGCTAACAAGATGATGTGGCGCGAACTTTTTTGCGTTGGCTGGATTCTACATACACACATAGACATAGACTATATATCTGTGTGTTTTTGTCCTCGCTGTTGTTGATGTTGCGACAGCTACAAGCTGTGCCAACAAATGACCAAATGTCTGCCAAGTGTCAGACGACCACCCGGTTTTACAATTCTCAGATCATTTCTTAACTTTAACCTAGAAGAGGGCAATCAAGGATGAGATCCACTTAGAAAAATGAACAGAAATTGTTTAGTTGCTGTTTTTTAAATTAAAATTTTCCAGTGTTTTTTTGTAGTGTAGTTTATTTGCATCAAATGCTGGAATGACCTAAAATTTATGAGGGCAAAAGGAATTCTTAGTTGCGTTCATTTCTCTCCTTTTTCCCTTCGTTCTGTTCGCGACCAACATGGCGTATGAGCAATTTTTCCCATTTAGAGCCGTAAATCATTTGGCCAATGCTTGACTTTTGTTTTGGCCTGACATCTATGAGAGTGAGTGTGGTGAGCCCAGTGGGCGTGGCGCATGTGTGTGTGTGTGTGTGTATGCGTTAATCTTCAACTGCAGTCATCGTCTCCGTCTCCGTCTATAGCCTCCAGTCTCCTGTCTTTGACAGGCAGCGGCATTTAGTTTTAATTTATGGCACATTTGCTTACTTTATGTTCCCGTTTCATTTACTTTTCTTCTACTCCATTTCTTTTTTTTTTTTTTTGTTGGTGTTCTATTTGTAACACGCCCCACATTGATATTCACGCCCACTTCAAGTCATCATATTTAACTAAAGTTTAGCCATGGGTTAGCTCTTATCTTCAATGGTTTCAATGGCCATCATCCAGCATCATCATGTTCATCTTACACGATGCCAAACATTGTGATAATTGCGCCTAATAACTTTTGATGGCTGTAATTAATTCCCACAAGCGCTTCAACTACAAACCCAGCACACAAGATGGCCTAGCCACAACAATGGATGACAACGGCATCGACATCGGCAACCGGCAACCGTCAACCGTCAACGGGCATCGGAGCACACAGCAACGTTTGGTTTGTCAGCCATGAAATTGACACGTCTTTGGTATTAAGTGGCACATTGAATAGTGCAAATTAATACTGATGCTTCAGAATGAAGTTAAGTTAGTGTTGGTTAATGTCGCGCAATGATGTCTGATGGGGTCAATTGCCAATGCGGCCAAATGATGCTTAATTGTGATGGAATTTCACCTATTCTCATGGCTGCATTTGGAGAAGCACTTAATGAACTTTGAAATTTTGTTTGCCCACCAAGACATTAACAATTTGGGTTTGATTTGAATGCCATTATAATAACTGAGTAGCACTGCATTAAAATTGTAATCAAAACGAAATTATATTAGTTTAGAGTCTTAAATCTTAAAAATCTGTACAGACTCTAGAGTACGGGTTCAAAAATCTAAAACCCTTCAGATTTTTATTGCATGACTCTTTGGGTAACAAATATTTTTTTGTAGATAAATGAAAGCCAATCCTTTGGCAAAGACCTTGAAAAGTGTTATTTCCCTGTCACTTCCCATTGAAAAACTTGCCAGTATTGTTTTTTTTGCTCATTTTCATTATCTGACCCTGAATGTAGACGGAGATGGTTGCCAAAACTGCCATCTGCCGTTTAACTCCTCAACACCCGTTTAATTAACCCATACAGGGCTAGTCAAGTTAAATGCAGGTTCCCCAACCACCTCCTCTCTCTCTCTCTTGGCCTATCTCCCACTCTTGATCAGTCATGCTGACTCAGCTGCCATTGTTTTGGCATCCCGCTCGGTTCCGGGACATATGTTTTTAATTATAACTACACCCCCGCCCCAGAGTCAGACCGAACTCCAGACTTCAATCCAGAAGCAATTCTTTACTCATTTTTTTTTACTCTGTATATTCTTTTATGAGGCCTTTTGTTGCCTGCCCCAAGGCTTTGCTCCATTTTTCTTTGCCTCTTCCTCTCTCTTTTCCCTTTTTAAGTTTCGGTTATTCTTATTCCAAACATTTCACTTTTTTGCTATAATTTTGCGAATTTATGATGCGTTACATTTACAACAAACGAGACATTTTATAGCAGATCATCAATCAATTTGTCAGCTTCCTGGGAAGCGTGTCTGGCACCGCATTGACAATTATATGGTGGTCGTATGGGGGGTGGGGAGGCTCTTGAACGTGACCACGCCTACCTAACTGGTGCATGTTGAGAAGCTGTAAACTTATTTATAGCATTGGCCATCGCTATAAAATATAATTTTATGGCAGAAAGCAAAAAAAAGAAAAAGAAAGAAAACAGCCGCAAAATGCAACAAGGCATGCAAGGAGAAAGGGGCCACAAAATGGGATGGGGGTGGATTGCCGATTGAAAGGGGAGGGCACTAACCCCCCCTGCAAAATGTCAAAAGCAGCAAATAAATATCAAAGAAGCTAACTTCGGCCTTGCCGAAGTTTGTATACCCTTGCAGCTTCACTGTTTTATTATTTAATTAAAGAACAAAAATTTTAAAATAATTGGCATAAATGTTTAACAAAAAAAAAAACAAAAAAGAAGAAAATACACATATCTTCATCTCACCGTCTTCACCGAGAATTGAACGAACCAGCACCAAATATCCAGAAATCGCGCAGAAGAACTCTACATACTACGCCACCGTGCTTATTTAACTTACTTAAGCCAGTTCGACATATATAGCAAAAGCATGGCATCTCGCTCTTTCAATTTCGTTCTGTGCAAGAACACAACTCAAATATTTCTGTCTCTCTCACACACCGCGTGGTGAAGAATTTTTGCATACGTACATATGTATGTGTGTGCGTGAGCATTAAAATAAAATTAATTTCTTTCATATTTGATTATTGATTTGTAACCTTAATAATTATCCGATCTTGTTCAAACTTGGTATAGGGTGAATGGGTAAAAATTGAGTTTAAATGCAACAACAAAAAAACAATAATTTTATATAATTCTTATTTAACCCCGCGCGGATTCGAACTCGCGTCTTTTGTGTTTGTACGGCAGATTTCTTGGAATTTTTTTTTGTTTGTCTGCTGCCAAAGAAAATTGCTTATTTTACTCGAGGTACCTCCACGTTTTAGTTAATAGCTCTGGTTATAATTATCCGATCCGACTAATTTTTAAACTTAACCTACATCATCGATTAAGGAACTTAACTTTTCATGTTTCAATCATGTAGCTTAAAATTTAAGTTCGAAAACGCACGAACAAACAGACAGACGGACAGACGGACAGACGGACAGACGGACAGACGGACATGTCTCAATCGACTCGGCTGTTGATGCTGATCAAGAATATATATACTTTATGGGGTCGCAAACGTATATTTCTATGCGTTACAAACATCTGACCAATTTTATAATACCCTCTGCAAGGGTATAATGAGCCATGGGTAGCTGCAGCAACAGAGAAAGGGAGAGTGGCGTGTGAAAGAGTAGAGTCGCAAAAGTTTGCCACATTAATTTCCGTAGCAATATTTTGTTTTTGTTGTAGTTTTGTTGGTGCTGTTGACTGAAGACGACGACGAGACTTGCCACTGCAACTGTCAATGTTGCAACGAAGGCGTCCCGAGTTGCTTGACAAGCACAAATATAACAGAAAAAGCAGCACCAGCACCAGCAGTAGCACTTGCAGCAGTGGCAATGACAGTGGCAGCAGAGAGCGAAAATGAAGACAAATGCTTGCATGATGAAAGCTGTGCAAAGTAATTAGACAAACATTTGCCCATGGTCGATTGTGGTCCCCAGTTCCAGTTCCAGTTGCAGTTCTCTTTCCATCTAGAACACCAGCTGCAGACTCACGCACAGCTACGGAGATGGGACAACTGCTAATTGCTTCAATCAACAACTTTTAACCCAAACTAAAAACTAAAAGATGCAACAGTAAAATCAACATAAAATGCAGTCAAAACTTCCAAGTGGGTAAAAATTTACATGCCCCAGTAATGTCGCAAATAACTTGTTTTAGTTTTGTGAAATAATAACCGAAAAGGCCTTTAACAGATGTAATAAAAATCATCAAAATTAATATTAAATAATTCCATATATACGTAGTTTCAACAAATTACGATTAATTTTAATTATAAAGAAATAGTTCCAAGAAAAAAGATGGTTATGATTAAAAATGTTGTTTTTTTATGTTCAATCACTGCGCACATTTTTCTCTTTTGGCAACACTGGACACTACTTAACCTTACAACACTGCTAGGAAAATACGTTGCCCAATATTGTGTATTATTTTCTAAATTGAGCTACAAAATTAACCAAACAAAATTCAGTCGTAGAGTCACTCAGATCCATTACGGAGCTCTCAGCTTTTATTATTTCCTATTTTACTTTAAAATTTTTCAAGTTAATATTTCTTTTTATTTTAAAAATTATTTACTATTGAACTATCAGAAGAATTTTTTTGATTTGGTGGATTGAAGTACTTCTATTTCCATTGAAGGTAAGAATTTCGTACACGTATAATCAAATTGAAAATTAAGAATTAAGGCTTCCAAATACTCTCTTTTTCCTTTCACCCTTAAAACATTTGGCTATCTAACTGAGCCTTGCAAGTGGATTTGGATAGTCTGCAGCTAAATTTTGTGTCAATCGAAATGCTGCTATATATACATATATTCATTTCTTTTGTCTTAACGTCAATAGAATCCCATTGCTTACTTCATCCTACAGATAGAAGAAGAAGTCTCCATCTTCGAGACAATAAATCAAAGAGAACGTGCCTAGCCTCAGTATCGCTTTTAATTCCCTTGAATTCCAGTGAAAAACCAAACGTTTAATTTTCCACTAGAATTTTGAGTCAATGCTTACTTCGATCTCTTCAAGCAATTATCGAAGCTTAAGAAATGCAAGTCTAATGGGGGAAAGCTAATTGCTACCCTAGAAAAATATTACATATGGAGATTAGTTGAAACAGAGAAGCACATACATACATTTACATACATATGTATATTTAATTCTTTCCTAAAATTTCATGTTTTACAGAAAAGTTTTTGCTTAGTTTTGATAACCTGTTAAGTATTATTTAATAGTTATATTATTTAATGGTTAAAAGTACTTAAAAAATAAAAAAATATTGTAGATATTGAGTGTCTGATTTTGCTGGTCTTTATCACTTAACTAGTTAAGTCAACCAACTTGCTAAAATTTAAATAAATATTACATTAATAATTGCAATAACGTCTTGTTGTATTTTTTCTAATCATTATTAAAGTATATTAAACTACAGATTAAGAGTAATCTAAAATCGATTGATAAGTTTTAACTTTTAAACGTTCATAGGAGTGGATCCCCTGTCGAGTCTCTTAAAGTTACTATTAAAATCATAAGGAATTGGTATTGTGAAATTTTTATATTTTAATAATTTTAAATCGAAACGTATGCATGTTGCAACTTGTTTAAATGCCCTAATATTATAATTTTGGGTACTTTTTTCAAGGAGTTGCAGTGTTTGAAAATGTCTCCATTTGCTGTTCTAAACAAAGTTTCGCAAACGTTGTTTTCCTTTTTTTTTTTTGTTTTTGTTGTCATCTTTCTTTTGGTTTGGTAACAAATGTTTTCAATATGCCTGAAAAGCACTCGTTTTCCCACCCTCGGTCTCTGTTTGTGGAACCAGCAGCACGTTGCGGCGTTTATTGCAAAAATTTTCAACAAAATTGCCATGAAAATTGCACTAAAATTACAAATTATATATACAGGAGACTTTGTTTGTGAGTGTGTGTGTGTGTGTGTGTGTGTGTGTGTATGTGTGGGCGGGTGTGTGGATGTTTGCTCTATGGAAGCGGTCATCCGGCGTTAATGACGACGACGCCAGCAAGACCATGCCCCCGACAAGACTGTCTCTAAACAGGAGACGATGCGCGGCTGTTTCTAATTGTTTTAGCACTCACTGGGGATGGGGATGGGAATGGAGGGGGGATGCTAGGTTTGTGGTGTAAGTGGGGATGAGAGCGAAGACCAGGTTATTGTTTTTGTTCACGCCCCCGTCCCCCTATGCCCACACCAAAGTCTATACTTGCTGTTGGTAAATGGGAATTATGACAGTTGGCGGGTTGTTGGCGTAAGTTCAATCTAAATGGGGCCAGAGATTTTCATAGCAATTTTTCCCCACATTTTCCGGTAGACGAGCGAAAAGTGTTAATTACAGCGTAGCGACAATTTTGAAAGATTTCATCCGACCCCCTTCACAATTCACTTTTGCCATCATTCAACAAATCATTTGCCAAACAATTTTCATTGTGGTGGGCCACAGGATGGCAGGACTTCAAAACTTATCATAGCAAACATTGTAATGAAGTTAAGTACGGGTGAATGGGTGGAACAGAAGTTATTCCAGTTAAGGTAATTAAAATGATGTTGGAATGCTTCAAGTGCCAACTGAAATGAAATTCCTTTAAGTTTGTAATCAAATATTCAATTAAATGAATATCTATGGCATGCAAGTTTTGGTTTCTACTGACTTAATATTTAAGACAAACTATTATTTGGCATTTGCTGAAAATAAAAAAAAACTGCAGCCACACTTATGTGTTACAGCTGTTAAGTCAGCTGGTTGCCTTTATTCGTTTATATATGTATTGTATAAGGAATTGTATTTCAATCTACAAGCTGGCGATTTATAGGATTCTTAAACATGGAACCAGTTACAGTCAAATATACGTTCGTACAACACAATTTCCCTTCAACACCCTCTAGGGTAGTTTGCCATCTTTTACCTCCCCTTCCCCACATCCCCTTTACAATCCTAATAAACGACAAAAAGAAAGCAAACTTTAACCATTTCAAACAACAGGAAAACAAATGTACCTACCTGTAGTTTTTCTACCTCCTGTTTGCCCTTTTTTTTCGGTCCTGTTGTTGAAATTCGCTGAATCGTCACAAAATCACTTTTACGATTTTGGTTTATATAGCAATAAAAGAAAAAGAGTGTGTGTGAGAGAGAGAGAGAGAACGAGAGGATAGGAGAGTGGAAAGAGGGAATGCCAAGAGAATCTGTTTGCTAGCAAACTAGCTCAATACAACTGAGAAATCTTTTCCTGACTTGGCTGGCCTCACTTGGCTTGGCAAAAGTTACAGCTCCAACGAGATGACTGAGATTCGCGGGTGAAAACTTTTGGCAGTCACTGTATGTGTGTGTGGGTGGGAATGCTTGCGCTTCAAGCTCAATAAAATTGCATGAGGCAAACAAAGTAATTTTTATAGCAAAGCTTCCAGGCTTCTCATATATGTCTGTGTGTATGTATGTATGTATGTATATGTGGGTGGCACATATGTATATATGGGAATACTTTTCTTTCATTTCGCACCCCCGTCCCCACTCACAACGACGATGTCTTTTCTGTTTTTGGTAGCAATCTGTTGAGACTTGAGCCAAACTTCCAACACCAACGCGAAAAAGGTGGAGTTGTAGTTCAATTCGTTACCAGGACGACTACAGCTGAGGAAAAAAAACGAGCAAATTTACGCTTCATCTTACATAAACTTTTTCACTGGCTCAGTCTGTGGAAATACCGGTAGTCAGCATGACTCTACAAATTGAGGCGATATATATATATATATGCTATATATATACTTATCAGATATGCATGCATGTGTCTTTGGCATTGCTAATTTTGCGCTTCATGTTATTGAAAACGAATCGCGTGTGAAAAATGTGAATTATGGCATGAGCATGAGAAATGCAACGATTTGTTGGGCACAACAATATATATATTCGATATATTTGATAATCAAGATGGGGATGAACACACCAAAGCATTCTAAATAATGAAAGTCATTGCATTAATTTATACAACTTTTTATTGCATTACTAGTGAAATTGTTTATATATGTTGAACCAAGGTAATTTTGTATATTAAAACGTTGTCATAATTATCAAGAATATCGATTTGGATATTCATAAAGGATAACAAACTAAAGGTTTACAACTTAGAAGTCTAAAAATTAGATTGCCTCTTTAATATCCGGAGATCTGATTAATAAAAGTTTATTCTATAGAAAATTCGGACTTTAATATTCGTAAATTTGCCTAGTGCATCCTACTATTCAGTTTCAACCTAAAAGGATTGGATACAATATCCCTTTAAGCAACAGTGATAACTTTTTCTACATTTCAGTATAATATTAGTTAATTAGTTTTATGTTCAGGAAGATGGGATATCTCTTAATCTCCCTATTTTTCCTGCTCTTCTCTTCGCAAACTATATACTGATATCAGAAGCATCTTTGCCCTTTTTACGAAATACCAATTACGTTCTAATTGTAAATTTTTGCATATCCAAAATCATTTCATTCAACCATTTCCTGAACAATTCGCTCTTTGTTTAAGTACTGAACTTTTCCAAAAACTGTAAAGTGAGCCCAAACTCTAAGCACAAACAGGATGACACAAATTAGGTATCCAAAAATTAGCCAACTAGAATTTAGACTTTCCCCCGAAGGGAACTACGGAGGAAGAGGATGTAAGAGAGAGAGAGAGAGAGAGGGAGACAAATTTGTGCCGGAAATCTTTTAGTCGCAAAATATTTAGGCAAAATTTCAAACTGTTGCACAGAGAACTCAAAGTTGACTCTAACGGAAGGCGCTTAAAAAGTTGGCAGCCATATGGTACAGTACAGGACAAGAATGGGCTGGCCAAAACAGGGTGTGGCAGGGCAGGGGAGTATCCTTGTTGTGCCTCGTTTTCAAGTGTGAATTTAGCAGCAGTGGCAGCAGCAGAAAGGAAGTAAGTGGAGGATAAGGACGACAGCTGGGGTCCTTCACTTGTTGCTCACTTGGCGGCAGTGGCCGCCTTTTTGCAACGTTGCACAATTTTTTTTTCCTTCGTGTAATTTTCTGTTTTGCTTGTTTTTCTTTTTTTGTTAGTAAATATTATTGGCAACAACGAAAAAACGTGGCTCAGCTGACAATGGCAGCCTTCAAGTGGGTGTCTGAGCTTAACAGTTAAGAGGGACAAAAGGGGGCTGGGCTGTATGTGTGCAAGTATGTAACTGTTGTAGGGGGAGGGGAACAAACTGAAGTAGCTGCTGCCACACTTTAAATGCACTTGAAAGTGTTTGCTTATACCACTTCTCATATACACACATACACACACATTCACTTGCCATGACATGGCTTTTAGTTTGGTTATATTTTAACTTTATTTTATTTCTCTGGCTGCCGTTCGGCGCTTTAAGTGCATTTCAGATGGTAAAATGTATACACCTTTTGCTTGGCCATTTTTAAGTGACTTGCCGTCGACATTCAGCACTACCACATTCATGCATCCATGCATCCCTCCGCTGCCTCATTCTATATCCTCTCCGCCTTCAATTCCATTCTTTGTTATATGCTGCATACTTTTGTGAGTTTCGCCTGCTGCTTTTAAGGCATAAATCATATGCAAGAGTTGGCCCATAACATTGGCAGCTGGCCTTAAAGAGTTAAGTCAGCATAAAACATAAAAGAAACCTGTATAAGACTTCTTCATACATATATACTGAAAGCTATTAAAACAATTGTATTTGGCAAACAATTTTGGCTCGTAGAAGAAGGTTAAATCGATAAAAGACAATTAATTAAGTGGAAAGTAAAACAATGAACGTATCAGATGAAATGGAGTATAATTTGAAATAAGTTTCTTCTAACTTTTTTGATTTGCCACACCGCTAAACCATAAATTTGCACAAACTCAATTGATAATAGCAAAAAAAAAAAAAACTTTACTAATTATATATAAATGAAAAGCTTTTAAAACTTCCCATTGAAAACTTACTAACTTTGTGCTGATATGATCAAAAGCAAAAAAAATTATTTGATTTGCTACGAAACAAAATTCACACACTTGTCTGGAGTTTTTCCCCCCTCTTTCGTTTATTGCCAAAATTGATGCTCATGCTAACCTATTGCCGACTATTGGATGGAATACAATCATCTTTCATAAACATATTCGAATATTTGCGCCAGATGTTTTGTCGCATTGTCGAGACGAGGCGAGGCGCCACGCCGCCTTGTTCTTTCTCAGCCCCTTTTTCTGTTTCTCTCTAATAATCTGTACAATTCGTATGATTTGGTTTTTGCCAGGGAAAGATTTATTATCGTTTCATGCGGATAAAAGATTTACGCATAACAAGATGGGGCAAGATACAAGAGCAACATAACAAAACGTCTCTGACTTTGTCTTGTGTTTATGGCGCTGTGTCGCACATCTTGTGTTTGGTTGTGCAGCAAGCACAAAGAAGTGAAATGAAGTCATTTTGCCAGCTGATTTGGTTATTTATCATTATTTCTTTATGATGCTAGAGATGCCAACAGCATGTGATACAATATTTATGCATATATTCTCGAAGAGATGACGACCCTTCTCTCTTCTTCTCTGAATGAATGCCTCGCTGTACTTCGGGTTAGGGCAGAGAGTTATGGCATGGAATTTGACATTGACATGATTGCATAAATCAGTTCTAAGCAGGGCCACCAACTGCCACTTAGTAACACAACCCTTTATCAATTACATATTAAACGTTAAGGGAAAAAATAAAATCCAAGCTCATTATTGACTGTCAATTTGATACCCAAATGCCCACCAAAAGTCCAATAAACAGTCCAATCTAATTTGATGGCTTTCCGGCGTATCATCAGGATCAAGGCTCTGATCCGGCAAGTTAAGCAATGGACGATTGATTTAAATGTGTGACAAATTTCTCAAAGACGGATTGACAAATCGACCCCATCCCAAGCCCTAAAAACTATTAGCATACTTATACATATGTGGATGTGGGAAATTCTGTGCGGATTTTATCCTTATCGACCCCCCGGAGGCGCTCATCAATGTGAGAGAGAGAGAGAGAGAGAGAAATGCAAAAACTTTCAGCCAAGTTAATCATTTGTGGGATATTATCAATCCATTTTTGGTTTTAGACCAAAGAGAAAAGGCAAGCAATTTACTTGGGGTTTGACTTTGAATATACACTTACATAAATGTGGTATCTATCTCAATTACATAAAGAGGTTTCAAGGTAGATAAGTAAGAAGATAGGAAGAAGATGAGAAACATTATTTTGCAATGAATCGGTACTAGAAAACTTTGCCAATATAATAGTTATTTAAGGTTTATATGTGTTGGTACAAAAATCACTATACTTCCTTTTCTTTCGTGGTATTTTGATTACAAACTTTTTATTATTAAGGCCCTTAATTGAAAAAATAAATATTTTATTTTTCTAAAATTAGAGTGGTTCTGTGATAAATACAATAAATATTAATAATAAATGTTTAATACAATAATTTTGAACGAAATAGTTAACAAAGATCGAAAAAGATTTTTTAATTGGTTACAAAATTTGTGAACAGAACTTTAAAATTTTAATCAAATCGGATGACATATTAACCATTTTCACTCTCAGAAATGCGAGTCGAAGTAAATTGAAACTTTATTTGAAATATTTTGTATATTAGATAGAGTATCACTGAATCTTTATGATGACAAAATTTTTATCTTCTATTTTCTGTTGTTGTGCTGTTGTCTATTTACCTCTACTTCTCTCACATCCCCTGCTGGCCAGACAGAATTAGGAATATAGTTTGCTTGGCGTGTGTGTGTGTGTGGGATTTGGGCACATCATTACACAAAAATTCCCAAAAGTGAGTTTTACGTGCTTGGGCCATCGTCTGTGATATCCATAGCCGCCCGTAGTGGCCGTATTAGTAGTGGGGAGTAGTCCTAGTTGGAGTCAGAGTCAGAGTCATCGTTGTCTGGGCAACCCATAATAAAGCTTATAACACTTTGCATTACACTAATGCAAATACAATAGAAGGATGTGTGTGTGTGTATGTTTGTGCGTGTGTTTCAGTTTGAACTCTCCATCCTATTTCAACTTCAATTATGGCCCCATATGTCTGAAACCGCTTGGGGAGCACAATAGAGCACAAAATTTGTTTAAGCTTCAGATGGGGATTAAAATTTTTGCTTTAGCTCAGAGGCCAAGGCAAATGGAGAGAGAGAGATGAAGATGGAGGCTTCCCGCTGGCAAGGATAGCTAGCTGGCAGCCCAGTAGATAGCCTAGCCAAGCATTTTGGTTATTGTGGTTTAGAAGTTTGCTGGTGCGGTTTGTGGTCTTTATTTTTGTTGCCATAGTTATCGTTGGAGGTTAACTGTCAGTCTCCCATAGACTACAAGCAATGAGTATTAAACTCATTAGGTGCTTGGATTTCCCATCATAGAGGAAATATTGCTTATTGGCTTATTTCCATAAATTTTTGGCAAATGTTGCACCTGAATGGGCCATGTCAATAGGGTAAAACATTCACATTAAATATTCACAATTTCTGAAATCTTTTACACGATTGTACAACATCTGTCAACCTAACCGCTAAAAGCAATCAAAAAGTTAAGAGCCAAACAATTCATCCGCATACTAATTTATTAATCCCGCACACTTATACACACATATACACACGGACGTATACACACAGGAAAACCCAATGAAAAGTCAACTTTTCTTTGGTCGCCAAACCGCTTTTGGACATGGCTAAAATATGCAAAACTAACATAAATCTCAATTTAGAGATTTATGAAAAACCTCACACACACACATACACTTACACACACAGACACAAAGAGGAGTTAAAAAAGTAATAAAAAATGCTGTAATTCCCAGCAACGAATATCGCCAGAAATACCGCAAACGGCGTAACAATATAACAAAAAACTACAGAAAAAACAAACAAACAAACAAAAAAAAAAAACGACGAATAAGTTGCAACAAAAAGTAAAAGTTCAAAAGGCACCAAACAAAATAAAAAAAAAGGAAAAAGTAAAAAACATTCCACGAAAATATCACAAAAAATACTTTAAAAAATCACAGTCTGGTCAGGACGAACGTTGCACCAAGCCAAGGGAATTGGTCAAAACAAGACTGTAATTGCTTACTCTTAGATACCCTTTTGTTGTAAAAGAATATAGGAGAAAAGGGCCAATATCCTGTGAATCTGAAAGGATCTTCATTTTAAGATTGTTCCTGTTATAAAACTTTGCCATTCGAAGCCACTTTGTCGTACAATTTCTAAAAAAGGAGGAAGGAAAAAGAAGGTCCTGGTTAATTATTATGTGATTCAGACTATTTTTTCATTCTTTTCTAGTCCCAAGTTCTAATTCTCTTCTTCTAAGATCGGGTGATTATCACCTGTTCTCTTATTTACCTTTTCCTTATAGTAAGTTAGCCTTGTATAATGATTTCAAATAGTTAAATTATATTTAAGCATTTTCAAATGCAGAAAACATTTTTGTGATCTTTATTTTACAAAATAGTTTATTAACCCGTTTAGCATTTCCAATTGACACTGACTTAAAGTTAGGGTATGCTATAAAAATTGATAAAAATGGCCAGATGAAAAAAATTCGAGCATGAACAATTTTTCTCCCATTTGATGCGTTGCAAATTGAAATTCGTAGAGTGGAATAAAAAAAAAGAATGAAATTAAAATAAAATCAAATTCCCCACACAAACACACACATATATACACAGGGACACACACACACACACGCACACTTGACACTCATTGCTGTCAAGATAAATTACTTAACCTAAGTTTGCCGCAAAAGTTTTGCGCAAACGAACAAAAAGAATGACAAAATTTTAAATGAAAATGAAAAATACGGGAAAAAGGACAAACTACAACTTGTAGTCGCGGTGGCGCGCTTCTATGGAAAAAAAATGTGTTGAAAAAAAAGGGTTTTGTCTTCTTCTGGCCCATATATTTTATTTCTTTCCTTCATTGTACCAGCCATCCTGTGTGAGAGAGTGTGTAAAATCTGTCGCTGCTTCAGCTTCAATTATTTTTTACACAATTTTCTTGTCGTTTTTGGCGTTGAGCTCATTTTTTTAAACCCTCCTCGATACCCTGTAACTAAAGGGTAACATAATATATGTGATTAGCATGAACATCTGTGGCTTTAAGAGGATCTGTAGGTGATCTAATGGCAAAATATAAACCTTAAAGTGTTTTACTATTTGCAAAGTTGTTTCTAACTAAAGAAGTCATGAAAGAAACGTTAACCGCGTGCCAATATGATAAAAAGAGAGTAAGAGATGGAAAAGGTTTATTTATAATTTATTTAAATTCTTATATTATTTATTTTGAGTTATACTCCACTACTTGGTGCACGGTATGTTCTAGTTCGCCTTCTATCTACCTTGGCCATTTTTTTGTTGCTTCCATTCCAACTTCTGTGCCTTCTTTCCTTACACAGTTCTTTTTTTTTTTTTTTTGTTTTTTCGTTGGTGCTGCTCATAAATTTTGGGTGTCTGTCGTTTTGTCGGTAAAGAATCACTGCTGTTATTCTAATTTTATGGAAATTCCTGCACTTTTTCTTTCTATTTTTTTTCTTTTCTTGGCTCTCGTGCCTTTTCTTTTCATCGCACGGATTTGCGTTTGAGAAAAATCTGTTTGTCATACGCTTCGTTGCGCCTCATTTTGCAAAAGTGAAAAGCAAAAGGCAAAAAACGTAAAGCAAAAATAAAAAAAAAAAAGAAAACTGAAGAAGACCAAATTATTGTTGGGCCTCCCTAGCGGCCTGTCTTGGCCAAGCATTTGGCTTCCATTGAGTGGCTAGCAGCTGGTCAGTGGGTGGCAACCAACAACAGTCCAAAAAAGAAAAAAAAAGGAAAGAAAAAACTTTTC
The DNA here is from genome assembly GCA_035045865.1 of Drosophila austrosaltans. Taxonomy (NCBI): domain Eukaryota; kingdom Metazoa; phylum Arthropoda; class Insecta; order Diptera; family Drosophilidae; genus Drosophila; species Drosophila austrosaltans. The sequence goes on from JAWNOQ010000200.1 coordinate 2,315,453, forward strand.
ACAACGCATAAATTTACTGCATTAGTTTTTGCGCCACATTATTCTTTGAGGGCGCAAAGCATATGCACACCAAATTTCATTTTAAAGCTGGCGCAAAGTGAATTTTGATGATACAAACACACAGATACACACACCCACATACACACACACACAGACACAGCATTCCTTAAAGTCTTGCAAAGTACTGAAGTATATAAAAAAAAAAAAAAAAAGTATCCACGAACTCAACTCTTTCACGCTACAGACCCATTTTATGCCTAATTTAAACAAAATAAAAGCCATAGAACAAAAAAAAATGTTGCAATGCCCATAAAAAACGAACTTGATGGAGAGGAATTCTTATACACTAACCATCAAAGGGGTCAATAAAAACATTGTTGTTCATTTTGTGACGGCAACTTGCGAAATTTAAACAAAATGATCAATGAAGTCGAGAATGAAGATATCTTACTTGGTTTTGATCAATGGTTTTAGCAGAAGTCAGTATAATTTCCTTAATTTAATCCCCAATTAAAAGTTCAAATAGTTGTTAAATATGTATTGTGAATTAAATAAATTTTAAATAAACCTGCTTAGCTCTAATTTAAAAGAGAAGACTTAGAGCATTTTAAACCCCCTTTATCCTATTAAGTTTCGAAAGAAATGAAAGACTCTCGTTTCGAATATTTATTTGACCTATTCATCATTTTTGAGTATTCCAAAAGATTCTCTAAAATTCATTATACCATACAAAAAAACTTAGTATAATGTAATAATGCTATTATTATTATTTAAAATCAAGAATTACTAATGAAAAGAAAAAACAAAGGATTGGTCCAAAAACAATTTCGTTTCTTTGGCCTAAAGAAATGATTGTAAATGAACTAAAGCTCAGGCTTTCGTTAACAATTTCTGAACTCTACTTTAATATGAATAGCTTGGCGATTCAAAATGTAAGTATTTAGTTCTAAAATAGTTAAAACTGATTTCAGAAAAGTAATATTCTTAGTTTAACTTTTATTTTATAATATGTATAAATATTGATTGACTCAAAGAAAACCTAACCTAACCTAAAACACAAATTCTATTTTGATTTAAATTCTTTACAAATTCTTTTTAACTAATTTTTATGTTCATTAGTGTAGGTTTCTTAATTATCTAATTAGTTTTCTTCTTAGCACATTTATGTTGGCAAGAGTATATCAACTTCAGTGTTTCTCTTTCCCCATTTCTCTTAATTTTTATTGTAGTGTGTCAGTTTTTATTACAAAAAGCAAGAAGTAGAAGGAAAAAAAAGAAATGGAAAATGGGAAAAATAGAAAATTGTCAGCCGTCACCCGCCCGCGTCACTGCAGTTTTAAATGCTCTCCGATCAACACTAATGCCACGGGCCATGCTCCCCTATTAAGTGGGGCAGCAATAACAACAACAACAACAGCTATATAATACCCATGGAAAAGCACTTTTCTCACCTTCCCGTCTCATTTGATGATTTTTTCTTTTGCATTTCCATTGGCCCTTTTCTTTGCTCTTGCGTTTTACTTCTACCGCCTCTGACTCTGCCTCTGCCTCTGCCTTGGGGTCATGCTTGGCCTATTAACTTTTTGTGGTCTGGAGACATCCGTTGACAAAATTAGAAGCGCGCGTTGGCGTTGCCCATTGCCTTTCTCTCTCTCTCTCTCTCTGACTTTGTCAAATTAATTAATATCATAAAAATGTCAAACCTTAATTATCATAAATAGACAAATGACAACAAATATTAGACGGCTCGTTTGTTTTGCGCGTTTTAAACTAAGAAAAATGAAAGTGCGAAAAGAAAAAAAGAAAAACGGGAATGAAAACTGAGGAAAATGAAACGACAAGTCATCCCAATCATTTTCATGGAAATTTTCTATTAATTTTATGGAAACTCATTAGTTTGGAAAATACGCTACTCTGTTGACATTAATATCTATGCCAGACAATCAATTTATTAAGGAAATTACAAAACGATTTTCCATTTCAAAATTTTTGTTTAAAAATGCTCTGTTGAAATAATAAGTAAATAAAAATAAAGAAATATTTATTCAAATTGATCATTTAACACTGAAAACTTTCTTGGTAATAAGAAAATTTGATGAAATCTTGGAACAAACATTTTTTATTAAATTAAATTGCTTGAAATACTTTTTATAAAGGGAATTTGGATCGCGAGACTTTATCTTCTACATTATGGTCTTCCATTTTATAGGTATAAGATTTTAACTTTTAACGAATCTAAAATTGCATAGTCATTTTTAGTCATAATGAAATCCTTTACATTTATACCTAGAGATCAGAAAATTATAATTCCAGAAGTCTTCATATGCTGACCTGATTCTTTTATAACTCGTTCTGAACTAGATATATTTGTTATCATTTATCTTGAAATTTACTTATGTTAAGAATCAATTCCCTATAGAAACTAATATGATCACTTAATATCCCCTGCAAATGTTTTCTATAAAATTTTGCAAAAATGTTTCTGAAATTCATAAGAAGGAACACAACAGCATACAGTTCTGAAACATTCCCAGTTAAGTTAAGAGGTTTTCATGTTATTGTTTGGTATCTAAAACACAAAACATTACTTTCGTCTACATTTAAAGTGGAGGAATCCCTTTTATAATTCACACTTTCGATGGCCAATGTCAAAACCAAGTGCATAAAAAGAGCACTTCAATTCAATTTTCAACACTTTTTTTCCCAACCACCAGTTCCATTTGTGTATTCTCTCCCCTTTTTTTCCCCCCCGCCATTGAAGAAACTGAAGAGAAAAAAAGTAAAGTTATTTCTGTGCATAACAAAAAATCAATTGTCTTACACACTCAGACACATACACACACCCCTTAGGCAAACAAACACATGTCAAAAACACACACAATGTGGAAAAAAAAGAAGCAAGAGAAGAAGTAAAATAAGAAAAAAAAAATCTATTTTGAAATATAAAAAGTGTCATAAACCAGACCCAAGCCAAATACTACTCATGAAGACCCAGAGCGTGCTGCTGACAAATAAAACTGTCAGTTTTAATAACTAAAACACAGCAACAACATATACGAAGGCGGGGCAAGGGGGCCAAGTATGTATTTGTGTATGTATGTAGTGCTGCACTCTACTCTACTCCACTCCACTTCACTTGATGCACTCTTTGTCAATGAGTGCAACCCCAGCAATGTGTCTGTCTTGCTGTCCATCTGTCTGTTTCTCCTCTGACAGATTACAGGCGGCGATAAAGCAAATGTGCCCTATGACTTTTAAAGATCTCTTCTTTCTTTCCCCAAATACCAAAACTTCTGTTTGGCTTATTTACTGCGCTTGTCCTATACAGTGCTTCGATTCGTTTTAATTAAAACTAAAGCAAAAGATGCTGATAACATTTTATATTCTCGCTTTAATCTGTTTGGTAGGAAATCATCTTTGTTTTTCAACGAGGTCATAAATATATCAAATTTTATTTTTATTTTCGTACATCATACAATATTTTTAAAGAAGAACGAAGAGATTTGGATTTCGATTCCGATTGGTAAAGGGATTGATAATCCCGGGCAATTAGGTAAATCGAAATTTATGTTCATATGGTTCACTTAATAGTAAACATTTTTATAGTTTGAGCAGAGACCTTGCAGGTTTAACTTTAACTTTAATTTTAATGCAATTTTTCTTTTCTTTTTTTCTTTCTTTCAGGTAAGTCAACTTAACTAAAGGGAAAACTTTCTTTCCAAAAGGTAAACAAACAGTAAGAAAATACACAAAACTTCAGCAAAAGACAGAAAGGCAGAGGAATAAGAACAAAGATGGTAAGAGAGAAGGGTAAGAATAAAAGAAGGGAGGAAAGAGTTGGCAATTGTGTCAGTGTTGTTGTTGTTGTTGTGTGGCGTGAAAATCCATTAGAAACTAAACTATGTCAATCGATTGCAACAAACGAACAACAGAACAACAGAAAGTAAAAACTGAAAAACAGAAAAACTCAAAACATCTTTCAAATGCTTAAAAAAATGGGGAAAAAAACTGCACACAACATTAAAGATGGACACGTGACACGATTGATATAATATACGATAACTCAAATACAATTTACATGAGTTACCATAGAAATCAATTACAATTTAATTACTTATCTAAATAATTGTAATAAGACTAATTTCGAATCTGCCTAGTAAAATGTGTTTAAATTGATTCATTATTTTAAACATGATCAAAACAATAAAATGTAAGATTACTTTTTAACGATGTTGAAGGAAAATGAATATGATTCTAGAGTAAAGACTTAAGAATTTCTCAAAATTATTCCCTTAAATTATATAGTAAAGTTTTCTTAAACTTTTCTATGCAGTTTTAAATTATTTTACTATTTGTTAAACAGAAGAATATTCACATCATGATATGGTTAAATTTGATTAGGTTTTTCTTCTATCTGTATCTATTTCTATTTGCCGTAAGTCATGAATTATTTAAGTGTAAAAAAAAAAAAAACAACGCTGGAAAAGTCAAATCAAGAATGTCACCCAAATGCATTTCTAATATATTTAGCTTTAGCGACGAGACGACTTGAGGCTAGAGCAAAGAACAACAAACACACACACACACACACTGAGTGTGTGTGATGGGAGGTATGAGGGAAGAAGGTGCAAATGAGATTTGCTTGGGGTTTTAGTTTAAAAACTAAGTTAGAGAACCAAAATGAAATTGAGTGGCCAGCCAGAAAAGTCAAGTGGCACCAACCAACCTCAAACCACACCTCACCATACCCCACCCCTCCTCACCGCACTATGCTAAAGGCCCACCACAGTAGCAGACAACCACACGTTCTGTTTGTTCTATTGATTTTGACAGTCCACTTTGTGGTTGTTCTAGTTTTACAACGTATTTGACAAAGTTTTAAGTAGCGCAGCAGCTTACAAGTGGACATCTTAAGAAGAAGAAGGCACATTAAGAGCATTAAATGAATTTCAATTGAGTTTAATTGCTGTACATTGATCTGTTCAGAACATGTTACAAATCTTGCAATTAGTTTTTAGATGTAACCTACAAACGCACTACGAATAGACCTATCCCAATTCATTGGTCTTGACAAGGTCATCGCCCACACACACACACACACCCTCACACAACGTATGTGGATGTGGTGGGTTCTGCCTTTTCTTGAAGAAGGATAATATTTCGCCTGAATTTGAAACGTTTAAATTGTTTTTCGTATAAATTTCAAATTAACAAGCACTCGGCTTTGAAAGTTTACTGATTTATTTTGGATTTATATTGCTTCACTGCTCCTGGAGGAGAAGGGGGGCGAGAGGTTGACAACAACAAGGACAACAAGCAATCAGGACATATGAAACCCTTTTTCTGTCTACTTCTCTTTTGTGTGATTGTGTGAGTGTATGTGGCTATGTATTTGTGTGGCTGGGTACACGGAAGAGGGACCACCGAAAAAAATGGCGGAGCCAGCTCTTTATAAGCAAAGCGACCCTTTTTTTGTGTGTTGTTTCGTAGGTATATATATATGTATCTCTTGCTCATCGGATCAAAGGATTACGAAAAGTTTGGTGATGCGTAAAATGAGTTTGATGTTGATATAAACATGTTGATGATGTTTTAATGTAAATATAAAAAACAAAAAAAAAACAACAAAAACGATTCGATATCGCAGCGAGTGGCGTTTAATGATGTGTAATCTGTGTTGTGGCTAACTTACTTTAAGCCACACATTGACCAACAAACCATACGGATATACTGAAAATTGTTAAATAAAGACGTAGTAAGACATCGTTGTGGAAAAGCGGTAAGCAAATCTCCCCAGATTTGAAGCCTTTACAAAGATATTATTTCAAGTCCAAGAATTATAGTTTTATCTTATCGTAAGCCTTATAATGGATGAAATAGCATTCTCTTAAAGGAATAACTTTTTTGACACACATTTTTTTGTATGATTCCCTGGTAGAGTTCCTGGATTTAAAATACATTTTAAGTCAATTGGAGACTAATTTATTCTGAAGTCTTCAAACAAATGAGTTTTAACTTGATGGCTTAGTACATTTTAAGCTTCTTGATTTTTTAGGTTTTCTTCAAAAGTTTTGATTGGTATAGGATAAATACATATATCAGAAAACTGAAGGCAACTTATTTATTTTAAAGGAATACTTAATTCTCTGATGCTTATACCCCCGCCGTAGTACTAACTCCCGATCTAAGGATTCTACAAAAACCAAGTTTTCTTATTTTGAAGTTTAAAATATACCCTATAAAATGTATTCAAACATCTGCTATATAACATTTTAAAAGATTTCTGTACAAAAGTAGAGGCAGCTAGATAGAACGGAAGATTTATCACTTTGGTTTGTTCAGAATTAAAGGCACTTAATTCATTCGTTCCAATTGCCTTTCATTTCAATATTATTATAGTAAATATAATTTGTGTGTTTCCTTGCCTTCTCTCAGTGTAGAGGCATATTTTGTTACATAAGAGAAATATAAATTAAATTTTAATGTCAGATAACTCCTACAACATTTGACATTTTCCACATTCAACTAACCAAGCAAACCACAAATTTTTGAAGCACCTGGCATTGACTTGAGCCACATTAAACTTGGCATTTTCAATTAGCTTGCCTGTCTTGCTTTCTCATTATCCTTTGCACCACATTCCCCCTCCCCCCTTCCAATTTTCTCATACAGTCCTTGTTTAAACAAAGTGTATCTGTGTTTACTTGCCATGGACTATAACCTTATAAAACCGCATCCTCATTACGAAATATTTAATCATATTTGGTTGCGGCGAAAATGAAAAGCGTAAACTAAACTGAATAGTGACAAGTAAAGTGAGAGCAACATAGAAAGAAAAAGAGATAGTAAGAGAGAGAGAGAGAGAGAGAGAGACAGAGAAAAATATGGAATGATGGAGAAGAATTCTCAGCCACAATTTGAACAATGGCAAAACAGGGAAAACCTCAGAGTAGAGTAGACCACATGCTAAAGTAAATGTGTGACAAACTTGCAATATTTTGCACACTGATGCAGATTCAAATGCAAACGGAGATACAGCTGTAGCTCCAGCTATAGATATAGATACACGTACCAAGCTAGGTAGATAGAATAGCTGCTCTTAGAGTATTTGCCAGTTGGCAATAATATCAAATTGCACTTTTTTTCTGCAGTCAACATCGCAAGAAGGGAAAAGCAAGGATACACAAATAACTAGTAAATGCAAACAAATGTGCAAACAACAAACAGAAACAGGAAGAACTAGACACAGAGAGAGATAGAGATAGAGAGAGAGACAAGTTCCTTCTCTCCTTTTACTATGTTCACATTATTTAAGTATATTTGAGTTGGAGTTTGGGTCAGAGTCAAAGTTGGTAACAGAGTTAGGGATGGAGTCTCAACTCGGTTACACACTGTTGAGCATTATACTTTCTGCCATGTTGGCAATGTTTTTTTGTGTCTTATTGTCATTTGATATGGCGCGGTTATTTGATAATAACAGCTGTCTCTTCGACTGACTGACTGACTCAAGTGAAACTGTTTAGCTGTCCCATAATATCAATCAAAATCTGGCACATTCGCCTGTCTATGTGAGTTTGCTTTATGCTAAATCGCTGATAAGGCATTCAATTGTTTGTCAACTGATTGGCAGGATACAATGTGGCGGCAATATTGCCAATCTCAAATGAAATGCAAATGGAGTGCATAGTGCAGAGATATTGTTGTTAGGGCTCTTAAATTTCCAATACATTATTGAAGTGCAAAAATTGCAGTGAATAACTACGAATCTCTAGTGACTAGAGTCTAGTCTACTATATTCGATGATAACACTTCTCCCTTTATTCCTTCAACTAAATCAAGAAAACCGCAAACTTTTCCAAAAATCCTTGCAATAACTTAAAGTAATCTTTCATCATCTTGCCAAGTTTAACCTCAATGGAACCCTTAGTTGAATATTATGAAACGTGTAGCATGAAAACGTTTTTTGGGGGGAAAACCGTTGGGTTTCTAGAGGATTTTCCCGGAATAATTGATGTTAATTCAAAATATATTTTGTTTCATTGTGTCTGCTTGCTATATATATATAAATCATTACACTTTGCCATTGAAACTGACACAAACAAACACTTTATTAAATATGCCCTGTCTGCATAATCCTTCGTCCTTTTTTAGAAGGGCAACAACCAATGTAAGAAAGAAAGAAAGAAAGAAAAAAAAGAAATTGATGCGTGACCGCAGCACGTACAAAATTTTTGGTTATAAATTCTCAACACTCTGCTTTCGGGCAAGTGTTTTAAAAATGCTTATAATTTTGACTTCAACTTGCTGGAGAGTTGATGTTGAGTTGGATCGCACACACACACACACAGATACACAGTCACGCACACATACACGTCTGCACCTTTGGCCCTTTGTGACTTGGATTCGGCACGCGCTGCCACTGAAAGAGAAAAAATAAAAGACCCCCCTCTCTCTCTTTTCTCAAAATATGAAGAAGGTTTCACAATGTCCCAAAGGCGTCGTCTCAATGACTGTTCCTTGTCATATTAGCAGTTTTGCTTAGACGTGCGTAGTTTTCCGTATGACTTACATTCGTTGGATCTGGTTCCTTTATCCTTTATCCTTGTCGTAATGCGCTTATTATGATGGCACATAAAATAACAATTTATCTGCAGCATTACAAATTTCATCTCCCACTGCGTCCCTTTTCGAGACGGAGTTATTAGCATATGTCAATAAACGAAAATGTCTAAGTCAGCTGTTCATGCACTTGTTATAACCAACACACAAACACACACCATACTCACACACACACACACACTTACATTAATGTTTAATGAATTAATCAGCACGCGTCCTTAGGGTGCCTACCAGCTTGTCATTTAGTGAATGCCTGTGCCTATGCCTGAGTCAGTGTTCCTTTTGTCCCTGCCCGCCTGAATACACATTCGATTGCTTTTTGGTATTGATTGGGCCCTGTTGTCTAGCCATTACCTAAGCCAGGTGCTCTGTCTCTCCGCTGCCCGCTGTGTGTGTGTGTGCGTGTGTGTTTATATCTCTCTTTCCCTCCCTTTCGTTTTGGGTTTGGTTTTGTGTGATCAAAACAGCTGGTGACTAAATTTAGTCTGCTGCTATTTTTATGTTTAGAATTTGAACAATTGGCTCTTGGCCCACTGCTATGATGAAATGTTTTCGTATTAATAGAACTTATTTACGTCCTAAATAAACTAAGGATTAGCAGCGAAATATCTGAGCGACAATTAAGCTGAAACATGAAAATATATTTGATTAGGTCTTGTCTTACCAATTAAATTCAAACATTCTTTTATTCAACTACTTTAATTGTATAAGAAAGTAATACCGATAAACGAGTACCCTATATGTCCAGGAACAGTATATTACAGAAGTGCGAAAACTTTTTACTTTATAAAAATAAACTATTTCTGAAGCCGATCAAGTGATAGTAAGATCTTTTAAAAGACACCAAGAAAAAGGTGATAATAAAATAATATAATTATCTTTATTTTGTCCCAGCTTGGGCGTATTATTAATGCTGATCATGAATATATATATATATATATATATATTTATGTATGGAAACGGACTTCCTGTTGGTCATTTCAAACATGCTGACAAATTATAGAAACCTTTTCAAATGGTATATAAAAAACATCTGCTCTAAGCGCATTAAAATGGTTTATTCTACGAAACGGTCAAGGGATGGTCAGAGGGGTGCCAGCGTGGGTTATTTGACCCCTCAATAAAGATGACACAATTTAGAGTAGCGTTAGCGGGGGCAGCGGCCAGTGGTTAGAAGGAGGTGGAGGGATTGGGTCAACATTTGCTGTTAGTAGATGGCAAAGGCAGTCAGACTATTTATTAAGCCTTCAGCACGTCCCACATTCATCAGTGAGGTCTGAGTTTGCTTTAATTGTTGACCTTCTGTTGGTCTGACCTTTGGCCAGACCCCTGAGCCAGATGAATGACAGACAATGTGATTTGTGTGAATGTGTGTGTGGGTGATTGGGCGTGTGCATGTCCGTCTATATCTGAATGTATGTGTGTGGTCAAGCCCATTTTGGCACACACTTGTAATTCAATTATAAAATCTTCATGGTCGATACGCTTTAATTGCAGTTTTTTTTTGTTCATTCTTCTCCGTTGCTATTTGAGCTGGATTTAGGATTGATCCAGTCAAGCGGAAAATACATTAGCGTGGGTCTCTTGTTAACCCTCACATTGCCTGTCACACACACACACACACAGAGGCAAGTAAACACACATCCACCCATAAGTCCCCTTTGCTCTGTCTTCATTAAACGCCCAAATGGGGGAATCCCCCATGGAACGTTTGGCAGGGGTTGTCAGAGTTCTGGCCTTCATTAGACCTACAACGCACATTCCACAATTTTTGTGTTTTCTGTTTTTCAACTGTCGCTTGCAGCGGACATTTCTATTTACCGCAATTTCCTACCACCACCACTACACCCCGTCCACCCTACAGTGAAATGGAATGAAATTGTCGACCAACATAACAGAACAATCTCCCTTCTACTACCCATTGGTATATGCTATTAAATCGAAAAACGATTACAAACTATAATGCAGTGTTTGTTTTCAGACTTACTCTGTCCACCCCTCCCCTTTATGGCTATTGACTTTCTATCGAGAACAGGGATGGAAACCCTTACTGTGCCTCTGGAAAGCAGTGGGAGTGGGTGTATACACCTCACGCTCTCATCTCTAGCGGCCACGCACTTTTAGTTGAACGTAAATGTCATTTCGAGTCAAATTTCCAATTTTTCGTTGATGGGGGAGGAAAATACAGTTTTTACCTCTCCTGTTCCTCTTGTGTGTTCCATTTTCATGGACATTAAACTTTGCTATTTTAGTTTCCATTTGTCTGTCTGTCTGTCTGCCTGTCTGTCTGTCTGACTGTCTGTTTGTCTGAATGACTGTCCAACTATTTTGCGGTCATGTCATTGTTTCATTTTTGCACGCAACTTACCGCCCGCGCACTCCCTCAGGACGGGACAGGACATTAAATTGCATGAAATTTTATGTGCAATTTCGATTTTATTTGTATTTGATTGTGATTTTATCAATACATTCACACACACACACACACACCAACGACTCCCGCACATGTGTATAACTTTTCTGTATACTCTTTAATTGAAATGTTCAGCGTGCTGTAAATTGGACTTTTTTGGTTATTCTCTAGACAATAGGTTAACCCTTAAGCCTGGTGGAAGTGGGTGACTCCCAAACCAATTAATAATAAATTATGGAATTCATTGGAAATACAAACATTAAGCAACATATTTTGATTGCATGAATGCGGATGACTAACTGAGTAACTGACTGACAGAATGACTGGCTCAGTTGAAATGTATGTGTATATGTATGTGGGTGTGTGTGTGTGTGTGTGGTGGGGGTGGTTTCTCTATGATTAGATTCTATTCTCAGAATTTTGGCATATTAATTGAGGTTCACAGCGGTGTTTGATGAATGAAAACCGATGGAATGGGAGCACATGGATACACTTGCCTACCAACATATGCGAAATGAATTCAATTTTGTTTTTTTTATTTACATTTATGACATTAAGTTTATGTTTGATGATAGTTTGGATTTTCAATTAACTTGTTAATTGGTTAATCAGCATTAATATGCATAGTTAATCTTTTGATTTTTCATTCTAAATATAAATTCAATTTTTGCTTAGCCATTATTTTAAATAACATTTCCTGTTTATTTCTTGTTTCATATTTCATTTAAGCTGTCAAATTTGCTTTTCCATGTTATTTTGGTTAACCTTTTTCTTACTTTGTGTATTTATTATTTCTATTTCTGAGGCTTAACTTTTAATTCATTTTTGCTCTAAAGTTATTTTGTAATAATTTATATATCTCTACTTTTAACATATAATTCTTTCTATATAATACTTGTATCTACTTTTGAATACATTTTCCTTATTTTTCCCTTTTAGTTTATTTTGTTTCAACTGTTTTGTATTTATCATTTATTTTTTAACATTTTATAATACAATAGTTACCAATTTGGCATAAGCACTAGCAATCTAATGTAAATACTATCGAACTTTAATTTAAAACAAAGGAAATGACTTTATATAGAAACTATGATGGATACACAGAAACTGGAATGAGAAGGTTGTATTTGTCTTTGAAAGAAGTTTACTATGAAAAAGTTCCACGATGTTTTTGTTAGGCTTTTTCTTTACTTATGATATGCAATAATATATGCTGTCCTTTTATGTTTCCTATTCCTACGCATAAGAATTGAAAACTTCTCCTTTACTTTCTCTTCTGGAGAAATAAATGTCTCATCAAAATTGAAATTGATACTTTTCCCTACTACTATATTCTATAATTTCATCATTTGTGTTTATATATAAGATGTTAAGTATTAATTAAGATAAAAATCAATCTATTCGACTTTACGCATATTTGCACTCATTTCTTCAGCTTCAGTGCTCTATGCCTTGGGGGAATAATTCAGGAAATTGGCAGCCACGAACATGCCACATAGCTAAGTTACAAAAAAAAAAAAAAAAAATAGAACGAAAAAGATAGGGAAAGAGAGGCAAAGTGTCAACCAGTTGACCTCATCTCAAGTATACAGTTGCCGGAGTAGAACGATGCAGCCAAAAGAAAAACTGTCCACCCAGGCGGGGGACATCAAAATGACATGGCACCAAAAAAAAAAAAAAGAAGTAGAGTAAGAAAAATTGAAAAACAGAATAAAAAACCTCAACTGAAACGAAAAGAAAGACGAAATGCTATGAAGAACACGGAGCACAGTGCAAATGAAGTTGCTAAAGCTGCTCTGAGCTGAATGGTGTTGTTGTTGTTGTTGTTGTTGTCGTTGCTGTTACTGTGGCAATTACAGTGGGGTTTGGGGCGCATATTTCACCCCACAATGCCTTGCTGTTCGTCTAGCTGTTTCTTTTCATCTGGTTAGTTGGGAACTGCAATGTGCAGTCACGAGATAAACAAGTTGGCAGCCCTGCAGATGGCATGATGCCCAGACCAACCGGAGAGCTATGCCACACTACGTCTCCGGCACTAGAGAGTCTCGAGTCTCTGCCTGTCATTCCGAAGCTTTACGCTCATTTTCGCTTTTTCGCAAACGGCGGCGATTTTCCCTTCTTTTTTGACTTTCGCATTGTTACGGCTCAGGACAAATGCCCCCACGAGGATGATGATGATGATTCTGGCGATGGTGGTGGTGGGATGGGGGTGCGGATGTAGGGCTAAGTATCTCTGAATGTGTGTGTGACTTGCGGTTCGACAAGCGTAAGACATTTTCAATTACAGTTGCCAGCATGACCAGCGGTACGTGGCCTGTGCCACAACGTTCCACTCTTGTTAGTTGGGTGCACGTTATGTTGCTGTTGTTATTTTTCTTTTTCTCTCTCCTCTTTTTTTACTTTTACAGCCAAATCAAGTTGCAATGCCACGCATGTTGCAATGTGCTTTGCGGCATTGCTTGATGTCAGGCCACGAAATGCGTCAATTAGATGAAATTGCGAAATGTCGGAACGTACAATTCTGCAGTTGTTGTTGTTGTTGGCTGGCACAAAATATTCACATAAATTCTTCTTGTTTTCGTTGTTTATGCCAAAGTCTCATTTTTCTTCTGCTCTTCGTATGTATTTGTAGCTAAACTTTTATGGGTGTTAATTTGTGTTGTCAACAAAGTTAACATGTGTGGAGTTTTACCTCTCATCGAATTAGTATCCTTGTATCACAGACACAAAGGTAGGATAAACTAAGTCATGGAATCGGATATGTGTAGGTGATTAAGATTATACTTAATATTGTGGTCAACAACTTGAGTACGCATAGTAATAAATATCCTTATTGGGTTTTGGTAAAATTATGACTCACTATACATAACAACTGGGTTTCCATTTGTTTTTGTTACTATTTGATTTATATGTGACGAATCTTTGAAAGGAAAAGCCTTTAAAGAAACATAAGATTACACTTGACATAGCTCAATTTCAATTGATTTACATTATCTTTCAGTAATGGTAATAATCTTCAATAGGTTCATCAACTTTGCTTTTCAAGTTTTGTGTTTTTGTGTGAAAATAGATTGAATTTGTAGATTATTCAATTGCCCGCCCTGCTGTACCATGGCCGGCATATCTATGCTTTTTTTTACAGTTAATATCTTTTCATAGGCATAACCTGGGCAGCACTTGAGTGAGTCTTCCATTTGGTTCGCGGTTTTGGTGCACCTCACTTGAACTGCTAAGTATCAACACCCAGACCAAAGCGGAACCTCATTCAAGTGCAATTAAAACGCATCTTTATGAGTCACTTATCTGCAGTTCAACCTGCTTTACTACACACTGAGACAGAGAGAGAGAGAGAGAGGAAGAGAGAGAGAGAGTGAGAGAAAGAGAGAAATTAAGTGTGTGAGTGAGAGCTAACCATAGCCGCCAAGAGATGGCTGTCAATCAACGGGACAGACACTTGGGCATACCCAAAACAGATTGCAACCGAAAACACTTTAGCCATAAATCAATTAAAATTGATTTTTCATACCCCCTTGCACCTCAGCTCCCTAATTCTTCTCTTCCTCTCCCATTTCAATTCTATCTCTTTGTCTTCATTTATGTCTGACAAAACGCAGCGAAAATTCCAAGTAAGTTTTTTTTTTCGTTTCTTTTTTGGTTTTTCGTTTTATTTTGGTATTTCTTTCCGTTTTCTCCCCCAACCCGCTGAACACAAATTTAGTAATGAATCGAGACACTGGAAATTATCTGCCATCAGTTTTGCTGTCTGCTTTTATGCAGTTTTTGCTACTTAGAGTCATTTGAGCGATTTATATGAAAGGCTACCTACCTCCCCGCCTTCTCTCCATTCAGTCAGCCATTCGGTTGTCCCATTTCTTTCTCGTCTTATCTGGCGGAGACAGCGAGGCATCCAACCAGAGTCACGGTCGCCATATCGAATAGATCTCACTCTTTTCTCTTTTTCTAGTCTATCTCTCTCCCTCTCTGTCTTTCTCTGTGTCGTGTCTCTTTAGGTTAATGCATTTCAAATATTGACAGCTATTTGCCAATTTCGTTTATACTTGAAAACTGTGTAAGCCAAGTACAGGCCAATACAGAATCGAAAGAGGGCTGCCAAGTGTTGTCCATAATATTTTTTTTCTTGCCATTTGGCTCATAAATAAGAAAAAACTTTTGCTGTGAATAAAAAGATGTAAAACTCAAGATATCAAACACAGATATTCCTTTCCTTTTGGGCAATTTCCATAAATATTTCATTTAGCGTAACTTATACACTTTTGTGAGGGGGAAAAGCGAAAGGAGGATGTTCTATGCTGCTGCATTTTCCGCTTATTCCGTTCTTTATTTTTATTTATTTTGTAGTTTTTCTTTTTTTTTTTTTGCCTGCATGTTTTTGTTAGGTTATCGTTTGGTTTTACATCTTCAAAGTGCAATCCCCTTAGACAGAGTGTCCCCGCTGTCTTACAGTCACTATGCATACCCATTCACATTCACATCCACAATCGCATTCGTTTTCGGAATAGCATTCACATTGCCATTGTGCAGCTTGTTGCATTCATACTTGTCATAAATTGGCAAAAGCAGCAGCAGCAAAAGTATAGAAATATTTTCAAATTTTCTAGCTACACTTGACATTTTGATAGTGCTCACTGCATGACAGGATGAGAGAGGGAAACAGAGACATAAACAGAGAGAGAGAGAGAGAGAGATACACTCTTGGAAATGATGCTTAGCTAAACAGTATGTAGAAAATGTCTGGTCAAATCGCATTATTTGCTTGCAAGACAAAAACATCTTCTCTTTGGTTCGCTCTTGCAACTCTTGAAATAGCAAATCTTTTGGATTCTTTGTCAAAAGAATAGTGAAACTGAAGAACTGCACACTGAATGCACTGTGGTACGTGGTGGCATTGAATCTAGTCAAATTTTTTGTCAAATACTTTCCCTTGGGTGATGTGAGAACGCGCTCATCATTTGTTTTTTTTTTTTGTACAAATGTAACTATTGTTTAGCCAAAAGCATTGTGTGTCGCAATCAGTCAATGTGCAATAAACAATCTTATTCAAATTGCAATTGAAATATAAGGAGTAGCAAATAGAAATTCTCTCATTTGTTGGAATTCTTGCAAAAAAAGTAAAAATAACTATGTGAATGGAAATCAAAACCATATTTATTAATTAATTTAAAATCACTTAGTAACTCGGAATTTGTTATTAGTTTTCCTTTCCACATAACGTGTTCTTGGCAAGTCCTTTTGCAAATAGAGTAATAGAAAACACTGTATTAGAGGCGAGCGATCTTTAACTGGAAGAAGATGCTCGAAATAAATGCAAATGACTAACATAACCTGAAAAGGATGTTCGAAATACTTGAAGAAGATGTTTATAAAATTTAATGGTTATTTTGTAGTATTTGAGAGGAACAAAGCTCATAATACCTGAACAGCTGAAATTTTCTATTCTGATTTATCTGTATCTTGATCTCTTCTTAAAGTCTTATGTGATTCTATTTAAAAACTCAAGTTTGAATTTTGAATCTAATTTTCAAACTTAAATTTTACTGATGTGAGTTACTTATGAAAACTGATGTTTATTGATATGATAAGGAGTGGTAAAACAAAGTTAAGCCTATTAGTAAGTGCCAAGAATGTAACCTAAAGCTCTAAGAAAAAAAAAATGAATGAAAATTTGTGCATGAAAATCGAAGAGTTCGACTCGTGGTTCACGTTAAGATAAGTAATAGCTAAAGGTGAGGGAAGACCCTGTTGCTTATGCTAGTAAATTTAATCAAGCTATAAATTTAATAGCTTTTTAAATTTCTTGTTGATTAGTTAGCTCTCAAGTTCTCTCAAAGTATGACATGAATCACATGGACTTTCCTTAGTTACTTTAAGGTACTTTAAGCTATTAATTCAAGAAAGTTTCATTTAAGACCGGCACAAACTAGTCAATCATTATTATACTTTAATATGGTCCATTTAAAGTTAGAAATTACTAGCCAAGCCATTATCCTCTTAACAATTTCCTATGTTGTCTCGGGCCCTAAGCCATTGACGTATGTGGACGGGAGCAGGCCAATTGACAATAGCCTTAGTCATTTGGTAATTAGCGATTGCCACGCCCCCGTATTCCTACTCAACCCTTTCATTCCTTGGCAGACGAAGTCAATTACATAGCAATTGGTTGACATAATTTAGCCAGAAGGAGACAGAAGTACCTGCTAATTGAAAGTTATTTATAATGACTTGGCAAGCATTAATTCAACCCAAGCAACTCGAAGGACACTTCTCAAATCCATAAAGAGTCTGGATTTTGAACAAAGACATGGCTAATGCTATTGAGTAGGACATGGCTGGGATAATGGCGCATTTAGCATACATTAAAATACTAATTTCCATCAAAGTGGCAGCAAAAAAAACCAGGCAAAAAGTCCTGCCTCTGTTGCTTCTGCTGCTGCTGCTTCTGCTACTTCTGCCAGGCGGTGCCTTTTAATAGAGCCACACTAATTACATGCCGTTAGGAAAGTGAATGCCGAGCAAATGCTGAGAAGTCAGTTTCGTTGAGTCGGATGCGATGGCACGGCATGGCCATTTGTGGGCGTGTGTGTGAGTGTGTATAATGATGTGCCTGGGTTCCTCAACTGGGGGTTTCTACTCCTCCTACATATACATACATCTCTACCTTGCCCAGTTGGCTCATTGCCCAGTCTCTGGCGTCTCTGCCAGAGCATCGTCTCTCAGTGCAGCAGCAGTCAAATTTGTAATTAAAGCAACGGAATTTATGAAACGTAACATTTTTGCAGTTTGCTAGCGCAAAATAAACTAGTTTACACGTGATCACATTTCGTAATATTATAAAAATGTCTTGATTTTAGAATGGAAGTCAAAGAAAAGTTTCGTAATTTAATGAAAGTTTCTTTTAGGTGTTTTGATAAAATTTTAAACTTAAATCAATTTGTAAGTGAAATACAAATTTAAGGCCAATAAAGTAAAAATAGAAAAACACACTCGTACTTAAAACATTGAAGGATATATATACAAAGGTAGAATAACTAAGGGCAGACCATCTTTATTCTAAAAAGAAAAAATAATTTCGTTTGAAAACGACTACAACAGAATACTTTTATGTCTTAATTCTGGTCCAATCTAATCATTTTAAAACATTTTTTACTTCATAATAATAATTATTATTTACAATTTCTTTGTTTTCAAATGGAAATTATTTACATAATAATCTACTTAAGTACCTCAACTGTTTATGAATTAGTAACTTGGCAGATTATTGCAATTTTTGTTTGTTGGTTGAGTTCGAGTATTTATTAGACGCATAAACCATTTTCATGAAATAGAGCAAAAGAGAATGTTTATGTTCTTTTTTTCAGCTTCTGTTTTGCTCATTTGGTTTTTCGCGTAATGTTTTATTTTTTCTTCCTTTTTGTTGGCTCCTTTTGGAAGTTAATTTTGTGCACAGTTTCTTTTTTTTTCCTTTTTTTTTGGTTGTCCCAGTAAAATTTCAAAAGAATAATGTATTATGCCTTTTTTTCTACTTTTTTAAAATGCTGGTACACACTTACACACACACACTTTGATCCGTTACGCATACATAGGTTGATGTATGGGTGCAAGTATTTGAGGCATCTGAAAAGCTTTTCAAATTTTACGACCATATAAGCGGACAAGCGGGTTACCTATACGCGTCGTAGAGGTCCTACGATTACCTACTCGATTTCAGACAATTCAGCAAAAAGGAAAATACGTATACACATACAATATATGTTTGTATGTATGTATATGTATTTATATTATTGCAGGCATGCCCATTTGAGGGTGCAGGAAAGAGAGAGGGAAAAGTAATATATAAAATTTATTAGCAGAAATTATGATTATTTCGTTGCTCTTTTGCTGCGTGTATTTTTAATATCCACTCTTACTTCCTTTTTTTTTTTCTTTTACTTCTTGCCTGTTTTCATCATCGTGATGGCCTTCTCCTGCATTTTAATGGCCATTGCTACTGCCTTCTGTCTTTCGGCCAGCTGCATCAATTTTGTTGCCGCTCCTTCTGTTTTCCTTATTTTACTTTTCGTTTTACTCTTTTTGGTTTCTCTCTTTCTTTTTTTTTTTTTTTTTGAGTGGCGCTCGTTAAGCTTACTTTAATTTTTACTTGAGACCATAATTTCAGCTGCATAGCAATTTTTATACTCTTGGCAAAAAGGTGAAATACATTTTGGTCAGTGGTTTTGCCATCCAGAAGAAGAAAGCAAATTGAACTAAAAAGGAAAGGTATTCTTGTATTTAATTGATCTTTGAGCAGTTTGCTAAGCTGAGTCCACATTGATTAATGTATCAATGGAAATATATTCAAAAAATGAATACTAATTGTAAAATAAGTATTTAGTTAAGAAACTATATTAATGGTTAGCTATATCATATAGGCAAAAGAGAAATTGTCGGTCGGTTAAACGTTACTTTATCTCCTTTCCTTGGTATTTGCTGATAAAATTCTTTTTTAGCTTCACATTAGAATTAATGTAATATATTTGATTTCATCTGCCAAACTAGCAATAAAACTTTGAGCGAATTGAGAGCAGTATTACCAAAATATTTGTTAGTTAATTTAGTGCGCTTAACATTATTATAAAAGTATTTTTTTTAGTTTCCGTATTTTTATTTAACGGAGAGTTTTAGCTTGAATGCATTAGAATCTCAGTTCTTTTTCTGATCATTCTAAAATATCACATCAGATCGTTCTAAAATTCGATCAGCTTTTCTGACCCTTTAAAGTATTCCCAAAATCTCTTGTACAATTTACCATTCTCTTCTAACTTTTACCATTCTATTATGGCTTGTAAAAATTCTCAATACAAAAGAGTATAACATTTTTCCATTGATTTTCTACATATTTTTATTTGTATTTGTGTTCCACACAATTTGCGTTCTTTTAATTGTGGTGAGTTTTTTTCTGGTCATACACTATTTTGCCCATTAAGCATGCCAAATTATTTGTGGGTTTTTGCTGTTGTTGCTTCATTCTTCTTCTTGTTTGGGGAGTCGATAATTGATTTGGTTTTTGTTGTTGTTGTGCACAAATTTGAAATAAATAAAACTGATGAAATGAATAAATTATAATATGCTGCAAGAGGCAGAAATCTACATATATAAATTATAGTTTTCAATTTTTGGACTCCCCCAAAAGTATGCAGCCGAAAAGCATACATTTTTTAACATATGCAGCCTATAATATTTAACAGCAGCACCACCACCACCGCTAACAGTAAACCACCACCACCACCAACCGCCCCGCACCCCATAAAAAAGACAAATGACCCATTAAACGCAAAACTTGTGCACTTTCATTGCAAATAGCAGGCAAATGCAAAACGAAAACAACAAGAACAACAAAAATAAGAAGAGCTGAAAAAGAAAAAATGGTAAAGGAAAAGAAAAATATATTGCCCCGCAGCCAAAAGACAACAAACTCTTGATTTTTATACCTGCAACAGCTCCTGGCGCAAAAGCAAAGGATAGAAAACGCTCATAAAACGTTAAGATATGCGCAAGGATCCACGCAGCGTTTCGTCTATTTTTCACTTCACTGTGTCTGTGTGTACTGGGTTCGCAGGGGTCTTTTGGGGGGTTTGTCTTAGGATTTGTTGTGCTTATGAAAGCATTAAACTTTCCTCATTTAAGGCTATGCGCACTTGAGTTGCCTTTTTTACTGCAATTTTTGCGTCCTTCTTCAGTTCTTTGTCGTCTGATTATGGCGCACAGCTCGCAGCGTTCGGTACTTGATATTTACCCATTAAAATGAATGAAAGAAAAAGGGTTTATGCGGATTGAACCACAAGACAAAAGAAATGTTTTTTTTCAGGTTCAAGAAATACTACAAAAAATGTCGTGGTAAAAAGGGTATTTTCAAAGGATGTAAACATAAAGTACAACTATTATAGCAAATCAATGAAAACTAAGTTAATGTATGTTAATGAGAGTGAATGAATTCGAATAAACTTCGAGTTTAATCTTTTTCCATTGCAAAATTTGTAGCCTTTTTAAAAGCAAATCGAATGTAATGAATCTTTCAAAAGAAAAGAAAATACTTTGAACTTGAAAATTTTTGATCTGATTTTACACATTTTTCCATTTTATATTTTATTTTTCACATCTGAAAATAGTAATTGTTGTAATATAAAATAATCCGATTTAAAACCATTAAATTTCCTAATCCCGGCAGATCTGCTTTAAAATAATTCTCTTCAATATTTTGCGGGGTATCAATTGGCTTCCACTTACTTTTACCATTACTGCCATTTCTTTTTTTTTTCCGTATGACAATAAGGCAACTTTATCTGTTAGACGGTACACGAGCGGGGGTGAGATGTGTGTGTGTGTGTTAAAAAATATTATGCAATTTCTACATTTACACACTTGAACATTTTCTTGTCGTCCCGCAGCGTTTTAAGGGTAAAGTTTTGTTTTCCCCCTCCGACGTTTTTTGTTATTTTTTTTTTTTGTTGTTTTTGACTCAAGCCTTTTTTCTTAGACAGTTGATGAGCTGACTAACACACATACACACACACCCACACACATACATACAGAGAGACACAATTGTTATAAATGAATTTGCAACATGTCGCCTGGGCCCGCCGCTGCTTGGTTCTGTTAGCATGTGGGCGGACTTGGCCTATGCTCTGTGCCATCCCCCTCCTCCCCTCGTGGGCCAACATGTGCAAGCCGTCGCCTTTTGCTTCAGTTCGCAGCTTTACAGTTTTTCGCTCTAAAAGACGCCATTATATTGTGCTGTGTGCTGCCCTTTGTATGCCAGTGAGACTTCCTTGAGGGATTTCAGTTTGCCATGTCTGCTATGTTTGCTTTTGCTTTTACCCGCACCCTTTACCACTTTACCTCCCTCGTTACCCTTTTGGAGCCATTGTTTGTTGTAGCCCTGATCTCTGTGTGTTTGTGTGTGTGTGTGGGTGTGTGTGTGTCTACTCTGTGTAATGTAAGAGCAAGAAATGCGCTAAAAATAAAGACTCAGTCTCTTGCACTATGACGACTGTTGAACTTTGACTCGCTAACAACTACAAACTAGTCAGTCTAGAGAGTCTTGGCCCACCATTCTGCATTCCAGGGATATGCAGAGCAAAAATGTAAACCGCTTAGTTTTACCGTCAACAGGATCAAACGTGCAAGAAGCCAAAACCTGACAAAGTCAGAGCGTTGCTTAAATTCGGAGGAAAAAATAAAGTCAGAAAATATATTTTCTTTCGACTTTAATCAACTTATAAAGCTTTTACTGATTATCAAAAGGGAAACTGTTTACGAACACACTGAATACAATTATGATTTAAAATCTTGAAAATTTGGCTCATTTAACAGTCAAATAACTTTTACTGATTTCAAAGTTTAAAGTTCTTCGAAATACTGTCCAAAGGTAATCTGCATTGCATATCAATAACTTTATGCAAACCTTAAAGTTTGACGATCTGTAATTAACTTTTAATTGATTATTCTATATAAATACTAAACTTGCATAGTTCATAAATCTATATATTAGTGCCTATATTATAAGTTCAATGACAGAAAAAACGAACCTCTTGATTCAAATTAGTAAAACTGATCATTTATTTTCCTCTTTTGTTAAAGGATAAAAGTAAAATATGTAGATTTTATGCAAAACCCTGCCAGCTATATAAATGGCCTGTTGAACTTTATTATGCCCTATTATGACATTTATTAAAAAAAGAAAAAGGTTAAAGATGACATCACATTGAGTCAAGTACACATTTCCTTTTATCCATAAAAATAAGATGAAAAAGTGTATAGATTTTATTCCCATAACACAATCTTTTCTACCAGTTTTGGGCAATAAAAAAATTGTTTTTCTTGTTGGCCCTAACTAAAATAACTATAAATATATGTATGTACAAAAAATTTCTATTAAAGTGAATCGAAATAAATTGTAGTAATATTACATTTAGCTCAGGGCGCAATGCTCATATTTGCTTTGTGAACGCAGGCAGGCTAGCTGGCAGCGCGGCAACAATAATAATAAAAACTGTAGAAAGGAATGAAACAAAAGAAAAGAAAGTAACAGAAGATAGGAAAGAAAAGCGAATAAGAGCAACACAAACGAGGAGACGACGAGTCGACGATGACGTTGACGTTGAGTGCGAGTCAAGAAATAATAATAACAAAAAGCAAACACACGGACCCAGACCCACAGAGCTACCTTCCTTTTTCCTTACCCTCTCACATGTGGGAATTTTCATGCGGCGCGTAGCAATTTCACACATTTACATAGTAAAAAATACACCCGCACACATATATGTATGTGTGAGTGTGTTTGTGTGTATATGGGGCGGCAAGTCCCCGTGCCCTGAAGTAGCAAAAGTGTCGTCGCATAGCGGAAGTGAAAGAAGTTGTCGCTCTTTCTTGCTCGGCTGGGACATGAGAGTACAAAAAAGGCGCAAATTATATTTCGTTGTAAGGCAACAGCAAATACAAACACAACGATTCACTGTATGTACATATATGTGTGTGTGTGTATGTTTGTGACTGCGTGTGTTTGTTATTACAAATAAACAAACAAACAAAAAACATATACATATAAATAACACAATTTAATGGTCGCTGTCACCATGGGCATAAATAGTAAGTTGATCAATGCCATTATTTATTATGCTCAATTAGATAATTTAAAGTTCATTCGATTATAGATTAATTCTCTAAATTTTGTTATGAAAAAAAACCAGCAATTTCTAATATTTATTAAATTTAGTATTAAATTCAATATGAAATCAACCTTTTAATTCTAATTAAGAACTATATCATTGTAATTAGCCATATAGAATTATGACTCTATGTATATATGTATACAATATCAGAGCTAAAGCCCTACATAGCCTTTGCTCCACAGTTCTAAGCTAGCCTACAATGTACATTTGCTCTCCAACATAATAATGTATCTATTTTATTTTATATCTAATAAGTAAATTCTAGTTTTTATAGTATTTCTAGTGGTACTTGTATAGTTGTGACATATTCTCATTATTGGAATGCATATACAAGTTTCCCGAGTGTCTATCTTACTTTTTCTCTCTCTTTATAGCTTTAAGCTATTGGGCATAATTAATAAAAAAGTTAGTTTGCTTTTGGATTTTTGTTTTTGAACTATTTAACGTATTTTTAAGTCTTCTTATTAGTTATTAGAAAGGCACATAAATATAAGAAATAAGTCCTTTATAAGTTTTCATGGTCTACTTATATTTTCTATAACATATATTCATTTTGTGGCCCATTGTAAATAATTTTGAAGCAGTGGCCCACATAAGTAGGCAACATTTTTTTGTTGCTGTATGTGACCACAAAAAGGGTGCGTCATATCAACATAATTCACGCTGTGCACAAATGCCATTAATGCTCACGCATTCATACACACACACACACATGATCCCAAACACCCACACACACACATAGACGAACACACGCACACACACAAGCCGCACATGACGTATGAGTGACTTTTATGTTTTAATTGTGCTACAGTTTAAAATGACGACCCAACGCAGATGGGACACCCCTCCAAGACCGTCTAATTGGCAGTGAAAAGGCATGGGTATGCCCAAGACCTGAAACCTGGGCGTGTTCTAACCCAGATAATTATTCCCAAAAAAAAAAAAAAAATTGTAACAATTATATCGAATTTAAGCCTTCGCTCGTTAAAATGGTCATAATTTATGGTTGTGAGATTAAACGAAAATTGACTGTTGGGTAAAATAAAACTACTGCACATTATTAATAGAAGAGGCCGACATCAATTTGCATAAATTTTATGCAAAATATCATTATTTAAAAATTGAAAAGGTTCACAATTTCATGTTTATTCATTTAAAGAGATCAAAAGACAAGAAATACTTTAAAAAGTGTATAAGAAAAGAATGAGGAAACAAAATATACCCGCAGCGGTCAATTCCCTGACATAGGCAAAGGGCTTCGGGCCAGTGTCCAACCCAAACGCATACATCCAAAGCACGCACACACACACATACGTGCATAGAGGGAGAAGGACAGAGATAGAGCGACAACCGAATTAATTAAATAAGAAAAAAGGTAAACCGAGAAGTTAAATAAAAAACAGGAAAGACAAACTGTGCACACAGTAAGTGAAACTTGAAATTGAATAAAGCCCGCACTGAGACACTGAATAGCAGGCAAAGAGGAGGGTCGTTGCTTCAGTTGCCACTAAGGCTAAGACAAAGGAAGATAATGCCAGAGAAATAAAAAAGAATCGAATGAATCTATACCCTCCAATAGAAAAACAATCAGTCATAAAAGTTTATAAAAATTTGAAAAACAATTTGAAATCCCATAATATGCAAATTTATAGCAACATTTTTTCAGGTGTGAACTTTCTCCATTTTGTCCAAGCAACTCTTGCTACCTTATTCGGTAATAATGAACTACAAAATATAGTTCACCCTGGGGAATGATAGCTGAAGGCTTCGCCCTTAGTCCTCAGCGTAGATTATATTCAATGCACATGGCAAATTTCCAGTCGAAACACCTTGGGAGTCATGTCATTTGCCTGGGCATGGGCTTGGGTCTGGAATCGAGCCAACGCTTTGAATGTCTTTCTTAGACTGCAGTCTGGAGTGGCTGAAGGTGGAGAAAGTGACGAAGAACCAACGCGCCCACATGATTAAGGTTTCACAATTTATCTAATACAATTAGTCAAAAAGGTGAGCCACTGGCTCCCACTATATACAACTACCACTTTTGTGGTAGTTATAGAAGCTTGCCAAGGTGACTTACATTACATTAATGTCAGCCACTTTGCTTGGTTCTTTTTCACTTTGTGTCCTCTTTTGTCTCCCAATCCCAATCCCTATCCCCTGCTCCTTTATTTCATTAGCACCATAAAATTGGGGGAGGGTCTTCTTTAGTCAGAGGTGCGTCGACTTTTCAACTTTTGACGCCCGAATGCAAATTTTGAGCAAAAACCAACAAGCCACAAAGTTTAATGAATGTTGCCACAAGACCACAAGGAGAGAGAGAGAGGGAGGAGAGAATGTTATTTCATTCTCTTTTTATTTGAGTGGGGTGTATGATTCCACATTTAGCTAATTGGGATATCTAGCCAGGAAGGAGGCTTCATTTGCCTATCCACTCGCTCTTCAATAACATTGAAACATTCAAATGCACTTCAACACTTGCTGATTGCTGGCAATTGCAGAATTGAAAAGGAAATATTTTTTTTTTAAATAAAACTTTTCCACTTTTCTGGCCAAGAACTTTTGCAAAAACATTTATTGCTGTACAACATTTTTTTTTTTTTCTTTCTGTTCCACAAATATTGGGCAGCTTAATTGAAATGTTCTTTTAAGATACATATAATTTGCGAGGGTTGAATTACATGTTTCTGAATGGAAATGCGCAAAAAATATTTGTAGAGCCTACGTATTCATACACAGAGACAGCTGCCAACATAAAGCCATTAAGTTTTGGCCATATTCAGTACTCTGTTGCCCGTTCGTGTATCGTTTGTTTCTTTATTTTTGTTGCCTCTGACACAAAACCACAAAATGGCAACAAACTTTTTTCTTGGTTTTATTCTGTTTTTTTTTTTTTTTTGCATACATTTTACCCTTTTTGGGTGGAAAAGTGGAGGAAAAGCTGACAAACTTCAACAACTCAATGCACTCAATCAATGCACACACAGTTGCTGCCGCCTTTTGTGCCAAAACACTCAACACACAAAGAGCCACTCATCACAAAAACAAAAAACCAAAACCAAAAAACAACAAAAAAAAATCAAAATTTATAGTGCTACAGATAAGGCTGTACATAAAGAAAAAAGCCAAACCAAACCAGCAACAACAAGAACAACAATATTGAAATGGAAATGGAAAAATCAACAAACGATTTTTCAAAAATCCACACAAAAAACTGCAAAGCCAAGCAATAGAAGCCATTGAACAGAAACCAAAACAACAAAATAAATGTATCCAACAGAATACAAAATGCAAGGGACTTTTATTTTCTTTCCTTTTGTTTTTGTTGCAAACAGATTGATTTCCAAAATGATAATGGGTATGGCCCGTCCGCAGAAAGACAAAAACTCGTTGCCAAAAGCCGCAAATGCCTCCAACAACAACAACAATAACAACCACTCAAACAAAAACTTGAACATTCACAGACCATTTGGCGGCTTAAGGTTCACATTGAGATTGAGGTTATCGCTTAATCGCATCGCTGCTACTTGCCAGGCGGCATTCGCCTATATCTTTGGCTTAGGTTTCGCTGTCCTTATTGTTGCTGTTGTTGTTGTTGCTGTTACTGTTTCTGTTGCTGTTTTACACAAGTATTTTATGCCGCCGTCTTTCTGCCCGAGCCCCAATCATTTTTCAATAAACAAACAATTTCATGGGCTGCTTGTCTGTTGGCAAAATCGGATCTAAGCCTCAATAAGCAAGCCAGCGACAAGACGCACTTCCACAGTCGAAGAGTTCTCCTTTGCCATGGCCCCGCCCCACCAACACCCCTTAACAATCAACCATGCCACACTGTGGCAATCTGATGGCTATCTAACTGCTAGGCTGTTGCTCGAAGGAGTCTAAATTTTCCCATTCCGATTACACTGGGCAACAGGAATTCAAATTATGTTTAGGCTAGGCATAAGCCAGAAATCCAATGATGAGAAATCTTAATGTTTCGTTTAAGCTTTTTAACTATACTCAAAAAAGTGGACAGTTTAACAAATGGAAGAGGTTTATCCTTAGTAAGGATATAAGAGGAATTTAATCAAAAGAAAGTATAAAGAAATCTTAATTTTGAGTTTAAAATTGAAAGATTTTAACTGAATGTCTCAAGGTATTTATTAAACGTTAACTGATAATTACTCA
Organism: Drosophila austrosaltans; assembly: GCA_035045865.1. Classification (NCBI taxonomy): domain Eukaryota; kingdom Metazoa; phylum Arthropoda; class Insecta; order Diptera; family Drosophilidae; genus Drosophila; species Drosophila austrosaltans. The sequence continues at coordinate 2,343,377 of JAWNOQ010000200.1, forward strand.
CATCATAAAAAAAATAGAATTTTTAATTTAAAACACTTTTTGTATATTTAAACTTTAAACAATTGAAATTCTGTTGCTTAGTGTTGGTAACTCGATTTACGATTTGTATTCTTAATTCAGATTAGTCATTTCAATTGGCTGATAATTGTTTTTGTTTTGTTCTATTTAAGTTTCATCCCAGTTAACCAATTCCAAAGAACGTGATACGAATTCATACAATTCCGAAATAAAAAGCAATATCCTGACAAATTTCAAGTCAAACAAATGGCTAAAGGGAGATCCGGAGAGTAATTACAATGAAAAGCCAGGCTAAAGTGAAAATGGCAAGAAAAGAAAACTAAACAATTGCATTTGTATTGGTGGGGCTATGTGTGTAAAGAGAAATGAAAAATTAAACAATTTCCTAGCTGATGCTGCCTTTGGCTCCACTTTTCTTGCCAAGAAAACGAGAAAAAAAACTAAACGAATTGCAAAAATTTAACTGAAACATTTATTCAACAAAGCACTAAATTATTTGTGCCAGCCTGAAAAGGGATATGGATAGATACTGCCAGGATTCTGCAACAAAGTTTTCTATATCTATTTGTCTGTCTGTGTATATGTGTGTCTGTGCTTGTATTCGTGTGGCAAATCGGCAACATTATCGTCATAGTCATCAGCATCAACAGCTGCAGCTCTTGCCAAAAGTAATAATAAAAAGAAAACACAAGAAAACAAAGCCAAAATCAGATATATTTCCACGTTCCGGCTCCTCTGGCGCTGTCTGCTTCATTAATATGCGCAAATTATAATGAAAAGAGGATGGGAAAAGAATGAATTGAGGATGCTGCAGAGACAACTCCATTCAACTTGACTTTGCGACATGATTCGCATTCATTTGTTGGTCTTTCGGGTTTGGTATGTGTGTTTTTTTTTCTCTTCTTTTCGCCAACGTAAGCGATTTTAATTTTCAGCTTGCATGCACAAAAGTATGCAATATGTTTTACCAGCAAACCCAAGGAGTAACTGCACACTTATGCATGCATGACATGGACATACCACCACCCTCTTCTCCCCTACACACATACACACACACATCTCATGACAATGGCTTACATAAATTTTAAGCTCCATTAGCAAAATGCTTCAGCCACCATCCCTAACACCACCGCATTCAAAAGCATCTATGCATGCAGCATATCTGTATGTGTGTGTGTGTGTGGGAGTGTGTGTTTGCGTGTGTGTATCAAAGTTCAAGTGCAACAAAAGTTTCTTTTACTCTCTATTATATGAATTGCATATTACATTGGCTTGCCAGAATTTCTAGAACATTAAAGAAAAAGTTTTCATTCTATCACCTAAGGGCAGTCTTATCCCTGACTAATTTGTATATAAATTGAAGTAACCAACAATATGAAAACTAGGTCATCTATAGGTCAAAAGAAATGATTTAAATATGATTTTAGTACAGCTAGCAAAGGTACAGCAAACAAAACTTATCTTCATTTTATAGTACAGAGTTTTCTCAAAGAGTCTCTTAGTTAGTTTCCTGAAGTGGAACATTTTAAATGAATCATAGAACTACTCGTTTATATAAACAAATACATATACATATATATCTTCTGTACTGCATATATCCTTTTCATTGAAAGTTCAACTCAACAACTTACAAAGTGCATCATTTACTTTTCTCTTTTGCTTAGATTATTTTGCTAATCAAAAAATTCCAATTCAACATTTGCAAAAAGATTTCATAGTCTGACTTAATCGAAACATTAAATGAATAATGCTTTTTAATTGAAAAACTTTTGAATTTCCTTAAATGGATTGTATTGTGAAATTCAATAATGAATTTTAAAATCTTAACCAAATGTTTGTATTCTGTTCACGAACTGATATAATATTATAATTTATTTGCCAATTTCCGCCATAATAATCTTAGCCCAGCTGTAGATGCAAGCGATTGAGGTTTCAATTTCTATAGACGAAGTTTGTATGCTCTATATTAAGTTTTTCTGTTTTGTTTTAGAACTTTACCAACTCTTTAAATATTAAAATGAAACAAATTCAATTATCTTATAATTGTGTGGTTTTCTGGTTAATTATTAAGAAATTTTTGGGTGAATCAAAAAAGCAAATAATTTTTTTTGCCAAATTTAAATAGTTTAAAGTAATACATCAATAAAGTAATCAAATTTGGAGTTTTTAATAACTAATACTAATGAAATTGAATATTAATATTTATAAAATTTATATAAAATTTTTCACAAAGGAGAAATATTGGATTAATCTCCTTCCACTACTTAACTTTTATAATCTTTTACAAGAAACGATCGAATCAGGTTTGAAACCTACTTCAATTTCTATAGCCACAAACTAATCTGTCATCTGTGCAAAACCAAAAATACGCAACAAGTTTTACTTATTAATAATTTGTGTTGATTATGAAGAATAATTTATAATATTCAACACAACTTTCAAGTGGCTTTAGGTCGCAAAGAGGCTAACCAATATCAAGTATCCTTCAGTGAAGGGGTATAAAACTGCAGACATACATTATACACACATATTTATCTTTATATGTATATGTATATATAGCTTTATTGTCTGTATGTATTTATCGTTAAACCATGATTTACGCTCATTATTTACTCTCATTCGCGCTGTCTCGCTCTGGTACACTTTTAGGAGACTTATTTGCGATTGTTGGGTGAAAAGCAATTTTCTTCACACAAAAAGCGAACGGAAGGGAAAACCCAGCCGACATTTATGTAACGCCATTATATTCATTAACACCACACACACACAGACACACACACAAACATCAGAAAGCGAATTGTTGCTATTGTTATGCAGTGCACACACTGTCGCTCTTTTGTATGAGTGAGTGTGTGTGTGTGTGTTTGCTTTTGACTGTGTTTATTTTAGCTGCTATTTCTTTCTTTTGCATGGTTTTTCTTTCTTTCTTTCCTTTTTTTGCAGTGGTTGGCGTTAGTAATTTGCTCCTTATTGAGATGTTGTTTATTTACCGAGCAATTTGTATTCATTGTGCGCTCATGTTACCCACATACTTATGCATCCCCTCCCCGCCCGCTATGGGTTATAAGACAGCATGGGAACCAAGTGTATCCTCAGTAGTTTACGATGTGCCTTGTAAGTTATAGTTTCCGCAACTCATTTCGTTGTTTGTCGAATTGATTTTTATGCCGGACCAAAGCTTCTGGCCTGGCCAAAATAATTGTTTTCTTTATTCCCCAAAGAGAGAGAGAGGGAGATAGCGAAAGGGAGCTTTGCATAGGCCCATTGGAAAAGTAGCCGGGTTAAGCCATTAAAAGCCGAGTTAATTTATTTGCAATTAGTGGGCGGCTTGTTTTTTTTCTGCTTTCTGTTTGGTTTTGTTTGCCAGGTCAGCAACAGCAGCATCGGCAAATGTCTGTGGTCAGCAAAGGGATTAATTTGGTTATCGATTCATGAGAGGGAATTTGGCTTTAGAGTTAACTTTAATTTTTCTGTTTTTCCCTGTTCTAAGAAGAACTTCCATTGTATTCTATTTTTAATTTAATCCCCATGGAACCGGCACAGGGCTCTTCTTAATCATTCTCAACAATTATCTTATCTGATTGTCTCTGTAAAATTTATTATTTATTCTTTGCAATTTTGTAGCAGTCACCAGAGAGAGAAAGAGAGAGGACGAGAGTGAGGGGAAAGGGAGAGTATAATCTACCGCCCTCGTGAACTGTGCGGACCCAAAAGGCCCAATGGCCAGTACTTAGTGGGACGTATATTTCCCATTTCCCCATTTCCTTCTTGGATTTTGTATCCTACCCGGCATTTGCCTTGTCTTGTTTTCTTTTCATTTTCTACATACAGTTTTTGTAATTTTGCCTTTTTTTTTTGTGTTTTGATGTTACCCTAGGGAACGCTGAAGTAATTGTTGCGCTTGCCCACTGCCACGCCCTGCAGTCAGTTAGCGCCCACAGTGCTTTAAAGTGCGCCAGCGGAAATATAAAAGATTTTCTTGGTTTAGTGAAGAGAAAAAGCTTACTTGGCTTTCGCTATAAAGATTTAGCCAACAACAGATCGTATTACCAAGTTTTATTTATATATATATATCCTTTTCTCATATATTTCTAGTTTTTATCAAGAACAAACACTGAAACTTTTGAGTCCTTTCTCTCTCTTTGATTTTAAGAATGAAAATCAATTTTAACCAAATAAACCCGATATATATATACACATATGAAATGCAATAAATAGTTTTGGTTAAATTAAATTCCTCAATGCAGGAAAATGCAACAATCTTATATCGTCCATTCCCCGCCTCATCCTTCTTTCCCATCAAGCTGGTCCATTTTTCTGGTGTACTGCTGCTCCTGCTGGTCCGGACATCTTATGAACTTTTACAGCTCCATTATATGCAAATGATGAAAGCAAGAAAACAAATATTGCTACCTCGGGCAATGGTCACATACACACACGCATACGCATACCCGGAGACCCGCACACCCGTACTAACACACGCACAACATGAAAGGCATTGTGTTTGGCTGCTGGCAGGATGCGAGAAGGACACGCCTCTCACCCGCTGTTGCTGGTAGTAGTGATGCTGCTGCTGCTTCTGCTGGCTCTGGTTCATATGCAGACATTTACATAAGCAAACAGCTTCTTCTTTTATGTGGTACCCCCAACTCCTTACTCTCTTACACACACATACACACACACACACACACAGATATATCTATATCCTGGCTCTGGTATACAAACTACTAATAAACCAACATCTCCACCGCCAACACCAACAACAACATCGAGGCAAACGGCAACGGATATTAAGCTGAAACTGCCCCGAGGACAACACACAGGCCCAGCAACAACAACAAAACACACACACACTCACACACAACAACAACAGAAAAAAAATGTATAACGAAGCTAACTTTCGACAAAGACCAAAAGTGACCGTTACCATTACCGTTACCATTTTCAATCTTTGGGATGCAACCAAAAAAAAAAGAAAAGAAATACACCAACAAAAACAAGAGAAATGTTGATCGACTGATAGCTTAAGCAAACACCCTCCAGATATTGAGCAACAGTTGAAAGCCCAATTGAGACCCCTCCCTCTCTCTCTCTCTCTCTCTCTCTGCAATTCATGGTTGTCAGGGAGAGAATTTTTTGAATTTTGCAGCAAAAAGTTGAAATATTATTAAGTAATTTCTTAAAGTGCAATTTTCCATTGACCACGACTAAGACCCTTAATATATGGTAAAATAAGGCAATAAAATGTAAAATCTCAAGTAAATTAAGTAAGTAAGTATTGAATATGTAATTGCAACTTTAATTCATTAACCAACACTGTAGAAAATTTTAAAGTGAAAGTTGTGGTTTCTTTCTCTGCCAAGCGTTGGTTGATTAAATGATGCAGGTTAGTTATGTAAGCTTGACAAGAAAGCTTAGATATTTAATGAGGGCTAAATTAAAAGCGTAGAAATTTCACTTTGCCAAGTCAAAGATAATTTTGTTAATCAGTATTTTTGGAAAATATTTAAGTCTAGACAGTTGACAACTCTTTGATAATTTCTTTCTTTGCTTATGAAAAATTTAAGTCGTTAATCAACATTCGGATTGAATGTTTTATACCAATTTTGTAGATTTGTAAAAAATACTAATAAAAATTTTTGTGTTAATATAAGCTAATAGGTAACACTTACCTTAATTCAAAAAACCAAAAAATTTTTAAAATGTTCCATTCCATTTTCCATAATAGAAATATGGTATGACTAGTCTTCAATAGTTACTTTAATATTTCTGTACTTTCATGTTTACATTTAAATATTATAGAATTCTGTTTCTCTTAGATTGCTTTGGGGCATTGTTACACCAAACTGATGAATTTTATATAGATATATCATTAGCACAGTTTGGGCAGACATTTTCATATAAATGTCAACTAAGTAGGTGATGCATTAATGTGGCATTTCGCAATAGATGAATAACTAACAATATGTTTATGCACAAACACCTATACAAGGGGCTTTTATAAGCAAACATAGACGCACTTACAAATACACACACACAGAGACACAATAAGGCACTTGCAGCAAGCAAGCAAGCACTTGCAACATTTTGCCACAAAACTTGTGCGACATGTGTGCAAGCGAGTGACATTAATGAGACTATGGACAACTTTAAGAATTGCCATGTTACGATGTGTGTGTGTGAGTTTGTGAGTGTGGTAATGTACATAGGAAAAAGTTTTGCAAAAATAGAAAGTACACCAAAAAGTAACTCTCACTATTTTCTATTTGCCATTCAAGAGTGTCTTTTTTTTCTGTTTTGGTTGTTTTTTTTTTTCTTCTTTTTCTGTGCTCTTTTAGTTTCGGGTTTTTGTTTTTGCCAGTTCTCCCCACTCATTAATTCTGCTTAAGAGTCAAACTGCAGATGGAAGTAAAGTTTTCTTTGGTAATTTAAGGAACTTTGTCATTTGGTCGCCTTACACAGACACATTCACAAAGGAGATAGAGGCAGACACAATGGAAACTTTGGGTGGAATTAATATGCTCATGCTGCGACCTCTGCCAAGTGAAAAATCAATTTCCCGTTCCACACACACACACACACAATCTCTTTTCATATAGAGTGAAAAAACCAACTTTCCTTTTCCTTTTAGTCAAGTTTTACTTGGGTAAAAAAAGTTTACTTCGATGGCAGGCTTTTATACTTCATTTGGGGTTAAGTGATTAAATTTGCAAAAAAAAAAGTAGAAAGTCAAGAAATTTGAACACATCTGATATATATAACAAATTGATAAAGACACCTGTCGTTTGGCCAAACATTATGAATAGCTGACTTTCCTAACCAATGCTATACTAATATTTTCATCAGTTTTATTAAGTTTCATTTCATAGGAAATTTCTGTTTAAGAATTGCCTCCTGCCATAAAGTATAACACATAAAAGAGACATGACATTGCACTCCTCTGTCATTTTGTTGTACTTACAACAATTGCAACTCATCTTTCTTGTCCTGCGAGCCAGTGAGCATGTATTTGTGTATGTGTATGTGTCTCTGCCTATGTATACCATAATATCCTTTCACATTTTATTACACTTGTAATGTGCAGCGATTGGTAGCTGCGAAGGCAAGTGAGCAGTCATCCTTGAGAGTGTGGAGTATCTCTATACATGTATGTGTAAGAGTTTGTTTGTGTGGAATGTATGTATGTGTGTCTGACAGCCACAGGCTCTGTAATATTGTAGGACATGGAAGTGTGTGTCAATATTGACAATAAACAAGTTTGCCATAAAACGCTACACAACTCAAACCCACCGAGTTGAAGGATCTAAGTGGGCGTCTAGGACGACTGTGCGCCACAAGTTGTGAATGCTCATCCAGGCAAGGAGTAAAACTAACCCCCTCATCCTTATCCATGAACATGCATACCATATAAATCAGAGACACTCAATCATGCTGAGAGGCGAAAGAAACCATTCCATGTCATCGCATTGACTTATTAATCGAATATATAAAATACATTACAATTTTTTTTCCTCTACCTTCTGCCCTTTCTTTTTTTTTTTGCGCTGCCGCTGGCCATTTTTATAAATTACCAAATGGCCCTGACATGCGTATTAAATAAATAAAAGAAAAAAAGAAAACAACTGTTTTTATTTATTAATATTATACATATAAATTTATTGTTTTTTATAAAATTATAAAGTTAAAGGCATATTCAAGTCCCAGTCCATTCCTGATCAATCCGTCATTGGGTTGACATTTATGCAGAGCGAAAACTTTTATAATTAAATAAGTTAACAAATTTATATACACACACATACTTATATAAAAAAAGAGAAAACCTTAATGTAAAAATCGGGTAAAAACAGGCAATTTGCAAGAAAAAAACATAAATCAATCATGGACATTCCAACATTAACGATTTAAGCATCCGCATGGTGGTCTGAAAGCTATGGAAAATGAGCGTTCAAAATAAAAATATTAAATGTTATGCTCCATGCATATTAATTATAAATATAGTTTGTGTATAAGACTACTGAAATATCTTATAGATTATATGTTTCCATTTAAATTTCAAACAATTTTTGACTTCTTCTTAAGTCAGCTTTCTTATGAGCTTTATAGTCATTGATTCTAGTAATATATTTTCCTGAAGTCATTACGATTGGAAGTTATCTAGACATTTTATATTGCAGTGAAACAATTTGGTTAATTTCTTTATTAAATTTTTATTAAAGAAATATATAAACACTCGTCATTAGGTCCTTTACGCATTTTTTGTTCATATAAAGGAACCAAACCAAACTTTGGTATTCTAATTGATTGGAAATAAGTAAAGTAAGAAGCAACTGTAGTTCTGATTTGGTTCGAAATTAAAATTAATAAACAACTTGATTGTTTAAATCTCAAATGTAAAACATTTTAGCTTATACAATGTGATTCTCTGAACTTTCTTCACCATAAACTTAGTTTTACAATAATCTTAAGTTTCTTACAAACAAATAACTTCCTGTGCTAGCATTTGAGAGTTGTGTTAAATTAATTTTACTTATGCTAATTTCAAAATACATTTCAAGTTCACCAAAAAACCAAATATATCAACCACATAAATTTTTAAAAATATGTCATTAAAACTATTTAAATACGAATGCTCTCATATAATATATCCTTCATTGGATGGATAATGTTTGCTTTCTGATTAATTTTGTCATTTTTTTCTTGTAGATTTCGCGGATGGGTTGCGTTTGGTGGAAGTCCGTATACCAAATTACGTGATTAAAGGATCTGCAGCACAATTGGAATGCATGTACGAACTCGATGGGGAGGCACTGTATTCGGTCAAATGGTATAAGGATGGCAACGAATTTTATCGCTATGTGCCGAGGGATATGCCACCAGCTCAAACGTTTCTGCTTCCAGGTGTTAACGTAGATGTGAGTATCAAACAACCAGTAGACAGAAAATGGCAACTTGAAAAAAAAAAAACATGAAACTGACTCAAAGCCATTGTTTTTGGCCGTTCTGTTAGTGTGTTAGTGTTGTACTAAAAACTAACATTAAAAACAACGTTGCATACTTTGCGGCATGCCAACAATGCAGTACACAATACACTACACTACATTGCATGGTATTAGTGGATGTAGAACGAGCACAAGAGTGGCCAGAGATTGTTTATCAATGCTCCAGGTACTGGCAATATTCCTCCAGTGGTCGCGGCTGTTGAAAATTTACACTTACCGTGTTTGAAAAGAGCTCAATTCTTGATTCGTTAGACACGAATACTCACTATGCAATATCAAAGACAGGACTTAGCTACCATGCGGTGCATATTTTTGAATAAGCTAAGGATTCCTTTAGGTTATACCATAAAGTCATTGCTCAATGGATTGGTAAAGCTAGCGAAAACAAAAGTAGCGCCCGACACCCTAAAAAGTGCTATTGCTCCATTATTTTTGCCACTAAAACTTTTGCACGTAAAATGCGCTGCACGTTACCGTTTAGGTTACGGCCATTTCTCCTACACCCATCCGTCCCTCACTTTCCAAAAAACATCGAACGCATACAAAAACCATGTTGCTAGTGCCCAAAGGCAGTGGCACTTTCCACTTCTTCCGATTCCAGCCATTGCCTGGGCACCGCCTCGTTGAGTTCGAGATAAGCACGTGAGTGCCACCAGACATCCTAAATAGGAGCAGGAGCAACCACATAGACATGTGTATAAGTGTGTGGGAGGGGGGGTGTGTATGGGTAGATGAGTATACTACTACAACTACTACTCTTCAGTAGCCACTAATCGGCTACCGAAAAAGTGAATCTGCTTGCCATGCATGCGTTCTGTGAAATGGTTGGTCCTTGTTCGTGAGTTCCTGTTTCTGGCGCACCACGTCTAACTCACGCTCATTCTGTCTCTATGTGTCTGTCCAAGGTCCAAGAACTTTGAGTGCAATAAATTTTTCAAGTTGCGCTTTTCGTTTGGCATATGGGCGTGGCAGAGGCAGACAGAACGTGTCCATAATGCGCGTTATAACAAAACACATTCACATTACCACACACAAATGATTTCCGCTTATGCACAGTGGTACAATGTATATGATATATTTTTAAAGAAACTCGATTGTTATTGAAAGTGTTTTATTAATTGAAAGAATTATAAGGTAATGACAGGTTCAAAAAGAAGAAAAATTTATCCGATAACAACTTTTGGTAAATAAAACCACCTTAAGTTCTATATGAACTCTACTCTCTGGACATTAAATAGGCCTGTTTCCTTTTCAAAATTGTTTTCTAAACTATTTGCTGTGCATTCCAAAAACGTCTTCTCTTTCTGTGTTCGACTATTTGGAATGCTAAAATATACCATATGATGAGTTTTCGTTATCGTTTAAGATCCAAATCGTTTACCCACTGTGTCAATTCTTCCCGCATTACCTATCAGTTCTACTGTTAAAAGGACTCACAAGCGAATTCCATTCTTATTAGATACAAATATTATTGCTAATACACCGAACCTAATAGGACCTGAATCAAATTATGATAAAAGAAACAATTGGAAACGGTATCATGTAGCTACTTGGTTGTCTTTTTACTAAAATCCTGGGCTAAAGTTAGTATTTCTTAGACGTAATATTATTTTCAATCACTAACTTGTTAATTAAGTTCCACTGTTTCACATGGATTGAAGTTTGCTGTTGAGCCACAGATACATTCGTTTGCTTTGCAACATGTTACCGGAGGAAGATTTCCTCTGGCGATAGGAGAGTGACTGATAACAGTGATGCCCCGACCAGGCTAATGGTTATATTCAACTTCATTGGCGGATATTGTTTTAGCATAATCGATTTGAGTGACTCTGCCGGGGGGTGGTTGGTTGCAGGAGTGGGTACTGGAATGTCTGCAGGTGCGGGGCATAAGTAAAAGTTGTTGTTATTCTGTTTTGGTTTTGTTTTATTGCAGTTGGAAATAGTTGAGTGTGGAATGAGGTTGAGATGGTGCGAGGGATTGAAGGGCGCGGTGGTAGTTGTGTGTTCGGCTTAGACATGGTACGTGAACGTGAGGTTTACCTTAGCTCAGTGCTTGTGTGGTAAACTATAAATTAGGTTAAAACAACGGCTACGGCCATAACAATGGGAATGGGAATGAAAAGGAGTCTAACAACAGCAACAACAACAACAGCAATAGCAGCAGTAGCAGCAAAAACAAAATAAAATAAAAGGGGAAAAGGCAAAAAAATGCGCAATAAAAGATAACAAAGTGCACTTTTCGCTTGGTCAGATAAACGTAAAACAAGAGACAGAGACAGGGAAAGAAAGATACAAAGAGAGAGAAAAGGGGAGAGGGAGAGACCGAACGGAACCCAAGTCGAGTTTGGATTTAATGGCTTAAAGTTTAAGTGAAATATTTGACTAACCCTTTTTTGGACAGACATTCAAACACTGACCCTTAAAGCGTCTGCACCAGACATTTAAAAACCATTTACAAAAATCTCAAAAAAACAAAAATATAAGAAAGGAGCCCTCTAGAGACGGGTAGAGGGGGAGGGGAAAACGTAAGAGGAGTGACGTACCAGTTTACAAAAGCAATTACGTTACATTAACGTCGAAAAGTGGCTGCTATTGAAACTGCCAATGCCGTGCAAAGCGACAAACGTCAAGAACTGAGTACAGCTCCTGTCTATGTGCTCGATCCTTTAGACATCCTTTGCTCCGACCTACCTACCTCCCTCCCTCCCTTCCTCCATTCACCGCTTACCACTCACCATGCTCCTCTCCACAGCCCACTTATAACTTTCGTTACTTTTACTCATTCAACAATTTTTTAATTGCAGTTGCACAACTCAAGCGATGCCACTGTTACGCTGCGCAACGTCAATCTTCAGTCGGCGGGTCGCTTCCGTTGCGAAGTATCCGGTGAGGCGCCATCATTCCAAACGGTCACCGAGCATGGCGACATGGTTGTTGTGTGTAAGTATATACATACATATATAACTCACTGTATTTGTACGTCTTTGGTAAGGCGTTAGCTAAAAGTCAAGGAAAACTTATAATTCTAATTAGAAATTGTGGGCATTGGCTCTTGCGGCAAAATGGCAGCAAAAACAACAACAGTAACAACAAAAATAACAAAGTGGCCACAGCAACCACAAAATCTCAACTCTCTAACTGCGTCCCCTGGCTTTGGTTCTGAGTAAACACAGACATATAAAAAACATAAAATAATATACAATATAGAAAGAAAGTGGAGAAGGAAAAGAATAAATATTTCGAGTTAAGAGTTAAGGTCAAAGAAAATATGAAAGAAAATTAAATAAATGAAAGATTGTGAAGATAATCACACATGTTGGTGGTGAGTAGTTTCGGCAACTGTGCAAAATGTCCACCCAGACGAGTTTAAATTGAAAGAAAGTGTTACAAGAGGTAAAAACATCTGAGAAAATATAAAAATATCAATATTTTTGGTTGTCACAAGTTTTATAAGAGATTTTATAGGATTTTACAGGATTTTACGAAGAGACTTCAAAATAATTTACCATTTTTATTCTGTTGAATTTGGTTAAAACATCTGAGAAAATATAAAATTATTAATCTTTTTGGTTGTCCCATATTTTATAAGAGTTTTTTTATATAGGATTTTATAAGATTTTATGAAATGACTTCAAATTAATTTACCATTTTTATTCTGTTTTTTAGTTTAAAAACCAACAGAAACTCAAAAAAATAAAAACAAACTGAAATTAAAAAAACAGAAACCCAGCCCTTAAATTATAAAACTATAATTAAATTTTAAATGAATTAGTTCCAAATTTATTAGAGAAGTATTTACCACTCTATTAAAGTTTTAGCTCCCTATGACAGAGCATTTAAGAAAAGATTAAAAAGAATCATCAAATTAGTTGGTTAATATTAGAAGCCTCAGCGATACTTTATATGATATTAAAAGGACAATAAACTAAAACGATTAGCACGTTGATGGAACTTAAGGAGTCCGTCTATTAATTCAATTTAGAGTCAACATTCTAAACTAAAGCACACACCTCTTTAAGGAAACAAAACTTACTAAAAATTTAGTTTCAAAAACATTTTTTTCTTCAATGCTTTTCAATTCTTTTGTTAGGAACACAACTTGATTAAACTAAATAAATTTAACTAAATTTTTGTAGAGGAAATCTTTTCCATGATTGAAGATTTTTGTAATCAAGATGTGTGTGTGTGTGTGTTTCCTCAATTTGAGGCAATTCAATCGGAATTTGCTCATTTAGAAGCTAAACAAGACAAACTGCATTTGACAGGCTTCATTTGATTTCATGTTTATAATAAGCTTAAGCAAAGCCAAGTGTCCCCCCGAGCACAAATAATATGGCAGGGTGTGCTCTTTTGGTCGTCAGACGTTTTGGTTTCCTCCACAAGTCCAAAAGCTTCGTCTTCATCTAACTCAATTTTGGCCAAAAAACTTGACGGTCGCTTAGGTCTGGCTTCAAACGATTTCCTCGAAGGGATAAAAGATACACAATGAAATTACGAAAGTAACGCCACAAACTCAAAATGCAAACCAAAAGAACTACAAGAAAAACAACGAAATAAAACAAAAACAGAGACAAGCAAATTTTCTACAGTAGCTTTAAGTGTCATCTTCTGTCTCTGTCAATGCATTTTTTTCTTTCTCTTTCTTTCGTTCTTTCTTTTGTTTTGGCCATGCAATACACACACATGGGGGACCTTTGAACTGGCGTTGACATTTCGTTTGTTCAATTATAAACTTTTGCGTGGGCGTGTTAGCAATTCTCCCTATTTTTCTCTCATTCTGTTTCCCTTGGACATGCTTATGTGTGTGTGAGGCGTATGTGTATGTGTGTGACTTTGTTCTAAACGCGCATTTGTGTTGGCCTTTGTTTTCCGTTCTTTTTTTTTTTTTGTTTTTTTGCTGTTGCTCTGCCTGTTTGGCTTTCAATCAAAGTTTTTAAAAGCTTTAACAACAAACTGAACGCAACAGCATCCACAGATGGCTTTTGGCCCTTTAGCACTGGGCCAAACACAACAACAACAACAACAATAGCAACACACAACAAGTACAAAATATAAAAACCAACAAATACAACAACATTTCCGTTTCCGTTCGCATAGTTCTTCTCTTCTTTTGGTTTATAGCCTTGCCAATTGACGGGTCCTGCTAACTTTATGACAGCAGACAATATGCTCGAGGAGCAATTTAAGCACAAGTTGTTCAATATCCGATTACAGTATACGTAGATATATAAACAAGCATATATAAGCATAGCCACAGCAACATTGAAAGCCAAAACCGATACCTTTAACGATTATTATTGGAATTTTCCTACACGCAATAATTATTCATATTGGCATCTAGCCATATATAGTTGTCTAGCATATGTATATCTCTTATATCATAGAATAAACTAAAATGCGAATAGTTGCACTTGGAAATTGGACAAGAGTTTAATAGCTAAGATTATATCGCTGATATGTTAATATAACTATTTACATTCAAGACAAATAGTAGTATTTAAAAGATATTTCAGGTGATACTTTCGAAAGAAAGTTATTTTAAGTTAAAACTTTTGCTATCTCGTTCTTAAGCAGATTGGATATAAAGTGTATACACAACTCGACTCTATGGATTAGATCCGGTTTTGCCATTGCTTTTCTATCTTTTCCTTTTTCGTCTTTTTACTGTTTTTGTTTTTTTTTTTTTTTTTGTTTTCAATTTTATCAGCCGCTGGTTTGGTGCATCAGGCAGCGGCTGGAACTTTTATTGAATTTCCGCCAGCGTTCCCGACAGCTTTGTCGTTCTATGGCTATGTTGTTAGTTAGTTTTTTCTTTCTTTTTTTCTGGTTTTGGTTTATTACGAAATGTCTGCGGGTTGTGTCCGTTAGCCGTAAATGAAATTTCTCTTAGTTTGACTTTGTTAGCGTTCCAACCAGAACAGCAACAACATCTACTAACCCAAACTTATGCTCTCCATTATATTCGCTTAGCTTTGCCCGACCAAGGACCACCGAAAATAACTGGCGGACGTCCACGGTATCAGATTGGTGATGTGGTTCGTATCAATTGCACTGCAGGACGTTCCAAACCGGCCGTGAATTTATCCTGGTTTGTTAATGGAGAGGCAGCCGAACCGCAAAAATTACGAAAATACGACACGATAGTGTCGGGACGAGAAGGTCTGGAGACATCGGTATTGGGCTTACAGTTTCGTGTGGAACAGCATCATTTTCGTAATGGTGATATGAAATTAAAGGTAAATTGTAATCGCTAATCAGATATTCAATTTGATATTAATCGGAATAATGTGTGCATTTTGCAGTGTGTGGCCTCACTATCGACTTTCTATTGGCGCAGCAATGAGGAATCCGTCGAGGGAGATCGGCCACAGAAAGCACCGGTATTGGAATCACGCGAAACTGTCTATGCCAGCAACTCACGTGCCGATCCCGTTCAAGGTACGTCATACCGGGAATTATTTGTGACAAAAATCTTATCGTTTTTCATTCAACCAAATGCAGCCAGCAAAACGGACTCGCTACTGGTTGCCCGTGCACCGAGTGCACTGTTGTTGCTGGCATTGGCCACTGGAGCCACCCTGGCCGGCATTTACAGGGGGGGCGCCTGGCCAACAGTTCAGCACAACAACAAGGGTAAGCCCAGAGTGGGTAAGGATGATGATAATGATCATGAAGATGATGATAAAAATAAAGATAAGAATGATGAAAATGGGAATAATGGTGAGATTGGTGGTGAGGAAAATGAAGAAGATGATGATGATGATGATGATGGAACCGATGAGTTGCTGGCGTTGGCTGAAGAAATTGAATTGAAATTACTTGACGCATCAGTGTCCACATCTCAGTTGGTTGTGTCGCAGCATCGGCCAAATTTGTTAACTGCACGGTAGCTCAATTAAGTTAATGAATATTTATTCACATAATTTCCCCTCAACTTATTTTCCGTCTTCGCTTCAAATTGAAAATCATCAAAAAAAAGAAAAGAAAAAAATGTGCAAAAAAAAAGAGCGGCTAATTTATTTATGCAAAACAAAAGCTTTCTTGAATTTAATTTGTAAAAAAAAACAAAGAAAAGTTTTATATATAAAAAAAAAAGAAAACTATGAAAATGTTTGTAAATAGTTAAATATAAATATATATATAAAGAGTATATATATTGTATTGTATTAAATGTTATTAATTTTTAAGCACTTTGGCGCTGCAAAACAAATTGAAAATAAACAAAGTGGTATGAAATAGTTTAATATTTAATATGTATATGAAAAGATAACAAAATAACACAGTTCATGGTAAAAAAAAAACGAGTTTAATCGAAATACAAAAAACACAAAGAAAAACAAGAAATGCAAAATAGCTCTAAGTGTATTGTAGTAGCTGATTGATGAACCCATGAATTAAATGATTAATATAAAACGCAGTCCAACATCAAGCTCTTGCCCCATTTTGGATAGCGCCAAATAAAGATATGAACTTCAGTAATTAGATCTTGAAGAAATTACTTAAAAGTTGCTGATATAATTGAACAATCACGATGTAATGAAATTTCATATTTTTGTATCTATGAGATTTTATTGTTTGAATAATTTGAGATGAAAGTGTATCAAGAGCCATTGATACATTATCCTCTAGAAAAGAACAAATATCGGGTCATGAATTTGTTAATGGGGGTACAATTTCTTTTCGCTATTTTAAGACGATAAATATGATATATCTGGTCATAAATCGTTCGCTGAGATTTCTTCTTCTTCATCTTATTGATAGATAGATTTGACTTTAGTTTGCATTCATCTAAAAAATATTTTACATGCATTCTATAGAGCGCTGCTATGTATTTTCGATTTCAATCAATTTTGTTTTACTAGAAAATATATTTTTATAATTTTTTCTTCAAATTTCGATCTGAATGCACTTTGGTTATATTTACCTGGTTTTATATAGATGATTAATGATAAATTATCGTTCAGTTCATGTGGCACACTGAATAATTTTCCAAATATTAATATTCTGAGTTAAAATCTTTTTAGTTATTGAATGAATTGCTTTGAAACTAATCTAACAACATTCCATTTTCTTTGAGCGTGTCCCAGATTTGAATAATTTGAAAGATTTTAGGAGATGATCGAGGAGTTAAAAGTCAGAAGAAAAGCAATAAACATTATTTTCATTTTTTCACAATTTTTGGAAAAATATTGACATTGCTTTTGAATTTACTTTTTTACGTAAAACCTTATAGAACAAATCCTTTTAAAAACTTATAAAAGAAAAAAAAGTGTATTTGTGGCTCTTTGGGGTAATTCAAGGTTCTTTTCATTTCGAATATCATGGTAGTAAAAGCACTTGAAATCTTCTCTGAACAAAATCTCCAATAGTAGATATACACTTTAATTTGGCGCTAATCAAACGGGGCTGAGAATCTATGACTTTAATTCATGTTGCATAGTGTAATCATAAGCTTAAATCAAAATGTTTTTTAATTTTTATTTGTAAATTTCATTTTCGATAAAAAAAAAAGAGAAAAACATGCAAAATTCTTTAAAATATCTTGCACTTGATTTACTCGTCATCAAAATTGTATAATCTAATCAAATTTTAGCACTTAAAAACAGATGGAAATGAAAAGAAAGAGAATGGGGGACGAAGATGAAGCTCGCTTGGAGGGCGACTGTTGAAAAAGTCTTAAAACTAACAAAAAACATATCGTAATTTTATAAATTGCCAAAGTTTCTATATGTATTGTACACTAAATTTTACAACAACAAACACAAAAACCAAAACAAACAAAATTGTCAAATTTATACTTACTTATATGTATGTGTGTACATGTATGTATGTATACACTATGTTTTATTCGGTCTGTGTAAAAATGTAAACCAAAAAAAAAAAAAAAAATGAAAGAAATGAACAGAAAGAAGAAGTTGAAGAAGGAATCACATTCCAAAAACTGATGAAAAAGTTGGGCAAATTGTTAAAAATATGGAAAAGGAATAATGATTTTAGTTAGCCAATAAAAAAAACCATAACAAAAGATAAAAAAAAAAAAAAAACATTCATTAAACAAATCCATTAAAAAATGAACAGCTTATGTATATAGCCATTTCCCCGCTCCCTAATTCTAAAACCCTTTCCATAAAGCAGCGCCATGAGGAAAAAAAGGAGAAAAATCCTTTGGATGGTTATAATTAACAATATAATTACTATTATTATTTTGATTTTTTGTTGCTAATTAACATAAATTTCACCAACGTTTTCCATGTTGGTTGTAAATACAAAAATAAAATGGAAAAAAAACTACAAATAATAACAAAAAAAAAAAAAAAAAAAAAAAAACATGCGCCAATTCTTAATATAAGCATTAAAATTAATACATAAATAAAATATCAATGAGCAAACATTTAAATGCTAATTGAGTCAAATTTGCATATATGTATGCGTGTGTGAATGTGTGTGCGTTTGTGTGTGTGTGTGTGATTGTTCGAGTGATAGACTATAGAATTATATAGATACATTAATAAATCTGCATTGTTGTCAACTGTAATGGTTTTTTAAGTCTTATTTAAACAATATCAAAAACATTTAACTACAACTAACACAAAACAGAATAAAAAAAGGAAAGCAAATTGAAAAAAAAAACAGATAAATATATATAGAATATATACTATATGTAACATGGCGCTTCAAAGTCGTCCAAAATGTGTTAAATGTGTGCTAATTATAAGTGTAAATTATTTGTGTATTTAAAACAATTTTTAGATGTATAAAACATAAAAAAAAAACAACAAAAAAAAAGGGAAATAAAATGAAAAGATAATCTAATCTTAAATGCATTCAAATATCTATACGATAATATGTATGTGACGAATGGTTGATGAAGATTTATATAAGATACAAAAAAGCTGCATACTAAAAATTATTAACAACAAAAAACAAAAACACACACATCAAGTAATTGAAACTCTAAATAAATGCCATAAAGTAATTAAAACTTGAATTTAAACAAAACAAAAAAAAAAAAACCAAAACAAAATCTCTGCCACAAAACTCTGTATATATCTTTAAGCGTAATTCAATGTACGATACGATGAGTATATGACACAAACAAAATACAAAAAATTATGAACGAAAATATAAAAAAAACAAACAAACGTCAAGCATGGAAATGAATTAATAAAACATATTTGTTTCAAAATCAAATTATTAAAGTGAATTTTTGCCATATTGCTATTACCGATAAAAACTCTTTGGTTAATCTTAAATCGATTGCCATTAAGTTAATCAACTTGCCTAGTCTATCTTCAGATTGAGGAAAATTAGTCCGATAAGTGCCTCAAAAAATTGAGTCTATGTACATATGTGACAAGATAATAGATTGAGTTAGCCAAAGAAAAGTAAAAACAAACTTTCTATCAAATTTTGTAGCTTTTATTATTTTAATTATTTTGGTTTTATAGTCAAGGTAGTTTTTCGATTTGTTTCATAAAGAATAAGTTTAGAACAATCCCAAAACAATCTGTGGATTTAGGCTTAAAAAAGTTAAACACATACAGGAATTAGTTTATTTAATCTATATAATAATAATGAGAGGGAAAGATAAGCCATCTTATCAGCATCAATCTCTTTTCTTAAATATATTGCCAAAACTAATTTTTCTTAATGGAAACTGAAGAAAACAGCACAATGAACCTACATTAATAGTATGACAAAACTGGCAAATTAACTTGTCTAACTGAACTGAAAAGATCCTCTAACATTTTCATAGACGCCGCATAAAGAAAATTGGGTAATTTTTAGAAAATATTTCAGATACGTGAAAATGTCTTTAACGAACGTGACAATAGGCTACAACGGCTAAAACAAGAAAACGCTAACATAACAATAATAAAACGAAGCAGACCGACCTAGAAACATTTGGCAATAAAAACGAGCCAGAAAATTCTTAAAAAAAAGGAAGTACAACCAAAGAATAAGAAAGCTGTTAGATAAATTTAGAAAGAACTACAATGTACCCAAAAACAAAGAGTTTTTAGTAAATATTTAGAAAATTCAAAGAAAGAGCTTAAGCAATTTCGTCAAGTTTATATCTTAAAAGAAGATTTGCTACTACAAATATATGTAGTTTAAATGGCAAATTTACTCGGATATTATCACTAAGTCAAAGCTTTATCTAACTTACTAATAAGCTGACAGTAAAGTAAGCATCTTTGATAAATATAGTACTTAATACAAGCCAACAACAAATGACCACAAATGAGCAGCAAAACAATGGTCGATGGTCATCTTCGTTTTCACCTGTCCACAGAGAGAGATGGAGTGGGAAAGAGCGGCTATGTGATTAGTCCAAGTTATTTGCTATGTGCTCTTTGGCCTATTTCTCTGGATGGTCGTTGCTGGTATCTTCTATCAAAGAAATGCCACATAAATCAGATTTGTCATTTTATACTTGGATTTTGGTCCATTGCTCAAATTGGGCTTAAGTTGAGCCTAAGCTTCTATTAGACAGACGTTTCAGTGCAATTTGCCTATTCTATTTTTCTTTTTCTTTCGTTTCTTTTTTTGTTCTGTTCTTTGTTGTGTAATTTCAGCTTCTTCTTATAGCCTTCATCCATATGTTTGCATATATGTACATACATACCGCATACATAAATATGTATGGTATGCGGTAAGCTGCCAGGAGTCTAAGTGAAAATATGTGTTGCCTACTTTGCGGCTTTATGTCCATGTCTATAAGCGTTGACAAGGCAAACGTAGAGGCGGTAAAAAGACTTTCTGCATATTAAGCTCAATTGTCAGAAGCTTAAAAGTTTTATGTTTGATTTCGCATAAGATAAGAACGCATAAATTTACGCACAGGTAAAACTTTTTGATTGCCCCCTAATGATAAGTTAAACTGTGGAGAAAAGCAAAAAGTCGGCAAAATCAAACCAAAACTAGGAGGCCATAAGGACTCTGTCCGTGTCGTATTTTGTATACCCTTTTAAACCTTACGGCGGCACATAACAGGCAGACTGATAAATACTAAATCTATTGGTAATCGCTTAAAAAAAAAAAAAGTAATTAATTGTTTTAAATCTCTGATTGACATTTTTACCCTTGTCTTTCGTCTTTGGTGTTTGAAATAAATTCCTCTTTAAGTGTTGCCCACCTCTGATCATAGCTAATATAGCCTCTTCGCAAGCAGCCAAAAAACAGTAGAAAAAACGCGGGGCCAAGGTAGCAACTGAAAAGAGAAAACGAAGATAGTGTTGGTAAGTGTGTAAAAGTTGAATTGTTTTTTTTTTTTTTAATTTAAGAAACTTGTTTAAGCTTTTGATTACAATAGTCAAATAATAGTCATGGCGTTAGTAATGAAAGGTAAACCAATTTGTGAATGATGCTAACCAGTCCTGCTCATAGTTAATTTGAATTATACGTATGTTTAAACAAAGGGTTTTTACTACCTTGTAGTTCTTTTAGATATGCTGTCATAAAGTATAGGGGGCAAATGTATTGCCCAACACCGATCGTCGCTAACTTTTTCCGAGTTCGTCGCCATATGCAACGGTAGCGCTTTAGATTAAGCATAAATTTTTATGTATTCTGTAAAGTTTTCATCAAAATCTACAGCAGAAATTTGGAGAAAACCTTTATTGAAAATTGTTGCCGCCATCGATTCAATATGCTGGCATGGAGTATAAGGGACATATATATTGCCCAACACCGATCGTCGCTAACTTTTTCCGATGAATAAGCTATGGATAAGCAATGGGTTGGATTGGATAAGCAATGGAATAAATTGGATAAGCAATGGATTGGATTGAATGAGCAATGGATGCGGGGGGCAAATATATTGCCCAAAATCGATCGTCGCTAACTTTTCCCGATGAATAAGCAACGGATAAGCAGTGGATTGGCTTGAACGAGCAATGGATTGGAGAGAAAAAGCAATGGATTGGATAATCAATGGATTGGATTGGATAAGCAATGGATTGGCGTGAACGAGCAATGGATTGGATTAAATAAGCAATAGATTGGAGTGGATAAGGAATGGAGTGGATTAGCTGGATTGGATTGGATAAGCAATGGATTGGCTTGAACGAGCAATGGATTCAATTGAATGAGCAATGTATTGGAGTAGACCAATCGTCGCTAACTGTTTCCAGAGTTTTAAGCACAAATTTCTATGTATTCTGTTAAGTTTTCATCAAAATCTACAGCAGATATTTTGAGAAACCCTAATTGAAAATTGTTGCCGCCATCGATTCAATATGCTGGCATGGAGTGTAGGGGGCCCAACACCGATAGTACATTGCTCAACACCAATCGTCGCTAACCGCTTCCAGAGTTAGTGCATTAGATTAAGCACAAATTTCTACGTATTCTGTTAAGTTTTCATCAAAATCTACAGCAGAAATTTTGAGAAACCCTAATTGAAAATTGTTGCCGCCATCGATTCAATATGCTGGCATGGAGTGTAGGGGGCCCAACACCGATAGTACATTGCTCAACACCAATCGTCGCTAACCGCTTCCAGAGTTAGTGCATTAGATTAAGCACAAATTTCTACGTATTCTGTTAAGTTTTCATCAAAATCTACAGCAGAAATTTTGAGAAACCCTAATTGAAAATTGTTGCCGCCATCGATTCAATATGCTGGCATGGAGTGTAGGGGGCCCAACACCGATAGTACATTGCTCAACACCAATCGTCGCTAACCGCTTCCAGAGTTAGTGCATTAGATTAAGCACAAATTTCTACGTATTCTGTTAAGTTTTCATCAAAATCTACAGCAGATATTTTGAGAAACCCTAATTGAAAATTGTTGCCGCCATCGGTTCAATATGCTGGCATGGAGTGTAGGGGGCCCAACACCGATAGTACATTGCTCAACACCAATCGTCGCTAACCGCTTCCAGAGTTAGTGCATTAGATTAAGCACAAATTTCTACGTATTCTGTTAAGTTTTCATCAAAATCTACAGCAGAAATTTTGAGAAACCCTAATTGAAAATTGTTGCCGCCATCGATTCAATATGCTGGCATGGAGTGTAGGGGGCCCAACACCGATAGTACATTGCTCAACACCAATCGTCGCTAACCGCTTCCAGAGTTAGTGCATTAGATTAAGCACAAATTTCTACGTATTCTGTTAAGTTTTCATCAAAATCTACAGCAGAAATTTTGAGAAACCCTAATTGAAAATTGTTGCCGCCATCGATTCAATATGCTGGCATGGAGTGTAGGGGGCCCAACACCGATAGTACATTGCTCAACACCAATCGTCGCTAACCGCTTCCAGAGTTAGTGCATTAGATTAAGCACAAATTTCTACGTATTCTGTTAAGTTTTCATCAAAATCTACAGCAGATATTTTGAGAAACCCTAATTGAAAATTGTTGCCGCCATCGGTTCAATATGCTGGCATGGAGTGTAGGGGGCCCAACACCGATAGTACATTGCTCAACACCAATCGTCGCTAACCGCTTCCAGAGTTAGTGCATTAGATTAAGCACAAATTTCTACGTATTCTGTTAAGTTTTCATCAAAATCTACAGCAGATATTTTGAGAAACCCTAATTGAAAATTGTTGCCGCCATCGATTCAATATGCTGGCATGGAGTGTAGGGGGCCCAACACCGATAGTACATTGCTCAACACCAATCGTCGCTAACCGCTTCCAGAGTTAGTGCATTAGATTAAGCACAAATTTCTACGTATTCTGTTAAGTTTTCATCAAAATCTACAGCAGAAATTTTGAGAAACCCTAATTGAAAATTGTTGCCGCCATCGATTCAATATGCTGGCATGGAGTGTAGGGGGCCCAACACCGATAGTACATTGCTCAACACCAATCGTCGCTAACCGCTTCCAGAGTTAGTGCATTAGATTAAGCACAAATTTCTACGTATTCTGTTAAGTTTTCATCAAAATCTACAGCAGAAATTTTGAGAAACCCTAATTGAAAATTGTTGCCGCCATCGATTCAATATGCTGGCATGGAGTGTAGGGGGCCCAACACCGATAGTACATTGCTCAACACCAATCGTCGCTAACCGCTTCCAGAGTTAGTGCATTAGATTAAGCACAAATTTCTACGTATTCTGTTAAGTTTTCATCAAAATCTACAGCAGAAATTTTGAGAAAGCCTAATTGAAAATTGTTGCCGCCATCGATTCAATATGCTGGCATGGAGTGTAGGGGGCAAATATATTGCCCAACACCGATTGCCCAATCGTCGCTAACCGCTTCCAGAGTTAGTGCATTAGATTAAGCACAAATTTCTACGTATTCTGTTAAGTTTTCATCAAAATCTACAGCAGATATTTTGAGAAACCCTAATTGAAAATTGTTGCCGCCATCGATTCAATATGCTGGCATGGAGTGTAGGGGGCCCAACACCGATAGTATATTGCTCAACACCAATCGTCGCTAACTGTTTCCAGAGTTAGTGCATTAGATTAAGCACAAATTTCTACGTATTCTGTTAAGTTTTCATCAAAATCTACAGCAGAAATTTTGAGAAACCCTAATTGAAAATTGTTGCCGCCATCGATTCAATATGCTGGCATGGAGTGTAGGGGGCAAATATATTGCCCAACACCGATTGCCCAATCGTCGCTAACCGCTTCCAGAGTTAGTGCATTAGATTAAGCACAAATTTCTACGTATTCTGTTAAGTTTTCATCAAAATCTACAGCAGAAATTTTGAGAAACCCTAATTGAAAATTGTTGCCGCCATCGATTCAATATGCTGGCATGGAGTGTAGGGGGCCCAACACCGATAGTACATTGCTCAACACCAATCGTCGCTAACCGCTTCCAGAGTTAGTGCATTAGATTAAGCACAAATTTCTACGTATTCTGTTAAGTTTTCATCAAAATCTACAGCAGATATTTTGAGAAACCCTAATTGAAAATTGTTGCCGCCATCGGTTCAATATGCTGGCATGGAGTGTAGGGGGCCCAACACCGATAGTACATTGCTCAACACCAATCGTCGCTAACCGCTTCCAGAGTTAGTGCATTAGATTAAGCACAAATTTCTACGTATTCTGTTAAGTTTTCATCAAAATCTACAGCAGATATTTTGAGAAACCCTAATTGAAAATTGTTGCCGCCATCGATTCAATATGCTGGCATGGAGTGTAGGGGGCCCAACACCGATAGTACATTGCTCAATACCAATCGTCGCTAACCGCTTCCAGAGTTAGTGCATTAGATTAAGCACAAATTTCTACGTATTCTGTTAAGTTTTCATCAAAATCTACAGCAGATATTTTGAGAAACCCTAATTGAAAATTGTTGCCGCCATCGATTCAATATGCTGGCATGGAGTGTAGGGGGCCCAACACCGATAGTACATTGCTCAACACCAATCGTCGCTAACCGCTTCCAGAGTTAGTGCATTAGATTAAGCACAAATTTCTACGTATTCTGTTAAGTTTTCATCAAAATCTACAGCAGAAATTTTGAGAAACCCTAATTGAAAATTGTTGCCGCCATCGATTCAATATGCTGGCATGGAGTGTAGGGGGCCCAACACCGATAGTATATTGCTCAACACCAATCGTCCCTACTGGTTCCAGAGTTAGTGCATTAGATTAAGCACAAATTTCTACGTATTCTGTTAAGTTTTCATCAAAATCTACAGCAGAAATTTTGAGAAAGCCTAATTGAAAATTGTTGCCGCCATCGATTCAATATGCTGGCATGGAGTGTAGGGGGCCCAACACCGATAGTACATTGCTCAACACCAATCGTCGCTAACCGCTTCCAGAGTTCGTGCATTAGATTAAGCACAAATTTCTACGTCTTCTGTTAAGTTTTCATCAAAATCTACAGCAGAAATTTTGAGAAAGCCTAATTGAAAATTGTTGCCGCCATCGATTCAATATGCTGGCATGGAGTGTAGGGGGCCCAACACCGATAGTACATTGCTCAACACCAATCGTCGCTAACCGCTTCCAGAGTTAGTGCATTAGATTAAGCACAAATTTCTACGTATTCTGTTAAGTTTTCATCAAAATCTACAGCAGATATTTTGAGAAACCCTAATTGAAAATTGTTGCCGCCATCGATTCAATATGCTGGCATGGAGTGTAGGGGGCCCAACACCGATAGTACATTGCTCAACACCAATCGTCGCTAACCGCTTCCAGAGTTCGTGCATTAGATTAAGCACAAATTTCTACGTATTCTGTTAAGTTTTCATCAAAATCTACAGCAGAAATTTTGAGAAAGCCTAATTGAAAATTGTTGCCGCCATCGATTCAATATGCTGGCATGGAGTGTAGGGGGCCCAACACCGATAGTACATTGCTCAACACCAATCGTCGCTAACCGCTTCCAGAGTTCGTGCATTAGATTAAGCACAAATTTCTACGTATTCTGTTAAGTTTTCATCAAAATCTACAGCAGAAATTTTGAGAAAGCCTAATTGAAAATTGTTGCCGCCATCGATTCAATATGCTGGCATGGAGTGTAGGGGGCAAATATATTGCCCAACACCGATAGTATATTGCTCAACACCAATCGTCGCTAACCGCTTCCAGAGTTAGTGCATTAGATTAAGCACAAATTTCTACGTATTCTGTTAAGTTTTCATCAAAATCTACAGCAGAAATTTTGAGAAAGCCTAATTGAAAATTGTTGCCGCCATCGATTCAATATGCTGGCATGGAGTGTAGGGGGCAAATATATTGCCCAACACCGATAGTATATTGCTCAACACCAATCGTCCCTACTGGTTCCAGAGTTAGTGCATTAGATTAAGCACAAATTTCTACGTATTCTGTTAAGTTTTCATCAAAATCTACAGCAGAAATTTTGAGAAACCCTAATTGAAAATTGTTGCCGCCATCGATTCAATATGCTGGCATGGAGTGTAGGGGGCCCAACACCGATAGTACATTGCTCAACACCAATCGTCGCTAACCGCTTCCAGAGTTCGTGCATTAGATTAAGCACAAATTTCTACGTATTCTGTTAAGTTTTCATCAAAATCTACAGCAGAAATTTTGAGAAAGCCTAATTGAAAATTGTTGCCGCCATCGATTCAATATGCTGGCATGGAGTGTAGGGGGCAAATATATTGCCCAACACCGATAGTATATTGCTCAACACCAATCGTCGCTAACCGCTTCCAGAGTTAGTGCATTAGATTAAGCACAAATTTCTACGTATTCTGTTAAGTTTTCATCAAAATCTACAGCAGAAATTTTGAGAAAGCCTAATTGAAAATTGTTGCCGCCATCGATTCAATATGCTGGCATGGAGTGTAGGGGGCAAATATATTGCCCAACACCGATAGTATATTGCTCAACACCAATCGTCGCTAACCGCTTCCAGAGTTAGTGCATTAGATTAAGCACAAATTTCTACGTATTCTGTTAAGTTTTCATCAAAATCTACAGCAGATATTTTGAGAAACCCTAATTGAAAATTGTTGCCGCCATCGATTCAATATGCTGGCATAGAGTGTAGGGGGCCCAACACCGATAGTATATTGCTCAACACCAATCGTCGCTAACTGTTTCCAGAGTTAGTGCATTAGATTAAGCACAAATTTTTACGTATTCTGTTAAGTTTTCATCAAAATCTACAGCAGAAATTTTGAGAAACCCTAATTGAAAATTGTTGCCGCCATCGATTCAATATGCTGGCATGGAGTGTAGGGGGCAAATATATTGCCCAACACCGATAGTATATTGCTCAACACCAATCGTCGCTAACCGCTTCCAGAGTTAGTGCATTAGATTAAGCACAAATTTCTACGTATTCTGTTAAGTTTTCATCAAAATCTACAGCAGAAATTTTGAGAAACCCTAATTGAAAATTGTTGCCGCCATCGATTCAATATGCTGGCATGTGTAGGGGGCCCAACACCGATAGTACATTGCTCAACACCAATCGTCGCTAACCGCTTCCAGAGTTAGTGCATTAGATTAAGCACAAATTTCTACGTATTCTGTTAAGTTTTCATCAAAATCTACAGCAGAAATTTTGAGAAACCCTAATTGAAAATTGTTGCCGCCATCGATTCAATATGCTGGCATGTGTAGGGGGCCCAACACCGATAGTACATTGCTCAACACCAATCGTCGCTAACCGCTTCCAGAGTTAGTGCATTAGATTAAGCACAAATTTCTACGTATTCTGTTAAGTTTTCATCAAAATCTACAGCAGAAATTTTGAGAAACCCTAATTGAAAATTGTTGCCGCCATCGATTCAATATGCTGGCATGTGTAGGGGGCCCAACACCGATAGTACATTGCTCAACACCAATCGTCGCTAACCGCTTCCAGAGTTAGTGCATTAGATTAAGCACAAATTTCTACGTATTCTGTTAAGTTTTCATCAAAATCTACAGCAGATATTTTGAGAAACCCTAATGGAAAATTGTTGCCGCCATCGGTTCAATATGCTGGCATGGAGTGTAGGGGGCCCAACACCGATAGTACATTGCTCAACACCAATCGTCGCTAACCGCTTCCAGAGTTAGTGCATTAGATTAAGCACAAATTTCTACGTATTCTGTTAAGTTTTCATCAAAATCTACAGCAGATATTTTGAGAAACCCTAATTGAAAATTGTTGCCGCCATCGATTCAATATGCTGGCATGGAGTGTAGGGGGCCCAACACCGATAGTACATTGCTCAATACCAATCGTCGCTAACCGCTTCCAGAGTTAGTGCATTAGATTAGCACAAATTTCTACGTATTCTGTTAAGTTTTCATCAAAATCTACAGCAGATATTTTGAGAAACCCTAATTGAAAATTGTTGCCGCCATCGATTCAATATGCTGGCATGGAGTGTAGGGGGCCCAACACCGATAGTACATTGCTCAACACCAATCGTCGCTAACCGCTTCCAGAGTTAGTGCATTAGATTAAGCACAAATTTCTACGTATTCTGTTAAGTTTTCATCAAAATCTACAGCAGAAATTTTGAGAAACCCTAATTGAAAATTGTTGCCGCCATCGATTCAATATGCTGGCATGGAGTGTAGGGGGCCCAACACCGATAGTACATTGCTCAACACCAATCGTCGCTAACCGCTTCCAGAGTTAGTGCATTAGATTAAGCACAAATTTCTACGTATTCTGTTAAGTTTTCATCAAAATCTACAGCAGAAATTTTGAGAAACCCTAATTGAAAATTGTTGCCGCCATCGATTCAATATGCTGGCATGGAGTGTAGGGGGCCCAACACCGATAGTATATTGCTCAACACCAATCGTCCCTACTGGTTCCAGAGTTAGTGCATTAGATTAAGCACAAATTTCTACGTATTCTGTTAAGTTTTCATCAAAATCTACAGCAGAAATTTTGAGAAAGCCTAATTGAAAATTGTTGCCGCCATCGATTCAATATGCTGGCATGGAGTGTAGGGGGCAAATATATTGCCCAACACCGATAGTATATTGCTCAACACCAATCGTCCCTACTGGTTCCAGAGTTAGTGCATTAGATTAAGCACAAATTTCTACGTATTCTGTTAAGTTTTCATCAAAATCTACAGCAGATATTTTGAGAAACCCTAATTGAAAATTGTTGCCGCCATCGATTCAATATGCTGGCATGGAGTGTAGGGGGCCCAACACCGATAGTACATTGCTCAACACCAATCGTCGCTAACCGCTTCCAGAGTTAGTGCATTAGATTAAGCACAAATTTCTACGTATTCTGTTAAGTTTTCATCAAAATCTACAGCAGAAATTTTGAGAAACCCTAATTGAAAATTGTTGCCGCCATCGATTCAATATGCTGGCATGGAGTGTAGGGGGCCCAACACCGATAGTACATTGCTCAACACCAATCGTCGCTAACCGCTTCCAGAGTTAGTGCATTAGATTAAGCACAAATTTCTACGTATTCTGTTAAGTTTTCATCAAAATCTACAGCAGAAATTTTGAGAAACCCTAATTGAAAATTGTTGCCGCCATCGATTCAATATGCTGGCATGGAGTGTAGGGGGCCCAATACCGATAGTACATTGCTCAACACCAATCGTCGCTAACCGCTTCCAGAGTTAGTGCATTAGATTAAGCACAAATTTCTACGTATTCTGTTAAGTTTTCATCAAAATCTACAGCAGAAATTTTGAGAAAGCCTAATTGAAAATTGTTGCCGCCATCGATTCAATATGCTGGCATGGAGTGTAGGGGGCAAATATATTGCCCAACACCGATAGTATATTGCACAACACCAATCGTCGCTAACCGCTTCCAGAGTTAGTGCATTAGATTAAGCACAAATTTCTACGTATTCTGTTAAGTTTTCATCAAAATCTACAGCAGAAATTTTGAGAAAGCCTAATTGAAAATTGTTGCCGCCATCGATTCAATATGCTGGCATGGAGTGTAGGGGGCAAATATATTGCCCAACACCGATAGTATATTGCTCAACACCAATCGTCGCTAACCGCTTCCAGAGTTAGTGCATTAGATTAAGCACAAATTTCTACGTATTCTGTTAAGTTTTCATCAAAATCTACAGCAGAAATTTTGAGAAACCCTAATTGAAAATTGTTGCCGCCATCGATTCAATATGCTGGCATGGAGTGTAGGGGGCCCAACACCGATAGTACATTGCTCAACACCAATCGTCGCTAACCGCTTCCAGAGTTAGTGCATTAGATTAAGCACAAATTTCTACGTATTCTGTTAAGTTTTCATCAAAATCTACAGCAGAAATTTTGAGAAACCCTAATTGAAAATTGTTGCCGCCATCGATTCAATATGCTGGCATGGAGTGTAGGGGGCAAATATATTGCTCAACACCGATAGTACATTGCTCAACACCAATCGTCGCTAACCGCTTCCAGAGTTAGTGCATTAGATTAAGCACAAATTTCTACGTATTCTGTTAAGTTTTCATCAAAATCTACAGCAGAAATTTTGAGAAAGCCTAATTGAAAATTGTTGCCGCCATCGATTCAATATGCTGGCATGGAGTGTAGGGGGCAAATATATTGCCCAACACCGATAGTATATTGCTCAACACCAATCGTCGCTAACCGCTTCCAGAGTTAGTGCATTAGATTAAGCACAAATTTCTACGTATTCTGTTAAGTTTTCATCAAAATCTACAGCAGATATTTTGAGAAACCCTAATTGAAAATTGTTGCCGCCATCGATTCAATATGCTGGCATGGAGTGTAGGGGGCCCAACACCGATAGTATATGGCTCAACACCAATCGTCGCTAGCTGCTTCCAGAGTTAGTGCATTAGATTAAGCACAAATTTCTACGTATTCTGTTAAGTTTTCATCAAAATCTACAGCAGATATTTTGAGAAACCCTAATTGAAAATTGTTGCCGCCATCGATTCAATATGCTGGCATGGAGTGTAGGGGGCCCAACACCGATAGTATATTGCTCAACACCAATCGTCGCTAACTGTTTCCAGAGTTAGTGCATTAGATTAAGCACAAATTTCTACGTATTCTGTTAAGTTTTCATCAAAATCTACAGCAGATATTTTGAGAAACCCTAATTGAAAATTGTTGCCGCCATCGATTCAATATGCTGGCATGGAGTGTAGGGGGCCCAACACCGATAGTACATTGCTCAACACCAATCGTCGCTAACCGCTTCCAGAGTTAGTGCATTAGATTAAGCACAAATTTCTACGTATTCTGTTAAGTTTTCATCAAAATCTACAGCAGAAATTTTGAGAAACCCTAATTGAAAATTGTTGCCGCCATCGATTCAATATGCTGGCATGGAGTGTAGGGGGCCCAACACCGATAGTACATTGCTCAACACCAATCGTCGCTAACCGCTTCCAGAGTTAGTGCATTAGATTAAGCACAAATTTCTACGTATTCTGTTAAGTTTTCATCAAAATCTACAGCAGATATTTTGAGAAACCCTAATTGAAAATTGTTGCCGCCATCGATTCAATATGCTGGCATGGAGTGTAGGGGGCCCAACACCGATAGTACATTGCTCAACACCAATCGTCGCTAACCGCTTCCAGAGTTAGTGCATTAGATTAAGCACAAATTTCTACGTATTCTGTTAAGTTTTCATCAAAATCTACAGCAGATATTTTGAGAAACCCTAATTGAAAATTGTTGCCGCCATCGATTCAATATGCTGGCATGGAGTGTAGGGGGCCCAACACCGATAGTACATTGCTCAACACCAATCGTCGCTAACCGCTTCCAGAGTTAGTGCATTAGATTAAGCACAAATTTCTACGTATTCTGTTAAGTTTTCATCAAAATCTACAGCAGATATTTTGAGAAACCCTAATTGAAAATTGTTGCCGCCATCGATTCAATATGCTGGCATGGAGTGTAGGGGGCCCAACACCGATAGTACATTGCTCAACACCAATCGTCGCTAACCGCTTCCAGAGTTAGTG
This sequence comes from Drosophila austrosaltans, assembly GCA_035045865.1. NCBI lineage: Eukaryota > Metazoa > Arthropoda > Insecta > Diptera > Drosophilidae > Drosophila > Drosophila austrosaltans. The sequence continues at coordinate 2,375,742 of JAWNOQ010000200.1, forward strand.
CATTAGATTAAGCACAAATTTCTACGTATTCTGTTAAGTTTTCATCAAAATCTACAGCAGAAATTTTGAGAAACCCTAATTGAAAATTGTTGCCGCCATCGATTCAATATGCTGGCATGGAGTGTAGGGGGCCCAACACCGATAGTACATTGCTCAACACCAATCGTCGCTAGCTGCTTCCAGAGTTAGTGCATTAGATTAAGCACAAATTTCTACGTATTCTGTTAAGTTTTCATCAAAATCTACAACAGATATTTTGAGAAACCCTAATTGAAAATTGTTGCCGCCATCGATTCAATATGCTGGCATGGAGTGTAGGGGGCCCAACACCGATAGTACATTGCTCAACACCAATCGTCGCTAACCGCTTCCAGAGTTAGTGCATTAGATTAAGCACAAATTTCTACGTATTCTGTTAAGTTTTCATCAAAATCTACAGCAGATATTTTGAGAAACCCTAATTGAAAATTGTTGCCGCCATCGATTCAATATGCTGGCATGGAGTGTAGGGGGCCCAACACCGATAGTATATGGCTCAACACCAATCGTCGCTTGCTGCTTCCAGAGTTAGTGCATTAGATTAAGCACAAATTTCTACGTATTCTGTTAAGTTTTCATCAAAATCTACAACAGATATTTTGAGAAACCCTAATTGAAAATTGTTGCCGCCATCGATTCAATATGCTGGCATGGAGTGTAGGGGGCCCAACACCGATAGTATATTGCTCAACACCAATCGTCGCTAACTGTTTCCAGAGTTAGTGCATTAGATTAAGCACAAATTTCTACGTATTCTGTTAAGTTTTCATCAAAATCTACAGCAGATATTTTGAGAAACCCTAATTGAAAATTGTTGCCGCCATCGATTCAATATGCTGGCATGGAGTGTAGGGGGCCCAACACCGATAGTACATTGCTCAACACCAATCGTCGCTAACCGCTTCCAGAGTTAGTGCATTAGATTAAGCACAAATTTCTACGTATTCTGTTAAGTTTTCATCAAAATCTACAGCAGAAATTTTGAGAAACCCTAATTGAAAATTGTTGCCGCCATCGATTCAATATGCTGGCATGGAGTGTAGGGGGCCCAACACCGATAGTATATTGCTCAACACCAATCGTCGCTAACTGTTTCCAGAGTTAGTGCATTAGATTAAGCACAAATTTCTACGTATTCTGTTAAGTTTTCATCAAAATCTACAGCAGATATTTTGAGAAACCCTAATTGAAAATTGTTGCCGCCATAGATTCAATACGCTGGCATGGAGTGTAGGGGGCCCAACACCGATAGTATATGGCTCAACACCAATCGTCGCTAGCTGCTTCCAGAGTTAGTGCATTAGATTAAGCACAAATTTCTACGTATTCTGTTAAGTTTTCATCAAAATCTACAGCAGAAATTTTGAGAAACCCTAATTGAAAATTGTTGCCGCCATCGATTCAATATGCTGGCATGGAGTGTAGGGGGCCCAACACCGATAGTACATTGCTCAACACCAATCGTCGCTAACCGCTTCCAGAGTTAGTGCATTAGATTAAGCACAAATTTCTACGTATTCTGTTAAGTTTTCATCAAAATCTACAGCAGAAATTTTGAGAAACCCTAATTGAAAATTGTTGCCGCCATCGATTCAATATGCTGGCATGGAGTGTAGGGGGCCCAACACCGATAGTATATTGCTCAACACCAATCGTCGCTAACTGTTTCCAGAGTTAGTGCATTAGATTAAGCACAAATTTCTACGTATTCTGTTAAGTTTTCATCAAAATCTACAGCAGATATTTTGAGAAACCCTAATTGAAAATTGTTGCCGCCATCGATTCAATATGCTGGCATGGAGTGTATGGGGCCCAACACCGATAGTACATTGCTCAACACCAATCGTCGCTAACCGCTTCCAGAGTTAGTGCATTAGATTAAGCACAAATTTCTACGTATTCTGTTAAGTTTTCATCAAAATCTACAGCAGAAATTTTGAGAAACCCTAATTGAAAATTGTTGCCGCCATCGATTCAATATGCTGGCATGGAGTGTAGGGGGCCCAACACCGATAGTACATTGCTCAACACCAATCGTCGCTAACCGCTTCCAGAGTTAGTGCATTAGATTAAGCACAAATTTCTACGTATTCTGTTAAGTTTTCATCAAAATCTACAGCAGAAATTTTGAGAAAGCCTAATTGAAAATTGTTGCCGCCATCGATTCAATATGCTGGCATGGAGTGTAGGGGGCCCAACACCGATAGTATATGGCTCAACACCAATCGTCGCTAGCTGCTTCCAGAGTTAGTGCATTAGATTAAGCACAAATTTCTACGTATTCTGTTAAGTTTTCATCAAAATCTACAGCAGAAATTTTGAGAAAGCCTAATTGAAAATTGTTGCCGCCATCGATTCAATATGCTGGCATGGAGTGTAGGGGGCCCAACACCGATAGTATATGGCTCAACACCAATCGTCGCTAACTGCTTCCAGAGTTAGTGCATTAGATTAAGCACAAATTTCTACGTATTCTGTTAAGTTTTCATCAAAATCTACAGCAGAAATTTTGAGAAACCCTAATTGAAAATTGTTGCCGCCATCGATTCAATATGCTGGCATGGAGTGTAGGGGGCCCAACACCGATAGTATATTGCTCAACACCAATCGTCGCTAACTGTTTCCAGAGTTAGTGCATTAGATTAAGCACAAATTTCTACGTATTCTGTTAAGTTTTCATCAAAATCTAATTGAAAATTGTTGCCGCCATCGATTCAATATGCTGGCATGGAGTGTAGGGGGCAAATATATTGCCCAACACCGATAGTATATTGCTCAACACCAATCGTCGCTAACCGCTTCCAGAGTTAGTGCATTAGATTAAGCACAAATTTCTACGTATTCTGTTAAGTTTTCATCAAAATCTACAGCAGAAATTTTGAGAAACCCTAATTGAAAATTGTTGCCGCCATCGATTCAATATGCTGGCATGGAGTGTAGGGGGCCCAACACCGATAGTATATTGCTCAACACCAATCGTCGCTAACTGTTTCCAGAGTTAGTGCATTAGATTAAGCACAAATTTCTACGTATTCTGTTAAGTTTTCATCAAAATCTACAGCAGATATTTTGAGAAACCCTAATTGAAAATTGTTGCCGCCATCGATTCAATATGCTGGCATGGAGTGTATGGGGCCCAACACCGATAGTACATTGCTCAACACCAATCGTCGCTAACCGCTTCCAGAGTTAGTGCATTAGATTAAGCACAAATTTCTACGTATTCTGTTAAGTTTTCATCAAAATCTACAGCAGAAATTTTGAGAAACCCTAATTGAAAATTGTTGCCGCCATCGATTCAATATGCTGGCATGGAGTGTAGGGGGCCCAACACCGATAGTACATTGCTCAACACCAATCGTCGCTAACCGCTTCCAGAGTTAGTGCATTAGATTAAGCACAAATTTCTACGTATTCTGTTAAGTTTTCATCAAAATCTACAGCAGAAATTTTGAGAAAGCCTAATTGAAAATTGTTGCCGCCATCGATTCAATATGCTGGCATGGAGTGTAGGGGGCCCAACACCGATAGTATATGGCTCAACACCAATCGTCGCTAGCTGCTTCCAGAGTTAGTGCATTAGATTAAGCACAAATTTCTACGTATTCTGTTAAGTTTTCATCAAAATCTACAGCAGAAATTTTGAGAAAGCCTAATTGAAAATTGTTGCCGCCATCGATTCAATATGCTGGCATGGAGTGTAGGGGGCCCAACACCGATAGTATATGGCTCAACACCAATCGTCGCTAACTGCTTCCAGAGTTAGTGCATTAGATTAAGCACAAATTTCTACGTATTCTGTTAAGTTTTCATCAAAATCTACAGCAGAAATTTTGAGAAACCCTAATTGAAAATTGTTGCCGCCATCGATTCAATATGCTGGCATGGAGTGTAGGGGGCCCAACACCGATAGTATATTGCTCAACACCAATCGTCGCTAACTGTTTCCAGAGTTAGTGCATTAGATTAAGCACAAATTTCTACGTATTCTGTTAAGTTTTCATCAAAATCTAATTGAAAATTGTTGCCGCCATCGATTCAATATGCTGGCATGGAGTGTAGGGGGCAAATATATTGCCCAATACCGATAGTATATTGCTCAACACCAATCGTCGCTAACCGCTTCCAGAGTTAGTGCATTAGATTAAGCACAAATTTCTACGTATTCTGTTAAGTTTTCATCAAAATCTACAGCAGAAATTTTGAGAAACCCTAATTGAAAATTGTTGCCGCCATCGATTCAATATGCTGGCATGGAGTGTAGGGGGCCCAACACCGATGGTATATTGCTCAACACCAATCGTCGCTAACTGCTTCCAGAGTTAGTGCATTAGATTAAGCACAAATTTCTATGTATTCTGTTAAGTTTTCATCAAAATCTACAGCAGAAATTTTGAGAAACCCTAATTGAAAATTGTTGCCGCCATCGATTCAATATGCTGGCATGGAGTGTAGGGGGCAAATATATTGCCCAACACCGATAGTATATTGCTCAACACCAATCGTCGCTAACCGCTTCCAGAGTTAGTGCATTAGATTAAGCACAAATTTCTACGTATTCTGTTAAGTTTTCATCAAAATCTACAGCAGAAATTTTGAGAAACCCTAATTGAAAATTGTTGCCGCCAACGATTCAATATGCTGGCATGGAGTGTAGGGGGCCCAACACCGATGGTATATTGCTCAACACCAATCGTCGCTATCTGCTTCCAGAGTTAGTGCATTAGATTATGCACAAATTTCTACGTATTCTGTTAAGTTTTCATCAAAATCTACAGCAGAAATTTTGAGAAACCCTAATTGAAAATTGTTGCCGCCATTGATTCAATATGCTGGCATGGAGTGTAGGGGGCCCAACACCGATAGTATATTGCTCAACACCAATCGTCGCTAACTGCTTCCAGAGTTAGTGCATTAGATTAAGCACAAATTTCTACGTATTCTGTTAAGTTTTCATCAAAATCTACAGCAGAAATTTTGAGAAACCCTAATTGAAAATTGTTGCCGCCATTGATTCAATATGCTGGCATGGAGTGTAGGGGGCCCAACACCGATAGTATATTGCTCAACACCAATCGTCGCTAACTGCTTCCAGAGTTAGTGCATTAGATTAAGCACAAATTTCTATGTATTCTGTTAAGTTTTCATCAAAATCTACAGCAGAAATTTTGAGAAACCCTAATTGAAAATTGTTGCCGCCATCGATTCAATATGCTGGCATGGAGTGTAGGGGGCAAATATATTGCCCAACACCGATAGTATATTGCTCAACACCAATCGTCGCTAACTGCTTCCAGAGTTAGTGCATTAGATTAAGCACAAATTTCTACGTATTCTGTTAAGTTTTCATCAAAATCTACAGCAGAAATTTTGAGAAACCCTAATTGAAAATTGTTGCCGCCATCGATTCAATATGCTGGCATGGAGTGTAGGGGGCCAACACCGATAGTATATTGCTCAACACCAATCGTCGCTAACTGCTTCCAGAGTTAGTGCATTAGATTATGCACAAATTTCTACGTATTCTGTTAAGTTTTCATCAAAATCTACAGCAGAAATTTTGAGAAACCCTAATTGAAAATTGTTGCCGCCATTGATTCAATATGCTGGCATGGAGTGTAGGGGGCCCAACACCGATAGTATATTGCTCAACACCAATCGTCGCTAACTGCTTCCAGAGTTAGTGCATTAGATTAAGCACAAATTTCTATGTATTCTGTTAAGTTTTCATCAAAATCTACAGCAGAAATTTTGAGAAACCCTAATTGAAAATTGTTGCCGCCATCGATTCAATATGCTGGCATGGAGTGTAGGGGGCAAATATATTGCCCAACACCGATAGTATATTGCTCAACACCAATCGTCGCTAACTGCTTCCAGAGTTAGTGCATTAGATTAAGCACAAATTTCTACGTATTCTGTTAAGTTTTCATCAAAATCTACAGCAGAAATTTTGAGAAACCCTAATTGAAAATTGTTGCCGCCATCGATTCAATATGCTGGCATGGAGTGTAGGGGGCAAATATATTGCCCAACACCGATAGTATATTGCTCAACACCAATCGTCGCTAACTGCTTCCAGAGTTAGTGCATTAGATTAAGCACAAATTTCTACGTATTCTGTTAAGTTTTCATCAAAATCTACAGCAGAAATTTTGAGAAACCCTAATTGAAAATTGTTGCCGCCATCGATTCAATATGCTGGCATGGAGTGTAGGGGGCAAATATATTGCCCAACACCGATAGTATATTGCTCAACACCAATCGTCGCTAACTGCTTCCAGAGTTAGTGCATTAGATTAAGCACAAATTTCTACGTATTCTGTTAAGTTTTCATCAAAATCTACAGCAGAAATTTTGAGAAACCCTAATTGAAAATTGTTGCCGCCATCGATTCAATATGCTGGCATGGAGTGTAGGGGGCAAATATATTGCCCAACACCGATAGTATATTGCTCAACACCAATCGTCGCTAACTGCTTCCAGAGTTAGTGCATTAGATTAAGCACAAATTTCTACGTATTCTGTTAAGTTTTCATCAAAATCTACAGCAGAAATTTTGAGAAACCCTAATTGAAAATTGTTGCCGCCATCGATTCAATATGCTGGCATGGAGTGTAGGGGGCCCAACACCGATAGTATATTGCTCAACACCAATCGTCGCTAACTGCTTCCAGAGTTAGTGCATTAGATTAAGCACAAATTTCTATGTATTCTGTTAAGTTTTCATCAAAATCTACAGCAGAAATTTTGAGAAACCCTAATTGAAAATTGTTGCCGCCATCAATTCAATATGCTGGCATGGAGTGTAGGGGGGCCAACACCGATAGTATATTGCTCAACACCAATCGTCGCTAACTGCTTCCAGAGTTAGTGCATTAGATTAAGCACAAATTTTTACGTATTCTGTTAAGTTTTCATCAAAATCTACAGCAGAAATTTTGAGAAACCCTAATTGAAAATTGTTGCCGCCATCGATTCAATATGCTGGCATGGAGTGTAGGGGGCAAATATATTGCCCAACACCGATAGTATATTGCTCAACACCAATCGTCGCTAACTGCTTCCAGAGTTAGTGCATTAGATTAAGCACAAATTTCTACGTATTCTGTTAAGTTTTCATCAAAATCTACAGCAGAAATTTTGAGAAACCCTAATTGAAAATTGTTGCCGCCATCGATTCAATATGCTGGCATGGAGTGTAGGGGGCCCAACACCGATAGTATATTGCTCAACACCAATCGTCGCTATCTGCTTCCAGAGTTAGTGCATTAGATTATGCACAAATTTCTACGTATTCTGTTAAGTTTTCATCAAAATCTACAGCAGAAATTTTGAGAAACCCTAATTGAAAATTGTTGCCGCCATTGATTCAATATGCTGGCATGGAGTGTAGGGGGCCCAACACCGATAGTATATTGCTCAACACCAATCGTCGCTAACTGCTTCCAGAGTTAGTGCATTAGATTAAGCACAAATTTCTATGTATTCTGTTAAGTTTTCATCAAAATCTACAGCAGAAATTTTGAGAAACCCTAATTGAAAATTGTTGCCGCCATTGATTCAATATGCTGGCATGGAGTGTAGGGGGCCCAACACCGATAGTATATTGCTCAACACCAATCGTCGCTAACTGCTACCAGAGTTAGTGCATTAGATTATGCACAAATTTCTACGTATTCTGTTAAGTTTTCATCAAAATCTACAGCAGAAATTTTGAGAAACCCTAATTGAAAATTGTTGCCGCCATTGATTCAATATGCTGGCATGGAGTGTAGGGGGCCCAACACCGATAGTATATTGCTCAACACCAATCGTCGCTAACTGCTTCCAGAGTTAGTGCATTAGATTAAGCACAAATTTCTACGTATTCTGTTAAGTTTTCATCAAAATCTACAGCAGAAATTTTAAGAAACCCTAATTGAAAACTGTTGCCGCCATCGATTCAATATGCTGGCATGGAGTGTAGGGGGCAAATATATTGCCCAACACCGATAGTATATTGCTCAACACCAATCGTCGCTAACTGCTTCCAGAGTTAGTGCATTAGATTAAGCACAAATTTCTACGGATTCTGTTAAGTTTTCATCAAAATCTACAGCAGAAATTTTAAGAAACCCTAATTGAAAATTGTTGCCGCCATCGATTCAATATGCTGGCATGGAGTGTAGGGGGCAAATATATTGCCCAACACCGATAGTATATTGCTCAACACCAATCGTCGCTAACTGCTTCCCGAGTTAGTGCATTAGATTAAGCACAAATTTCTACGTATTCTGTTAAGTTTTCATCATAATCCACAGCAGAAATTTTGAGAAACCCTAATTGAAAATTGTTGCCGCCATCGATTCAATATGCTGGCATGGAGTGTAGGGGGCAAATATATTGCCCAACACCGATAGTATATTGCTCAACACCAATCGTCGCTAACTGCTTCCAGAGTTAGTGCATTAGATTAAGCACAAATTTCTACGGATTCTGTTAAGTTTTCATCAAAATCTACAGCAGAAATTTTGAGAAACCCTAATTGAAAATTGTTGCCGCCATCGATTTAATATGCTGGCATGGAGTGTAGGGGGCCCAACACCGATAGTATATTGCTCAACACCAATCGTCGCTAACTGCTTCCAGAGTTAGTGCATTAGATTAAGCACAAATTTCTACGTATTCTGTTAAGTTTTCATCAAAATCTACAGCAGAAATTTTGAGAAACCCTAATTGAAAATTGTTGCCGCCATCGATTCAATATGCTGGCATGGAGTGTAGGGGGCAAATATATTGCCCAACACCGATAGTATATTGCTCAACACCAATCGTCGCTAACTGCTTCCCGAGTTAGTGCATTAGATTAAGCACAAATTTCTACGTATTCTGTTAAGTTTTCATCATAATCCACAGCAGAAATTTTGAGAAACCCTAATTGAAAATTGTTGCCGCCATTGATTCAATATGCTGGCATGGAGTGTAGGGGGCCCAACACCGATAGTATATTGCTCAACACCAATCGTCGCTAACTGCTTCCAGAGTTAGTGCATTAGATTAAGCACAAATTTCTACGTATTCTGTTAAGTTTTCATCAAAATCTACAGCAGAAATTTTAAGAAACCCTAATTGAAAACTGTTGCCGCCATCGATTCAATATGCTGGCATGGAGTGTAGGGGGCAAATATATTGCCCAACACCGATAGTATATTGCTCAACACCAATCGTCGCTAACTGCTTCCAGAGTTAGTGCATTAGATTAAGCACAAATTTCTACGGATTCTGTTAAGTTTTCATCAAAATCTACAGCAGAAATTTTAAGAAACCCTAATTGAAAATTGTTGCCGCCATCGATTCAATATGCTGGCATGGAGTGTAGGGGGCAAATATATTGCCCAACACCGATAGTATATTGCTCAACACCAATCGTCGCTAACTGCTTCCCGAGTTAGTGCATTAGATTAAGCACAAATTTCTACGTATTCTGTTAAGTTTTCATCATAATCCACAGCAGAAATTTTGAGAAACCCTAATTGAAAATTGTTGCCGCCATCGATTCAATATGCTGGCATGGAGTGTAGGGGGCAAATATATTGCCCAACACCGATAGTATATTGCTCAACACCAATCGTCGCTAACTGCTTCCAGAGTTAGTGCATTAGATTAAGCACAAATTTCTACGGATTCTGTTAAGTTTTCATCAAAATCTACAGCAGAAATTTTGAGAAACCCTAATTGAAAATTGTTGCCGCCATCGATTTAATATGCTGGCATGGAGTGTAGGGGGCCCAACACCGATAGTATATTGCTCAACACCAATCGTCGCTAACTGCTTCCAGAGTTAGTGCATTAGATTAAGCACAAATTTCTACGTATTCTGTTAAGTTTTCATCAAAATCTACAGCAGAAATTTTGAGAAACCCTAATTGAAAATTGTTGCCGCCATCGATTCAATATGCTGGCATGGAGTGTAGGGGGCCCAACACCGATAGTATATTGCTCAACACCAATCGTCGCTAACTGCTTCCAGAGTTAGTGCATTAGATTAAGCACAAATTTCTACGTATTCTGTTAAGTTTTCATCAAAATCTACAGCAGAAATTTTGAGAAACCCTAATTGAAAATTGTTGCCGCCATCGATTTAATATGCTGGCATGGAGTGTAGGGGGCCCAACACCGATAGTATATTGCTCAACACCAATCGTCGCTAACTGCTTCCCGAGTTAGTGCATTAGATTAAGCACAAATTTCTACGTATTCTGTTAAGTTTTCATCAAAATCTACAGCAGAAATTTTGAGAAACCCTAATTGAAAATTGTTGCCGCCATCGATTCAATATGCTGGCATGGAGTGTAGGGGGCTCAACACCAATCGTCGCTAACTGCTTCCAGAGTTAGTGCATTAGATTAAGCACAAATTTCTACGTATTCTGTTAAGTTTTCATCAAAATCTACAGCAGAAATTTTGAGAAACCCTAATTGAAAATTGTTGCCGCCATCGATTTAATATGCTGGCATGGAGTGTAGGGAGCTCAACACCAATCGTCGCTAACTGCTTCCAGAGTTAGTGCATTAGATTAAGCACAAATTTCTACGTATTCTGTTAAGTTTTCATCAAAATCTACAGCAGAAATTTTGAGAAACCCTAATTGAAAATTGTTGCCGCCATCGATTCAATATGCTGGCATGGAGTGTAGGGGGCCCAACACCGATAGTATATTGCTCAACACCAATCGTCGCTAACTGCTTCCAGAGTTAGTGCATTAGATTAAGCACAAATTTTTACGTATTCTGTTAAGTTTTCATCAAAATCTACAGCAGAAATTTTGAGAAACCCTAATTGAAAATTGTTGCCGCCATCGATTCAATATGCTGGCATGGAGTGTAGGGGGCAAATATATTGCCCAACACCGATAGTATATTGCTCAACACCAATCGTCGCTAACTGCTTCCAGAGTTAGTGCATTAGATTAAGCACAAATTTCTACGTATTCTGTTAAGTTTTCATCAAAATCTACAGCAGAAATTTTGAGAAACCCTAATTGAAAATTGTTGCCGCCATCGATTCAATATGCTGGCATGGAGTGTAGGGGGCCCAACACCGATAGTATATTGCTCAACACCAATCGTCGCTATCTGCTTCCAGAGTTAGTGCATTAGATTATGCACAAATTTCTACGTATTCTGTTAAGTTTTCATCAAAATCTACAGCAGAAATTTTGAGAAACCCTAATTGAAAATTGTTGCCGCCATTGATTCAATATGCTGGCATGGAGTGTAGGGGGCCCAACACCGATAGTATATTGCTCAACACCAATCGTCGCTAACTGCTTCCAGAGTTAGTGCATTAGATTAAGCACAAATTTCTATGTATTCTGTTAAGTTTTCATCAAAATCTACAGCAGAAATTTTGAGAAACCCTAATTGAAAATTGTTGCCGCCATTGATTCAATATGCTGGCATGGAGTGTAGGGGGCCCAACACCGATAGTATATTGCTCAACACCAATCGTCGCTAACTGCTACCAGAGTTAGTGCATTAGATTATGCACAAATTTCTACGTATTCTGTTAAGTTTTCATCAAAATCTACAGCAGAAATTTTGAGAAACCCTAATTAAAAATTGTTGCCGCCATTGATTCAATATGCTGGCATGGAGTGTAGGGGGCCCAACACCGATAGTATATTGCTCAACACCAATCGTCGCTAACTGCTTCCAGAGTTAGTGCATTAGATTAAGCACAAATTTCTACGTATTCTGTTAAGTTTTCATCAAAATCTACAGCAGAAATTTTAAGAAACCCTAATTGAAAACTGTTGCCGCCATCGATTCAATATGCTGGCATGGAGTGTAGGGGGCAAATATATTGCCCAACACCGATAGTATATTGCTCAACACCAATCGTCGCTAACTGCTTCCAGAGTTAGTGCATTAGATTAAGCACAAATTTCTACGGATTCTGTTAAGTTTTCATCAAAATCTACAGCAGAAATTTTAAGAAACCCTAATTGAAAATTGTTGCCGCCATCGATTCAATATGCTGGCATGGAGTGTAGGGGGCAAATATATTGCCCAACACCGATAGTATATTGCTCAACACCAATCGTCGCTAACTGCTTCCCGAGTTAGTGCATTAGATTAAGCACAAATTTCTACGTATTCTGTTAAGTTTTCATCATAATCCACAGCAGAAATTTTGAGAAACCCTAATTGAAAATTGTTGCCGCCATCGATTCAATATGCTGGCATGGAGTGTAGGGGGCAAATATATTGCCCAACACCGATAGTATATTGCTCAACACCAATCGTCGCTAACTGCTTCCAGAGTTAGTGCATTAGATTAAGCACAAATTTCTACGGATTCTGTTAAGTTTTCATCAAAATCTACAGCAGAAATTTTGAGAAACCCTAATTGAAAATTGTTGCCGCCATCGATTCAATATGCTGGCATGGAGTGTAGGGGGCAAATATATTGCCCAACACCGATAGTATATTGCTCAACACCAATCGTCGCTAACTGCTTCCCGAGTTAGTGCATTAGATTAAGCACAAATTTCTACGTATTCTGTTAAGTTTTCATCATAATCTACAGCAGAAATTTTGAGAAACCCTAATTGAAAATTGTTGCCGCCATCGATTCAATATGCTGGCATGGAGTGTAGGGGGCTCAACACCAATCGTCGCTAACTGCTTCCAGAGTTAGTGCATTAGATTAAGCACAAATTTCTACGTATTCTGTTAAGTTTTCATCAAAATCTACAGCAGAAATTTTGAGAAACCCTAATTGAAAATTGTTGCCGCCATCGATTTAATATGCTGGCATGGAGTGTAGGGGGCCCAACACCGATAGTATATTGCTCAACACCAATCGTCGCTAACTGCTTCCCGAGTTAGTGCATTAGATTAAGCACAAATTTCTACGTATTCTGTTAAGTTTTCATCATAATCTACAGCAGAAATTTTGAGAAACCCTAATTGAAAATTGTTGCCGCCATCGATTCAATATGCTGGCATGGAGTGTAGGGGGGCTCAACACCAATCGTCGCTAACTGCTTCCAGAGTTAGTGCATTAGATTAAGCACAAATTTCTACGTATTCTGTTAAGTTTTCATCAAAATCTACAGCAGAAATTTTGAGAAACCCTAATTGAAAATTGTTGCCGCCATCGATTCAATATGCTGGCATGGAGTGTAGGGGGCAAATATATTGCCCAACACCGATAGTATATTGCTCAACACCAATCGTCGCTAACTGCTTCCAGAGTTAGTGCATTAGATTAAGCACAAATTTCTACGTATTCTGTTAAGTTTTCATCAAAATCTACAGCAGAAATTTTGAGAAACCCTAATTGAAAATTGTTGCCGCCATCGATTTAATATGCTGGCATGGAGTGTAGGGGGCTCAACACCAATCGTCGCTAACTGCTTCCAGAGTTAGTGCATTAGATTAAGCACAAATTTCTACGTATTCTGTTAAGTTTTCATCAAAATCTACAGCAGAAATTTTGAGAAACCCTAATTGAAAATTGTTGCCGCCATCGATTTAATATGCTGGCATGGAGTGTAGGGGGCTCAACACCAATCGTCGCTAACTGCTTCCAGAGTTAGTGCATTAGATTAAGCACAAATTTCTACGTATTCTGTTAAGTTTTCATCAAAATCTACAGCAGAAATTTTGAGAAACCCTAATTGAAAATTGTTGCCGCCATCGATTTAATATGCTGGCATGGAGTGTAGGGGGCCCAACACCGATAGTATATTGCTCAACACCAATCGTCGCTAACTGCTTCCCGAGTTAGTGCATTAGATTAAGCACAAATTTCTACGTATTCTGTTAAGTTTTCATCAAAATCTACAGCAGAAATTTTGAGAAACCCTAATTGAAAATTGTTGCCGCCATCGATTCAATATGCTGGCATGGAGTGTAGGGGGCCCAACACCAATCGTCGCTAACTGCTTCCAGAGTTAGTGCATTAGATTAAGCACAAATTTCTACGTATTCTGTTAAGTTTTCATCAAAATCTACAGCAGAAATTTTGAGAAACCCTAATTGAAAATTGTTGCCGCCATCGATTTAATATGCTGGCATGGAGTGTAGGGGGCTCAACACCAATCGTCGCTAACTGCTTCCAGAGTTAGTGCATTAGATTAAGCACAAATTTCTACGTATTCTGTTAAGTTTTCATCAAAATCTACAGCAGAAATTTTGAGAAACCCTAATTGAAAATTGTTGCCGCCATCGATTCAATATGCTGGCATGGAGTGTAGGGGGCCCAACACCGATAGTATATTGCTCAACACCAATCGTCGCTAACTGCTTCCAGAGTTAGTGCATTAATTTCTACGTATTCTGTTAAGTTCTCATCAAAATCTACAGCAGAAATTTTGAGAAACCCTAATTGAAAATTGTTGCCGCCATCGATTCAATATGCTGGCATGGAGTGTAGGGGGCTCAACACCAATCGTCGCTAACTGCTTCCAGAGTTAGTGCATTAGATTAAGCACAAATTTCTATGTATTCTGTTAAGTTTTCATCAAAATCTACAGCAGATATTTTGAGAAACCCTAATTGAAAATTGTTGCCGCCATCGATTCAATATGCTGGCATGGAGTGTAGGGGGCAAATATATTGCCCAACACCGATAGTATATTGCTCAACACCAATCGTCGCTAACTGCTTCCAGAGTTAGTGCATTAGATTAAGCACAAATTTCTACGTATTCTGTTAAGTTCTCATCAAAATCTACAGCAGAAATTTTGAGAAACCCTAATTGAAAATTGTTGCCGCCATCGATTCAATATGCTGGCATGGAGTGTAGGGGGCCCAACACCGATAGTATATTGCTCAACACCAATCGTCGCTAACTGCTTCCAGATTTAGTGCATTAGATTAAGCACAAATTTTTACGTATTCTGTTAAGTTTTCATCAAAATCTACAGCAGAAATTTTGAGAAACCCTAATTGAAAATTGTTGCCGCCATCGGTTCAATATGCTGGCATGGAGTGTAGGGGGCAAATATATTGCCCAACACCGATAGTATATTGCTCAACACCAATCGTCGCTAACTGCTTCCAGAGTTAGTGCATTAGATTAAGCACAAATTTTTACGTATTCTGTTAAGTTTTCATCAAAATCTACAGCAGAAATTTTGAGAAACCCTAATTGAAAATTGTTGCCGCCATCGGTTCAATATGCTGGCATGGAGTGTAGGGGGCAAATATATTGCCCAACACCGATAGTATATTGCTCAACACCAATCGTCGCTAACTGCTTCCAGAGTTAGTGCATTAATTTCTACGTATTCTGTTAAGTTCTCATCAAAATCTACAGCAGAAATTTTGAGAAACCCTAATTGAAAATTGTTGCCGCCATCGATTCAATATGCTGGCATGGAGTGTAGGGGGCCCAACACCGATAGTATATTGCTCAACACCAATCGTCGCTAACTGCTTCCAGATTTAGTGCATTAGATTAAGCACAAATTTTTACGTATTCTGTTAAGTTTTCATCAAAATCTACAGCAGAAATTTTGAGAAACCCTAATTGAAAATTGTTGCCGCCATCGATTCAATATGCTGGCATGGAGTGTAGGGGGCCCAACACCGATAGAATATTGCTCAACACCAATCGTCGCTAACTGCTTCCCGAGTTAGTGCATTAGATTAAGCACAAATTTCTACGTATTCTGTTAAGTTTTCATCAAAATCTACAGCAGAAATTTTGAGAAACCCTAATTGAAAATTGTTGCCGCCATCGGATCAATATGCTGGCATGGAGTGTAGGGGGCAAATATATTGCCCAACACCGATAGTATATTGCTCAACACCAATCGTCGCTAACTGCTTCCAGAGTTAGTGCATTAGATTAAGCACAAATTTCTACGTATTCTGTTAAGTTCTCATCAAAATCTACAGCAGAAATTTTGAGAAACCCTAATTGAAAATTGTTGCCGCCATCGATTCAATATGCTGGCATGGAGTGTAAGGGGCCCAACACCGATAGTATATTGAAAATTGTTGCCGCCATCGATTCAATATGCTGGCATGGAGTGTAGGGGGCCCAACACCGATAGTATATTGCTCAACACCAATCGTCGCTAACTGCTTCCAGAGTTAGTGCATTAGATTAAGCACAAATTTTTACGTATTCTGTTAAGTTTTCATCAAAATCTACAGCAGAAATTTTGAGAAACCCTAATTGAAAATTGTTGCCGCCATCGATTCAATATGCTGGCATGGAGTGTAGGGGGCCCAACACCGATAGTATATTGCTCAACACCAATCGTCGCTAACTGCTTCCAGAGTTAGTGCATTAGATTAAGCACAAATTTTTACGTATTCTGTTAAGTTTTCATCAAAATCTACAGCAGAAATTTTGAGAAACCCTAATTGAAAATTGTTGCCGCCATCGATTCAATATGCTGGCATGGAGTGTAGGGGGCCCAACACCGATAGAATATTGCTCAACACCAATCGTCGCTAACTGCTTCCAGAGTTAGTGCATTAGATTAAGCACAAATTTCTACGTATTCTGTTAAGTTTTCATCAAAATCTACAGCAGAAATTTTGAGAAACCCTAATTGAAAATTGTTGCCGCCATCGGATCAATATGCTGGCATGGAGTGTAGGGGGCAAATATATTGCCCAACACCGATAGTATATTGCTCAACACCAATCGTCGCTAACTGCTTCCAGAGTTAGTGCATTAGATTAAGCACAAATTTCTACGTATTCTGTTAAGTTCTCATCAAAATCTACAGCAGAAATTTTGAGAAACCCTAATTGAAAATTGTTGCCGCCATCGATTCAATATGCTGGCATGGAGTGTAAGGGGCCCAACACCGATAGTATATTGAAAATTGTTGCCGCCATCGATTCAATATGCTGGCATGGAGTGTAGGGGGCCCAACACCGATAGTATATTGCTCAACACCAATCGTCGCTAACTGCTTCCAGAGTTAGTGCATTAGATTAAGCACAAATTTTTACGTATTCTGTTAAGTTTTCATCAAAATCTACAGCAGAAATTTTGAGAAACCCTAATTGAAAATTGTTGCCGCCATCGATTCAATATGCTGGCATGGAGTGTAGGGGGCCCAACACCGATAGTATATTGCTCAACACCAATCGTCGCTAACTGCTTCCAGAGTTAGTGCATTAGATTAAGCACAAATTTTTACGTATTCTGTTAAGTTTTCATCAAAATCTACAGCAGAAATTTTGAGAAACCCTAATTGAAAATTGTTGCCGCCTTCGATTCAATATGCTGGCATGGAGTGTAGGGGGCCCAACACCGATAGTATATTGCTCAACTCCAATCGTCGCTAACTGCTTCCAGAGTTAGTGCATTAGATTAAGCACAAATTTTTACGTATTCTGTTAAGTTTTCATCAAAATCTACAGCAGAAATTTTGAGAAACCCTAATTGAAAATTGTTGCCGCCATCGATTCAATATGCTGGCATGGAGTGTAGGGGGCCCAACACCGATAGTATATTGCTCAACACCAATCGTCGCTAACTGCTTCCAGAGTTAGTGCATTAGATTAAGCACAAATTTCTACGTATTCTGTTAAGTTTTCATCAAAATCTACAGCAGAAATTTTGAGAAACCCTAATTGAAAATTGTTGCCGCCATCAATATGCTGGCACGGAGTGTAGGGGGCAAATATATTGCCCAACACCGATAGTATATTGCTCAACACCAATCGTCGCTAACTGCTTCCAGAGTTAGTGCATTAGATTAAGCACAAATTTCTACGTATTCTGTTAAGTTTTCATCAAAATCTACAGCAGAAATTTTGAGAAACCCTAATTGAAAATTGTTGCCGCCATCGGTTCAATATGCTGGCATGGAGTGTAGGGGGCCCAACACCGATAGTATATTGCTCAATACCAATCGTCGCTAGCTGCTTCCAGAGTTAGTGCATTAGATTAAGCACAAATTTCTACGTATTCTGTTAAGTTTTCATCAAAATCTACAGCAGAAATTTTGAGAAACCCTAATTGAAAATTGTTGCCGCCATCGGTTCAATATGCTGGCATGGAGTGTAGGGGGCAAATATATTGCCCAACACCGATAGTATATTGCTCAACACCAATCGTCGCTAGCTGCTTCCAGAGTTAGTGCATTAGATTAAGCACAAATTTCTACGTATTCTGTTAAGTTTTCATCAAAATCTACAGCAGAAATTTTGAGAAACCCTAATTGAAAATTGTTGCCGCCATCGATTCAATATGCTGGCATGGAGTGTAAGGGGCCCAACACCGATAGTATATTGAAAATTGTTGCCGCCATCGATTCAATATGCTGGCATGGAGTGTAGGGGGCCCAACACCGATAGTATATTGCTCAACACCAATCGTCGCTAACTGCTTCCAGAGTTAGTGCATTAGATTAAGCACAAATTTTTAAGTATTCTGTTAAGTTTTCATCAAAATCTACAGCAGAAATTTTGAGAAACCCTAATTGAAAATTGTTGCCGCCATCGGTTCAATATGCTGGCATGGAGTGTAGGGGGCCCAACACCGATAGTATATTGCTCAACACCAATCGTCGCCAACTGCTTCCAGAGTTAGTGCATTAGATTAAGCACAAATTTCTACGTATTCTGTTAAGTTTTCATCAAAATCTACAGCAGAAATTTTGAGAAACCCTAATTGAAAATTGTTGCCGCCATCGGTTCAATATGCTGGCATGGAGTGTAGGGGGCCCAACACCGATAGTATATTGCTCAACACCAATCGTCGCCAACTGCTTCCAGAGTTAGTGCATTAGATTAAGCACAAATTTCTACGTATTCTGTTAAGTTTTCATCAAAATCTACAGCAGAAATTTTGAGAAACCCTAATTGAAAATTGTTGCCGCCATCGATTCAATATGCTGGCATGGAGTGTAGGGGGCCCAACACCGATAGTATATTGCTCAACACCAATCGTCGCTAACTGCTTCCAGAGTTAGTGCATTAGATTAAGCACAAATTTCTACGTATTCTGTTAAGTTTTCATCAAAATCTACAGCAGAAATTTTGAGAAACCCTAATTGAAAATTGTTGCCGCCATCGATTCAATATGCTGGCATGGAGTGTAAGGGGCCCAACACCGATAGTATATTGCTCAACACCAATCGTCGCTAACTGCTTCCAGAGTTAGTGCATTAGATTAAGCACAAATTTTTACGTATTCTGTTAAGTTTTCATCAAAGTTTTTCTGTTAAGTTTTCATCAAAATCTACAGCAGAAATTTTGAGAAACCCTAATTGAAAATTGTTGCCGCCATCGATTCAATATGCTGGCATGGAGTGTAGGGGGCCCAACACCGATAGTATATTGCTCAACACCAATCGTCGCTAACTGCTTCCAGAGTTAGTGCATTAGATTAAGCACAAATTTCTATGTATTCTGTTAAGTTTTCATCAAAATCTACAGCAGATATTTTGAGAAACCCTAATTGAAAATTGTTGCCGCCATCGATTCAATATGCTGGCATGGAGTGTAAGGGGCCCAACACCGATAGTATATTGAAAATTGTTGCCGCCATCGATTCAATATGCTGGCATGGAGTGTAGGGGGCCCAACACCGATAGTATATTGCTCAACACCAATCGTCGCTAACTGCTTCCAGAGTTAGTGCATTAGATTAAGCACAAATTTTTACGTATTCTGTTAAGTTTTCATCAAAATCTACAGCAGAAATTTTGAGAAACCCTAATTGAAAATTGTTGCCGCCATCGATTCAATATGCTGGCATGGAGTGTAGGGGGCCCAACACCGATAGTATATTGCTCAACACCAATCGTCGCTAACTGCTTCCAGAGTTAGTGCATTAGATTAAGCACAAATTTCTACGTGTTCTGTTAAGTTTTCATCAAAATCTACAGCAGAAATTTTGAGAAACCCTAATTGAAAATTGTTGCCGCCATCGATTCAATATGCTGGCATGGAGTGTAAGGGGCCCAACACCGATAGTATATTGAAAATTGTTGCCGCCATCGATTCAATATGCTGGCATGGAGTGTAGGGGGCCCAACACCGATAGTATATTGCTCAACACCAATCGTCGCTAACTGCTTCCAGAGTTAGTGCATTAGATTAAGCACAAATTTCCACGTATTCTGTTAAGTTCTCATCAAAATCTACAGCAGAAATTTTGAGAAACCCTAATTGAAAATTGTTGCCGCCATCGATTCAATATGCTGGCATGGAGTGTAAGGGGCCCAACACCGATAGTATATTGAAAATTGTTGCCGCCATCGATTCAATATGCTGGCATGGAGTGTAGGGGGCCCAACACCGATAGTATATTGCTCAACACCAATCGTCGCTAACTGCTTCCAGAGTTAGTGCATTAGATTAAGCACAAATTTCTATGTATTCTATTAAGTTTTCATCAAAATCTACAGCAGATATTTTGAGAAACCCTAATTGAAAATTGTTGCCGCCATCGATTCAATATGCTGGCATGGAGTGTAAGGGGCCCAACACCGATAGTATATTGAAAATTGTTGCCGCCATCGATTCAATATGCTGGCATGGAGTGTAGGGGGCCCAACACCGATAGTATATTGCTCAACACCAATCGTCGCTAACTGCTTCCAGAGTTAGTGCATTAGATTAAGCACAAATTTCCACGTATTCTGTTAAGTTCTCATCAAAATCTACAGCAGAAATTTTGAGAAACCCTAATTGAAAATTGTTGCCGCCATCGATTCAATATGCTGGCATGGAGTGTAAGGGGCCCAACACCGATAGTATATTGAAAATTGTTGCCGCCATCGATTCAATATGCTGGCATGGAGTGTAGGGGGCCCAACACCGATAGTATATTGCTCAACACCAATCGTCGCTAACTGCTTCCAGAGTTAGTGCATTAGATTAAGCACAAATTTCTATGTATTCTGTTAAGTTTTCATCAAAATCTACAGCAGATATTTTGAGAAACCCTAATTGAAAATTGTTGCCGCCATCGATTCAATATGCTGGCATGGAGTGTAGGGGGCCCAACACCGATAGTACATTGCTCAACACCAATCGTCGCTAACTGCTTCCAGAGTTAGTGCATTAGATTAAGCACAGATTTTTACGTATTCTGTTAAGTTTTCATCAAAATCTACAGCAGAAATTTTGAGAAACCCTAATTGAAAATTGTTGCCGCCATCGATTCAATATGCTGGCATGGAGTGTAGGGGGCAAATATATTGCCCAACACCGATAGTATATTGCTCAACACCAATCGTCGCTAACTGCTTCCAGAGTTAGTGCATTAGATTAAGCACAAATTTCTACGTGTTCTGTTAAGTTTTCATCAAAATGTACAGCAGAAATTTTGAGAAACCCTAATTGAAAATTGTTGCCGCCATCGGTTCAATATGCTGGCATGGAGTGTAAGGGGCCCAACACCGATAGTATATTGAAAATTGTTGCCGCCATCGATTCAATATGCTGGCATGGAGTGTAGGGGGCCCAACACCGATAGTATATTGCTCAACACCAATCGTCGCTAACTGCTTCCAGAGTTAGTGCATTAGATTAAGCACAAATTTCTATGTATTCTGTTAAGTTTTCATCAAAATCTACAGCAGATATTTTGAGAAACCCTAATTGCAAATTGTTGCCGCCATCGATTCAATATGCTGGCATGGAGTGTAGGGGGCCCAACACCGATAGTACATTGCTCAACACCAATCGTCGCTAACTGCTTCCAGAGTTAGTGCATTAGATTAAGCACAGATTTTTACGTATTCTGTTAAGTTTTCATCAAAATCTACAGCAGAAATTTTGAGAAACCCTAATTGAAAATTGTTGCCGCCATCGATTCAATATGCTGGCATGGAGTGTAGGGGGCAAATATATTGCCCAACACCGATAGTATATTGCTCAACACCAATCGTCGCTAACTGCTTCCAGAGTTAGTGCATTAGATTAAGCACAAATTTCTACGTGTTCTGTTAAGTTTTCATCAAAATGTACAGCAGAAATTTTGAGAAACCCTAATTGAAAATTGTTGCCGCCATCGGTTCAATATGCTGGCATGGAGTGTAGGGGGCCCAACACCGATAGTATATTGCTCAACACCAATCGTCGCTAACTGCTTCCAGAGTTAGTGCATTAGATTAAGCACAAATTTCCACGTATTCTGTTAAGTTCTCATCAAAATCTACAGCAGAAATTTTGAGAAACCCTAATTGAAAATTGTTGCCGCCATCGATTCAATATGCTGGCATGGAGTGTAAGGGGCCCAACACCGATAGTATATTGAAAATTGTTGCCGCCATCGATTCAATATGCTGGCATGGAGTGTAGGGGGCCCAACACCGATAGTATATTGCTCAACACCAATCGTCGCTAACTGCTTCCAGAGTTAGTGCATTAGATTAAGCACAAATTTCTATGTATTCTGTTAAGTTTTCATCAAAATCTACAGCAGATATTTTGAGAAACCCTAATTGAAAATTGTTGCCGCCATCGATTCAATATGCTGGCATGGAGTGTAGGGGGCCCAACACCGATAGTACATTGCTCAACACCAATCGTCGCTAACTGCTTCCAGAGTTAGTGCATTAGATTAAGCACAGATTTTTACGTATTCTGTTAAGTTTTCATCAAAATCTACAGCAGAAATTTTGAGAAACCCTAATTGAAAATTGTTGCCGCCATCGATTCAATATGCTGGCATGGAGTGTAGGGGGCAAATATATTGCCCAACACCGATAGTATATTGCTCAACACCAATCGTCGCTAACTGCTTCCAGAGTTAGTGCATTAGATTAAGCACAAATTTCTACGTATTCTGTTAAGTTTTCATCAAAATCTACAGCAGAAATTTTGAGAAACCCTAATTGAAAATTGTTGCCGCCATCGGTTCAATATGCTGGCATGGAGTGTAGGGGGCAATTATATTGCCCAACACCGATAGTATATTGCTCAACACCAATCGTCGCTAACTGCTTCCAGAGTTAGTGCATTAGATTAAGCACAAATTTCTACGTATTCTGTTAAGTTCTCATCAAAATCTACAGCAGAAATTTTGAGAAACCCTAATTGAAAATTGTTGCCGCCATCGATTCAATATGCTGGCATGGAGTGTAGGGGGCAAATATATTGCCCAACACCGATAGTATATTGCTCAACACCAATCGTCGCTAACTGCTTCCAGAGTTAGTGCATTAGATTAAGCACAAATTTCTACGTATTCTGTTAAGTTTTCATCAAAATCTACAGCAGAAATTTTGAGAAACCCTAATTGAAAATTGTTGCCGCCATCGGTTCAATATGCTGGCATGGAGTGTAGGGGCCAAATATATTGCCCAACACCGATAGTATATTGCTCAACACCAATCGTCGCTAACTGCTTCCAGAGTTAGTGCATTAGATTAAGCACAAATTTCTACGTATTCTGTTAAGTTTTTATCAAAATCTACAGCAGAAATTTCGAGAAACCCTTATTGAAAATTGTTGTCGCCATCGATTCAATATGCTGGCATGGAGTGTAGGGGGCCCAACACCGATAGTATATTGCTCAACACCAAACGTCGCCAACTGCTTCCAGAGTTAGTGCATTAGATTAAGCACAAATTTCTATGTATTCTGTTAAGTTTTCATCAAAATCTACAGCAGAAATTTTGAGAAACCCTAATTGAAAATTGTTGCCGCCATCGGTTCAATATGCTGGCATGGAGTGTAGGGGCCAAATATATTGCCCAACACCGATAGTATATTGCTCAACACCAATCGTCGCCAACTGCTTCCAGAGTAAGTGCATTAGATTAAGCACAAATTTCTACGTATTCTGTTAAGTTTTCATCAAAATCTACAGCAGAAATTTTGAGAAACCCTAATTGAAAATTGTTGCCGCCATCGGTTCAATATGCTGGCATGGAGTGTAGGGGGCAAATATATTGCCCAACACCGATAGTATATTGCTCAACACCAATCGTCGCTAACTGCTTCCAGAGTTAGTGCATTAGATTAAGCACAAATTTTTACGTATTCTGTTAAGTTTTCATCAAAATCTACAGCAGAAATTTTGAGAAACCCTAATTGAAAATTGTTGCCGCCATCGGTTCAATATGCTGGCATGGAGTGTAGAGGCCAAATATATTGCCCAACACCGATAGTATATTGCTCAACACCAATCGTCGCTAACTGCTTCCAGAGTTAGTGCATTAGATTAAGCACAAATTTCTACGTATTCTGTTAAGTTTTCATCAAAATCTACAGCAGAAATTTTGAGAAACCCTAATTGAAAATTGTTGCCGCCATCGGTTCAATATGCTGGCATGGAGTGTAGGGGGCAAATATATTGCCCAACACCGATAGTATATTGCTCAACACCAATCGTCGCTAACTACTTCCAGAGTAAGTGCATTAGATTAAGCACAAATTTCTACGTATTCTGTTAAGTTTTCATCAAAATCTACAGCAGAAATTTTGAGAAACCCTAATTGAAAATTGTTGCCGCCATCGGTTCAATATGCTGGCATGGAGTGTAGAGGCCAAATATATTGCCCAACACCGATAGTATATTGCTCAACACCAATCGTCGCTAACTGCTTCCAGAGTTAGTGCATTAGATTAAGCACAAATTTCTACGTATTCTGTTAAGTTTTCATCAAAATCTACAGCAGAAATTTCGAGAAACCCTTATTGAAAATTGTTGCCGCCATCGATTCAATATGCTGGCATGGAGTGTAGGGGGCCCAACACCGATAGTATATTGCTCAACACCAATCGTCGCCAACTGCTTCCAGAGTAAGTGCATTAGATTAAGCACAAATTTCTACGTATTCTGTTAAGTTTTCATCAAAATCTACAGCAGAAATTTTCAGAAACCCTAATTGAAAATTGTTGTCGCCATCGATTCAATATGCTGGCATGGAGTGTAGAGGCCAAATATATTGCCCAACACCGATAGTATTTTGCTCAACACCAATCGTCGCTAACTGCTTCCAGAGTTAGTACATTAGATTAAGCACAAATTTCTACGTATTCTGTTAAGTTTTCATCAAAATCTACAACAGAAATTTTGAGAAACCCTAATTGAAAATTGTTGCCGCCATCGGTTCAATATGCTGGCATGGAGTGTAGGGGGCCCAACACCGATAGTATATTGCTCAACACCAATCGTCGCTAACTGCTTCCAGAGTTAGTGCATTAGATTAAGCACAAATTTTTACGTATTCTGTTAAGTTTTCATCAAAATCTACAGCAAAAATTTTGAGAAACCCCAATTGAAAATTGTTGCCGCCATCGGTTCAATATGCTGGCATGGAGTGTAGGGGGCAAATATATTGCCCAACACCGATAGTATATTGCTCAACACCAATCGTCGCCAACTGCTTCCAGAGTAAGTGCATTAGATTAAGCATAAATTTCTACGTATTCTGTTAAGTTTTCATCAAAATCTACAGCAGAAATTTTGAGAAACCCTAATTGAAAATTGTTGCCGCCATCGATTCAATATGCTGGCATGGAGTGTAGGGGGCAAATATATTGCCCAACACCGATAGTATATTGCTCAACACCAATCGTCGCTAACTGCTTCCAGAGTTAGTGCATTAGATTAAGCACAAATTTTTACGTATTCTGTTAAGTTTTCATCAAAATCTACAGCAGAAATTTTGAGAAACCCTAATTGAAAATTGTTGCCGCCATCGGTTCAATATGCTGGCATGGAGTGTAGAGGCCAAATATATTGCCCAACACCGATAGTATATTGCTCAACACCAATCGTCGCTAACTGCTTCCAGAGTTAGTGCATTAGATTAAGCACAAATTTCTACGTATTCTGTTAAGTTTTCATCAAAATCTACAGCAGAAATTTCGAGAAACCCTTATTGAAAATTGTTGCCGCCATCGATTCAATATGCTGGCATGGAGTGTAGGGGGCCCAACACCGATAGTATATTGCTCAACACCAATCGTCGCCAACTGCTTCCAGAGTAAGTGCATTAGATTAAGCACAAATTTCTACGTATTCTGTTAAGTTTTCATCAAAATCTACACCAGAAATTTTCAGAAACCCTAATTGAAAATTGTTGTCGCCATCGATTCAATATGCTGGCATGGAGTGTAGAGGCCAAATATATTGCCCAACACCGATAGTATTTTGCTCAACACCAATCGTCGCTAACTGCTTCCAGAGTTAGTGCATTAGATTAAGCACAAATTTCTACGTATTCTGTTAAGTTTTCATCAAAATCTACAACAGAAATTTTGAGAAACCCTAATTGAAAATTGTTGCCGCCATCGGTTCAATATGCTGGCATGGAGTGTAGGGGGCAAATATATTGCCCAACACCGATAGTATATTGCTCAACACCAATCGTCGCTAACTGCTTCCAGAGTTAGTGCATTAGATTAAGCACAAATTTTTACGTATTCTGTTAAGTTTTCATCAAAATCTACAGCAAAAATTTTGAGAAACCCCAATTGAAAATTGTTGCCGCCATCGGTTCAATATGCTGGCATGGAGTGTAGGGGGCAAATATATTGCCCAACACCGATAGTATATTGCTCAACACCAATCGTCGCCAACTGCTTCCAGAGTAAGTGCATTAGATTAAGCATAAATTTCTACGTATTCTGTTAAGTTTTCATCAAAATCTACAGCAGAAATTTTGAGAAACCCTAATTGAAAATTGTTGCCGCCATCGATTCAATATGCTGGCATGGAGTGTAGGGGGCAAATATATTGCCCAACACCGATAGTATATTGCTCAACACCAATCGTCGCTAACTGCTTCCAGAGTTAGTGCATTAGATTAAGCACAAATTTTTACGTATTCTGTTAAGTTTTCATCAAAATCTACAGCAGAAATTTTGAGAAACCCTAATTGAAAATTGTTGCCGCCATCGGTTCAATATGCTGGCATGGAGTGTAGGGGGCCCAACACCGATAGTATATTGCTCAACACCAATCGTCGCCAACTGCTTCCAGAGTAAGTGCATTAGATTAAGCACAAATTTCTACGTATTCTGTTAAGTTTTCATCAAAATCTACAGCAGAAATTTTGAGAAACCCTAATTGAAAATTGTTGCCGCCATCGATTCAATATGCTGGCATGGAGTGTAGGGGGCAAATATATTGCCCAACACCGATAGTATATTGCTCAACACCAATCGTCGCTAACTGCTTCCAGAGTTAGTGCATTAGATTAAGCACAAATTTCTACGTATTCTGTTAAGTTTTCATCAAAATCTACAGCAGAAATTTTGAGAAACCCTAATTGAAAATTGTTGCTGCCATCGATTCAATATGCTGGCATGGAGTGTAGGGGGCAAATATATTGCCCAACACCGATAGTATATTGCTCAACACCAATCGTCGCTAGCTGCTTCCAGAGTTAGTGCATTAGATTAAGCACAAATTTCTACGTATTCTGTTAAGTTTTCATCAAAATCTGCAGCAGAAATTTTGAGAAACCCTAATTGAAAATTGTTGCCGCCATCGATTCAATATGCTGGCATGGAGTGTAGGGGGCAAATATATTGCCCAACACCGATAGTATATTGCTCAACACCAATCGTCGCTAACTGCTTCCAGAGTTAGTGCATTAGATTAAGCACAAATTTTTACGTATTCTGTTAAGTTTTCATCAAAATCTACAGCAGAAATTTTGAGAAACCCTAATTGAAAATTGTTGCCGCCATCGGTTCAATATGCTGGCATGGAGTGTAGAGGCCAAATATATTGCCCAACACCGATAGTATATTGCTCAACACCAATCGTCGCTAACTGCTTCCAGAGTTAGTGCATTAGATTAAGCACAAATTTCTACGTATTCTGTTAAGTTTTCATCAAAATCTACAGCAGAAATTTTGAGAAACCCTAATTGAAAATTGTTGCCGCCATCGGTTCAATATGCTGGCATGGAGTGTAGGGGGCAAATATATTGCCCAACACCGATAGTATATTGCTCAACACCAATCGTCGCTAACTGCTTCCAGAGTAAGTGCATTAGATTAAGCACAAATTTCTACGTATTCTGTTAAGTTTTCATCAAAATCTACAGCAGAAATTTTGAGAAACCCTAATTGAAAATTGTTGCCGCCATCGGTTCAATATGCTGGCATGGAGTGTAGGGGGCAAATATATTGCCCAACACCGATAGTATATTGCTCAACACCAATCGTCGCTAACTGCTTCCAGAGTAAGTGCATTAGATTAAGCACAAATTTCTACGTATTCTGTTAAGTTTTCATCAAAATCTACAGCAGAAATTTTGAGAAACCCTAATTGAAAATTGTTGCCGCCATCGGTTCAATATGCTGGCATGGAGTGTAGAGGCCAAATATATTGCCCAACACCGATAGTACATTGCTCAACACCAATCGTCGCTAACTGCTTCCAGAGTTAGTGCATTAGATTAAGCACAAATTTCTACGTATTCTGTTAAGTTTTCATCAAAATCTACAGCAGAAATTTCGAGAAACCCTTATTGAAAATTGTTGCCGCCATCGATTCAATATGCTGGCATGGAGTGTAGGGGGCCCAACACCGATAGTATATTGCTCAACACCAATCGTCGCCAACTGCTTCCAGAGTAAGTGCATTAGATTAAGCACAAATTTCTACGTATTCTGTTAAGTTTTCATCAAAATCTACAGCAGAAATTTTCAGAAACCCTAATTGAAAATTGTTGTCGCCATCGATTCAATATGCTGGCATGGAGTGTAGAGGCCAAATATATTGCCCAACACCGACAGTATTTTGCTCAACACCAATCGTCGCTAACTGCTTCCAGAGTTAGTGCATTAGATTAAGCACAAATTTTTACGTATTCTGTTAAGTTTTCATCAAAATC
Organism: Drosophila austrosaltans; assembly: GCA_035045865.1. Lineage (NCBI taxonomy): Eukaryota > Metazoa > Arthropoda > Insecta > Diptera > Drosophilidae > Drosophila > Drosophila austrosaltans. Next base: position 2,404,564 of record JAWNOQ010000200.1, read on the forward strand.
TACAGCAAAAATTTTGAGAAACCCCAATTGAAAATTGTTGCCGCCATCGGTTCAATATGCTGGCATGGAGTGTAGGGGGCAAATATATTGCCCAACACCGATAGTATATTGCTCAACACCAATCGTCGCCAACTGCTTCCAGAGTAAGTGCATTAGATTAAGCACAAATTTCTACGTATTCTGTTAAGTTTTCATCAAAATCTACAGCAGAAATTTTGAGAAACCCTAATTGAAAATTGTTGCCGCCATCGATTCAATATGCTGGCATGGAGTGTAGGGGGCAAATATATTGCCCAACACCGATAGTATATTGCTCAACACCAATCGTCGCTAACTGCTTCCAGAGTTAGTGCATTAGATTAAGCACAAATTTTTACGTATTCTGTTAAGTTTTCATCAAAATCTACAGCAGAAATTTTGAGAAACCCTAATTGAAAATTGTTGCCGCCATCGGTTCAATATGCTGGCATGGAGTGTAGGGGGCCCAACACCGATAGTATATTGCTCAACACCAATCGTCGCCAACTGCTTCCAGAGTAAGTGCATTAGATTAAGCACAAATTTCTACGTATTCTGTTAAGTTTTCATCAAAATCTACAGCAGAAATTTTGAGAAACCCTAATTGAAAATTGTTGCCGCCATCGATTCAATATGCTGGCATGGAGTGTAGGGGGCAAATATATTGCCCAACACCGATAGTATATTGCTCAACACCAATCGTCGCTAACTGCTTCCAGAGTTAGTGCATTAGATTAAGCACAAATTTCTACGTATTCTGTTAAGTTTTCATCAAAATCTACAGCAGAAATTTTGAGAAACCCTAATTGAAAATTGTTGCCGCCATTGATTCAATATGCTGGCATGGAGTGTAGGGGGCCCAACACCGATAGTATATTGCTCAACACCAATCGTCGCTAGCTGCTTCCAGAGTTAGTGCATTAGATTAAGCACAAATTTCTACGTATTCTGTTAAGTTTTCATCAAAATCTACAGCAGAAATTTTGAGAAACCCTAATTGAAAATTGTTGCCGCCATCGATTCAATATGCTGGCATGGAGTGTAGGGGGCAAATATATTGCCCAACACCGATAGTATATTGCTCAACACCAATCGTCGCTAACTGCTTCCAGAGTTAGTGCATTAGATTAAGCACAAATTTCTACGTATTCTGTTAAGTTTTCATCAAAATCTACAGCAGAAATTTTGAGAAACCCTAATTGAAAATTGTTGCCGCCATCGGTTCAATATGCTGGCATGGAGTGTAGGGGGCTCAACACCGATAGTATATTGCTCAATACCAATCGTCGCTAGCTGCTTCCAGAGTTAGTGCATTAGATTAAGCACAAATTTCTACGTATTCTGTTAAGTTTTCATCAAAATCTACAGCAGAAATTTTGAGAAACCCTAATTGAAAATTGTTGCCGCCATCGGTTCAATATGCTGGCATGGAGTGTAGGGGGCAAATATATTGCCCAACACCGATAGTATATTGCTCAACACCAATCGTCGCTAGCTGCTTCCAGAGTTAGTGCATTAGATTAAGCACAAATTTTTACGTATTCTGTTAAGTTTTCATCAAAATCTACAGCAGAAATTTTGAGAAACCCTGATTGAAAATTGTTGCCGCCATCGATTCAATATGCTGGCATGGAGTGTAGGGGGCAAATATATTGCCCAACACCGATAGTATATATATTGCTCAACACCAATCGTCGCTAACTGCTTCCAGAGTTAGTGCATTAGATTAAGCACAAATTTCTACGTATTCTGTTAAGTTTTCATCAAAATCTACAGCAGAAATTTTGAGAAACCCTAATTGAAAATTGTTGCCGCCATCGATTCAATATTCTGGCATGGAGTGTAGGGGGCAAATATATTGCCCAACACCGATAGTATATTGCTCAACACCAATCGTCGCTAGCTGCTTCCAGAGTTAGTGCATTAGATTAAGCACAAATTTCTACGTATTCTGTTAAGTTTTCATCAAAATCTACAGCAGAAATTTTGAGAAACCCTAATTGAAAATTGTTGCCGCCATCGATTCAATATGCTGGCATGGAGTGTAGGGGGCCCAACACCGATAGTATATTGCTCAACACCAATCGTCGCCAACTGCTTCCAGAGTAAGTGCATTAGATTAAGCACAAATTTCTACGTATTCTGTTAAGTTTTCATCAAAATCTACAGCAGAAATTTTGAGAAACCCTAATTGAAAATTGTTGCCGCCATCGATTTAATATGCTGGCATGGAGTGTAGGGGGCCCAACACCGATAGTATATTGCTCAACACCAATCGTCGCCAACTGCTTCCAGAGTAAGTGCATTAGATTAAGCACAAATTTTTACGTATTCTGTTAAGTTTTCATCAAAATCTACAGCAGAAATTTTGAGAAACCCTAATTGAAAATTGTTGCCGCCATCGATTCAATATGCTGGCATGGAGTGTAGGGGGCAAATATATTGCCCAACACCGATAGTATATTGCTCAACACCAATCGTCGCCAACTGCTTCCAGAGTAAGTGCATTAGATTAAGCACAAATTTCTACGTATTCTGTTAAGTTTTCATCAAAATCTACAGCAGAAATTTTGAGAAACCCTAATTGAAAATTGTTGCCGCCATCGATTCAATATGCTGGCATGGAGTGTAGGGGGCCCAACACCGATAGTATATTGCTCAATACCAGTCGTCGCTAGCTGCTTCCAGAGTTAGTGCATTAGATTAAGCACAAATTTTTACGTATTCTGTTAAGTTTTCATCAAAATCTACAGCAGAAATTTTGAGAAACCCTAATTGAAAATTGTTGCCGCCATCGATTCAATATGCTGGCATGGAGTGTAGGGGGCAAATATATTGCCCAACACCGATAGTATATTGCTCAACACCAATCGTCGCTAACTGCTTCCAGAGTTAGTGCATTAGATTAAGCACAAATTTTTACGTATTCTGTTAAGTTTTCATCAAAATCTACAGCAGAAATTTTGAGAAACCCTAATTGAAAATTGTTGCCGCCATCGATTCAATATGCTGGCATGGAGTGTAGGGGGCCCAACACCGATAGTATATTGCTCAATACCAATCGTCGCTAGCTGCTTCCAGAGTTAGTGCATTAGATTAAGCACAAATTTCTACGTATTCTGTTAAGTTTTCATCAAAATCTACAGCAGAAATTTTGAGAAACCCTAATTGAAAATTGTTGCCGCCATCGGTTCAATATGCTGGCATGGAGTGTAGGGGGCCCAACACCGATAGTATATTGCTCAATACCAATCGTCGCTAGCTGCTTCCAGAGTTAGTGCATTAGATTAAGCACAAATTTCTACGTATTCTGTTAAGTTTTCATCAAAATCTACAGCAGAAATTTTGAGAAACCCTAATTGAAAATTGTTGCCGCCATCGATTCAATATGCTGGCATGGAGTGTAGGGGGCAAATATATTGCCCAACACCGATAGTATATTGCTCAACACCAATCGTCGCTAGCTGCTTCCAGAGTTAGTGCATTAGATTAAGCACAAATTTTTACGTATTCTGTTAAGTTTTCATCAAAATCTACAGCAGAAATTTTGAGAAACCCTAATTGAAAATTGTTGCCGCCATATATTCAATATGCTGGCATGGAGTGTAGGGGGCAAATATATTGCCCAACACCGATAGTATATATATTGCTCAACACCAATCGTCGCTAACTGCTTCCAGAGTTAGTGCATTAGATTAAGCACAAATTTCTACGTATTCTGTTAAGTTTTCATCAAAATCTACAGCAGAAATTTTGAGAAACCCTAATTGAAAATTGTTGCCGCCATCGATTGAATATGCTGGCATGGAGTGTAGGGGGCAAATATATTGCCCAACACCGATAGTATATTGCTCAACACCAATCGTCGCTAGCTGCTTCCAGAGTTAGTGCATTAGATTAAGCACAAATTTCTACGTATTCTGTTAAGTTTTCATCAAAATCTACAGCAGAAATTTTGAGAAACCCTAATTGAAAATTGTTGCCGCCATCGATTCAATATGCTGGCATGGAGTGTAGGGGGCCCAACACCGATAGTATATTGCTCAACACCAATCGTCGCCAACTGCTTCCAGAGTAAGTGCATTAGATTAAGCACAAATTTTTACGTATTCTGCTAAGTTTTCATCAAAATCTACAGCAGAAATTTTGAGAAACCCTAATTGAAAATTGTTGCCGCCATCGATTCAATATGCTGGCATGGAGTGTAGGGGGCCCAACACCGATAGTATATTGCTCAACACCAATCGTCGCCAACTGCTTCCAGAGTAAGTGCATTAGATTAAGCACAAATTTTTACGTATTCTGTTAAGTTTTCATCAAAATCTACAGCAGAAATTTTGAGAAACCCTGATTGAAAATTGTTGCCGCCATCGATTCAATATGCTGGCATGGAGTGTAGGGGGCAAATATATTGCCCAACACCGATAGTATATATATTGCTCAACACCAATCGTCGCTAACTGCTTCCAGAGTTAGTGCATTAGATTAAGCACAAATTTCTACGTATTCTGTTAAGTTTTCATCAAAATCTACAGCAGAAATTTTGAGAAACCCTAATTGAAAATTGTTGCCGCCATCGATTCAATATGCTGGCATGGAGTGTAGGGGGCAAATATATTGCCCAACACCGATAGTATATTGCTCAACACCAATCGTCGCTAGCTGCTTCCAGAGTTAGTGCATTAGATTAAGCACAAATTTCTACGTATTCTGTTAAGTTTTCATCAAAATCTACAGCAGAAATTTTGAGAAACCCTAATTGAAAATTGTTGCCGCCATCGATTCAATATGCTGGCATGGAGTGTAGGGGGCCCAACACCGATAGTATATTGCTCAACACCAATCGTCGCCAACTGCTTCCAGAGTAAGTGCATTAGATTAAGCACAAATTTCTACGTATTCTGTTAAGTTTTCATCAAAATCTACAGCAGAAATTTTGAGAAACCCTAATTGAAAATTGTTGCCGCCATCGATTTAATATGCTGGCATGGAGTGTAGGGGGCCCAACACCGATAGTATATTGCTCAACACCAATCGTCGCCAACTGCTTCCAGAGTAAGTGCATTAGATTAAGCACAAATTTTTACGTATTCTGTTAAGTTTTCATCAAAATCTACAGCAGAAATTTTGAGAAACCCTAATTGAAAATTGTTGCCGCCATCGATTCAATATGCTGGCATGGAGTGTAGGGGGCCCAACACCGATAGTATATTGCTCAACACCAATCGTCGCCAACTGCTTCCAGAGTAAGTGCATTAGATTAAGCACAAATTTCTACGTATTCTGTTAAGTTTTCATCAAAATCTACACCAGAAATTTTGAGAAACCCTAATTGAAAATTGTTGCCGCCATCGATTCAATATGCTGGCATGGAGTGTAGGGGGCCCAACACCGATAGTATATTGCTCAATACCAGTCGTCGCTAGCTGCTTCCAGAGTTAGTGCATTAGATTAAGCACAAATTTTTACGTATTCTGTTAAGTTTTCATCAAAATCTACAGCAGAAATTTTGAGAAACCCTAATTGAAAATTGTTGCCGCCATCGGTTCAATATGCTGGCATGGAGTGTAGGGGGCAAATATATTGCTCAACACCGATAATATATTGCTCAACACCAATCGTCGCTAACTGCTTCCAGAGTTAGTGCATTAGATTAAGCACAAATTTTTACGTATTCTGTTAAGTTTTCATCAAAATCTACAGCAGAAATTTTGAGAAACCCTAATTGAAAATTGTTGCCGCCATCAATATGCTGGCACGGAGTGTAGGGGGCAAATATATTGCCCAACACCGATAGTATATTGCTCAACACCAATCGTCGCTAACTGCTTCCAGAGTTAGTGCATTAGATTAAGCACAAATTTCTACGTATTCTGTTAAGTTTTCATCAAAATCTACAGCAGAAATTTTGAGAAACCCTAATTGAAAATTGTTGCCGCCATCGGTTCAATATGCTGGCATGGAGTGTAGGGGGCAAATATATTGCTCAACACCGATAATATATTGCTCAACACCAATCGTCGCTAACTGCTTCCAGAGTAAGTGCATTAGATTAAGCACAAATTTTTACGTTTTCTGTTAAGTTTTCATCAAAATCTACAGCAGAAATTTTGAGAAACCCTAATTGAAAATTGTTGCCGCCATCGGTTCAATATGCTGGCATGGAGTGTAGGGGGCAAATATATTGCCCAACACCGATAGTATATTGCTCAACACCAATCGTCGCTAACTGCTTCCAGAGTTAGTGCATTAGATTAAGCACAAATTTTTACGTATTCTGTTAAGTTTTCATCAAAATCTACAGCAGAAATTTTGAGAAACCCTAATTGAAAATTGTTGCCGCCATCGGTTCAATATGCTGGCACGGAGTGTAGGGGGCAAATATATTGCCCAACACCGATAGTATATTGCTCAACACCAATCGTCGCTAACTGCTTCCAGAGTTAGTGCATTAGATTAAGCACAAATTTTTACGTATTCTGTTAAGTTTTCATCAAAATCTACAGCAGAAATTTTGAGAAACCCTAATTGAAAATTGTTGCCGCCATCGATTCAATATGCTGGCATGGAGTGTAGGGGGCAAATATGTTGCCCAACACCGATAGTATATTGCTCAATACCAATCGTAGCTAGCTGCTTCCAGAGTTAGTGCATTAGATTAAGCACAAATTTTTACGTATTCTGTTAAGTTTTCATCAAAATCTACAGCAGAAATTTTGAGAAACCCTAATTGAAAATTGTTGCCGCCATCGGTTCAATATGCTGGCATGGAGTGTAGGGGGCAAATATATTGCCCAACACCGATAGTATATTGCTCAACACCAATCGTCGCTAACTGCTTCCAGAGTTAGTGCATTAGATTAAGCACAAATTTCTACGTATTCTGTTAAGTTTTCATCAAAATCTACAGCAGAAATTTTGAGAAACCCTAATTGAAAATTGTTGCCGCCATCGATTCAATATGCTGGCATGGAGTGTAGGGGGCCCAACACCGATAGTATATTGCTCAATACCAGTCGTCGCTAGCTGCTTCCAGAGTTAGTGCATTAGATTAAGCACAAATTTTTACGTATTCTGTTAAGTTTTCATCAAAATCTACAGCAGAAATTTTGAGAAACCCTAATTGAAAATTGTTGCCGCCATCGATTCAATATGCTGGCATGGAGTGTAGGGGGCAAATATGTTGCCCAACACCGATAGTATATTGCTCAATACCAATCGTAGCTAGCTGCTTCCAGAGTTAGTGCATTAGATTAAGCACAAATTTTTACGTATTCTGTTAAGTTTTCATCAAAATCTACAGCAGAAATTTTGAGAAACCCTAATTGAAAATTGTTGCCGCCATCGGTTCAATATGCTGGCATGGAGTGTAGGGGGCAAATATATTGCCCAACACCGATAGTATATTGCTCAACACCAATCGTCGCTAACTGCTTCCAGAGTTAGTGCATTAGATTAAGCACAAATTTCTACGTATTCTGTTAAGTTTTCATCAAAATCTACAGCAGAAATTTTGAGAAACCCTAATTGAAAATTGTTGCCGCCATCAATATGCTGGCACGGAGTGTAGGGGGCAAATATATTGCCCAACACCGATAGTATATTGCTCAACACCAATCGTCGCTAACTGCTTCCAGAGTTAGTGCATTAGATTAAGCACAAATTTCTACGTATTCTGTTAAGTTTTCATCAAAATCTACAGCAGAAATTTTGAGAAACCCTAATTGAAAATTGTTGCCGCCATCGGTTCAATATGCTGGCATGGAGTGTAGGGGGCAAATATATTGCTCAACACCGATAATATATTGCTCAACACCAATCGTCGCTAACTGCTTCCAGAGTTAGTGCATTAGATTAAGCACAAATTTTTACGTATTCTGTTAAGTTTTCATCAAAATCTACAGCAGAAATTTTGAGAAACCCTAATTGAAAATTGTTGCCGCCATCGGTTCAATATGCTGGCATGGAGTGTAGGGGGCAAATATATTGCTCAACACCGATAATATATTGCTCAACACCAATCGTCGCTAACTGCTTCCAGAGTTAGTGCATTAGATTAAGCACAAATTTTTACGTATTCTGTTAAGTTTTCATCAAAATCTACAGCAGAAATTTTGAGAAACCCTAATTGAAAATTGTTGCCGCCATCGATTCAATATGCTGGCATGGAGTGTAGGGGGCCCAACACCGATAGTACATTGCTCAACACCAATCGTCGCTAACTGCTTCCAGAGTTAGTGCATTAGATTAAGCACAAATTTTTACGTATTCTGTTAAGTTTTCATCAAAATCTACAGCAGAAATTTTGAGAAACCCTAATTGAAAATTGTTGCCGCCATCGATTCAATATGCTGGCATGGAGTGTAGGGGGCAAATATGTTGCCCAACACCGATAGTATATTGCTCAATACCAATCGTAGCTAGCTGCTTCCAGAGTTAGTGCATTAGATTAAGCACAAATTTTTACGTATTCTGTTAAGTTTTCATCAAAATCTACAGCAGAAATTTTGAGAAACCCTAATTGAAAATTGTTGCCGCCATCGATTCAATATGCTGGCATGGAGTGTAGGGGGCCCAACACCGATAGTATATTGCTCAATACCAATCGTCGCTAGCTGCTTCCAGAGTTAGTGCATTAGATTAAGCACAAATTTTTACGTATTCTGTTAAGTTTTCATCAAAATCTACAGCAGAAATTTTGAGAAACCCTAATTGAAAATTGTTGCCGCCATCGGTTCAATATGCTGGCATGGAGTGTAGGGGGCAAATATATTGCTCAACACCGATAATATATTGCTCAACACCAATCGTCGCTAACTGCTTCCAGAGTTAGTGCATTAGATTAAGCACAAATTTTTACGTATTCTGTTAAGTTTTCATCAAAATCTACAGCAGAAATTTTGAGAAACCCTAATTGAAAATTGTTGCCGCCATCGATTCAATATGCTGGCATGGAGTGTAGGGGGCAAATATATTGCCCAACACCGATACTATATTGCTCAACACCAATCGTAGCTAGCTGCTTCCAGAGTTAGTGCATTAGATTAAGCACAAATTTCTACGTGTTTTGTTAAGTTTTCATCAAAATCTACAGCAGAAATTTTGAGAAACCCTAATTGAAAATTGTTGCCGCCATCGATTCAATATGCTGGCATGGAGTGTAGGGGGCCCAACACCGATAGTATATTGCTCAACACCAATCGTCGCCAACTGCTTCCAGAGTAAGTGCATTAGATTAAGCACAAATTTCTACGTATTCTGTTAAGTTTTCATCAAAATCTACAGCAGAAATTTTGAGAAACCCTAATTGAAAATTGTTGCCGCCATCGATTCAATATGCTGGCATGGAGTGTAGGGGGCAAATATATTGCCCAACACCGATAGTATATTGCTCAACACCAATCGTCGCTAACTGCTTCCAGAGTTAGTGCATTAGATTAAGCACAAATTTTTACGTATTCTGTTAAGTTTTCATCAAAATCTACAGCAGAAATTTTGAGAAACCCTAATTGAAAATTGTTGCCGCCATCGGTTCAATATGCTGGCATGGAGTGTAGGGGGCAAATATATTGCTCAACACCGATAGTATATTGCTCAACACCAATCGTCGCTAACTGCTTCCAGAGTTAGTGCATTAGATTAAGCACAAATTTTTACGTATTCTGTTAAGTTTTCATCAAAATCTACAGCAGAAATTTTGAGAAACCCTAATTGAAAATTGTTGCCGCCATCGGTTCAATATGCTGGCATGGAGTGTAGGGGGCAAATATATTGCTCAACACCGATAGTATATTGCTCAACACCAATCGTCGCTAACTGCTTCCAGAGTTAGTGCATTAGATTAAGCACAAATTTTTACGTATTCTGTTAAGTTTTCATCAAAATCTACAGCAGAAATTTTGAGAAACCCTAATTGAAAATTGTTGCCGCCATCGGTTCAATATGCTGGCATGGAGTGTAGGGGCAAATATATTGCTCAACACCGATAGTATATTGCTCAACACCAATCGTCGCTAACTGCTTCCAGAGTTAGTGCATTAGATTAAGCACAAATTTTTACGTATTCTGTTAAGTTTTCATCAAATTCTACAGCAGAAATTTTGAGAAACCCTAATTGAAAATTGTTGCCGCCATCGGTTCAATATGCTGGCATGGAGTGTAGGGGGCCCAACACCGATAGTATATTGCTCAACACCAATCGTCGCTAACTGCTTCCAGAGTTAGTGCATTAGATTAAGCACAAATTTTTACGTATTCTGTTAAGTTTTCATCAAAATCTACAGCAGAAATTTTGAGAAACCCTAATTGAAAATTGTTGCCGCCATCGATTCAATATGCTGGCATGGAGTGTAGGGGGCCCAACACCGATAGTATATTGCTCAACACCAATCGTCGCTAACTGCTTCCAGAGTTAGTGCATTAGATTAAGCACAAATTTTTACGTATTCTGTTAAGTTTTCATCAAAATCTACAGCAGAAATTTTGAGAAACCCTAATTGAAAATTGTTGCTGCAATCGATTCAATATGCTGGCATGGAGTGTAGGGGGCCCAACACCGATAGTATATTGCTCAACACCAATCGTCGCTAACTGCTTCCAGAGTTAGTGCTTCCAGAGTTAGTGCATTAGATTAAGCACAAATTTCTACGTATTCTGTTAAGTTTTCATCAAAATCTACAGCAGAAATTTTGAGAAACCCTAATTGAAAATTGTTGCCGCCATCGGTTCAATATGCTGGCATGGAGTGTAGGGGGCAAATATATTGCTCAACACCGATAATATATTGCTCAACACCAATCGTCGCTAACTGCTTCCAGAGTTAGTGCATTAGATTAAGCACAAATTTTTACGTATCCTGTTAAGTTTTCATCAAAATCTACAGCAGAAATTTTGAGAAACCCTAATTGAAAATTGTTGCCGCCATCGATTCAATATGCTGGCATGGAGTGTAGGGGGCCCAACACCGATAGTATATTGCTCAATACCAATCGTCGCTAGCTGCTTCCAGAGTTAGTGCATTAGATTAAGCACAAATTTCTACGTATTCTGTTAAGTTTTCATCAAAATCTACAGCAGAAATTTTGAGAAACCCTAATTGAAAATTGTTGCCGCCATCGGTTCAATATGCTGGCATGGAGTGTAGGGGGCAAATATATTGCTCAACACCGATAATATATTGCTCAACACCAATCGTCGCTAACTGCTTCCAGAGTTAGTGCATTAGATTAAGCACAAATTTTTACGTATTCTGTTAAGTTTTCATCAAAATCTACAGCAGAAATTTTGAGAAACCCTAATTGAAAATTGTTGCCGCCATCGATTCAATATGCTGGCATGGAGTGTAGGGGGCAAATATGTTGCCCAACACCGATAGTATATTGCTCAATACCAATCGTAGCTAGCTGCTTCCAGAGTTAGTGCATTAGATTAAGCACAAATTTCTACGTGTTTTGTTAAGTTTTCATCAAAATCTACAGCAGAAATTTTGAGAAACCCTAATTGAAAATTGTTGCCGCCATCGATTCAATATGCTGGCATGGAGTGTAGGGGGCAAATATATTGCCCAACACCGATAGTATATTGCTCAACACCAATCGTCGCTAACTGCTTCCAGAGTTAGTGCATTAGATTAAGCACAAATTTTTACGTATTCTGTTAAGTTTTCATCAAAATCTACAGCAGAAATTTTGAGAAACCCTAATTGAAAATTGTTGCCGCCATCGGTTCAATATGCTGGCATGGAGTGTAGGGGGCAAATATATTGCTCAACACCGATAGTATATTGCTCAACACCAATCGTCGCTAACTGCTTCCAGAGTTAGTGCATTAGATTAAGCACAAATTTCTACGTATTCTGTTAAGTTTTCATCAAATTCTACAGCAGAAATTTTGAGAAACCCTAATTGAAAATTGTTGCCGCCATCGATTCAATATGCTGGCATGGAGTGTAGGGGGCCCAACACCGATAGTATATTGCTCAACACCAATCGTCGCTAACTGCTTCCAGAGTTAGTGCATTAGATTAAGCACAAATTTTTACGTATTCTGTTAAGTTTTCATCAAAATCTACAGCAGAAATTTTGAGAAACCCTAATTGAAAATTGTTGCCGCCATCGATTCAATATGCTGGCATGGAGTGTAGGGGGCAAATATATTGCCCAACACCGATAGTATATTGCTCAACACCAATCGTCGCTAACTGCTTCCAGAGTTAGTGCATTAGATTAAGCACAAATTTTTACGTATTCTGTTAAGTTTTCATCAAAATCTACAGCAGAAATTTTGAGAAACAATAATTGAAAATTGTTGCTGCCATCGATTCAATATGCTGGCATGGAGTGTAGGGGGCAAATATATTGCCCAACACCGATAGTATATTGCTCAACACCAATCGTCGCTAACTGCTTCCAGAAATAGTGCATTAGATTATGCACAAATTTTTACGTATTCTGTTAAGTTTTCATCAAAATCTACAGCAGAAATTTTGAGAAACCCTAATTGAAAATTGTTGCTGCAATCGATTCAATATGCTGGCATGGAGTGTAGGGGGCCCAACACCGATAGTATATTGCTCAATACCAATCGTCGCTAGCTGCTTCCAGAGTTAGTGCATTAGATTAAGCACAAATTTTTACGTATTCTGTTAAGTTTTCATCAAAATCTACAGCAGAAATTTTGAGAAACCCTAATTGAAAATTGTTGCTGCCATCGATTCAATATGCTGGCATGGAGTGTAGGGGGCAAATATATTGCCCAACACCGATAGTATATTGCTCAACACCAATCATCGCTAACTGCTTCCAGAGTTAGTGCATTAGATTAAGCACAAATTTTTACGTATTCTGTTAAGTTTTCATCAAAATCTACAGCAGAAATTTTGAGAAACCCTAATTGAAAATTGTTGCTGCCATCGATTCAATATGCTGGCATGGAGTGTAGGGGGCCCAACACCGATAGTATATTGCTCAATACCAATCGTCGCTAGCTGCTTCCAGAGTTAGTGCATTAGATTAAGCACAAATTTTTACGTATTCTGTTAAGTTTTCATCAAAATCTACAGCAGAAATTTTGAGAAACCCTAATTGAAAATTGTTGCTGCCATCGATTCAATATGCTGGCATGGAGTGTAGGGGGCAAATATATTGCTCAACACCGATAGTATATTGCTCAACACCAATCGTCGCTAACTGCTTCCAGAAATAGTGCATTAGATTAAGCACAAATTTTTACGTATTCTGTTAAGTTTTCATCAAAATCTACAGCAGAAATTTTGAGAAACCCTAATTGAAAATTGTTGCTGCCATCGATTCAATATGCTGGCATGGAGTGTAGGGGGCAAATATATTGCCCAACACCGATAGTATATTGCTCAACACCAATCGTCGCTAACTGCTTCCAGAGTTAGTGCATTAGATTAAGCACAAATTTTTACGTATTCTGTTAAGTTTTCATCAAAATCTACAGCAGAAATTTTGAGAAACCCTAATTGAAAATTGTTGCTGCAATCGATTCAATATGCTGGCATGGAGTGTAGGGGGCAAATATATTGCCCAACACCGATAGTATATTGCTCAACACCAATCATCGCTAACTGCTTCCAGAGTTAGTGCATTAGATTAAGCACAAATTTTTACGTATTCTGTTAAGTTTTCATCAAAATCTACAGCAGAAATTTTGAGAAACCCTAATTGAAAATTGTTGCTGCCATCGATTCAATATGCTGGCATGGAGTGTAGGGGGCAAATATGTTGCCCAACACCGATAGTATATTGCTCAACACCAATCATCGCTAACTGCTTCCAGAGTTAGTGCATTAGATTAAGCACAAATTTTTACGTATTCTGTTAAGTTTTCATCAAAATCTACAGCAGAAATTTTGAGAAACCCTAATTGAAAATTGTTGCTGCCATCGATTCAATATGCTGGCATGGAGTGTAGGGGGCAAATATGTTGCCCAACACCGATAGTATATTGCTCAACACCAATCGTCGCTAACTGCTTCCAGAAATAGTGCATTAGATTAAGCACAAATTTCTACGTATTCTGTTAAGTTTTCATCAAATTCTACAGCAGAAATTTTGAGAAACCCTAATTGAAAATTGTTGCCGCCATCGATTCAATATGCTGGCATGGAGTGTAGGGGGCCCAACACCGATAGTATATTGCTCAACACCAATCGTCGCTAACTGCTTCCAGAGTTAGTGCATTAGATTAAGCACAAATTTTTACGTATTCTGTTAAGTTTTCATCAAAATCTACAGCAGAAATTTTGAGAAACCCTAATTGAAAATTGTTGCCGCCATCGATTCAATATGCTGGCATGGAGTGTAGGGGGCAAATATATTGCCCAACACCGATAGTATATTGCTCAACACCAATCGTCGCTAACTGCTTCCAGAGTTAGTGCATTAGATTAAGCACAAATTTTTACGTATTCTGTTAAGTTTTCATCAAAATCTACAGCAGAAATTTTGAGAAACAATAATTGAAAATTGTTGCTGCCATCGATTCAATATGCTGGCATGGAGTGTAGGGGGCAAATATATTGCCCAACACCGATAGTATATTGCTCAACACCAATCGTCGCTAACTGCTTCCAGAAATAGTGCATTAGATTATGCACAAATTTTTACGTATTCTGTTAAGTTTTCATCAAAATCTACAGCAGAAATTTTGAGAAACCCTAATTGAAAATTGTTGCTGCCATCGATTCAATATGCTGGCATGGAGTGTAGGGGGCAAATATATTGCCCAACACCGATAGTATATTGCTCAACACCAATCATCGCTAACTGCTTCCAGAGTTAGTGCATTAGATTAAGCACAAATTTTTACGTATTCTGTTAAGTTTTCATCAAAATCTACAGCAGAAATTTTGAGAAACCCTAATTGAAAATTGTTGCTGCCATCGATTCAATATGCTGGCATGGAGTGTAGGGGGCAAATATATTGCCCAACACCGATAGTATATTGCTCAACACCAATCGTCGCTAACTGCTTCCAGAGTTAGTGCATTAGATTAAGCACAAATTTTTACGTATTCTGTTAAGTTTTCATCAAAATCTACAGCAGAAATTTTGAGAAACCCTAATTGAAAATTGTTGCTGCAATCGATTCAATATGCTGGCATGGAGTGTAGGGGGCAAATATATTGCTCAACACCGATAGTATATTGCTCAACACCAATCATCGCTAACTGCTTCCAGAGTTAGTGCATTAGATTAAGCACAAATTTTTACGTATTCTGTTAAGTTTTCATCAAAATCTACAGCAGAAATTTTGAGAAACCCTAATTGAAAATTGTTGCTGCCATCGATTCAATATGCTGGCATGGAGTGTAGGGGGCAAATATGTTGCCCAACACCGATAGTATATTGCTCAACACCAATCATCGCTAACTGCTTCCAGAGTTAGTGCATTAGATTAAGCACAAATTTTTACGTATTCTGTTAAGTTTTCATCAAAATCTACAGCAGAAATTTTGAGAAACCCTAATTGAAAATTGTTGCTGCCATCGATTCAATATGCTGGCATGGAGTGTAGGGGGCAAATATGTTGCCCAACACCGATAGTATATTGCTCAACACCAATCGTCGCTAACTGCTTCCAGAAATAGTGCATTAGATTAAGCACAAATTTTTACGTATTCTGTTAAGTTTTCATCAAAATCTACAGCAGAAATTTTGAGAAACCCTAATTGAAAATTGTTGCTGCCATCGATTCAATATGCTGGCATGGAGTGTAGGGGGCAAATATATTGCCCAACACCGATAGTATATTGCTCAACACCAATCATCGCTAACTGCTTCCAGAGTTAGTGCATTAGATTAAGCACAAATTTTTACGTATTCTGTTAAGTTTTCATCAAAATCTACAGCAGAAATTTTGAGAAACCCTAATTGAAAATTGTTGCTGCCATCGATTCAATATGCTGGCATGGAGTGTAGGGGGCCCAACACCGATAGTATATTGCTCAATACCAATCGTCGCTAGCTGCTTCCAGAGTTAGTGCATTAGATTAAGCACAAATTTTTACGTATTCTGTTAAGTTTTCATCAAAATCTACAGCAGAAATTTTGAGAAACCCTAATTGAAAATTGTTGCTGCCATCGATTCAATATGCTGGCATGGAGTGTAGGGGGCAAATATATTGCTCAACACCGATAGTATATTGCTCAACACCAATCGTCGCTAACTGCTTCCAGAAATAGTGCATTAGATTAAGCACAAATTTTTACGTATTCTGTTAAGTTTTCATCAAAATCTACAGCAGAAATTTTGAGAAACCCTAATTGAAAATTGTTGCTGCCATCGATTCAATATGCTGGCATGGAGTGTAGGGGGCAAATATATTGCCCAACACCGATAGTATATTGCTCAACACCAATCGTCGCTAACTGCTTCCAGAGTTAGTGCATTAGATTAAGCACAAATTTTTACGTATTCTGTTAAGTTTTCATCAAAATCTACAGCAGAAATTTTGAGAAACCCTAATTGAAAATTGTTGCTGCAATCGATTCAATATGCTGGCATGGAGTGTAGGGGGCAAATATATTGCCCAACACCGATAGTATATTGCTCAACACCAATCATCGCTAACTGCTTCCAGAGTTAGTGCATTAGATTAAGCACAAATTTTTACGTATTCTGTTAAGTTTTCATCAAAATCTACAGCAGAAATTTTGAGAAACCCTAATTGAAAATTGTTGCTGCCATCGATTCAATATGCTGGCATGGAGTGTAGGGGGCAAATATGTTGCCCAACACCGATAGTATATTGCTCAACACCAATCATCGCTAACTGCTTCCAGAGTTAGTGCATTAGATTAAGCACAAATTTTTACGTATTCTGTTAAGTTTTCATCAAAATCTACAGCAGAAATTTTGAGAAACCCTAATTGAAAATTGTTGCTGCCATCGATTCAATATGCTGGCATGGAGTGTAGGGGGCAAATATGTTGCCCAACACCGATAGTATATTGCTCAACACCAATCGTCGCTAACTGCTTCCAGAAATAGTGCATTAGATTAAGCACAAATTTTTACGTATTCTGTTAAGTTTTCATCAAAATCTACAGCAGAAATTTTGAGAAACCCTAATTGAAAATTGTTGCTGCCATCGATTCAATATGCTGGCATGGAGTGTAGGGGGCAAATATATTGCCCAACACCGATAGTATATTGCTCAACACCAATCGTCGCTAACTGCTTCCAGAGTTAGTGCATTAGATTAAGCACAAATTTTTACGTATTCTGTTAAGTTTTCATCAAAATCTACAGCAGAAATTTTGAGAAACCCTAATTGAAAATTGTTGCCGCCATCGGTTCAATATGCTGGCATGGAGTGTAGGGGGCAAATATATTGCTCAACACCGATAGTATATTGCTCAACACCAATCGTCGCTAACTGCTTCCAGAGTTAGTGCATTAGATTAAGCACAAATTTCTACGTATTCTGTTAAGTTTTCATCAAATTCTACAGCAGAAATTTTGAGAAACCCTAATTGAAAATTGTTGCCGCCATCGATTCAATATGCTGGCATGGAGTGTAGGGGGCCCAACACCGATAGTATATTGCTCAACACCAATCGTCGCTAACTGCTTCCAGAGTTAGTGCATTAGATTAAGCACAAATTTTTACGTATTCTGTTAAGTTTTCATCAAAATCTACAGCAGAAATTTTGAGAAACCCTAATTGAAAATTGTTGCCGCCATCGATTCAATATGCTGGCATGGAGTGTAGGGGGCAAATATATTGCCCAACACCGATAGTATATTGCTCAACACCAATCGTCGCTAACTGCTTCCAGAGTTAGTGCATTAGATTAAGCACAAATTTTTACGTATTCTGTTAAGTTTTCATCAAAATCTACAGCAGAAATTTTGAGAAACAATAATTGAAAATTGTTGCTGCCATCGATTCAATATGCTGGCATGGAGTGTAGGGGGCAAATATATTGCCCAACACCGATAGTATATTGCTCAACACCAATCGTCGCTAACTGCTTCCAGAAATAGTGCATTAGATTATGCACAAATTTTTACGTATTCTGTTAAGTTTTCATCAAAATCTACAGCAGAAATTTTGAGAAACCCTAATTGAAAATTGTTGCTGCAATCGATTCAATATGCTGGCATGGAGTGTAGGGGGCCCAACACCGATAGTATATTGCTCAATACCAATCGTCGCTAGCTGCTTCCAGAGTTAGTGCATTAGATTAAGCACAAATTTTTACGTATTCTGTTAAGTTTTCATCAAAATCTACAGCAGAAATTTTGAGAAACCCTAATTGAAAATTGTTGCTGCCATCGATTCAATATGCTGGCATGGAGTGTAGGGGGCAAATATATTGCCCAACACCGATAGTATATTGCTCAACACCAATCATCGCTAACTGCTTCCAGAGTTAGTGCATTAGATTAAGCACAAATTTTTACGTATTCTGTTAAGTTTTCATCAAAATCTACAGCAGAAATTTTGAGAAACCCTAATTGAAAATTGTTGCTGCCATCGATTCAATATGCTGGCATGGAGTGTAGGGGGCCCAACACCGATAGTATATTGCTCAATACCAATCGTCGCTAGCTGCTTCCAGAGTTAGTGCATTAGATTAAGCACAAATTTTTACGTATTCTGTTAAGTTTTCATCAAAATCTACAGCAGAAATTTTGAGAAACCCTAATTGAAAATTGTTGCTGCCATCGATTCAATATGCTGGCATGGAGTGTAGGGGGCAAATATATTGCTCAACACCGATAGTATATTGCTCAACACCAATCGTCGCTAACTGCTTCCAGAAATAGTGCATTAGATTAAGCACAAATTTTTACGTATTCTGTTAAGTTTTCATCAAAATCTACAGCAGAAATTTTGAGAAACCCTAATTGAAAATTGTTGCTGCCATCGATTCAATATGCTGGCATGGAGTGTAGGGGGCAAATATATTGCCCAACACCGATAGTATATTGCTCAACACCAATCGTCGCTAACTGCTTCCAGAGTTAGTGCATTAGATTAAGCACAAATTTTTACGTATTCTGTTAAGTTTTCATCAAAATCTACAGCAGAAATTTTGAGAAACCCTAATTGAAAATTGTTGCTGCAATCGATTCAATATGCTGGCATGGAGTGTAGGGGGCAAATATATTGCTCAACACCGATAGTATATTGCTCAACACCAATCATCGCTAACTGCTTCCAGAGTTAGTGCATTAGATTAAGCACAAATTTTTACGTATTCTGTTAAGTTTTCATCAAAATCTACAGCAGAAATTTTGAGAAACCCTAATTGAAAATTGTTGCTGCCATCGATTCAATATGCTGGCATGGAGTGTAGGGGGCAAATATGTTGCCCAACACCGATAGTATATTGCTCAACACCAATCATCGCTAACTGCTTCCAGAGTTAGTGCATTAGATTAAGCACAAATTTTTACGTATTCTGTTAAGTTTTCATCAAAATCTACAGCAGAAATTTTGAGAAACCCTAATTGAAAATTGTTGCTGCCATCGATTCAATATGCTGGCATGGAGTGTAGGGGGCAAATATGTTGCCCAACACCGATAGTATATTGCTCAACACCAATCGTCGCTAACTGCTTCCAGAAATAGTGCATTAGATTAAGCACAAATTTTTACGTATTCTGTTAAGTTTTCATCAAAATCTACAGCAGAAATTTTGAGAAACCCTAATTGAAAATTGTTGCTGCCATCGATTCAATATGCTGGCATGGAGTGTAGGGGGCAAATATATTGCCCAACACCGATAGTATATTGCTCAACACCAATCATCGCTAACTGCTTCCAGAGTTAGTGCATTAGATTAAGCACAAATTTCTACGTATTCTGTTAAGTTTTCATCAAAATCTACAGCAGAAATTTTGAGAAACCCTAATTGAAAATTGTTGCTGCCATCGATTCAATATGCTGGCATGGAGTGTAGGGGGCCCAACACCGATAGTATATTGCTCAACACCAATCGTCGCTAGCTGCTTCCAGAGTTAGTGCATTAGATTAAGCACAAATTTCTACGTATTCTGTTAAGTTTTCATCAAAATCTACAGCAGAAATTTTGAGAAACTCTAATTGAAAATTGTTGCCGCCATCGGTTCAATATGCTGGCATGGAGTGTAGGGGGCAAATATATTGCTCATCACCGATAGTATATTGCTCAACACCAATCGTCGCTAACTGCTTCCAGAAATAGTGCATTAGATTAAGCACAAATTTTTACGTATTCTGTTAAGTTTTCATCAAAATCTACAGCAGAAATTTTGAGAAACTCTAATTGAAAATTGTTGCCGCCATCGATTCAATATGTTGGCATGGAGTGTAGGGGGCCCAAAACCGATAGTATATTGCTCAACACCAATCGACGCTAACTGCTTCCAGAGTTAGTGCATTAGATTAAGCACAAATTTTTACGTATTCTGTTAAGTTTTCATCAAAATCTACAGCAGAAATTTTGAGAAACCCTAATTGAAAATTGTTGCTGCCATCGATTCAATATGCTGGCATGGAGTGTAGGGGGCCCAACACCGATAGTATATTGCTCAACACCAATCGTCGCCAACTGCTTCCAGAGTAAGTGCATTAGATTAAGCACAAATTTCTACGTGTTCTGTTAAGTTTTCATCAAAATCTACAGCAGAAATTTTGAGAAACCCTAATTGAAAATTGTTGCCGCCATCGATTCAATATGCTGGTATGGAGTGTAGGGGGCCCAACACCGATAGTATATTGCTCAACACCAATCGTCGCTAACTGCTTCCAGAGTTAGTGCATTAGATTAAGCACAAATTTTTACGTATTCTGTTAAGTTTTCATCAAAATCTACAGCAGAAATTTTGAGAAACCCTAATTGAAAATTGTTGCCGCCATCGATTCAATATGCTGGCATGGAGTGTAGGGGGCCCAACACCGATAGTATATTGCTCAACACCAATCGTCGCTAACTGCTTCCAGAGTTAGTGCATTAGATTAAGCACAAATTTTTACGTATTCTGTTAAGTTTTCATCAAAATCTACAGCAGAAATTTTGAGAAACCCTAATTGAAAATTGTTGCCGCCATCGATTTAATATGCTGGTATGGAGTGTAGAGGGCCCAACACCGATAGTATATTGCTCAACACCAATCGTCGCTAACTGCTTCCAGAGTTAGTGCATTAGATTAAGCACAAATTTTTACGTATTCTGTTAAGTTTTCATCAAAATCTACAGCAGAAATTTTGAGAAACCCTAATTGAAAATTGTTGCCGCCATCGGTTCAATATGCTGGCATGGAGTGTAGGGGGCAAATATATTGCCCAACACCGATAGTATATTGCTCAACACCAATCGTCGCTAACTGCTTCCAGAGTTAGTGCATTAGATTAAGCACAAATTTCTACGTATTCTGTTAAGTTTTCATCAAAATCTACAGCAGAAATTTTGAGAAACCCTAATTGAAAATTGTTGCTGCCATCGATTCAATATGCTGGCATGGAGTGTAGGGGGCCCAACACCGATAGTACATTGCTCAACACCAATCGTCGCTAACTGCTTCCAGAGTTAGTGCATTAGATTAAGCACAAATTTCTACGTATTCTGTTAAGTTTTCATCAAAACCTACAGCAGAAATTTTGAGAAACCCTAATTGAAAATTGTTGCTGCCATCGATTCAATATGCTGGCATGGAGTGTAGGGGGCCCAACACCGATAGTATATTGCTCAATACCAATCGTCGCTAGCTGCTTCCAGAGTTAGTGCATTAGATTAAGCACAAATTTCTACGTATTCTGTTAAGTTTTCATCAAAACCTACAGCAGAAATTTTGAGAAACCCTAATTGAAAATTGTTGCCGCCATCGATTCAATATGCTGGCATGGAGTGTAGGGGGCCCAACACCGATAGTATATTGCTCAATACCAATCGTCGCTAGCTGCTTCCAGAGTTAGTGCATTAGATTAAGCACAAATTTCTACGTATTCTGTTAAGTTTTCATCAAAACCTACAGCAGAAATTTTGAGAAACCCTAATTGAAAATTGTTGCCGCCATCGATTCAATATGCTGGCATGGAGTGTAGGGGGCAAATATATTGCCCAACACCAATCGTCGCTAACTGCTTCCAGAGTTAGTGCATTAGATTAAGCACAAATTTCTACGTATTCTGTTAAGTTTTCATCAAAATCTACAGCAGAAATTTTGAGAAACCCTAATTGAAAATTGTTGCTGCCATCGATTCAATATGCTGGCATGGAGTGTAGGGGGCCCAACACCGATAGTATATTGCTCAACACCAATCGTCGCCAACTGCTTCCAGAGTTAGTGCATTAGATTAAGCACAAATTTTTACGTATTCTGTTAAGTTTTCATCAAAATCTACAGCAGAAATTTTGAGAAACCCTAATTGAAAATTGTTGCTGCCATCGATTCAATATGCTGGCATGGAGTGTAGGGGGCAAATATATTGCCCAACACCGATAGTATATTGCTCAACACCAATCGTCGCTAACTGCTTCCAGAGTTAGTGTATTAGATTAAGCACAAATTTCTACGTATTCTGTTAAGTTTTCATCAAAATCTACAGCAGAAATTTTGAGAAACCCTAATTGAAAATTGTTGTCGCCATCGATTCAATATGCTGGCATGGAGTGTAGGGGGGCAAATATATTGCCCAACACCGATAGTATATTGCTGAACACCAATCGTCGCTAACTGCTTCCAGAGTTAGTGCATTAGATTAAGCACAAATTTTTACGTATTCTGTTAAGTTTTCATCAAAATCTACAGCAGAAATTTTGAGAAACCCTAATTGAAAATTGTTGCCGCCATCGAATCAATATGCTGGCATGGAGTGTAGGGGCCAAATATATTGCCCAACACCGATAGTATATTGCTCAACACCAATCGTCGCCAACTGCTTCCAGAGTTAGTGCATTAGATTAAGCACAAATTTCTACGTATTCTGTTAAGTTTTCATCAAAATCTACAGCAGAAATTTTGAGAAACCCTAATTGAAAATTGTTGCCGCCATCGATTCAATATGCTGGCATGGAGTGTAGGGGGCCCAACACCGATAGTACATTGCTCAACACCAATCGTCGCTAACTGCTTCCAGAGTTAGTGCATTAGATTAAGCACAAATTTCTACATATTCTGTTAAGTTTTCATTAAAATCTACAGCAGAAATTTTGAGAAACCCTAATTGAAAATTGTTGCTGCCATCGATTCAATATGCTGGCATGGAGTGTAGGGGGCCCAACACCGATAGTACATTGCTCAACACCAATCGTCGCTAACTGCTTCCAGAGTTAGTGCATTAGATTAAGCACAAATTTCTACATATTCTGTTAAGTTTTCATCAAAATCTACAGCAGAAATTTTGAGAAACCCTAATTGAAAATTGTTGCCGCCATCGGTTCAATATGCTGGCATGGAGTGTAGGGGGCAAATATATTGCCCAACACCGATAGTATATTGCTCAACACCAATCGTCGCTAACTGCTTCCAGAGTTAGTGCATTAGATTAAGCACAAATTTCTACGTATTCTGTTAAGTTTTCATCAAAATCTACAGCAGAAATTTTGAGAAACCCTAATTGAAAATTGTTGCTGCCATCGATTCAATATGCTGGCATGGAGTGTAGGGGGCCCAACACCGATAGTATATGGCTCAACACCAATCGTCGCTAACTGCTTCCAGAAATAGTGCATTAGATTAAGCACAAATTTCTACGTATTCTGTAAAGTTTTCATCAAAACCTACAGCAGAAATTTTCAGAAACCCTAATTGAAAATTCTTGCCGCCATCGGTTCAATATGCTGGCATGGAGTGTAGGGGGCAAATATATTGCTCAACACCGATAGTATATTGCTGAACACCAATCGTCGCTAACTGCTTCCAGAGTTAGTGCATTAGATTAAGCACAAATTTCTACGTATTCTGTTAAGTTTTCATCAAAATCTACAGCAGAAATTTTGAGAAACCCTAATTGAAAATTGTTGCCGCCATCGATTCAATATGCTGGCATGGAGTGTAGGGGGCAAATATATTGCCCAACACCAATCGTCGCTAACTGCTTCCAGAGTTAGTGCATTAGATTAAGCACAAATTTCTACGTATTCTGTTAAGTTTTCATCAAAATCTACAGCAGAAATTTTGAGAAACCCTAATTGAAAATTGTTGCTGCCATCGATTCAATATGCTGGCATGGAGTGTAGGGGGCCCAACACCGATAGTACATTGCTCAACACCAATCGTCGCTAACTGCTTCCAGAGTTAGTGTATTAGATTAAGCACAAATTTCTACGTATTCTGTTAAGTTTTCATCAAAATCTACAGCAGAAATTTTGAGAAACCCTAATTGAAAATTGTTGTCGCCATCGATTCAATATGCTGGCATGGAGTGTAGGGGGCAAATATATTGCCCAACACCGATAGTATATTGCTGAACACCAATCGTCGCTAACTGCTTCCAGAGTTAGTGCATTAGATTAAGCACAAATTTTTACGTATTCTGTTAAGTTTTCATCAAAATCTACAGCAGAAATTTTGAGAAACCCTAATTGAAAATTGTTGCCGCCATCGAATCAATATGCTGGCATGGAGTGTAGGGGCCAAATATATTGCCCAACACCGATAGTATATTGCTCAACACCAATCGTCGCCAACTGCTTCCAGAGTTAGTGCATTAGATTAAGCACAAATTTCTACGTATTCTGTTAAGTTTTCATCAAAATCTACAGCAGAAATTTTGAGAAACCCTAATTGAAAATTGTTGCCGCCATCGATTCAATATGCTGGCATGGAGTGTAGGGGGCCCAACACCGATAGTACATTGCTCAACACCAATCGTCGCTAACTGCTTCCAGAGTTAGTGCATTAGATTAAGCACAAATTTCTACATATTCTGTTAAGTTTTCATTAAAATCTACAGCAGAAATTTTGAGAAACCCTAATTGAAAATTGTTGCTGCCATCGATTCAATATGCTGGCATGGAGTGTAGGGGGCCCAACACCGATAGTACATTGCTCAACACCAATCGTCGCTAACTGCTTCCAGAGTTAGTGCATTAGATTAAGCACAAATTTCTACATATTCTGTTAAGTTTTCATCAAAATCTACAGCAGAAATTTTGAGAAACCCTAATTGAAAATTGTTGCCGCCATCGGTTCAATATGCTGGCATGGAGTGTAGGGGGCAAATATATTGCCCAACACCGATAGTATATTGCTCAACACCAATCGTCGCTAACTGCTTCCAGAGTTAGTGCATTAGATTAAGCACAAATTTCTACGTATTCTGTTAAGTTTTCATCAAAATCTACAGCAGAAATTTTGAGAAACCCTAATTGAAAATTGTTGCTGCCATCGATTCAATATGCTGGCATGGAGTGTAGGGGGCCCAACACCGATAGTATATGGCTCAACACCAATCGTCGCTAACTGCTTCCAGAAATAGTGCATTAGATTAAGCACAAATTTCTACGTATTCTGTAAAGTTTTCATCAAAACCTACAGCAGAAATTTTCAGAAACCCTAATTGAAAATTCTTGCCGCCATCGGTTCAATATGCTGGCATGGAGTGTAGGGGGCAAATATATTGCTCAACACCGATAGTATATTGCTGAACACCAATCGTCGCTAACTGCTTCCAGAGTTAGTGCATTAGATTAAGCACAAATTTCTACGTATTCTGTTAAGTTTTCATCAAAATCTACAGCAGAAATTTTGAGAAACCCTAATTGAAAATTGTTGCCGCCATCGATTCAATATGCTGGCATGGAGTGTAGGGGGCAAATATATTGCCCAACACCAATCGTCGCTAACTGCTTCCAGAGTTAGTGCATTAGATTAAGCACAAATTTCTACGTATTCTGTTAAGTTTTCATCAAAATCTACAGCAGAAATTTTGAGAAACCCTAATTGAAAATTGTTGCTGCCATCGATTCAATATGCTGGCATGGAGTGTAGGGGGCCCAACACCGATAGTACATTGCTCAACACCAATCGTCGCTAACTGCTTCCAGAGTTAGTGCATTAGATTAAGCACAAATTTCTACGTATTCTGTTAAGTTTTCATCAAAACCTACAGCAGAAATTTTGAGAAACCCTAATTGAAAATTGTTGCTGCCATCGATTCAATATGCTGGCATGGAGTGTAGGGGGCCCAACACCGATAGTATATTGCTCAATACCAATCGTCGCTAGCTGCTTCCAGAGTTAGTGCATTAGATTAAGCACAAATTTCTACGTATTCTGTTAAGTTTTCATCAAAACCTACAGCAGAAATTTTGAGAAACCCTAATTGAAAATTGTTGCCGCCATCGATTCAATATGCTGGCATGGAGTGTAGGGGGCCCAACACCGATAGTATATTGCTCAATACCAATCGTCGCTAGCTGCTTCCAGAGTTAGTGCATTAGATTAAGCACAAATTTCTACGTATTCTGTTAAGTTTTCATCAAAACCTACAGCAGAAATTTTGAGAAACCCTAATTGAAAATTGTTGCCGCCATCGATTCAATATGCTGGCATGGGAGTGTAGGGGGCAAATATATTGCCCAACACCAATCGTCGCTAACTGCTTCCAGAGTTAGTGCATTAGATTAAGCACAAATTTCTACGTATTCTGTTAAGTTTTCATCAAAATCTACAGCAGAAATTTTGAGAAACCCTAATTGAAAATTGTTGCTGCCATCGATTCAATATGCTGGCATGGAGTGTAGGGGGCCCAACACCGATAGTATATTGCTCAACACCAATCGTCGCCAACTGCTTCCAGAGTTAGTGCATTAGATTAAGCACAAATTTTTACGTATTCTGTTAAGTTTTCATCAAAATCTACAGCAGAAATTTTGAGAAACCCTAATTGAAAATTGTTGCTGCCATCGATTCAATATGCTGGCATGGAGTGTAGGGGGCAAATATATTGCCCAACACCGATAGTATATTGCTCAACACCAATCGTCGCTAACTGCTTCCAGAGTTAGTGTATTAGATTAAGCACAAATTTCTACGTATTCTGTTAAGTTTTCATCAAAATCTACAGCAGAAATTTTGAGAAACCCTAATTGAAAATTGTTGTCGCCATCGATTCAATATGCTGGCATGGAGTGTAGGGGGCAAATATATTGCCCAACACCGATAGTATATTGCTGAACACCAATCGTCGCTAACTGCTTCCAGAGTTAGTGCATTAGATTAAGCACAAATTTTTACGTATTCTGTTAAGTTTTCATCAAAATCTACAGCAGAAATTTTGAGAAACCCTAATTGAAAATTGTTGCCGCCATCGAATCAATATGCTGGCATGGAGTGTAGGGGCCAAATATATTGCCCAACACCGATAGTATATTGCTCAACACCAATCGTCGCCAACTGCTTCCAGAGTTAGTGCATTAGATTAAGCACAAATTTCTACGTATTCTGTTAAGTTTTCATCAAAATCTACAGCAGAAATTTTGAGAAACCCTAATTGAAAATTGTTGCCGCCATCGATTCAATATGCTGGCATGGAGTGTAGGGGGCCCAACACCGATAGTACATTGCTCAACACCAATCGTCGCTAACTGCTTCCAGAGTTAGTGCATTAGATTAAGCACAAATTTCTACATATTCTGTTAAGTTTTCATTAAAATCTACAGCAGAAATTTTGAGAAACCCTAATTGAAAATTGTTGCTGCCATCGATTCAATATGCTGGCATGGAGTGTAGGGGGCCCAACACCGATAGTACATTGCTCAACACCAATCGTCGCTAACTGCTTCCAGAGTTAGTGCATTAGATTAAGCACAAATTTCTACATATTCTGTTAAGTTTTCATCAAAATCTACAGCAGAAATTTTGAGAAACCCTAATTGAAAATTGTTGCCGCCATCGATTCAATATGCTGGCATGGAGTGTAGGGGGCCCAACACCGATAGTACATTGCTCAACACCAATCGTCGCTAACTGCTTCCAGAGTTAGTGCATTAGATTAAGCACAAATTTCTACATATTCTGTTAAGTTTTCATCAAAATCTACAGCAGAAATTTTGAGAAACCCTAATTGAAAATTGTTGCCGCCATCGATTCAATATGCTGGCATGGAGTGTAGGGGGCCCAACACCGATAGTACATTGCTCAACACCAATCGTCGCTAACTGCTTCCAGAGTTAGTGCATTAGATTAAGCACAAATTTCTACATATTCTGTTAAGTTTTCATTAAAATCTACAGCAGAAATTTTGAGAAACCCTAATTGAAAATTGTTGCCGCCATCGATTCAATATGCTGGCATGGAGTGTAGGGGGCCCAACACCGATAGTATATTGCTCAACACCAATCGTCGCTAACTGCTTCCAGAGTTAGTGCATTAGATTAAGCACAAATTTTTACGTATTCTGTTAAGTTTTCATCAAAATCTACAGCAGAAATTTTGAGAAACCCTAATTGAAAATTGTTGCTGCCATCGATTCAATATGCTGGCATGGAGTGTAGGGGGCAAATATATTGCCCAACACCGATAGTATATTGCTCAACACCAATCGTCGCTAACTGCTTCCAGAGTTAGTGTATTAGATTAAGCACAAATTTCTACGTATTCTGTTAAGTTTTCATCAAAATCTACAGCAGAAATTTTGAGAAACCCTAATTGAAAATTGTTGTCGCCATCGATTCAATATGCTGGCATGGAGTGTAGGGGGCAAATATATTGCCCAACACCGATAGTATATTGCTCAACACCGATAGTACATTGCTCAACACCAATCGTCGCTAACTGCTTCCAGAGTTAGTGCATTAGATTAAGCACAAATTTCTACATATTCTGTTAAGTTTTCATCAAAATCTACAGCAGAAATTTTGAGAAACCCTAATTGAAAATTGTTGCCGCCATCGATTCAATATGCTGGCATGGAGTGTAGGGGGCCCAACACCGATAGTACATTGCTCAACACCAATCGTCGCTAACTGCTTCCAGAGTTAGTGCATTAGATTAAGCACAAATTTCTACATATTCTGTTAAGTTTTCATCAAAATCTACAGCAGAAATTTTGAGAAACCCTAATTGAAAATTGTTGTCGCCATCGATTCAATATGCTGGCATGGAGTGTAGGGGGCAAATATATTGCCCAACACCGATAGTATATTGCTCAACACCAATCGTCGCTAACTGCTTCCAGAGTTAGTGTATTAGATTAAGCACAAATTTCTACGTATTCTGTTAAGTTTTCATCAAAATCTACAGCAGAAATTTTGAGAAACCCGAATTGAAAATTGTTGCCGCCATCGATTCAATATGCTGGCATGGAGTGTAGGGGGCCCAACACCGATAGTACATTGCTCAACACCAATCGTCGCTAACTGCTTCCAGAGTTAGTGCATTAGATTAAGCACAAATTTCTACATATTCTGTTAAGTTTTCATCAAAATCTACAGCAGAAATTTTGAGAAATCCTAATTGAAAATTGTTGCCGCCATCGATTCAATATGCTGGCACGGAGTGTGGGGGCAAATATATTGCCCAACACCGATAGTATATTGCTCAACACCAATCGTCGCTAACTGCTTCCAGAGTTAGTGCATTAGATTAAGCACAAATTTCTACGTATTCTGTTAAGTTTTCATCAAAATCTACAGCAGAAATTTTGAGAAACCCGAATTGAAAATTGTTGCCGCCATCGATTCAATATGCTGGCACGGAGTGTGGGGGCAAATATATTGCCCAACACCGATAGTATATTGCCCAACACCAATCGTCGCTAACTGCTTCCAGAGTTAGTGCATTAGATTAAGCACTAATTTCTACGTATTCTGTTAAGTTTTCATCAAAATCTACAGCAGAAATTTTGAGAAACCCTAATTGAAAATTGTTGCCGCCATCGATTCAATATGCTGGCACGGAGTGTAGGGGGCAAATATATTGCCCAACACCAATCGTCGCTAACTGCTTCCAGAGTTAGTGCATTAGATTAAGCACAAATTTCTACGTATTCTGTTAAGTTTTCATCAAAATCTACAGCAGAAATTTTGAGAAACCCTAATTGAAAATTGTTGCCGCCATCGATTCAATATGCTGGCATGGAGTGTAGGGGGCCCAACACCGAAAGTATATTGCTCAACACCAATCGTCGCTAACTGCTTCCAGAGTTAGTGCATTAGATTAAGCACAAATTTCTACGTATTCTGGTAAGTTTTCATCAAAATCTACAGCAGAAATTTTGAGAAACCCTAATTGAAAATTGTTGCCGCCATCGATTCAATATGCTGGCACGGAGTGTGGGGGCAAATATATTGCCCAACACCGATAGTATATTGCTCAACACCAATCGTCGCTAACTGCTTCCAGAGTTAGTGCATTAGATTAAGCACAAATTTCTACGTATTCTGTTAAGTTTTCATCAAAATCTACAGCAGAAATTTTGAGAAACCCTAATTGAAAATTGTTGCCGCCATCGATTCAATATGCTGGCATGGAGTGTAGGGGCCCAACACCGATAGTACATTGCTCAACACCAATCGTCGCTAACTGCTTCCAGAGTTAGTGCATTAGATTAAGCACAAATTTCTACATATTCTGTTAAGTTTTCATCAAAATCTATAGCAGAAATTTTGAGAAACCCTAATTGAAAATTGTTGCCGCCATCGATTCAATATGCTGGCACGGAGTGTGGGGGCAAATATATTGCCCAACACCGATAGTATATTGCTCAACACCAATCGTCGCTAACTGCTTCCAGAGTTAGTGCATTAGATTAAGCACAAATTTCTACGTATTCTGTTAAGTTTTCATCAAAATCTACAGCAGAAATTTTGAGAAACCCTAATTGAAAATTGTTGCCGCCATCGATTCAATATGCTGGCATGGAGTGTAGGGGGCCCAACACCGATAGTACATTGCTCAACACCAATCGTCGCTAACTGCTTCCAGAGTTAGTGCATTAGATTAAGCACAAATTTCTACATATTCTGTTAAGTTTTCATCAAAATCTACAGCAGAAATTTTGAGAAACCCTAATTGAAAATTGTTGCCGCCATCGATTCAATATGCTGGCATGGAGTGTAGGGGGCCCAACACCGATAGTACATTGCTCAACACCAATCGTCGCTAACTGCTTCCAGAGTTAGTGCATTAGATTAAGCACAAATTTCTACATATTCTGTTAAGTTTTCATCAAAATCTACAGCAGAAATTTTGAGAAACCCTAATTGAAAATTGTTGCCGCCAACGAATCAATATGCTGGCATGGAGTGTAGGGGCCAAATATATTGCCCAATACCGATAGTATATTGCTCAACACCAATCGTCGCTAACTGCTTCCAGAGTTAGTGCATTAGATTAAGCACAAATTTCTACATATTCTGTTAAGTTTTCATCAAAATCTACAGCAGAAATTTTGAGAAATCCTAATTGAAAATTGTTGCCGCCATCGATTCAATATGCTGGCATGGAGTGTAGGGGGCCCAACACCGATAGTACATTGCTCAACACCAATCGTCGCTAACTGCTTCCAGAGTTAGTGCATTAGATTAAGCACAAATTTCTACATATTCTGTTAAGTTTTCATCAAAATCTACAGCAGAAATTTTGAGAAACCCTAATTGAAAATTGTTGCCGCCATCGATTCAATATGCTGGCATGGAGTGTAGGGGGCCCAACACCGATAGTACATTGCTCAACACCAATCGTCGCTAACTGCTTCCAGAGTTAGTGCATTAGATTAAGCACAAATTTCTACATATTCTGTTAAGTTTTCATCAAAATCTACAGCAGAAATTTTGAGAAATCCTAATTGAAAATTGTTGCCGCCATCGATTCAATATGCTGGCACGGAGTGTGGGGGCAAATATATTGCCCAACACCGATAGTATATTGCTCAACACCAATCGTCGCTAACTGCTTCCAGAGTTAGTGCATTAGATTAAGCACAAATTTCTACGTATTCTGTTAAGTTTTCATCAAAATCTACAGCAGAAATTTTGAGAAACCCGAATTGAAAATTGTTGCCGCCATCGATTCAATATGCTGGCACGGAGTGTGGGGGCAAATATATTGCCCAACACCGATAGTATATTGCCCAACACCAATCGTCGCTAACTGCTTCCAGAGTTAGTGCATTAGATTAAGCACTAATTTCTACGTATTCTGTTAAGTTTTCATCAAAATCTACAGCAGAAATTTTGAGAAACCCTAATTGAAAATTGTTGCCGCCATCGATTCAATATGCTGGCACGGAGTGTAGGGGGCAAATATATTGCCCAACACCAATCGTCGCTAACTGCTTCCAGAGTTAGTGCATTAGATTAAGCACAAATTTCTACGTATTCTGTTAAGTTTTCATCAAAATCTACAGCAGAAATTTTGAGAAACCCTAATTGAAAATTGTTGCCGCCATCGATTCAATATGCTGGCATGGAGTGTAGGGGGCCCAACACCGAAAGTATATTGCTCAACACCAATCGTCGCTAACTGCTTCCAGAGTTAGTGTATTAGATTAAGCACAAATTTCTACGTATTCTGGTAAGTTTTCATCAAAATCTACAGCAGAAATTTTGAGAAACCCTAATTGAAAATTGTTGCCGCCATCGATTCAATATGCTGGCACGGAGTGTGGGGGCAAATATATTGCCCAACACCGATAGTATATTGCTCAACACCAATCGTCGCTAACTGCTTCCAGAGTTAGTGCATTAGATTAAGTTTTCATCAAAATCTACAGCAGATATTTTGAGAAACCCTAATTGAAAATTGTTGCCTCCATATATTGCCCAACACCGATAGTATATTGCTCAACACCAATCGTCGCTAACTGCTTCCAGAGTTAGTGCATTAGATTAAGTTTTCATCAAAATCTACAGCAGAAATTTTGAGAAACCCTAATTGAAAATTGTTGCCGCCATCGATTCAATATGCTGGCACGGAGTGTGGGGGCAAATATATTGCCCAACACCGATAGTATATTGCTCAACACCAATCGTCGCTAACTGCTTCCAGAGTTAGTGCATTAGATTAAGCACAAATTTTTACGTATTCTGTTAAGTTTTCATCAAAATCTACAGCAGAAATTTTGAGAAACCCTAATTGAAAATTGTTGCCGCCATCGATTCAATATGCTGGCATGGAGTGTAGGGGGCCCAACACCGATAGTACATTGCTCAACACCAATCGTCGCTAACTGCTTCCAGAGTTAGTGCATTAGATTAAGCACAAATTTCTACATATTCTGTTAAGTTTTCATCAAAATCTATAGCAGAAATTTTGAGAAACCCTAATTGAAAATTGTTGCCGCCATCGATTCAATATGCTGGCACGGAGTGTGGGGGCAAATATATTGCCCAACACCGATAGTATATTGCTCAACACCAATCGTCGCTAACTGCTTCCAGAGTTAGTGCATTAGATTAAGTTTTCATCAAAATCTACAGCAGATATTTTGAGAAACCCTAATTGAAAATTGTTGCCTCCATATATTGCCCAACACCGATAGTATATTGCTCAACACCAATCGTCGCTAACTGCTTCCAGAGTTAGTGCATTAGATTAAGTTTTCATCAAAATCTACAGCAGAAATTTTGAGAAACCCTAATTGAAAATTGTTGCCGCCATCGATTCAATATGCTGGCATGGAGTGTAGGGGGCCCAACACCGAAAGTATATTGCTCAACACCAATCGTCGCTAACTGCTTCCAGAGTTAGTGTATTAGATTAAGCACAAATTTCTACGTATTCTGGTAAGTTTTCATCAAAATCTACAGCAGAAATTTTGAGAAACCCTAATTGAAAATTGTTGCCGCCATCGATTCAATATGCTGGCACGGAGTGTGGGGGCAAATATATTGCCCAACACCGATAGTATATTGCTCAACACCAATCGTCGCTAACTGCTTCCAGAGTTAGTGCATTAGATTAAGCACAAATTTCTACGTATTCTGTTAAGTTTTCATCAAAATCTACAGCAGAAATTTTGAGAAACCCTAATTGAAAATTGTTGCCTCCATATATTGCCCAACACCGATAGTATATTGCTCAACACCAATCGTCGCTAACTGCTTCCAGAGTTAGTGCATTAGATTAAGTTTTCATCAAAATCTACAGCAGATATTTTGAGAAACCCTAATTGAAAATTGTTGCCTCCATATATTGCCCAACACCGATAGTATATTGCTCAACACCAATCGTCGCTAACTGCTTCCAGAGTTAGTGCATTAGATTAAGCACAAATTTCTACGTATTCTGTTAAGTTTTCATCAAAATCTACAGCAGAAATTTTGAGAAACCCTAATTGAAAATTGTTGCCGCCATCGATTCAATATGCTGGCATGGAGTGTAGGGGGCCCAACACCGATAGTACATTGCTCAACACCAATCGTCGCTAACTGCTTCCAGAGTTAGTGCATTAGATTAAGCACAAATTTCTACATATTCTGTTAAGTTTTCATCAAAATCTACAGCAGAAATTTTGAGAAACCCTAATTGAAAATTGTTGCCGCCATCGATTCAATATGCTGGCATGGAGTGTAGGGGGCCCAACACCGATAGTACATTGCTCAACACCAATCGTCGCTAACTGCTTCCAGAGTTAGTGCATTAGATTAAGCACAAATTTCTACATATTCTGTTAAGTTTTCATCAAAATCTATAGCAGAAATTTTGAGAAACCCTAATTGAAAATTGTTGCCGCCATCGATTCAATATGCTGGCACGGAGTGTGGGGGCAAATATATTGCCCAACACCGATAGTATATTGCTCAACACCAATCGTCGCTAACTGCTTCCAGAGTTAGTGCATTAGATTAAGCACAAATTTCTACGTATTCTGTTAAGTTTTCATCAAAATCTACAGCAGAAATTTTGAGAAACCCTAATTGAAAATTGTTGCCTCCATATATTGCCCAACACCGATAGTATATTGCTCAACACCAATCGTCGCTAACTGCTTCCAGAGTTAGTGCATTAGATTAAGTTTTCATCAAAATCTACAGCAGATATTTTGAGAAACCCTAATTGAAAATTGTTGCCTCCATATATTGCCCAACACCGATAGTATATTGCTCAACACCAATCGTCGCTAACTGCTTCCAGAGTTAGTGCATTAGATTAAGCACAAATTTCTACGTATTCTGTTAAGTTTTCATCAAAATCTACAGCAGAAATTTTGAGAAACCCTAATTGAAAATTGTTGCCGCCATCGATTCAATATGCTGGCATGGAGTGTAGGGGGCCCAACACCGATAGTACATTGCTCAACACCAATCGTCGCTAACTGCTTCCAGAGTTAGTGCATTAGATTAAGCACAAATTTTTACGTATTCTGTTAAGTTTTCATCAAAATCTACAGCAGAAATTTTGAGAAACCCTAATTGAAAATTGTTGCCGCCATCGATTCAATATGCTGGCACGGAGTGTGGGGGCAAATATATTGCCCAACACCGATAGTATATTGCTCAACACCAATCGTCGCTAACTGCTTCCAGAGTTAGTGCATTAGATTAAGCACAAATTTCTACGTATTCTGTTAAGTTTTCATCAAAATCTACAGCAGAAATTTTGAGAAACCCTAATTGAAAATTGTTGCCGCCATCGATTCAATATGCTGGCATGGAGTGTAGGGGGCCCAACACCGATAGTACATTGCTCAACACCAATCGTCGCTAACTGCTTCCAGAGTTAGTGCATTAGATTAAGCACAAATTTTTACGTATTCTGTTAAGTTTTCATCAAAATCTACAGCAGAAATTTTGAGAAACCCTAATTGAAAATTGTTGCCGCCATCGATTCAATATGCTGGCACGGAGTGTGGGGGCAAATATATTGCCCAACACCGATAGTATATTGCTCAACACCAATCGTCGCTAACTGCTTCCAGAGTTAGTGCATTAGATTAAGCACAAATTTCTACGTATTCTGTTAAGTTTTCATCAAAATCTACAGCAGAAATTTTGAGAAACCCTAATTGAAAATTGTTGCCTCCATATATTGCCCAACACCGATAGTATATTGCTCAACACCAATCGTCGCTAACTGCTTCCAGAGTTAGTGCATTAGATTAAGCACAAATTTTTACGTATTCTGTTAAGTTTTCATCAAAATCTACAGCAGAAATTTTGAGAAACCCTAATTGAAAATTGTTGTCGCCATCGATTCAATATGCTGGCATGGAGTGTAGGGGGCAAATATATTGCCCAACACCGATAGTATATTGCTCAACACCAATCGTCGCTAACTGCTTCCAGAGTTAGTGCATTAGATTAAGCACAAATTTCTACGTATTCTGTTAAGTTTTCATCAAAATCTACAGCAGAAATTTTGAGAAACCCTAATTGAAAATTGTTGCTGCCATCGATTCAATATGCTGGCATGGAGTGTAGGGGGCCCAACACCGATAGTATATGGCTCAACACCAATCGTCGCTAGCTGCTTCCAGAGTTAGTGCATTAGATTAAGCACAAATTTCTACGTATTCTGTTAAGTTTTCATCAAAATCTACAGCAGAAATTTTGAGAAACCCTAATTGAAAATTGCTGCCGCCATCGATTCAATATGCTGGCATGGAGTGTAGGGGGCCCAACACCGAAAGTATATTGCTCTACACCAATCGTCGCTAACTGCTTCCAGAGTTAGTGCATTAGATTAAGCACAAATTTTTACGTATTCTGTTAAGTTTTCATCAAAATCTACAGCAGAAATTTTGAGAAACCCTAATTGAAAATTGTTGCTGCCATCGATTCAATATGCTGGCATGGAGTGTAGGGGGCAAATATATTGCCCAACACCGATAGTATATTGCTCAACACCAATCGTCGCTAACTGCTTCCAGAGTTAGTGCATTAGATTAAGCACAAATTTCTACATATTCTGTTAAGTTTTCATCAAAATCTACAGCAGAAATTTTGAGAAACCCTAATTGAAAATTGCTGCCGCCATCGATTCAATATGCTGGCATGGAGTGTAGGGGGCCCAACACCGATAGTATATTGCTCAACACCAATCGTCGCTAACTGCTTCCAGAGTTAGTGCATTAGATTAAGCACAAATTTCTACGTATTCTGTTAAGTTTTCATCAAAATCTACAGCAGAAATTTTGAGAAACCCTAATTGAAAATTGTTGCCGCCATCGATTCAATATGCTGGCATGGAGTGTAGGGGGCAAATATATTGCCCAACACCAATCGTCGCTAACTGCTTCCAGAGTTAGTGCATTAGATTAAGCACAAATTTCTACGTATTCTGTTAAGTTTTCATCAAAATCTACAGCAGAAATTTTGAGAAACCCTAATTGAAAATTGTTGCCGCCATCGATTCAATATGCTGGCATGGAGTGTAGGGGGCCCAACACCGAAAGTATATTGCTCAACACCAATCGTCGCTAACTGCTTCCAGAGTAAGTGCATTAGATTAAGCACAAATTTCTATGTATTCTGTTAAGTTTTCATCAAAATCTACAGCAGAAATTTTGAGAAACCCTAATTGAAAATTGTTGCCGCCATCGATTCAATATGCTGGCACGGAGTGTAGGGGGCAAATATATTGCCCAACACCGATAGTATATTGCTCAACACCAATCGTCGCTAACTGCTTCCAGAGTTAGTGCATTAGATTAAGCACAAATTTTTACGTATTCTGTTAAGTTTTCATCAAAATCTACAGCAGAAATTTTGAGAAACCCTAATTGAAAATTGTTGCCGCCATCGATTCAATATGCTGGCATGGAGTGTAGGGGGCAAATATATTGCCCAACACCGATAGTATATTGCTCAACACCAATCGTCGCTAACTGCTTCCAGAGTTAGTGCATTAGATTAAGCACAAATTTTTACGTATTCTGTTAAGTTTTCATCAAAATCTACAGCAGAAATTTTGAGAAACCCTAATTGAAAATTGTTGCCGCCATCGATTCAATATGCTGGCATGGAGTGTAGGGGGTCCAACACCGATAGTATATTGCTCAACACCAATCGTCGCTAACTGCTTCCAGAGTTAGTGCATTAGATTAAGCACAAATTTTTACGTATTCTGTTAAGTTTTCATCAAAATCTACAGCAGAAATTTTGAGAAACCCTTATTGAAAATTGTTGCTGCCATCGATTCAATATGCTGGCATGGAGTGTAGGGGGCAAATATATTGCCCAACACCGATAGTATATTGCTCAACACCAATCGTCGCTAACTGCTTCCAGAGTTAGTGCATTAGATTAAGCACAAATTTTTACGTATTCTGTTAAGTTTTCATCAAAATCTACAGCAGAAATTTTGAGAAACCCTAATTGAAAATTGTTGCCGCCATCGATTCAATATGCTGGCACGGAGTGTGGGGGCAAATATATTGCCCAACACCGATAGTATATTGCTCAACACCAATCGTCGCTAACTGCTTCCAGAGTGCATTAGATTAAGCACAAATTTTTACGTATTCTGTTAAGTTTTCATCAAAATCTACAGCAGAAATTTTGAGAAACCCTAATTGAAAATTGTTGCCGCCATCGATTCAATATGCTGGCATGGAGTGTAGGGGGCCCAACACCGATAGTACATTGCTTAACACCAATCGTCGCTAACTGCTTCCAGAGTTAGTGCATTAGATTAAGCACAAATTTCTACATATTCTGTTAAGTTTTCATCAAAATCTACAGCAGAAATTTTGAGAAACCCTAATTGAAAATTGTTGTCGCCATCGATTCAATATGCTGGCATGGAGTGTAGGGGGCAAATATATTGCCCAACACCGATAGTATATTGCTCAACACCAATCGTCGCTAACTGCTTCCAGAGTTAGTGCATTAGATTAAGCACAAATTTTTACGTATTCTGTTAAGTTTTCATCAAAATCTACAGCAGAAATTTTGAGAAATCCTAATTGAAAATTGTTGCCGCCATCGATTCAATATGCTGGCACGGAGTGTGGGGGCAAATATATTGCCCAACACCGATAAGATATTGCTCAACACCAATCGTCGCTAACTGCTTCCAGAGTTAGTGCATTAGATTAAGCACAAATTTTTACGTATTCTGTTAAGTTTTCATCAAAATCTACAGCAGAAATTTTGAGAAACCCTAATTGAAAATTGTTGCTGCCATCGATTCAATATGCTGGCATGGAGTGTAGGGGGCCCAACACCGATAGTATATTGCTCAACACCAATCGTCGCCAACTGCTTCCAGAGTTAGTGCATTAGATTAAGCACAAATTTCTACGTATTCTGTTAAGTTTTCATCAAAATCTACAGCAGAAATTTTGAGAAACCCTAATTGAAAATTGTTGCCGCCATCGATTCAATATGCTGGCACGGAGTGTGGGGGCAAATATATTGCCCAACACCGATAGTATATTGCTCAACACCAATCGTCGCTAACTGCTTCCAGAGTTAGTGCATTAGATTAAGCACAAATTTTTACGTATTCTCTTAAGTTTTCATCAAAATCTACAGCAGAAATTTTGAGAAACCCTAATTGAAAATTGTTGCTGCCATCGATTCAATATGCTGGCATGGAGTGTAGGGGGCCCAACACCGATAGTATATTGCTCAACACCAATCGTCGCCAACTGCTTCCAGAGTTAGTGCATTAGATTAAGCACAAATTTCTACCTATTCTGTTAAGTTTTCATCAAAATCTACAGCAGAAATTTTGAGAAATCCTAATCGAAAATTGTTGCCGCCATCGATTCAATATGCTGGCACGGAGTGTGGGGGCAAATATATTGCCCAACACCGATAGTATATTGCTCAACACCAATCGTCGCTAACTGCTTCCAGAGTTAGTGCATTAGATTAAGCACAAATTTCTACGTATTCTGTTAAGTTTTCATCAAAATCTACAGCAGAAATTTTGAGAAACCCTAATTGAAAATTGTTGCCGCCATCGATTCAATATGCTGGCACGGAGTGTGGGGGCAAATATATTGCCCAACACCGATAGTATATTGCTCAACACCAATCGTCGCTAACTGCTTCCAGAGTTAGTGCATTAGATTAAGCACAAATTTTTACGTATTCTGTTAAGTTTTCATCAAAATCTACAGCAGAAATTTTGAGAAACCCTAATTGAAAATTGTTGCTGCCATCGATTCAATATGCTGGCATGGAGTGTAGGGGGCCCAACACCGATAGTATATTGCTCAACACCAATCGTCGCCAACTGCTTCCAGAGTTAGTGCATTAGATTAAGCACAAATTTCTACCTATTCTGTTAAGTTTTCATCAAAATCTACAGCAGAAATTTTGAGAAATCCTAATCGAAAATTGTTGCCGCCATCGATTCAATATGCTGGCACGGAGTGTGGGGGCAAATATATTGCCCAACACCGATAGTATATTGCTCAACACCAATCGTCGCTAACTGCTTCCAGAGTTAGTGCATTAGATTAAGCACAAATTTCTACGTATTCTGTTAAGTTTTCATCAAAATCTACAGCAGAAATTTTGAGAAACCCTAATTGAAAATTGTTGCCGCCATCGATTCAATATGCTGGCACGGAGTGTGGGGGCAAATATATTGCCCAACACCGATAGTATATTGCTCAACACCAATCGTCGCTAACTGCTTCCAGAGTTAGTGCATTAGATTAAGCACAAATTTTTACGTATTCTGTTAAGTTTTCATCAAAATCTACAGCAGAAATTTTGAGAAACCCTAATTGAAAATTGTTGCTGCCATCGATTCAATATGCTGGCATGGAGTGTAGGGGGCCCAACACCGATAGTATATTGCTCAACACCAATCGTCGCTAACTGCTTCCAGAGTTAGTGCATTAGATTAAGCACAAATTTCTACGTATTCTGTTAAGTTTTCATCAAAATCTACAGCAGAAATTTTGAGAAACCCTAATTGAAAATTGTTGCCGCCATCGATTCAATATGCTGGCACGGAGTGTGGGGGCAAATATATTGCCCAACACCGATAGTATATTGCTCAACACCAATCGTCGCTAACTGCTTCCAGAGTTAGTGCATTAGATTAAGCACAAATTTTTACGTATTCTGTTAAGTTTTCATCAAAATCTACAGCAGAAATTTTGAGAAACCCTAATTGAAAATTGTTGCTGCCATCGATTCAATATGCTGGCATGGAGTGTAGGGGGCCCAACACCGATAGTATATTGCTCAACACCAATCGTCGCCAACTGCTTCCAGAGTTAGTGCATTAGATTAAGCACAAATTTCTACCTATTCTGTTAAGTTTTCATCAAAATCTACAGCAGAAATTTTGAGAAATCCTAATCGAAAATTGTTGCCGCCATCGATTCAATATGCTGGCACGGAGTGTGGGGGCAAATATATTGC
The DNA here is from genome assembly GCA_035045865.1 of Drosophila austrosaltans. Classification (NCBI taxonomy): domain Eukaryota; kingdom Metazoa; phylum Arthropoda; class Insecta; order Diptera; family Drosophilidae; genus Drosophila; species Drosophila austrosaltans. Next base: position 2,445,825 of record JAWNOQ010000200.1, read on the forward strand.
CCAACACCGATAGTATATTGCTCAACACCAATCGTCGCTAACTGCTTCCAGAGTTAGTGCATTAGATTAAGCACAAATTTCTACGTATTCTGTTAAGTTTTCATCAAAATCTACAGCAGAAATTTTGAGAAACCCTAATTGAAAATTGTTGCCGCCATCGATTCAATATGCTGGCACGGAGTGTGGGGGCAAATATATTGCCCAACACCGATAGTATATTGCTCAACACCAATCGTCGCTAACTGCTTCCAGAGTTAGTGCATTAGATTAAGCACAAATTTTTACGTATTCTGTTAAGTTTTCATCAAAATCTACAGCAGAAATTTTGAGAAACCCTAATTGAAAATTGTTGCTGCCATCGATTCAATATGCTGGCATGGAGTGTAGGGGGCCCAACACCGATAGTATATTGCTCAACACCAATCGTCGCTAACTGCTTCCAGAGTTAGTGCATTAGATTAAGCACAAATTTCTACGTATTCTGGTAAGTTTTCATCAAAATCTACAGCAGAAATTTTGAGAAACCCTAATTGAAAATTGTTGCCGCCATCGATTCAATATGCTGGCACGGAGTGTGGGGGCAAATATATTGCCCAACACCGATAGTATATTGCTCAACACCAATCGTCGCTAACTGCTTCCAGAGTTAGTGCATTAGATTAAGCACAAATTTTTACGTATTCTGTTAAGTTTTCATCAAAATCTACAGCAGAAATTTTGAGAAACCCTAATTGAAAATTGTTGCTGCCATCGATTCAATATGCTGGCATGGAGTGTAGGGGGCCCAACACCGATAGTATATTGCTCAACACCAATCGTCGCCAACTGCTTCCAGAGTTAGTGCATTAGATTAAGCACAAATTTCTACGTATTCTGTTAAGTTTTCATCAAAATCTACAGCAGAAATTTTGAGAAACCCTAATTGAAAATTGTTGCCGCCATCGATTCAATATGCTGGCATGGAGTGTAGGGGGCCCAACACCGATAGTATATTGCTCAACACCAATCGTCGCCAACTGCTTCCAGAGTTAGTGCATTAGATTAAGCACAAATTTCTACCTATTCTGTTAAGTTTTCATCAAAATCTACAGCAGAAATTTTGAGAAATCCTAATCGAAAATTGTTGCCGCCATCGATTCAATATGCTGGCACGGAGTGTGGGGGCAAATATATTGCCCAACACCGATAGTATATTGCTCAACACCAATCGTCGCTAACTGCTTCCAGAGTTAGTGCATTAGATTAAGCACAAATTTCTACGTATTCTATTAAGTTTTCATCAAAATCTACAGCAGAAATTTTGAGAAACCCTAATTGAAAATTGTTGCCGCCATCGATTCAATATGCTGGCATGGAGTGTAGGGGGCCCAACACCGATAGTACATTGCTCAACACCAATCGTCGCTAACTGCTTCCAGAGTTAGTGCATTAGATTAAGCACAAATTTCTACGTATTCTGGTAAGTTTTCATCAAAATCTACTGCCATCGATTCAATATGCTGGCATGGAGTGTAGGGGGCCCAACACCGATAGTATATTGCTCAACACCAATCGTCGCCAACTGCTTCCAGAGTTAGTGCATTAGATTAAGCACAAATTTCTACGTATTCTGTTAAGTTTTCATCAAAATCTACAGCAGAAATTTTGAGAAACCCTAATTGAAAATTGTTGCCGCCATCGATTCAATATGCTGGCACGGAGTGTGGGGGCAAATATATTGCCCAACACCGATAGTATATTGCTCAACACCAATCGTCGCTAACTGCTTCCAGAGTTAGTGCATTAGATTAAGCACAAATTTTTACGTATTCTGTTAAGTTTTCATCAAAATCTACAGCAGAAATTTTGAGAAACCCTAATTGAAAATTGTTGCTGCCATCGATTCAATATGCTGGCATGGAGTGTAGGGGGCCCAACACCGATAGTATATTGCTCAACACCAATCGTCGCCAACTGCTTCCAGAGTTAGTGCATTAGATTAAGCACAAATTTCTACGTATTCTGGTAAGTTTTCATCAAAATCTACAGCAGAAATTTTGAGAAACCCTAATTGAAAATTGTTGCCGCCATCGATTCAATATGCTGGCACGGAGTGTGGGGGCAAATATATTGCCCAACACCGATAGTATATTGCTCAACACCAATCGTCGCTAACTGCTTCCAGAAATAGTGCATTAGATTAAGCACAAATTTCTACATATTCTGTTAAGTTTTCATCAAAATCTACAGCAGAAATTTTGAGAAATCCTAATTGAAAATTGTTGCCGCCATCGATTCAATATGCTGGCACGGAGTGTGGGGGCAAATATATTGCCCAACACCGATAGTATATTGCTCAACACCAATCGTCGCTAACTGCTTCCAGAGTTAGTGCATTAGATTAAGCACAAATTTTTACGTATTCTGTTAAGTTTTCATCAAAATCTACAGCAGAAATTTTGAGAAACCCTAATTGAAAATTGTTGCTGCCATCGATTCAATATGCTGGCATGGAGTGTAGGGGGCCCAACACCGATAGTATATTGCTCAACACCAATCGTCGCCAACTGCTTCCAGAGTTAGTGCATTAGATTAAGCACAAATTTCTACGTATTCTGTTAAGTTTTCATCAAAATCTACAGCAGAAATTTTGAGAAACCCTAATTGAAAATTGTTGCCGCCATCGATTCAATATGCTGGCATGGAGTGTAGGGGGCCCAACACCGATAGTATATTGCTCAACACCAATCGTCGCCAACTGCTTCCAGAGTTAGTGCATTAGATTAAGCACAAATTTCTACGTATTCTGTTAAGTTTTCATCAAAATCTACAGCAGAAATTTTGAGAAATCCTAATCGAAAATTGTTGCCGCCATCGATTCAATATGCTGGCACGGAGTGTGGGGGCAAATATATTGCCCAACACCGATAGTATATTGCTCAACACCAATCGTCGCTAACTGCTTCCAGAGTTAGTGCATTAGATTAAGCACAAATTTCTACGTATTCTGTTAAGTTTTCATCAAAATCTACAGCAGAAATTTTGAGAAACCCTAATTGAAAATTGTTGCCGCCATCGATTCAATATGCTGGCATGGAGTGTAGGGGGCCCAACACCGATAGTACATTGCTCAACACCAATCGTCGCTAACTGCTTCCAGAGTTAGTGCATTAGATTAAGCACAAATTTCTACGTATTCTGGTAAGTTTTCATCAAAATCTACAGCAGAAATTTTGAGAAACCCTAATTGAAAATTGTTGCCGCCATCGATTCAATATGCTGGCATGGAGTGTAGGGGGCAAATATATTGCCCAACACCGATAGTATATTGCTCAACACCAATCGTCGCTAACTGCTTCCAGAGTTAGTGCATTAGATTAAGCACAAATTTCTACGTATTCTGTTAAGTTTTCATCAAAATCTACAGCAGAAATTTTGAGAAACCCTAATTGAAAATTGTTGCCGCCATCGATTCAATATGCTGGCATGGAGTGTAGGGGGCAAATATATTGCCCAACACCGATAGTATATTGCTCAACACCAATCGTCGCTAACTGCTTCCAGAGTTAGTGCATTAGATTAAGCACAAATTTTTAATTGAAAATTGTTGAAAATTGTTGCTGCCATCGATTCAATATGCTGGCATGGAGTGTAGGGGGCCCAACACCGATAGTATATTGCTCAACACCAATCGTCGCCAACTGCTTCCAGAGTTAGTGCATTAGATTAAGCACAAATTTCTACGTATTCTGTTAAGTTTTCATCAAAATCTACAGCAGAAATTTTGAGAAACCCTAATTGAAAATTGTTGCCGCCATCGATTCAATATGCTGGCATGGAGTGTAGGGGGCAAATATATTGCCCAACACCGATAGTATATTGCTCAACACCAATCGTCGCTAACTGCTTCCAGAGTTAGTGCATTAGATTAAGCACAAATTTCTACGTATTCTGTTAAGTTTTCATAAAAATCTACAGCAGAAATTTTGAGAAACCCCAATTGAAAATTGTTGCCGCCATCGATTCAATATGCTGGCATGGAGTGTAGGGGGCAAATATATTGCCCAACACCGATAGTATATTGCTCAACACCAATCGTCGCTAACTGCTTCCAGAGTTAGTGCATTAGATTAAGCACAAATTTCTACGTATTCTGTTAAGTTTTCATCAAAATCTACAGCAGAAATTTTGAGAAACCCTAATTGAAAATTGTTGTCGCCATCGATTCAATATGCTGGCATGGAGTGTAGGGGGCCCAACACCAATAGTACATTGCTCAACACCAATCGTCGCTAACTGCTTCCAGAGTTAGTGCATTAGATTAAGCACAAATTTCTACGTATTCTGTTAAGTTTTCATCAAAATCTACAGCAGAAATTTTGAGAAACCCTAATTGAAAATTGTTGTCGCCATCGATTCAATATGCTGGCATGGAGTGTAGGGGGCAAATATATTGCCCAACACCGATAGTATATTGCTCAACACCAATCGTCGCTAACTGCTTCCAGAGTTAGTGCATTAGATTAAGCACAAATTTCTACGTATTCTGTTAAGTTTTCATCAAAATCTACAGCAGAAATTTTGAGAAACCCTAATTGAAAATTGTTGTCGCCATCGATTCAATATGCTGGCATGGAGTGTAGGGGGCAAATATATTGCCCAACACCGATAGTATATTGCTCAACACCAATCGTCGCTAACTGCTTCCAGAGTTAGTGCATTAGATTAAGCACAAATTTTTACGTATTCTGTTAAGTTTTCATCAAAATCTACAGCAGAAATTTTGAGAAACCCTAATTGAAAATTGTTGCTGCCATCGATTCAATATGCTGGCATGGAGTGTAGGGGGCCCAACACCGATAGTATATTGCTCAACACCAATCGTCGCCAACTGCTTCCAGAGTTAGTGCATTAGATTAAGCACAAATTTCTACGTATTCTGTTAAGTTTTCATCAAAATCTACAGCAGAAATTTTGAGAAATCCTAATCGAAAATTGTTGCCGCCATCGATTCAATATGCTGGCACGGGAGTGTGGGGGCAAATATATTGCCCAACACCGATAGTATATTGCTCAACACCAATCGTCGCTAACTGCTTCCAGAGTTAGTGCATTAGATTAAGCACAAATTTCTACATATTCTGTTAAGTTTTCATCAAAATCTACAGCAGAAATTTTGAGAAACCCTAATTGAAAATTGTTGCCGCCATCGAATCAATATGCTGGCATGGAGTGTAGGTGCCAAATATATTGCCCAACACCGATAGTATATTGCTCAACACCAATCGTCGCTAACTGCTTCCAGAAATAGTGCATTAGATTAGCACAAATTTCTACATATTCTGTTAAGTTTTCATCAAAATCTACAGCAGAAATTTTGAGAAATCCTAATCGAAAATTGTTGCCGCCATCGATTCAATATGCTGGCATGGAGTGTAGGTGCCAAATATATTGCCCAACACCGATAGTATATTGCTCAACACCAATCGTCGCTAACTGCTTCCAGAGTTAGTGCATTAGATTAAGCACAAATTTCTACATATTCTGTTAAGTTTTCATCAAAATCTACAGCAGAAATTTTGAGAAATCCTAATCGAAAATTGTTGCCGCCATCGATTCAATATGCTGGCACGGAGTGTGGGGGCAAATATATTGCCCAACACCGATAGTATATTGCTCAACACCAATCGTCGCTAACTGCTTCCAGAGTTAGTGCATTAGATTAAGCACAAATTTCTACATATTCTGTTAAGTTTTCATCAAAATCTACAGCAGAAATTTTGAGAAACCCTAATTGAAAATTGTTGCCGCCATCGAATCAATATGCTGGCATGGAGTGTAGGTGCCAAATATATTGCCCAACACCGATAGTATATTGCTCAACACCAATCGTCGCTAACTGCTTCCAGAAATAGTGCATTAGATTAGCACAAATTTCTACATATTCTGTTAAGTTTTCATCAAAATCTACAGCAGAAATTTTGAGAAATCCTAATCGAAAATTGTTGCCGCCATCGATTCAATATGCTGGCACGGAGTGTGGGGGCAAATATATTGCCCAACACCGATAGTATATTGCTCAACACCAATCGTCGCTAACTGCTTCCAGAGTTAGTGCATTAGATTAAGCACAAATTTCTACATATTCTGTTAAGTTTTCATCAAAATCTACAGCAGAAATTTTGAGAAACCCTAATTGAAAATTGTTGCCGCCATCAAATCAATATGCTGGCATGGAGTGTAGGTGCCAAATATATTGCCCAACACCGATAGTATATTGCTCAACACCAATCGTCGCTAACTGCTTCCAGAAATAGTGCATTAGATTAGCACAAATTTCTACATATTCTGTTAAGTTTTCATCAAAATCTACAGCAGAAATTTTGAGAAATCCTAATCGAAAATTGTTGCCGCCATCGATTCAATATGCTGGCACGGAGTGTGGGGGCAAATATATTGCCCAACACCGATAGTATATTGCTCAACACCAATCGTCGCTAACTGCTTCCAGAGTTAGTGCATTAGATTAAGCACAAATTTCTACATATTCTGTTAAGTTTTCATCAAAATCTACAGCAGAAATTTTGAGAAACCCTAATTGAAAATTGTTGCCGCCATTGAATCAATATGCTGGCATGGAGTGTAGGGGCCAAATATATTGCCCAACACCGATAGTATATTGCTCAACACCAATCGTCGCTAACTGCTTCCAGAGTTAGTGCATTAGATTAAGCACAAATTTCTACATATTCTGTTAAGTTTTCATCAAAATCTACAGCAGAAATTTTGAGAAACCCTAATTGAAAATTGTTGCCGCCATCGATTCAATATGCTGGCATGGAGTGTAGGGGGCCCAACACCGATAGTACATTGCTCAACACCAATCGTCGCTAACTGCTTCCAGAGTTAGTGCATTAGATTAAGCACAAATTTCTACATATTCTGTTAAGTTTTCATCAAAATCTACAGCAGAAATTTTGAGAAACCCTAATTGAAAATTGTTGTCGCCATCGATTCAATATGCTGGCATGGAGTGTAGGGGGCAAATATATTGCCCAACACCGATAGTATATTGCTCAACACCAATCGTCGCTAACTGCTTCCAGAGTTAGTGCATTAGATTAAGCACAAATTTTTACGTATTCTGTTAAGTTTTCATCAAAATCTACAGCAGAAATTTTGAGAAACCCTAATTGAAAATTGTTGTCGCCATCGATTCAATATGCTGGCATGGAGTGTAGGGGGCAAATATATTGCCCAACACCGATAGTATATTGCTCAACACCAATCGTCGCTAAATGCTTCCAGAAATAGTGCATTAGATTAAGCACAAATTTCTACATATTCTGTTAAGTTTTCATCAAAATCTACAGCAGAAATTTTGAGAAATCCTAATTGAAAATTGTTGCCGCCATCGATTCAATATGCTGGCACGGAGTGTGGGGGCAAATATATTGCCCAACACCGATAGTATATTGCTCAACACCAATCGTCGCTAACTGCTTCCAGAGTTAGTGCATTAGATTAAGCACAAATTTCTACGTATTCTGTTAAGTTTTCATAAAAATCTACAGCAGAAATTTTGAGAAACCCTAATTGAAAATTGTTGCCGCCATCGATTCAATATGCTGGCATGGAGTGTAGGGGGCCCAACACCGATAGTACATTGCTCAACACCAATTGTCGCTAACTGCTTCCAGAGTTAGTGCATTAGATTAAGCACAAATTTTTACGTATTCTGTTAAGTTTTCATAAAAATCTACAGCAGAAATTTTGAGAAACCCTAATTGAAAATTGTTGCCGCCATCGATTCAATATGCCGGCATGGAGTGTAGGGGGCCCAACACCGATAGTATATTGCTCAACACCAATCGTCGCTAACTGCTTCCAGAGTTAGTGCATTAGATTAAGCACAAATTTTTACGTATTCTGTTAAGTTTTCATCAAAATCTACAGCAGAAATTTTGAGAAACCCTAATTGAAAATTGTTGCCGCCATCGATTCAATATGCTGGCATGGAGTGTAGGGGGCAAATATATTGCCCAACACCGATAGTATATTGCTCAATACCAATCGTCGCTAACTGCTTCCAGAGTTAGTGCATTAGATTAAGCACAAATTTCTACATATTCTGTTAAGTTTTCATCAAAATCTACAGCAGAAATTTTGAGAAACCCTAATTGAAAATTGTTGCCGCCATCGATTCAATATGCTGGCATGGACACCGATAGTATATTGCTCAACACCAATCGTCGCTAGCTGCTTCCAGGGTTAGTGCATTAGATTAAGCACAAATTTTTACGTATTCTGTTAAGTTTTCATCGAAATCTACAGCAGAAATTTTGAGAAACCCTAATTGAAAATTGTTGCCGCCATCGATTCAATATGCTGGCATGGACACCGATAGTATATTGCTCAACACCAATCGTCGCCAACTGCTTCCAGAGTTAGTGCATTAGATTAAGCATAAATTTTTACGTATTCTGTTAAGTTTTCATCGAAATCTACAGCAGAAATTTTGAGAAACCCTAATTGAAAATTGTTGCCGCCATCGGTTCAATATGCTGGCATGGAGTGTAGGGGGCCCAACACCGATAGTATATTGCTCAACACCAATCGTCGCCAACTGCTTCCAGAGTTAGTGCATTAGATTAAGCATAAATTTTTACGTATTCTGTTAAGTTTTCATCGAAATCTACAGCAGAAATTTTGAGAAACCCTAATTGAAAATTGTTGCCGCCATCGGTTCAATATGCTGGCATGGAGTGTAGGGGGCCCAACACCGATAGTATATTGCTCAATACCAATCGTCGCTAACTGCTTCCAGAGTTAGTGCATTAGATTAAGCACAAATTTCTACGTATTCTGTTAAGTTTTCATCAAAATCTACAGCAGAAATTTTGAGAAACCCTAATTGAAAATTGTTGTCGCCATCGATTCAATATGCTGGCATGGAGTGTAGGGGGCCCAACACCGATAGTATATTGCTCAACACCAATCGTCGCTAGCTGCTTCCAGATTTAGTGCATTAGATTAAGCACAAATTTCTACGTATTCTGTTAAGTTTTCATCAAAATCTACAGCAGAAATTTTGAGAAACCCTAATTGAAAATTGTTGTCGCCATCGATTCAATATGCTGGCATGGAGTGTAGGGGGCCCAACACCGATAGTATATTGCTCAACACCAATCGTCGCTAGCTGCTTCCAGAGTTAGTGCATTAGATTAAGCACAAATTTCTACGTATTCTGTTAAGTTTTCATCAAAATCTACAGCAGAAATTTTGAGAAACCCTAATTGAAAATTGTTGTCGCCATCGATTCAATATGCTGGCATGGAGTGTAGGGGGCCCAACACCGATAGTATATTGCTCAACACCAATCGTCGCTAGCTGCTTCCAGAGTTAGTGCATTAGATTAAGCACAAATTTCTACGTATTCTGTTAAGTTTTCATCAAAATCTACAGCAGAAATTTTGAGAAACCCTAATTGAAAATTGTTGCCGCCATCGATTCAATATGCTGGCATGGAGTGTAGGGGGCCCAACACCGATAGTATATTGCTCAATACCAATCGTCGCTAACTGCTTCCAGAGTTAGTGCATTAGATTAAGCACAAATTTTTACGTATTCTGTTAAGTTTTCATCAAAATCTACAGCAGAAATTTTGAGAAACCCTAATTGAAAATTGTTGCCGCCATCGATTCAATATGCTGGCATGGAGTGTAGGGGCCAAATATATTGCCCAACACCGATAGTATAATGCTCAACATTAATCGTCGCTAACTGCTTCCAGAGTTAGTGCATTAGATTAAGCACAAATTTTTACGTATTCTGTTAAGTTTTCATCAAAATCTACAGCAGAAATTTTGAGAAACCCTAATTGAAAATTGTTGCCGCCATCGGTTCAATATGCTGGCATGGAGTGTAGGGGGCAAATATATTGCCAAATACCGATAGTATATTGCTCAACACCAATCGTCGCTAACTGCTTCCAGAGTTAGTGCATTAGATTAAGCACAAATTTTTACGTATTCTGTTAAGTTTTCATCAAAATCTACAGCAGAAATTTTGAGAAACCCTAATTGAAAATTGTTGCCGCCATCGGTTCAATATGCTGGCATGGAGTGTAGGGGGCAAATATATTGCCCAACACCAATCGTCGCTAACTGCTTCCAGAGTTAGTGCATTAGATTAAGCACAAATTTTTACGTATTCTGTTAAGTTTTCATCAAAATCTACAGCAGAAATTTTGAGAAACCCTAATTGAAAATTGTTGCCGCCATCGATTCAATATGCTGGCATGGAGTGTAGGGGGCAAATATATTGCCCAACACCGATAGTATATTGCTCAACACCAATCGTCGCTAACTGCTTCCAGAGTTAGTGCATTATATAAGGCACAATTTCTACGTATTCTGTTAAGTTTTCATCAAAATCTACAGCAGAAATTTTGAGAAACCCTAATTGAAAATTGTTGCCGCCATCGATTCAATATGCTGGCATGGAGTGTAGGGGGCCCAACACCGATAGGATATTGCTCAACACCAATAGTCGCTAACTGCTTCCAGAGTTAGTGCATTAGATTAAGCACAAATTTCTACGGATTCTGTTAAGTTTTCATCAAAATCTACAGCAGAAATTTTGAGAAACCCTAATTGAAAATTGTTGCCGCCATCGATTCAATATGCTGGCATGGAGTGTAGGGGGCAAATATATTGCCCAACACCAATCGTCGCTAACTGCTTCCAAAGTTAGTGCATTAGATTAAGCACAAATTTCTACGTATTCTGTTAAGTTTTCATCAAAATCTACAGCAGAAATTTTGAGAAACCCTAATTGAAAATTGTTGCCGCCATCGGTTCAATATGCTGGCATGGAGTGTAGGGGGCAAATATATTGCCCAACACCAATCGTCGCTAACTGCTTCCAGAGTTAGTGCATTAGATTAAGCACAAATTTCTACGTATTCTGTTAAGTTTTCATCAAAATCTACAGCAGAAATTTTGAGAAACCCTAATTGAAAATTGTTGCCGCCATCGATTCAATATGCTGGCATGGAGTGTAGGGGGCCCAACACCGATAGTATATTGCTCAACACCAATCGTCGCTAACTGCTTCCAGAGTTAGTGCATTAGATTAGCACAAATTTCTACGTATTCTGTTAAGTTTTCATCAAAATCTACAGCAGAAATTTTGAGAAACCCTAATTGAAAATTGTTGCCGCCATCGATTCAATATGCTGGCATGGAGTGTAGGGGGCCCAACACCAATAGTATATTGCTCAACACCAATCGTCGCTAACTGCTTCCAGAGTTAGTGCATTAGATTAGCACAAATTCCTACGTATTCTGTTAAGTTTTCATCAAAATCTACAGCAGAAATTTTGAGAAACCCTAATTGAAAATTGTTGCCGCCATCGATTCAATATGCTGGCATGGAGTGTAGGGGGCAAATATATTGCCCAACACCAATCGTCGCTAACTGCTTCCAGAGTTAGTGCATTAGATTAAGCACAAATTTCTACGTATTCTGTTAAGTTTTCATCAAAATCTACAGCAGAAATTTTGAGAAACCCTAATTGAAAATTGTTGCCGCCATCGATTCAATATGCTGGCATGGAGTGTAGGGGGCAAATATATTGCCCAACACCGATAGTATATTGCTCAACACCAATCGTCGCTAACTGCTTCCAGAGTTAGTGCATTAGATTAAGCACAAATTTCTACGTATTCTGTTAAGTTTTCATCAAAATCTACAGCAGAAATTTTGAGAAACCCTAATTGAAAATTGTTGCCGCCATCGATTCAATATGCTGGCATAGAGTGTAGGGGGCCCAACACCGATAGTATATTGCTCAACACCAATCGTCGCTAACTGCTTCCAAAGTTAGTGCATTAGATTAGCACAAATTTCTACGTATTCTGTTAAGTTTTCATCAAAATCTACAGCAGAAATTTTGAGAAACCCTAATTGAAAATTGTTGCCGCCATCGATTCAATATGCTGGCATGGAGTGTATTGGGCAAATATATTGCCCAACACCGATAGTATATTGCTCAACACCAATCGTCGCTAACTGCTTCCAGAGTTAGTGCATTAGATTAAGCACAAATTTCTACGTATTCTGTTAAGTTTTCATCAAAATCTACAGCAGAAATTTTGAGAAACCCTAATTGAAAATTGTTGCCGCCATCGATTCAATATGCTGGCATAGAGTGTAGGGGGCCCAACACCGATAGTATATTGCTCAACACCAATCGTCGCTAACTGCTTCCAGAGTTAGTGCATTAGATTAAGCACAAATTTCTACGTATTCTGTTAAGTTTTCATTAAAATCTACAGCAGAAATTTTGAGAAACCCTAATTGAAAATTGTTGCCGCCATCGATTCAATATGCTGGCATGGAGTGTAGGGGGCAAATATATTGCCCAACACCAATCGTCGCTAACTGCTTCCAGAGTTAGTGCATTAGATTAAGCACAAATTTCTACGTATTCTGTTAAGTTTTCATCAAAATCTACAGCAGAAATTTTGAGAAACCCTAATTGAAAATTGTTGCCGCCATCGATTCAATATGCTGGCATGGAGTGTATTGGGCAAATATATTGCCCAACACCGATAGTATATTGCTCAACACCAATCGTCGCCAACTGCTTCCAGAGTTAGGGCATTAGATTAGCACAAATTCCTACGTATTCCGTTAAGTTTTCATCAAAATCTACAGCAGAAATTTTGAGAAACCCTAATTGAAAATTGTTGCCGCCATCGATTCAATATGCTGGCATGGAGTGTAGGGGGCAAATATATTGCCCAACACCGATAGTATATTGCTCAACACCAATCGTCGCTAACTGCTTCCAGAGTTAGTGCATTATATAAGGCACAATTTCTACGTATTCTGTTAAGTTTTCATCAAAATCTACAGCAGAAATTTTGAGAAACCCTAATTGAAAATTGTTGCCGCCATCGATTCAATATGCTGGCATGGAGTGTAGGGGGCCCAACACCGATAGGATATTGCTCAACACCAATAGTCGCTAACTGCTTCCAGAGTTAGTGCATTAGATTAAGCACAAATTTCTACGGATTCTGTTAAGTTTTCATCAAAATCTACAGCAGAAATTTTGAGAAACCCTAATTGAAAATTGTTGCCGCCATCGATTCAATATGCTGGCATGGAGTGTAGGGGGCAAATATATTGCCCAACACCAATCGTCGCTAACTGCTTCCAAAGTTAGTGCATTAGATTAAGCACAAATTTCTACGTATTCTGTTAAGTTTTCATCAAAATCTACAGCAGAAATTTTGAGAAACCCTAATTGAAAATTGTTGCCGCCATCGATTCAATATGCTGGCACGGAGTGTAGGGGGCAAATATATTGCCCAACACCAATCGTCGCTAACTGCTTCCAGAGTTAGTGCATTAGATTAAGCACAAATTTCTACGTATTCTGTTAAGTTTTCCTCAAAATCTACAGCAGAAATTTTGAGAAACCCTAATTGAAAATTGTTGCCGCCATCGGTTCAATATGCTGGCATAGAGTGTAGGGGGCCCAACACCGATAGTATATTGCTCAACACCAATCGTCGCTAACTGCTTCCAGAGTTAGTGCATTAGATTATTCTGTTAAGTTTTCATCAAAATCTACAGCAGAAATTTTGAGAAACCCTAATTGAAAATTGTTGCCGCCATCGATTCAATATGCTGGCACGGAGTGTAGGGGGCAAATATATTGCCCAACACCGATAGTATATTGCTCAACACCAATCGTCGCTAACTGCTTCCAGAGTTAGTGCATTAGATTATTCTGTTAAGTTTTCATCAAAATCTACAGCAGAAATTTTGAGAAACCCTAATTGAAAATTGTTGCCGCCATCGATTCAATATGCTGGCACGGAGTGTGGGGGGCAAATATATTGCCCAACACCGATAGTATATTGCTCAACACAAATCGTCGCTAACTGCTTCCAGAGTTAGTGCATTAGATTAAGCACAAATTTCTACGTATTCTGTTAAGTTTTCATCAAAATCTACAGCAGAAATTTTGAGAAACCCTAATTGAAAATTGTTGCCGCCATCGGTTCAATATGCTGGCATGGAGTGTAGGGGGCAAATATATTGCCCAACACCAATCGTCGCTAACTGCTTCCAGAGTTAGTGCATTAGATTAAGCACAAATTTTTACGTATTCTGTTAAGTTTTCATCAAAATCTACAGCAGAAATTTTGAGAAACCCTAATTGAAAATTGTTGCCGCCATCGATTCAATATGCTGGCATGGAGTGTAGGGGGCAAATATATTGCCCAACACCGATAGTATATTGCTCAACACCAATCGTCGCTAACTGCTTCCAGAGTTAGTGCATTAGATTAAGCACAAATTTCTATGTATTCTGTTAAGTTTTCATCAAAATCTACAGCAGAAATTTTGAGAAACCCTAATTGAAAATTGTTGCCGCCATCGATTCAATATGCTGGCACGGAGTGTAGGGGGCAAATATATTGCCCAACACCGATAGTATATTGCTCAACACCAATCGTCGCTAACTGCTTCCAGAGTTAGTGCATTAGATTAAGCACAAATTTCTACGTATTCTGTTAAGTTTTCATCAAAATCTACAGCAGAAATTTTGAGAAACCCTAATTGAAAATTGTTGCCGCCATCGATTCAATATGCTGGCACGGAGTGTAGGGGGCAAATATATTGCCCAACACCAATCGTCGCTAACTGCTTCCAGAGTTAGTGCATTAGATTAAGCACAAATTTCTACGTATTCTGTTAAGTTTTCATCAAAATCTACAGCAGAAATTTTGAGAAACCCTAATTGAAAATTGTTGCCGCCATCGATTCAATATGCTGGCATGGAGTGTAGGGGCCAAATATATTGCCCAACACCGATAGTATATTGCTCAACACCAATCGTCGCTAACTGCTTCCAGAGTTAGTGCATTAGATTATTCTGTTAAGTTTTCATCAAAATCTACAGCAGAAATTTTGAGAAACCCTAATTGAAAATTGTTGCCGCCATCGATTCAATATGCTGGCACGGAGTGTAGGGGGCAAATATATTGCCCAACACCGATCGTCGCTAACTTTTTCTGAGTTCGTCGCCATATGCAACTGTAGCGCATGTTGCTGTTAAAAATTGTATATTTAAGGTTGAATCTTTATAACTAAGATAACAAATGGAAACTATATAATTAATTTTAGAAGTTGATATAAAAGATAAAACTAGAAATACAGTCGCAACTTTTGAATAATTTGGCATTTATGACGATTGAGTAGTCGAATAGTAAAAGTAGTTTGCTATAACAGAACAAATAGACAATATAAGATAAGTTTTAGAGCGAAACAGGACAGAATTGCATTTTAAATGAAGCAAGCAAGTCGTCCCTGCCGACATTGAGTATACCCTGTACCAACTAGTTATATTAAATCAAGATCGGCATGTACGATTTCGACTAAATCTGGTCAGATAATGCATTTTGGCCACATTGTTGGATGTGCCAAATAAGAATGTGATTGCTTTAAAACTTCTCTAGTAAATCGTTTTTTCTAAATTGCGGGGGCGGAAGTGGGCGTGGGAAAAATTTTTAACTTTTGATTTGCGTAGGCACTAAACAAAAGTTCGAACACTCTCGAAATCGCAATCAATTCAAAACAAAATTCCCTTTAACATGCAGCAGCAGCGAAAGCATGCTATCTCGCTCTTTCATATCTGCCAATGTCGCCTTGGCAGTTCAGTACAAAATGCAAATGGCTATATCTCCGATGTTTATTGTCCGATTTGAATAAAATTTGGTCAGTTAGTGCATTTTGAGTATATAATTATGTCTACCAAATAACAATTGGATTTCTTTATTACAGATCTTGTAAATTGATTTTAAAATTTTCTTTTTTCATTTGCGGGGGTGGAAATGGGCGTGGCTAAAATTTAAAACAAACTTGACCTGTGTAGACACTAGACGGATGTTCACACCAAATTTGGTAGCTCTAGCTATTATAGTCTCCGAGATCTAGGTGTTCATACGGACAGACGGACGGACAGACGGACATGTCTCAATCGACTCGGCTGTTGATGCTGATCAAGAATATATATATGTCGCATAATGGACGTATTTTTGGACACTGTACGTGTCTGTCGCATTATGAATATAGTTTGACCAATGTGCAATGAGTTTGGGATATTGCGCCATGGTTCTTAGAATTTGACTACAGCGAAGAATATGACTGGCGCCTAGGTACCGTACGAGTGAGGCGACAGCGTGGTCGCGCTGTCGCCAAGTGTAGTCCAGCTTGGCGCGTAAAAGAAGTAGTTCGATGCGTGATCGAAGAATGCGAGGCAGTTGTGTTCGGACAATCGTATGCGTCGGTTGGAATTCGCTTCACTCTTAAAGGTTTTGAGTAAATATGGCAGACCAGCCGTTAGAAAAAAACTATGATGCGACATCAGAAGTAGGATCTGCCTTGCCTACAAATACCACCGATGCATACTTGGCAGCTTTACAACTGCAAAACAACAACCTTTTGGAGATCATTAAAAATATGCAGACACCAAGAGCTCCGGCAACTGATGAAAAGGGAAAACATGTAACTCTGCCAAAATTTAATCCTGAGGGAGCTGGAGCAGACGCCACAGCTTGGTGTACGACAGTGGATCTCATATTTGCTGATAAAATGCCAGAAGGAAGCACCCTGATGATAACTTTAAGTAAGGCGCTAGAGGGAAGCGCATCACAATGGCTGTCCCAAATATGCTTTGCTGGCATTACATGGCCACAATTCAAAGAACTCTTTGTGCAACGCTTTGTTGGCATAGAAACGTCTGCAGCTATACTGATGAAAATTTTGAACGGGCGACCAAAGTCTGGAGAAAGCTACACCGAGTATGGCAGCCGAATTGTCACCTTAATAATGTCAAAATTTGAATTTAATGATCTGGAGGAAATCGCGGTTTCCCTAGCTCTGGCCCACATGGCACAAATGGATGACAAATTGTCGCGCTTGGTTTTTACAAACAATATTAAAACCCGAAATGAAATGCAACAACAACTACAAGCGCACACTTTTAAGAAGCGGAATCTAGATGACGACTCATCTACAACAGGCCCGGAGCGTAAAAAGCCTAAGTATCTCTCTCAAGTGAAATGCAACTATTGTGGAAAGTCTGGGCATAAATATGCTGAATGTCGTGCTCGGCAAAGGACACCAATTCAAGGAAAAAGCCACTACGGAAGTTCATCGCAAGGATCAAAAGACCGGTCAACTGTCAAATGTTTCAAATGCGACGAGCTTGGACACTTCGCATCCGCTTGCCCAAAAGGACGATCACGAGGAAACGACCGAGTAATTGAGAAACGTGTAGACATCTGTACTGTAGCTCCGCCATCAGGAACAATATGCAGTTCAACCGGTGAGTCTATTCCATTTTGTTTCGACTCCGGAGCTGAATGCTCCTTGGTTAAGGAAAGCGTCGCCGATAAGTTTAGTGGTAAAAGAATTAATAACATTGTAAAGTTAAACGGTATAAGCAATGATTCAATATGTAGCACTCAACAACTATTATGTAATATAAGTATTGATCAATGTTATTTCGAGATTTTGTTACATGTTATTATGGATAAGTATTTGAAACATGATGTACTGATTGGTCGTGAAATTTTTAGTCAGGGCTTTGGCGTAACTATGGACGCTGACAAATTTCAACTTTACAAGACCAAAAGAGTTGAAGCGTTAATAATTTCCAATTATGAAGATGTCATAGAATCGAATAGTGAACTTGATGATCTTGATAAGGCAGCCTTGATAAATATTTTAAAATATTATTCAGAATTGTTTATTGATGGAATACCAAAGACTAGGGTCACCACAGGGCATTTGGAAATTAGACTAATAGATCAGCAAAAGACAGTACAACGGCGGCCATATAGGCTTAGTGAAGAAGAAAAAAACAAAGTGCGGGGTAAAGTTGACGAATTATTAAAGGCTCAAGTTATTCGCCCAAGCTGTTCACCTTTCGCTAGTCCCATGATGCTAGTTAAGAAGAAAAATGGCACCGATCGACTGTGTGTAGACTATCGCATGCTAAACGACAATACAGTTGCTGACAAATACCCGTTGCCCCTCATCTCAGACCAAATTGCCAGACTTCGTGGTGCTAAATATTTTTCGTGCATTGATATGGCAAGTGGCTTCTATCAAATTCCAGTTCACGAGGACTCAATCGAACGAACTGCATTTGTGACGCCAGAAGGTCAATACGAGTTCTTGACAATGCCGTTCGGTTTGAAGAACGCACCATCTGTGTTCCAGAGGGCTATAATGAAGGCCTTAGGAGCTCTAGCTTACACTTATGCAATCGTGTATATTGATGATGTTCTCATAATAGCAGAAAGCAAAGAAGATGCGCTAGTTAGATTACGGACAGTATTGGAAACATTAAGTAAGGCTGGATTTTCATTTAATGTCACTAAGTGTTCCTTTCTCACAACTAGAATAGAGTATCTTGGATTTGAATTAAGCAATGGAGAAATCAGGCCAAACTCACGAAAAATTCAAGCTTTAAATGGATTACCACCACCTCAAAATGTTTCACAGCTAAGACAATTTATAGGTTTAGCTTCTTATTTTCGGCAATTTGTGTTAAATTTCTCCCAAACACTTAAACCCCTGTATCTTCTCACCTCTAAGAAAAACACTGACTTTGTTTGGTTACCAGTGCATGAACAGATACGAACAAAAATAATAACTATATTGACTCAGACGCCAGTTTTAATCATATTCGATCCGCAATACCCAATAGAGCTACATACAGACGCAAGTTGTATTGGGTATGGAGCGATCCTGTTACACAAAATTGACCATAAACCCCATGTGGTAGAGTATTACAGTAAGTGTACGTCTCCCGCCGAATCTAAATACCATTCTTACGAACTGGAGACATTAGCAGTAGTAAATGCTATTAAACACTTCCGACATTATTTGCAGGGACGTAAATTTATAGTTTATACTGACTGTAATTCTTTAAAGGCCAGTCGCACAAAACTAGATTTAACACCGAGGGTGCATAGATGGTGGGCGTTTTTACAGGCATTTGATTTCGAAATAGAATATAGAAAAGGCGAGCGAATGGCGCATGTTGACTTTCTTTCTCGGAATCCAGTGCTTGAGCAACATAAAAGACCGAATAAAATCCCTGAATTACGAATCAATTTGACGGAGGTATCTGACAACTGGTTGGTCTCGGAACAACAGCGAGATTCCGAGATACAAGAAATAATTTTAAAGTTAAAAAGTAATGAGTTACCAGGATATATGGACAAAACCTATGAATTGCGAAAAGGAATACTACATAGGAAAATACAGCGAAATAGTAAGACCAAATGTTTGCCGGTAATACCAAGAGCTTTTCGATGGGCCGTCATAAATCACGTCCATGAAGCTATAATGCATCTGGGTTGGGAAAAAACGCTCGACAAGGTCTATGGTTATTATTGGTTCGAAAATATGTCCAAATATGTGCGTAGGTTTGTTGAAAACTGCATCACATGTAAAGTATCTAAGCCACTTGTGGGAAAAGTGCAAGTCGAGCTGCATCCTATTCCTAAAATAGAAATACCATGGCATACGATACATATTGACATTACAGGCAAAATGAGTGGTAAAAATGATTTGAAGGAATATGTCATCGTTCTTATAGATGCTTTCACTAAGTTTGTTTATTTTCATCACACACTAAATATAGATTCTGAAAGCTGCATTAAGGCTGTAAAATCAGCCGTATCTTTATTTGGTTTACCCACTCGAATTATAGCAGATCAAGGACGCAGTTTCGCAAGTAAAAGTTTCCGCGAATTTTGCTCATCTCAAAAAATTAATCTACATTTAATTGCTACGGGTGCCAGTAGAGCAAACGGTCAGGTAGAACGGGTCATGAGTACCCTGAAAGGTATGCTGACTGCTGTCGAAACCAGTCAGAGATCATGGCAGGATGCGTTGGCTGAAGTGCAGCTAGCAATGAATTGCACGATTAATCGTGTGACTAAGTTTAGCCCTTTAGAACTATTGATTGGAAAGGAAGCTCGACCTTTTGGCTTGTTGCCGATAAACGAAGATAACAATGATGAAGTAGACAAAGAAAATTTGAGAAAGGAGGCTAAAAAAAATATGGAAACTCAAGCAAAATATGACAAAAATAGGTTTGATAAAAATAAAGCTAAAATAGTAAATTTCAAAGTGGGTGATCACGTTTTGCTCAAAAACGAAGAACGTCATCAAACCAAACTTGATCCAAAATTTAAAGGGCCATTTGAGATAATTGAAACATTGGATGGAGACAGATATTTACTGAAATCTTTAACATGTAATCGAAAGTATAAGTATTCTCATGAATGTTTAAAAGCAATACCAAATAATCAGATACTCGATGAGTTATGTGAAGAAAGAGACAGCACAATGGAAGTTGCATCTGTTGCCCAACATGATAAATGAAGACCGCACCATAGCAGAAGAGACATGTTATGGCGGGGGTCGTATGTATGTGTAGAAGGAATTACACCAATGATTAGTTTATATGTGTAGAAGGAATTACACAAAAGATAAGTTAGTTATGTGTAAAAGGAACTACACAAATTTGTTTGTTTAAAAAAAAAAAAATGTGTTAAAGGAATTACACGAATATTATGATTTAATAGATTAAGATTATGTTACGAAAATGTAATTATGCTATGACAAGAATGAATTTAAAACTGATTTGAATTGTGTTACATAATAGATAAGAATATCGAATAAAACTGTATTGAAATACCCCTAGAGC
This sequence comes from Drosophila austrosaltans, assembly GCA_035045865.1. Classification (NCBI taxonomy): domain Eukaryota; kingdom Metazoa; phylum Arthropoda; class Insecta; order Diptera; family Drosophilidae; genus Drosophila; species Drosophila austrosaltans. The sequence continues at coordinate 2,466,619 of JAWNOQ010000200.1, forward strand.
CTTTGAATCCTGAAGTGTCGTCACTTATGTGGTTGAGAGAAGACAACACACGAGGACGTGTATTTTGTCAGGAAGGCCGTGTCGCATAATGGACGTATTTTTGGACACTGTACGTGTCTGTCGCATTATGAATATAGTTTGACCAATGTGCAATGAGTTTGGGATATTGCGCCATGGTTCTTAGAATTTGACTACAGCGAAGAATATGACTGGCGCCTAGGTACCGTACGAGTGAGGCGACAGCGTGGTCGCGCTGTCGCCAAGTGTAGTCCAGCTTGGCGCGTAAAAGAAGTAGTTCGATGCGTGATCGAAGAATGCGAGGCAGTTGTGTTCGGACAATCGTATGCGTCGGTTGGAATTCGCTTCACTCTTAAAGGTTTTGAGTAAATATGGCAGACCAGCCGTTAGAAAAAAACTATGATGCGACATATACTTTATGGGGTCGGAAACGGTTCCTTCTGCCTGTTACATACATTTTGGCGACTTTAATATACCCTTTTACCCTATGGGTACAGGGTATAAAAATAACAAAAGAAATATATTTTTTTGTAAGATTTAGAGGTTAACTTTATAATAATTGTTTTAGTTTAGTTCTTGCACAGAGGTTATAATATTCACTGTAATAGTTTTTAAGAAAAAAAGGTTCGAATTTATTTTGTTCTATTCTTTTTAAAGATTAAAAGGTTTCCCAGAAGCGGACTTTCGCGTTTAATTTAGATTAATTTAATTTTTCCAGTGTAGATACTTGAAGGAAGATACTTGAAGGAAACATCCTTTCATTTTTTAAATATTTTTTGCGCTGCAGAAGATTTATTGCATTGCCAGACGATTAGTTAAGCTTTGTGATTAAAAACTAAGTCCCTTTATTTGCTTTAAAACTTTCAAATGGATATCTTTCTTTTGTATCAAAAAGAATTACAAGGTAGTTATAAAAATTGTTGCCGCCATCGATTAAATATGCTGGAATGATTTGCATTAACAATCAAATGTTGTTTTTAATAATTTTCAGTCGCCGACAGAATCAAATGCTTCACATTGACTTGCTTGTTTATCCATTACCTGAATGATTCACTTTGTACTTTGCAGGAGGGTTGCATCTGAATCGATTTCCATCCTACAAACAACAGAAACGGAGAAACCATTTCAGTCAGTACAATGTCATGTCTGCTTGCACATCCTTTACAGTTGTTGCTCTTTGGGGACTTGTCCTTTTGCTGTTTCGTGTTGTTATCATTTGCAGCATTTGAAATGATTTGCAATAAAAGTGTCTGCGACTGTCCATTGGCTACACCCCATTGGTAAATTACGTGCAACTCGGGGCAAAGCAGTTCCCATTGACATTGCCATTGTCATTTTCATTGTTGTCGCTGTCCTTGCCTTGTCACTGTCACGTAATTGCATTGCCTTTGTTTATCCACATTTCTTTTTGTTTTGTTTTATTCTATAGCTTTTTGGTCTTGTTGTAAGTAGTTTCCAGGACCTTTTTTGAAAGGTAACTTCTTAAAAATCATATTCTTCTAGCTGTTTTACTTTGTTTTCTAATTGTTATTTATAAAGTTTATTATTATATTATTTTCCTTATTATTCAGATGGGTGAACTATATCCTGTGGACAAATAATTTATTTGGCCTTTCTACGTTTGGATTAAGCCAGACCTCCAATCCGCTCCTGGGGATTTCTGTTGCAAAACAAAACATAAATACGCATAGGACAACAATAATAGCAGCATCATAATATTTTTCCTTATATTTTACTTTTTTTTGTATTTGCAATAAAAATGCGTGGCAATATCAAATTACTCATAAAAAATGCTGCCAGCCAATTCCTTTTGTGGGTATTCTATTTTCTTGGTTTTGATTCCGTTTCTGGTTGCTGGTGAATGCAGAGAGAGTCTGAATTTGATTCTGGCTGGCATTGCCTTGCAATTTCTGGCACATAATTTTGGCAATGGCTTGTTGTGCCACATAAATTATATAGAATTCTGCACAACATTTGCCGGCCCCGGCCATTAAAAGGCATTTTAGCCATGAAAATGGAAATGATTTCATGTCATTGCAGTTACGTGACATTCAAATGCCACAACATCTGCCACACCCTGTAGACCTTTAAAACTGGACATAAGCCTTAAAGGGCAAGTCAAATGGAAAACTCCACGAAATAGTTGCACAACACTTCATTGAATTACACTTTCTCTTCATTTTTAGTTGCTTCTCTATGACAAAGAATAAACTAGGCAAGCCAAGATTAGTTACGGACCCATTTATTCGCATATTCTGAATGACAGTTGAAAGTTACCATTGAAATTTAAATTTTATTAAAATGGAAAATGGTTTTGGAACCTTTTACACCTGCTCACAATACAATGCAAAAGGAATGCCGCAAATGTTTTACGCTCAATTTACGTTTTATCGAGATTTGTTGATCCCATATTCTACATCCTTTGGCCATTCTCGAATTCTGTCTGCTTGTGAGTCTCATTATGTCTTGCCATTTTTATTAGCTTCTAAAGATTTGCAGAAGCCGAAACCGAAACCGAAACCCTAGTTCGTTCACATATCGTTTGCTGATTTCATCAGAAAAGGGCAGTAAAAAGCATTTCCTTACCTGTGCATGTGTATGTTTGTATGTTGGGGGCCAATTTTCATGTAGAGAAAAATGTGAAAACAATGCCTTTTGCTTGAAGGGGAAACTTTTATTTTTACTTTTGCTTTTGCATTTGGCTCCTATCTGGTCCAACCTTGAAATGGTTCATTTCATTTGATTTTTGTTGCCTACGCCATCGATATTTGATTTTTTACGACACTCTGGCATTTGTTTTGTGTTCTTATTTGCTTGCTTTTTTGCACCTTAGCCTAACCCTTTCGACACCCATCCCACCAATCTACCTTTGCTTTCTTTTCTTACTTTCGCTTAAAATAACAATTTGAAATTGGTTTTATTGCCTTTGGGTTAGGATTTGTGCTAGCGGTTTTTGCTTCAATTTTTATGTTGTCTTCCCATTTTATCGTTTTGCATAAGCGCCTTTCAGCAATTTGCTTAGCCTCTGACCATTTGCCAAGCATGTCATGTCATGTGTGTGATGTGATGTGTATGTGGCTTAAATTCTTACCCTATTACTTAGCTTTTTACTCTCTATCTCTCGGTCAGTCCTTTTAAGCAGTCTAGTGCATTTCGTTGAGTTCATGGACATGAAAATCGACAATAAAGCGAAAGCGTATCTAAGTTTCTTTTAGGTTACATACCAAACAGACCATAATTGAAAATGTACTAACCATTCGGCTTTTTTTATGCAGACTTTTGGCAAATTTTTCCCATTTTTTATTTGCAACAAATTTATGTTAATTAAAATTTATGTATAGTCTGTGCCACTTCTAATATTAGACAAATAACCCATCCAAACTGAACCAACAAACTGAAAACTTTTTAGGCAAAACAACATCATTTCTGTTTTCTAGCAAAGAGTTCACTCAACTAGTTTGAAATCGCATTAAATGAGTAAAATAAAGTAATTTTTACGTCAGTTTTTTAAAATTTTAGAGTGCATATTGATGATCAGGTGAAATAAAGTGTAAAGGAGAATGTAATAAAAGGCCGAGCAATCTTTAACAACAAATAAGCAAAGTTTGGTAAATGGAATGGATAAATAGAAAATTTTAGCTAATTGAAAAAATCAATATACATAAATGACATATGGTAAAGATTGGACGAGATTATACAGTTGAAAATGTTATTAAATTTGAGAGCTTGTACAGTAAATGAAACGAAGCGAACTTGAAAACTTCGACTGATAAGGAATATTTATATAAACTGTATAAATTCCTTCCTTAAGTATTTACGTATTTCAAAAGTGCATTAAACAATATATTTTCTGCATTATCGTGAATGTCTTTTAAAGTATAGTAAATCAGAAATAAGAGATAACTTTTAAAATTTTTAAACTTTTCTAAGCTACCACAGACCATTAAAACATATCAACAATTTTAGCTCAATGACTGTTTTGGCTTTTGCAAAACAATGCTATGAATTGTAAAATATTTACCAAAAAGTGCTGATAAGGGTTTCTTTTAAAAATTTGTGTGTAAAAAATTCTTCTTCTTGTTTTTTCTAAAAACTATTTCCTGATAAGCTGAATGATTTAACAAATTCATTAATCCAGTCAAAAAAAGTTTTAAGTGAATACTCAGCGACCTTCTTGGCCTGTCGCTAAAATGTATGTAACAGGCAGAAGGAAGCAATTCAGACCCCATATATTATATATATTCTTGATCATCAGTCGAGTCGATTGAGACATGTCCGTATGAACATCTAGATCACGGAGACTATAAAAGTTGGAGCTACCAAATTTGGTGTGAATGTCCGTTTAATATCCAGGCAGATCAGGTTTGTTTTGAATTTTTGTCACGCCCACATCCGCCCCTTGCAATTAAAATAAAGCTAACTAATAGAGCAGTTTTTAAGGAATCTCGTTCTTATTTGGCACATCTAATAATGTGCAAAAATGCATCATCTGATCAAATCTAGTTGAAATCGGACAATAAATGTCGGAGATACACGAGAGTGCGTTTTGTTCTGAAACAGAAAGTGCGAGATTGGCTGTGGAAAGTGTGAGCGAGATAGCATGCATTCGATGTTGCAGAATGCTAAAGGGATCTTTTTATGAAATTGATGGCGATTTCGAGGATATTGTTCTTTATTTAATATAACTATTTAGTTGGTACAGGGTATACTCAATCTCGGCGGGACGACTTGCTTCCTTCATTAGTTTTGAGTTTCAATGATTTGATCATCTCAAAAATTAAAGGAGATAAAAAATATAAATACTATGCGTATATTTTTTTTGTCGTCATCACAAACGTTTGTGCGATTTAGAATGTTATCAATATTTGTAGTCTATGCAAGCAATTTAATGTTTAATGGGCTAAAAAATGATTCATCTTCAAAATTTAAAAGTTGTGTTACTCGAAAGCTAAAAAAAACCATATAACATGTATATAAATAACTTATGATTATATTGGACATATATTTGGCGTGTTTTCGTAGTTTTTTGTTTATTTTTCCATAGGTAGGATACAGGTAGCAAAAAACATTTTTGAATCTGAACAGAAAATTAGTTTAGTAGGAATTTTTTGTTCTATTTTGGTCTAATATAAACTACTTTTTGTGATTTAAAGGGTGTGTTTTTTCTGCTTCGGCCCTTAAAATATATTTTTTGCATGCTAATCAACCAACTTCAAAGGACCACTGTACATCCGTTGCGAACTCATGTAGTCATAAATCAAAATGTCGCCGCAATTAAAGTGAACACGGAGTTGCCGCTTTCAACCTTAATGCCTTTCTCCTTTGCATTGACACAGACGGACAGTCACAATGAATCATCAGGTGCTTTGTGGCAGCAGGAGTAGAAAGAGACGATGGGTAAGGTGCTAAAGGCATTCAGCAAACGTGACCGCAACTCGTAATGCATTTCCGCTAGTTATTCATGGTCAATAAGCGTAGGTCAGGAAAGAGAGTGTCAAATGAGGCTGAGGTCAACTGAATGTATGAAAAAATAAAAATAAAAACAAACCAATGTGTTTATGCTGCAATTTTCTGCGGTTTCTCGCACCAATCATTAATGCACCGTTTCAGAGCTGTATATGGCCACCAAATTAGTTTTTCCATTCAGGCTGAAAATTGTGGAAAATGGCGATGGGCAAAAGTGGGTGGTTGTTTGTTGCCTACTTTTGTGTCGGGCTGTTGAATAATTTATGAATTAATTCCTGCATTATTACGCTTTATCTATTCGATTGTAATTTAGTTTATCAATTTAATTTCATTTAGCCATGCACAGTGCCTGCAAAAATATTGCTGACAGGCCATTAAAAAGCAAAAAAAAAAAACAGAAAAAAAAACAGCAAATGGTAGAAGTAAAATTAACGCTGCAGTGTAAGCATGTGCGTGCCACTTTTATCAAATTTACGCTTATTGCATTTTAATTAATTATAAACAGGTAATTATGGTAAACAGACTGAGGTAGGCACACACTTGCACACACACACACAAACGCACATACACACAGGGCATAAAGTGGGTTTTGAAAATATTACCATTTCATTTGAGCCAAGTGCTTAACTTTAAAGTGTTGCATTTCAGTTCGAAAGGAAACCCGTGGAAAGGCCATAAATTTAATTAAAATTATGTTACCGCTTCTATTTCATATAGCTCTAAAATGACTAAATATTTCCGGAATAAAAACTAGAACATGTAATTTAACAAAAAACTCAAAATATCCCTACAAATTAGGCATATTTCCACTTAATAAATATGCAAGATACGGCCATATATGTAGTTGATTAGAGTCCGGCCTTTGTTCAATATATGTGGCAAGGAGAAAAGACATATGGCAATGCAGGCAAATTAAGGAGAGAGCCAGAGTGAGACGGTCGCAAAAGAAATGAACGAAAGTGTGTCACGTCGCTAGGTTAAGCAATTTATAGAATTATATTAATAAGTCGCAAACGATTATTGCCGTCAACCAACAAACATATATCCCTTCCACTATGTACATACATATATTGGTTGACGACAATAATCGTTGTACATTTGTGTGTTATATATGTATATGTATGTACATACATAAATATATATGTATGAGTGTTGATTGCTGTATACATATACATATACATATGTACATATATGTATATTCTACAATTGTATTTTTATCGCATGTCTATTTTACTCTTTCCCTTTCTAAAAAGGTTCTTTTTTGTCAAACGTCGTACTACATTTTTTAAGCCTAGTTTTTATTTCGAAACATTTGAAGTCGGTTGTGAAATTAATAATAGATTGCCTAGCTCAGTCTAACATTCATACATATGTATATTAACTACAGTAAAAACTCTCATAAGGAACACCTCTGTGTTCCGCCTTCGATGCATAGTTTGTGGGATTAGTCATTCATTTGCACCAATAACTACAACACTATACGGATGTTGTTATACCAAAATTCAGTTGTTCTAACTCTTATAGTCGCTGAGCTCTAGCTGTTCATAAGGAGGGACATATCTCAATCAGCCAGATTCGGCTATTGATACTGATCAAGAATATATATAACATATGGGGTCGGAATTGCTTCCTTCTGCTTGTTACATACATTTTAGCGACTTCAGTACACCCCTATGTTTACAGGGTATAAAAACTCTCCTGAGTATTTGCCCATATTAAAATTCGCAGATGTTTTGATTGAAACTCTGTTTCTCTCTTTGTTCTTCTCTTTTCTGAGCCGCTCTTAAACAGGTGTAGTCCAAACATAAATTTATTAGTAAAATTTTGGGAGACGTCACGAAATGAATCACATGTTTTTATTTGTTTGAGGCATAAACATAAATATTATTAAGTATTCAAGTTGATAAAATGCTCGACCGTGCCGAATTTCGCATACCCTTGCAAACTATCTATTGTCAAAGTCAAACCAAAAAAAAAATTGCTGTTACGAAAATTTTTATTGGTTCGATTGTTCCTATAAGAGCTATAGCAACCTTTATACGTATACTAAACTTACAAATACCAATTTAGTGACAATTGCTTTTAAAATAACTAAGTTGTTCCATTAAAACAATATTCTTGGCCGATCGTTCCTATGGAAATTAATGATATAGTCATCCGATTGGGATGCAAAGTTTCAGCTTTGTAGCTTTAAGGGTCTTGGAGGAGATCGTGTTAATCCAGACAGCATTTTCTTGATCAGCATGAAGTGTATTAAAGCTACAAAGCTTTTTTGCACAAAGGATTCTTTTTAATCCCAATCATGATCGGAAGTCTAAATTATGTTAAAATAATGGCACGGATCCTAATAATCATAATAAAGTTTTTGTTTTTGTTGAAAAATTTTACTAATTTTAACATCACGCAAAAATCTTAGGTTAAAATAAACAAAGAACTGTTATTCTTTTTTCTGTGAATGTAATCATCTTAGGTAAATGCCGGTTATTCTATTCTGAGTTAATGTTGAAATTTAAAAACAAAGCGTAGATAGAGACCCAGTTGCAGCTAAATGTTCGGCTTAATCACAACGTAACAATTTAATGGTAAGTTAAAGTGTATTTGGGTGTATATGGGTCACATTGACTAAAAAACTGTATCAGACTATAGAAAGTGAAAGTGAACACACACTTTGTGTTGCCGTTGAAACAATCTGCGTTATTAACGATCAGAAACAAGCAAAAGTGAGCATTATTTGTTTCCTGTTTTGTGTTGTGCGAGAGTAATTCTATTTCTAAGCTCTCAAATTTTGTTTCTAATCACTTATGCGTCATGGCAATTCGCCTTTGTATTTACATATATTCCTTCTCAGTCTAATATCAGGCCTCAGTCTTAGTAGAAAGCTCGATTGACACTTTTGTGGCTGTCTGTTATTCGGGGAGCATTGAAAAGTATACAGACTAACCCCAAAGGCAAATTATTTTTGTTCAATTTATTAAAATTTTTGTAAACTTTCTTTTTTTACTTTTATAGGTTCAACCAAAATGGAACAAAATTTAACCTTTGTTGGTAAAATGGAACAGTTGCTTTCTAAGTTCCATGAACTGAGAGTAAAATGGCAATTCCTTAACGTTAGAGACAATATAGAAAACGAATTATGCTCCTTATTTCGCTGCTATTCTGAAATGCCGACATTTAGCCAGGAGTTCCACAATTGTATAACTTCAAATGGACCCAACTTTAATTCCTCTCAATCCAGAAGCTTTCAACTGATTCAAGAGTATTTTGCTACCGTAAACTGGTTCACCGCACAAATTTATTCGGATGTCAGCCTTGGGATCAAACAACAAGTTATGATTGAACAATTGAATTTCATGAAATTTGTTTGTCATGTGGATTTATCAACGCAAATATTAAAAAAAAACACGAATTTCAGTGCAACATTCCGGTGTCTGTTTGTGGATGAGATGACTAAGACAGCACCCGTTGTTCAATGCATCCTTGTGTCTGGTAAAATGAAAACTATACTATGAAAGAAAACAAAAACTCAGTTGGTAATAACTACGGATTTTTTACAGACGATTATATTAAAAAACTTAAGGAAAATTTGGATCCTTTTCAGCTAGCGAAAGGCTTGGCTCAAGACATTAAAAACTCAAAAGCTGCATTGGAGTATCATGACGGAAAGCGCTGTGCCCATTTTAAACAAATAAATTTTCAAAAAAAAATCCATTTTGGATCCAAGAGTTCCGTTTTGGAAGAAAAATGTGCCTTGCTATTTTTTACAAGAATTTTGGTAAACAGCAAAGAAATGAGCATTTTTGCATTGTCAAAGCCCGTGGTCCAGATCACACACAGTTCTCAAGAACGGCCGGTAGACTGTACAATATTTTGGCTTAATTACTTTCCAGAGGTGTCAAGGGGGCCATTTGAAGCCAAAGAAAGTGTTACATGCCAGGATCTTACCAACGCTCTGGTTACCGAATTCGAAACAAGGACAAATCATTCGCTTTCTGACATCAGCAAGGAATTTATCAGTAAGAAATTAAAGAACAAAACACGAGATGATTACTATAAGTTTTATTATAAATTTACAGAAGAAAACATAGATCAACTAGGAGATGGAAAAGTGATCACACGGACAAAGTTTTCAACAACGATTTGGAAACCTGGCCATTCTTTTTATGAATGGTTTTATAATCTCAAGAAGCTTTTGTCGCCCTTACCAAATGTTAATCGAAACAAAAGTAGTTCCGTACAGGCCATGTGGAAAGCTGACCTCATCACAGGATTAATTTCCAGTAGGAAGGCTGCGGAAATTCTTCAAAATTATCCTGTTGGTACATTTTTAATACGATTCTCTGAAACTAAATTAAGTAAGTTGGACTCAGCAAGTGCAGATATTTTTCCTGTACTAAAGTCTTTCTTTGTAGGCGCCACTAATGTGGTTTGTAAAACATCGGACACCTTAGTGGAAGTTACTATACCATGGGACCCAAAAGTTGTTGAAATCTACGGATTGGCTAATCTCATTTTAGAAGTATATGGAGCAAAATTCCTGTTGACGCCCCTTTTTGAAGTCATGGAACGGGATGAAGCATTGAGTCAATTTCTAAGAGTTTCAACAAATGTCGCCGAATACCCGAAAACGTTTACTTGCAATCGTTTCCCTTAAATTAGTTGTCCAATATCAGATATTTTGATAATGATTTGAACTAAACAAATCAGAATAATAAAATATATAATAACTTCCGAAATGACCGATGAAAAGCGGTGGTGAAACATGAACATATGAAATCCATTAAAAATTATACTAAAACTAGCAGGATGGGCTATCCACGGCCGTGCCGAAGTTCGTAGACCCTTGCAAACTGTTTTTTAACAATTACATATTTATAATTACATTAGGAAGCATATAAAAGAAGTCCAACCTACATTAAATGTTCGTGGCTTGAGAAAATAAAGTAATTCGACAAAAAAAAATGTTGGTCTGATTGCTCCTATGGGAGCTATAGCATTTGGCTGAAACTTAGCAAAGACATTAAATATATACTAAACTTAGTAATGTAGTCTGGGGAACAAAAACCAAAACACGTCCGTAATCGACTTCGATGACATTAAAACTGAACTTCGTTCTCTTTATTCTAGATCATGTTCTCGCTCTCATGAGAGCGAGAGAGTGTGTTCGACTTTGCTCTCACAGTCGAACTCACCCTCTTACTAATACACTTACATACATGCTACTTATTACTACAATTCGGCCGTCCTGACGTTGAGGATCTCCTGATCCTCGTTGTCATACTTCTAGTTACAATGTTACTGTTGCCGTATTTACATAACTTTTCATGTCTTCTCTTTTTAACATAATTAACATGTTGGTATTTTCACTAGGACTAGAATTATTATTAACATTGGTATTTTCGCTAGGACTAGAATTACTATTAACATTGGTATATTCGCTAGGACTAGTAATCCACGGTTTCATATTTTGTACTGCCCAAATTCCTGAATAAGGAATTTGCGTTTGCTGGAAGTTCTCAATGTCCTCTACAAAATACCTATCATTTCCTAAAATTTTGGAGACGACATAGGGTCCTTTGAATTTTGGTATCAGCTTGCTTGACACTCCTTGTTGAGAATTGAAGTTTCGAACCACTACATAGTCTCCAATTTTAAATACATTTGGCTTTTTACGTTTGGCATCGACATAGTTTTTATTATAATCTTGAATCTTTTGCTGACACTCTTGAGCACTTTTTCTTACATTTTCTAAATTCCTTATTAACTTTTCCTGATTCTCTTCTACAACATTTTCTTTTAAATTGTCGATACAAACTCCTCTTTGTGCAACTCCAAAGAGCATTACACTGGGATATTCATTGATACTCCGATTTTTTGTATTATTAATCGCAAATTCTACTTTTCCTAAAACTTTGTGCCACGGTTCGTTTTTCTCTACATCTACTAGCTTTGCTATCATAGGTCCTAGATCTCTGTTGACTCTCTCGACTTGGCCATTTGCTTGAGGTGACGCCGTTGCTACTTTAACGTGAACAATATTATTTTCACACACGAAGTCTTCAAATTCTTTAGAGGTGAAACAGCTACCCCTGTCGGATATAAGATTTTTAGGTCTACTGTATGATTTAAAATAATCCTTAAGTGCGTCAATCGCCTCCTTTGAGCTAGTTGTTTTCGTAGGGTATAATCTTGTAAACTTTGTACAAGCATCGATAACTACTAATATGTGTTTTTTCTTGTTGTCTTTACTATTAATTGGACCGTAATGGTCAATATGTATGACTTCAAATGGATTTATGCTTTTGGGAATAGAATGCAAATAACCCTCGATTTTTCCAGACTTATCTGTGAATGCTATACACTTTAGACAATTTTGTACATGAGTTTCTACTTTTTTCCTTATCTTCGGGAACCAATAACTTTTCTTAACAAGATCGCTCACTTTATCAATCCCTGTGTGTCCCATTTCGTCGTGATACTTATATAGTACACTATCCTCCATTGACGTTGGCACACAAAACAAGAGCCTTCCTTTTACTTTTTTATAAACAACACCATTTCGCATTTCATAATGTTCGTTTTCTTGCTTCGACAACATTTCTTTTAACTTTTTTATCTTTTCGTCTTTTCCTTGGCATATTATTAAATTTTCTTCAAACGTGTTTGTATCAACTAACAAAATATTATTGCTGCGACTTAGTGCATCTACATGTTGCATTCTTTTCCCAGCTCGATGTTCCAACTCATAATCATAGTTTTGTAACTCGAGAGCCCACCTAGCAATGCGTGGATTTAACTCTTTTTTATTTAACGTTAGAGTAAGAGAATTGCAATCGGTTACAATTTTAAACTTCAACCCTTGGACGTATACCCTGAACCTTTTTAGCGCATTTATAATAGCTAAAGTTTCCAATTCGAAACTATGATACCTCGACTCTACCTCTGTTGTACGTTTTGAGAAATAAAACACAGGGTGCAGCTTGCCATCACTTTTCCTTTGCAACAATATTGCTCCGTAACCTAAAGAACTGGCATCGCAATGTAATTCTGTTTCATGCCTAGGGTCATATATTGCTAAGATCGGGGCCTGTATTAACTTTTCCTTGAGTACATTAAAAGCATTCAACTCTTCTTCCCCGAACTTAAACTTCTTATCTTTTTTCGTTAGATCGTATAACGGCTTAGCGATTATGGAAAAATCTTGAACGAATCTCCTAAAGTATGAGCATAGGCCAATAAAACTTTGAACTTCATGAACCTTTGAAGGTACTGGGAAAGATTTGACAGCCTCTATACCAGTCTTATTAGCTTTTATACCTTTGCCGTCGACGGTGTATCCCAAATAGTCAATTGACAACTGTAAAAACTCACATTTGTCAACTCTTAGTTCTAACTTATTGTCAACAACACATTTGAAAAATTCCGTAAGGACATCAAAATGTTCCTCTATAGTTTCAGTCGCAATCATTATGTCATCAAGATAAATCACTACTTTTCCTGTGCGCACCATGTCTTCAAATATCTTGTTAATATATCGCTGAAACGTTCGTGGCGCATTTGCTAAACCATACGGCATTCTAAGGTATTCGTATTGACCTAACGGTGTAACAAAAGATGTGTACTTAACAGATTCTTCGTCAATTTCAATATGATTAAACGCGTCTTTTAGGTCAAGCTTTGAAAAGAATTTCTTATTTGCCATCCTTTCTAACAAATCGTCTATAAGAGGAATTGGATAGTTATCCTTACGAGTGGCTTTGTTCAAACGTCGATAGTCTACACACATTCTAAGTTCCCCTGTTTTCTTTGGTACAAGCACGATTGGCGATGTAAACTCTGACTCGCTTAATCTTATGTATCCTTTGGCTAAGTTTTGATTTAAAATTTCCTCTACTTTTAACTTCTCAGCATATGATAACCTTCGGGGTGTACAACGAAAAGGTTTTTCGTCTTCTATCGTCAATTTCATTGAACACTTAGTTTTTGGACTTTTGGGTCTTATAGGATCTTCATAATGTTTTTTAAAAAATGTTTCAAACCTTTTTACAATATCTCCACTTATTTCACTTCCTATTTTATAACTTGTTTTGGCATCGACAATTACATTTATCTCTAACATTTTCTTATCAAACTCTACTTCTGACTCTACTTTGTTCTTTACTTTGTTCTCTACTTCGTTCTTTACTTTGTTTTCTGCTTTGTTTTCTATTTCCTTTATCATGACATTGTCTCTTCCATTGCTACATTGTTTTTGTTTAACATTGTTATTACAACTTGCAAGTTGATCGTTAGGACATTTTTTCTTTACTTCAAATTCGATTAACTTAAAGCAGCTTAACCTTAAAAAATCTCTGCCCAAAACCATTGAGTACCTCATAGATTCATTGTTAACTACCAAAGCTTCGATTTTTACGAGTTTATTTAAACTTTTAACTAAGCAAACTATTTTTCCAATAACATGTAATTTACTTTCATTTAATCCAACATAATTTGTTTCTTCATTTTCAGTAATTTTTGCTTCTTTGGGAACTGTTGATTGTTTAAGGAAAGTGGCAGGGCTACCAGAATCTATTAGGCACTCTATGGGATAAAATTTCGAACTATTACTATTTAAATCGTAAAAGCTTATTTCAAAATTTCTTACGTATTCATTTACTGGCTTCGACTTCCTATATTGTGAGCATTGCCTCGCCAGGTGTCCAACTTCACCGCAAGCATAGCATGCCCCATCAGCACGTGTAGGCTTACGACATTCAGTCGCACGATGTCCCAAACTGTTGCAATTGTAACACTTGATGACCCTCTGGTCCGGGGTCATCATGTTGTGGCCACTTTTCTTGACCCCTTGCTTCTCTCTTCCAACTGCTTTGGGCCGTTGAACATCTTGAAAAGCATTAAGCATCTGGGTTATTGTCGAAAACTGCTGCAGCTTCGCCTGGTTTTGAAGTTGCACATCCGGAATCCCTTCAATGAGATATTCTTTTAACTCCTTTTCCATCAAATTTATATTGGCAGCCAATCTCAACTTTTCGTAGTAGTATTCCCCGAACTTTTCCTCTGGTCGCCATTTCCGACCTTCAAACTTTCGGCGTATTTCCGGAAAACTTTCCTTAGCGCCAAAAACAATTTTTAGTTGCTGCATTATATTGTCAACGTTTCCCGCGAGCAGTGATGGACGTGACAAAAGCCAAAAGTTGACTTTTCCCTTAAGACGAGTACAAACTAGGGCTCTGATGACATCGTCGTCCACGTTGAATACATCCTTCACATTATTTATTATAGTTAACCACTGGTCAATGTTTCCCTCACCGGAATATTCTGGTATTAAATCTCTTAGTACGCTCAACTCCACTGTCGATTTTGATTTGTATACTTTTTTAGGTTCAGAGTTGCCAACAACCACATTTTGAACGTCGTCTGTGACGTCATTGTTGTGTACGGCATTGCCAACGTTAAAATTGCCGACCAACACTGTGCGTTGTTCACAAATATTGGCGCCTCTTTCGCCGTTTGCTGCATCTTGTATTTCGTTGCTATTTTCGTTGTCCTCTGCGCCTTGAGCTTCGTCGCCAGTTTCGGCGTCTGCTGTACCTTGAATTTCGGCGCTAATTTCAGCGTCTGCTGTTTCTAGAACTTCGCTAGTTTCATAGTCTGCCGTTCCTGGAATTTCATCACGCGTCTCTTGTGTTGCCGCATCTCGGGTAACGGTTGCCTGACCAGGCACATCTCCAATAAAGAAACAAAGATTTGGGGCTTCTGGGGACGGTAACACTTCACAAATCTGGTGAATTAACGATGCTTTGGTACCTGTTGTAGGTAGGCCAAGCTTACCGCACCAAAGTTTAATGTCATTTAGACTTAAGTTATTTAAGTTTATTTGGCTCATTTTTATGTTTTTAATAATTGTCACGATGAAAATTTAAGTTTTAGTTTAACTGTAGGCGTTTTTTCAAGACCACTTCTGAATTGTAGTCTGGGGAACAAAAACCAAAACACGTCCGTAATCGACTTCGATGACATTAAAACTGAACTTCGTTCTCTTTATTCTAGATCATGTTCTCGCTCTCATGAGAGCGAGAGAGTGTGTTCGACTTTGCTCTCACAGTCGAACTCACCCTCTTACTAATACACTTACATACATGCTACTTATTACTACAGTAACAAAATTCGTGACAATCCTTTTAAAAACACCGAAGTTATTGCTTTAAAATTATATTCCTGACCTGTTGTTCCTATGGGAGCTATATGATATAGTTAACCGATACTAATGAAAATTGGTGGATATGTTAGAAAGTATACTAAACTCATAAACAACAAAGTTATGGAAGTTTAACTCTATTCTCGACCGATCGTTCATATGGAAGCTATATGATATAGTCATCCGATCGGGATGATTCCGAGATACACACTGCCTGCAGCAAAAAGAAGCCAGGTAGCTTCAAGGGTCTCGGAGGAAAACTGTTGATACAGACAGACGGACAGAGCTTTATTTACTCACCACATCATGCTGATCAAGAATATATAAAATATAAAAAATGATATTTAAAATAAAACTAAAAATAATTCGAAAATATTTAAAAAAGCTTAAAATTGCAGTTATTAAAAAAAAATTGAACTAAAACTTGAAATTTGAATGAAGAAAATGAAGCAAGAAAAAACCGTATCAAAAAGGAATCAGTCAGTTTAGCAACTCTTATTGTATTGCTATGTTATTAAGGCAGAAGTCATCCAGATAACACAAGAATTGGACGACATTGGACTCTGCAACTGAGCGAGATGACATCTGAAGCTGTAATCAAGTGTGCTCCGGTGTGGGAAACGCACTGCTCCCATAACAGGCCATTTCCAAGAAAGAGAATACCGAAAATCATGTCATATATACATATATATTTATTATCAACACAAGTAAACCAAAAGAATTGTAACAGTTTGAGGCAGTTCAATGCTGCTGATAAGAGCAGGGTTTTCTTTGATAGAGAATAATCAACGAAACTAAGTAAGACATATGGCTAATTCAAATTCTCTGCCTTTAGACTTTTACTGGTTTCTAAAAATAATTAAATGTTGATTATTCTTTAATTAATAAATATCAAAGAAGCTAACTTCGGCTCTGCCGAAGTTTGTATACCCTTGCAACAAAATAATTGGTATAAATGTTTAACAAAATCAAAAAAAAAAAAAAAAAAACGAAAAAAACACATATAAAAATTTTCACTTCTTCACCGAGTATTGAACCATCAAACACCGAAGCCCATCGTGCCAACGATCTCCACATACTACGCCACCGTCCTAATTCGATATATATGCAAACCCATTGCATCTCGCTCTGTCAATTTTGTTCTGTGCAACAACACAACGCAAATGTTTCTGTCTCTCTCACACACCGCGTGATGACGAATTTTTGCATATGTGTGTGTGTGCGTGATTGCTTGGAATTTGTTTTTGTTTCTTTGCTGCCAAAGAAAATTGCTTATTTTACTCGAGGTACCTCCACGTTTCAGTTAATAACTCCGGTGATAATTATCCGATCCGACTAATTTTTAAACTTGATCTGGATGATCGATTAAGGAACTTAAATTTTCATGTTTCAACCATGTATCTTAAAATTTGAGGCTGTCATCGTGATTGAAACAGACAGACGGACAGACGGACGGACGGACGGACAGACGGACATGTCTCAATCGACTCGGCTGTTGATGCTGATCAAGAATATATATACTTTATGGGGTCGGAAACGTATATTTCTATGCGTTACAAACATCTGACCAATTTTATAATACCCCCTGCAAGGGTATAAAAATATGACAACCGGGAGGAGCTCTTACATTTTGATTTGAAAAAATTTAGAAATTTATTTGAACTGCTTATTGATCGGCAAAAGTGTACAACAGACATTCCATCTGCTGTTCAGATCTTGGAAAAGAAAAATATAAAACACGAAATAATTTAAGAGGGGTATAATAATCAACTTATTATTAACTCAAAGCCATAATTATTTGTTACATAAAAAAAGAGAGACATTTATGTTACTTAAATGCATGATAATTCATTCCAGTTCAAAATATTTTTTATTATTATTTATTGCTATTTTCGAAAATGTTTGTTGAGCCGGTATACGAGAAAAAGATCAACTAATTAGTCAAATAGCTGTATTCTGTGTCTTTTACAAAATAATGAAGAAATAATAAAGTCAACTCAAATGGCGCTTGAATATTTTAAATGCAAAACGGCTTTGGTAGTCCAAGAAAACAAAAACTTTCTTTGTAAGATAATATTTTTGTTTATTCCTATGGCGAATATATCTCATAGTGATCCAATTGGACCCATTCAAGAACTTGACTTACCTACATATTCGAAAAGCTTTTATACAAAGATTCACGCAAATAGCTGATAATGTACAATCTAAACAACGCATAGAAACAGACAGACAAGTATGGCAATATCAACTAGGATCGGAGACGATGTATTTTATAGGGACCAAAAGAATGTTACACAATGTTGCATAAAAGACGCGTTCTCTAATTTCAATATTATAAAAGTTCTGATAAAATGGTCTACATTTTGCGTTTTCAGTTTTCTCTTTCTCTTTTTTTCCAAAGTAATTTTTAGTTGTTGCATTTAGTTTAACGAACCTTTCCAAATTGATATCAATTATCTTTGTCGAAATCGAGCAATTCACTTCAAGCGACGATACAAATTGAAAATACCAAAATGCTGATAACTTCATTATACAAATGGTATAAGTAATTAAAATAATGAAAAACTGTATCTAAAAAAAAAAAACCGATACATAAATTTTTGCTGGTTTTATTTTAGTGTCTTGTTTTATTTCCGTTTTCCATTTTACAAACTAATTTTAAACATTTCTGTCTTACTTAAGTACATTAAAAATTGTCTGAACTTAATTTAACAAAATTGAAAGAGACAAGGAAATCGGTTAGTGCTGGAAAAACGCAGAGAAAACGATTCTCTGTTCTTGAAATTTTGAATTTTCCCATCACTCTTCATTACGCACATGTTATGCTTAATTTACAGTATTATTTCTTAGTATTTAAATGGAGAGTATGTTTGAAAAGTTTTGAGTTTTATATCTATTTTTTTATTTTCAATTTAAAGTTTACAATTTTTCATACTATTTACATGAATATTTTAAAGTTTTGGCTAGTTATTTAGGTTTGTCCATTTTAACTAACTATCTCTGGTTTATTTTCTTATCGGATCAAGTACCAAGCTGCCAACATTAGTCCTAGTCATGTGGTTGGAAAAAGGGTAGGCGGGTAGAGGGGACTGGTTTTTGTTTTTTTTGGACGGCTATCAAAGAATATTATTTGCGTGCCTCGCAGCTGTTCCATTTCTAGCCACAATCGAACGCCTTTGTATGCAAATGAGCTTAAGCAGCTGTCGGGAAAGCCAAAGCCTTGCAACATGCAACTTGCCACATGCCACATGCATTTTGACCCGACTGGAGCAAAACGTAAAAAAAACAAAGTAAAGGCAAATAACAAATTTTAGGCCTCATGACTCATAAAGGTGACTGTGTGGAACCTTTGTTCATTTGTTTGGACTTCATTTTGCGGTCTCTTGCAAATTTTCGTGTTGATTTTGCTTAAATAGAGTTTCGTTTCTGGTACAAATTGTTCGAATCAAATTCGAGGGTGTTGCACAATTGTGACTCAATCTATCGCAAATTAGCATAAAACAGGTTTTAATCGCATGACAAACAATTTCAATACTTATGCATGTTAATCTGTGGAGTTCACATGGTAAGAATATGACTCAAATTTATATTTAATTTGAAAAAATTTTAAACATGTTTTTTGAAAGTTTCGATTAATTTTTTTAAAAATTTGTTGTACTACAACTAAACTGAAGCTTTCCACAGATATGTAAAATAGAAATTTGACTTAATCGAGTAATTTTAATGCCAATGTCAAGTGTATTTAAGTCGGTATCGAATCACATTACATTAGTTTAGTTCGAATGCACTTTTACAATTTATCTATTACAACTAAACCAGAGTTTTCCAGGGTTAATTCTTTGATTTCAGTAATTCGAATTTCATTTTTAATTTAAATTGAATGACTTTGTCTATTTGAGTCGTATATCGAATCACATCTTAAGTGGGTTTTAAAATGTTAAATTCTTGAACGATATGTCTCTATAATTTATAGATTATATTCATTTTGAAAAGAATCATCATACTAGAATCATCCTATTTGAACACGTGGTTTGAACTGTTATATAGCTATTTCATTTCAATTCAACATGATAACAAATAGTTCAATGACTTTCTCTTTAGTTATGTAGTCAATAGCATGTAGAACATTTTTTGTTGATTAAGCTTGTCTGATATTGACACTTGATCTAACCAACTACTCCTTTCATTTAAATATTGTTAAAGAGAGATAATTTTTTTGTAGATCGTTTTAGCAGTGATTGTTGATGGATAAGTTTGCTGATTTTCATGAATGTCTGAACAATGTTTCTCTCCATTTTCTTTCTTTTAACTGCTCCCCACAAGGATTCTGCTGCAGCTTGGCATTGATTATGTATATATTTATCGATAAATATATTAGTACACACAAAAATTACATTAATATGAACATCAAACATGTTTTTTAGGCTGTTCTCTTTTAAAGATATTTGCAACTTTTCAAGTTGTCCATTTGACAGCAGCTTGACTCGAATTCTATTTACAATTATTTTTGTTTTATTAGACATGCAAATGCGAAATTTTTGCATATTTTGTTGATTTCACTAAGTTTTACTTTTGGATTTTATTTTACAAACATTTCCTATATTTTGCTTATGACTAAATTAATTTTGTTTGGTTTTTTCTTCTTTTAAGAGTTGCCTTAAAGTATTTTGTTCATTTTTTTAAGATTTTTGAAATGTTTCGAAACTTGATATGCCTAAATCGAAAATTGAGAATGATTAATGGAAGGATTAGATAAAAAAAGAAAATTGTTAAGACTAGAATCGTGAAATTAAAAACAAGAAACACAATATGAATTATCACAAAAAACATGTAATCCTTTCTTAAGATGAATAACATTTTTGTTTTCCTAAAGTATCTAAAGTTTCCTTCTTATTGGCTTACAATTTTAACTAAATATTTACAATTGCTTAGAACCGACACTTAAATGCTTAAATTGAGTAGTTTTAAGTTCTTGTTATTTGGTTTTTAGTTTGAAATATTTTTCACATCGAATTCATAAAAACTTTAGTTTTTGTTTTATTTTTTACTGAATTTCATAATTTTCTTTGAAATTTGGCATAGGATATGTTGATGTTGTTTTGCTCGATTCTTGTTTTTATATTTTTTATGGCTTTTATTTCTTTTAGGAATTTTCAAAGCCCATAAATGTTTTAGAGGGATCTTTTATGTTATATTCAATGCATTTCTTTTTGCGTGTGCTTCAGTGCTTAATATTGGTAGGATGCTTAATCTAGTTAACTGGGATTTGGCCAACTCCAGAAAATCAGTAAAGTTGGCAACACTGAGAGGAATTGTAAAGGCAATCGCGAGGCAGCCGATCCTGCAAAATAAAGTGACAAAAAAATTGGATAAGTAAGTTTATGTACATATATAAATACATAATGGGTATATCTAGTTAACCCGAAATGGTTACCAATTGTGCTGGATTTGGCGGCAACCGTTTCACGCGATTCCAAGGCTGGGGCACGCTGTTGACGATCGCTTTCCACGCTTTCCTCATTGCTCTGCCAATATAGTGAACTGATCTTGGCCACACACTAAAAATTGAACAAATAACTACCATTTAACAAAAGTTTCTATATAAAAATATAAACTGTGACTTACCTTTAGCTTCATGTCACCATTTTTGAAGTGAAACCCACGCACACGAAATTCCAAGCCCAGGCGTGCCATCTCTAGTCCATCTCGATTAACCACAATCTTATCATATTGCTTAAGATGTGGTTTCTGGGCCGGTTCTCCGTTTATCAGCCAGCTCAGGTGACAAACTGGCTTCGATGGGGACGATGTGCAATTGACACGAACTATGTCTCCGATTTGATATCTTGGCTGACCGCCCGTAATCTTTGGCCCATGATTTGGGGTCACTGCAATACAAGGTTGAAAAGCCATGAAGAAAAATAAACTTATCATGCTTTTGCCTATGACTAATGACTACTAAAAACACACGCACACATACAAGGATAAAGACATTCTTATATTGTAATACATACACAAGAAGAAGAGTATCTTATAAAATTAGCTAGTCACGGTCGGCTTACCAGGGCATCGGCAAGGACATCAAAGAGACCTTATTAGTAATTAGATACATTTGCAACTTCAATGTCGACTTTCCTTACTAGCCCAGCTAATGACTTGTATGCTTTTAACCTGACTGTAAGTTTATCGATTGTTTGGAATACAGTTTAAAGCTTTATCTTGGTTCCACTCACTTAAAGTTACCGAAATTCAATTTATTTATTCAAAAAAGAAAGAACGAGGTATCTATTACTGCTACTTAATAATATCTTCCACTCTTGTGAGTACTAATTAAAAGTAAGTAAGTAAGATTATATTATTTCAACTCTATTTGCAAATTTGTGACTTATTTCATTAGCATTTATAAAGTATTCCATCGAATGGCCAATATGAAATCAAATTAACCAATTTTTATGTTTTCTTTATTGCACTAATAACTATTTAGTATTGATAGTAGTTAATTCTTAGAAAAGATTAGAAAAGATTTGGGTAGTAATCGTGGTAACCAAATATAATTTCATTGTCAAACCAATTCAAGCAAGAGTTATAACAAATATTAATTTGTTTTTTTAGCTTCTTAAAAGGTTTGTTGCCTACTTACCCCAATTAAGATTCATGGTAAGCAATTTAATGATTAACGATCTACACAAAAAGAGTTTTTTTGACAAGCCTCCTAATTCAAAGTAACATTGAAATATTTGAAGGGTATACACAAGCTTCAATTGAAATTATTTGGCCTTAGTCGTTTAAATTAAATTTGCCTTCGCCCATCACCAGGTGAAGGCTTTAGACCAACGCTCTCTGTCCATTTATTTTGCTGGTGTGTCCAGTACGGTAAGCGCTGTTATTTAATTTTAATGAGCCAAGGAAATTGAATATTTTTCTAGACCTAACTCCTGGAACTAGTTGCTGGCCATTTTGTGCTTATTTTTATTACCATTTTCCTTCCTCAGTTACTTCCCAGTTTTGGCCATTGCTTTATTCCCTTTTTTCT
This sequence comes from Drosophila austrosaltans, assembly GCA_035045865.1. Lineage (NCBI taxonomy): Eukaryota > Metazoa > Arthropoda > Insecta > Diptera > Drosophilidae > Drosophila > Drosophila austrosaltans. Next base: position 2,489,331 of record JAWNOQ010000200.1, read on the forward strand.
TTTTGCAGCATCCACTTATTTCCCTTTTGCCCGCGTTTGGGCATAATAATAATGGGTGGGAGGGGGTTAAGTGTGCCGAAGGGTAGGTAGCATTATGCCCATTGCATTGGTCTGGTTTTTTGTTTTGGGGCTGGCTAGTCTCCGGGCTTGGGGTATCCTTAAGATTTATGTTGAGATTTGTGCCAGTAAAATATATGTACAACGGCTAGGCATACGAAATGCTTATTCAAAGTTTATATGGGCGTGTGGATAACACATGTGGGCGTGGTGTGTGTATGTGGGTTTGCCTGGTGTTGCTTTTCTGGGCAATGTGGCTAACACCCACAGCCAAGTGGCTGCATGAGTTCTTGCCACGCCGCTGTTGGGCATAGTTTTCTGAATATAATAAGAACATGAAAATTTTATACCAACAAAAATTTTATGTATACAAACTTTTATATACTCTGTAAATGAGAGCAAAGCTATGGTAAGGGTGTAAAATCGAAAAGAGATATTACAATATATCTACAAGAAAATTATAGAAGGATGTTGTGTACTAAGAAAGCATTGGGGCATCATTTATTAGAAAAGTGTCGGAAAATAGATTTGACTATCTATTTTTGGAAGAATGATTGGACTTATTGGAAAACAGAACATTAATTTGAATGGCCTAGACGAAGCCTTAAACTAGACTTTTCAACATGTTTAATCAAATGAAAGGTATAGAAAATGTTTTACTTTGTGTATATCAAAAATGTGTTTAAGATAATTTCCAAATTCGATTTACTAGATATCCTTTAAAGCAAACTAACGCAATCACTGATCTACAACAGTTTCACCTGAACTCTTTGCTTTTAAGTCATAAAGCAAAAAAGAAGAGACTGCGTAGGGTATATTGTATATTCAAGTATTTTATATGGAATATAAATATTCCATGGCAAAACTAAGCAAAAAATCCAAGCGAAATGAAGAAGAATAGAGAGAACACAAACTCATACACATATTGCAATGAAAACCGGTGTGTGAGTGTGTGTGTATGTGTGTGGCATAAAATAAAATTAATTTTTAATGGTTTTCAAAAAATTAATTTTCTTTAGAAGTCGTCAGAGTTTTTGTTGTGGCTTCTTCCTACAAGCACTGGCCATATGACAGGCTATCCTGTCCGGCTTCCATCCAGGTGGAGGTTTGGATTCACAAACAACATGTGTGAGTGTATGTGAGGGTGTATGTTAGTGTGTGTGTGTGTGTGCAGCTTTCTCGTTTGCTTATTTGTAATTTATAAAGTGAAGTTTACTTTACCTTACTTTAGTTGTTCCCCTCTAGACTCTCTCTCTCTTTCTCTCTTTCTATCTGCACTTTGTTGTAATTTCAATTTAGTTCATGCAACCGGAGTGAGTTGCATATATCATATTGTATGTACATTTGTACATATCTACTCATATGTTGAAGAAAAAAATATATACATATATACAAAACAGGGATAAGTTGTGAGTGCATTTTGGCAAAAGTCATTGAAGGCAATTGGATATGACTGAGTAAATTACATTCTTGTTTGACTTTAGCAATTACCTTTACTAACTAAAACTGAATGATATTTGGGAGATATTACAATCTCGAAAGTTTCCAGTTTCAGAAAATATAAGTACTACATAAACCACTGAATATAAAAATCGGATGACATGGTTTTAATGTAGATTTTGTTTTGTTCACTTTTTGTTAATGCCTTGGAAATTTATGGCTCCATTTGAAAAGGCTGGAAAATTTCTATATTACTTTCAAGGACTTGATCATAATTCATAAGCAAATATAAATGTTTATTAAAATTGTTGAAAGATACACAGAGTGGCAAGGATTTTGGCTGCGAGCCGTCAACACGTGAGTAAGCCAAACACAACACTCTACAGACACACACACACCCACTCAACCCCACACCCACTCCACTCTCTTTGTGTATATAGATCAAGTAAATGCCTAGAGGGTGGCACCGTTCACCCAACCATCCATTGGCCACCCCCTGCTGACCCAGCTTATCGCCTACTTTTGTAAAGTGCGCTCACTTTTGGCAAGCACTGTGGCAAAAAGTGAAGGTAAAACATACCGCAGCATATTAAAAAGGAAGAAAAAAATAAAAGAGAGAGAAAACACACCCCCAAATGGGTATGGGAATGGGAAAAGGAGAAACTCTTAGAGATGTTTGGGGCATGCCACTCACTAAAATGCTCATCGTAGTTCTTAACTGACTGTTGTTGTTGTTGTCTGCCTGCAGGCGGGCAGCTGCTTTAGATGCTTTTTCACCTGCTTTTTTTCATTTTGTTACATTTTTTTGCTTTCATTTCTTTTTTTCTCTTCTCTTTGGCTGCACAAAAGGTAGCAAACGAGCAGTTAAAATGCTGCCATAGAAAGAGAAACTGCTTAGTCATAGGAAAATGTCCAAAAATATACTTCGACCATGTTTGGCAATTTCCCTTTTCTCCCCTAGCTTTTCTCTCACTCTCTCTCCCCCCCTCTGTCTATCTCTTTTGCTTTAGTGCGACTTATTTGCAGGTCTTGAAAAGGTTCGGAAGGGGCGGGCTTCGCCGCTTGCCGTTTGCGTGCAAAGTCTGCCAAAATAAATTGCTCACATATATGCATGTGTTGTGTATGTGAATGTGTGTATATATGTATGTATGTGAGTCATGGAAAGTCTTTAGATTTATGCGGCAAATAAAATTTAAGTGCGACAATATGGCGTTGGCTTAAAAAATGACCACATTAATTTATAAACAATTATCAGCCACAAAAAAAAGGGTCGTCAACAATTCAAAAGGTGAAATAATATATAGTCTGTTAGTATGTGTTATCAGTGGTGAGGAGGGGAAATAATATATTACAATAACAGATTAAATTTAATTTATACCAAATCTTATGGACTACTATCGTTTAAATAAGTTACGAAAGCTTATAGCTAATGTGAGCCATAGACAAAGTAAGTTTATGAATTTGGTTTCTTAAGAACTTAAAGAAGGGGGAGGAAGTTAGAAGTTAGATATGTAGTATAAGAGCTATTAGATCTGTTAAAATATCTATATGGTCCTGTTTATATTGCAGCACTGCATTGATTGAATTGATTATTGATTGTAAGGTGTAAAATAATGTATGGATAGGTAATCAAGAGGGAACTCTGCTTCTGGTAAAAGTGCCAAAACTTATCAATTAAAGTTTAAATAATAATCCGGTTGATTCTTGAAGAAGATCTTTTTTAAAACAGTTTGCGTTAAATAGATGTCTTTTATGTTTATATACATATATGTAGGATATGATGGCAACGCAGGCTGAGGGAGAAGAATGAGCAGTCGGTGTCAGTTTTGGTCTGACAGAAAGTCAAGTCAAGAGTTAATGAAGCGGACGCCAAGCAGAGAAATGAAGGTATTGTGTATAGAAATGGTAAAAACACTTAGAATTACATTTAAATATTAAGTCGCAAAAGAAATATTGTCGCTAAACAATATATTTATGATCAGATCATATATCCTTTTGTACTCCTGATCAGTTTATATTTGGTCAATTGGCCAACAATTTCATAGTCATTTTTGGCATTTATTGATCAAATCACAATCAAATTGAAATAAATTGCAATAACTAAAAATTTTTAATTAATTGTAATGAAATTAACAATAAACAAGAGTTTCATTTTACAATTGATGTGTGTTGCTTGCGAAGTCTATTTATAATTATTGATTGATACAAATTTATATAAATTAAAGCAAAATATAATCAGGTGTGAATTGTCACTAATTTAACTCTGGATAAGAGATTTAAATAATATGAAAATGAATTTAAAATAATTATTTTGAGTGGATTAAGTTTATTGAATAATTTGAAATACTATCAAGTTTATCAGTTACTTCAACATTTTAATATTAAACACTTTTTCTTCACATAGAATTGTTGTGATTGCCATTTTAGTTTCGTTCGTACGCCTCCTTTTATTCCTTTGCCCTTATGAGTCTAAGTATTTTAGGGCATTTACAGCTCATTAGTGTGGGCCATTCGCAAAAATTGAAAAGACAAAAAGGGGAACCTCCGGCAAGAAGCACTATGAGTACTATAGAGCGTCTCAAAGGTCGTAAAAAAATCACATTTTACTTTCTTCTTCACGTTTGTTGCCTTTTTTTTTCATTTCCCATTTGCTTCTCTTCTTTTTTTTTGTTTTTGATTTTTCTCCTTATTTGCTGCGTGCTCTTATGCAGGCAATTGCTTTTTATATTGTAAAATCGATAAGCGATCACATTATGTGAAAAAGAAACTCGGCAGGCAGAGACAGCATACAGAGAGTCAGAGAGGAGGCAGCAGAAAAAGTGAGTTATATGTATGTTTGTCTTTTAAAGTGCACTTAACCATAAATTCAGCGCAGGACGAAGCACACTGGGACCTGGTCGCTGGGACCACAGCGACCAAACAGCGAAATGAGAAGGAGGACAAAACATATGCAAGTGCGAAGAGCGAGCATTTGCTAGAGGGAACGAACCTTTGCGTGCTCATTAATTATAAAACAACGCGCTATACTTTTATTTCTGCCGACAGATACGAAAGATGGCACCAGAGAGCGAGGAGCAGCAGAGAAGAGAGACAACGGTCGAAAAGGAAAGTAGAAAGATGAAACAAACCTGTTACTCTATACTCTTACTAACTCTACATATAATAGGACAATTAAAAAGCATTTCGTTTAAGGAATTAGTTATTTAAGTTTACTTATTTTTACTTTACTTTTAAACTGAAAAACTATTCAATAGACTGCCTTGGGATGGATGGGGAATTATAGGCACAAACAGATGGATTTTGGATTATAGCCACACCAGAAGTTGTCTACTTGTCTACTTTGTAAAGTTTTAGAAAACACAAATATATCCTATCCAAGGAAGAGTATAATAGCAGTAACAGTAATGTTTTCTTAACTCAAACATGCCCTCAACGTGGCAACGCAATGCGGCTCGTATCGTGCATTAAAAATCGTTGTCATATGTAAAAGTAAAGATAACAAACGGTTCGCCCGAGTGGATAAGGATGGGTTTGAGAGAAGGGTGATGGGTGAAGGCGGCTGCTGAGGTGCAGTATAGAGGCAGGATTGTCTCTTAACTGAGGAGCATATGAAGCGATTTTCAGTTTTCACATTCTTTAAGTTGTTTGTCGAAATGCGGCTGATGGGGCGTATGAGTAATGGAAGCCACACACAAAGTGCAGCGAGAGAGAGTAGCAAATGCGTGACCGCTAATGGAAATGCCTTGTTCAGACTTAAAGATAATATTGCCAAGAGCATATATCTACATATTGCAATCTTTAAAAAGTTAACCGAGAAAGCGCTAAAAAAGAACGTCTCGTTATAGTAATTAAAACATATTTGCAAGCTTAATTATTTCAATTCAAATTCGTGGACGGCCTGAATTGTGATGGTGATGGAGATGTTAATGATGATGTCCGGGTACCGATGCTTCCCTAGTTTTTAGCGGAAGGACCAACAGCATCATTCTAAATGAAATTCATGACAACCTGGCAATGCGTTGGCAAATGGCATTGTCGTAGTGGCAATGTCCCAGGCAAGTTGTAAACGGCTTTTGCTTGTTGGCTGCTTTAAAGCAGGCATCCCGTTTAGGTTTTCACCCCCCCCTTTTTGGTAGCGCAACCCTAGAGTCTAGAGTCATGGTCGTTGTACACTGGTTACCACTCTCTGGCTACGCTTTTCATTTCATATATATATATACATTTTTTTTTAAGTTTAGTTTTCCCTTCTCTCTTCTTTTTTTATGCTTAATACAACTGCATAATCTAAGCAAACAATTGAAATGGAATTTTTGTCGTCGACGTCGCAGCTGACGCTGTGTCTACAACAAAGAAACGCAAAGCATGTGTGTGTGTGTGTATGTGCGGAAAGAAGGTTGGCGGTGGAGAGAGTGGTATAAAAGCAAGTGAAGAGGCGTGGCTGCTGCTACTGCTGCAACTGTCATTGCAATTTGAAGTAAAATTATGTTTTCATGTCGCACGATTTAAGTAGAAGCAGAGAAAAATGGGTTAAGACAAAAGCGCCATCTGCCGGCTGCAACTGGCAAAGGACAGGGTGAAAAAGCAAGAGGACTTGTACATGGCTTTTGTCTTATGCGGCGAGCACTTTGCATATGTATGCAAATGCAAAAAATGTTTGGGCGTGGCATGACACCAGCCTCAAAAAAGTCTCATTTCAGCTAAAGGAAAACCGCAACTCAATCAGATGCGGATTGCCATCGAGTTAATCACAAATTTATAAACTCATAAAAAAATCAAACGGTTATCAATATATATATGCATATATGTATGTATATGCCTTGAACCTCTACTTTTCCCGGGGGTGGCACAAACTCATCATCATCATCCTCATCGTGATGATCTTCGCCGTCTTTTGATTCCCTTTTCAGCCGTGGGCGGAAACCTACATTAACTTATGGCAATATAAGCAAGCTCTCCCTTCCTTTCTTGCTTTCTTCCTTCCTTTCGTTCACTCTCATCCCCTCAAAAACTCGGTTCCCCATACGCACTAAGCACATTTCATGCTGATTTTCCTTTTGGCCATTCGATGAAGATGAAGAAGCAGCAGCAGCGTAAGAAAAAGGAAACCCACACAAAAAAAAAAGACTCTGCCTGGGACATAGGAATGTAACGGAAATGGTTTTGCATATTAAACAATGTGTCTGGCAAGCCAAATTGAACGACATTGGGAGCCCCACGATAAAGAGAAGGGGGTGATGGCTGGCAGTCCTGGCGCTGGCTGGGAATTGGGTTCACGAATTGGAGACGTGGGCATGAGGAGCAAATGTGCCTGCATCTCATCAGCAACAACTGTACCCATCTTTGGTCCTATCGTTCATTTTTTCTCTTACTGGAATTGGTGGTTGAACCTGGAGATGAGAATGGTGACAGAGATGCTAACATCACTGCAAGTGAACCATAAAATATGTTTTAGTGCGTTGGCATCAACTACCCACTGAGTCAAAGTCCCAAAAGCCGCATTCTATCTACCGCAAAACAATTGAGAAATATGTTAATTGGGTGTTGGGAAGGACAGAAACAAGGACTAAACCAAAAAAGGAACCCATTTAAATCTTCTGGGCATGAAAAAAATCATTTCGAATAGAATGGGAGAGAATACATATTGTAAGACCAAATTGCAAATATATTTTAATTATTTTAAATAAAAACTTCTATAGATAGACAATTTGAAATCAATTAAATTATAAAGTGCTTTAAATCCGAGATTTGTTAGACTTTTGCTTGTAGGTAATTGTCAGCAATAGTAGTGGTTCATTTAATGTACGTTTGTAACCAACTAATTATTAATTTGAAGTACATTACAATAAGATAACTCTGCTTCACGTCTGTACTTCTTTGCTTCACGAATAAGACTTCCACCTGGATCTCTCTTAACGCTCTCTCTCTACCCTCTGCTCTCTACACTAGAACAACTGTCATTCATGACAGAAACAATACTATCATGGGTAATTAAGGGACTCTATATTGAACGATGATCTATGATGATCTATTTTCATCTATTTCGGTGAAGTTTAATGAAATCGGGTTCTCTTATGAGTTCACTCCATGATTTATGCAGATCATCCTAGCATTTTACACCGCAATGGCTTCCTAATGCCAACTTTAAATGTTTCACTCTTATTAAAGCTATTCTGCATCAATTTTAATGATGGATTCATAGATTATCTGACCATAATTCAATTCCTTGAATGTTATTTATGCTCCTAAACTTGCTCAGACAGTTACAGGTAAGTGATTAACTAACAATCTTATTACCTTTTAGATTGATTACTAAAATCAAGTTTTAATATAAATCTGAGCCATTACCATTTAAAATCCATTTCACTATTTAATACAAGTATTTCTGAAGCTCTGTTAAATACCATCTATAAAAGTTAAACGCATTTCAACATTTCATTTAATTCCATTTAATTCTCATTGTTATTATCGCAGATAATGCAAGTTCTTCAATTATTAATAATCTTTAAAGGCAAATTGATGTAATCAAGATTCTGGAGTTTTCTTAACCTGATTGTCCTTTTGCATACGAGTTCGAGTGGCTATCAAAGACATTAACAATGGGCTGACAACCTGCATATTTGCCTCTGTGCGGTGTCTTTAAATCTCTTTGAATTGCTGCCCCTGCAGTTATCCTGACAAACTTATGTCAACGTTGTTGTTTTTTTTTTTTTTGCTTTTCGCATACTTTTGTTAATTTTTTCTTTTTTCAGTCATTCTTTATGCCTCACAATTATGTTGCACCACATCTTTTGCATCGTTCTGGCCACCCATTTGCCAGTTGCCTGCTGCTTGTCATTGCCAACATTGTTGACTGCCCTGGACTATTAGCATTTTAATTAAATTTTTGTTGTTTTTCATGTCGCACTTATCCATACACATTCCTTTCACAGATTCTTTCACTCTTCTCTCCCACTTTACTTTACTTTATTGCACTTTTTCTCCTGTCTTCTTTAAATGAAACTTACCCACAACGGTCATTGTCTCGGACTCGGAGACTGTGTTAAATGCGGGCGCCTCGCCGGACACCTCACAACGATAAAGTCCAGAACTTTGGAGCGTTACGCGTCTCAACATTACCTGAGTGTCCGAGGAGTTGCGAAGCTGCAAAGAAATTCAATTTTATAAATTACATAGCCATGAATCGACACAAATGCAAAACGAGAAACGCAAAACACAGGCAATTAGAGAGAGAGAGAGGGGGAAAGAAAAAAAAGATTTGCAAGCCCAAAAATTAAGATTGATGAACAGAATACATAGAAGGACCAGTTTATTATTAGTTTAGGTTCTTGACAGGCCTTCAAAGCGGACGGAGAACCACAAAAATCACAAGTCATAAAGAAAAAAAATCTATGGCAAATGATTTCCAAACTTTACAACATGAAAAACTGAGATGGATAAAATGAAAATTGTAAAAACAAAACGCAGAGTAAAAACAACAAAAGGAGATACGCAACACTGTAAGCATGTGGAGAGGAGCTGTAAAAGTCACTCAACATTTTCTCCTGTAACACAATTGCAGTGAAGTTTCTTAAGTTGCACTTTTATTATCACACACACACACACACACTGAGAGAGGGAGATACACACATGAAAAGTTTTCATTTCATTCTATTTTTCCTTGACGGGCGCCCACCGAAAAACTTGTCGACCAAATTTTTATGAAAATTCTTCAAAGTGTGTGAGTGTGTGTGTATTTATGTGTATGTGTGTTGCTCAAACAATCACAAAAGTCACGTTCAACATTATTTTGGTTTGTTGCTTGTTTCCAGTTGTCCTAACCTCCCCCTTCCTTCACTTCCTACGACCATCATGACTTTTACAATGACTGCGAACTGGCTTTTGTTTGTTTCCTTCTTCAAGTGCTTAAGCCGATTCTTCTTCTGCATTTGCTTCTTCATCTTTCTGACTTGTTTTGGTTTTCTTTTCTTTCCTTTTTTTTTTTGTTACCAATTCTTATGCACGCTCAAGTTGTCAGCGCCCTGTACAAACAGTCAACAAATGGTAGTTGGGGTGGAGCATTCCCATTCTAGTCCTTTTTTTTTGTTACTTCAGAGACGAAATCCTGGCCACAATTCAAATTGCAGTTGGCTTGTTTTTTTTTATTGCTTTCGTCTCTCTTCTCACAACATGCGCGAGCCATTTTGTGTATGATTGCAGCAGCAACAACGAATTGTTATTGTAATTTGGAACTTGACTTGGCCAAATAAAAAATACAATACCAAAAAGAAAAGAAAAAAAAGAATTCCTATTTTCAGTTCATTGTTTATTTATGCATTTGTATTTTGGCCTTTGTTCTTTCGGTTTGCTAAGTGAGTGCATTTGGTCAAAGCCAGTAACATCTTGAAGAGCTTTTCATTCTACCAAGTTGAATCATTTCAAATACATTTTCAATCAACTAAGTTTTAATTTAGAAAAAGTCCCACAAATATAGTAAATTGTTTATATTTGTTGCACTTTTGCTCTATTTTCTAAGTGTGTCTTAGCGATAGAGGACAAACCATTTATCATTTAGTAAACTGGCAATCAGGTATAATTTCCAGCAATCATCAAAATGGGCCTGAAACTACATCTGGTAAACAAGGGAACACTAGCAAAATACAACTTTTTAATAGAAAATTCTTTTCAGGCAAGTCAACAAATAGACTAATCTTTTAAAATCTAGTTATATTATATGTATAGAAATGTTTCTTTGCTATCTACATGATATTTTCATCTTAGGCAAGCCTATCAAAAAAAACACAAACTGCAATAGCAAAAGGTCATAATTTATACCACCGATTAGTACTACCTGCAGCAAAACTGTTATTCTCTTGTGCTCTAATATGATATGTGCTCTTTATATGATTAATAAACTTTTTTTTAAACATTACTCAATCTATTTAAAATGGCCTGTTTTTATATGCCAAGTTAAAGCTAGTCGACATAGCGGTATCGATTAATGAGCTACTGTAGGATCCCAAAACGGAGTTCCAGAATAATTCAAATCAAAATGTCTTTCATTTTAAGTGTCAGTGGATTTTATTGGTGCTTGGCAAATGTAGTATCTGTTTCATGGAACAGATTTCATTTAGCTTTTATCAGTACAATTATTAGACTATTGGACTAAAGAACTTCAATTGATAGTTGAGGCTTTT